>JALAZF010000457.1:1266250-2532500 GCA_022829125.1 Lathyrus tuberosus | reverse complement strand
TCGTGGTGGCCGAAGCAATGACAGAGGACAAGGTGGTCGAGGCCGAGGGCGAAACAATGGACGTGCCAGAGGTCGTGCTCCGCAACAGTAGTGGCCTTCACCATATTACCCGCATCAGCAGTGGGCTTATCCGCTGTACCCAAATCAATATCAACAGTGGAGCTCCCCGCCATGGCAACCATGGGCTACACCACCTTGTCCAGTCCAATAGCAAGAAATCCAAAGGAACAACCATGAATCCTTGGTCCCAAGCCATCTCACCAAGCTCACGTCGCCAATGCAGCGTCAACCTCCTCATATGCTCTAACGGATATTCAAGCTGTCATGCATACTCTCTCACTTTCTACTCCTGATGATCATTGGTACATGGACACCGGAGCAACCTCGCATATGACGGCCAACGGAGGTAATCTCGCATCCTACTTCAATATGAGTAATAATATTACTGTCGGTAGTGGTCAAAATATTTCTGTAATTGGTCGTGGACATAAATCATTACCAAATTCCCTTCATCCTCTAAAATTACCTAATGTTTTACATGCACCAAAACTCATAAAAAATCTTATCTCTGTTCGTAAATTTACCATAGATAATGATGTGTCGGTTGAATTTGATCCTTTTGGTTTTTCTGTGAAGGATTTTCAGACAAGAATACTGTTAATGAGATGTAACTGTTCTGGTGATCTCTATTCCATTACCACAAGACCACCTAATAAAACCTTGCCACCATCCACCTTTGCAGCGTTATCCACGGAATTATGGCACAACCGTTTAGGACATCCAGGAGCTACTATCTTAAGTTCTCTACACCGAGACAACTTTCTCCAATGTAATATGTCTCAGAATAATTACTTTTGTAATTATTGCCCTCTTGGAAAAAAAATAAGTTTGCCTTTTTATAGCTCCGTGTCTCATACTTTTATGCCTTTTGATATTGTGCACAATGACCTCTGGACTTCACCAATTCTTAGTTCAGAAGGTCATTGTTACCATGTGTTGTTTCTTGACGATTACACAAAATTTTTATGGACTTTTCCAATTCATACAAAATCTTAGGTTCATTCTATTTATCTTCAATTTAGAACTCACATTGAAACACAATTTGAAAGAAAAATTATATGTTTCCAATGTGACACCGGGAAAGAATATGATAACTCTTTGTTTCATAAATTTTGTAAAAACAATGGAATGTCATTTAGATTTTCGTGTCCTCACACCTCCTCACAAAATGGAAAAGCCGAAAGAAAAACTCGTACCATAAACAACATCATTCGTACCCTTCTTGCCCATGCCTCTTTACCTCCATCAATGTTGCATCATGCACTACACATGGCCACTTACCTACATAATATCCTTCCAAATGAAATGCTTTCCCTCTAATCACCCACTAAAATACTCTACCAAAAAGATCCAGCCTATACTCACCTTCGTGTCTTTGGATGTCTTTGCTATTCTCTCATCCCTTCATCATATAGGAATAAGTTACAAGCTCGGTCCACACCTCGTGTCTTCTTAGGATATCCCTCAAATCATAGAGGATACAAATTCTATGATTTATCTAGCCTTAAAATATTTATTTCCTAACATGTCATTTTTTATGAAACTAAGCATCCATTTTCTAATCTAAATGTTCCTACAATGGTTGGCTATAATTTTTTGGATGACGATACACCCTTCCTTCCATCCTATTCCTATAGTGCTCCACCCTCTAACCGTCAAAATCATACTCCACACCTAACTACACCAATTCAAACAAACCATCACCATCTTCTTTTAATTCGCCTTCGTCACCCTCCCATAATCACACCTCACCAACCATAGCATCAGCCCCATCCACAGCATCACCTCTAAACCCATCATTACCAACTATCGTCTCATCCCTATCCACTACATCTGTAATACCCCGTATTTTATTTTCTCTAGATAATATTAGTTTTGATCAACTGAGTTCCGGTGTACTCTGAGAAATTATCTGCAAAGATAATTTGAGAATCTAATGAGCTCAGATCAAATCAAATTAATATTATCTGACTCTGAGGTTTTCTCAATTGGTGTTATAGAGATATTTTGGACATTTAGTAGTGTTACTAACTAACTTATATTCTCTATACCTTTCCTTTCCTTTCACTTGTGCCATAATAGAAAGAAAGATAGTAAGAGGTAAAGAGAAGGAAGAGCAAAGGGAGAAAGAAGAGAAACCTAGAAGAAGAAGAGGAAAGCTTGAATCTTCATCATTTCTTCACTAAATCTTCCCATAATCTTCATCATAATCTTGTTTAGAGGTGGATTCTAGTTAGAACTTAAGCTCTAGAGATTTTAAGAATGTTAGAGTTTAGGTTAGAAATGTTGGATTATGAATAAAAGTGTGAAATTGATGTTTTGATGGTTCAAATGTGAATAGAAATGTGTAACATGGCTGATATATGTGTGTATATGATGTGTGATAATTGATACCATGATCCATTGAGTTTGTATGAGTTTCCATTGGGTTTTTATGCTGAAAAACGCAGGTTTTGGGATTCTGTTACAGTGTTAACCGATTAACCAAATGGGGTTAACCGGTTAACGCGTGTAAAACTTGACTGTCTACGTGAAAAATGGATTGGTTAACCGATTAACGTAATTTGGTTAACCTGTTAACCAATTGAGAAAATTTCTTATTTGGCTACTGGAATGTCTTCCGTTAACCGGTTAACCATATCCTATTAACCGGTTAACCCTGTGTTGAAATTGAAAAATCTATTAAAAGTTTATATCTTTTGGATCGTAACTTCGATCGAAGCGTGTTAATAGTCGTTGGAAAGCTATGGAAATATTCTACGCAATGAAAGTGAAAAATATCGATTTTGTTACCCGATTAAATAATCGGAGGAAAGCCTAAGAAATGTGATAATTTTATGAGTTGAATTATTATTACACATTTTGTTATACTATTGTATTACTTGTATCTAACCTCTTATTATGAAAGGAAATTGAGTAAAAGTATGTTTAAAATATGTAATAGGAAGAGTGAGGAAACTTTACCATAAATCTACAAGTAGGAACTAGTAGGGTGACTAGGAATTGATAGATAACCTAGATGGCGATGCTCGTGCATTCGATGTATAGATGTGCATCCTTGACGAGTAGCGGTCTAGAAGAGAGTGAAACACTAGTATGGAACATGTGTGAACCTTGTGTTTTGAGAAAAGGCGAATGTGGCCTTAAGGAGGATGTGGCCTTGTGATTGTCGAATACAATCACGTTTGTATATGTGATCACGTAACCGTAACCGTTTCCCTTGAGTTGTCGTTTCATGAGCTTAGGGCTCCTCTGGAATGTAGGCATGATTACTTGGTAAGTTTGATTCCCACGTGTAGTACGAATGAAGCCTATATGGTAAAGAGACTTGTGATGGTTCACAGGCCATGTGAAGTGACGGTTCACAGTTAACAGTCCGATGAACTCGAATCCATTTCGTATGCCAAGTAAGTTACAAGGATCCATGACTCGGGTCGACTTCTAGACGTAGAAGCGGACGGGAAAAGGGGATGCCTTGGTAAGGTTATTGATTAGTGATATTTTGAGTTGGTGAACTCATGAGCATGTTTCCATATAGTGTGAGATTGTGAAATCAAGGTCATTCCCTTCCCCTTGACTTGAGTTAGGATTGATAGAACCTTGTAAAGCCGAGAGAATCCATAAGATAGGGAACTCACTGGGATTTAATATCTCACCCCACGTTGTTGATTATATTACAGGTACTCCAGGTTCCGCGAAGGGTAAGGATAAAGCCGTATGATTATCCTTACATGTCTTGGCTTTTTGGGATGGCATGGCTTCCGTTGTGGAGTTTTATTTTTGAGATCATTGTTTTGATCTACTTGGGACATCTTGTGTATATAATGCCATAGAATTTTAGTATTTTGTATTTTGGGCATGTAATGTATACAATGTGTTAACTAGGAATTTATGGTATTTCAATACCAAAACTTGGATTCATGTATAATATACAGTAGAAACTCTTTAAATTAATACTCGGTAAATTAATAAACTCTCTAAAATAATAAATTTGTCCAGTCCCGACTTGGGCCAATGTAAAAAATTGAAAAACTCGATAAAATAATAAGATAATAATTTTTCGGGAGATCCCTTTATAATTTCGGTCTTAAGAAAATCATAAATTAATAATTCATAGAAACTGAAAAAAAAATATTACACTCTATTGAAATATGATTCAATACATTGAACACATTTGTTCCTCTTGTTTACATTTACTGTACTTCAAAAGTCATTATTGATTTTCAATGCATATGAACACAGTAGTTACTAATTTACGTTGAGTCCCAAGGTTCGTTGCAACGTAATTCTAAGAGGCATAGACTAATTTGCCTTTTTGTTTGGTATGTACAGTATAATTACTTAAAAACTCTTTAAATTAATAATTATTAATTTATCGATAAATTAATAACTCTCTAAATTAATAAATTTCTCCGGTCCTGACATTATTAATTTATAGAGTTTTAACTGTATATGCTTTGATGTATGTTATTATATATGGGTGTTACAGTCACTTCAGACTCCTCTACCTTCACAACAAAAACCGCCCCTCTAATGACAACCAGAGCCCAACACGGTATTGTCAAACCTCGCAAATCCTTCAATCTACATACATCAACCTCAACCTCCATATCCCCTCTACCTATAAATCCAATTGATGCATTAAATTATCAAAATTGGAAAATGTCCATGAAAGACGAATATGATGCTCTTATTGAAAATAAGACGTGGGACTTAGTTCCTCGTCCGTCTAATGCTAATGTTATTCAAAGTTTGTGGATTTTCAGGCATAAAAGAAATCTGACGGATCGTTTGAGAGATATAAAGCTCGCCTTGTAGGTAATGGTGCAAATCAACAAACGGGTGTTGATTGTGGTGACACATTCAGCCCGGTGGTCAAACCGGCAACCATTCGAACGGTTCTAAGTGTTGCTTTATCTAAATCATGGTGTCTTCATCAATTAGATGTTAAAAATGCTTTCTTGCATGGTAACCTTCATGAAATAGTATAGATGCATCAACCTCCTAGATTTCATAATTCTCAATTTCCTGATCATGTCTTTTTATTGAAGAAATCTCTATATGATCTCAAACAAGCACCTCGCGCCTGATACCAACGCTTTACTGTTTATGTAGCTATAGTGGGTTTCTCTCACAGTATTTCGGACCACTCTCTTTTTATATATAATCATGGCAATGACATAGCTTATATTCTTCTGTATGTGGATGACATTATTCTTGTTGCATCATCTGACACTCTTAGAGAATCTTTTACGGAACAACTGAGTTCCGAATTCTCCATGAAGGATCTGGGGCCTCTAAGTTATTTTCTGGGTATTTTTGTCACGCGGCATCCCGAAGGCCTTTTTCTTTCTCAAAAGAAATATGCAGAAGAAATTATTGAATGAGCCGGTATGTCCTCCTGCAAACCATCCTCCACACCAATAGACACAAAGGCGAAACTTGGTGGTTCATCCGGTAACCCTTACCATGATCCAACCAAATATTGTAGCCTTGCTGGAGCATTGCAATACTTGACGTTCACTCGACCAGACATCTCATATGCAATTCAGCAGATGTGTTTATTTATGCATGACCCAAAAACTCAACACATGTCTGCCTTGAAACGCATTATTCGATACATTAATGGTACCGTAAATTTTGGCCTCCATCTGTACCCTTCATCTGTCGACAAGCTCATTTCTTACACAGACGCAGATTAGGCCGGTTGTCCAGACACAAGAAGATCTACCTCCGGCTACTGTGTTTATCTCAATGACAACTTGATCTCATGGTCCGCAAAACGCCAACATACCTTGTCTCGTTCAAGTGTCGAAGCCGAATACAGAGGTGTAGCTAATGTTGTGTCTGAATCATGTTGGTTACGCAACTTACTCTTGGAACTATGTTGTTCTGTCACAAAAGCTACTATGGTATATTGTGACAACATCAGCGCAGTTTATCTTTCCGACAATCCTATTCAACATCAACGCACCAAACATATTGAAATGGATATACATTTCGTGCGTGAGAAAGTTGCTTGCGGTCAAGTACGCGTTCTTCACATTCCTTCGCGTTGTCAGATTGCTGACATCTTCACAAAGGGACTTCCGTTGCAACTCTTTGATGACTTTCATGATAGTCTCAACATTCGTTCACCTCCAGTTTCGACTACGGTGGTGTATTAGATATGTAAATATAGAAAGATTATTATTAGTATTGATTACAAATGATTATTAGAATCATAACCACATAATTGTATTGTGTGTATAAATGACTAACAGATCAATGAAAAGGCACAGCCTAAATTATCTTACATTTATAAGACTAAATCATTGCATAAATAATTTTATAAAAAATATTAAAACAAAATTAATATTTACTCATTGGAAAATATACGGTTGATCCAAATATTTGTATATATGAAAAAACTACATTTATGATTCAAATATAAATAAAATATATTCATTTTTTAAAAATAAAAAACTTTTTTGTTAATATAATTTTGTCTTCTTTTTTATTTTTTATTTTTTTTTAAAAACAAATACGTGTCATCAATCGGTGCCCGCGTGTATTTATTCTATTTTTTTAAATATACATTATATTTATTTATATTTATTAATTTTATTAATTCTATTTTTTTTTTCAAATTTTAAATGTAAATAAATGCGTGTCACCGACGAGTACCCGTACGAAGGCACAGGTATCCCGCTAGACTACTTAGTTAATTTAAGAAGCAATTATACCTTTTAAATATTATGCCTACACTAAAGTGTGGCCAACTGACAGGTGGTGAAAGGTTATTTTGCTGCTCAAGTGATTGTATCCATGAAATTCTTATAGCTATGTAAAAACTAAAATGTGAAGAAATAATTAAATAAATAAAATATGTAAAACAATAGAAACAAATAATAATAAAATAAAAGAAATTGTATGTGTATTTCCAGTGGCGGAGCCAGGAACTTGGGGCAGGGGGTGCAAATTTTTTAAATTAATTATTTAATATTTATTTAAATATTTAAATATTTAAATAATTATATTTTATTATATTTTTCAAATATAAAGCAATATGTAAATTATTTTATCATTTTTTTAATTAAAAATATCATTTTAAATCAGATAAATTTGTTTTTATCAATTGAAATACAATTTAGGAGGGGTGCAAAATGAAAAATAAACAAACTGCTGCTACATTCCAGGGGTGCAAAATGAAAAATAATTGAGTTATTGCCAATTATCAGTTGGTACAAACTGCTGCTGGTACAAATTTTCAAAATCCAGGGGGTTCAGTTGCACCCCCTCAGCTATAGCTGGCTCCGCCACTGTGTATTTCCTCATTTCATAGCTGTGAAAATGATATTTTAATAGTTTGACAAATGTTGATGCGTTTGTGTTTTATATATATTCTCTATTTATACTACTTAATTGATATAATATGTTATATGGAATTCAATTAAGAAAGTCATTGATTTGATGATATTTTAATCATATCTATAGTAAAATTGCATACAAAAAGAAATTAATGTCATAATACATGTAAAAATTATATAACTAAGAAAATAAAAAAACAATAAAAGAAAACATATAATAATATATTTAATTAATAAAATATAAAAATTAAAAAACATAATTAAAAAAATATCTTATGATAAACATATTATAATATATTAAATTAATAAAATATAAAAATTAAACAACAAAAATGAATAATATCTTATTTCCATGTGTAATTATTTCTTCTAAGACATGCTATGCCTGTAAAATAAAAGCAAAAAATGAAGAAAAAAAACATGAGTGAAAAAATAAAAGCAAACAAGCCATGGATAAAGTTCCAATTTTTATTGTTTGAGAGAAATCCTACTACTACTTTATATGGAGATAGACAGATAAATAATCCTTTGCAAAATTGGAGTAAGGGTCAATCTATTTTGCCTCATTTGCTTTCTCAAACTTAAAAATTGAAAAATCATCCAAAGTAAGCTCATTATACCGACACATTAGCAACAACTCCCAACATGACAAACAAAAAAAGAAAGCTCATTAATCAGATCGATCATTTTCCAAAACATACACAAACATGTTGAAGCAAAAATGCCAAAGAATTCATCACACACAATCAAACATTCATCAAGTGGAAATCAGAATCATCAATAATCATCTTTCTTTCCAAAATAATCCATAGACATGTCACTATGGAAAGGGAAAGTCCGTCATCATACATCAATTAAAAATCAGTAACATATTTTTTGCATTCAATCGAAAATCAAGAGTTTTAATGTACACTGCCTATATAATACGCATCAGTGAAGATAAGTAGCAGCAAGCATACAACTCACAAACACGCATAAGAAATTCACACGAAAGATCATTATTCACACACAGAAACCATCATCAGACAAACATCTACAATCGTCAAATTCATCCACCACCAACATCGGCAACCACAACGACAAAGAAAGCTTCCCGTTTGCCTCCACCACCAACACCGGCAACCACAACTACAAAGAAAGCTTCTCTTTTGCCTTCACCACCAACACCGGCTGGTGGTGGAGGCAAACAGGAAGCTTTCTTTGCAGTTATGATTGCCGGTGTTGGTGGTAGATGAGTTTCACTGTTGTAGATGTTTGTCTGACGAAGAAGATCTTGCCGATAATGTCTGATAGCAATTTTTATTCATCATGTTTTCAGTATTGGAACATAGGAGCAATTTATAAAATATTATGTATGAATTTGATATATATTGTTAATGATTTGTTCTCTTAATATTGTCCAGCAATTACATTCATTAGGTGCAAGAAAAGTGATTGTTGCAGCAGTTGGACAAATCGGGTGCAAACCATATGAGTTAGCGCGTTTTAACGGAAACAACAGCAGATGCAACGACAAGATTTATTTCCAAATGACCTATTCTTTGAAACATATTCGTAAACATATTAAAGTGATACTATAAAATTAGTTTCAAGTGATGAGTCCCTTTGTGCCTTTTTAGTTTTAAGTATCTTATATCCTTTCATTCATCATATCCTAATGCTAATGTCAGTTGTACTTTTGAAAAAATATATATAATATGATCATATATTCTCAAGATTTTAGAAGAATAAAGTCTTTGTATAGTTTGTGTCTTCATTCATCTTATGCTAATGTTGTTGATGCTAATGTCAATCATCCCGATTACTTTTTAACTTTTGTTTGATTATTTAATTTTCAGTTCATTTCTTCTTTTTTTATTTATGATAATTATTCTATATATGTCATGCTTTGTTATTATTAAAATAGATATTATAAGGTAGAAACTAAGTTAATCATTTTTCATTTGTAAAGTTTATGTATTTGTTTTATAGTTTTAAGTCTAATTGTGTTTAAAATATTTGTAATCAATAGTATACTTAGTTATTTTATATATGCCATTGTTATTATTTAATTAGGTATTATAAGGTAGAAATGAAATTAATCATTTTTATTCATTTTTCATTTGTGAAGTTTATGTATTATTTTTAACCAGTAGTATACTTTGTTATAGTAGATAATTTTTTTTAGTTTCACCTAAAAGTGGTTTTTCAATTATTATTGTTATTTTTATATTTATTTTATTCAATTGATTTATTATTATTTTATTACTTTTAATTTTATTTAATCATTTTATTCTCTAAAAACATTTATTTATTATTTATTAAATATTATTTTAACTAAATCAACCTTTTTATTTCCTTTAAGCTACCTTGTTTTAGTTAATATTCTCTTTTTAAATTCATATTTTTTTCCTTTTTATTTATTTTCTTTATTTTTAAATTTCCCTAAACCCATACTTTTTAAGTTAATTGTTAATTTATTTTATTTTTATTTTATTTATATATATTAATTTGTTTTTCTTTTATTTATAATACATTTATATTTTGTTTTTATTAAGAATGTTGAATTAAAAGAGAAAAATGTCAAACTTATTGTAACACCCCACACATATATGCCTAGGATAATATGCATGCAGTATTATCAAAGGTACGTGAAACATTATACATAAGCAGCGGAACTGGATAAGTATCAGTACAAGGTACAAAAGCCGAACATATCATGGCCAAAGGATATAATTCCAAAGTGTACTAAAACATAATCCAAAATACATAAGCTGAAAGATCCAAAAAAGAGATCACATAACATACCCAAGAAACATCGCCACCATGCTAAGCCATCTTACCTTTCCCTTTCTCCTACCTCGAACAACCTGAAAAATTATAATTGGAATGGGGTGAGATTACTAAATCTCAGTGAGTTCCCCTATCCTAGGGGTTCACTCGGTTCTACAGGGTGCATACAATAGAATGAATTCACCATGGAACCGGGGTTTTCTCACGGTCTGGTGCAAATACACAACAATGGGTAATATCGTCATTAGTAGTCCCTTGACTCACCAATGAGGTAACAACGAATTCACAATCAATCACAAACCAGTATGTAGACCCGTACCCGTGTATGAGGAGTCTAGAAGTAAGTTCTACCTATCTATCTAGGTTACACAATCACACCCTCAGTGGGTTATCTCTTGTGTCTAATCGTCAAAAGACTTGCACATGCACACCGCAAGGTGAGTCAGATGGATCCTACGTGGCATCCCATCCGTGATGAGTTTATCTGAAGTGACGTTGCCTATGTAGCGTCACAACCCCACCAATCACCCATACGCAGATGTGTTAACGACTAGTGCAAATACGCCATAATGACTACACAAGCCCACTGGGCGACAGCCTAGTGATATTTCCTACGTGGCATCACTAGAGGTGAGTTTATCTGAAGTGATATTGCCTACATGGCATCACGACCCCGCCATACCAAGCACGCCGAGGTTTATCTGCCGTGGAAACGCTTTTTTCAGACCCACTTAGCGCCTCGCAATGGTAGCTCAGGTGTGTATGACGTACCGAGATCACACAGCAGGGTACCGACTAGAGATCACACAGCAATAGTCATTGTCATAGTAATTTATCACCTAGTAGTATAGGCCTACTTCGATTCAAGTATACATCATAAATACATGGACATCAAGCCACACAGGCAAACACCTCTGAACGTTCAACCGGAACGAACGGGATCAACCATCAAATGATCACCTCATAGCACATCCAACATAATGCAATTCATTAAGCATACACACATACATGTAGCATAAGTGATCATATTAAGCCATGAGTCAATCCAATATACATCACATTAATCACATATGAAATGTTCATATCATGTCATACATATTAGCACATCACTAGTGCCCTTACTCATGGGCCTAAACTCATTCCATAACAATTACTCATCCATAATCTTAACACAAACATGATTCCTTCTAATCCTTATGAGATACATATTAGTGTATCATATTTAACCTATTCATTATTGGGTTATACTTAGACTTCTACCTCACTATCATTTAGAGCATTTAAGTAGCTTCCCAACACTTCGAACGGGGACCAAAACGGACTTACGGTTCAAAAGATATGCCCTTTTTAATTTCTGAATTTCCACACAACAGTGGTAACCGATTACTCAAGAATGGGTAACCAATTACTTGCTCGAAAACAGCCCAGAAACATTGTTTTTCCAAGGGTAACCGGTTACTACTGTAACAGGGCCAATAATCTCATTTTTCTTCATCCAAAACACTACCAATCCATACCCTATCAACCATACATGTAATAACGATTTAAGGCATGTATTATCATCATAAGAACACATTTAGACATGTTATAATGATCCAATACTATATTATCATCATGGGAACACAATCTCATAAATTAATTAAGCATTCAAACATTTCATCTCACCCAAACATGCATTTATTCCTAATTCTCCTACCCCAACTTCTAACTATGGGACTCACCTCAAGCTTGAAGATTCTAAGTTGAAGAGGTGAAGAGGATGGTAATGGTGCCTTTAAGGTCATTTCTTGGTCAAAATTCCACTTCCATGATCATCAAACCCGTAGCTCCTCTTATACCCATTTCTAGCAAGAATTGCTCAACTTCAAACACATTTATCTCCTTCAATATAGATATGCAAGCAATGAAATTTATATGAAAACTGAAGGAAATTTCGTACTCTTTCTAAAAAGTCTAGAATCTCTTTAATCGGAGTTACGAGTGAAAAATTATTATCTGTTTTGTGCAGGCTGTACCAAGAGTGCGAAAATGGAACATGAAGATGATGAATATGAACCCCTCATCTTCTCTCTTGCTCTATGCTCCTTCATTCTTCTCCTTAAAATCTGATTTGGAAAGATAAGTAACTTGCACATCCAAACAAGCCTTATGCCACTTGTTTAACATGAAATGGCCAAGATACCCCTTAACTAAGTAATATTTACAAGTCTTCCATTTAGTTAGTTTCTAACCAAATACTTGGATTCTAACTAACTTCTCATGATATCCCATTATTCTCCTTTAATACCATTATGTTTGGACATTAGAGATTTATCTCTTAATCTTTCACACTCATGCTTAGACAAATATGGGATATTACATTCCCCCCCCCCTTAAATAGAATTCGCCCTCGAATTCCTTCCAATCACCATGAAAACAAACTCTTCATATCTCTTCCAATGAGGGGCTGAAATGTTCCTTATATTCCTCCTTTGGATGAACCTTACGATTCCGTCTGAAGGTTGTTCTATCCAAGGAAACGCAATCTGCCAATACACTTGTGTCCTAACATCTTTGACTGAAAACCTTAGCTCTCACACAACACGTCTCTTCTGATACTTTGTCTTGACATCCAAGGTCCCCGACCTATACTTCTTCGCACGGAATCTTTGTAGCTTCAGATTTCCTGGAAATCCACTCTAGTTAGATATTTCCCATCCTCAACGTTTGCCAAGTTCGTCCTTGCTCAACACATGCCACTGATTTTCCACTCTTTTCCTTGGTTTCTGGAAGTACTTTCATCCCAAGGAATTCATGTTACAACCTTTCGCTTCAGTGATGATGTTTCGGATTTACTTCTACACAAGTCTATACGGAGTCATACACGTGCTTGCTAATTCCTTAGGTCATAATTTCCAATTCTACCTCCTTCGTACAACCAAGTTTCTTACTTCGATCCTTCCTTTATTCTTAGACAACATAACTTCCATCACAAGCCACAAGGGTGTACAATTCCGCAACTATAGCCTTGATATCCAACAACTTCACACAAAGTTCCGCTGACGAAGGGTGAACTCTAACAGTTAACTTGCAACTATCTTCCAAGTCTTCATGCACGCTCATAAGCGCACAGATCATAGCCACAATGAGTCTACGTCAATTAAAATCCTTTACTCGCCTTCATTATTCCAATGGTCACGATACTCTGTTTAACCCTTGATACTCACAAGCTCAACCGTCGACCCATGAACATCTGATCACATATGAACCATGGAGTCTCCTCTAAGCTGGTCCATCGACCGTACCTCTCTAGATTAAGGTGGATGTTGGAGAGACTGAGACGAACAAAACATTGCTTCGACGAGTTACTCTTAGGAAGATATCTCTACTCCAACACTATCGTACAAGTAGTCTTCTCACACCTACTACAGGATTACCGGGTTCCTCTTTTTATCCGTTGCGTTACTCTAATCTCAACTGATCACACACTTCTTGAAACCCTCTAAATCATACTACGTCCACTATCTAATTAGTTCCATTACTCTACTAAACTTATTCCCTTAATAACAATGGTGCCTTCTCGACGTTCGTCCAATCACGATACGGGCTAGAATCTTAAACGCACTCATCAACAATTACTCCTCGAGGTTGAGTCATTTCCAAGATTAGGGCAATAATTATTCCATCATTCTGGGTTAGGTCCATTTTAACACAACTTGGTCACACGCTTCGGTTCCAGAACGTCTAGACCCGAATACTCAATGAATAGGAGTTTGTCTTACCCTACCGACTCCCACATTGTACGGCTGAAATGATAACTCTGCCAACTTTTCCATGCTTCTTCCCAATCATCCGACCTCATACTCTTAGGGTTTCAATACCTCTCACAGTCACATTCTGGCTACACGGTCGTCCAATACCCTTCGCTCATAAAGTTGTCAATGTACTAATCTCTCCTAGTGTACATCTTAGGATAATGCTTCTAACATCTCCAGACAACCACAATACCACAAATCCTACTTAATATCTTAAACATTCTTCTTTGGAATTCCACGACACTCCAAAACTGGGCGCGTCTTGACTTTACTGAGACTGACATTTCTTCACTTCTGAGGATCTACCGTTACTCCTCTAGATATCTCACATGGAGCTAATCCAAGGTATACTTCATCTATTCTAACACTGATCGCCAATGTTAAAGAACAGTCACACAACGTGATGGTCGGGATATGATTACACACAACACTCCATCTCAGACACTACGCATAAAGGTTCACTAACTCCAACGAAACAAGAAGCATCTACGATGTTGAATCTAAAATTCTCACACGGTCCCAACCACCCAAGGTCTCATTGTAAGCGTAGCATTAGAATCTAATCCATCTCATTTTCGCCTGCTCGCATAATCCTCAATCATCAAGCACGACCTATAGATCCTTATTCCACATGCCTTATGAGAATTCAGATCCGCATCTTACTAGTACCAATTCAGAATTCTACACTAAGATCGGAACCAACGTTATCCCACATCCAACAGAGAAGGATAACTCACTCATCTCATGCACAATAGTGATACTGCAGCATTATACATGTCTGGTAGTACTAGCATGATGGTCCAACTCTGATGCCACATACACAAGTGAACTACCCAGTATCGTATAACGACTCCCACACGTATCCTTTAGTTACGACAGATGGATAATTGAACAGGTCTCCACATAGATCACCGCCCTTCAAGTCCTTCCAGTCTCACTCCTTATGAGGCTAAAACCTAAGGGTACAACACGTTTAAGGTTTAATTCCTTTGAACACAACAAGATAAATCTGAATTTATAAGAATCCAGTTCAATTTGCTATACCAAGTGTGTACTCACCCACACAAGGCACACACGAGAGATTCATATGACATTTCCACCAGATAGGGATACTACAGTTTCAAATAACTATCACAGAATATGGTTAATCTGCTGATGCTTTAGATAGCCACTAGTTCCATTCACCTAATTACCTAACACCTAGCATAATTCTATGGCCTCACTCGGGATTAGATGAATCATAACTAGCAGGAAACCTGGCTTACTGCACTCTGCGTATCCATCCACTCAGCTAACGTCTAATGCAGTTCTAAGACTTGGGCATGTCAGAATAATCAAGGAGATACAATATTCCTTTTTGCCAACTGGGTACAGAAGAATTCTTGAACGGAAAAATCACAACCTTCACAAGTACTTCTGATCCTTCCCCGGGTCACTTCCCATTGCTTTGAGTATACCAGAATAGGGTCAGGGTCTAGCACTTCATCAACATCAAGCATGTGTCCTAAAAGGTATTGTAACGCCTACTTCCCACTAATTAGAGAAACTTAAGAAGGTTCGGTCTCTCTGACTACATTTCCCAGAAGTTTCTTCATCCAACAGGTTCCCAAGTTACATCCGTCACAGGCAACCACAACTGATTAATGAATACTACTGGCTTCAAGCTCATCAACTCCGCAGAATCCCTTGCTGCTCCATCACAATTTCCCATTTGGATCTCCTCGGCTATAAGAATCTTACAACATGCTCACTTCGTTCAGTCGACATCTTTGAATTTCCAATTGTCTTACTCTTACCATGAAATTTGGGGTTGTCAACTATTCTGCGTCAAACACTTCATTCACACTTGACACTCCCAATATTCCCTTACTTAGCTGGCTTCTACTACTTTAGCTCGAGTCGTTTCGGATCTTACGCATCCTCATGGTGGCTCCGCCGTGATCCTATCCATCACGTACACAGTCAGTGAGTTGATCAGGCTCATCAACTGAATACTATGACGGTAGAAATAGGCTAGCAACACACACATATGAGGGACAAGAGAATTGCTAGTGATGTTTCATGGCAAAGCCGAGAATCGACCTGCTATGATACTAACTGTAACACCCCCACACATATATGCCTAGGATAATATGCATGTAGTATTATCAAAGGTACGTGAAACATCATACATAAGCAGTTGAACTGGATAAGTATCAGTACAAGGTACAAAAGCCGAACATATCATGGCCAAAGGATACAATTCCAAAGTGTACTAATACATAATCCAAAATACATAACCTGAAAGATCCAAAAAAGAGATCACAGAACATAGCCAAGACACATCGCCACCATGCTAAGCCATCTTACCTTTTCCTTTGTCCTGCCTCAAACAACCTGAAAAATTATAATTGGAATGGGGTGAGATTACTAAATCTTAGTGAGTCCCCCTATCCTAGGGGTTCACTCGGTTCTACAGGGTGCATACAATAGAACGAATCCACCATGGATCCGGGGTTTTCTCACGGTCTGGTGCAAATACACAACAATGGGTAATATCGTCATTAATAGTCCCTTGACTCACCAATGAGGTAACAACAAATTCACAATCAATCTCAAACCAGTATGCAGACCCGTACCCGTGTACGAGGAATCCAGAAGTAAGTTCTACCTATCTACCTAGGTTACACAATCACTCCCTCGGTGGGTTATCTCTTGTGTCTAATCGTCAAAAGACTTGCACATGCACACCGCAAGGTGAGTCAGATGGATCCTACATGGCATCCCATCCGTGATGAGTTTATCTGAAGTGACGTTGCCTATGTGGCATCACAACCCCACCAATCACCCATACGCAGATGTGTTAACGGCTAGTACAAATACGCCATAATGACTACACAAGCCCACCGGGTGATAGCCTAGTGATATTGCCTACGTGGCATCACTAGAGGTGAGTTTATCTAAAGTGATATTGCCTACATGGCATCACGACCCCACCATACCAAGCACGCCGAGGTTTATCTGCCGTGGAAACGCCTTTTTCAGACCCACTTAGCGCCTCGCAATGGTAGCTCAGGTGTGTATGACGTACCGAGATCACACAGCAATAGTCGTAGTCATAGTAATTTACCACCTAGTAGCATATGCCTACTTCGATTCAAGCATACATCATAAACACATGGACATCTAGCCACACAGGCAAACACCTCCGAACGTTTAACCGGAACGAACGGGATCAACCATCAGATGACCACCTCATAACACATCCAACATAATGCAATTTGTTAAGCATACACATATACATGTAGCATAAGTGATCATATTAAGCCATGAGTCAATCCAATATACATCACATTAATCACATATGCAATGTTCATATCATGTCATACATATTATCACATCACTAGTGCCCTTACTCATGGGCCTAAACTCATTCCATAACAATTACTCATCCATAATCTTAACACAAACATGATTCCTTCTAATCCTTATGAGATACATACTAGTGTATCATATTTAACCTATTCATTATTGGGTTATACTTAGGCTTCTACCTCACTATCATTTAGAGCATTTAAGTAGCTTCTCAACGCTTCGAACGGAGACCAAAACGGACTTACGGTTCAAAAAGATACGCCCTTTTTAATTTCTGAATTTTCACACAACAGTGGTAACCGATTACTCAAGAATGGGTAACTGGTTACTTGCTCGAAAACAGCCCAGAAACGTGATTTTCCAAGGGTAACCAGTTACACTCAGTAGGGTAACCGGTTACTACTGTAACAGGGCCAAAAATCTCATTTTTCTTCATCCAAAACACTACCAATCCATACCCCATCAACCAATACATGTAATAACGATTTAAGGCATGTATTATCATCATAAGAACACATTTAGACATGTTATAATGATCCAATACATATATTATCATCATGGGAACACAATCTCATCAATTAATTAAGCATGCAAACATTTCATCGCACCCAAACATGCATTTATTCCCAATTCTCCTACTCCAAGTTCTAACTATGGGACTCACCTCAAGCTTGAAGATTCTGAGTTGAAGAGGTGAAGAGGATAGTAATGGTGCTTTTAAGGTCATCTCTTGGTCAAAATGCCACTTCCATGATCATCAAGCCCGTAGCTCCTCTTATACCCATTTCTAGCAAGAATTGCTTAACTTCAAACACATTTATCTCCTTCAATATAGACATGCAAGCAATGAAATTTATATGCAAACTGAAGGGAATTTCGTGCTCTTTCTAAAAAGTCTAGAATCGCTTCAATCGGAGTTACGAGTGAAAAGTTATTACCTGTTTTGTGAAGGTTGTACCAAGAGTGCGAAAATGGAACATGAAGATGATGAATATGAACCCCTCATCTTCTCTCGTGCTCTATGCTCCTTCATTCTTCTCCTTAAATTCTGATTTGGAAAGATAAGTAACTTGCACATCCAAACAAGCCTTATGCCACTTGTTTAATATGAAATGACCAAGATGCCCCTTAACTAAGTAATATTTACAAGTTTGCCATTTAGTTAGTTTCTAACCAAATACTTGGATTCTAACTAACTTCTCATGATATCCCGTTATTCTCCTTTAATACTATTAGGTTTGGCCATTAGAGATTTACCTCTTAATCTTTCACACTCATGCTTAGACAAATATGGGATATTACACTTATGAATTTGACTCTTGAAAATCTTGAATACAAATATTTCTATACATTTATTTTAAACTCATTTAATTTGTAAATATTCCTCAATTGGGCACTGCATTAGTTCTTCAATACATTTTTTCTTATTAAATAATTAAAGAACAAAACACACAATGTTTAAATGAACAAGAAACCGTAAAAAAATAAAAATAAAATATTATATGTTCATAAAATTCATTAATTACAAATAGGCTTAAATGCAATTTTGGTCCCCCAATTTTGGTTTTTTCGCAGTTTTAGTCCCCCTATTTTGTTTTTAAGCAGTTTTGGTCCCTCTGTTTTGGTTTTTTCGCAGTTTTGGTCCCCCATCCCAATTTTGACTCAACTGTTCATGTACGGTCATGTACTATTCATGTACGGACATGCACTGTTCATGTACGGACAAAATGAACAGTACACGACCGTACATGAACAGTTGGGTCAAAATTGGGATGGGGGACCAAAATCCTCATAAAATGAAACTTAAGGGACTAAAATCCAGGATTTGGAAATGGGGGGACCAAAAGTGAGAAAAATCAATAATAGGGGGACTAAAACTGCATTTAAACCTTACAAATAATGTTTATGAATATTATTGTGTGTGTTGTTAAGTTAGAACCGAATATAATTTGACTTTAAAAATAATATTAGTTTATTAATTTATAATATTAATTTTGTTAGATATTTTTAATTGAACATTTTTTATATGATTAAAACTAATTTTAGTTTTACTCAGGATCACCTCTCCCATTAACTCCCACCATTCATTCTCTCTATATTTTCACACTATTTTTATGACATAAAAATTTAAAATAATATTGATTTATTGATTTCCACTATTAATTGTTGTTAGTTCTCTCTTTTTTTTTACGAGAATATTTTATTTCTTGTTTATTTAAACATTGTGTGTTTTGTTCTTTAATTATTTAAAAATTTCCTAACACTAATTTCTTAGTATTACTAACCATCACTTTTCCCATTAATTCCCACTATACATTCTCTCTATATTTCCACACTATTTTTTTACCTAATATTTTACACACAAAATTATTTTTCTAATTTTCAATATTAATTTTGTTAGCTTTTTTAAAATAACATATTTTCATAAGTCTAACACTAATTCCTTAGTATTACTGACATTTATGGTTGGAAATATGTCAGACCAACCTACAAAGGCCTATGTCTAATCTATTTAAGGTCAGATCAGACCTATTTAATAAAAAAGTCAGGTTAAGACTTTATTTAAAGGGTAATGCTAACTTGTGCTCCAAGAGTATAAGTTAATAAATCCACTTATAGAAAATTGGGTTAATAGCTATTTTGTCCCCTGCCATATAGGCGCTTTTTGAAAAACCCCCCTATAAAAAAAAACTTGCAAAAAATACCCTAACATTTGAAGATTCTCTCAATTTTGACATTCATCACATCCAGTCACCAAAAAAGCTGATGTGGCAGCTTTTTTTTTTTTTTTTTGATGTGGAAGGCCATGTGGCTTTTTAATAATATTTATTATTAATAATATAGTTAAAATGTTAAAAAATAATTATTATTTATTTTGAAAATGTTAAAAAGTAGGTTAGTTTAAAATTGTTTTAAAATGTTTTAGTATATTAATTTAGTAATAAAATGTTAATTTATTATGTAAATTTAGTATATTCATTTAATATATTAATTTAGTATATTAATATGGTACAGTAATTAACATTTTAATTAGATTAAATAGATTAAATAAATATTAAGCTACAGTAAATTAAATTAAATAGTTAAATAAATATTTTAATATATGCTACAGTAAATTAATATTAAGATTAACGTAAATTAATATTTTAATATAAGCTACAATAAATTAAATTAAATAAGTAAATAAATATTTTAATATAAGCTACAGTAAATTAAATTAAATAGGTAAATGAATATTTTAATATAAGCTACAGTAAATTTAATTAGATAGGTAAATAAATATTTTAATATATGCTACAGTAAATTAATATTAATATTAACGTAAATTAATATTTTAATATAAGCTACAATAAATTAAATTAAATAAGTAAATAAATATTTTAATATAAGCTACAGTAAATTAAATTAAATAGGTAAATGAATATTTTAATATAAGCTACAGTAAATTTAATTAAATAGGTAAATAAATATTTTAATATATGCTACAGTAAATTAATATTAATATTAACGTAAATTAATATTTTAATATAAGCTACAATAAATTAAATTAGGCTAAAATACAATTTTGGTCCCCCTGTTTTTTAAAATTCACAGTTTTGGTCCCCCTCTTTTTTTTTTTAACAGTTTTGGTCCCCCACGCCTCACTGTTCATGTACGGGCGTGTACTGTTCATGTACGGACATGTACGGACAAGTTACTGTTCATCACTTTTTTTGGGCCAAAATTAGGGTGGGGGACCAAAACTGTTAAAAAAAAAAACAGGGGGACCAAAACTGTGAATTTTGAAAAACAGGGGGACCAAAACTGTATTTTAGCCATTAAATTAAATAAGTAAATGAATATTTTAATATAAGCTACAGTAAATTAAATTAAATAGGTAAATGAAAATTTTAATATAAGCTATAGTAAATTTAATTAAATAGGTAAATAAATATTTTAATATAATTACAGTATATTTACGTTATTACTATTAAAAATTAAATTAAACTAAATTAAAAATTATAAATATAAATTAATAAACTGGAATTATTAATAAACTAATGTTAAAATAATTTTAAAATAAATTAGTATATAATTAAAAACGAAATTGCTACACAAAAACCGAAACTAGTACACAAATTAATAAACTAATATTAAAAAACAAAATTAAAATATACAAAAAAACGAAAGGTAAAAATACACTATTTTGCAAAAGTAATAATTGTAGCATTTTAATATACTAAAATCGCTACAGTATAATTAAAAATAAATAAAAAATAATTAAAAATTGCTAGAGTATAATTACTAAAATGATTTAGGCTAAAATACAGTTTTGGTCCCCCTGTTTGTCAAAATTTATGGTTTTGGTCCCCCTGTTTTTTTTTAACAGTTTTGGTCCCCCACCCCTCACTGTTCATGTACGGACGTGTACTGTTCATGTACGGACGTGTACGGACAAGTTACTGTTCATCACTTTTTTTGGGCCAAAATTGGAGTGGGGGACCAAAACTGTTAAAAAAAAAATAGGGGGACCAAAACCGTGAATTTTGAGAAACAGGGGTACCAAAACTGTATTTTAGCCAATGATTTAATAGATTTTAGTTTAGTAAAAATTTTTAACTAGTTAATTATGTATTATGTATATTATAGTTGCAACTAATGTCACAAAACACAACATGGCCTAGTGGTAATGAGTGATGCTTCATGATGAGAGGTCATGAGTTCTACTCCTACATACAACACTTTTTGAATATTTAACATGTTTTTAAAAATAAACCAAAAATAAATGAAAAACAAAATGTCAAGTGGCATTTAAATAAATCAAAAATAAAATTAAAAAGCCACATGGCCTTCCACATTAAAAAAAAAAAAAAACGCTGCCACATCAGCTTTTTTGGTGACTGGATGTGATGAAGGTCAAAATTGAGAGAATCTTCAAATGTTAGGGTATTTTTTGCAAGTTTTTTTTTTATAGGGGGGTTTTTCAAAAAGCGTCTATATGGCAGGGGGCAAAATAGATATTAACTCTAGAAAGTTTGTATTGGAAAAACAATAAAAAAATTAATTTTATAAGTTTATTAAAATCAGTGCACAATTTTCAAGAAAACATTTCTTCATTTAGTTCTTAACGTATACCCCTAGGGCACAAGTTAACATTACCCTTTAAGAGCTTATTTAATTAAATAGGTCAAACTTAAATTATTAAAAAGTCTATGAAATTTTATAGCCTGACCTTTATTTTCATGTATATTAAAAATAATCTAAAAAGACTTACCTATATATGCATATATATTATAAAAAAAAAATTAAATATGCTTGCCTACATATGCATATATTAGAAAAAAATGTTAAATAGGTCGGCCTATATATATGCATATATAGATCGACGTATAAGATTTCTTAAGTAATATAAATAATTGAAAACCTTAATAAGAAACATTCTTTTAAATAGGCTTTCAGGCTAGACTAGACTTTTAAAAAGGTCAGGCCAGAAAAAAAAAGTCAAAAATTTTATCACATACCCCTACATTTATCCCCATACCCCTACTCATCAAATTTTTGGACAAAAATACCCCTATATAAATAGTCTTTATTTCAAAATTTTCATTTTTTTGTTCATTTTGTCTTTCTACAAACGGTAAAAAACACACAGACTTTCGCTTCCGGAGAACACACTAAGGCTACTTCCGGATCACAAAAAATACACTTCCGGAGAACATACGTGGGCTACTTCCGGAGTACAAAAAATACCAACTGGAGAACTCGAGTAAGTTAGTTCCGGTTCTTTATTTTTCGTTGGCACACACCGAATAACTTGGCATCGTGTTATCCGGTTTGTGTATTTCCTTCACAGGATAACTTGATGCTCGGTTATCCGGTTTGTTAAGTTCTTCACCGGAAAACTAGATGATGGGTTTTTCGGTTTTGTTTCGATTTTTAATTTTTAATTTTTTTTATAGTGGCTCGTTTTAGAGGACGCGACGGATTTATCTATCGACGATACGCTGATGGATCGGTAGTTCGAGCACGTGATATTCGAGATGAAGATCGGATAACTGATCCTCCACCTGTAATAACAGCGGCTCATATTCCACCGCATCCACCATTTCCTGGAGGACCGACTGATACATCACTTTTGGTGAGGTATCAGAACCATGTGGCTCGTTATTTGTGGGATGGCCAAGTAAGTAAATCTATGACCTTTCTATAGTGAATAAAATGTAATTTTAATTATTTATGTATTATGACATATTCTATGATTTATTTTTCAGGAGAGAGTTCTGAAGAAGGAGCTGAAGGTTGCTGCACATGGCAGCAAAATGATTGGATGAGCTCCATCACATCTCCCACCTATGATTGAGCGGTGGGTATCTGGTTCTGGTCTATCCTTTCTGCAGAATACCAGTTTATCGAGGATAGATCAGAACCTGTTATCCGCATTTGTGGAGAGGTGGCATCCCGAGACATCATCATTCCATATGTCGTTTGGCGAGATGACGATTACATTAGACGATGTTTCGTGCCTCCTTCATATACTGATTAGAGGGGAGTTATGTAACCCTGCACAAGGGTTTACTGACTCGGATGCTATTACCCAGGCTATTAGTCTAATGGGTGCTACACTGGAGGAAGCAGTTGAGGAGATTCGTACAAACAGAGGTCCTTACTATAAGCTTGATTGGTTGAAGAAGTTATTTGTACGTATGCGAGCTGATAGCATATTTGATTATGCGGCTAGAGCGTATATGTTGTTGCTACTAGGCTGCACTATTTGTACAGATAAGACCTTTACTCTTGTAGAGGCAAAGTATTTACCACTCTTTGAGGACTTGGAAAGATGTGGTAGATACTATTGGGGGGGTTGCTGCTCTTGTCACACTGTATAGATATCTCGGAGATGCTTCGTTCTATAGCTGCAGACAGCTTGGTGGATATGCCTTTCTACTACAGGTACAACTGCTTAATTTTAATTTAATTTAGACTTGTATTATATTATTTATAATACCTTTAATTGATGATATTCATGATGTGTCACAGTGTTGGATTCACGAGTATTTCCCACTGTTGGGAAGAGAGGTTTTTCAAAAATTGCTGGTGTTTGTAGTCCACTTCCCAGGGCGATGAAGTGGCAATACAAGCAAGGGACGCAGAAGGTTGATGAAATTAGGGCAGTGCTTGATGAATTGACACCTGCTGATGACATTTGGCGCCCGTTTTAGGATCACAGACATACCATACCATTTAGTGATATTTGCTTGTACAGGGGTGGCCTGAAGTGGTATGGTACATCTGTTCTTTATTTATCTGACAGATGTTTACGCCAGTTTGGATACAGGCAGTTCATCCCATCTCATCCACCTGATATTGACACACTTGATATAGATTTTGAGTGGGTTTCCTACCATGCGAGCGTCTCGCAAGTGCTACATCATGTCGAGTTTGCAGCTACTCCGTATGATACGGTGGCTGAATACATGCCGTGGTACTACACAGTTTCCTATCCTCTTTTGATACCACCTCAGGTGGAGGCCAGTGAGGTTACAGTTCCAGAGTTTGATGCTGGACCGACAGATCCGAGGTTACAACATATTTTACATGAGCTGCGTCGCTATCTCGCTCGTCACGAGGTCGAGGAGGATGATGATTATGTTGAGATCTTTCGAGCACTACATCTAGCTCAGGGTGGACCGTTACCTCATGGTAGACCGGTTAATTATGGTAGTGAGGACGATGCTTGATGTATTAGTCAGACTTATGTATTATTATTTAGACTTATGTATTATTCAGACTTATGATTTATATTTATGTGATAATATTCAGATTTATATTATGATTGATGATGTATACAAAATATAAAAAATAATATGAAGTTAAACGTCACTCATAAAAATATAAAAAATAATAAGAAGTTAAACGTCAATCATAAAAATATAAAAAATAATATGAAGTTAAACGTCACTCATAATAATGGATAAAATAATATGAATTTAAACGTCAATCATAATTTAACATGTCTTGGGAGCACAGACGTAAGTTGCTGCCAGTGTTGTAAACGTCCAGCAAATCCAGTTATCCATGATGTTGCATCTAGTGTCCGATGTGTTCTCCAATCTGTTGTGACCGGTGGCAAGGGAAATCCCTCATTCATATTTATCTATTAAGAAAGTTAATAAGTAAGACTTAAATCGTATAGAATTCAGTAATATAAAAAACTATAATATTTACCTGAACCCAATGATTTGAGTTTACAAAACCAATGCAGTAAATCGACACATTAGGATTATGTGCAGTCGTCATAGGGAAGAAACTCAAACTAAGAGCACTTAGTGAGACAAGAATGATGTTATACCGATTTGCTATCACATAACCCATTTCTGGTAGTGTCATCCATTTATCAAATGGCTGAGAACCTAAAGATGATATCAACAAGGATTCTCTCACTTTTGAATAATTAGTTTCAAATAACTTCTCATATAGACTCTTTCTGGGACCTCTCATTTCATTATCCAAATCACGACGAACCATTGACCACCCTTCCTCACCATATCCATGCATAGATGCAATAGCTCTAAACCCATAATTTCCATCATCCTTTACATCAATAATTTCATCAATAAATGGTCTTATATGTTCTAGAAATTATACAATGTACCTATGAGATGGTTTTTTCTTTGAGGTCTGGGATAACTGCGAACAAGGCTTCTTTGAAGATTTTTGGGAATTGTTGTGTTCTTGATCAACATACTCATGATATGAAGGATCACGATAAACATCATACCCAACAAGTTTCTTCCCTTTTCTCTTCACTCCTCCTTTGGTCTTTATTTTTTCAGGTGGTGGTACCATCTTTGTTGTAGTGGGGTAAGCAATTTCGCACACCCTGCTTTATAGTGCTCTCTTTCCTGCAAGATTTAATGAATGAAACCTCTTCCACAGTGCTTCAATCGCATTTGTCATATCCACCTCTGCTCCATCCTCTGTATCTACCTCTTGTTCACCTTCCATACTCAGTTTCCTCCAATGGATATGAATATCATCAATTGGTATTGGTTCACCACTCAATGTGTATCTCCCTAACTCACAAGTACAAGGTAACCCGTATACTGTTCTACGAAAACACCTGCACATCTGGGTGTTTGTACCCACCATGTCAACCCTATGCCACTCTTCAGCAATGTGCCGCAAAGCAGCTCTAGATACTGATTCACACAAATTTGAATAATATGGACTAGTGTGTGCATGCTCAACCTCATAAAAACTCTTCTGAAATGAAGCTCTAATATTACCCACTTGAACCTTGATGTTGCCATTCATAGCCTCCCAGCACTTGCACATATCACCTAAACTGTTCTCCAACATTTGCTTTAGCTTCCAATGCGCAGATTCGACTCTAACAAAAATAAAAGAAGTTCAGTATAAGTATCACTAATATTACCATAAACAAACTATGGCTATAAATGAAACGCATTACCTGTTAGTAGTGATGCTGCTTAAATGCAACACTTTATTGATCCAAGCTTCAACAAATCTATGCCTATGAGGTGTCAACCATGTGTCTTTCACATAATCCAGAAAAGCTCCATATTCCAAACAGGCATGCTCAAGCAATTTCAACTTTTGGTGGTATTCCACCTCATCACTAGCTTTTACAAGTTCGTACCAAAGCTCCTCTATCGATTTTCGCATGTCATTCACAACATGCTCCTTGCATTTCACTTTCACGTTCTTGTTTATGTGAAATCGACAAAGCAAATTAATTGCCGTAGGAAATACTATTTCAATTGCTTTCATCAAAGCAAGATCTCTATCAGTTAAAATTACTTGTGGACATAACCCTTGTTTAGTAAATAACTGTTTCAATTTATCTAGTACCCAGCACAAAGTCTCTGTTTGCTCAGATTCCATATAGGCAAATGCAACAGCAAATGTTAACTTAGTTGATGTCACACCAACTATTTCAAACAAAGGTTGCCTATACTTATTGGTTTTGTAAGTACTATCCATAATCAACACAATAGGAAACAGATTCAACAACTTCACAGAGTCTGGATGGGCCCAGAAGATATCTCTCACAACTTCTGACTCATCTTTTTTCCTACTCCAATAAACATAATTAGATTCCTCTATCAATTTAAACAACTGTTGCATTTCCGTTATAGGGCCCCTGATGTTTTTTTGAATCTTACTCTTATGTTTATATATTTGGGTGATTCGAGTCACACTCTCCGAATCTTGTTCTTTCAATGACAACAATATGTGTCTTGGAGGAACATGACATTTTGACAAATCAGCTATATGTTGTTGGTCATCATCATTGAGTCGACTTACAAACGCATGGCCTTCAAATCTATCAGGTAAACCATGGTTGTGAACTCCACATTTTACTTCAATTTTCCAACCAGAACCATCTTTTGAAGGTGTTGATCTTACTTTGAAAGGACAATTATATTTTTTGGTAGCACTTTGTGTTTCGCTATCCCCTTCTTTCTATTTTCCACCTCTATCACAGCCAAATATAACCTTGTCACTTCTTCCTCTCTTGCCAGTATAGGTGTCCGAACTGGTTATTATAACAATGACTCTATTCCTCAGTCCAACCTCCTTAATCCATCTAGTCGCCTCTTTTCTTGTAGGAAATTTTTCGGTGGTCGAAAATATTTCTGTTGTATCTACACCTGTCTGGTCTTTGTCACATATCATCAAAGGAATGTCAACAAACTTAAATTAAAAAAAAAAAATAAGAATTAAAAAAAAAACACAAACCGGATAACTATGGACTAAGTTATCCGGTTGATAAATAAGCCAAATCGGATAACTTGAAAACAAGAAATCCGGTGTTGAAAATATACAAACCGGATAACTTGGTGTTGTGTTATCCGGTTCATGAAAACGGTAACCAGATTTCTTTGTTTCATGTTTTCCGGTATTAAAAAATTCATTCCGAAAATCCTTACCCTGGGTTCTCCGGTTCTCATCGAATACTGACAAAAATTACTTTTGGACTCGTCTGACTACACGGTAAAAAGTAAAAAAATAAATAAATAAAAAATAAAAGGACAAAATTGAAATTTTTAAAAATTTGTAGGGGTATGGGGATAAATGTAGGGGTATGGGGTAAAATTTTCAAAAAAGTCTATAGTAGGCCATAAACCAGATTTAAGCCTTATACGTTTATCATAGGCCAGACTCAAACCTTCTAAAGCTTAACCTAACCTATTTCCACCACTACTAACCATCACGTCTCCATTAATTCCCACCATACATTTTCTATATATATTTTCACACTACTCTTTTTATATTTCCACCTCTACAACTCCACCAGTAATATGTTTTTTCTACACGATAGTGTCGCACCTCGAAAAATTATCGAAGACACGACCCACGCGCGAAAGGCGCGGAAAACGGTTCGACAGAGTCGCCACCGAACTTTATTTATCCCAAAAAGAGGGAAAGGAAAATATCGAGAAAACCTTTAAGGAGGGATAAGAACATGGTCGTCGCAACCACATTCTGGATTCGGGAGTCGGTTACGTGAGGGGAAGGTACGTGCACCCCCTCACATCCGTTGTACTCAACGGGAACCTCTTGATTCGAATCGCGATGCTCATTAGCTAAGTTTGTCTATTTTCTTCTCTATAGATAAATGCGAGAAGGTAAAGATAAGAGGGAAGGAATGCTAAGGGAAAATGGGTGGTTTAAGGATAGGGTGCTCGGCAAGATCATCGCGACCTCGGGCCTACGTATGCTCATTCGGACGAGAATGAGGAATCAGAGCAATCGTAGTTCGACTACGGGGTTTGACGGAAAAAGATGGAAGTGTGCTCGCCAAGATCATCGCAATCTTGTGCCTACGTATCTTTATTCGGACGAGAATAAAGAATTAGAGCATTCGTAGTTCGTGGTACGCCCACGAAACAAGGGAGTTGGTTGATTTTTAAAAGAGGCGTCAATTGCTCACACACGAGTAAGAGAACTCGTACCCAAACAATCGAAGGAAGATCAAAGACTTGAACCCCCATTTTTCACCTTGAAAAAGAATTACGATAGTTGTTAGTCATTTTGAGGTTTGATTATGAAAGTCCGCTTGACATGGGATCAAGGGTTTATTGTATGCGCTTGGTTATTTTGAAAAGTATTGGATTTGTTAAAAAAAGAGGCGTCAATTGCTCACACACGAGTAAGAAAACTCGCACCCAAACAATCGAAGAAAGATCAAAGACTTGAACCCTCATTTTTCACCTTAAAAGAGTTGCGATAGTTGTTAGTTGTTTTTGAAGTTTGATTATGAAAATCCGCTTGACGTTGGATCAAGGGTTTATTGTTATGAAAAGAGTTTGGTTTGAAAAAAAGATTTGGTTAGAGGTTGATTTGAAAACGAGCTCGACGACGAATCGAGGGTTTGGTTGAAAAGAGGTTGGTTTGAAAATGGCTCGACGACGAATCGAGAATTAGTTTGAAAATGGGTTATTTGAAAATGGCTCGACGACGAATCGAGAATTAGCTTGATAATGGGTTGCTTATGCTAGTCCCTAGGGGTGCTCCTAGTAAACAAACCACAATCAAAGTAATAATAAATGCATACATTGGAATGGGAGAGGGGTACATGTAAAATACAAGTGTTGACAGAAATAAATGGTCTCATTGTAAGGTAGCCCAAGAGAAAGCCGTGTGTGTGCAAAGTGTCCTAAACTAAACCTTGAACAAGCGTCGAGCAAGTGGATAATCATAATCAACAGTCCATTAGTATGATTGTTTTTAGGGTTTTGATATTTGTTAGATTGTTTTGATTAAGGTGTGAACAAATAAACAATGGCTAGACAAATAAATATGGATATGATATGAACAATATGAATAAGAATATGAACAAGATAATAATTAAGATAAAATGACAAGATATAGTATTGACATAAAATTAAAGTTGGTCTCGTCTTAATCAGATTTAATCGATAAATTGATAATCGACGACTTTTGACTTTCATTGACCAAAAGTAAAAATAAAAGCATATAAATCGAAAAAGAAATAAAAATCGGAAAACTAAGAAAGGTCTCATCTTTACTAAGATTTTAAATCGGAAAATCGATAATCTTTAGTATTTGATTTTTCATTGACCAAAAAATGAATAAAAATAAAATAATGACAAAATAATCCGAAATAAATAAATATAAATAGTAGGCCTCATATAAATCAAGATTTGGTACCGATTTTAAAGAATCACCCAATATCAAGATGTTTTTGATATCATTGGCCCCTAAAATCAAATCAAAAGCGGACATCGAACAATGAAAGTGGATTTAATCTAGGAAACTTAAAAATAGTTAGAAATAAAAGCCTAAGAATTAACAATTCAAAGCTTAAAACTTAAATGTTTAGAAATCAATTCAAAGCAAATGAATAAAAAAATAAAATAAAGAGGGGGGATATTAATATGGAACGGGTGGTGTGTGTGGATAGAAAATATGGTGGAATCACTTGGTCCTTAGCCCATCATCCACCCAAAGACAACACACCATATGAAGAAAGACAACAGGGGTGGTGTACGATTTGAAAATGGTGTGTAAGAATCATGCGGGCTTCAACAGCCCATCATCTTACAAAGCCCAGATCTAGTAGCTAAAAAACATAAAACTTTTTTATCTGAAAATGAAAATGTTATCACAACAACATTCTCTAGCGACCAAGATGAAATAGGGTAAAAATGCCTCCACCAAAAAAAACACGATTTGCTTCGTCTCAACACAAAACCGATCGACCCAAGTGAAAACAGGGTTAAATCGTATTCTCAACCTTTAACTCGTCCGCGCCAACTTTGCTCTTGATTCGTCCAGGTTTGTACTTTTCCGGATTTGGTTTCGAAGCACCCTCTTCTTCCCTACTTTCTGGATCTGTTTCGGTTTCTTTGTGATTTGGTTTGATGAAGGTAGTATTTAGGTTCGTGATTGTGGAGTGGGTGTTGTTCTTCGTGGCTGAAGATTGATGAGGTTCCGCGAAGAATGATGAGGAGGGTCGGATGGATTTGTAAGGCTTGTGTGCGATAGAGGAGGGTGAGTGGTGAGTTGCAATGATGTGATTACGAAGATGGTGGTTGTTTGTGATATGGTGTTGGGAGATGGTGGCAGAGTGATGATTTTTGTGGAAAGGGTGGATATGGCTTTTGGTGAGTTTGGAAGGGTTGATGATTGCGTTTTTTATTTGAAGTTGGAGAAGCAGATTTGGAATGAAGATGTTGTTGGGTTTTGTTTGACTGAAGAATGGTGATTCCGGTTTATGAAAATGAAGGTCCAGCCTCTTATTGTTTCCTCCCTTTTAAAACAGACCCAAACTCTCTTTCCTTTGAAACCGATCCAAACTTGTTGGTTAAGCTTTTGAATTTTCTTGGTGTTATGTGATGTCCCTTTCTATGCAGGTTTTTTGGCGTGGTGTATGCAGTGTGTCATTGATGCAGGAATAAGCATAGTGTACGGTTTTTCCAAGTCTTGGGATGTAGCGTGTTGGTTTGAACATTGCAGATGGCTTGAAGAGTACGACAAAGACTTTGGGGTAAATGGTTTGGCATAGTGTGTTACTTTTCTTTCCACATTCTGCAGGTTTATGGTCACGCGAGGAGGTTGTGAAATAAGGTGTGGGTTGTGTAAAGCTTTTGCGGGTCATTTGGAAATAAGGTTGGGTGTTGTTGGCATGAATTATGTGGCAAATGGCCACTTGAGAAGGTGGGAAAGTAAGTTCAAGGCTTGTGGGCGGCGTATGGTGCGTGAGGTGAATGGTATAGAAGGTTTTGAAATGAGACTGCAGCATAATGGATTTTGTTGTGTGCTTTTAGGAGTATTTTTGTAATTTTGATGTAATCATGTGGGCCCTAAAAAAAAGCATGGAAATGGGCTTTATTTGTGATGATTGGACTAACCTTTTTTTTTATAGAATTTTATGGATAATTGACAAGAAATAGATTATTGAAAAATTGGTTGAATAAAAAAAAGATGAAGATGGGTGGATTTAAAGTGTGAAAAAAAAATGGTTTTTTTTCTAAAAAAAAAGTTTGTGAATTGATTCGGATATTTAAAAAATTGGATAATGGAATGGATATTGAAAATGGACATAAATGGATGAAAAATGGATAATTATTTGGATGGATGATAAAAAGGTTAAAAAGTGGATATGACCTAAAATAAAAATGGATAACAAATAAAAGAGAGATGAAGTTGAAGACAACATATTTTTTTTGGATTTTTTGAATATGGTTAGTGGATGGATAGTACAGATGAAAATTATACATAGGTAGGACAAATTTGGGGTATGACAGATGCCCCTATCTAATTGACTTAAACCAAGTGAGATGAACTGCTGCGGTGTTCGTTCTATCGAGGTATAAGTCAATTAGATATAAAAAGACCACAAATTTGTCCGAAAGAAAGAAAAGGGATTGGGAAGTTGAAATACAAGAAAATCTGTCACCAAAAGGATGATAGACCTATCACCAAAAGGATCATAGTGAACACACACACACACACACAGACCCTTTCACCAAAAGGATGAAAAATGAGGTCAAAGCCTGCTATTACCGACGAGATAATAGGGCACACACACACATACACCCTTCCACCAAAAGGATGAAAATGAGGTCAAAGCCTGCTATTACCGGCGAGATAATAGAGCACACACACACACAGACCCTTCCACCAAAAGGATGGAAATGAGATCAAAACCTGCTATTACCGATGAGATAATAGGGCACACACACACAGACCCTTCCACCAAAAGGATTGAAATGAGGTCAAAACCTGTTATTACCGACGAGATAATAGGGCACACACGCACACAGACCCTTCCACCAAAAGGATGGAAATGAGGTCAAAGCCTGCTATTACCAAAAGGATAATAGGGCACCCACGCACACAGACCCTTCCACCAAAAGGATGGAAATGAGGTCAAAGCCTGCTATTACCGACGAGATAATAGGGCACACACGCACAGCCTGCTACTACCAAAAGGATAGTATGACACACAACACAGCCTGCTATTACCGACAAGATAATAGGGCACACACGCACACAGACCCTTCCACCAAAAGGATGAAAATGAGGTCAACGCCTGCTATTACCGACGAGATAATAGGGCACACACACACAGCCGGCTACTACCAAAAGGATAGTATGGCACACAACACAGCCTGCTACTACCAAAAGGATAGTATGGCACACAACACAACCTGCTATTACTAAAAGGATAATAGGGCACACAACACAGCCTGCTACTACCAAAAGGATAGTATGCCACACAACACAGCCTGCTATTACCAAAAGGATAATAGGGAACATACACAAAGGCTGTCACTCACCAAAAGGATGACACACAGACCAAGGGTTTATGGATCGGCGACACCAAAAAGGATGATGGATCAAAACGAGCTACTACCACCAAAAGGGTGATAGGAACTTCTTATTTGTGAGGACCAACATCAGAAGGATGCAGGTTGAATTGACATGGTTTCGGCTATCACCAAAAGGATGATAGAAAAGTTTTTATTTGAGGGTTACTAACACCAAAAGGATGTAGGTTGAATTGAGTTGGTTGGGTTTGGCTATCACCAAAAGGATGATAGTAAGGCAATTGACAAAAGGTCAAGTTTGCTGGGGATGTGATGAGATTTATTTAGAGACATCAACAAAAGGTTGAGGTAAAGAATTCAATGAGGAGAGCCCACGAAAAGGAAAGGGAAACAGTGAAAAAAGGAGAAGGTAACCCGCCAAGATCTACGCAATCTTGTGCCAACGTATCTTTACTCGGACGAGAATAAAGAATCAGGGCAGTCGTAGTTCGGCTTGAAGAAAAGATTCAATGAGGAACGCCCACTGACTCGGAGGAATGTTTATTGGTTGGGATGAGGATGACGACCTCATCAACAAAAGGTTAAAGAACTTCATGAGGAACGCCCATGAACTTGAGGAAGATGCCCCTGCCTGAGCCGAAGATTGCTTATAGTCTTGTTTTGATCAACAAAAGGTTGAACCAACTTCATGAGGAACGCTCACGGATTTGAAGAAGGCGTCCCTGGCTGGGCTGAAGATTGTATTGCAGTCTTCGTGAAGAACAATCATGGATTTGCTGAAGATGATGCCCCTGGCTGGGCTGAAGATCGTCTTGAAATCTTGAGATTGATCCTGGATCTTGACTATGTGCATGTATAAATACTTGATTTTGTAATGATGTGCAATGCAAATGCTGACGCGTGGAGATGCAAGTGCTGGGGAAGTATGATTTAGTTTTTTGGTATGCATATGATGCACATGATATTGAATGCGATGCGTATGATGCATATGATTACAGACGGGTGATTGGATATGTTTAAGGTGCCAGCGTGGTGGACTTGGTAGTTGCCAATGCGGATTGGACTTTTGGGCAGTGGGAGGGATTTGATTTCCTCGACACTCAGTTCGTTGAAGACGCCATGATTGAAGTAGATGAAGATGCTCTTGAAGCTCTGAGCTTGACCACTTGTTGATGAATTATGGGTTCATTTCGGAGAGATCCACAACTTTGCTTGATGGTCAAGGTTACTTGCTGCAATGGGTCTTGCCCCAGTCTGATCATGGTAATGGTCTGCCCTGATTAACCAGTTCTGAAGCGATTTGATCTTTTGATATTGAGCTTTGATGTGCTTTGAGATGACTTTGCCCCTGATTGAGCTGTTGAATGATTTGCCCCAGCTTATGGGTTTTGAGGGAGTCTTGCTTCAGGTCGGTACCACTGAAAGTTCAAGTTCCTCTTTGATTGCCCCTTGTTGGAATTGTGTTGATGTCTAGCACTGATTTGCAGTTAAAATTGCACATTCACAAATGGTAATCTTAATACAATGCTCAAGCAAGTTTTGAAAAAGAGTCGTTTATTGGAGTGTCGTGATAGTGAGACAAATGGACCGTTAGCCCAGATGTTGTGCTGATTTTGATGGTGTGAAAGATATAGCAAGGAGAATGACACCAATGCTGAAGATTAGCAAATATGGGGAGTCAGTTTATGCAACCTTGCAACAATATACTTTCAGAATAAACCTCGCCTCAATTAGGTCTTTCGAGGGTTGTAACGTGGTCTGGTTCGCGGTTATGAAACAAAGGATATAAGGCTCAAAGTATGATTTGTACCCACCCCTTCTTCGTGATGAACTCCAGTCCTACGTTCAGTTAATTTTGCACATGTTTGTCTTCCAAAATGGTTGACGGTTCAAGGTATGCTTGAAATGGCAGTCACCTTTATTTTGTTTTTGATGGATGTCAGTGACCCTTTGGTTTTGATTTTGGTGGTCACTGAGTCTTTTTTTTTTGTGAGGATTCGAAGGCCTCTTTTGTTTTTTTTTTATCCCTAACTTTTGCATGGACGGGTTTTGCTTTTCGAGTCCATCAGGGTAACCTTGATTTTGCCTAAGTCTCCCTTGAGGTGCTTGACTTAGCAGGCTTTTGATTTTTTTTGTTTTTGTTGGATGATTGTGACTGCCAAGTCATGGTTATTGATGTACAACCATCATGTCTTGTGGAATTTTGCTTGTGATTCGAGTGCGTTATTGGGTCAACTGAACACTACCCTACCCCAGGTTAAGTGTAAGGGTTTGAATATCCGAAGGAAATTACTACTTCTAGGCTTGAAGTGGTTAACTAGGGATTATCTCTTTGTCTCTCCAGTGTTTGGGGAATTGAAACAATGCATGTACATCATTGGCGGGATTTTGTCTGAAAGCATACATTTTGCAATTATGGGTATTTCGCTTTCATCATCCTCCCTCAAATCATTACTAAACAACAGTTAATAAAGAGAGAAAAGTGGAGAAGTGTGTCGGTGATTTGCAGTTAATGGAAGAAATGAGTGAATACGACATAACTAATTCAAAACATGCATAATCACTACATTAAGAAAATTAAATACAAACGACAATGTTTGAAGCAAACAGTACTTGAACAAACAAAGACAAAATACAAGGACGCGAAGTGATGGGATGGCCTGGCGAATGCCTTCTTCGAGGAATTGAACTTCCTATCTTGACTTGATTGGTGCTTGAACTGGCTTGTTCAGAGTTGGAGACTGTTCTGCTTGTCTTTGGCAACCCCTTCAATGACTGATGATCCTGCCTGTACATGTGGCAGCATGGTCTTGTTGGATATGATTAATCATTCGTCTACTTTTGGCTCGAGTAACGCATCCGTGTCGAGGAATCAGCTTGGTTTGGTGGAGGAGGAAGGAAGTTGAAGTGAGATTCTGAGGTTGAAATGCAATGCAAGATGTATAACTGGTGCAATGCAATGCAATGCAATGATATGCAATGCAAGATGCAAGATCCAGGATCGCAGGATCAAACAACTTCAAACAGTTCTGAGGTTGGCCGGAGAAACGGGTCAAGAACCACAACTAGGATCACGAAAGCCCAAGGGTAGGTTTCTAAGACGGGTAGGTGCCTAGAGTTATGGATATATTTCGAAAACATTATAACCAAGACGAAGAGACATCCGACTATAATATCCTCAAAATAATCTCGTCTAGGTGAGGTCTTCGTTTCTTCCCCACGAGAAAGATTCCTCGGAGGCACCCACTACACAACCATCGACACACGGGTTCTAAGTAGGGTTCTCAGAATCCTAGATCGAGGTCGAAAATATTACTGTCAGGAAGTAATACGTTCGAGGGATCTCATCTGATTGGGGCGTTCGCATTAACTCACATAGAATTAACGCTACCAACCACCATGGGTAAATTGGGTTAATGGTCCTTGGGATCAACGACCCACCTCGAAAGTATTACCACCATGGCAAAGATTCACCACAAAAATAATATCTCCAAGGGAATCTACTCCAAGCGGGGTTTTCGCTTCAACTTACGCGGAAGAGACCACGCAAGCCTACACTACATAACCATCCTCCTAATCCTAGGGTTATACTCAGACTCGGGTGTAGAGCCATCTCACAAAGTTCCCAATATCATAACAACCCAACAATGCCACAGAAGGTAACACAAGTAAGGAAACAGGAAAGCAAGCACATAAGCGAATGAGAAGAAAAAGATAAACTAAGCTAAAGAGCTAGCGATTCAAATCAAGATAGGCTTGACTCTCTCTTGCATGGAGCAAATGTATCCCCAGCAGAGTCGCCAGCTGTCGCACCTCGAAAAATTATCGAAGACACGACCCTCGCGCGAAAGGCGATGAAAACGGTTTGACAGAGTCGCCACCGAACTTTATTTATCCCAAAAAGAGGGAAAGGAAAATATCGAGAAAACCTTTAAGGAGGGATAAGAACATGGTCGTCGCAACCACATTCTGGGTTCGGGAGTCGGTTACGTGAGGGGAAGGTACGCGCACCCCCTCACGTCCGTTGTACTCAACGGGAACCTCTTGATTCGAATCGCGATGCTCGTTAGCTAAGTTTGTCTATTTTCTTATCTATAGATAAATGCGGGAAGGTAAAGATAAGAGGGAACGAATGCTAAGGGAAAATGGGTGGTTTAAGGATAGGGTGCTCGGCAAGATCATCGCGACCTCGGGCCTACGTATGCTCATTCGGACGAGAATGAGGAATCAGAGCAATCGTAGTTCGACTACGGGGTTTGACGGAAAAAGATGGAAGTGTGCTCGCCAAGATCATCGCAATCTTGTGCCTACGTATCTTTATTCGGACGAGAATAAAGAATCAGAGCAGTCGTAGTTCGTGGTACGCCCACGAAACAAGGGAGTTGGTTGATTTTTAAAAGAGGCGTCAATTGCTCACACACGAGTAAGAGAACTCGCACCCAAACAATCGAAGGAAGATCAAAGACTTGAACCCCCATTTTTCACCTTGAAAAAGAATTACGATAGTTGTTAGTCATTTTGAGGTTTGATTATGAAAGTCCGCTTGACGTGGGATCAAGGGTTTATTGTATGCGCTTGGTTATTTTGAAAAGGATTGGATTTGTTAAAAGAAGAGGCGTCAATTGCTCACACACGAGTAAGAAAACTCGCACCCAAACAATCGAAAGAAGATCAAAGACTTGAACCCCCATTTTTCACCTTAAAAGAGTTACGATAGTTGTTAGTTATTTTTGAAGTTTGATTATGAAAATTCGCTTGACGTTGGATCAAGGGTTTATTGTTATGAAAAGAGTTTGGTTTGAAAAAAAGATTTGGTTAGAGGTTGATTTGAAAACGAGCTCGACGACGAATCGAGGGTTTGGTTGAAAAGAGGTTGGTTTGAAAATGGCTCGACGAAGAATCGAGAATTAGTTTGAAAATGGGTTGTTTGAAAATGGCTCGACGACGAATCGAGAATTAGCTTGAAAATGGGTTGCTTATGCTAGTCCCTAGGGGTGCTCCTAGTAAACAAACCACAATCAAAGTAATAATAAATGCGTACATTGGAATGGGAGAGGGGTACATGTAATATACAAGTGTTGATAGAAATAAATGGTCTCATTGTAAGGTAGCCCAAGAGAAAGCCGTGTGTGTGCAAAGTGTCCTAAACTAAACCTTGAGCAAGCGTCGAGCAAGTGGATAATCATAATCAACAGTCCATTAGTATGATTGTTTTTAGGGTTTCGATATTTGTTAGATTGTTTTGATTAAGGTGTGAACAAATAAACAATGGTTAGACAAATAAATATGGATATGATATGAACAATATGAATAAGAATATGAACAAGATAATAATTAAGATAAAATGACAAGATATAGTATTGACATAAAATTAAAGTTGGTCTCGTCTTAATCAGATTTAATCGATAAATTGATAATCGACGACTTTTGACTTTCATTGACCAAAAGTGAAAATAAAAGCATATAAATCGAAATAGAAATAAAAATCGGAAAACTAAGAAAGGTCTCATCTTTACTAAGATTTTAAATCGGAAAATCGATAATCTTTAGTATTTGATTTTTCATTGACCCAAAAATGAATAAAAATAAAATAATGACAAAATAATCCGAAATAAATAAATATAAATAGTAGGCCTCATATAAATCAAGATTTGGTACCGATTTTAAAGAATCACCCAATATCAATATGTTTTTGATATCATTTACCCCTAAAATCAAATCAAAAGCGGACATTGAACAATGAAAGTGAATTTCTAGGAAACTTAAAAATAGTTAGAAATAAAAGCCTAAGAATTAACAATTCAAAACTTAAAACTTAAATGTTTAGAAATCAATTTAAAGCAAATGAATAAAAAAATAAAATAAAGAGGGGGGATATTAATATGGAACGGGTGGTGTATGTGGATAGAAAATATGGTGGAATCACTTGGTCCTTAGCCCATCATCCACCCAAAGACAACACGCCATATGAAGAAAGACAACAGGGGTGGTGTACGATTTGAAAATGGTGTCTAAGAATCATGCGGGCTTCAACAGCCCATCATCTTACAAAGCCCAGATCTAGTAGCTAAAAAACATAAAACTCTTTTATCTGAAAATGAAAACGTTATCACAACAACATTCTCTAGCGACCAAGATGAAACAGGGTAAAAATGCCTCCACAAAAAAAAACACGATTTGCTTCGTCTCAACACAAAACCGATCGACCCAAGTGAAAACAGGGTTAAATCGTATTCTCAACCTTTAACTCGTTCGCGCCACCTTTGCTCTTGATTCGTCCAGGTTTGTACTTTTCCGGATTTGGTTTCGAAGCACCCTCTTCTTCCCTACTTTCTGGATCTGTTTCGGTTTCTTTGTGATTTGGTTTGATGAAGGTAGTATTTAGGTTCGTGATTGTGGAGTGGGTGTTGTTCTTCGTGGCTGAAGATTGATGAGGTTCCGCGAAGAATGATGAGGAGGGTCGGATGGATTTGTAAGGCTTGTGTGCGATAGAGGAGGGTGAGTGGTGAGTTGCAATGATGTGATTACGGAGATGGTGGTTGTTTGTGATATGGTGTTGGGAGATGGTGGCAGAGTGATGATTTTTGTGGAAAGGGTGGATATGGCTTTTGGTGAGTTTGGAAGGGTTGATGATTGCGTTTTTTATTTGAAGTTGGAGAAGCAGATTTGGAATGAAGATGTTGTTGGGTTTTGTTTGACTGAAGAATGGTGATTCCGGTTTATGAAAATGAAGGTCCAGCCTCTTATTGTTTCCTCCCTTTTAAAACAGATTCAAACTCTCTTTCCTTTGAAACTGATCCAAACTTGTTGGTTAAGCTTTTGAATTTTCTTGGTGTTATGTGATGTCCCTTTCTATGCAGGGTTTTTGGCGTGGTGTATGCAGTGTGTCATTGATGCAGGAATAAGCATAGTGTACGATTTTTCCAAGTCTTGGGATGTAGCGTGTTGGTTTGAACATTGCAGATGGCTTGAAGAGTACGACAAAGACTTTGGGGTAAATGGTTTGGCATAGTGTGTTACTTTTCTTTCCACATTCCGCAGGTTTATGGTCACGTGAGGAGGTTGTGAAATAAGGTGTGGGTCGTGTAAAGCTTTTGCGGGTCATTTGGAAATAAGGTTGGGTGTTGTTGGCATGAATTATGTGGCAAATGGCCACGTGAGAAGGTGGGAAAGTAAGTTCAAGGCTTGTGGGCGACGTATGGTGCGTGAGGTGAATGGTATAGAAGGTTTTGAAATGAGACTGCAGCATAATGGATTTTGTTGTGTGCTTTTAGGAGTATTTTTGTAATTTTGATGTAATCATGTGGGCCCTAAAAAAAAGCATGGAAATGGGCTTTATTTGTGATGATTGGACTAACCTTTTTTTCATAGAATTTTATGGATAATTGACAAGAAATAGATTATTGAAAAATTGATTGAATAAAAAAAATATGAAGATGGATGGATTTAAAGTGTGAACAAAAAAAAAATGGATTTTTTTTCTAAAAAAAGAGTTTGTGAATTGATTCGGATATTTAAAAAATTGGATAATGGAATGGATATTGAAAATGGACAGAAATGGATGAAAAATGGATAATTAATTGGATGGATGATAAAAAGGTTAAAAAGTGGATATGACCTAAAATAAAAATGGATAACAAATAAAAGAGAGATGAAGTTGAAGACAACATATTTTTTTTGGATTTTTTGAATATGGTTAGTGGATGGATAGTACAGATGAAAATTATACATAGGTAGGACAAATTTGGGGTATGACAGATAGTTATATTTTTCATTTGGTTTTTTTTAAAATATTTGTATTACTTACAAATTTTAAATATATTATTTCATCTTTAAATCAATTATTTGAAATTTTAAATATATTTAACTATTTAAATAAATAGTTTGAGAGATATTCACATTCATATGAAAACATGAATCAAATTATTTGCTTAAGCAATAATAATTATCAATAAAAATCAAATCAAATTTGTTTTATTCATAAATTTTTATTATTTATTTCTGATTATCAATAAAATAAAATAAAATTTGTTTTATTCATAAATTTTTATTATTTATTTCTGTATTTTCCAAAAATAAATTTTTTATTCTAATGATAATATTTAATTTGCTAGTTTATAAAAGGTAGATTAATACGTACAATTTATTTTATCTATACCAACACATAATAGGGACACTACTTTTTTTTATTACTTTATACAAATTTGACTATTTTATACTCTTTGATTTTTTTTTCTTTTTTTAGTTTTATTGAAAATATTTATTTTTATTTTTCATATATACATTTTATTAAGTTGTTTTAATATTTAAAAAAAATCCCAATATAAATAAATATATATTTAATATCAACATATTTTAAATTATTTTATAAAATATATTTAATTATTAATAATAATTCAATAAATTATATTTGTGCATCCACACAGGCAAAATATCTAGTAATTTATAAATACAATCAACATCTTCAATTTTATTTTATTTTCGTTGTAATAATAATAATGATTGAGTATCACTCATATCATCCATCTTGCAAAAGTGCGGGAAAAAATAGGGTAGGACGAACATATTTAAAGATTCGGGTCTAAAACTTTGACTTGTCCTGAAAAAAATGATGGCAGGTGATTGCTTTAGTCAAGATGAGGTGTCGTTAGATACTATACCAATTCAACAATTGGTGAAAGATTGGGCTGACACAGAGCCCATCGAAGAGGAAATAGAACAACAAGTGTCAACAGCGTATAAGCTTGAAACCACGACGTCGTAACAAACCAATATGGTCCCATAATTTTATCATGGCAATGCTAAAATAAAGGAGTTTTGTTACTATCTAGTAACAATAAACATAGTTAAGGTGTTACTATCCATTTAAAATAGGAATGTGGTTTTGTTATGCTAGAGTAATAATAGGGAATTAAATTTCATATTTTGTGTATAAATAAATTTTTAGAGACTTTGAAAGGTATCAAGATATTTAGTGAAGAAACTTTGGAGTTTGGCATTAATTTGAAGAGTGCTCTTTATCTTTTCATAATAATTTGGTGCTTTAATTACTTACATCACGCGTAATGAAGAGATCGCTGATGCATTTTGTGCCATGGAAGCAAGCTTCAAACAACACTTTGAGAACTAACATGCTCGATTAACCTCCTCACTCGAACAATACATGGCATCCACTAACGCACGCCTCATCGAGTTAACTTAAAACGACAACCGACGACCGTTCAACCCACCACTACCACCACCGTCCGACATCGCCGCCTTCATGAAGATGCATTTGTCATACCCCAAATTTGTCCTACTTGTATATATCTTTCATCTGTATTTCCATCAACTAACCATTATTAAGAAAATCCAAAAATATGTTGCTTCTGTTTGTGGTCTAAACTCAGGGTTTCGCGAGGTTGAATTGAATTAAATCAAAGCTCATTTGAGGTTAATTCAGGTCAAGTGTGTGTGTAGTGATGTTTTCAGTACAAGTGAAAGTTTGGTATAACCTTGGTCAGATAAGAGTTTGTGTCCTGATCAAGGCTAGGGTACATGATTCAGGTGGTGTATGTCTGGAGTTTCAATCAGGGCTTGTGCCCATTCAAGTCGTTCGTGCATGGATCAAGCTATCAGACTGTATCAAGTTATCAATGCTTCATGGTTGAAGATCATTCATAATCCAGTTTCAATTAGGATTGTTGTGCAGTGTATTGCAGTCCATAGTTCAAGTCATGGTTCTTTGATTTCAATAAAGTGTAATGTGAAAACTTTGGTTTATTCAGAAATTTGGTTCGTTAGTGAATCGTTCTTCTAAGACATGTCCAAGAAGGTTCAAGGTGAAGATTTTTGTTCATTAAGATTCAAGTGGCTAGGGCAAGATTAATTCATTTGTGGTTCGAGATTTTCATCCAATCAAGATTCAGGATTATTGCAATTTGGTCACAAGTTAATCCAAGAATTGGTCCTTAACTTCAAGTCATGCATATGGTCTTTGCTTAAGGCCTAAGGGATCTCATTTTGTTTCAAGAATGGCCAATTTCAAATTATTTGAATTTCAAAATCATTGATTCATTTCAAGGTCCAAAATTTCTACAAAAGAAAGTCAAATTCATCAAAGCTCAACATGAAGGCCATGCTAATTTCAAGTCCACTTATTACAAAGAGCTATTTCACAATACTCCAACAAAATACCAAAGTCTAACATTTGCCAAAGAAATAAAATTCAACAAGCCCATTACCTCTTTTTAATAATCCAAAACAAAAAAGTCCATCACAAACAATAGAGAGCCCATTATTCAAGAAAAATGCTACACAATCAAAAAGGCTTTACACAAAACCCACCAAAACAAAAAGGAAGGCCCATCTTTGTTACAACATTACAAAATCAAGGAAAATAGAATAGGAAGAAAAATTGTTCACGGCTCATGCCACATACTGCAAGTCCGTTCCACACTTCACGTAAATGAGTCATACACACAAAATTCGAATTCTTATCTATTCAATTCAAAAAGTTAGGTATTTTTATCTATCCAATTTAAAAAGTTGAGTAAAATTACCTTCAATATAAAATGCTTTGAAAACAACAAATAATTGTACTATTTAATAAATAATTAAATATATTAAACTTAAATATTATCATGTGATTGGTTGAAGGTACATTACTCACCTTTTAGTGATGATTAGAGAAGTTGTCCCCAATTCATAAAGTCTCCACAACAAAATCAAGGCCTGACAAACCTCAACGTATCAACCATTCCATGATTCACACCTCTGGCCTCATGAATCTCGTGCAGCAGTCACGTATAAGCCAAGTTTCTACAATATCAAGCTTCGCACCTCGCTTCCACAAGAGCATCAATCAGCAACCTGCCACGACACAAGTATCACCAAGCCATGATTCTTCGCGATTTCCACATTGTGTCCTACATATCACCTGACCCCAAACGTGCAGAATTTGACAAAAACGGCAGCAACGAATTTCTCAGAATTTCAGGACCAATCTACCCTTCACTCACTATAAATAAGCTCATTCCTTTCATTTTTTAGGAAGCTTCAAAAAAGCCAGTAAAACTCTGCCAAAATCCTCTCAAAACCTTTCCTTCTTGAATTTCTCCTTCCTCCATTCTTCAACTTGACAGAATCGCACCTCCTTCTTCTCCTTTAATCAAATAAGCAAACACCTTCAACCTCCATACTTATTCAACTCAAACTTCGGCCAAAAACCTTCGTTGCAACCAACCTTCCTCACACTCAAATCAACCCTTCCTATTCTTCAACCCATAACCTCCACTCTCTTGTGAGATGAAACAACAACCCAAACCATTTTCAACTAAAATTAGAACCAGAAATGAGATGAAGGATGTGAAATGAGGAGAGCAATCAGAAACCAAAACAAACCTCCAATTCGAAGCAAGAAGTGAAGATAATCGAACCTGAGTTTTGAGACGGATGCGATCGAGATTCGCGGAGGAGAAGGTTTGAAAACGGCATTTCCGCTGGTCCGTTCAAGGCCGTGTTGTTGCTTGTTTCATCGTCTTTGTTTCTTCTTCTGTTTGTCTCTTTTCAAACCCATTTTTGAGGTGATGATGGGTACGAATGGTGTTCAGATGCGAGGATGAAGGTTCTTCTGAGCAAAATTGTGTTTCTGATCTTTTTAAGTGACATTGCTTTGGCTTCCTAGCGTACTTGTCTTTTGATAAACCGTGCTGTTTTAGTTTTTCTTCACACTATCCACATATTAACACCCTTTCTTAATTTTTTTTGCACCGTGTTTTTGAATCGATTATGGGTTTTGTGGAAAGCCCATGGGGTTCACATACACCCTCCTACCCACTTGTTTTAAATTTCTCTCTATTATTTAAAGCATTTTTGTTTATGAGGTTTGTTGAGTAGATCTCTCTTGATCTCTTTTTGTCACTATTATTTTATTTATATTTGTTTTTTTTTTTTCCTTTTTTTTATTTTCTCTTTTTCGATTTTAATTTCTTTTATTTTTGCTTTTTCGATTTCGATCAATGAAAGTCTTTAATATCGTGAATGTTGGTTGATTGAGGTTGTTTAACCTTCATTATTTCAAATCTATAGAAAATGGTCATTGGGATCATTTTCTATACTTTGGGATCGTGATGGGTTACCTTCGATTAATTGACGCAAATTTGTGATTAAGACGAGATCGTCCACTTTTCTTTTAGTGTGACACGATTTCCTTAGAGAATGATCCTCAATATCATTTCTCCATCGTGTTTTAGCCCAAATATTGCTTGACCAGCCTGCCATAGTATGATCTTCCTCATAGATTGTACTACGATTGCTTAACATAGCGCTACATGTGTCCTGTAACACCCCAAAATGAGTAGAATATTTATTTAATTGATATATTATAAATATTCGTAATTTCGGTGAATTTTTGGTGAATTATTGTGATGTCTGATGATTTATGTTGTGGGGTATTGACGATGTTAAGAGTGTGTTGATGATGTTAGGAGTATATGATTTATTAGGGATTATTTCGATAAAAATAATAATGGAATAATGTGGCAATGTTATTTAAATTATTATTATTATTATTATTTTAAAATAAAAGGAAGGGCTAAGTGGTAATTGTGCGAAAATAAGTGAGGACAATGTTGGAAAATCATATCAAGGGTCCAAAGGGTAATAGTGACTAAAAGGGAGAAGGAGAAGTCAGTTTGTGCAATCGTGAAAGTTAGAGAAGCTCTGAAGAAAAGGGAGGAGAAAGCTAGGGTTCAGAGAAGTTTCATAAGAACTCAGAGAGGAGGATTCAGAAGCATTTTTCTAAGGTATAGGGAGTATTGCTTTTCATTGTAATGGATATAGAGTGTAGATGTGTGTAGTTAGTTTTGGGGTTTTGGGGGAATGGTGAGATTATGATGAAAGTGAGATGAATTGTGATGAAATTGGGGTTTCTAGCAGTATAAGATGATATATATGAAGTCTTTGCTGATTTGTTGTTATTGGATTGTAATTACTATGTGATTTGTGTAAATTTTCGTACTGTGAGAGATGGGAATCGCAAGGGGTTAAGGGGCTGGTTTGATGCAGAAACGCAGAAGCAGAATTTGCCGATGGGCACGTTTTGCCGGGCGAGCAAGCTGCTTCGCCGGGAGAAAGTGATTCTCTTGGAAGTCGTCGGGCGAAAGAAAAAGCGAAGGAAAGGTGGAAAATGGGGGTTCTGGATTTTGTATAGGGCATAATGTCGCCCCTGCTTCGTCGGGCGAAACTCAGGCAAGCGAGCTGCTTCGCCGGGTGAGCAGGAGGAGATGCTTATTTTTCTTGTTTTATTTTTTGTGATGTCTTATTTTTCCTTGTTGTTTCTTGTTAACTTGGTGTTGTGGGGTTATTGATGCGTTTATGTTGTGATGCAATAGAATCCAAAATATATCGTTGTTGATTGTTATGCTGTAATTTGTTGTTGATGGTCTTGTTGAGCTGTTATAGCATTGTTGTTGCATGGTGAACAGTATTTGTGTGGCATAATGATTAAGATGAATATCATTGAACGTTGTATTGTATGTTGTTGTTAATATGCATTACATGATTGCATGAGTTGTTAGAAAAGTCGTGTGCCTATGTGGGGTGTGAGCGCCTTATCCGGATTCTTTAGAATAGGACCGTGTTGCTGTTATTGTCGAGGTAATCGTGTGCCCATATGGGGTGTGAGCGATTACGGGTGTTCGTGTGCCCATGTGGGGTGTGAGCGATCACAGATGTCGTGTGCCCATGTTGGGTGTGAGCGACTTATATGGAATGCCGACAGGAATTATGATCATTAAAAAGGAATCGAATTGGTACCACATGCATGAGTCTATGTTGTGCATTTCATGCTATGTGGCATTGTATAATTGAGTGCTAAATTAATGTTTGATGACGTTGTGACTTAAGTGATGCTTGGTGATAAATGTTGAATTTCATGATTTTATGATGAAGGTGTATATATGTTATTACGATAGGAAGGTGTGAGTATAATACTTGGTAAATGATGCCGTAGGTGATTTTCCAAGTGATGTATGATGAGGATTGTTTGGTTTGATGATATTATGACAGTGTAAACGAACTGTTGATGCTATTGTACTGATATATCTTTTATAATGATTCGTGATTACTCACCCTGCCTATTTGAATGTTGCCTCCACGCGGGTAACATGCAGATTCTCAGGAATAGCTTGGAGGAGCATAGGTTATGGCTTTGGAGTTGTTTATTTGTCTTTTCGTTAATAATAGAGGCGTCTTGCTCTGATATGTAACATTGGGTGGGGAACGCTTGAGTTGAAGTTGTGTTGTTTTTGTTAAACCTATTTTATGATTTTTCTAATACGCTGAATTATTTGAAAATGATTTTTGACAATGACCAAAAGGTCTTGATGTTTGATGAAATAAGTGAAGTTAATTTGTGACTATGATTTCGTTGCGACATTTGAATTTATAAGTTGATGCACCAAAGAAATGATTATTATAAATGTTTGAAAACCTGTGTTACGGAGCAGGAAGCTTACTAAGATGTTTTTATGATGCATGTGACACCCTGGTTGGTGCAATGTGTTGGATTAATTATTAATTTATTTACAATATATTTGAGGGTTTAGAAGGGTGTTACATTAGTGGTATAAGAGCAGGTCGGAAGAAGAGCATGCTGAGCATTTGAGGACTATGTTGCGAGTATTGAAAGAGGAGGAGTTGCATGTAAAACTGTCAAAGTGTGAGTTTTTGTTAAGAGAAGTAAGTTTTCTTGTCCATGTGATTTCAAGTGGTGGGATTATTGTGGATCCTTCTAAAATTGAAGTTGTGTTACAGTGGTGGACTCTGAAGTCTGCTACTGAGATACGAAGTTTCTTGGGTTGACAGGTTACTAATCGCAAGTTCATAGAAGGTTTTTCTAAATTGGCCTTACTGTTGACTCAGTTGATTCGAGAAGAGTCAGTCTTATGTGTGGGATGTTGCATGTGAAGAGAGTTTTGTGGAATTGAAGAAGAAATTGACGGACGCTCCGGTTTTGATTTTGCCTAATCTGAACGAATCTTTTATGGTGTATTGTGATGCCTCGAAGATGGGTCTTAGTGGAGTGTTGGTGCAGAATGGACAGGTTGTTGCTTATGCCTCGAGACAATTGAGAGCTCATGAAAGGAATTATCCTACGCATGACTTAGAGTAGCCAGTTGTGGTGTTCGTGTTGGAGAATTGGAGGCATTATGTTTTTGGCTCTAAATTTGAAGTGTTCGGTGATCATAAGAGTTTGAAGAACTTATTCGATCAGAAAGAGTTGAATATGAGGCAGAAGAGGTGGGTGAAGTTATTGAAGGATTATGATTTCGATTTGAGTTACCGACATGGTAAAGCAAATGTGGTGGCCGATGCATTGAGTAGAAAGTCATTGCATATGTCAATGTTTATGGTGAGGGAGCTGGAATTAATTGAGCAGTTTCATGATCTGAGTTCGGTATGTGAAGAGACTCTTGACAGTGTAAAGTTGGGTAAGTTGAAGTTGACTAGTAGTATTCTGGAAGAGATCATAGTGGGTCAGCAATCTGATTGGAAGTTTGTTGATCAGCCCGTTTTAATTAACCAGGGTAGCGGAGGTGAATTTCAGATTGATGAGAATGGTGTGGTGAGGTTCAGAGATAGCGTTTGTGTTCCAGATGTTCCCAAAAATTAAGAAGAGTATCCTTGAACAAGGACATCGAAGTAGATTGAGTATTCATCCCGGTGCTACGAAGATGTACCAGGATTTGCAGAAATTATTTTGGTGGCCAGGTATGAAGAAGGATATTATTGAGTTTGTATACGCATGTCTGACTTATCCGAAGTCGAAGATTGAGCATCAGAAGTCTTTGGGTACAATGCAATTTGCGTCGGGGTTGCCGAAGACTGCGAAAGGAAATGATACTATTTGAGTGATTGTAGACAGGTTAACTAAATCGGCTCATTTCTTACTGATGAAGAATAACCATTCTATGCAAGAGTTGGTTGAGATGTACATTGAGGAAATTGCGAAGTTGCATGGGATACCTTCGAGTATTGTGTCGGACAGAGACCGGAGATTTACGTCGAGGTTCTGGAAAAGTTTACAAGATGCTTTGGGTACTAAGTTGAGGACGAGTTCTGCATATCATCTGCAGACGGATGTCCAGGAAGAGAGGACTATCCAGTCTTTGGAGGATTTACTAAGGTGTGGAATCAAGGAGGGTCTTGGGATAGTCATTTTCCGTTGCTTGAGTTCACATACAATGACAGTTTTCATGCTAGTATAGGGATGGCACCGTTGAAACATTACTTGTGCGGATGGATGGAAGGGAAATGAAGCAACTGCAGAGTAAAGATATATCTTTGGTGAAGGTAATATGGGGTGGACCAGCTGGTGAAAGTTGGACTTGGGAACGTGAAGATCTGATGAGGGAGTCGTATCCGACTCTGTTTCCTTCAGGTAATTTTCGAGGACGATTATCCTTTAAGTGAGGGAGAGTTGTAACACCCCAAAATGAGTAGAATATTTATTTAATTGATTTATTATAAATATTCATAATTTTGGTGAATTTTTGGTGAATTATTGTGATGTCTGGTGATTTATGTTGTGGGGTATTGACAATGTTAAGAGTGTGTTGATGATGTTAGGAGTATATGATTTATTAGGGATTATTTCTATAATAATAATAATAATGGAATAATGTGACAATGTTATTTATATTAATATTATTATTATTTTAAAATAAAAGGAAGGGCTAAGTGGTAATTGTGCGAAAATAAGTGAGGACAATGTTGGAAAATCATATCAAGGGTCCAAAGGGTAATAGTGACTAAAAGGGAGAAGGAGAAGTTAGTTTGTGCAATCGTGAAAGTTAGAGAAGCTCTGAAGAAAAGGGAGGAGAAAGCTAGGGTTCAGAGAAGTTTCATAAGAACTCAGAGAGGAGGATTCAGAAGCATTTTTATAAGGTATGGGGAGTATTGCTTTTCATTGTAATGGATATAGAGTGTAGATGTGTGTAGTTAGTTTTGGGGTTTTGGGGAATGGTGAGATTATGATGAAAGTGAGATAAATTGTGATGAAATTGGGGTTTCTAGCAGTATAAGATGATATATATGAAGTCTTTGCTGATTTGTTGTTATTGGATTGTAATTACTATGTGATTTGTGTAAATTTTCGTACTGTGAGAGATGGGAATCGCAAGGGGTTAAGGGGCTGGTTTGATGCAGAAACGCAGAAGCAGAATTTGCCGATGGGCACGTTTTGCCGGGCGAGCAAGCTACTTCGCCGGGAGAAAGTGATTCTCTTGGAAGTCGTCGGGCGAAAGAAAAAGCGAAAGAAAGGTGGAAAAATAGGGTTTCTGGATTTTGTATGGGGGAGGAATGTCGCCCCTGCTTCGCCGGGCAAAACCAGGCGAGCGAGCTGCTTCGTCGGGCGAGCACCAGGCGAGCAGGAGTAGATGCTTATTTTTCTTGTTTTATTTTTCGTGATGTCTTATTTTTCCTTGTTGTTTCTTGTTGACTTGGTGATGTGGGGTTATTGATGCGTTTATGTTGTGATGCGATAGAATCTGAAATATATCGTTGTTGATTGTTATGCTGTAAGTTGTCGTTGATGATGTTGTTGAGCTGTTATAGCATTATTGTTGCATGGTGAATAGTTTTGGTGTGACATAATGATTAAGATGAATATCATTGTACGTTGTATTGTATGTTGTTGTTGATATGCATTACATGATTGCATGGGTTGTGAGATAAGTCGTGTGCCCATGTGGGGTGTGAGCGCCTTATCCGGATTCTTTAGAATAAGATCGTGTTGTTGTTGTCGAGGTAATCGTATGTCCATGTGGGGTGTGAGCAATTACGGGTGTTCGTGTGTCCATGTGGGGTATGAGCGATCACGGATGTCGTGTGCCCATGTGGGGTGTGAGCGACTTATATGGAATTCCGACAGGAATTATGATCATGAAAAAGGGATCGAATTGGTACCACATGCATGAGTCTATGTTGTGAATTTCATGCTATGTGGCATTGTATAATTGAGTGCTAAATTAATGTTCGATGACGTTGTGACTTAAGTGATGCTTGGTGATAAATGTTGATTTTGGTGATTTTATGATGAAGGTGTATATATGTTATTACGATAGGAAGGTGTGAGTATAATACTTGGTAAAGGATGACGTAGGTGATTTTCCAAATGATGTATGATGAAGATTATTTGGTTTGATGATACTATGACGGTGTAAACGAACTGTTGATGTTACTGTACTGATATATCTTTTCTTTATATCTTTTATAATGATTCGTGATTACTCACCCTGCCTATTTGAATGTTGCCTCCACGTGGCTAACGTACAGATTCTCAGGAATAGCTCGGAGGAGCATCAGTGATGGCTTTGGAGTTGTTTATTTTTGTTTTCGTTAATAATATAGGTGTCTTGCTCTGATATGTAACATCGGTAGGGAACGCTTGAGTTTAAGTTGTGTTGTTTTTGCTAAACCTATTTTATGATTTTTCTAATACGCTGAATTATTTGAAAACGATTTTTGACAATGACCAAAAGGTCTTGATGTTTGATGAAATAAATGAAGTTAATTTGTGACTATGATTTGGTTGTGACGTTTGAATTTATAAGTTGATGCATCAAAGAAATGATTATTATAAATGTTTGAAAACCCGTGTTACGGAGCAGGAAGCTTACTAAGATGTTTTTATGAAGCATGTGACACCCTGGTTGGTGCAATGTATTGGATTAATTATTGATTTATTTACAATATGTTTAAGGGTTTAGAAGGGTGTTACATGTCCCGTATCAAAAAATGAGCATTCGTGGTACAAACTTATGTTGAAAGTCCAAGTATGGTTGATTATTTGTCTTGGGTCCATTACTTATGAAACTTGTTGTTAAGAGGCTTTGATTTTATCAATCCTCTAATGAGTCTTCATTAACTTTGGCCTAAGTTCATTATTTAACCATCGTTGATCACTTGCTTTAACGATTAATCACTAAGCACTAACTTTAATTTTCGTCAATATATTCATGATTTACTTTTTTGTCAATATTATCTCGCTTTATCTTCTTGTCAATATATCCTCAATTTTATCTTTGCTCATAATACTATTGTTCATATTGATTGTATCACATTCATCTTCTCGTGTTGTTCATACCTTGTTCATCTTACTTAAAATACGCTAAGATTATCGAAACACTTAAACACTTAATTCGACTAAAATACTCAACACACCCAATCAAATCGTTTTTCTTAATTAAATCGTGAAAGAACTGAGTTCTTGGAGTCTCGCACTCCTTTGATTCTTGAGTGACCGCTCTTGGGGCGCACGCCTTGGGTTATGGGTCTTTCGACCTTTTCGCTTCTAAAACACTCATCCTAACTATTTGGACAAAGAAATGCCATTGGAGTCTGGCATTCCATGTGGTACTTTCATTGTTCATCAAACAATTTTTCTTAAATCAATCGAATGAAAAAGGTGTCGTTGGGATCTAGCATCCCAATAATTCCCCGATTAATTGGTTGCAAGGCCGACGTCTCGTTTACCAAATAATTGTCATTCTCCCTAAAACACTTAACAAATCGAACCTCATATTCGCGCCTCCGTGTGAACGAACCGTTCTCGTACCCTAATCTGATTCAAATATGTAACCAAACATTTTCTCTATCAAACTCCGAAAGAAGGAGGTTCTTGGAATCTAGCATTCCTTGGATCTTCGAATGAATGGCTCTCGAGGCACGCCCTTGGGGGTTGGTTCATTCATCCTTTTTCGACTTTTAAACTAAACCGTTTTCAAACCAATCCTCAATTCGTCGTCGAGCTACTTCTCAAAACATTCTCGTAAGTCAAGCGCCTTTTGTCTCGCCATCAAACACACACTCGCACATCTCGTGGTTTCGTTACTAGGAGCACCCCTAGGGACTAGTATCGATCCTCACCTCTTTTTGCAACCCATCCGATTCAATCTACTTCAAACATTTTCTTAATTAACTTACGAAAGAAAGAGATTCTTGGAATCTAGCATTCCTTGGATCTTCGAGTGAATGGCTCTCGAGGCACGCCCTTAGGTTGTTATTCATTCAACCTTTTGTCTTAAAACACTTAATCCTTATCAAACATTTTCGCAATCAATCACGAAAGAACTGAGTTCTTGGAGTCCCACATTCCTTGAATTCTTGAGTGACTGCTCTTAAGGCATGCCCTTGGGTTATTTGTCATTCGACCTTTCGTCTCTTAAAATTCAACTCATTCTCTTCGTGGTCGTATCCACGAACTACAGACGCTCTGATTCTTCATTCATTTAAATGTAAGATACGTAGGCACAAGATTATGATGATATTGGCGAGAACACTTCCATCTTTTTTCACCATTCTGCGTCTAACTTCCCTCTTCCGTAGTCGAACTACGAGCGCTCTGATTCCTCATTCTCGTCCGAATGAGCATACGTAGGCACATGGGCCCCAATCCTTGGCGAGCACCCTATCCTAAAACCACCCATTTCCCCTTTAGAATATTTTTCTTTTATCTTATCGTTTCGCATTTTATCATTGAGAAAAAAACAAATAAGCTTAGCTAACGTTCATCACAATTCGAATTCAGTGGTTTCCGTTGAGTACAACGGACGCGAGGGGGTGTACGTACCTTCCTCTCATGTAACCGACTCCCGAACCCAGAATGTGGTTGCGACAACCATATTCTTATCTCCTTAAAATTTTTCTCGATATTTTCCTTTCCCTAATTGGGATAAATAAAGTTCGGTGGCGACTCTGTCGAACCACAATTTCTTCTGCGCCTTTCGCGCGAGGGTCATATTTTCGATGATTTTTCGAGATGCGACAACATTGCCTCAATGTTCCTCATTTCAATGGAAAAGGAGTGGAATACTGGACTTACAAAATCAACAACATTTTCACCCTCCACCAGTTAACACCCGAATCTAGCCTCACCATGGTATCGTTCCATCTGAACAGAGAAGCTTCCTCATGGTTCAAATGGATGGGAAAAAATGGTGCGATAAGTGACTATAATGATTTTCTACGTGAAGTTCAGAAACATTTTGGCCCTTATGTGTATGAAGATCCACTTGGACGAGTTTCTAAGGTGACCAATGTGACACAATGACTTGATTCAGATCAGAACTTGAAGATTTGATTACGCGTACCACCGGCGTTGATGATTCCATGTTCCTCAATTTCTTTGTTGTTTATCGCTTTTTATAATTGCATGTCACTTGGATTTCTATTATTAGCGATTTATTACATAAGTTGTAGGTTTTGATAGAATTGGTAATTGAAACTTGTCTTAGTGTCGATTTAACCTGAAAAGTGTGGTTGTAGAATTTGATGACTTTTCGAAAAGTGTATCGATAGTGTCAAAGTAATAAAAAGAGTATTGAATCCACAAGGACTGCTATTTAACAAAGTAATAGTTGTGCAAGTATAAAAAGTAACAACTTGGGGCTTTTCAAGTTTGCAGTTGAAAATAAAAGAAGTGTTCTGACAATTTAGAGAAAGTGGTAAGGTTTTTCCTAGAATCCCTTATTTCTCCCATGTTGATGTCTAATTTATTACATAAATCAAGTGTCGTTATATTTTCACGCCGAGTTGACAATACCACTATACTCAATCTCTTGGTGTATAGTTCACTGATTTCTACTAGAGGTTTTATATCCCTATTAAATCGGCGTAAGTGAAATTAGATGATGATACAGTACGTTAACTCTAAGGCCACTACTCGAGGTCTGCTATCCCTATTCAACTGGCGTAAGTACGATAATTATCCTAGATCAAACGCATAGGCTAAGGTTCAGTATTCCCTATACGTCCATAATCACATTAACATAGTATCTCAAATAATGTGCTTTAAGTAAAAGAAGAAATTAAATAAAAATATAACTAAGATAATTCATGCAACATCAAATTAAACATATGTCCCAACAGGTTCGAAACAGGTTCATCAGGCAACACCTAACCTAAAAAATGTTTAGCTATTCATATTGATAAAATTATAATACCAATTAATAAGAATAAGATTACATAATAATTCCTTGAAGATCTGGCCTCCAATGGCTTTGAATGCATCTAAAACTCACTTTCGATGTTGAATTTAAAAATATGCAACACTTATGAAATGTTGCAGTAGATTTGAATTCAGAAATAGGTAACACTTGTGAAGTGTTGCAGTAGGTTTGAATTCAGAAATATGAAACACTTAATGAATTGTTGCAGAATGCAAAACAGTGCATCCTTTGAAAACTGTTGTTGTAGGCAAAATAGTACAATATATGGTAAAAGTGTTGTTGTAGGCGAAACAGTGCAACATTTGGTAAAAGTGCTGTTGTAGACAAAACAATGCAACATTTGGTAAAAGTGATGTTGTAGGTAAAACAATACAACATTTGATAAATGTTGCTGAAAGTGTGTGTTTCATCAAGGGTCATAATCTTAGGAAACAACACCAGTTTGACCTATAAATTGATAATTCTAAATTTAGAAAAACATATTAGAAAGCCTGTCCACTTCACACAAAATTCTGGATTTCTTCTTCCCTACATTCGAGTTTTCACCGGTCTTATGCAAACTCGAGTATAGACTGAATTATCCTGGGTATTCATGGGTAGAAACTCTAAGACAATTTGAGACTGCTTGAAATACTATAAGGAAAGTGATTCCTTCACAGTTCTATCCTTAATCCATTTGATTTAAATTAATTTTTTAACAATCTTATAATATAACGAATAATGGCAAACGAGACTTTCATTTTAAGTATCAAAGTGACAAATCAAGAACACTAAAAAAAAGAGTACAGGAAGAAATCGTCATTATGGATCATAGTACATTTTTATTATTTCTCATAAAATTAGGATAAGGTGAAAATCATAATATCAAAATTTTGGATGAAATTTTTCTAACAATTGATATCAGAACAATTATTATCGATGTCATGATTTTTTAGAATTGATTGAATGAGATGAAAGCATTTTGAATTAATTGAAAATAAATTAATAAAGATGAGATACTATATCATATCAAATGGCTGCGAAACTTATTTTTTTGTTAAAAAAAGTCCAGTAGTTAAAACCTTTTGTTGCAATGTTGTAAGTAGTCAAGTTTTCCGCTATATAATTGTTTGTGTTGTCTCATAAATTTTAAAATGTTATTTTGGAATAACATCATTGCATATAAACATATAAACATGTGTTATTACTATTACATATATAAATATATGTTATTATAGTATTTATATATGGTACTATTTACTGTACACCCATTTTGATTAACATTTATATCTAAAGAATTTCTTAATACACCACCTATGTTTCTTAGGCACCACGTGAATTCCGTTTTTGCCTCCTGATTCCGGATGTGCACATTCGGATGCACCATTTTTTTTAAAAACGCTGATTTGTTCCAGATGTGCATATATGGAATAATTCCTGATGTGCAAATCCAGAACCATTTCTTATTACTACCCGCCAAAGCTTCTCCCTCCCCTCATTCTTTACATTTTCATATTCCAAACAACCAAACTCTCTCAAACTCTCAATTTCTCAATCCCATAAATCCCAACTTTTTTCACTCGAGTTCAGCACAGAGCAACTTCTACAACGATCAAGACACTCCAAATCCTCTGTATCTCAATTAAATCGATAAGTTTTCGAATTTTAGTCTTTCGGAGTTATTTTCGAGTAATCGATTTAGAGTTGACATTTAGGTGTAGAAATTGTTAGGTAGTATGAATCACATAGGTTAGAGATAATGTAGGTATTATTTGCTGCTTCAAACGGACGATCAGGACATTAAAATGCCCTTTTCTATGGTACAATAGCCATGGCTGTGTTTTTTAGAACTTGAAATACGTATTGGATGTGCAGATCCAGAAAAATTTTAAAGTTGATTGCTTTCCTGATGTGCACATTCTGAAAAACCCAACGTTAAATATTCTGAGTACTTCCGGATGTGCATCCACGGAAGTTTTCCTGATGTGCAAATCCGGAAGAAACTTGGTTTCTATTTTTTTTTTTTTTTTTTTAATTCTAATTTATTTATTATGTTTTGCAGATTACATGGCTGGAAGAGACGATCGTATCATACATGAACGGACAGCTCAACATGCATATGTCCGACGTGAGCGGACGTAGTCTACAACAGAGGGTTTCGACGCAGAGGGAGTTGGGGTAGCCCCTACAGTTGAGGGACATCCTACACCACAGCCTTCCACATCACAGGTTCAGACCACTCCCCCATCAGCCGTCGTTTCTACATCTGGGAGGCGTCGGGTTCCTACTGTTGCTTCATCTGGGTCCCCGCCCACACGCAGGCGTCGTCGGAAGACTTCAGATCCATCACCTGCTCCAATTCGATCCCCTGTTCCTGTTCCTGAGGGTGATCACCCAGCACATGAGGGTGGTAATGGCGATGACGATTTCGATGAGCTGGAGGGTTACCCTGGGGGACCGTCTGATATGTCCCTACTCTTGGGGTACTCTGAGCATACTGCCAGATATGGCTGGCTAGGACATGTAACCTTTCTCGGTTTATTTATAGAATTGTTTTCGTTGAAAATAATTGCATTTGTAACATTGTTTTATTTAGAAATTTTCAGGAGAAGGATTCCCAGAAGTTCTATAACCATGGGGGCAAGGTTATAGACATGATTGCGGAGCTGCTAGGGGATGAGTGGTTCCAGTCTGCACTTGCTACCTCTGGTCTCGGAGGCCTTTCTAGGATTGGGTATCTCCAGATCATGTACGGTATGCTGATGGCCTTTGTTGAGAGATGGCACCCTGAGACATCCGCATTCCATCTACCGTACGACGAGCTCACGATCACACTTGACGATATCTCGTGCCTTTTACATCTATCGATCACGGGTACCCTTCTCCGTCACGGTAAGATGTCGAAGGTGGAGGCGATAGAGATGCTGACTGGGGAGCTTGGGGCTACTCCAGATGAGGCACTTGCGGAGGTGACCCAATTGAGAGGTGCATACGTCCGGTTCTCCTTTCTGACACATAGATTTTGTGAGGAGCTTGCAGAGGCAGGACAGGCGGAAGGTGTTCCAGCTGAGGTGGCGATCCACAGGCAGCGTGCCCTGAGATGTTACTATCTCTTTTTGCTCGGCACGCAGCTGTTTGTGGACACCAGCGCCATTTACATTGATATCGTTTACCTCAGGTACCTTTTGGATCCCACAGAGATCCTTGGATACAACTGGGGGGCGGCTACGCTGGCATACACCTATGCTAGGCTCTCAGATGGTTGCCTCTGGGCAGCCAAGACTGTGGCAGGCAGTTGTACACTATACGTGGTAACAATCTTATATTCCAAGTCTTTTTTCATTTCTTTTCTTTCTATATTCATTATAATGTTTGACACCGATGTTATGTTTTCCATTTCAGGCGTGGATATTACAACACTTTCCCAAGATTACTGGTTGGGGGAGTGTCAAGGGGTACACTGAGGATATGTCGCGTGCTGCTGCATTTCTCCTGCTCAGAAGGAACCAGGCACCCGACCCCTACAGAGTTTATCTTGATCGGATGGCTGCTGAGGACATTTTTTATCACGCCTATGCCGATCACCGTGAGACTCGCCCGTTCGCCGAGGTTTCGCTGTTCTCAGGATGGTTGGCATGCAGTTCGACCATTATTGCTCGATACCTGTCGGAGCTCGCCACCCAGACCTGCTCATCAGGAGATATTAGAAGAGCGACAGTCTCAACTGGACCATACTCAGGATGTCCTACCTCGCTGTCGTGAGATAGAGGAGATAGTGCGGGCGACCATTGTGGACGGTCACCTCCCTGAGGGCTCTGGTGGTAGACTTGCCATAGATAGGATTATTGAGATTGCTCGGGGGCACTTCAGTACCACAGACATCGAGCCAGGACGGCGGGTAGGGGCAGATGAGCAAGAGAGTCAGGAGAGATCCTTCGGCACACACAGTAGTTTTTTGTTTGATATATTCTATTTTTACTACATTGATGTACTGTATTTTAACAGAAGTATTATTATGTATATATATCATTTTATTTTATATATGGATGTTTTCCAATGTATATTAAGTTGTGACGATATATTAACATCTGCGACCAACCAACAAAACTGATTTTTAAAAAATAAAATAAAGTTCTGCTATTTTTTCGGATCTGCAGATCAGGAATTCTTCCTGATACGCACATCTTGAACAAATCAACATTTTTTAAAAAAATGGTGCGTCCGGATGTGTACATCCGGAATCAGGGGGCAAAAACAGAAATTCGCGCAGTGCCTAAAAAACATAGATGGTGTATTAAGAAATTATATATATATATATATATATATATATATATATATATATACACACACACTAATTTCATATATGTTATAAATTTATAACGAGTTTAAAATTGAACATGAACATCAACATATGTCAAAGCATGTTGCTGTTATAATTTAATTAAAATTTATATACATGTTACGGTACCGATGCAAACCATGATGTTGTATATATATATATATATATATATATATATATATATATATATATATATATATATATATATATATATATGGAAATGCTAACATACATCCAAAATTGATGGGCTTCACACAAAAATACACTACATCTATTTTCTTTCTATTTTTTTTCCTTCATCTTTTTAACGTGGGTCCCACCAAAAATTGGTGGACCCCACACAAAAGTATACTAAAGTGTATGTTGCTAATGCACACCTACATGGGTGTGCATTAGCATAACCATATATATATATATATATATATATATATATATATATATATATATATATATATATATATATATATATATATATATATATATAAGTGAAATATTTAGAGTTACAAGGAACTATGATAATACAAAATCAAGATTTTGTAGATAGGTTAAAATTCTTAACTACCAAAGCACAACTGGAAAGTAATGCAGCTAAAGTAGAAGATAAATAATTCATTGATTCGCTAAAATATTTAGCCTCTAAATCCGAAAATGAAATAAAAGAGGATAAGAAAGAAGAACCTTATATCTTTAACATAGAAAAAATAATAGCCCATAAATGGTATACAAAGATAGAATTAATTATTCAAGATAAAACATTCGAATTAATTGCCTTAATAGATTCAGGAGCGGATCTTAATTGTAAACAAGAAGGGTTAATACCAACGCAGTATTATAAGAAAACTAAAGAAAGACTTAGAGGAGCTAATGGAAGTAGACTTCAGGTAACGTCCAAATTGCCAAATGTTAAAATTTGTAAAGGAAGAGTTTGTTACAAAACCTCATTCCTTTTAATTAAGAACCTTCAAGAAGTTATTATTTTAGGAACGCCATTTTTATCTTTACTTTACCCTTTTAGCGTTAATGACCAAGCCATTACTACTGGAGCCTTAGGACATGCCGTTAGTTTTGAGTTTTTAGATAAACCTAAAATAAGAGATCTTAATGCAGTTCAAAGCAAGAATGTTACTATAGTTAATCTCATAATCAATAAGAAAAAACAGATTAATTTTATTAATAAAGAGATACATTACAAGCGAATAGTTGAACAACTACAAGCACCTATTATTAAAGAAAAGATTAATGACCTCCAAAATAAATTTATTAAAAATTTATGTTCTGAACAGCCCAATGCGTTTTGAACTAGGAAAACTCATGAGATATCGCTACCTTACCATCCTGAATTTAAAGAAACAAATATACCTACTAAAGCTAGACCTATACAGATGAATAAACAACATTTAGAGTATTGTAAAAAAGAAATACAATAATTTTTAGATAAAGGATTAATTAGACCCAGTAAATCTCCTTGGAGTTGCTCAGCCTTCTATGTAGTGAACGCTGCGGAATTAGAAAGAGGTAGTCCTAGATTAGTTATTAATTACAAACCTTTGAACACCGCTTTACAATGGATTAGGTATCCTATACCTAATAAAAAGGACCTAATTAATATATTACATAATAAAAGCATTTTTTCTAAGTTTGATATAAAATCAGGATATTATCAAATTCAAGTTAAAGAAGAAGATAAGTATAAAACTGCTTTTACGGTGCCCTTTGGACATTACGAATGGAATGTTATGCCTCTGGGATTAAAAAATGCACCATCAGAATTTCAGAATATAATGAATGATATCTTTTATCAATATTCAAATTTTACTATAGTTTACCTAGATGATATTCTAGTATATTCAGATTCTATTAATCAACACTTTCAACATTTAGAACAATTCTTTCAGATCATTAAAGAAAATGGTTTAGTCTTATCAAAAAGTAAATTAAAACTATTTTAACCTAAAATCAGGTTTCTGGGATTTGACATTAGTCAAGGTGAGTACACCCCGATCACCAGATCCTTAGAATTTGTTAGTAAATTCCCTAACGAAATCAAAGATAAAACACAATTACAAAGGTTTTTAGGATGTCTTAATTATGTGTCAGACTTTATTCCAAATCTTAGAACAATATGTCTACCCTTATTCAAAAGATTAAGAAAGGATCCACCACCTTGGGACGACACCATGACCCAGAGTATTATCAAGTTAAAACAGGTTGTCAAGAAATTACCATGTCTAGGAATCCTAGACCCAGAAGCTAATCTTATTGTAGAAACTGATGCTTCTGACCTCGGTTTTGGAGGTATTTTAAAGCAAGAATTACCGGGTACTAATAAGGAGCAAGTTGTCAGATTTTATTCTGGAACTTGGTCTTCAGCCCAATTAAATTACAGTACTATTAAAAAGGAGATTTTATCTATTGTTCTTTGTATTACAAAGTTCCAAGACGATTTATTTTCAAAACCATTTTTGCTAAAAACTGATTGTAAATCAGCCAAAAGTGTTTTACAAAAAGATGTCAAGAATTTAGTGTCAAAACACATATTTGCCAGATGCCAGTCATTACTTGCATGTTTTGATTTTGAAATCATGCATATTAAAGGTATTAAAAATGCATTACCAGATTTCTTAACTAGAGAATTTTTACAGGGAAAATCATGAGTAACAAGTCTACTTCAAAAGACTCTTATGGACCGCCATTACAGAAATTACAAAAGCCAGAAAACCAGAAGCAATTGGTATTACGATCACCATCCTACATATCAAAAATTACTTCTCCCATTTCCTCTTCAAAGGGAATAGGAGCCAACCCTGCATTGGTTTCACCTTCGTAGTTTGTTCAGGATATTACGTCATCTTCCAAGATGACCCCCATTAAAAGTAAATTAGCTTATTACACTCTTCCCCAAGGATTAAAATCAAAATTCATTACCAAAGATTTATCGGTCCCAATTATTACGCTAGAAGACTTTTACTGTTCTAATGAAGGATCATTACTCCAAACTATCAGCAAAATATTTCCTCAGGGAACCCATTTCATTAACACAGATGTTAATAAGACCAGATCCTTTTATGAGTTTATTCTGGTAGATACGGATTCCATTACTTTAACTCATGTTAAAGATGAAGCTACGAGGAATATTAAATTTTCTAAGTTCAAGATTAATAAAGTCATCTCTCCTTTTGACTGGGGAACTCATCCTTACCACACAGAAAGTTTTACAAGGATTTACAATCCTCAACATTACTCTTACCTGGATCACGTGGACGCTTGGTCTTATTTCCTTACTGTTAGACCTTATGACTATACTTGGTTTATTTGGTTTAACAAAAATATTTCTTTAAAATTTCCAAATTGTTTTATTAAGTGGTTTGATATTTTGGTCTGGACACTTGTATCCTTCCAGGATTAGCGTCCAAGGCGTACCAAGAGTTTTGTGATCTTACTACGTGCCCTAAGCACAAAAGATTAATATCTTTTACAGCTACCTTTAGAGTTACTTGGATTATGTCTTGGTCTTACACAACTGAACAGATCTGGACATAAGCTAATGCATCTCAATTAGTCAGGAAAATATCAATTAAATGGTGGGATGCGTTCAATCCAGCCCTCCTTGCTCCTGAAGTTAGAAATGCTTGGTATGCCAAGCATCCTCATTTGTGCACAAATATTACTACCGCCTCCAATGCAAGTTTCTTAACGGATAAAAGTAAGTTGTTAGCCTCGTTAGCAGCAATTTCTGATCCTAAGAAGTTTTCTGAAAAATTACAAGAGGTTATGGGAGCCATGTCTAAAGACGCCAGCTCCTCCAACTCAGTTGATGCTACGCAAGATAATGAAGATGACTGTTACGGAATCTTTGACTAAGATTTCCTTCAGATTACCCCTGCTCTTACTTTTGAGAAGTCGACAAATTACTTTTCATAATTTTTATCAGGCCATGTGGGCCCTATTAGCTTTACTAAAGATAAGATTCCTTATCTTTAACTTTACTTTTTCAGGCCATTAGGGTTTGTCAGCCATTTTTTGCTTTTGCTTTTGCTTTTGCTTTCTTTAGCAGGCCACTTGGTTGTGTCGGCCATCTATGTAAAATTATGTTGTAATTTTATTTCTTTGAAGTCCGGGTGCTATATAAGCATTCGTGTGTGGTTGTTTGAAGGCATGCTCATTTCTCTCTCACACTTGAGTAGAAACCTGAACCCTTCAAATCTGTAAGTCTTTTATGTTGAATAAACTCATGGCTTTATTTGTAACTGTTTATGTAAATTATTCTAATACATTCTGTTTTAGAAACTCTGATATTTTACCTAGCATGAATTTATATATTCAAGTATATGTTAACTTGACTATTTCTTCATCTATATACATTACTTTTACTTCTGCAACTACTTCTCGATCCTTTACTTCTTTACTGGTATCAGAGCCTAATTAGGTGCTGATACGTGATTATTAAGTTATTTTCTTTACAAATAGTTTTATTTTCTTTAAATTATCTTTTAACCTTACCCTGACCTTTGAATCTAAGGTAGAAAGCTTCTGAATAGCAGATGGTCCACGTAGTAAACCCCGTTGAGTGAAGGGTAGTAAACCGGTTGGTCAGCTTGTTGAAGTAATCACTTAGAACAAACTATAAGGGGAGGGAAGAGAGATAGTTAAAGAGAAACTAATTCTGTTTGTTCAAAAATTTCTTATAATCATGTCAAGCATCGTTAGGGCTTTGAGTTCGCTAGGAAATAGTAGGAGACACCAGCGTCACCAGAATGAGATAGCTAGTACGTCTGAACCTAGTAACTTACTAGATCAAGACACATTTCAAAATAAAGAATTAGAAATTCAGGAAATGGAAAATAGATTATTAAATTGGTCTATGCCAGAGATTAAATTAAAAGAAATTTATAAGGTAGGAACCTTTGATTACAACGCTAAAAAAATCATACATACCATTGAAAATGCTAGATCTATTAGCAATAAACAAGAAACTATAGAATTATTAGATAGAAACTTATTGGAATCACATTACCGTGAAAATTTCAAATATATTCGTTTGGGATTAATTCAAATTGCTATAAAACCATTACACAAACTAGGACTAAACACTCCTATATTACTAGTTTTAAGGGATACCAGAATAAAAGACTTTCATAATTCAATGATTGCAGTTGTCGAATCAAACTTAAATGATGGTCCAGTTTACTTTAACTGCCATCCTAATTATTCTATGAGTTTAGCAGATGAATTCATTAAAAGCTCGTTAGTTATTATGATAGCCGGATTAGAAGATACTTTTGTTCAAGGTGCCTCAAATCTAAGTATTATTAGTAGAGTAACATATAAAGTTTCAACTGTTAATTATAACTTTAAATCAATTAGGAGCACCCCTAGGAATCAAACCTGTCTTTTGGAAGCTAACCTACGATGTTCAAATGTCATTACCCCAAAAAGATTAACTGCATCCGAAATAATGGATAAAATACCAGACGAATGGATATTAAAAGATGTTGTTAAACCTGAAAAAATTGAGTCTAGATCAATCAGAAATGTTATACAGGATACTAATGGTACGGTGGCCATCTGAATGAATAGAAGTCAATCCTATAGATATCACCATTCACCCAGTATTAGTCAGGCGTCAAGCGCTAGACATTCAGTAGACTCCACTATTAGGGTAAACCTAGATGGAGTTAACTTTAATCCTACTGTACTGCAATGTTATTATGAAGAAAGAACCTCTAGATCCCCTTCTCCCACTGAATCACAGATAGTTAGCACAATCATTAGAGAAGAACCCTTTGTCATAGACAAATTCTGGATACGTGAAGATTTTGAAGCAGACTATAATAAAGAAAAAAGAAAGTGGTACTTCGCAACTTTCTCCAAAGTTAAAACACAGGATTATTTAAAACAATTCTATCAATTTCTAGAAATCCATGAAATCAATATTTGCTTCTTTACTTGGTTTGAATTACTTTGTTTAGAAGAAAATATTAAAAATCATTTTGCTACAGAATTATTTATAGATGCCAACAAAAGAATTAGTGTTCAATGGAAAACACTAAAAAGAGATATAGTCGAATCGGTACATCCGCCTCTAGAATCTATTAAACTTTCCCCAGAGAAAAACGTAGAAATAGACGCTACCCCTTTCAAAGCAATTATTTCACCTACACCTTATAGAAAATATTTAAATAATATACATAGTCAACTTAATTATTCGAACCAAATATTATATACGATGTCACAACAATTAGAAAGGATAGAGACTTCTGGTTTTAAACTCATATAACCCTTAGAAAAACCAGACCCCACTAGGCCAATTTATCATTATGACATCCCCTCATCGTCCGAATTACAGAAAATAAAGCTAGGAAACTCAACTCATGATAAAATAGAAGAATTAGTAGAAAGACTAAAAACTTTAGACTTAAGACCTAACCCCCAGGTTAATGTGTTATCCAAAGAGGAAGAGTTCGAGAACCTAGTTAATAAATTAGGAAGACCTCCCAAGAACCACACTAGAAATTACTACCCTAGACCTTCCTTTGCTGACGTTCAATTTGAAGAGAGATCAAACTTTATTGAAAACAGTTATTCAGGAGAGGCCATTGTAGAATGGAATATAGATGGAGCCTCTGAACAACAGATATTAGATACCATTCAAAATATGACCATGGCAGCTACCGCCTTTATGTTAAGAAAAAACTCAGACAAGAAGTCCAGAGAAATGTTAATCATGGGCTTTACGGAACAGTTGAAAGATTGGTGGGACAACCTTCTTAGCCCAGAAGATAAAGAACTTATAGATAAAGTTATCAAAACTGAAAATAATGAACCCGCCAATGTTACAGCATTGCTGTATGCAATCACCAAGTTTTTTGTAGGCGAACCATTAAAGTTCCAAAAACGAGCCTCTGATCAATTAATGAATCTACATTGTCCAACCTTGTCTGATTATAGATGGTATAGGGATATGTTTCTCTCCAAATTATGCTTAAGAGCCGATGGTTCTGCAGCTTTTTGGAAAGAAAGATTTATTAGTGGATTACCTAGACTTTTTGCAGAAAAGGTCAAAACCAATATACAACAGAATAACCAAGGAGAAATTCCTTATGATAGGTTAACCATAGGAGAACTTTCTAATTACGTTGTAGAAACAGGAATACAAATTTGTACAGACTATAAAATTCAGAATAAAATTAAAAATGAACAAGCTAGTAGCAAATGTGAAATGGGAACATTTTGCGAATAGTATGGAGCTACTCCTTTAAGAGCACCTAGTAACCCTAAACACAAAAAGAATATTAGTAGAGGTAGGAAAAACTATAAAAGTTATGGAAAACAAAAATATTCAGATAAACTTGATTATTACAAAGAGAATAAAAAGCCTTATAAAAAACCCTATCACCAAAAGAAGAAGAAGTTTGATAAAAACAAAAATAAAGACATAAAGTGTTACAAATGTGGAAAATTCGGTCACTATGCTAGTAATTGCAAGGTTAAAGAAAAAATAAACCAACTAAGTAAATTAAATTTATCTGAAGAATTGAAAGATACTTTAATTAATGCGCTAAATAAAATAATGTTAAATTATGATTATGAGGAAACTTCCTCTTCAGAAGAATCTTCTTATGAAGATTTGAACCAAATTAATAGTCAGAAAGTTCTGAGTCTGAACATGAAGAATGCATAGGAATTGATTTATGCGATTGCAGAAAGTGTAATAGAAAAATTGTTAATGTTATTTCTAACAGCCAAGCTAACACCTTAATAACTATTTTAGATAAAATGGAAGCATCCGAAACTAGGGATGCCTTTATGAGGCAAATCAAAGACATAATTGATGAAAACGATTTTAGTAAACACCAAGTTAAAAAGATTGAATTTAAAGACGTTATGAATATGTTTAAAAAACCTATAGAAAAACAATTATCTGTTCACGATCTTAATGAAGAAATTAAGTTATTTAAAAGGGAAATACAGACATTAAAAACCAGGGATATATATATATATATATATATAAGTTATGCTAATGCACACCCATGTAGGTGTGCATTAGCAACATACACCTTAGTGTATTTTTGTGTGGGGTCCACCAATTTTTGGTGGGACCCACGTTAAAAAGATGAAGGAAAAAAAAATAGAAAGAAAATAGATGTAGTGTATTTTTGTGTGAGGCCCACCAATTTTGGGTGTATGTTAGCATTTCCCATATATATATATATATATATATATATATATATATATATATATATATATATATATATATGTTTTTATTATAATAATGAATTTCTAGAGTTTTAATGCCACGTGTGATATTTTGCATAATCAATTATACGGGCTTTATGACATAAAGGAAATTTATTAAAACTGGTATTGCTACTTTTCAAATGCTTTTGTAGAGTGCGTGCATATCTTGATTCAAAAATTGTTACTGCTATATTGCAATATTTTTATTTCAGTTTTTTTTTTTGGAATTATTTATTAAATTGGAAATTTGTTAATCATCGAAGTGATCGAATTTATTAAAGTTTATAATTGCAAATTATGCAATTGAATTATGATTTAGATGCTATGTTTTTTTTAATATGCAAAGATAATAAATATATGAATAAGGGTACTAGGAGTACCCCAACCTAAATACAAAGTTCAACCGCCTAGAAAAATTACAACAATCCTAAATTATAGGAATTCCCACAGGTATTTACACCAATCGTAATAACTACACGAGTAATTCTTGGAAAGCCACCACCAAGAATTAAGCACAATTCTTTGCATCACTAATTCCGAATATCCTATCTCGTCGTTGAAAAGGATTTGATTTCTAGAAAACCACATGCACCAACAAACAATACACCATAACCCAATTGCATTAGATAATGAAATCTTCTCCTTAACTTTCTCAATCCGCAATCTCAAGTGGTCGTTACTTCCAGATTCAAAAAAGTTTCCCACGTTCAACCAACAACACATCAATCTCAAAACGAAATTAGTCTTAACACAATCAAAGAAAAGATGAATGATATCTTCATCACCATCAAAATAGAAAATGCACACCCGCTCATGCGCAATATTGATGACGCCACGCATGCAAGATTGAGTCGAGTAGGGAGCCTGTTTAGGATCAAACGCCACGCAAAAATCTTCACCTTATAAGGAACAGACGCCTTCCAAATCCACTGCAATGAATTCTTGCTGACAACATCTAAATTGTCACGGACTTGGGATGCCAAAAGCTTGTTGTAGTAAGATTTTGTAGAGAAACATCTATTGATATCATAAGGCCATATTATCATATTTGTTGTCTCTCTAGTTGGGTGGACATTTTGCAATAGTAATTCCAATTCTTGTATATCCTGCAATATTGATTCATCAACAATAATAGTAATTCTGTCGAAGTTCCACCTCCAATCGGCATCGATCCAATCTCCCATTTGATTAACCAACCCTGATTTCATATTGTAAAAATTGAATAAATTCGAGAATTCGAACTGTAATGGTCTATCCCCAAGCCATTTTGATTTCCAGAATAAAATCTTACTTCCCTCGCCTATTTTATGAGACAAAAGATCAACAAAACCGCCATTACCTTAGACACCGCAAAGAGATATTATATTTTTCCACCATAAAGAAGTATCTTTTCCAAATAATCTTGTTTCTTTGGATAAGATCCTATTAGCGACATTTCCATATCTTCCCTCGATAATCCCTTTCCGAGTAGCATCATTGTCAATTAGAAACCTCCATAACCACTTTGTTAAGAATGCTTCATTGAATAAACCAATGTGTTTTATCCCCAAGCCTCCTTCCGTTTTCTCCTTGCATATGTTCCGCCAACTTACCTATGTAATGTCGCGACCTTGTTTCGACCCCAACCATAAGAAATGTCTCTGAATGGATATTATAGACCTCATGACAGTCCTAGGTAACTTGTAGAAAAATAAGAACTATGTTTGTGTTCAATTTAATTTATTATTAAGTCATACAAAGATTATCCAAAGATGAATCATGACTTATATAGACTTATGAATTTGGAGTCTAATGTAACTATTGAATACCGAGATGTGGAATTTTGAGATCCTTTTAACGAAGGATAAGAAATTTGAGATTTCCACAAATGAAGAACCTTGTGAGAAAGGTTCTCCACGGACTGTTAAAACACAAATCAAAAGTTCGTCACTGATTGTTGAAAAACAGTAAGAACTTAGAATAAGCAAGATAGTCCGAGAGGCTAAGGATCTAGGGTCGAACAAAATTTATAATAAATTTATTTCTTTTATCTAATGGAAGAAAATAATAAGAATTTTGTTTGTAAGATTCCTATTATTTTTTAAGTGGAAGATGATCCTAAGACTTATAAGGAAGCAATAGCTTCAAGGGACTTCTCTTATTTAGAAGAAAGTATCATAGTGTGATGTTACATTAAACACCTACAAGTCTAGATTCATGACCAAAGGTTTTTAAACAAAAGAAAGTGTTTATCATTTTAACACATATGCACTAGTAGGAAGCACTACGAAAATTAGATTATCATTTGCATTAGGTTCTTTGTATGAGCTTATAGTTCCTCAAATGGATCTCAAAATAACATTCCTAAATAGAGATCTCGATGAGGAAATTTACATGGAGCAGCAAGAAGGTTATGTGGAAATGAACAAAAGGTGTTCAAGTTTTACAAATCCTCGTATGGATTAAAACAAGCACCAGAACAATGACATCAAAATTTTGACTCTGTCATTGTAAGATTCACCAATTAATGGGAGTCACACAACTTAGGGGAGACTTTTCAATCATTATCAAAACAAGAATTTAAAGAGTTTGTCATCATCAAAAGGAGGGAGATTACGAGGAATACATCTTATGTCTAGTTCAATTTTGATGAAGACAAAGATTATTAAAGAAGAAAAGGTTCAAAAGTGTCATGCATATCAATGATGAAGTTGATCAAGAAAGTTTAACATATAGATTCAAGTGAAGATTTGAGACAAGTGAAAATAAATGAGGTGCTCATTTAAATTTATACTATACTACTTTAAATTGCTCATAATTTTATCTCTCACTTCATCTAAAATCTTTTTGCATCATCAAGCATGATTATCTAAAAAACCTTCTTCATCTGATTCTTGTTACAAGTGTTTGTATACAAAGTTGTATTAAAATATTGTGATATTCATTTGTTTCCATATTGATTATATGATTGATCATTAGAAACGGGATGGATGGAATTTTAGAAACCAAGAGGTTTCTAACTTCCACATTCAAGATGAATGATCTTGGACTATTTGACACATTTTTGGGGATCAAAATAAAGGCAAATGGTGGGGGTTAAACTTAGTCAAATAGATTATGTTGAGAAAATACTTGATAGGTTCAAACACTTACATTTCAAGAAAGCGAGTACTCCATTTGATCCTAGTTTCAAACTTTAAAATAATGATGGAAGAGTTGTGGTTCAATTGGAATATGCAAGTGCATGCATTGTATTATACCCAACATGACATTTGCAATTAGTAAAATGAGTAGATTTTACTAGAAATCTAAATGGTCACTACTACAAAAAAACCCATTTAACAATGGTTGGAAATGACATATAATGGCGCGGGAGAAGGCGTTGTTATGTAGAGTGTTGTTGTATACGCGGTACGTATAATGACGGCCCAGTAACCGTTGTAATAAAATGGAAAACGCGCTACCTATAATGACGGTTATTTTAAATACCCGTTGTTGTATGTCTTTTAATAAAATAAAATAAAATACAGCATTTGAACTACCTATAATGACGGTTATTTTAAAAAAACCGTTGTTGTATGTCTTTTAATAAATAAAAAAAGTTACAGCATTAGAACAAGAACAACAGCAAGAACATCAAGAACAACAATAAGAATAAGAACAACAGTAAGAACATCAAGAACAACAATAAGAACAACAACAACAACAACAAGAACAACAACAAGAACAACAACAACAACAACAACAACAACAACAACAAGAACAAGAACAAGAATAAGAACAAGAACAAGAACAAGAACAAGAACAAGAACAAGAAGAAGAAGAAGAAGAAGAACAACAACAACAACAACAACAACAACAACAATAATAATAACAATAATAACAACAAGAACAACAACATCAACAACATCAACAACAACAACAATAATAACAATGATAACAATAATAACAACAAGAACAATAATAATAAAAAAGAACAACAAGAACAACAATAATTAAAAAAGAACACCAACAACTAAAATTGCTAACTCAAGTTCTGAAATTTGTTCAGAAATTTGGTTTAGTGGAGAAATAGAGTATCGTAACTGAAAGATAATGTTTGGAGGTAGAAGATGTAGTTCGTCTAAGTTTTAGGTTTCACGCGGATCACTAATAGTAGTGTCTTGGCCGTTGATAATCACTAAATGGACGACCAAGATTTGTTTAAGGATAGTGAATAAACTCAATATGCGCGCCACCTATAATGTTGGTAATGAGAATTGAAAAAATTAGTAAAAAACCAAAAATACTGGTGCTGGGACTTGAACCCATGACAAGACGCTGCCTATAATGACGGTTGGTTTAAATTACCCATGGTGAAAGGTCTTTCATCATTTTGAAAAAATAAGTAAAAAAAAGCTACCTATTACAACGGTTGGTTTAAATACCCGTTGTGAAAGGGTCTGTCAGCATTTTGAAAAAATAGGAAAAAATGATTAAAATAAATTCAGAAAAATCTAAAAACACGAAATTTAATCTAATTAGGTAAAATAAGAATTTTGAGAATTTTTTGAGACTATGAAAATAGTAAAAAATTCATTAAAAATAGAAAAAAGATGAATTTGGGGTTTTGAGGGTGAAACCCGTAACTCTTCCAGAGTACGGGACTAATGACCGCACGATTTTTCTGCTTCAGATGCACGAAATAGATCTTAAAAAGGAGACGATTTTCCCTAAAACCGATTTTTTGAAGTGCAAGACCTAAAACTAAATTATTGGCTATAATGACGGTTGAAAACATACCAATGGTGAAAGGTTGTGGGTATTTTGAAAAATATGTAAAAAAACCATAAATGTTGGTGCTGGGACGTGAACCCATGACCATGCGCTACCTATAATGACGGTTGAAAACATAACTGTGGTGAAAGGTTGTGGGTATTTTGAAAAAATATGTAAAAAAACTATAAATGTTGGTGCTGGGACTTGAACCCATGACCATGCGCTACCTATAATGACGGTTGAAAACATATCCGTGGTGAAAGACCTCATATTTCACCACGGTTTGAATATTAACCGTCATTAAAAGCCTTTTAACGAGATTAAAAAAAAGCGTGCATCTATTACAACGGTGTACAGGCAATCCGTTGTAAGCCTGGCGTTATTGTTTGCGCATTTTATAGTAGTGGGTGAGCACTAGAAGGCCATCATTAGGATTTTCAACTGTCTTATGAAAACAAAAAATTTTGGTCTCCATTATGGTAGATTTCCTGCCATATTAAAAGGATATACCAATGCGAGTTGGATATCGAGTGTTGAATATCATAAATTTGTATTTGGGTGGAGATTAACACTAGTCGAGGGTGCAATTTATTGAAAGAGCAAGAAAAAAACGTGAATCACCCTCTCAATCATAGAATCAGACTTCGAGGCTCTTGCTTCCGTTGGTTAAGAAGATGAATGGTTAAGGAACCTTATAATGGAAGTTCCATTGGCTAAAGAAAATGTTTCAAAGGTGTTGATACATTGCGGTAGTCAAGCCACTTTACCTAGAGCATACAAAAAATGTATAACAGAAAGTATAGGCAAATAGGACTTAGACATTCTTTCGTGAGAAAATTGATTAAGGATGTATCATTTTATTCACATATATACGATCGAGCTATAATTTACTTGATCCATTTACTAAACCACTGGCCAGAGATTTAGTATAGACTACCTCGAGAGGTAGGACACTGAAACTCCTTGAATAAGGGTTCCGAAAATGGTAGCAACCCAATCTGAAGTTAACAAACCTTAACCTAAGATTTAATGGGTAATAACAAGTCGTTGATTTGGATGTTTGTGTAACATTCTGTGACAATGTTGACTATTACATATTGAGGGTTGAGTTTTTGAAAACTCTTAATGAAGTTCTATATCGAGGATATTTATCTCAAGAAATAGATACAAAATGAACTTCACCTATATGAATTTCTAGATGGTATCGTCTCAAAGTGAGAGTTGGAATTTCTCTCATGAAAAATTCACAAAAATCGGAAAAGCATGTGGCCATAAATAGTGCTAGGCGAGAGATGTAGGTGAAGAATCACTAAAGAGTGTGTGTAAGGTAACGCTAGTTTAATCACAAGGGATAACGGCTCAAAGCATTGATACCTAACATTCCTATTAGACTTTACATTATCCTTACTAAGGTTAAGTTCAAATCGAAAGATACTTAACTATATTAACATTATTTTCCTCTCTTTTTCTAGAATTAGTCATGTCATTATTAGAGCAAGTGGGAGATTGTTGTAAATTATTAACAATTAATAATCTTGAGTGTGTTCCATTTGGTAAAAGTGTTGCAGTAGATTTGAATTTAGAAATAGGAAACACTTGTGAAGTGTTGCAGTAGGTTTGAATTCAGAAATAGGAAACACTCGTGAAGTGTTGCAGTAGGTTTGAATTCAGAAATAGGAAATACTTGTGAAATGTTGCAGAAGGTTTGATTTCAGAAATATGCAGCACCGTGAAGTGTTGCAAAATGCGAAACAATGCAACCTTTGAAACTGTTGCTGTAGGCGAAATAGTGCAATATTTGGTAAAAGTGCTGCTCTAGGCAAAATAGTTCAACATTTGGTAAAAGTGCTACTGTAGGCGAAACAATGCAACATTTGGTAAAAGTACTGCTGTAAGTGAAACAGTGCAACATTTGATAAAAGTGTTGCTGAAAGTGTGTGTTTCATCAAGGGTTACAACCTTATGAAACAACACCAGTTTGGCCTATAAATTGAGCATTCTGGATTCAGAAAAACATATTAGAAAAGCCTATCCTCTTCACACAAAATTCTGGATTTTATCTTCTCTACATTCGAGCTTTCATCGATCTTGTGCAAACTCTAGTATAGGCCGAATTATCCTGGGTATTCCCGTGTGCAAGCTCTAAGACAATTTGAGAGTGCTTGAAATACTACAAGGAAAGTGATTCGTTCACTATTCTAGCCTCGATCCATTTGATTACAATTTAATTTTTCAACAAGTAATCCCTACTCATCTTAAATCATACAATCAGTGCGTCCATAATAATAAACATTACAAACAAAAGAAATTAAATAAAAATATAACTTCAATTATCCATATAAAATCAAATTAAACATATTAACCCTGGGTATAGATTGTTCGAATGGTTAGGGTGCAACTTGTTGTTGTACTTTGTTATTAAGAACTAACTAAATTGGGGTTGGGGTAGCACCAAAGAAGTCAAGCATTCGTCTCATTTTGTGTGCTAACTGCTGGTAACCATGATTGGTATTTTGGATCAAAAGATTGAACATTGTACCAATTTTTTAAGTAAGCATATTAACCATGTTATGGTTACTATCATCCATTTGTTGCCTTACAGTCAATAAATATTTGTTAGATAAAGGAGACATAACTTGAGATACGTATACTAATGTTCCATGAGATTGACCCATTCAACTGTGACTATTTATAGAAGATCCTAATTCCATGTACAGATGAAAAGGAGATGCAACTTGTCGCAACTGCGAAAAACAACCGGCGGAAAAACAGAAGAGTCGCCACCGAACGTTATTTATCCTGACGGGGGAAAAAACGATCGAAGAAACCTCAAAAGGGAGAAGACATGGTCATCGCAACCAAGTCCTGGGTTCGGGAGTCGATTACGCGAAAGGAAGGTAATAGCACCCCCTCGCGTCCATTGTACTCAAAGAGATCCACTCTTGTTATTCTAATCAAAGGGTGTGTTATCTAAAGCTCTATTGCTGAACAGAAGTAGAAAGGGAAAAAACAAAAGGAGACTCGATAGGACTTCGCCGTCCTAGGCCTACGTATTCCCTCGTGCAACGGGAAAGTCATAGTCAACATAGTTCGGAGGACTACGGGTGAATGGGGAAGGTTGCTCACCAAGACTTTGTCGTATTGTGCCTACATATCTTCAATCGGACGAGAAAGAGGAAATCAGAGTGATCGTAGTTCGACCTACGAGTCGATAAGTGTTTTTTTATGAGCGACGTCAAGTTCGCGTTCCAACAGTTAGGGTCGATGCCTATTTGCGGTAGAACAGAAATAACGTACTCTTTCTGAAAAAAGTTTTGACAAACGATCCCGAAGGACAAAAAGGTTTGCAGTTTGTTTGTGAGTTTTAAACAGAAGTGAATTGAATTTGTTTGAGATTCGTATTGCACTAAAGTTTATGCCATGGGATCGAATGCTTCGTAAGATCGACCTAAGATGGGACGTATACAAAACACTCTAGACAAGGTAAGGAGAGACTCCCGCTTGCCATTTCCCATATACTTAAGGCTAGTGGCGCACAATACTCATCGTATTTATTAAGTGTTTTGATTTTTTTTTTTAGAAGAGAAAGAAGATGCACGGAAAGTCTAAGGGGAAACTCGGTCCTACATGTTCTCATGCAACAATGGCCCTAAGGTTGAGGATTCGAAGTGAATCTCTATACTAATGTTAGCATGCAAAAGATGGACCTAAGGTTGAGGTTGAAAAGGGTTTAACTTAAAGTTATCATGCAAAATGTCTATCCTACTCCAAGCTTAATCAAAAATTAAGTTGGACTAGGAAGCCCTAAGGGAACATGCGAAAGCAAACCCAAAACCAAGAAAATAAACCAAAAAACAGCAGCTACAACATCACTTCAGCTCAGAACAGCAGTAAATTCCATCAACCAAGTAAAACAGCTTTTAACAGCATTCACTTTCAGGGCAGAACAGGTGTAAAAGGCAGCATGTCAAGCAAGGAAGCATTTAATAGCTACTATTTAGCACAACAATAGTGTATACATCAAGGCAGCATGCAATGCATCAAAACAAATGCTCATGAATAGGCATCAAGCAAGGATGATCATGTGACAACATAACATCAAATTGATTATGCATCAAGGATTAATCAATCCACAATAAACATGTCCAACATTCAAGCATAATCATGTATCGCAAGAAATACACAAAAACATGTTATCAAACTTAAACAAACACACATGAATGGCAAACATGAACAAATATCAAGTAAGAACAATTTCTTCCCATGTATACACAATTAAACACAAGCAACTAGGCATGAACAAACACTCCAATGACATTGCACATTTAAGCAATTAACAAGAATGACATGCATGTTCAATAACAATTTAACATCTCGAATGAACGTGCATTTGCGGAATCGAAAACAAACATGAGTGCGTATTATAAATCCAGCAAGGTAAACATCAAGAGCAAGAAATCACTATTGTACAAATGATTATGCAACACGATCATCACACCAAGAATGCAAAACAAGAGTCATAGACATGCATCATGAAAACCAAGTGCCGCGTGTCGAAGAATCGCATTCATACTGTAACGTGAGGTGAAACAGCTTCAAAACAATCCACAAATATGCATCATATCAATCCATAAAGTTTAAAAGTGGAACGGAATCAAAACACACTTGAAAATGCACAAAAATCACATTATGCAACAGTGTTAATCGATAACCATTTGCTAGGCAAAACTGGTTAATCGGTTAACCATTGAAAAATTAGCAAAAACATGCATAAATGACTGGTTAATCGATTAACCATTTTTGCCTAGCAAATGGTTAATCGATTAACCATGTACCAGTAGCAGAAAATCAATTTTCTAAAAGCACTTTCAGCAAAAAGTCACTTATCCAATCATCCAAATGAATAGGTATGCAATTGTACACGAACAAATACATAAAATATCAGTAATCAAACACCAATTGCATCAATCAAACAACAAGATCCATAATCAAATCAAGCAATAGACCAATTCACTTCAAAAAAATCCAAGGATCTACATTGCAAAAGTTGTAAATAAGCTAGAATAAGCTTGGATCTGAAATTTACCAACCTACAAAGCGGAGAATTGCTCTGGTGAGTGTTGCAAATGAAATTGGACAGATCAAGCAAAGAAAAAGATCCAATTAACTCCTAGCAATAAACTTCAAGAACAATGCAATGTAATGAACTTGCTTCAAAGTAGCTACAAGAAAGTGCTTCCAAACCTTGGATCTAGATCCAAACCAACTTCTACTGCAGAATTAGTGTTGATGAGAGGAAGTAATGGAAGTTAAGCTCTAGAATTCACAAATTCCAATGAAGAATTTAAGAATTCTAATGGAAGAGCTTTGGTGAAGGTCGAAGATTAAAATGGAGAGTGAAAAAGTGAGAGAGAATTGAGAGAAAAATCAGAAAAATGAGGGTGAATGTGTGAGGTTTGGAACAAATTTGTTTAAATAATCCCTAGGTTAGGAATTAAAATGTGGCTTGGAGTATGGGTTAGTATTAGGAATGGAAATTAGGAGTGGGATTAGGAATGGAAAATATTTGAATTTTTGGAGGTAAATGAAAATAAATCAAATTTTGAAATCAATTCTAGATCCTTCCAACTGATGCAAGAGTGGATTCAAGTGATTTTTTGAAGTGACAAATGCTGCAGTGCTGAAATTCAAATTGCTGGGCAAATTTCGCTTGGGTTAATCGGTTAACCAAATTTTCCTAGCAAATGGTTAATCGATTAACCCCTTCAAATTTTCAAATTTAGCGCCAAATGGAGGGAAACTTGGAACATTGATCGTTGCCACCTGCTCTGAGCATAATTTTGCCTTTGAAACTTGTCATTTGATATTGCGCCTGAATAATGCCTGAAATAAGCTGGGAATGCTCTCTTGCACTCGAAATATCCTGCTGAAAAAGTACGTTCCGGTATCAAATCATCGAGCAAAATAAATGCCAGAGTTTCTGATGCTTGCTGCTTAAAAACTTGGCATAAAAGGAAGTCTTGAGCCACTGAAACAACTTGATCCCCTGTCTCAAGAACCAATGTCATGGTATGATTAATGATGATGCAAATGAAATAGAACATAAGCAAGTTAGGGTTAGAAACGATAGGGCAAATTTTGGGGTGTTACAGCTGCTCCTATTCAATCTACTTAAATCTGAAGGTATGAAGAGTGACGCCTCTCAGACATTCAAGGTAGAAGGGGATTGAATACCAAAATAACCACACAAATTTGTAATCTGCAAAGGGGGAGATGACTCCGCTAGGGAATAAGCAAAAGAGACATGATCAAGATCTATAAGGAGTCACCACCAATGAATGATGGCTTAAAAAGGGATGGACACCGACGAGTGTCAAGAAATAAACACGACGAGTGTTGAGGCCAATACAGCCGAGTATTGGAAGAGGGATCAGACACAGACGAGTGTCAAAGATCAGTACAATCGATGTATTGATGAAGGTCATAATAAACACTGACGAGTGTCTAAAGTCTAAGATCAATACAGACGAGTATTGATGAAACTGCAACAAACATGGACGAGTGTCCAGGATCAATATGGACGAGTATTGATGAAGTTAAAACGAACACGAACGAGTGTCCAAATGAACACGACGAGTGTCTAGGATTAATACGGACGAGTATTAAGGATTAATACGAAAGAAACACAGACGAGTGTTGAAAAGAAATACGAACGAAACACAGACGAGTGTTTAGATCAATACAGACGAGTATTGAAAAGAAATACAAAAGAAACACGGATGAGTGTTTAGATCAATATAGATGAGTATTAAAAATAAATACGAAAGAAACACGAACAAGTGTTTAAATTAATACGGATAAGTATTGAAAGGGCTAACACCAACACAGACGAGTGTCTAAAGATCCATACAGACGAGTATCGACGAAAATCAATACGGACGAGTATTAATAATGTCAAAACAAACACAGACAGGTGTGTTTATGATCACGACGAGTGCATAAAAAAAAATAATACGGACGAGTATTGAAAATCAATAAGCAAACACGGACGAGTGTTCACATCAATACGGACGGGTATTGAAGAAATGAAAGCAAACACGAACGAGTGTTGACTGTAGCAGACTAAAACAGGACAAAAGGGAATAATTCAAACGACCACCTGGACGAAAGGGCGAAAACAAAAGAAACCACCGACTAATGATTCTGCAAGGGATAAAAGCGTCCTGGACAGCCAATTCTGCAGGGGGACACTAGATAATCCCTCTGATAGGGAACACGAACAAAACCATTATTTGGGGAATAAAGTCAAACGATATTTCTTGAGATATAACACTTTTTGCTGGGGAAATGAGGGTATCAAATCTGGCTTATGCTTCGAATGCATATGTTTGAATTTTTCTATGGCATAATGCTCCATACGAAATGGAAATGCTATGCATTTTGAGGATGTCATACAAAGATGCTTATGATATGCAAAGGAACACTCCACCAGGAGAAGCGTTGAAAAACCTGGAACAATTCCACCGGGGAAGACAAACTGAACTGCCTTCCTGGTCATAACCTCTGCTGGAGAAATCCAAATGAACTTCCATTCTATTGGAAAGTAGGAACAACAAAAATCTGTCAGGGAAACATCTCTTGGATTCTGATGAAGAAAAATGCCAACGACAATTGGGCTTTGAACCTGCTGGGGATATTGTAGCGGGGAAATTTGTGAGTATAAGCTATCGATTAACTTAACTAAAAAAAAAAAGTCGCCACCGCACTTTTATTTTATCCACGAAGGGAAAGGAAAAAGAGCGAACAAAACCTAAAGAGTTCTAAAACAACAAGAACAAACAGAGAATGGGTAAGGGGGTTGGTTACACAATGGGAAGGTGTTAGCACCCAAAATGTCTATAGTACTCTATAGGAGCCCTTTGAAATATCTACCGCTTTTTGGTTTGAAAATGGTTTGCTTGTAAAGAGATTGGGAGAGATGAGAAGAGAAATATTTTTAAAGATTTTTTTGTTTGGAGAGACTTATCGCCTCATGCTTACGTACCCACGATGTGCAATGTAGGATCAAAACCCCGTAGTTCGTGGTACAAAGAACAAAAAATTTGTTTGTTTTGGTTGATTTTAAGTGTAAAGACAATTCGTCATTTCTAAGGGAATAATTCCGCTTAAAGAAATGAATCATGTCTAAACTTATGAAAAATTTTTAAAAAGAAAAAGTGCACAAGGCACACAAAAAAAGTTTGATGAGTTTTTGTATTTTTTTATGTTTTTATGAAATGGTAAAAATATGGTTAATATTGATTGACATTTATTAAAGAAAACAAAGTTTGAAAATCACTTGACCAAAGTCAAGGTTTTATTATGAAAGCGGTTTCGAGTTTGAAAACAAGAAGGCTTTGAAAAAGAGAGGAAGTTTTGAAAATTGAAGAAGGGGTGGAGAAGAAGTGACTATCTTAGTGCATGAAAATAAATGCTAAGGATAAGAAAGATCTAACCACATGGACAAGCTCCATAGCATAAGCATTTTTCCCTTTTTGATTTGGTCTTGATTCAAAATAAGTCTTCATAAGAGGACTCCAAGTATCCAAAATCCAAGGTTTTCCATCACCAACTCCCAAGCATAGGTTACGATCCTAACTCTAAGTCCATAAGTCAATAATCAAGAGTATAGGTCCTCCAATGCAAAGGATAGTGACCATAGTCCAACAATTAAGAGCACAAGTCTTTTAGTGGTTTAATCCTTTATTAATGTTTTTGAGTCCAAAATGGACAAAAGAAAAAAACAAAGCACAAGATAATATGGTCCAAGTGGACAAAAGAAAAATGACATAAACATAAACATGATATGATAAATGGCATAAAGCATAAAAAATAAAGAGAGATAGGGAGCGAGATGGAAATGTAAAGTTAGAAGTTAGTGGTTAGTAGCACAAGGCTCTAGTGCCATACGCCTTCACCGATTATTCCGTTCCGCGTTATGAACTATAGTGATTAAACAATGCACTTAGGCCAAAGTTAATGAACTTGACAGAAGATTGGTAGAACCAAAGCATCTACAATGCCAAGTTTCAAAGATTATGGACCTAATGCAAAGGATCAATCACCATTGGGTTGACGCGACCAATCAAGGTCCGAACCACGAAAGTTCAAATTCCGAATTGGATAAAGAGGGACAAATGTTGCGCTATGTTAAGCAAACGCCGAGTAATTTACGGAGTAATTACCCTACAATGAGGCCGGTCAATAGCTCTTTGTGCTAATGCATGCTAGATAAACGATATGTAGATCGTCATCCGAAAGCAATCGCACGAAAAGAAAAATAGTTAACGATCTAGTCTTGATCAAGAATTCAACAAAGAAATTCTAAGATCCATAAGACTTTCATTGATCAAAATAAAAAGAAATAGATGAAGAGAAAGCCAAATTGAGCTACAAAGTCAAGAACCTTTCATCTTCAAGTTCAATCACCTTTAATTGATAGATTTAAGTGTGAAAACATATCACTAATTCAAATCACCTCAAATGAATTCAACATTTCATTTAAAGATAGATTTGAACTAATGAATGTTTAATTACTCTAACCATATCCAAAGTCCATTGAAATTGAAGAGAAATTAATCTCAACGATGTGTTTCAAGGCTAAAATAAGAAGAAAGGGGAAGAAGGAAGGAAAAAAAAACCAAAACAGCCCAAAAAACAAGTGAAAATATGCATTCTGCTTTGAAGTAACCGGTTACAGCATATCTGCTAACCGGAGTTACTTAGTTCAAAATAGGCGCAATTTTTCAAAATTAACACAGAGTAACCGATTACAGCATAACTCCTAACTGGTTACTCTGCACCATAATGCAGAAAATGTGCAAAATTCAGCATGATCCACTTTCAAAACTTTTTACAAACACTTTGTGATCATGGAACTGAAATTGCACGAAATTTAAAGTAAAATAACAGTGAAAACCAGTAATTAAACACAATTACAAGATCCAAAGGATCAAGTAACAAAGATCTCCAAAGATCTACATTATGGAAGATGAAGATGAAGCTTCAACAATGGTGAAAAATGGATTACCACTTCAAATCTGAAAATTCCTTCAAATTGCTTCAAGATCCAAATTCCAAAGCCTTGATCTACTATAATTGATGAACAAAAACAAGAGTGGATGAAGGTTTAGCTCAAATTTGAACAAGATTCAATGTGAATTCTTGTTAACTTTCAAAAGAAGAAAAGTGAGCTTTGGTGAATTTCGTGGTTGGGAAGAGAATTTGCAAGAGGTTAGTTGGCTATCAAAAGCTTGTAGAATGAATGAAATGAAGCCTCTATTTATAGAATTTAGGCTTGGGAAAATTGGTGGTTTGGAATTAGGCTTGGATGATCAAAATTAGGAACCAATGCACAATCCCCAAGATCCCTGCAAGGCACAATCCTATAGAAGAGGGAACCAATGTGTGATCTTGTTTGTGGCATGAAATGCAAATGACGTGTGGGATCTTAGGGGTAAAAATTAGGGTATTACAGATATCAACCACTTCTGATTTACCTATTGAGGAAATCAATAATAAACTCTGCTTGGGGAGAAAAGTCAACGGTACTAAAACTACTAGGGGGACAAAGTTGAACTTACTCTTCTGTTGGGGAATTATCCTCTACCCTTACCTTGTTGGGGATAAAGGAAACACCATTGTTGGAGACGCAAACATTCTCAGGAAGCACGCACAAACCACCACTAACCTGTCTGGGGTAGCTAGCTTTTGGATACTCACTAGGGAGCAATGAACAAAACCCAAACCTGGCTGGGGAGAGAAAACTTATGAACTCTTGCTGGGGAGTGTAATCAGAATCTTCATAATGCCCTTCTGAGGGTGGCCAAGCCTCAATAATCTCTGTCGGGGAGAGAAGCTCTACTGGGGAAGAGGGATCACGCCATCCTGCAAACACATAACAAACAACAGAATGTTCTATATGCGACATGGCACCCTCGGTTACCACCCAAGACACTCATCATTCAAGCAATTTCCATTGTTTTTTTAACATACTCTGCAAAGCTTAAATGTTTTCACATGCAATGTTTATCAAAATATCGGACGTTTTTGCAAACAAAACAGTAAAAGTAAAAAAAAATGGACAACTTTTGAGTGAAATGAAATTTTATTGATCGAATTGGCCTGTAAATAGGCATTTACAATTTGGAAGCAATTCCTGAAAAGAGGTAATTGCACAAAAGTAACAAGAAAATACACATGTCGGCAATGTGGAAACAGATTTCCATCAGGTTCTGATTCAACTATGACTTGCATGTCTTCGACGCTCTCAAATGTTTTCCCTTCTAAAAAGACTGACTGGACCAATTCCTATCCTTTAAAATTCCCATGCATAGAGATGTGTTCACAGATCGAACGCAGATCGCAGCCTCTCGCTTTCAAATCCCCAGCGTTTGCTTGGATCGCCCTTTCGAGTTTTCAATCCACCAGGATACCCATTTTTACCAAAGTTGCCTTTTAAGGTTTTCAACTTTGTGGGTTTATTCAACTATTTTCTTTTATCCCTAATTTTTGCCCAGACCTTTTTCTTTTTATGGTTCGCTGGGATGCCCTTTTTTTCTTGGACCTTTTCTCTTTGTGCTTCAGCGGGTCTCTTTTATGCGTAGTATTTTTTTACTGCATCTACGTTCACAGGGGACGTAAAATCCTTGTCATCCATAGTCGAGAGTAACAAGGCTCCGCCAGAGAAAACCTTTATTACAACATATGGTCCTTCATAGTTTGGAGTCCATTGGCCCCTGTGATCTGTCTGAGGAGGAAGGATCCTTTTCAAAACCAAATCACCCGTCTGAAAACACCGAGGACGCACTTTCTGATCAAAGGCTTTCTTCATCCTGCTCTGATATAATCGAACATGTGCAATGGCTGCCAGTCTTTTCTCCTCAATAAGGTTCAGTTGATCCAACCTGGCTCGTACCCATTCAACCTCATCAAGTTTCACATCTGCCAAAATTCTCAAAGAAGGGATCTCAACTTCTAATGGTAGGACTGCTTCCATACCATACACTAGTGAGAAAGGAGTTGCCCATGTTGATGTACACACCGAAGTACGATAACCGTGTAAAGCAAAGGGCAACATTTTGTGCCAATATTTGTATGTTACCACCATCTTCTGCACATTCTTCTTGATATTCTTATTTACTTCCTCGACACCACCATTCATCTTAGAACAATATGGAGAAGAATTGTGATGTTCAATTTTAAAGCTCTGGCACAGCTCCTTCATCATCTTGTTATTCAAATTCGAACCATTGTCAGTAATAATTCTCTCTGGGATACCATAACGACAGATGATGTCCTTCTTTATGAATCGAGCGACTACCTGCTTGGTAACGTTGGCAAACAAGGCCGCTTCCACCCACTTGGTGAAGTAGTCTATGGAAACCAGAATAAAACGATACTTATTGGAGGTAGTCGGCTCAATATTTTCGGTCATATTAAAGTCCCACATAGCAAAGGGCCAAGGAGATGTCAATATGTTCAGAGGAGTTGGCGGCACATGTACTTTATCAGCATAAATCTGGCATTTATGGCATTTCCCGGCATATTTGAAACAATCAAATTCCATAGTCATCCAGTAATACACTGCTCTCAGCAATTTTTTTGCCATGGCATGCCCATTGGCGTGAGTACCGAAAGAACCCTCGTGAACTTCTTCCATTAACAGGCCTGCCTCGTGTTCATCAACACAACGTAGCAGGACCATGTCAAAGTTCTTCGTGTATAATACATCATCCTCATTCAAAAAGAAATTGCCAGCTAGCCTTCTCAGAGTCTTCTTGTCTTTGCCGGATGCCCCAGATGGGTACTCTTGGCTTTTGAGGAAGCACGTAATATCATAAAACTATGGCAAGCCATCTGACACTTCCTCAACTGCAAACACAAAGGCAGGTCTATCAAGACGCATGATTCTGATTGCCGAAACTTCATTCCACAGATTCACTTTGTACATCGATGCCAACGTTGCCAACGCGTCTGCCGTCTGATTCTCAGTCTGGGGTACATGATGGAAGTCAACCCTATCAAAGAATTGCAACAACCTTCTGGCATAATTCTTATAGGGTACCAAGTTTGCCTGACGAGTCTCTCATTCACCTACATCTGGGGGCTACCAAGCCAGGAATGAAATCAATAAGTAGAATTGGTTCTAAGCTAAACTTTGTCGTAACCCAAACTTTGACCTCCCTCTTTTGCCTTTTGCATGAGCATAAGCATTCGCATCGTTAGCATACGCACTCGCACTTTTCTCTGTGTGTTTCTTGTTGCAGGATTTTCAGGTTTTCCAAGCCCGATTAATCATATCCTCACAAGATCATCCCATCATCAATACAAGCACAAAATAAAGGTTTCTATGCCTATTCATCAATACAAGAAGTGGAAAATCGAAGTCGGGACCACAACACCCTTTTTTAGGCAAATTGGGAATACTTTGGCCTGGTTAATCGATTAACCATTTGCAGTGCAATTGTGTTAATCGATTAACACAGGCAGAATAGGCACAATCTGCTGCTTTTTCATGACAGCACCTTTGCACACACTTTGGTCTTGGATTCTACAGTATTCTAGCAGCATGTGGAATATTCTAGACATCTCTAGGCATCTCAATTCATTCCAAGTGAATTTTCTATAATACTTCACTTCAAATCAAGTGCACCATGTTCCTTGTTTTCCAAGTAATGTGGATCTTTGGATGTTGAAGTTCACCTTGGGATTGCTACCGAGTTGTTTCTAACTAACCGAGTTAACCACCTTGACTCGGTGAGTCAAGTCCAACTAACTCCTAACCTAGTTCCAAACCCAAAGCTAAGTCCAATCAGATTCCAAACCATCTCACACTCCAAACCTAAAATCTATATAAACACACCTTCACTCACTTTTCAATCTCTCTACCATTTTGCTCTCTACCATTTTGCTCCATTTTCTCCACAACCATTCTCTCCTATTTCTCACATATCACTCTCAATTCTCTCATATTCTCTCTGATTTTTGCTACTTCATTTTCATCTTCATCTCAATTCTCTCCCAAAACCTCACTAAAAGCTCGTAATTCTTGAAGGATAATCACTTTTCACATTGAAAGTGATTATTTCTTGAGCTTAACCTCCATTGTCATTCCATTATACTAGTTTTTTCTGGAGTTCTAGTAGCTTTTAGATTCATCTCAAGTGATCGATTCAAGTTTCTTCGGTGATAATTCTCATTTTGAAGTTTTCATCGCGATTTGATCGGTTTCGATACGTTTCGGCTATAATTGAAGATTCCTCTGGTTTTCTTTGATTATCTTCATCAAGATCACATTGTAACATTTACCAAGGCACATCTCAGCCTTGTAGGTTGGTGGATCTCCTTCATTTTATCATTTCGATCGTTTTCGTATCGTTTGCGATGTAATTGCGATGTTTTTGCATGTGAATTGATTACACTTTTGCTTGATCCATGATCTTGATTGTTTAATTGATTCTATTATTGATCATTTACTGCTTCTAAACTTGATTTTTCGTGCATAATTGTTTTCCCTAGCATTGGAGTGATTGCACAATCAAAAAGTTGGCCAAAAGCACTTTTCAAAACTGATTTTCTGCTCTCTGTCCAGTGTTAATCGATTAACACATTGCAGTGCAATTATGTTAATCGTTTAACCAGTGTTTTTTTCACTTTTTCAAGTGTTAATCGATTAACAGTTTGCAGTCCAATTGTGTTAATCGATTAACACTGAACCAGAAGGCCATTTTCTTGCATTTTCAAGCTTGTTTGCCATGCTTTCTTCATTTTAACTTCCATTGATTGTCATGCTTGATTTTATGGATGTTTTAAATGTCATTTAACTTCTGTTTGAAGCTTATTCATGAACTTTTGTTGCACACTTTCAATTATTCAAGTTGTTCATACTTTTGGTATCATGTGAATAGAATCGTTCTTGCATTTCTCTTTGATCGCCATAGCATGACTTTGTGTTGCATATTTGTTGATCATTTGGTACTGTTTTGTACTCCCTTCTTTGGTTTTGCATTAAGTTTCATTCTTCATGGAAGAGCTTAATTTTGTATAATCAATAATTCCCCCTTTTGCCTTAATGATTTTTCATCCCCTTTGGAAAATTATTGGCATGGCTTTCCCTTTGATTAATTGATCGAAACCATGTTTCGATTAGTTGATCTTCCCCTTTCCTCTCTTTAGGCTTCCTTTAGAGCTTTCTCTCTCGATTCCCCGTGGAGTTAGAGTTTCGCGCTACGCCTTGCATCGGAGCACTGTACAATTGAACCTGTCACGCTGTCTGTTTCTCCACGCAGGAGCACTGTACAAATTGGAGTTGTTACGCTGTCCGTTTCAATTTCCGCACTATACTTTGAGTGCTAGAGAATGAATGAGGAGGGAGTTGTCCTACCCTCATTCTGACTATTTCTTGGGTAAGGGCGTTGGCCCTCTCGCCGAGAATAGTCACCTCTATCCTCAAGCTGTAGTGTTTCTCCTTCCTCGGTTGAGTTGATCCCTGATCACTTTTATCTTTTTCAATCTCTCTTTTGATCAATCACCATTTCTCTTGGTTAAAGATCATTGTCTCTTGGGTTAGCATCCAACTCTTACCTTACTATTTTCTTGCAATCATTGTTCTTTTGATTCCCCTGGAGAGTCTTTTTCCTCTTTCTTTGATAAACACAGTTTTCTTGTTAAATACCGAAACCCCTGCGGAGTTCACGACCTTCTTTTGGTTCTTCTCCCTTTGTTTGGTTAATCACTGCCTGTCAGTTAAAACACCAATGTTTGTCTCTTTTCTCAGTTAATCACAGTCTGTCTGTTAAAATACTGAGTTTCCTCGGGTTAATCACCTTCTCTCGGTTAATCGCCCTTTTCCTCCGTTAACCACAGTCTGTCTGTTAAAATACCGAATTCCTTTATTTTTGAGTTAATCACCTCCCTTTGGTTAATCACTCATTTTTCTCAGTTAATCACAGTTCTCCTGTTAAAACCGAACCCCGCAGTTGGCAACCTTTATTGGTTCGAATACTTGCACCCTTGGGCTAGTAACCTCTTTTGGTTCAATACCCTTTCTTCGTTGGTCAAGTGCTGTTTGTTCAGTCAATACCAACACCCCTTTTGGGTTATGACCTTCGATCGGTCCTACACCCACTCTTCTGGTTGATCACAATTTTCTCTGTTAAAACCAATGCTTCTCTATCCCCATAGAGTTGCAATCCTTGTTTCCTTGGTTAACCACTATTTATCAGTTAACATACCGATGTCCCCTCTGAGTCAAACACCTTCTCTTGGTTCAGCACTCTCTCTCTTGGTTTATCACAGTCTGTCAGTTGACACCAGCCTCTTTTCCCTGCCAGGGTCTTACTCTCTTTCTTCGGTTAACCACTGTCGACCAGTTAATACACCGAATCTCTCTTTTCTCTTGGTTATGACACCACCCCTTTATTTGGATCCCCATCGGAGTCCTTTCTATTCCCTTTGCTCTTACCTTCTTGGTTTCAACACCAATTTCTTTCTGTTATCCCCAGCGGAGTTTCTTTCCTTCTTGGTTTTGACACCATTCTTCTCCTAGTCTCTTGTGAATCGCTCTTATTGTGTGGTTTTCCCCAGTAGAGTTTTTCTTTCACTCTTGCTCTTGGTTTTGACACCACTTCTTTTGTTTTCCTGTTTCTTTCTTGTTTTGTTTTCCGGTCAGTTCCCCGAACTACAGAAGCTCTGATTCTGCATTCGTTCGAATGTCAGATACGTAGGCACGAGACGCGATGTCTTGGCAAGCACACTTCCACCCTTCTTTCCTTCTCCCTTTCTTCCTTCTTTTCTGTCCCCTGTTTCCATGAACTACGACGCTCTGATTTCCTCATTGCACTATGAGGGTACGTAGGCACGAGGGCCACAATCCTCCACGAGCACTTTCTTTCCTTTCTTTCTTTCTCCCCTTTCTCTCTCTCTCTCCTCTTTCTTTTAGCTAGAAGCCTTTAGATAGATAACTCATCCAAGCCTCGAAGCAAGCGAAATGGTTCCCGTCGAGTACGACGGATGCGTTAGGTGCTAGTACCTTCCTTTCGCATAACCGACCCCCGTTCCCGTTTCTCTTCCCCTTGGGTTTTATAGATATTTTCCCTGTCCTTTGGGACTAAATAAAGTTCATTGGCGACTCAGTTGTATCTTTGAGTGTACGATTCACTCAGGATGTAAACCATCCATCTTCAAACTCCAACGTTTACAACTTAGCACCTAGAGACTACCCTTCCTAGATTTCTACCTAAGACACTCCTAGGTATGAGACCCTTCTCAAATCCCTTCCAATCACATCAGGGTCTCATACCTAGGAGAGTCTTAGGTATAAATCTAGGAAGGGTAGTTTCCAGGTGATAAGCTGTAAACATTTGAGTTTAGCTTATAACCAATTCTACTTAGTGATTTCATTCCTGGCTTGGTAGCCCCCAGACGTAGGTGTTGTTGTTCACTGAACTGGGTTAACAATATCTGGTGTTATTGACTTTCTGCAGTTTTCTTTTGTTCTTCCTTAGATCCTTGTGAGAAGCAGAGATCAAGTGTCACGACATCCTGTCTGACATCTTCGTGATCTGCTTAACCAGAATTTCAATTGGTATCAGAGCAGGCATTCTGCTCTGTATCTGGGTGAGATTCAGGGACGATACTTTCTGGTACGATGGATAAAGAATGAGGAATTCTAAATAGACCACCAATACTAGATGGCTCCAATTATGATTATTGGAAAGTTCGTATGGTGGCGTTTATCAAGTCTATAGATGGAAAGGCTTGGAAGTCTGTGGTCAAGGGGTGGGATCCACCAAAGATCAAAGACAAAGATGGGAAGCTCACTGAGGAGCTGAAACCTGAAGAAGATTGGGATGATGAAGATGATAAGCTTGCTCAAGGGAATTCTAAAGCCTTAAATGCCTTGTTCAATGGAGTGGACAAGAGCATCTTCAGACTCATCAAAAACCGTACAGTTGCGAAGGATGCTTGGGAAATCCTGAAGACTTCTCATGAAGGTAGCTCTCGTGTAAAAACCTCAAAACTTCAGCTGCTTACCACTAAGTTTGAGAACCTGAGAATGAGAGAATATGAAAGTATACATGACTTTCATATGAATATTGTTGATATTGCAAACACATCTTGTGATCTTGGTGAGAAGATTCCTGAAGCCAAGTTGGTTCGGAAAATTCTAAGGTCTTTTCCCAAAAGGTTTGATATGAAAGTGACAGTTATTGAAGAAGCTTATGACATAAACACCATGAAGGTAGATGAGCTTATGGGATCACTCCATACCTTTGAGATAGCTATTAGTCAAAAGGATGAAAAAAAGAAGAGTCTTGCTTTCGTGACCAACAAAGAAGAGAATGACACTAAAGAGGACTTGACCAAAGTTGTGGGAGTTCTGGAAAAACATTTTCATCAATTGGCAAAGCAATTGGATGAGAAGTTGAATGATAATGTCAAGGCTCGGACTTCTGACTTCCACAGATCAAGAAATTCTGGGAGAAGACCTAGATATGATAGACGACCCAATCGAGGTAAAGGAATTCAGTGCTTTGAATGTGGAGGTTTTGGACATACAAGAGGTGAGTGTCCCACCTACCACAAGAAGGACAATAAGGGGTTATCTACATTATGGTCTGAGGATGACTCCTCAAGCGATGGAGAGACTACTAAGAAGGTGTCAGTAATGACAGGAATGTTTGATTCTGACTCAGAGATTGAAACTCTATCCTATGATGATCTAGTAAAGTCCTTAAAAAGGGTATGCCAACTAGGAGAAGGACAGCACAAGATCATTATGCTTCTTGAAGCTGAAAGAGAAAAACACCTTGATTCCATCTCTGATCTTGAGGAGGAAGTGGTTAATGTAAATTCCAAATTGGAAAATGTAACCAAAAATGTTAGGATGCTCAACAGCAGTTCTGAGATCCTTGACGAAATTCTCCAAGTTGGGAGAAATGTTGGAGATGTTAGAGGACTTGGATAGAATGACCAAGACAGCAGTCACAACTCGTTCAAAAGCAAGACAATGTCAAATAGAATGTCTTAACATCATTATAGACATCAGAGAAGACAAGATTGGAAATGTAATCATTATGGCAAATATGGTCGTATTAAAAGATATTGCTACAAGTTACATGGATATCCCAAGGGAAGGAGCATTGGAAAGAAAATGAGGTTCAAGAATGAGTATACGTCTCTGTTAGCTCATTCTTATCAAGAGAAGTATCCTGAAGAAAGATGGTACTTTGATAGTGGATGTTCAAGGCACGTGACTGGTGTCAGGGAACATCTAATGGATTTAAAGCCCCATTCGTCTAACTTTGTGACCTTTGGAGATGGGTCCAAAGGAAAGATTAGAGGGGTTGGAAGGTTGGATTATGCTGGGAATCCTAGACTGGATGATGTTCTGCTTGTAAAGGGATTGACTGCAAATCTGATCAGCATCAGTCAACTTTGTGATCAAAGCCTAAAGGTGAATTTTACCAGAACTGAATGTCTAGTCATGGATAAAAAGGGTAGAACTATCATGAAAGGATTCAGATCAAGAAATAACTGTTACATGTGGACTGCCTCACAGACGGAGAGACTTAAAAAAACTCTTCAAGATATGGAGATTGGGAGATTAACTCAACTAGCCCATCTGAGGATGCAGCATCAAACTATAGCAAGAATGGAGAATCTTCTTCAGAAGGCCTCCAGGCTTAGGGAAATGACTGGAAATATGTGCTCCTATGCCATCACAGTTAACACAGCCCCTAAGACAAGAGATATGAGCGATCATTCTCAAAAACTTGACTCTGAAAATGTTGTGATATGGGACAATGTCATACCAGATGTCACGACATTCAATGACGACATCTTGAATCACTCAGGGGATACGAAAATAAAAAGAAAAACCCTAAAGGACAAATTAGGGTTTTGCTCAATGAATAGGAACGGTATACAAGGGTTTGTCTGGTTTGAAAAACAAATTACTCAAAACTTTCTAAATCATACCTATCGTGACCATGCTCTAACTCCTTCAAACTCGTTCATTCTTCCAATTGAAGATCAGGCATATTGTGTGAAGATGTCTCAACAACAATCTCTAACACCAGCTATCGATAAAGACTCGGAACTAAAACTAGAGTCTAAAGATCTACACACTGAAGAGATAATTGATGTTGTTCCGCTGACCACCATGCCTTGCAAAACTGACAAGCTCCCGATCAAAAGATCCAAAAATATTCCTCCAGGTAATTCCTCTAATACTTCTGATGCTTTTGTGAGTTCTAGATAAGGCACAGAAAAATTCAATATAGAGGAAAGGATCGGGAACATAATAATGAACCTCATAATCAAGGGAGACAGAGTGAATATTGCTGGAATCACCAGACCACTGGCACAGATTTTGCCACCTAATTTATCTCTGGAATTGGATGCTACTAAGAAAAATGTTGACAAAGAGGGAAATGATGTTGAAATGTCATAAGTGAATCTGCATACCCTTGTTGACTATGTCGTCGAAAATGCTGAGGCAGATGATGAAACATTTGTGACTGCACAAGAGACTTCAACACAAGTTAACATAATCATCGATTTAGTCAACACTCCTTCTGACAATGTAGTCATTGCTACAAGCCTCATGCCAAGTGTGTATGAACGACTAAAAAGAAGGAAAGGTAAAGGTGTAGCCATCTCTAACAAGCAATCTAAGAGATCTGCAGTGGGCCCCAATAGACCCTGGAGCAAAGTTGTGGTTGAGAATTAGAAAACGAAGGCAGAATCTGAAAGTGAGTCAGACTGTGAAGAGATAGAGGATGAATAGGACACGATTAAGAAACCAGCTTCCAAGAAGACTGCAGGTTCGCTTCCCAAGGCTCCCATGGACAACATCTCGTTTCATGATGTTGTAAGTGTCAGCAGATAGAACCATGTATATCATAGAAGAATTTCCATAGAGAGAGAACTGGGACAAAACGTCTTTAAGTGTGAAGACGTGATGAACTTAATCAAAGAGGCTGGGTTGATCAAAACTGTCTCTTATTTTGATTTCTGTTATGAACAGCTGGTGAAAGAATTTATTGTAAACATTCCAGAAGGCTGCAATGATAGAAGGAGTGAAGACTGCTTCAAAGTGTATGTCAGAGGAAATGTTGTGACATTTTCCCCTGCTGAAATAAACAAATATCTTGGTAGATCTGAGTGTGCGCAGGCTGAAATTAAAGACACGGATGACCAAATTTGTAGAGAAATTACAGGGAACACTGTAAAGAGCTGGCCAAACAAACAGAAACTGTCTGCTGGGAAGCTCAGCATTAAATATGCCATTCTCCACAGAATTGGTGCTGCAAATTGGGCTCCTACAAACCACACTTCAACTGTCTCCGCAGGCCTTGGAAAGTTTATCTATGCCATTGGTAGAAGAAATCCTTTGATTTTAGGGCATATATATTTGATCAAATTCTAAAACAAGCTACTTCACCAGCTGTAAAATTGCTAATCTGCTTTCCATCACTTATTTGTGGAATGGTACTTCAATAATATCCCAGGATCACTCTAGCTGGTGATCTCATCATGAAGAGAAAGCCACCTTTGTCTCTACATCACAAGCTGCTTGCTGACAAACGTGTTTTAGACAGTGTCTCAACATCTACAGCTACTGAGGAGGATACCATTGGTCAGCTGAAAGCCACATGCAAAGAGCTTGATGATATCATAAAGAAAAGCACTGTAAGAAAAGAGAAGCTCGAAAGATTGATAGAAGCTCTTGCTACTAATTGACCAAGGAAGATGTGAAAGGTGAGAAGGAAGATACTGATGATGGCACTGCTGAAAGTGCAGAAGGAGGAGAGGATGATGAGGAGACTGAAGATGACCACTGAGAGTTGTCTTCTTCTTTACTATTTTCTTTACTGTTTTGTTGTTTCTTTCTGGTTTTGTAAGGGCTGAATGCCCAGGATATTTTTTTTGTTTGTTGGGTGTGTAAACTTTTACTTTGAGCTGGTTTATTGGTTATTGGGTTAGTTTTTCTACCTTTGTCATATTGTGGCTAAAAAGGGGGAGAATTACTAACATCACTAACCACTGCTGCCTGCTGATGATCTACTAACTACTGAGGGGGAGTAGATCTGAACTGTTTGAGGGGGAGACATTGATTTGTTGTTGATTCCGCTGCTGCTCTGATAGTGGTGTCTTCCTGATATGTTGCTACAGGTGAATGGAAGTTAGTTTTAGCCAAAATCTGCCAAAGGGGGAGATTGTTGAGTCCCTGCTTTTGAGGTTGGCATTAATTTTGGTAAAACTAACTTAGCAGAAAGATGTTGGACAAGATGTCCTAACATGTTAGACTAACTTCAGGTTGAGTTGTTTGACAAGATGTCCTATCAGGAGGATTCAATATCTTTGTCTGTTATAGTTTTGAACTAACTATTTGTGTTAGCGGGTGTGATTGGAATAACTAAGATTCCAGGTGGCATCCGAGATTGTGGAATCAGAGATTTTGATTCAAAATGGATTTGCGGTTTCCTTGTGAAGGAGACATTTTTGGTAACTTGGGATTGAAGAAAGAATTAAGTCGCTAATTCTGAGGAAGATTTATGTTGCGGTTTAGAAGCCCAAGTCCAGCTGCGGTTTACAATATAAATAGGTTAGAGTTAACCTAGTTTGAGTGTGGTTGTTGCAGCTGTTTTAGAAGTACTAGGGTTTGTACTTGTGAGCCTCTCGTGTATTGTGTGAATACTTGAGAAGGACGTTCTTATTGAGTTGTAATATTTGCAGTCACTGCTGTGGTTGAAAGGGAATTGAGAAGGGCCCCATACCTAGGAGAGTCTTAGGTAGAAATATAGGAAGGGTAGTTTCTAGGTGATAAGCTGTAAACGTTTGAGTTTAGCTTAGAACCAATTCTACTTAGTGATTTCATTCCTGGCTTGGTAGCCCCCAGACGTAGGTGTTGTTGTTCACCGAACTGGGTTAACAATCTCTGGTGTTATTTACTTTTTGCAATTTTCTTTTGTTCTTCCTTAGATCCTTGTGAGAAGCAGAGATCAAGTGTCACGACATCCTGTCTGACATCTTCGTGATCTGCTTAACCAGAATTTCAAATCCACAATAAACATGTCCAACATTCAGGCATAATCATGCATCGCAAGAAATACACAAAAACATGTTATCATACTTACACAAACACACATGAATGACAAACATGAACGAACATCAAGTAAGAACAATTGCTTCCCATGTATACACAATTAAACACAAGCAACTAGGCATGAACAAACACTCCAATGACATTGCACACTTAAGCAATTAACAAGAATGACATGCATATTCAATAACAATTTAACATCTCGAACAAACGTGCATTTGCGGAATCGAAAACAAACATGAGCGCGTATTATGAATCCAGCAAGGTAAACATCAAGAGCAAGCAATCACGATTGTACAAATGATTATGCAACACGATCATCACGCCAAGAATGCAAAACAAGAGTCACATACATGCATCATGAAAACCAAGTGTCGCGTGTCGAAGAATCACATTCATACTGTAGCTTGAGGTGAAATAGCTTTAAAACAATCCACAAATATGCATCATATCAATCCATAAAGTTTAAAAGTGGAACAGAATCAAAACACACTTGAAAATGCACAAAAATCACATTCTGCAACAGTTTTAATCGATTAACCATTTGCTAGGCAAAAATGGTTAATCGGTTAACCATTGAAAAATCAACAAAAACATGCAGAAATGATTGATTAATCGATTAAACATTTTTTCCTAGCAAATGGTTAATCGATTAACCCTGTACCAGTAGCAGAAAATCAATTTTCTAAAAGCACTTTCGGCAACAAATCACTTATCCAATCGTCCAAATGAATAGGTATGCAATTTGTTCTGGACTGGGCCGGGGTTTGCCCCTTAATCGAGCAGGGCCAACCCACACGTCATGAGATGGCCCAACAAAGGCCTCTTAGCACGACCCATGTCGAGCTCATGCCCTCCTCAACATTGTCGGGAACACGCACGGTATAGAGCGTCGGGCAGGGCGCTAAGCCTCTTCGGCCTCGCTCCTCCCCGACACTCAGGTTCTCCTCCTCCGAAGGGTCTTCTCCTCCTGCACGTAAGTTCCTCCCCGCGAGGACACGTCTCTCCTCGACACGCAAGACTTCTCCCCACGAGGACATGTTCTCATGTAACCGCCCACTCCCGATGGAATCGGTCTGCCCTAATTTTGAAGATCTAGGAACGGTTACCCCAGGGCAAAAACCACGTGCTGGTCTTCACTACGCCACGTAAGCCCTGGTAGTTACTTGGATTGGGCCTGGAAATCCATCCCAATGCAAGTAACCGTTGGCCCCGCGCTGGGGGCTCTCTATAATACCCTCTCACTTGAGAGGGTCAGGTTACACACTCTTTTACACTCTAACCTTGTACTTGCTTTTACTTGACCTTTGCCTTACTTGAGCGTCAGAGTACCTTGCAGGTACACCCCCCCCCCCCCCCGGCCGTCTTTCAACCTCACCTCAGCTGAAGTCCACAAGACGTTGCTGGCCACCAAATACTGTCTGATCCAGGTACGATCAGTGGCGCCGTCTGTGGGAACCCTTGCTTCCCCGTTTTTTCTCTGATAAACCAAAGCAATCTTCTTTGTCATCACCAGCATGGCCAACAACCTTTCTGCTAACAAAGCTCTGGACACCGTCCTTGCGCAACTCGAGAACGAAAACCACCGCGAAGACGCTGCTGCCCTCCACATTGAAGAAGGCGACGTGAGAGACGGGCAGACTGCCTCCCCAGACTCCCAAGACGCGGCTTACGACGCTGCCCAGCAAGACGACCAACAAGCCATCTTTCAGCCAGTTGCACCTCCGCCCAATGCAGATGCGAGCACTGTGGCCCTATTTGCATTGATCAATCAGACCAATCAGCTGATAGCACACCAGAATACCAGAATTGAAGCACTATAGCAAGGGCGGACACGGCGATCTTCCCCGCGAATACATCGTCGTTCACCCTCACCTCGCCGCTCCCCTTCCCCGCGAAGGACTCTATCCGAAGAATCTCGAACCCCCTCGCCGATGCGCGAGGGCCGTCGTCCACGCCTTGAACGCCCCCAGCCGGCGATCTCCCAGAAGCGCCATCGTTCCCCGCCTCGAAAGGAACCCAGGCCCTCCGCAACTACCAAGAAGTCCAAAAGCACCGAGGAGAGACCGAGGAACCGTTCGAGGAATTCTCCTCCACGGCATCACCGATCCCCTTCGATCTCCCCGGCCAGAAGCGACGACGACCAGAGAACCCCTCTATCGTGGGAGATCAGGAACGCCCCAATTCCTGCGGGCATGGAGAAACCCCCGCCACTGGGGACCTACGACGGTCTGGCCGACCCCGACGATCACGTCAAAAGTTTTGAAGCCATGCTCGACTTCAGAAATGTCAGGGGAGCCATTAAGTGCAGGCTTTTCCCCACCACCTTGCAGAAGGGCGCCATGACATGGTACAAGGGTCTGGCACCCGGGTCGATCACATCCTGGAAGCAACTAAGACAACGCTTCACCAAACACTTTACTGCGTCTCGTTGACACCCGAAGACGGAGGCTGCCCTAGAGAGCATCTTCCAGGGGAAGAACGAATCTCTCCGAAACTACATTGAGAGATTCAATAGAGAAGCTGTCGAGGTTCATACGACTGACGACATGAAGAAGTATTTGATCATCCATGGACTACATTTTGGATCTGATTTTGCCAAGTCCGTCGGCCTCCGCAGACCCCGTACATCGAGCTCGAGGAGTTGGAGGTAGCGCAGATCGCCCTTGAGTCGAGATGCAAGGAAGGCCCCCGCGGCCACAGAGATGACGACTCTCCTCCCCGACGAGGAGGAGAAAGAAAGAAAGAAAATCGCCCCTGTGATCCTCGTGAACCGCACGGACCAGCTGGCCAGTTCACGGAGTACACCTCGCTCAACGCTCCCCGCGCGCGAATCCTCTCCAAGTGCCAGAACTTAGAATTTCAGAAAGGAGGCGTCCATTTTCCGAAGCCGACTACTCCTAAATCAAACACTGACAAGTCAAAGTACTGCAGGTTCCACCGGAGCCACGGGCATGTCACAGAAGACTGCATCCATCTCAAGGATGCAATTGAAATTCTCATCAAGGAAGGACACTTAAAGAAATACGTCCAGAAGAATGATATTCCTCGTCCCAGCTCCCGGGAAGCCCAGAACGTCGAGGAGACGACACCTCCTCCCGACGAGAGTCGGCTTCAGGTCGCCCTCACTGTCACTCGACCCAAAGATTTCTTTGTCCCCATAATCATTGAAGGCCAAGAAGCTATCCGCAACATGTGGGCAACCTTCCCCCACGAGGACCCTGTCGCTGCCCGTAGCACTTGGGAAGGCTTCCCCAAGGCAATGGTTATCTCCGGGGGTGGTTACGAGAAGTTGTCTGTCGGGTCGATCAAGAGGAAATTTGACGAACTGGAATCAGCAACGTCGGCGAAGACAACCACTCTCGAGAAGGTGCGAGGGAACTCAAACCCTATCACCTTCTATCTCGAGGAGCTACCCGACGGAGCACCCAACGCCACTATCCCCCTCCTGGTCAGGGCTCAGATGGTGAATTTTGACGTTCGCAGGATCCTTGTCGACCAGGGCAGCTCGGTCGACATCATGTACGCTCACCTTTTCGGGACTCCCCAACTCGACGAGAGACATCTGACCCCATACGTTGGCTCAGACTTGCAGGGATTCAACGGAACCACCACCAGACCATGGGGCTATGTTAAGCTGATGGGTCATATTTGGGGCCAAAGACACTGCCCAACAGGTGAAGACCCGCTTCCTGGTGGTCGAATGTCCATCCCTTTACAACTGCATCCTCGGGAGGACCACCCTGGCCGAGCTTACGGCGGTACCATCAACGGTCCACCTCAAAATGAAGTACTACACGACCAGAGGATGAGTAGTGACGATGTACGGGGACATAGACGCGGCCAGGAGATACTTCAACGCCGCCATCAAAGGCATGAGTTCCATCGGCACCAAACCCAAGACCGTGGCAAAGCCACCCCCAGACACCGACCGGTACCTCTCCCGCGCGTCAACGCGGTCGAACTCGACAACAGGTTCCCGGGCGAACCCGATGAAGACTGGGCAGAAAACCTCGACCTCCAGGCAGAAAACAACGGGCGGCCTCTCCACCCAACACGCCCCATCCCAGACGGAGACTTTAAGTTCGTGGTCCTCGAGGACGATCCAGACCGTAACGTGAAGATTGACACCGGGATCCCCGACCTGGTGAAGGAGCAGCTGAAGGCATGTCTAAGGGAGAACGCTGATCTATTCGCATGGAGCGCCTCTGAGATGCCTGGCCTTGACCCCGAGGTGGCTTGCCATCAGCTCGCAGTAAATCCAGCCGCTAGGGCCATAGCTCAACGTAGGCGTAAGCAGTCTCCCGAAAAAGCGGAGGCTACTGAAAAAGCTGTAAAAGACCTCCTATAGGCAAATTTTATTTCGGAGGCCAGGTACACAACCTGGCTGTCCAACGTTGTACTCGTCAAAAAGAATAATGGAAAATGGAGGATGTGTGTTGATTATACTGATCTTAACCGGGCTTGCCTGAAAGATTGATATCCTTTGCCTAACATCGACCAGCTGGTCAACAATTCTGCAGGTTACAAACTTTTATCCTTCATGGATGCATACTCGGGATACAACCAAATTCCCATGGACAAGGTCGACAAACAACACACGGCTTTCATGACCGAGTCGGGCAATTACTACTACAACGTAATGCCTTTCGGCCTGAAGAACGCCGGTGCGACCTACCAACGGATGATGAACAAGGTTTTCCGGGATGAAATCGGCGACATGCTCAAGGTCTACATGGACAAAATGATCGTCAAATCCGTGGAAGAAGTCGACCATGCCGCACACCTCAAGAAAGTGTTCGACACAGTGAGGAGGTGCCGCATGAGGTTCAATCCCGACAAATGTACCTTCGGTGTTCGGGCAAATAAGTTCCTCAGTTACTACCTAACAGAGCGAGGAATCAAAGCTAACCCCGACAAGTGTAGAGATTTTTCCGAGATCCCTACTCCGGACTCAAAGAAGTCAATATAATCGTTAAATGGGATGCTCACCGCCCTCTCCCGCTTCGTCGCCAAGTCAGCGCAGTACGCACTCCCATTTTTCAAACTTCTTCGACAAAAAAGTGGAGTTTAAATGGAGCGAAGAATGCGAGCAGGCGCTCTTCCACCTAAAACAAGTCTTATCGCAACCCCCGGTCCTCTCACGGCCTGAGAGCGGGGAAACACTTTTCTTGTATCTCGCAATCACGAGTGAGGCAGTCAGCGTCGTCCTCATTCGGGAAACCCCGGACGGGCAGAAACCAATTTACTTCACGAGCAAGCCCTCCAAGGCCCCGAGCTCAGGTATTAGCAGATAGAGAAAGTCGCCCTAGCCCTCTTTACCGCGGCCAGGAGGCTACACCACTACTTCCTCGCCCACACTGTCGTTGTAAAGACCGAACAGCCTATAAGGCAACTCCTTGGACGACCGAATATGGTGGGGAGGATGCTCAGGTGGTCGCTCGAACTCGCCGAGTTTGACATCCAATACGAGGGAAGGAAAGCCCTGAAGGCTCAGGTATTGGCCGACTTCGTGGCAGAGATGATCGTCCCGGAACCTTCGACCAACGGATCCCAAAAATGGACGATCTATGTCGACGGAGCATCCAGTCTGAAGGGAAGCGGGGCGGGCATCATCCTAGAAAACAAGGAATGCATCCTGATCGAGGTATCCCTCGAACTATCCTTCCCGACGTCGAACAACCAAGCGGAGTACGAGGTTTTCCTCACCGGACTTCGGCTGGCCAAGGACCTCGGCGCCAAGGAGGTCAAAATATTCACCGACTCCCAGCTCATGCCCTCGCAAGTCCGAGGAGAGTACCAGGCCAAGAACGACAATCTCATCGAATACTTGACCTTGGTGAAAGAAAAGATGAAAAAGTTCACCTCCACGGAAGTAACTCACATCCCCCGCGAGCACAATGCCCGAGCAGATGTCTTGTCTAAATTGGCAAGCACAAAGAAGAAAGGCGGGAACAAATCCATCATACAAGAAGTGTTTTCCTGGCCGAGCATCGACAAACCCGCTCCAGTGGCGGACGTAAACGCCATTGGTGACAGCAATTGCTGGATGACCCCTGTGTACGAATACCTCACGACGGGCAAGCTGCCCGAAGATCCCAAGGAAGCAGGAATGGTCAAGCGGTGGGCATGCTCATACACAATAGTCGAGGACAAGCTATACCGGTGAGGGTTTTCTATCCCCCTCCTCAGGTGCGTCTAGGAGACCAAGGTCCCCGGCATCCTCCAGGAAATCCTAGAGGGAATCAATGCACAGCACCTAGGTGGACGATCGTTAGCCCGTAAAGCACTTCGGGCAGGGTATTACTGGCCCACCATGCAATAGGACGCCAAGGAACACGTCAAGAAGTGCGATAGATGCCAACGACACGGGGATATGCACCTCGCTCCTCCTAACGAGCTCAAAACACTGTCCTCCCCGTGGCCGTTCGCATGGTGAGAGATGGATATCCTCGGACCTTTCGTCCAGGGGTCGTATCAAAACAAATACCTCATCGTCGGGGTGGACTACTTCACGAAGTGGATTGAGGCGGAAGCATTGGCCAAAATCACGACCTTCAACATACTACGTTTCTACAAGCGAAACATCCTCGCCCGATTGGGCGTACCCCAAGCTATCGTCACCGACAACGGAACACAGTTCACCGACAGGAACTTCCAAGACTTCGTCACCAAGCTAGGCAAGAAACAGCACTTCATGTCGGTCGAGCACCCTCAAACGAACGGGCAGGCTGAATTAGCGAACAGAGTAATCCTCTGAGGATTGAAACGTCGACTAGGCGACGCCAAACAACGGTGGGTCGAGGAGTTACACAGCGTCCTCGACCGGGGAGACCTATTTTTGTCTAACCTACGGAACGGAAGCGGTGATCCCTGTGGAGATCAGGGCACCCTCAAGGAGGACGGAAGCCCCCCTCGACGGAGACGCGAACGACGAAGCCCTGCGGGAAGAACTCGACTTCGTCGAGGAGACTCGTTCGGGTGCTTCTATCCGAGAAGCTTCACTTAAACAGAAAATAACTTTGCGTTATAACGACAAAGTCATCAAACGTGATTTTCCAGTACGCACCCTCGTCCTACGAAGGAACCAGAAAGACTCGCGAGAAGGCAAACTCGCCGTGAACTGGGAGGGCCCGTACCGAGTCCGCGCGAAAACGGGGACAGGAGCCCACTTTCTAGAAAATATGCACGGGGAAGAATTTGATCGACCATGGAACACTGAAAAGCTAAAACAATATTACAGTTAAGCATTGCCCGAGACACACTAGCATCACGGTCACGGGGACGCACTAAGGTACAAGGACGACACCCCTATACGAAACACGATGGTCAAGGGCTGCGTTGTGTGTGCGCGAGCACTTTGATCCGACGAAGACACCTTGATCGAGCTCCTGCATCTTCGTTTAATTAGGCAGAACACCCAGCTCGCGATGGAAAGTTCACGCCACGAAGCTAAGACCTCGACCGAGTTCTTAGCCTCGTTGAAGGTCGAAATACGTCTTCGACCACCCGGCCAGCTCTCCACGCGGTCAGGGACTATCAAAGTCGAGCAAATCCCCCAAAGTCTATTTACTTAGACAAAAATAAACAAGGTATAGCAAATACAATAACATCACACACAATTAAAACCATACAAATAGCACACTAGCGGATAAACAAAAATGCATTAAAGCGGGCAGAAGCCCAGTGTACAGATATTACAAACAAGTATCAGAAGCCCCTGGCACACAGGCCGGGCACAAATCATTACAAATAAAAAATGGCACGCAGGCCAAACAGAACGAGAAAGGAAAAACCTACTCGGCGACGGTCCCCTCGGGATGTTCATGCTCGACAACCTCGTCCTCCTGCTTCGGCTGCACGATCTGACCGTCGACCACCTCGTAGTCGGGGTCAGTCCCTTCTATTATGAGTCCGGGGTTGAGAACCTGAAGCTGCTGCATGGCGTTTCTGAAACCTATGTCAGCCGCCACGAGGATATCTTGCTCGGCTTCCCTTAGCTTCGCTATCAACGCTACCTGCAAGGTCAGCAACCTGTCTTCTTCGGTTTCCTCATCAGCCGGGCGGACAGCCTCTTCCAACTCGGTGTTCCTCACTGAGAGACGATTCCTCTCCTCTTCAAGCTCGACGTCCCTCGTCAAGAGACGTTTCCGCTCCTCCTCAGCACTCTTCAACCTTTCCTCCAACTTCCCTTGAAGCTCGACCTGGGCCTGGTTATGGCTTTTGCAATCAGCCAGCTCCTTGCCCACCCTCTCCATTTCAGCTGAGATGGACCTGAAACTCTCTCGCAACTTGTTCAGCTCGTCTTCGGAGCACGCCTCATCATTCAGAACCAAGGCGGCAGCGCAAACCCGCATCACCAGGACACATCCTCCACCATCGCCTTTCTCCGAGAAACCTTGTCGATGCCCAAGATGGCCCGAGCTTCGGGGGCACCCACGCATAGGTAATTATTCCCCATGAAGAAGTTTGGCCTCGAGTGACAAGGCGGGAGCACAAATTTCACAACAGGGGGCTCTCGTTCTCAGTAAGGTCGATGTCCACTGTGCTTACAACCCGCTGCCTCTTCGGGGAGCTCTGAGGGCTGGGAGAATCACTATCCTGGTGAGAGCCAGAGGAACCCCCGGTTATCGGGGTGGGAATGGATTCCTGCGCTCGGAACTGCTCGATGTGGCTTTTGCCTCCTTTCTTCGCAATACGGTTAGCCTTCAACTTTTTGAAGCGCTCCTCGGCAGTCGACATCTTACCTGCAAAAAGAAAGTAAGCGTCAGTAAATCAGAAACCAAGACACGAAGGAAAAAGTGAGTCGAGGAGGATGTCACTACCCAGCAGCTCGAGGGCTTCCTCATCGGAGAACGTCTCGAGGAGGGCCTTCGTATTGATTAAACGCCACTTCGTTAACAACTGAACGTCATCACCTCGGACAGGTTCCCCATCCATCGTCACGACCTTGGCTTTATTAAACCCGTTGACGAAAGTGACTATCCTCTCATAAGTCAGGCAATCCCCCTCGTCCAAATGGCCAGGACTGACTTTGTAGCTGTCCGTCCCCTTTTTGAAGTGTTCTTCCGTCCAGAACAAGGGGAATCTTGGCTCGAGGACCTCCTCCGTTTGGCCGTCCACTTCGCGGGAAACTCGACAATACACCGAATTCACAGCTTTAAGCGTGACCGGCCTCACGATATAATACCGGTACTTAAAGTCACGAACAGAATCCAAGTAGGTATGGAAGAGACTGCTCGTTTGTTTGAAAGACACCCAGCCGTGTCTGCCATCGGAGGCCTGTCGCTGGAGGTGGAATATGTGAAAGAAGAGAGGCACAGTTGCCCCGATTCAGAGATATTTACAAACGAGCTCGAAAGCTCGAATGAAAGCGAGGGAGTTGGGATAGAGCTGCGAAGGCGCCAGGCGCAACCAAACAAATACCGCTTGTTGAAAATCTGTAAAGGGCAGACGCCACCCCGCCTTGTCGAACATGAACTCATAAAGAGGGAACCTCATCCCTCGGTACATCGATAATATGTGATGGTGTGCTTGAGGTCGGAACACCTTCCACGACTTCGAGGAACCCACCAGCTGGTGCTCGACTGTGTAAAAAATAGTGTCCTCGTCCTCGTCAACAAAATGGGAAGCCATGTTCAAGGGCTCATCGTTGACCCACTCCGCGAGGGGACGTTCCTCGACCCTAGTGATTGGCGCCATTGGAGAGTCAGGTTGCTCGTCGACGTCCAATGATCCCACGACCACATAAATGGATGGAGCTTCCATATACCTGAAAAGCAGAAGGAAACGGTGAATTCGATGATCCATATCAAATTCACCCCTCCACCGCTGTTCAAGTGAAAGGGCGAAGAGGGAGCGTCGAGATCTCGAGACGGTCGCGCTCGTCCGCGTCCCCGAGACCATCCTCAGGTCACCGGTGCGCCGCTTGGGGAGGGTTCCTTCGCACAAAAGGGGTATTGGCGAGGAACCCGAGAGTTTCATATTGTGTCCTCAGGACACTCTTCGTGTCCCCGGGATACTCATCCCTTCTCCCCGCGATATGCAACAAGAAACTATGAAATTCTGCCATTTTCGCCGGAGATTTCGTGATTTCCATGACAACTTCATCAGTTCACCATGAAACCACCCTAAAAAGGCAAATGAAAGGAGAAAAAAGAGAGAAACTTACTTGAAACACACTTCTGATAGGGTTCCAGCACGGCAGTTGGCGGCGGCGTACGGTGGCGAAACAGAGAAGGAAGAAAAGAGTGAATCTGAGCTAAAGGGGAGCAAAAGTGAAAATGGGACGAGATGACCCCTATTTATAGGGCTCTCACAAGTCTCGAGGGCTCCTAGGCAATCGATTATGCTACCCTAGCATAGCCGCCCTAGGCAATGATGAGTGGCGACACATGGCACGCATTCCCCCAAGCATGTCATTTCATTCCCCAATACACGTCTTTTCATTCACCTCGTTTCAGACTTCTCGCGACGTCGCCCGTCCGCGGCCAGTCTAGAGAGAGCAGGTCGATTTGTTTTTGCCCGGTCGACATACTGTTCCTTGTTTAGAGTCCCTTCCCCGGTCGGACACGTCCTCGACATTGTGTTGACCCTAAAGTCATTACCCGGACACCTCAGAGCAACGACTTGGGGGGCTCCTGTTCTGGACTGGGTCGGGGTCTGCCCCTTAATCGAGCAGACCCAACCCACGCATCCTGAGATGGCCCAACAAAGGCCTCTTAGCAAGACCCATGTCGAGCTCATGCCCTTCTCAACATTGTCGGGCACACACACGGTATAGAGCGTCGTGCAGGGCGCTAAGCCTCTCCGGCCTCGCTCCTCCCCGACACTCAGGTTCTCCTCCTTCGAAGGGTCTTCTCCTCCTGCACGTAAGTCCCTCCCCGCGAGGACACGTCTCTCCCTGACACGCAAGACTCCTCTCTGCGAGGACACGTTCTCGTGTAGCCGCCCACTCCCGATGGAATCGGTCTGCCCTAATTTTGAAGATCTAGGAACGGTTACCCCAGGGCGAAGACCACGTGCTGGTCTTCACTATGCCACGTAAGCCCTGGCAGTTAATTGGATTGGGCCTGGCAATCCAGCCCAATGCAAGTAACTGTTGGCCCCGCGCTGGGGGCTCTCTATAAATATCCTCTCACATGAGAGGGTCAGGTTACACACTCTATTACACTCTAACCTTGTACTTGCTTTTACTTGACCTTTGCCTTACCTGAGCGTCGGAGTACCTTTCAGGTACACCCCCCCCCCCCCCGGTCGTCTTTCAACCTCACCGGAGCTGAAGTCCACAAGACGTTGCTGGCCACCAAATACTGTCTGATCCAGGTACGATCACAATTGTACACGAAAAATACATCAAATATCAGTAATCAAACACCAATTGCATCAATCAAACAACAATATCCACAATCAAATCAAGCAATAGACCAATTCACATAAAAAAATCCAAGGATCTACATTGCAAAAGTTGTAAATAAGCTAGAATGAGCTTGGATCTGAGATTTACCAACCTACAAAGTGTAGAATTGCTTTGGTGAGTGTCGCAAACGAAATTGGATAGATCAAGCAAAGAAAATCCAAGATCCAATGAACTCCTAGCAAGAAACTTCAAGAACAATGCAATGCAATGAACTTGCTTCAAAGTAGCTTCAAGAAAGTGCTTCCAAACCTTGGATCTAGATCCAAACCAACTTCTACTGTTGAATTAGTGTTGATGAAAGGAAGTAATGGAAGTTTAGCTCTAGAATTCACAAATTCCATTGAAGAATCTAAGAATTCTAATGGAAGAGCTTTGGTGAAAGTTGAAGATGAAAATTGAGAATGAAAAAGTGAGAGAGAATTGAGAGAAAAATCAGAAAAATGAGGGTGAATGTGTGAGGTTTGGAACAAATTTGTTTAAATAATCCCTAGGTTAAGAATCAAAATATGGTTTGAAGTGTGGGTTAGTATTAGGAATGGAAATTAGGAGTGGGATTAGGAATGGAAAATGTTTGAATTTTTGGAGGGAAATGAAAATAAATCAAATTTTGGAATCAATTCTAGATCCTTCCAACTGATGCAAGAGTGGATTCAAGTGATTTTTTGAAGTGACAAATGCTGCAGTGCTGGAATTCAAATTTCTGGGCAAATTTCGCTTGGGTTAATCGGTTAACCTAATTTTCCTAGCAAATGGTTAATCGATTAACCGATTCAAATTTTCAAATTTAGCGCCAAATGGAGGGAAACTTGGAAAATTGATCGTTGCCACCTGTTCTGAGCATAGTTTTGCCTCTGAAACTTGTCATTTGATATTGCACCTGAATAATGTCTGAAATAAGCTGTGAATGCTCTCTTGCACTCGAAATATCCTGCTGAAAAAGTACGGTCCGATATCAAATCATCGAGCAAAATAGATGCCAGAGTTTCTGATGCTTGCTGCTTAAAAACTTGGCATAAAAGGAAGTCTTGAGCCACAGAAACAGCTTGATCCCATGTCTCAAGAACCAATGCCATGGTATGATTAAAGATTATGCAAATGAAATAGAACATAATCCAGTTAGGGTTAGAAACGAGAGGGAAAATTTTGGGGTGTTACACAACTGTCATTGCATTGTCTGCGTCCATCGACATGTTAATTTGTATGTCTTGCATCATTGCAGTTGACATGCCATATGGATACTCCCTACCACTGGCGGAAGGGTAAAATAGAGGCCTATAACCTCCTATAATGTAACCACATGGTTAATAAGAAAACTAGTTGGTAGTGGTATTACCATTTATGGTGTTGTAGTCAAACCTAATGTCAGAGTCACCATAAGAGCAATTACTCCAACGATTGTCGAAGTGCCTGTACCACCAACCATCATTCTGATTGGTTGTTTTTCTACATTTGAAGTATTGTTCTTGGGAAGAGGAATTCACTGAGGGGATGAATTTCCTGATGGTCTAGTCATGCTAACAAATTTACCACTTCTTAGAGGCATAAATATTCAACATATGACAACGTTTAAATGTGAAGAACAAAAACAAGAATAAAGTACAATATACTCTTTGCAAAAGCTTAAAAATATTATTATGCATGTGGTGCCATTATGGATAACACATGCTCGTCTCACTCTTGAATCCCCACCATAGGACCAGAGTACACCAATTTGTTACTATCACCATAAGTAACACTTCACTCATTCCCATCTAGAACCGGCTACTCGCTCCTGAATCCACATCATCAGACCAGAGCACACCAATTCGTTACTATCACCATAAGTAATGCTTTACCGATTCCCATATGGAACCAGCTACTCGCTCCTGAATCCATATAACCGAACCAGAGCACACCAAAACTGGACTGAAGCCCGTACACCAGGATGCATGACTCTTAACAACATGCATTATCACCAAAATTATCACCATACAATCACCACGATTATGCATAACATTATACTAAATACACAACAATTGATTAACGCCGTAATAAATAATAAACAACACCAAACAACAACACCACATCAAATGTGTATTCACATAACATTCACATGTGTTAAATCATTTTAACATCAATTCATCATCAAGTAAACGCAATGATCGCGTAATTATCCACACAATTCATGACATACATTCCTACAATAAACATACGTCTATAAACCAATTATTTCACAAATGCTCTACCACGAGGTATCTATGCGATCTATCTCTCCAACGCTTCAAACGTCACCTAATTTGGACATACGAAACTAAAGTTATGACCAAAATTGTTGGACAATGCAACATAGGTCAAAACATGATTTTTCAAAATTTGGCCTATGTCAATCGATTAACATCAAATACGTTTACATTTTGACTTTCCCCAAAATCACATTTAGAAGCCATACAATCGATTAATTTAAATTGCAATCGATTGACATGCTAATTTTTTTCAAAAATTGCACGAGTGCAATCGATTGTCATGGAGATGTAATCGATTGACACTGCTTGTATTTTTAAAAAAAAAAACAAGTTTTTCCCCGTTTATTCATCTCTCTCCTTCTCAACATATGTCATTCAATTATGATTCCTACAATCATAATACTCCATAATTCAATTTGCACAACACACCATATTATTATAACAATCAAACATCTTATAATACCTAAATCAATCATGGTTCATGGCAATTTGTCATACAATTAAATCAATAATTTCACCCATACTCATGATCAAAGCTTCAAATATTCATCAATGGCAAAAATTTCATATCCATAAACATGATGATTTACATATGAATTACGTCACAACCAATCAAACAATCAACATAGTTAATCACCAATTTCAGATTGTAATGCACAACAATACGTTCCAAACAAAATTATACAACCCTAATAAGAGCCAAGACCTCTCCTCTATATCATATCATATAATACACTGATAAAAAAAGCTCATTCTCCCCTTTACCTTAGAATTCCAGCAAGTGAGCTTTTCTCCAATGATTTTCCTCTCCTCTGCTAAGAATTGGATGAAACCCAACTCTCCATCACCTTTTAGAATATATACATAGGGTTTTCTACACAATTCCTTTTAATTACCTCATTAGCTCCCATCATCTACCATATAAGAACATGAAGTGTTCTGGAAAAGTCCAACATACCCCTGTTGGTCACATAACACGCCACGTGGATGGCTTCAAAACGTTTATTTCCTTTGGCTTTGCCACATCAACACTGCTTACTTAAAGAAACTCATTACATGCGTAACACATACAAGAATGTGTGAGATATTGGATCGAACTCTAGTTAGCATGTCGTCGAAGTTTGCTCACATGCTGTTGTTGAAGACCTACATGCTGTAGTCGAATTGTGTTCTAGTATATAGTTGTCGGATTGAGCCTTGTGTTAAGGATCCAATTATTTAAGTTAGCTTGTACCCTAAGTTAGCTTGTAATGGATAATTGTTAAATACACGTAACACATAGGTACCCGTGCGATCGCACAAGTATTCATTAATATGAAACAGAAAAAATTAAACTACTGATTTAAGTATTAAAAAATAAAATAAAAAATATCCATCATTTTTTAAAAGTATGTGAACAAATGCGCGTAATACACCGATACCCGTGTGAACGCACAGGTATCTAGACCAGAATCCGTGCGAACGCACGGGTTATTTCATTTTTTGTATAATTAAATAAAATAAAAGTAAATATATTTAAAGAAATGTATGAATCCAAACACGGAAAAAATATATTTATTTATGTTATTAATATTTGTATAAATACTATGTTATTATCTGATATTTATAAGACTAAATCATTGCATAAATAATTTTATAAAAAATATCAAAACAAAATTAATATTTACTCATTAAAAAATATACGGTTGATTCAAATATTTGTATATATGAAAAAACTACATTTATGCTACAAATATAAATAAAATATATATTTTTTTTTAAATAAAAAACTTTTTTGTTAATATAATTTTGTCTTCTTTTTATTTTTATTTTTTACAAACACAAATACGTGTCATCAATCGGTGCCCGCGAGTATTTATTCTATTTTTTTAATACAAATTATATTTTTTATATTTATTAACTTTATTAATTCTTTTTTTTTAAATTTTAAATATAAATAAATGTGCATCACCGACGAGCACTCATGCGAAGGCACGGGTATCCCGCTAGTTTACTTAGTTAATTTAAGAAGCCATTTAACCTTTTAAATATTATGCCTACATCACCTAAAGTGTGGCCAACTGACAGGTGGTGAAAGGTTGCTTTGCTGCTCAAATGATTGTATCCATGAAATTCTTATAGCTATTTAAAAACTAAAAAGTGAAGAAATAATTAAATAAATAAAATATTAAGACAATAGAAACAAATAATAATAAAATAAAAGAAATTGTATTTGTATTTCCTCACTTTATAGCTGTGAAAATGATATTTTAATAGTTTGACAAAAGTTGGTGTGTTTGTGTTTTATCTATATTTTCTATTTATACTACTTAATTGATATAATATATTAGATGAAATTCAAGTAAGAAAGTCATTGAGTTTATGATATTTTAATCATATCTATAATAAAATTGCAGACAAAAAAAAATTAATGTCATAATACATGTAAAAATTATATAACTAAGAAAATAGAAAAACAATAAAAGAAAACATATAATAATATATTTAATTAATAAAATATAAAAATTAAAAAACATAATTAAAAAATATCTTATGATAAACATATTATAACATATTAAATTAATAAAATATAAAAATTAAACAACGAAAATGAATAATATCTTATTTCCATGTGTAATTATTTCTTCTAAGACATGCTATGCCTGCAAAAACAAAACAAAAAAATGAAGAAAAAAAACTTAAGTAAAAAAATAAAAGCATTATATGGAGATATCCTACTACTACATTATATGGTGATAGACAGATAAATAGTTCTTTGCAAAATTGGAGTAAGGGCCACGTTATTTTGCCTAATTTGCTTTCTCAAACTTAAAAATTGAAAAATCATCAAAAGTAAGCTCATTAAACCGACACATTAGCAACAACTCCCAACATCACAAACAAAAAAAGAAAGCTCATTAATGAGTTCGATCATTTTCCAAAACATACACAAACATGTTGAAGCAAAAATGGAAAAGAATTCATCACACACAATCAAACATTCTTCAAGTGGAAATCAGAATCATCAATAGTCGTGTTTCTTTCCAAAACAATCCATAGACATGTCACTATGGAAAGGGAAAGTCCATCATCATACATCAATTAAAAATCAGTAACATATTTTTTGTATTCAATCGAAAATCAAGAGTTTTAATGTACACGACTTATATAACACGTATTAGGGAAGATAAGTAGCAGCCTCACAAACACGTATAAGAAATTCACACGAAAGATCATTATTCACACACAGAAACCATCATCAGACAAACATCTACAACAGTCAAACTCATTAACACCAACACCGGCAACTACAACTGCAAAGAAAGCTTCCCGTTTGCCTCCACCACCAGCCGAAGAAGATCTTGCCGATAGTGTCTGATAGCAATTTTTATTCTTCTTGTTTTCATTATTGGAACAGTTTAGTTTACTGCTCAAGCTGTTGATTAATTCAATAATGGTTACTCTTTGAATGTCTTGAGCATTTGGTTCATTCTTAACTAGAATCATTTTTACTGACAATTTCTTGTTCTTTTACTTTTTTCTTCTCATTGTTTTAAGTTAAATTTGTTTTCACTCTTCTGGTGATTAATCTACATAGGAGCACTTTATAAAATATTATGTATGAATTTATAAAATATTATGTATGAATTTGATATATTGTTAATAATTTGTTCTCTTAATATTGTCCAGCAATTACATTCATTAGGTGCAAGAAAAGTGATTGTTGCAGCAGGACAAATCGGGTGCATACCATATGAGTTAGCGCGTTTTAACGGAAACAACAGCAGATGCAACGACAATATTTATTTTGAAATGACCTATTCTTTGAAACATATTCTTAAACATATTAAAGTGATACTATAAAATTAGTTTCAAGTGATGAGTCCCTTTGTGCCTTTTTAGTTTTAAGTATCTTATGTCCTTTCATTCATCATATCCTAATGCTAATGTCAGTTGTACTTTTGAAAAAATATACTCCCTCTGTCCATATTATTTGTCACATTTGAGCTTTTCACACATCTTAAGAAAATATGATAAAGAGAAGCAAGAGAGTATTGTTTTTACTATATTACCTTTATTCTACTTATTTGTCTTTTAATTTTTATTATTTATTTTAAATAACCACTCATTAATACTAACTTCTCAATTCCATATCGTTAAATATTGTCATAATTCATAGTAGACCAAAAGATACATTGAAATTTGTATGCTTCACGTGAAAACAAAGTAAAGGGAAATCATTAACAATATTCTCCTTTCAAATAATTAAAATTTCCCACCAAATTTATTCTATAGAATTCCAGTTATGACGTTGTTAATAGACATTCCTTTTATTAATAGCTATGGATGAAAATATTATACTGGCAGTTGATTTAGACGAAAACCTTGGTAAGCATGGCTTTTATTATTCATAATGTATTCACTTTTTTGATACGTTATGTTTTCTCATACAATTTGTTCTCTATTTACATCAATCATTTATTTTAGTCCAATTTATAAATGGAAGAATAATTATTTGTTGTCATATTTTTAATTTGGGAAGTTATGTTTTGTCCTCTATTCATGGCTACTTATTCGATTAAATAAAAAAATGATTATGCAAGTTAATTTTATTATGGCTTAATACCTTTTTTGGTCCTCTAACTATATCCTCGGATCCAATTTGGTCCTCTTTCTTTTAAAAGTTTCAAATAGATCCCTTACGTTGCCTAACTGAAGCATAAAGGTCATTTTCCTCAAATAAATGCAAACGGTGTTAGTTTTGCTTACGTGGAGTATGAGTTGGCATGATGGATGGCTTAGTCAGCACCTTTTAATTTCCACGTAGATTTTTATATTATTTTTTATTATTTTTTATTTTCCATGTAGATTTTTTTATATATTTATTTTTTAATATTTTTTATATTTCTTTTTGTAATATTTATTTTTTAATTCCATTTTTATAAATTGTTATTTTAAAAATAATTTTAATTGGGCCAGATCAAATCAAGTACACACACAAACCCATCTAGTAGCCCAATATCAATTTCATTCTCTTTGGCCCATATGTTTTTCATTTGCATGATGATGCACAAGTAGTTAATATAAAGACTAGATTTTATTCTGAAACAACCAATGTGGGACTAATATAAAGACAGGTATTGCAACATGAAGCCAAAATTCTGCTACAACCTGCACACAAGCTGCCAAGCTTTGCCCAACAACCAACAACAACCTGCAATGAAAGGGATTTACCAATCTTTAATACTTTGTGCAGATTGGTAGTGGAAAAAGAGCACACAACACACCCTTGTTTAGAGAAATTGAGTTCCATAAATAGGCTTCTAGGACATTGAATTCGTTTGTAAGCTCCATTCCAGGAGCAGGCCTTCCTGTGAAGTCAAGTTACAATCAAAATCATAGTTAATGTTTTGTCCAGATTCATTATATAAGGCTTTCAACTTTAAAAACAAATATTATGTTTAGTGATCTTTGTAGGGAGGGAGTATGAACACGGGCTATTCTTCGACAGAAGGCAAGTTCTGCACTCCAGAATTGACAGTCTCACAAGCGGTACGAAACATTGTATAAATGATAATGTATTCTTCTGGCACTAAAAACCTTCATGGGCTTGAAACATATCTTACACACAACAGAAAAATCATGTTGAACATCAAGTCATTAACATCAAGGCAAGAATTAATGTGATGTACTAGTTCCCACTATTAGTAATGGCCAACTTTTGAGGCAAACCATGTTTGATCGACCGATAAAGAAACATTTATTCCATTAACATGACTCACTCTTCACTATTAATTCTGAATAATCATAAATTACAACTATTATAACTACACGGTAAATACATTGAATGCCTAATTGCAGAAAATACGGTGATGTATAATAGATTACACAGCATCCAAACTTGTTCTTAAGACATCTCTGCATGTTCCATTTTAAAGACACTGTTATCAGTTTTGGCGGTTGAATAATGCAGCATGTGTATCTCATTTTTACACTTAGTCTGATCCAGTTTCTACCAAGTGCATGACTAAAATAAATTATTGCCACAAAAAAAATGTTAAATATCTTTAAGAAAAATAAAAGGAAATAACTAGAAGGTTTGGCGGTCGAAAGGTGAAGATTGAGCAGAAATAGAGAAAGATGTTAGATTCTTCTTGTTGCGGAGGTTAGAGTAGAATCGAAGGTTTGGGAGTGAAGATGGAGACCATGGTTGGTTTCGAAGGTTGAAGCAAGATGGTAGTGGTGACAGCGTTGACATCTCAGAGTAATGTTGCAATAACTACTTGTGGTTGTTTCAGACCATGGTTTGGCTTCATGTTGCAATAACTGTCTTTATATTAGTCTCACATTGGTTGTTTCAGAATAAGATCTAGTATTTATATTAACTACTTGTGCATCATCATGCAAATAAAAACATATGGGCCAAAGAGAATGAAATTGATATTGGGTTACTAGATGAGTTTGTGTGATTTGATTTGATATGACCCAATTAAAATTATTTTTAAAATAACAATTTATAAAAATATAATTAAAAAATAAATATTACAAAAAGAAATATAAAAAATATTAAAAAATAAATATATAAAAAAATCTACATGGAAAATAAAAAATAATTAAAAATAATATAAAAATTCACGTGGAAATTAAAAGGTGCTGACTAAGTCATCCATCATGCCAACTCATACTCCACGTAAGCAAAACTAACACCGTTTGCATTTATTTGACGGAAAGGACCTTTATGCTTCAGTTAGACAACGTAAGAGATCTATTTGAAACTTTTAAAAGAAAGAGGACCAAATTGGACCCGAGGGTATAGTTAAAGGACCAAAAAGGGTATTAAGTCTTTTATTATAGTATATTCCATTAATTAATTATGGCAGAATATTTTTTTATTTCAATTTTCATAATACTGACTTTTTTGGTTAGGTTTGTACGATGTTCTATTTACTGCTATTTAAATTTTTGTTTCATTTAAATATTTATTCATAATTATGCAAGTAAAAAAATTGACACAGGTAATAAAATTTAAACGTTCTAATAATGTACTTTTTCACACATTAATTATTTTGTCATTAAATATTTGACTATATGCAGAAGAAGATATTGTCGATGATGTAGAAAATTTGGAGATTTCGATATCAAAAATTATAAGAAATAATTTGAGAAATGAAGATAGAAGGGTTATATATAATGTTCTTTTAGATAGTAAGAGTGTTGAAAGAAGATTGATACCAGGAGTGCTTAAAATGGTGGCATCACAATTTTTAGTTTCAACACGTACTATTCAACGTATTTGGAAACAAGGAAGAAATAGCGGTGTGCATGTCGACGTATCTCATAAAAGAACAAAGAATCGTGGTCGTAAAAGAATTGAAGTTGAATATGATCGAATCCGTGAGATTTTTTTGCGTCAAAGAAAGACAGTTAGATCTCTTTCGTATGCAGCTAAAGTTAGTAAGAGCACATTGCATAGATCTTTAAAGTCGGGAGTTTTATGGAGACATTCAAATGCTATTACGCCTTTTTTAAAGGAAGAAAACAAAAAAGAGAGATTGCGTTTTTGTTTATCAATGTTAGATAGTTCAAGCTTGCCACATGATCCCATGTTTTCAGGTATGTATAACACTATTCATATCGATGAAAAGTGGTTCTATATGACAAAAAAAATGTGAGAACTATTACTTACTTCAAGATGAAGAAGTTTCGTTGTGCACATGTAAAAGCAAGAACTTCATCGAAAAAGTCATGTTTTTAGTTGCTATAGCTCGTCCAAGGTTTGATGCACAAGGAAATGAAACTTTTTCTGGAAAAATTGGAATATTTCCCTTCGTCACACAAGAGCCAGCTAAAAGGAATAGTATTAATAGAGTTGCATGAACACTAGTAATCAAACCATTCACTTCAGTTAACAAAGATGTGATAAGGACGTACTTGATCGATAAATTTTACCTGCCATCAAGGAAAAATGGCCTAGAGACGAAAAGGGATCTCCAATATTTATCCAGTAAGACAATGCTAGAACACACATTGATTCGCCCGATGAAGAATTTTGTCGAGTAGCTTCACAAGATGGATTTGACATTCGAATAGTGTGTCAGCCGGCAAATTCACCCGATTTAAATGTTTTAGATCTTGGATATTTCAATGTTATTCAATTCTTACAACATAAGGAGTCACCAAATTCTATTGATGAACTAGTGAAAGCCGTTGAAAAATCTTTTGAAACATTTTCAGTAGTGAGGCCAAATCATATTTTTTTAACTTTGCAGTCATGTATGATTGAAATCTTGAAGATTAGAGATTCCCAAAAATACAAAATTCCACATTTAGAAAAGGAAATGTTGGAGCATCAAGGACAACTACCTACACAATTGAAGTGTGATCCTACATTAGTACAAGATGTTCTTGAATATTTAATTTAATTTTGAGTTATTTTTAGTTTTATTTGTAATTTCTTGAACATTTGTTGGATGATTTTATATGACATTAACTTTTTTTTATTTTTCTTTGATCTATAATACTAATGTGCATGCCAACTTGTTTTCAATGTCTGACACACGAATATAATTGTTCAGTCATTTTTGAACTATCTCTAATATTCATGACAAACTAATGTGCATGGCAAAATTAGGAAATGAACATCATATTTTAACTTGACAAAAATAGAAAATTAAAATCATACTTATAACTTGACAAAAATAAAAAATTAAAATCATACAGTACTTGGCAAGAATACAAAAGTGAAACCGTACTTATAACTTGTCAAAAATAGAAATGAAAATTATAACTTGACAAAAATAGAAAATCAAAACAAAATTACACAATTTCTTTAGAGTTTAAAATCTTGGAACCCATATTTTCCGAAGGTTAATCACCTCTTCTTTAATCACCTCTTCTGGATCAAATACTGCTCTTGCTTGAAAAACTTCATTTCTTCCTCAAGCAACTCGTTCAAATCAAAATCATGATGTACCGGCATATTTAAATCAATATCCAAGAGTGCTATGTTATTATCTTCCTCTATTTCAATTTCAATGTCTTCATTATTTTCTTCTTCATCTCTCTCAAAATTGTCTTCTGCCCTAGCAACTTCATAACCTTCATTATCTTCATCTAAGAGCATCTTTAAAAATTATAATTATTAAAGAAAACATCAGCGTTTTTAAAAAAAATGGTGCGTCCGGATGTGCACATCCGGAATTAGGGGGCAAAAACGAAATTTCACATGGTGTATAAGAAACTAGGGTGGTGTATTAAGAAATGGTCAAAAAATTTATCTTCATCTTCAACTGTATCTCTTTCAAAATCTAGAGAATCCTCTACTATTTCAACGTCTTCAAAATTTTGATGATTTTCATTTAAAACTTTTTTCATATTCAGTTTAATTCAAGAATTATGTTTAAGAATAATTGTATACTATTCATAAATTTTTCTAGTTATATAGAAATCAAAAAGTAAATTAATCCATATGAAATGACAATGGAGTTATTAATGCAAATATGAAAACTAAAAAGACATAATGAGGTGCATTGCTCAAGTTATTTTTTTTTTTGAAATAAGAATATATTTAATACCAAAAAACAGTGAGTTACACGCCCATCTACACTCCAGGCATCTAAGTGGCTACAAAAAATATACAAGACAAAAGAGTTCTATTACAAACTATTAAGATAATCAAGAATTTTCTTGTATGGTTCAGCTCTAAGTAGCACCACCTCTTTGACCTTGTCCAAACTCAAATCTTCATTTGCCCCATCTCGAAATATGATCTTGTTTCTAGTGGTCCATATATGGTATATAGCTTTTGTAAGTACACATTTTATCAGCCTTGCCTTCACTCCTTTTCCTTTTGCTACGTTCACCAACCAAGCGAAAGTTATCTCACGCGGAATTTGGATGTGAAAGTATTGCATAATGCGTGCCCAGAACTGACGGGTAGTTGCACATTGGTAGAGCAGGTGTCCACTTGTTTCTTGGCTGGTACAGAACGTGCATTGTCCATCAGTGGACACACCAATGCGGTTTAATCTATCTTTAGTCATAAGGCGTTCTTGACATGCCATCCACAGAATAAAGCATGCCCTTGGCCTGGCAAAATTCCCAAACATCATGTTCTTCCATGCTACTGGTGGTTTTTCACCCCTTAAAACTTCATACATTTGCCTGGTTTTATATGATCCACTGATCACGGCCTGCTGCCATGGATCTGCTTGCATAAAACGATCTCGATTCTTAAACATTGCCTTGAGTATCCAAGAGCTTGATGGGGCTGGTACATAATGTTTGACATCCTCTTTTTTAATGTAATAGGTATGAAGCCACTTTATCCACAGTATGTCCTTTTTCATCCAAACATTCCACAGAAGCTTGCCTAGAGTAGTCTGGTTCCATTCTTGCAGAGCTATCACCTTGTGTCCTCCCGCTCCAATGGGATTGCAAATTTGATCTCACACAATGGGGGCCTTTTTACTTTTTTCTTCCTTGCATGTCCATACGAAAATTCTACAAAGCATCTCTATGTGACGAATTACCTTCTTGGGGAGTGGAAAAATTTGAATCCAGTAATTTGCCACAGCAAAGAGTACACTTTTAATAAGTAGTAGTCTCCTTGCGTAAGAAAGGAATTTTGTACTCCAGTGGTTGATCCTCTTCATGATCTTGTCAATCAATGGTTGACAGTTGTTAATTGTCAATTTCCTACTACTCAGAGGTACCCCCAGATATTTGAATGGCATATGTCCAACTGCTAGGCCAGTTACCTGATGCAAATGGATCTTATCACTTAACACCTCCTGTATATAGCTTGCTCTTCATGGCACTCATACACAAACCTGTTGATTCTGAAAATTTGGTCACCTTTTCCATCATCAGTTGAATAGATATGATATCCCCTCTTGTAAAATGTAGAATGTCATCTGCAAAGAAAAGGTTAATGATGTTGAGTTTTTCACATTTGGGGTGGAAATTGAAATCTGGCTTTGTTGTCAAAGTTTGGAGCACTCTATGAAGGTACTCCATTATGAGTACAAACAGAAGAGGTGAGATAGGGTCATCCTGCCTCAGTCCTCTCTTTGCTTTAAGAACATTTGATGGACTTCCATTGATAGAGAACTTATAGGATACAAAGGTCACACATGTCATAATCCACTTAGTGAACATATTAGGGATTCCTAGTTCCATCAAGATATGGTGTAGAACCTGCCAGTCTACTGTGTCATAAGCCTTTTGGATGTCTAATTGCACCATACACCGGGGGGGGATTTGCTCAAGATTTTTTGAGTGGTTCTATTCCATTTTTATTAATTTAGCGTGCAAATTTATTAAAGGCTTAATGGGAATTATTTAACTAATAAGTTGAATGTGACAATTAATTTGGGACAAATAATAGGGGACGGAGCAAGTATTAAATTTAGAAAAATAACTTGGAAATGAATTTGGCCCAACAACAGAAGAAATTTTAAATAAAAAAGAAAGGTAAAACAAGCTGTGATAATGTCCCCAATTCAACATTTTTTTTAGATAATTTAATTTCTGCAAATCAGTGCTAGGACATCTTACATTGGAAAATTTGCAATGAAAACCTATACCAGTTTTCTATACATGAAAAAATAAAAACTCCTAGAACTAATTTTTGCAAAAGATCCCTAAACTATTAAAAAGAAAAACCTAATTTAAAATGGGAATTATATTTCATGGCAAAACCCATCAATTAGCAATTGATACATAATATCAAAGTAGTTCATGGCAGCCCCTACAACAGCACCAGCATATCGCCAACAAGAAAAATCAAGACGCAGTTGTCTAAGAATCTGCTCCTCTAAATTCGAAGAAAGAAAGAGATATTTCTGGAGGAGAGGGTGTTGTTGCCACACATTTGAACTGTGATCAAAACAACAAATGCAAAAGGAATCAGCATTGTATCAAATTGTCAAGTGTAAAGTGTAACAAAATAAATGACTCAATTGTTTACAAAACTTCAGACAATGTACCTTATGTTGTTTGTATTTGTCTCTCACAGCTTGCAAAGTGGCCCCTTTCCTACCAAGGTACAAGTCATGTATGTTTAAAACACATTCCCTCAAATCAGCAGGTTTATAACTGGTGAATTGATAGATGGCAGAGTTCTGTAATTTAATGACAAGTAATTTAGTAATAGTCAAGTCAAAATCAAATACCAAATATAGATGTACATGCAAATGAAAGCATTACCCAAGGTCGAGTCTTTGGGTTTAGCATGAAACGTGCTAGAAATACAACTGATGCAGCCACCATAGAAGGCAAAAACTTTACACAATTATAATCCAACAAACTGAGCTCGGCAAGATAACAGCAAAGGAACTCAAACTGCAACTCGGAAGCCTGCAAAAAGGAGTAAAAGTATTAAACAAACCATAACTCTCCAAATTTGGCGCACCCAGAAATGGAAATCAGTTATGGGTCTGCCTAACTTAACAAGTAATAATGAGTAAATTTGATTTCAAGCATCAGGACAACTCAATTAAGGGCTCACTATGGCACAAGACAAATATAATTTCTTAGTACTGGCTAGATTGACCAAAATAGCAAACATTTTAGTGTTTAAAAAGCACATTGCCACCAAATTAAGAACATGTATCCCAAAAGGAGGTAGCTAGATGGCATGGGTTTCCCTAGTTTATAGAGAAAATAGGAATTTTATTTTTTGAGTTAGTTTTGGAACAAAATATTTAGAGGGTCTAACACCCATCTTAGATCTGCAAAAATCTCAAAGGTCCTAACTATATCTTCAAATGACATGATAAATCCCTCCCTATTACACTTTTTATTTATATATACAATTGCATCATCTCTTATTTTCATAAACTATCTCCCTAGCTTAGATGCTACTATTCTATAAGCACTTGGGCAGAGAACACACTCTTAAAAGCCAATATGTAAAAGAGAACAACCATGTGATTTAGGTACTCCACCAAACCAAAAATCCCATACTACTAAGCGTGGAACATGGGCACACCCATTGTACACAAATCCTTGTCATACATAAGCTACAACCTTTAAGAGATGGGTTAAAGAATAAAATAACTTACATCAACACCCTCTTGCCCAACTTTAGTGATGAACCTCCTGTAAAGAGAAAAAGAGAAAGTTATCCAACTAGCCAAAAACAACAAAAACATTCAACAAAAGAAGAAACATAATCAATAAAACACACATGCCTTAGAAATGTCTTTATTGTAGGACCACCCAATTCAAATTTCAAAGACTTCAAAATTTCAGCCTCCATACTCAAAACCTTCAATCAAACAAAACAAAAAAAAAAAACACCATTCATAATCAGCAAGATCCAAAACCAAACAAACCATAAAATACACAGAAACACAAGAAAACCATAACTACAAAACTCACCTCTTCCTTGGAGTACGTATTATCAGTAATGTAACAAAAGTCCTCCACTTCCGGTGGCTTAATCTCCTCGTATTTTCTACTTCCAAAACAAATCAACCAATTAACAAACACAAACAACAAACAAATAAACCATAAATCAAAACAACAAATACTAACACAAAAAAAGTAAGCAGAAACTCACGAAGCAATCAACATTGAAGAAACACCAAGCAATTGCAACTTCTGTCTACTTAAATCATTCAATGATAGAAACCTATCTATGTAAGAAACAGAGAAATAAAGCGTATCAGAAACAAGTTTGTACTCCTCAGCAACTTCAACTAACCAATCCACAAGAACACCCCTCATATTCGCATTAATATCCCTCTGAACTTTCTGTATATAATCAGGTAAAGGCCTTTTACTAGGATCAACCTAAAAAACACAAATAAAACGGCACTATCACAAAAAGCCCCAAATTAGGGAAAAACAAAACCCTAATTAAATTTCAATTTTAAAATTAATTAAAAATTACCTCCAAATTACGAAGGTAATCGTGAATATCAGAAACATAGGTTTCACATAACTGAGGATCTTCCAATTTCTCCGGTACCGGAGATTTAGCGACGTTTCTCTTCTTCTTCCTCTGACTGTGACTATGAGAATCGGAAACAAGTTTCTCGGTATCTGAAACAACGTCGTTGGTTATATCACCGAGAGCGACGCGCTTCCGTTTCCGCTGTTCACACAGTGCAGCTACTGCTCTTTTCTTGGCTTCACGTTGAGGGCGGCGCGTGGAGTTATCTTGGTCTGCCATGGAGAAGTTCTAGAAGGAAATGGAAAAATGGAAAGAACGTTGAATGAGAAAAGAGGGAAAATAAAAAGGATTAAGAAAGGAAGCATAAGCGGGTTTTTGTTTTGAAAATTTTTTGCGGTGAGTTTGGTGTTTTGGGAAATTTTTTGAAGCGGAAGCGCGTGGTTCGAAATTTTTCCAGGGCCGTGGTTCCCGCCTTGTTTTTGGTGTATTTTGGAATTCAGAATTTGGTTTTTTTAGTTGGATCTAAAAGTGACCGGGTGGGTCTATTGATGATTAATGGATTTGCTGCTTGATTTCATCCGTTTTAATGGATTCATGATTTTTAAATAAGTCTATTGTTTTTACTACAAGAGTAATGTTATTTGTTTGTTTGTTTTTACTTGTTTCGCTATATTTACTTGCGTTTTTTGTTAAAAATATTATGTATGTGATATGTTAAAGAGTTTAATTGTTATTTATTGTGAGTGTTAAATATTTTACATTCATAAAAGTGAAATATTTTTTATAAATATTATAATGATTTGATGGATTAGTATTATGAAAAATTCATATTTCTTCTTTGTTCTTACCTAACATATTCTTAATGATATGTGAACGGGTATACTCTCTCCGTCTCACAATGAATGACCCATTTAGAATAAAATGGTGTTCTAAAATATATGACCCATTTTAATTTTCAATATAACTTTTTATATTTTACGTCTCTAATTAATATTACTTTCATCATTCACAATACATTACAAGGGTATTTTAGTAAAAATATCATTCTCTCTACTTCATTTATTTTTCTTTTTTTAATTTGTGTGAAAAGTCAATTGGATCACTCACTGTAGAACAGAAGGAATATTAATTTTAGAGTCATATGGGTCAATTCGTCTTGACATGTTCGGCCTTGCGTTAAGAAGTTGACTCTATTTCAAGTAATATAACAGACTCAAATATGAATTACATGTCTCTGACCAATAAGATACAATGCAATGAATGACAATAATATAATAGTGTGTGTAATTGATAAAAGACAACATACATAATAGTCAAAAGAAAATAAAGATGGCGAGAAGGGGTGACTACATATCCATTAGCAATAGTAAGAAAATGATCATCACTCATTTAATATTGAGATTTTGCTTGTTCATTACAAGTATTATTGTATATATTGTACTCTTCACAAGAATGATCGAGACTAAGTCAATTGTTTTTACATGAGTAATACTAATATTATTTGTTTGATTTTAAAGGTGAAATACTTTTTATTAATCTAACGATGATTTGAAAGAAGAAGAAGTTTAAAGTTTTCACAAAATAGAAAAGAGGAATTTCTGCAGAGTAACTCTTTGTTTTTAAGACTACAATTTTATTCAAGTGAATCACACATTACAATAATAGAGTTACTCTCTATTAATCTATTTAGCTTGCTTGCACCCTAAGCAAAACCTAAAAACAAAAGTTCAAAATACATAATTCTGCTAACACTACAAAATTAGGTTTAAGACAAAATTTATGTCGAGGCTAACTCTTCGACACTTCGATAACTAGGTTTTTGACACACACATTATTAGACTATTCGAAAACTTCATTGTCTCTGTCAAACAATCTATTTCGACATAAAAAATTACAATTCAACAAGATAAAAATCACTTTTAACCTTAAAAAAATGGGGAAGAGTTGTTAGTGGTGTAGAAGTGAATTAGGTAAAATATTTTTTCAAGCTTTTCAACATGGGTACCTCCACCTCAAAGTTTGTTTAGAACTTCGCTAATGGATGTACTGAGTTGATGGATAATATGATATAGAATGAAGATAGACAGACGATGAGGAATGGTGATTTGAATTTTTATATACCTCAATTTTCTATATCCTTCAAATAATATGAATTGTGCATCCCCTACAAGATAGTATATACTCACGAAAGTATGATATATTGTTTTTGAGAAATGACCTTTAGATTTTGTTGGATGAAATGTTCGATGTTGATCACAAAGCAGGAGACTTGACTTCTACTAAAGAAGGGTTGAAGCTCGAAAAACTCGTTATTTTGAATTGATTTAAATAAGAGGTCGGGATGGTTAGTGGGAAAAATGATCAAACAACTTATCACACTATATCCAAAGTAGCCAATAATATAGTTAAACAATTAGTAAAGATCATAGTGTCCCACCAAGCAATGGCATTCACAAATATTTCTCCTCATCCTATCTCCAAAAGCCAACAATGGCATCAACTCGTCTCTAATATTTTCTAGTAACATTCATAGGATAGAAAATAAATAAGATACTGATCATCCCATCATCAATCTCTTCACTGAAAACATGCAAATGTTTTAAAAATGTTCGTTACACGTTCCATTGCATGACTTCAATCTGTCAAACAATAATAAAGTAATAAATATATGGTTAGCCTACTACCTTTCAAAGTTTTGTACTATCTTTAATTTTTTAGATATTAAATGATACAACTTAGGGTGAATTGTTTGAGTTTCTTTTTATAGTATTCATAATTTTGTTTTAAAAAAGTTGGTTTAAACAATATTTCATAAAATATTATTTTAAATATTTTATCTTTTAGCTATAATTTTGTTTATTAAAATTCTTAAAAATTGTTTAAATTAAAATTTATTTTGTTAAAGCATTATTTTTTAGATATGTTGTTTAAAAAATTATAAAATTTTAACTATGTTATAGTCTCCAATAATTTTTTTTTTAACAATATTTCAATTAAATTTATAATTTATACAAAATAAAATATTTTTTACTATTTCAAAAATTTTATAATAAAAATTATTTTTAAAAATATAAAGAAAAAATAATTTTTTTTAAAAATGTGAGCCTTTACTCATGCAAATCACAAACATACAAATTACAAGGTGAAATAAAATGATTTTGCCGTATTCCTCTTATAAACTTTAATTGACGTGTAATATCATTATTAAAAATCTAAATAAAATATTAATTGGCCACAAGTCACAACCAATCTCCATCAACTCTAACTTTAGTATCATACCTACTAAATATATATTACTTTTTGAGAGGAATATAAATATTATCATTAGATGCCAACTTAATATAAACATGGGCAGATCTTAGTGAGCCAGCTGAGGCCATGGCCCTCAATCATAATGTCAATTAAAATCATGACAATTATATTAACAAGTGCTTTCCCTTGGTTTAATTAATTATTTTAAAATGAATTGTTAATTTGCCAACAAAAAAGTTAAATTAAATAATGGAAAAGTTTATAGCTATAGCTTTTTGCTAATTTGTTTTTTTAGGAGAAACAAGAAATAAAAAAGGTGTAAATGAAAAACAGTTACGTGTCCAAAGTTTGCATTATTTTAAGAATGGGAATCATAAAATTATTTCAATATCCATGGATATATTTTTTTATCTGGTTTGTTATCTTGGATTCTCTACCTCCCTATGTTTCTTTCATTAAACTATGAGTATCCTTCTCGTGTGCACTTGGATATGTTCCCTCTATTTTTCTTTACAGGGATACCAAAACAACAAGCTTACGAGTCTTTGTTTGTCAGATTCCCTATTTCCATTTGTTTTTCTTGTGGTTGTTTTTTTTATCCTTTTCATGTCTTATGTAAACTTGGATTATCCCACTCTTTTGTTTGGTTTTAAAATGTTAAACCAAGCGGATTATGGAAGAATATAAACAAATTTGTAGCCTCTATATTTTTAATTAATTATTATTTTACTCCCTCTTTTACTTTTGGGGTAAAATTTTACATATTCTTAATATTTAGTTTGCTTTTAAATAGAGTCTTGAGGACACATATTACTCAACATTTAATAAAGAATTGTTGATATTTTGATGATGATCACTGTTTTGAATTGGGACATGAGTTGGTCCACCGTCGGGCACAACCCAACCTAACTCTTCGTTGGGGAGGGCCCAACACAAGGCCAATCCAGCATCCCGCAGGAGGAACCGCTTCTGGCGCGTCTTCCCCGCGCTCTCCATGTGCTCCCCACGCGGGGACACGTCATCAGCAAACTACCCACGACTTTTGGGCGACAGTTTCGCCCTCAAGCACAAGTCCTCTGCCTCCCGAAGTCCACGGGGCATTTGACCCAGGACGAAGACCACGTGTTGTTCTTCCCTACACCACGTAGATCTTGACAATTATCCGTATTGGGCCTAATGATCCAACCTGCTACAGATAACTGTTGGCCCAGCGCTGGGGGCACATTATAAATACCCTCCTACAGAGGAGAGTCAGGTATTCTAAACTCACACTTTCTGTACTTGCTCTCTTTCGCTCTGAACCTCACTTTGGCATCGGAGTGTCTTGCAGGTACACTCCCTTCTCTTCTCCACCACCGGCAAACTTATAGCTCGCGACATGTTGCTGGCTGCTGACCCCTTTTCTGATCCGGTAAGATCAGTGGCGCCGTCTGTGGGAACCATTTGCTCCCCGCCTTTTCTTCCTCTGAAATCAAATGACCAAAGCAAACCTTCAACCTCCTTCGATCATGGCTAGTCACACACGTTGACGATAACGTCCACGAAGCTGCCTTCACCACCTTCACTAACGGCGACGACCACAATAACAATGTGACTGTCCCCGTTGAAGACGGTGACCCTAGGGGCGGACTCACCGCCTTTCCCTCCTTTGACGATGCGGCATATAACGCCGCCCAATGCTTCGAAAGTCCAACGATTTTCCAACCAATTCTTGTTCGCGGCAATCAACTAGACGAACCTGGTGATTTTCCAGCTGAACGAATGGATCGGGATGCTGGAAAAGGAACGACAATCGCGCTCTCCCCGCGGAGACATCGGCGCCCGGTTTCTCGTAGCCCGTCCATGCGACAACGAGAGACCCGTCCTCCCTCTCCCCCGCAGAAATTCCAACAGGATGAGTCTCGAAGCCTCTCCCCGCAACAACCAGAACGTCACCCGCGGTTGAAAAGGCCACAACCGGCGGCTACCCAGAAGCGTGACCGCACTCCTCCCCGGAAAAAGTGACGCTCCCCGACTCCCAAGAGAAGCAAAGCTGGCGGGCATACGGAGAAACCGAAGAGTCGACCAAGAAACTCGTCGCATCGCGGAATGAGCCCTCATTACGACCACTATCCATTGCAATCACCAGCCCGAAGCGACGAAGACGACCCCCGCGGTCCACTGTCCCGAGCCATCATGGAGACTCCCCTTCCTGTCGGGATGAAGAAATCATCGAGTCTGGCGACCTACGATGGCACGACCGACCCTGACGACCATATCGAGAGCATCGATGTGATGCTCGACTACTACAACTTTTGGGGAGCCATAAAGTGCCAACTCTTCCCCACAACCCCAAGGAAGGACGCGATGGCATGGTACAAAATCCTCGACCCTGAATCCATCACCTCCTGGAAATAGCTGAAGACACAATTCACCAGGCACTTCACCACCTCTCGACGACATCCGAAGTCAGAGGCGTCACTCGAGCCCATTATTCAGGGGAAGGACAAATCTCTCTGATACTACATAGAGAGATTCAATTGAGAGGTCGTCCAGGTATCCACTACAGACAACATGAAGAGATATCAGATTGAGCAAGGGCTGCAACCCCGCAGCAATTTCGCCAAAGCGGTTGGCATCGAAATGCCCCGCATGCTAGACGATCTTCTCATAAAAGCCCAGGCCTACATCCAGTACGAGGAGAAAGAGGCCGCCAACAACGCCTGTGATTCTCGGAACCAGGAAAGTGCCAAAGTCTCCAGGCATGAAGACTTTGTTGCTAACCGACGAGGCGGGGTGAAAAGAAAAGACGACAAGCCCCACGACTCCCGCGAACATAGAGGGTTAGCAGGCCGTTTCATTGAGTATACGGTATTCACCGCTCCCCGCGAGCGCATTCTGGCCGAGTGTATAAACTCGAAATTCCAAAAGGGCGGGTCCATTTTCCCAAGCCGACACCCCCAAGCCCAACGTTGACAGGTCCAAGTACTGTCGGTTCTATAGGAGCCACAGACACGTCACAGAAAGCTGCATTCACCTCAAGGATGCGATCGAAATCCTGATCAATGAGGGACATCTAATGCAGTACACCTCGACAAGAAGCCCGCGAGGCGAAGAAGGTCGAGGAGGTGACACCACCCTCCGACGACGCTAGGTTGCAAGTCGCCCTGTGCGTCTCCGGGTCGGAAGACTTCTAGCTCCCCTACGAGAGCGACACACTTTTGTCCGCTCATAGCACATGGGAGAATTTCCCCACCGCCCCAAGTGTTGTATACAGAGTAACCTGTATTGATAGTGATACTGTAATTTTTTCTCATTCCTAATCTCCCTTTCTATGTAATATTTTGTTTTTACAAACGGTTCATTAAAATTGAGTCTCCTTTATATTTTTCAATTGTGAAATATTGACATAGTCATTTTGTCCAAATCACATAATGCTTGAAGGTTGAATGCTCAAATCCATCTTTACTTCCCGAGCCTGGTAAAAGAAAATCAATTGTGGAGCCAGTTGTTAAGGTTATTTCTTGCAATTGTGGTGTTTATTGTTCATTTTTTCAAAAATTGAAACAGTTCAGGCTAAACATATTAATTTATAAGTATTGTGTGTGCACACATTTATACATGCAATTCTTGTATACAGATTGAGATGCTTACGCCGAAGGACTATATTGGTCCTCTTATGGAACTGGCTCAAGAAAGAAGAGGGTAGTTCAAAGAAATGAAATTTATAACTGAAATTAGGGCATCACTCACCTACAAATTACCACTAGTTGAGGTAATTGTTTGCATTAGTTCTTGTTGGTTTACCCTTTAATTATACACCTCTGTTTGACTAAGTTGGGCTTCCATGCATCTGAATCTCCTTTAATATCAAACTTGCAGATGGTTGGTGATTTCTTTGACCAGTTAAAGTTAAGAAGTAAGGGATACACTAGTATGGAGTATACCATAATCGGGTAATTATATCTGGAAGCATAGTTTATGATATAATGTTATTAAGTGTTGGCAATTGTAGAATCCCTGATTGGTCTAATTAAATTAGTTTTCATAAATAATTAAATAGGAAATACCTATAGTTTAGAGATTGTAAATTAATGCATTAATAATGATCTTAAATTAATGCTGAAATTAGTTCTCTTACAGTGGCATAATATATACTCCTACTGTAAAAGAACCCTTGATTCTAGAACTTTTCTTCACAACTTAAATTTGGATTTTCTTCTCAATTCATAATATTAGGCATGGGTTAAATTATATGTCTCAACTTAACAGTGCTATATTTGTTGAGTTATTCTTTGCTTTAGTTGTCTCAGTTTGATAGTACTCTATTTATTTTGAGTTATTCTTTGTTTTGTTTTAACTTTTGGTTCTTTTTGAGAAAAAACTACGGCACACTGCTATGCAATCAATTTGATATACCAATTGTATATTTAAGCAATTTGGAATAATTGTTGTGAAATCAGCTTGTCATCTGATTGTCAAGTTCATATGTCTCTTTGGTTACACAATCATCTCTCTTTTTAATTGTCACAGGCGGCCAGGAGGAGATAGGATATACAATGTCTTTGACAATCAGCTTCTTGCTGCTTTACGAAAGCTTCCGATTGACAAACATCTTTCTCTACAAAATGTGAAGAGAGTGGTGTCAGAGGCGGATGGTTACCAGCCTCATTTAATTGCCCCAGAGCAAGGTTATCGTCGACTAATTGAGGGGGCTCTCAGTTACTTTAGAGGCCCAGCCAAAGCCTCAGTTGATGCAGTAAGCAGTCTTAGTTGTTTTTTTCTGTGTTAAAGCTAAAATGAATGAAAATATTAAGTTGTATCTCTATGATTTGGATGTAGGTTCACTTTGTCTTAAAAGAACTTGTGAGAAAATCAATAGGTGAAACTGAGGTAAAGTTCGTGGATTCATTTTGTAGCAACCTTGTTTGAAAAGTATTAGAATAGTTGATAAATCATAAAATTTTTCTATGAACAGGAATTGAGACGTTTCCCTACTCTTCAAGCTGAATTATCTGCAGCTACAAATGAGGCTCTAGAGAGATTTCGTGAAGCAAGTAAGAAGACAACTATTCGACTTGTGGATATGGAGTCTTCGTATCTTACTGCTGATGTTAGAGACAGAATGATTAATTCTGGTATATTGATCATTGATAAAAATGGAAAAGACAATGTCTCATTGATATTTCCCATATTTGATAACTACTTGAACAAAACGGTGAGTTCCATGTCATATTGGAGATACATTTATGAATACTCCTGTATTTTTTTTCTCTCTTTGTAATCACACACTTAATTCATGTATAAGAGTTCTAGGGGATCTTTTTTTAATAGATTCTTCTCAAATTTCTTTGGCACCGGATGAAGAACAATATGACTTGGTTCGTGAGGACGTGGTTAATCTTTGTTCTAGTAGCCTTTAATATTGCATCATGATAATTTTAATTGTTTGAATTGAATATTGTAATAAAATTACAATTTTTAATTTTTTTTTAAATAAAATAAAATTACGACGGTTCTAAACCGTCACTATTTTAAATGAAATATATTATATAATTATGGCGGTTACAACCGTCGTTATTTTCATTGAAATATATATATATATATAATTGTGGCGGTTACAACCGTCGTAATAATATATTAGAGGTTGTTTCAAAACTGTCGCGGAAAGTTACGGCAGTTAGAACGACAGTTTTATAAACCGTCGTAAAATAGCCTCGCGACACATGTTTCTACGACGAAAGAGAAAACGTCGTGATTTACAATTTACGTCAGTTGTAATTGCCGTAATCTGCCAAAATTAACCGTCGTAATTTGCCAATTTTCTTGTAGTGACACTCGACCACCGGGGAGACCCCATTCAAACTAACTTACGGAACCGAGGCAATTATTTCGGTAGAAATTAGAGAGCCCTCTAGGCGAACTGAATCTCCCCTCGACGATGAGATGAATGACGAGGCACTGAGGGAGAAGCTCGACCTGGTCGAAGATATTCGTTCGGGGGCAGCCCTCCGCGAAGCCTCGCTGAAACAAAAAATAACTTTCCGGCATGACAACAAAGTCATTAGACGCGAGTTCCAAGCCGGCAGCCTATTTCTGCAGAGAAATCAGAAAGACTCACGCGAGGGCAAATTGGGCGCGAACTGGGAAGGCCCTTATCGTGTCCGAGCGAAAATGGAGAACAAGGCCTATTACCTCGAAAACCTACACGGGGAGGAACTTGCTCGACCATGGAACGCTGAAAAGATCAAACAATATTACATTTAAACAGTGCAGTCGGCGTACTTGAAACGAAAGGCCAGGACCCCGCTCTGGTGTGTACGAGAAGGCTCTTAGCCCAACGGGGACACCTCAATCGAGCTTCGTTGTTGTCGTACCAATAAGGAAAAACATCCAGCTCGTGATGGGAAGTTCATGCCGCGAAGCAAAGACCTCGACCGAGATCTTAGCTCCGTTGTCGATCGAAACCCAACTCCGAGCACTCGACCAGTTCCCTACACAGTCGAGGACCAATTATGTCAATCAAATGCCCTAGACACTTAGTAAAAACAAGCAAACACAATATTGCAAGGAAAATAAGTACTCAAGATACAATGGCATACACACATAGCAAATAGCAAGCATATTGGAATTGCAAATCAAACATTCAATTACAAACGGGCAAATCCCAATATTCAAATATTACAGGCCATGGTGTGCAGGCCAGGTAAAATCAAAATCAAAGTACAAAATGTGGCATGCAGGCCAAACAACTAAGTGAACAAAACAGTTACTTCCTCTTCGGTTTGGGTCTCCCCTTCGGTTTAATCAGCTCCGCCGTCGAGCCTAGCTGGAGTGACCACCTGGTCATTGACCACCTGGTGGAAAGGCCCTATCCCCTCGGTGATGAGCTGAAGCCTAGGGTTAATAACCTGGGGTTGCTCCAACGCGATATTGAAGCCCAGCTTGAGGGTACCCAGGCAATCCTGCTCGAGCTCCCAGATTCGGAAAACCAAATCACCCTGGGTTACCAAGAGTTTCTCCTTGGCGGTTTCATCCTCGACGGGCTTTGCGGCGGCCTCTAACTCAGTGACCCTCGCTTGGAGTCGTCCTTTCTCCTCGTCAACCTCGATCATCTTCTTCTGCACCTCCTCCATCTTGCTGTAAAGGTTGATTTGGATCTAATACCTCTCCTTGTAGTAGAAGAAGTCATTCTCCACCTTGAGCTTTTTCGTCCCGAGGGTCACATTCTCCGCCTGCAACTTCTTCATCTTGGCAAGGGGGCAGGTCCCATCATTGAGAGCCAAAGTTGTCTCAAGAACCCTCATCACGGCGGTCGCGTCCTCGGACAATGCCTTTCTCCTGGTATCCTTTTCGAGCTCCATGATTGCCTTGGATTCAACCTCGGGCATGATCAGGGAGTTGTCCCTACCAAAGAGCCCCCGAGCATGATGGCAGGGAGGTAGCACAAACCTCTCCCCCAACAACACCCTCCAGAAGATCGACGGGCCTAGACTCCTTTAAGCGTTGTTTCTTGGTCGGACAATCCTCGAATACTGGAGACTGAATCTCCTGGGGAGAGGAGGAAGAACCCTCGGGGTGCTGGTCGGCCTTAGACATCTGCTGGACCTGGGAGACGCGACCCTTGGGAGCCTTCTTGACGCCCCTGTTTGCAGTGATCTTAAGCATGCGCTTATGGAGGCCTGACATTTTACCTGAAACAAAGAAAAGAACGAGTTAATATAACAAGGAAAGATAAGCAGACACGCAAATTAGGAACACACTTGATACCTAAGAGCCTCAAGGCCTCCTTGTCAGAACTGCACTCGGGAGCGCCTTAGTATTGATCAAACGGGCCTCGAAAACAACTTCCCCGTTCTCTTTACGAACGAAGCTCCCGTCATTGTTCACACACTTGGCGGGAGTGAAGCCGTCAACGAAACCCGCGATCTTATCACAGGCAAGGAAATATATATCCTTAAAGGTCCGCACAGAGTCCAGGTACAACACCCAGCTGTACTACCCGCGGAAAGACTGTCGCTGAAGGTGGAAAAGGCGAAAGAACAAGGGGAGGGTAGCTCCAATACGAAGATGCTGACACACGAGCTTAAACGCCTGCACGAACGCAATCGCGTTCAGATGAAGCTGCGAGGATTCCAACTCCAACAACCGGAATAGCCCCGCCTAAAATTCGCTAACGGGAAGACGGAGACCTGCCTCCTGAAAGACGAATTCATACATAGGAAAACGCATCCCCTCATACGACGAGCAAATGCGAACCATCTCTTTAGGCTTGTAGACCCCCCAGCCTGCGGGGGCTTCTGCCTCTCAGACTTTGACTGTCGTGAAGGCGTTGGAGTCATAAAAAATGAAACGCGAGGCGATGTTTCGGGGCTCCTGCCCGACCTAATCCCGCGATGAGTTGGCGTCTACATTGGCCACACCGACTTCGACATCTGCGTCAACCAAGTAGACTTCGACGGGTTCGTCGACCGGGGAAGCGCCCTCGGGATTCGTAGCCATTTAACCTGAAAAGCATAGGAAAATAGTGAATTCAACGTTAAGATCAAATCCACCCTTCCACCACAAATCAAGTGAAAGGGCAAAAGGAAAGCGCGAGGACACGCCCTCGACCAAAGCCCTCGTCGACAAGCACATAATCAAGAGGAACTTCTCCTTGACATAAGGCGCGAAGCTTAGTGCGCGGGGTGGGGCTCCTCGACAGAAAAACTCCATATCATAACCTTCAAAGGGAATTAACCTCCTCGACGCGAGACCTTTTTCTAGACCCACGCGGGGAGGAAGTCCCCTCACCGTTAACCCATCGAGGTCGCTAAAAGCCTCACGGGGTCCCCGAGACCTTCATCGGTAACTTCATGAGTTTCCCAGAATCCTCATGAGTTCCATGGTATCTTCATCGGAAACTTCATGAATCCACTAGAAACTTCATGGGATCCACCAGAAACTTCATGAACCCACCAGAAACTTCATGGACTCCCCAAAAACTTCACCAGAAAATTCATGAGCTCCCCATAATATTCATCGGAGCCCCATGAACACCGAAAATTTCATGACAGCGCCGAAAAATGCATAACTAGCGTGTTAGCCAGAAAGGGCAGAAGACTTACGTGGGTAAAGAAGATTCTGGAAAACTGTGGCGGGGTGAGAAAAACCGACGACGGTGACGATGAATAGGAAATGAAGAGAGCAGAGAAATTTGAGAGATTCATTTGAGAGCTTGAATGCTGAGAGTGTTTCAAATGAGTCCCCCCTCCTCGTATTTATATTCGTTGTCACGCAGAACGAATCGTCTCCTAGGCAGTCAAGCGCCCCACTCACAGTTGTCATAGGCATTTATTACTGCTGACATGTGGCTCAAGAAGACATCGTGCTTGTCCCTTCAAGCCCCCTTGCGCAGCTCGAGGAAATGACATGTCTACTCCTTCCACTTCCGTTACATCGTCCAAGACGTTGAGCATAATGCTCGACTCTCACACTATCGCAGACAATTCCTCGAGGAAAGTTGGAAACAATCTATAAATGTGTGATGGCCAGGCCTCCACACAAGCACATATCCTCGAGATAAACGCATGATCGGACCTTATCGTCGACCACGTGCAAACCTCGCTCTCAAGCACGACTAGTAGTTTCCATGCTTATTCACGAGCATAGTCTCGCGAGCTCATCACCTCGAACACGAACGATGCTTCTCCAGGAAAGTTCCTTGTGCCCCTATTCGATGTAAGAATCGACTATTAAGTCATTACTCATGTGCTTCGGAGCAACGACTTGGGGGCTCCTGTTCTGGAGTGGGCCAGGAGCTGGCCCACCGTCGGGCACGACCCAACCCAGTTCCTCGTCGGGGAGGGCCCAACACAAGCCCAATCCACTATCCTGCGAGAGGAACGTGCTCTCTACGCGGGGACACGTCATCAGCTAACTACCCACGACTTTCGGGCGATGGTTTCGCCCTCAAGAACAGGTCCTCTGCCTCCCGAAGTCGACATGGCAGTTTACCCAGGATGAAGACCGCATGTTGGTCTTCCCTACTCCACGTAGATCCTGACAGCTATCTGTATTGGGCCTAAGGATCCAACCCACTACAGATAACCATTGGCTCAGCGCTGGGGGCACATTATAAATACCCTCCTCTAGAGGAGGGTCAGGTATTCTAAACTCACACTTTCTTTACTTGCTCTTTTTCACTATGAACCTCACTTTGGCATCAGAGTATCTTGCAAGTATACCCCCTCCTCTTCTCTACCACCGACGAACTTGGAACTCACAACGTGTTGCTGGCTGCTGATTCCCTTTCTGATCTGGTAAGATCAATCACTATGAAGGTGTATCAGCTGTGGTGATGATAATTTTTGTATGACAGGAGAGGATATTTGTAAAAAAAGTTAGTACTTAAACTTTAAAGATATTATGAAATTGAGGTGAAATTTTGTAAGTAGACATTGAATTGTATATGAGTGTGATTGAATGTCACACTTATTCGACAAAAGTCTGCGAAAAACGAGTGGGCAGGATAGATAGAGTGAAGGGTGTGATCTTAAAATTTTGGCTCAATCATCCAAAATTGCAGACAAAACATACATGTTCAGTAGGTTGAGCTCATTTTGTAACACCCTAAAGCCCGCATACAATTTAATATGGAATTTAATTAAACAAAAATGCAATCATTCAGGGTGTCACGCAAAATCAAGCATAGCTTGCTCCATAACATAGATTATAACATAGCAATTTAGAACTTGTTATCGCATGCTCACCTTCACTTAGGGTATCATTGCAGTGGAATCATTATTAAATCAAATAAACACAATATTGCAACCCATGACATTTAGTCTCATAAACTTCAACTTTCATAACGCAACAAAAGGAGTTGTATTATTCAACTCACCGCAACTTTTCGATCAAAACAAAATATAAATATTAGCTTCAACAAAACAAAACAAGTGAAAGCAAACGTTCCCACCCCGATGTTACATGATCATAGCAAGACCCTACTAAAAACTGTCAGAACAAGATTTGTTCATGACATATCACTAGTGCAGAAATATGAAATTACACCCGTTTTTTATACATTTAACACCCATTATTGGAGGGTGTGAATTCAACGGGTGAGAAATGTCTGACAAATTTACACCCGTTTTAAAACGGGTGTAAATTTGATGTTATATTACACTTTTTATAGAAATCGTTTGTAAATTTTTACATATATACATTTATAGATGGTATATTACACCCTTTTTTTGTTGAAAACAGATGTATATACATTCTAGTTTACACCCTATTTTATAGAAAACGGGTGTAAATTTAATGTTATATTACATTCTTTTTTATAGAAATCGGGTGTAAATTTTTGAATATATACATTTATAGATGATATATTACACCCTTTTTTTACTTAAAACGGATGTATATATATTCCACTTTACACCCTATTTTATAGAAAATGGGTGTAAATAATAGCATTTCAGTCAAACGAATTTACACTCAATTTCATAAACATCGGATGTAAAATGAGTAGTGAATGCATTAGAGATTTGCAAATTTACACCCTATTTTTTTTAAATAATGTAAAAACGCGGTGTATTACACCCGTTTTTACTATTGATGTTGACATATTTACACCCGATTTTATCATTGATGTTGGCATTTTACATCATCATGAGTTCATGAACCATCATGTCTATCATATGTACTTGTTTATGATTGATAAGTTATTTATACAATCAAATCAAGGAAGATATGGAGTGAGTAAACCTTGAATAAGAACAATATAAACATGAGGTAACATAAAAAAAAATTGTGTCCTATAGAACAACATCTCATGATTACAAAGGAGCATGACCAAACACAACATTAGATAAAGATCACAGAAACAGACCTCAAGACCTTGAGATCTATACAAAACTATAAGTGGCAATTCAACATGCTCATAAAAAACAATCACTATACATAAACTAAAGTCATCAATTATAATACAAAAAACTTTCCTCGTGGCATCGATCGACTTCTTTTAAGTTCATGCATGGATGAATTGCGACCACTTAAAAGTTTGTTTTCAACTTTACTAGAAGACAATGGTTCAGCTCCTTGCATAATACGTCTGCATGTGACCAAAACAAATGCTTATTTATGGTTTACAATGATAAAACTAAATAAGTAGAAAACTTGGGTGGTTCTTTTAGCCATACATACCTTGATTCAAGAGTCTGAGAATTCCTTGAAATGTCGTGACGTTTCTTTTGAACATTTGATGCACTATTGATTATAGACTCCATAAAGCTAAAATCATTTTCTGGCTCCGAGTAATCGCGCTTTCGAGGAGGCTCTAAGATTTCATCAGTCTTCTGAATCCTAAAGGGAGATTGTTGAAGTTGTCTGGCCTTGACCTTATTATTGTCAGCTTTGCTTTTCCTAACACCAATTTGTTTTACTACTGCAAATGGTTGTTTTAACTGTTCCTCTTCATGTTCTTGATGAACTTTCCTCTTCACTGCCTCTTGTGAATGCTGATAGACATTTGAGTTATGTTCTGCAGATGGTGGCATTGTGACAAGAGATTTGTTTTACAGGTACTCTAGCTGGAATTAGATGCTTCAAAATTGGTTGGTTTTCTATGTTGTCGATTTTGATCTTGCTTTTAGTGACAGAACCTTTATCCGTGGATATTGATCTTCTGATTGGAGGTGATGGTGATCTATTGTGCTTCCCGGAGCTAGAGAAGAGGAGAAGGCAATAAATTTAACCAGTTAATAGCAAGAATGAATCTAAATATATTTTAAGTTCCATATTACATACACTCTAAAAATTGTACCAATCCTAGAAATAACAAGTTTTGTGAAGCAACTATTAAAATCTATGCCAAATTAAAGATCATATCATGTATTAAAAAGAAAAAGAATGAAAGTAGCATCAATTGGTAAACCTGAATCAAGAATAACAAGGTAAGTCTTCAAAAGTCCCAGGCAGAATCATCAATGAAAAGGTAAAGTGATCCACAGGATAAACTAATCCAAAAAATACCACCTGCAGACAAACAGTTATTCAGAAGAAGAAAAAAACAGCACGCCCTTTTTCAGTTTATATCCTATGTTGCACTAAGCAAATGAATGTCAATCAATAATTTCTTGCTTACGAAAGAGATACATTTTTCATGACATAAGATTTTGTGGTAAGAAAAATAAAGAGAGTTGGAAGGAACAGATACAGGGTTGGCCAACAAATATCACATCAAAGTTTATCCATCCTCATTACAACCAAGTACTGAAACAGATAGAAAATGATGGTAGTATGAAGCAATTTTGACAAAAAAATCACCGTATACCAATGGTTTCAAAACCGTACTAGACATCGAACTGGTGAGACCTACAAAACACAACTCAAAGGCTTTAAACCGCTCAAACCAGGACAAGACCACTGTCAACTTGCTCAAATAACCAATTTATAGACCATAATGGTTCACAGTTCAGCTCATTGAACCATCCATTTTGGTTTTTAAAACATTGTCGTATATACAGGAACATTGAAAACTTGAACAATTAATTGCCAAGATAGTAGCTAGAGAGGGTCTGGAATAACAATAATATTGATCATTGAGAGTGGCAAGGAAAGCCAAGCCAACTACTGATTTGCATAAACATTCAATTGAAGGTAGACAGATGGACCATTGGTACAGTTACATCATAAATCACACAATAAATGCAACTCAGTGAACTGGTAGAAGAATATAGCTCACTTGAAGGTTTGGCTTGAGAATTAATAGCTTCCAAAATCATATATTCAGTCTTTGAATGGATTCAATTCAGCAACTACCAAAAGTAACCAATGCCAATTTTCTTCCTTTAGCTCTAAGTGACAGAACCTCTCCAATGCCAATTTGATATTTGATATCTATAAAATGTTGAAACTGGTATTTAGCATAGTTCATTAGAAAATCGCACTAGTTATTATTAAGATAAAAAAACACACCTCTTCCTTTAGCTCTCGGATTTCACCAGTTTCTTTATTAGATTTAGCAGCTCCAAGTTCAATAGATGCAACCCTCTCAGCAAACTTCAGTGTGTTAATTGTCTCCCCAAAGGCATTGACTTCAGGATTTATATGAACAAACATCAAAGTCTTTGCATGGCCACCTAATGAATCTTGTAAAACTTGTGTAAGCTTGCTATTTCTGTAAGGAATGTGTTGACTCTTCTTAGCCCTAATCATACAAACTACAAAAAATCATATTAAACAAAAACAAACAAAATATTGCAAGCCATTCTCAATCCATCCAACTACATACTATTTCAAATGCAATGTTTTTCTACACAAATTAACATACTATTTAAAATGCAATGTTGTTCTACACAAATTAATAGCAAGTTTGCAAAAGATTCATAGATGTACACAAATTAATAGCAAGTCTGCAAAAGATTCATAGAGGTACACAAATTAATCATAAGTCTGCAAAAGATTTATAGAGGTACAATCATGAAACACAAAATTACACAGCCACATCACAGCAAATGTCTCTTAACAATTGTTCAGGGCTAAAAAAACCACACAAAATCTTTCTCAGTTCAGGAGATATTAACACCTGACAACTATGTTAAGAAAACCAACACGAATGCAATTAGTACAATAGTTTCAAATCACACTTCTCATGTGTTTTCTTAACCAAGATCAGATATATACTTGACAGACAGCAGGCATGTTGTTCCATCTAAAAGAACTAAACTCCCATACCTGACTTGGGTTAGAAGTTCCGGCAGCAATTATATGTTTGTAGTCGCTGACTAATTGATCTTCCTGAAACATCGATGTAGCATCAGTAACAATGGATTGGTTCTTGTCATGCCCAGAACACGGCTCATACCAATCTGAACCAAGCACTAAATCTGACTGACTATCGTTCAACAGAGATGTGATATAATTTTCACTGTCAAGGGACCATACATGGTCAACATTCCCTGATTTCACCATGTTGCCTGCATATGAATTTTAAGGAATTAATAGGAAGCCAACAACTAATACAACATAACCTAGATTTAACATTTAACTAAATTGTTTATGAGTTCGTACAGCAGTATGTAATTGAAGAACTACTGCAGTATCTCCATACAGCAGAGCTTGCAATGCGTGATGACGAGAATACATACGAGTGTCAATTGGATTCTATGGTTTAGTAGATGAAAACCAATGCTTTCGTGTACTATGTGGTGAGCTATTTAAAGGCATATACTGCGAGGGAAGGAACCATAGCAAATCATTAAAAACTGAGGGATCCATTCGATGAACCTAATATTTTGCCACCAAAACTAAGTAGTTTAGGAGATCCATCACAACAAGTCGTTGCTTTTACATCATTATTCAGACAGGATTAAAAGCCTTACTTATACTCGTTAAGCTCATCTGGGGCGACTCTTGGTGAACTTGTTGGTAGTAGGGTAGGCCTCACATATTCTTCGGTCAGAGTTCTCAAAGTTGTTGCGACAATTACCATCCAATATTCTCTACTCCATCAGCAACTTGGACATCAAAACTAGCTCCAATAAGGACTGCCCTTTCAGTTGTGAGTAGAGGTGTAACAAACAATGAAGAAGTTAAGTTGATCTCTTCGCCTGAATTTTCCCAATGAGCCACTTTCATGATGATGACTCCTTGTTTAAGAATGTCACCTCCAAAAAACTTGTGTTGTGTTAGGAACATCTGATGAGAACTTATAGGAGTTAGATTCGTGTATAAATATTTTCATATCTATTCTTAATCAACATGTCAGTAAGTTAAGTTGAAAGAAGAAATTTCCAAAGGTCATCAACACGAGAATCTTCATGATTAACTGGTATATGTCAAACTCTAGTCATACGACATTTTTCTGAAACTTTTTCTGGATCAACAACCATAAGCTTTGAGCAAGAATCAATAGTTACTTAAGTGAATATGCAGTTGATAGATAAGTATCCCCAACCTAAATTATACGTTGCTATTGCAATGGAATGGGTAAATTTCAGACTAGATCCCTAATGTTGTACCTAAAGAATATCCTTATTTTTGAAATTTCATGTAAGTTAACATAAAGAATGTTGAAAGTTGAAATGTTCATCATATGTATATATGTAAATATATGTAAATATGTCTGGCAACTACTATTGTAAATATGTACCAAAGTACATGGAAAAAGAAACTTCACAATATATGCCACACATATCATCCAAAGGAAATAATATACATGTAAAATTACAATATTTATATTGTTTTAAGAAAATGTTAAGTAATTCTCTGGACAAAAAAAAAGCATTTCATACTTTTCATTCCGTTTGAGCCGTCATCATCTCCAGAGGAAATAATATGAATTTCCTCCTGATGATCTTGTTCTCTCTTTTCTGGCGATTTTGGAACATCCTTTCTTCTTTTTTTCTTAGCGTCCTTTGACCTACCTACAAAACAGGATAAAACCCATAAGGAAAATGAAAAGAGGACTTGAAATTTCACCAAACAACAACAGAATCAACCAGAAAATGTTATTTATTACAAGGTTTGATAAATGCTCTAGTATTCGAATCTTTATGATCCTTCAAGTCTTTGACTTCCTCTTGTTTAGCATCACAATGTTCCACTACTCCATCTAATATCAATGATATAGAAAAGTAAGATCAACATGAATAGTTCAATTCAAAATATTCTATTCACAATATAAAAGCCACACACCATAACAATCAAAAGAAAATTTCAAAAATATCAGGATATTCAATCTGCTTCAAAAGAAAATTTCAAAAATATTCATTCTCATGATATTCAATCATTGATCAACATGTAACTTTCTACCAACCTAATTTTCTACCTAAAAGATTAAACCCTAAAACCCTAATGTTGTACCTAAAATATTAAACATTAAACCCTAAAACCTTAATGTTGTACCTAAAAGATTAAACCCTGATTGAAAAGAAAAAACTAACCAATTAGGATTTCTTCATCGTGCATGTCGTCACTGGTACCCATTAATGGATGTGCGATGAGAGATGAGAGAATGGATATGGGTTTCGGAGAGAATTGATGATCTCATATCTAGATTTCGGAGAGGATGTGTGATTAGAGGATGTGCGAAGGTTTCGGAGAGGATGGATTTTAGAGAGGATGATTAGAGGATGCTCGATGGGTTTTAGAGGATGCAGGATGATTAAAGAAATTTACACCCATTAATATTTATTTAATTAGACCATTAACATTTAATAAAATAGATTATGGTTTATTAATGTGTTTAGGATTAATATTTTGGTTTATACATTTAAATAATTTTTTCCCGTCCATTTAAATTTACACCCGTTTTTCAATTTAACGGGAGTAATAGAGATTTAAGTATAATAAAAATTTTAATTTACACCCGTTTTAAAAATATAGAGTGTATATTGTTACGTGATAATACTTAAAATGTCATTTTATTTACAAAATTGCTACCACGTTTCTTATTTACACCCGTTTTTAGTATATCGGGGGTAAATTTTAAAATTATATTGTTCTTTTTGCACTAGTGTATTTTCCTTGGGTTTTGATGATAACAAACTATCGAAAGAACAATTTTTTATTTGATGTGTGTTACATGTGTGCAGGTTCTAATACTTATAAATATTATAGTCAAAATGTGTTTTACATTAGCACACTTGAGAGTTGCTGAATTGCTAGCTTCTGGTGGCAGAATCTAAAGAACACTTGCTAAGTGATGCCTGGCGTAGACTCTGAAGCTGAAGATCTCAGCATCAGAAGAAGCAACATAATTATTTGTACACTTAGTGAATGCAAATTGGTTTCTGCTACCATTCAGAGTTGGTGATAAAGCTAAAGTTGTCCGTACTGCAGAAAATAAGTTGTATTGTCAAATCAATTTATCAGTTAGAGTCTACAGATTGCAAGGCTCAAGAAAGGTTGTCATGCTTTATGGATATCTACTATTAACAACTTTAATAGTACAAGATCTCTTGAAGACTCAGAGATTAAACATGTTACACATTTGATCAAGATCTTCTGGTGCATATATCTCCAACGTCTCTCGTACTATGGAGCAAAAGCAAAGACTTTTGATCAAGTTACCTCTTCAATGACAAGATTCTGATAAGCCTATAAATATGGCTGAAGGTTCAAATTGAATCTTTAACAAGGATTATCCAGAAGAAGAAGTAACAAAATCAGCAATTATCAACACAATTGTATATGCATATTTTATGTTGTAAGTTGTAATTGTAAAAGCCTTAAGATTTCTTACACATTGAATATCTTAGAAATCTTAAGTGCTTTAGGTCTTTGGTATGGTGATTTCTCGTACCTCTGATAATTGTATCAAATACACCTTGTTCTCTATTCTGCTGAACATGTTTAGCAGTTTAGATCAAAGTCTCTTGCTATGTGTTTGAGGAAAAGTCTTAAGTCATTGGGACTTAAGCAAGAAAGTCTCGAGCCAAGATGCTTGGGTCTTGTAAGTCTCTTTCTATGTACTTGAGCAATGCAAGTCTTAATTAACTAGGTTGATTGCACAGAAGTCTTAAGTCATTGGGACTTAAGCAAGGAAGTCTCTAGCCAAGATGCTTGAGCCACGTAAGTCTCTTGCTATATGCTTGAGTTGTGAAAGTCTTAATTAAGTAGAATGATTGAGCAAGTTGGATCAGTACATGAAACTGGAACACTAAGTCTTGAATCTGAGGGGTTCAAGCAAGGAGGCTCGTTTCATGGGACTTGGAGAAGAAGTCTCAGCTAGTGTGGCTTGAGCGGGGTGGCTCGGTACATGAAACTGGAGTAGTAAGTCTAGAATCTAAGGGGTTCAAGTAAAGAGGTTCGTTTCATGGGACTTGGAGTAGAAGGCTCAGCCAGAGTGGCTTGGAGCAGAAGTCTTGGGTCGAGGGACTTGAGCAGAAATCTTGGGTTGAGGGTCTAAGCAAAGAAGTCTTAGGTTCGTGGAACCTAAGCATGAAGTCTCGAGTGAGGAGCTTGAGCAAGAAGTCTTGGACCTTATGTCTGAGTAAATGTAAAAGTCTTATGCATAATGCATAAGCGATTGTAATCATGATTTGATTATAATGAAAATCTCTTATGAAGCAATGTGACTGGACTACTCTCAGTTTGGGAGGAACTAGTATAAATCTTTGTGTCTTCTGCTATTATTTATTTGCTTCTGTTAACATTCTGCTGCTAAGAAATAACCAGAATCTGAACTCCAGTTTAGATTTTGAACTATGGTTAGATGCAAACTATGAAAACGGAAAACACAATTCAAACCCCCTTCTTATGTACTTTTCTCACCTTCAATTAGTATCAGAGCATGGTCTGTGCATAACACTCGACAGTGGCACAGAAAATGATCCAATAAGAAAGGTATGTATGTCAAAGACTTTCCTTCAAGAAGGAATCAAGGGTCACATGAAAAATATCATACTGCTTTTCCAACCATATTCAAAGGGTGATTCCACTGAATTTAAATGATGGAAAACCAAAACTTATTTTTAACTCATTGGTCATGATAAAGGGGATTTATGAAAGTCTATAGATTTTCCTTGAAAAGGGTATCACCAGCTCAGAAGAAGCTTATTGAATATCTTCAAAGGTAGTTGCATTCTGGTAGGTGCTCTATCTCACTTCTAAGTATGTCAACATCATTGATATGTCTGATGCTCGGACTATCTTTGAAACCTTGTCCTCAGATTTGTGGGAATCAGTTTTGAAGCTTGTCTAGTTACACTTCATCTAATTTTTCAAGCAAATTCTGAGATTGGTTTAGATTCAAACTTGAGGTCATAGTTATTCAAGAAGTTATACAACTTGAATTTATTGTGCTCTGTTGGTTTGTCTTGCAAATCTTCAAAGAAAAGAAATAAAATTATATGATGAAAAGCTATCTAACAGGTCACCTTTCCTAAAAGCTTGGTTCTTTGAAATGTCTGATGATGAGGAATTTGTATTTCTTGTCAGAAGAACTTCTTAACCAGCTGAATGGGTTGTAACGTCTGTTGATAGAAGAGTACTTTAGAAGCTTCTCAAATATTAGTATTTCAACTGATCTCCCATATCTGAAAGCAAGGAGAAACACTACCAGAAGTTAATGTCAGTTAATCTTCACTGCATATTCTTTTGAAGATGACATTAATGCAGGATTCAGATAAAAGAGTAATTTGGCTATACCAGTCATTACTGCTTCTGAAGAAGCATTTGAGTCCTAAAATAAAAATCAAGTGTTGAAGATAAAGAGATTATGAAAAATCTATCTTGCTTCAATATTTGATAATAAGGAGTCTGTTCCTTAAGGTGATATCTTAAGAGACTTCAATGCTCCTTGATTGAGGGCATCCTGGAATTTGTATTAAAGGACAAGTCTACGAGAAACCTTTTATTCTTCTTAGTGTTTTGTAGGCAATTAGATGATGGTTCTTTAATTTTTTTATGCCATTCTCTGATAGCTAACATCATCTGGTTCTTTGCTTATCAAAGATCTCAAAGTCTTAAGTCAAGACAAAGAAATTAATGATTCTGCTAAGAACAATATCTTTTTCATATTATGATTTATTCTAGACTGATACTCTAGAATGAAAGAAGAGCCCACAACTCAAACTTAAATGCTAGAGGTACTGAGTTTGGTAAGAGAAGTGGAGTCATTGGTTTAACAGCTGTTGCGGTGAAAATTGGATAACAAGCTATTACTTAACTTGCATCATTTTCTTTTACAACCGACTTTGATTTATCCAAAGGAAAGGTTCAAGATCGTTAGAAAAACCTAAAGGGGGGGAGATCTAAGGTTCGGGGGTTGGTTACGCCTAGGGAAGGTATTAGCACCCTAAACGTCCGTAGTACTCTACGGGAGCCTCTTGCTAATGGTTATGTTTGCTAAGGGTTCTATGCTAAAGGTTGAAACCCTAGGAGTTAGTATCTAAGTATACTCGACAAGGCATCGCACCTTGCGCCTACGTATCCTCGGGAATAGAATCAGAGTATGCGTAGTTTTACTTCTACTGAATGATTGACTGTGGTCAATATTCAGAGGGGAAATGAGTGTGAACTCATTGTAGAGTATAAGAACTCTCTAAGTCTAGTTATAATGGTCCTATGTTGAAGTTTTAGTCAATAGGGAAAGTGAGTATTCATTAGGATGAATATCACATAGAGTGTAAGAACTCTCTCCTAAGGCTAGTTATGATTCCATGGCCCTGATGAGGCCAAGAAATAAGGTTTAGCTCTTATGAGGCTACTAAGGTAAGATGGGGGCTATGACTTTAAGAGTCAACATTAAGCACCTTCCTTTGGAATGGGGGATAATAACAGTTATAAAGATCCTAAATGATAACAAGAGACATTGATAAAGATGAACAAGATAACAACAATATCATGAGTATGGCAAGAAGTATTTCATAATAAAGTATGGATAAGATGGACATGATCATCATAGAAACATGTAAACCTAGACATGTCAATATGTTTCAATCTTAAGGAAGACAAACATAAGGAACACAAGATAAAGAAACAAGATATTGATCAAAGATGATATTTAAGGAAGAACAAAATTAACATCAATGTCAAATATATGATACACCAAACATGGATGAATTAGTTCAAGACCTAAACAAATATTGGTGAATAACACTCATGATGCTCAATAAAGGTGCTTCATAAATAAAACTAACAATTAGTCCAATTAAGAAACAATTAAGAAACAATTAGGCTTGAATAAACAAGAGAGAAATTAAGATAAATCTCATACTAAGAAACAATTAAGCTTAAATAATTAAGAAACAATTAGAACTAACTCACATATTAATTATTAAGTTTACATAAACAAAGAAGAAATAAATTACATATTAATAATAATACTCAATTAAGAAATAATTGCTAATTAAAATTAAATAAAGATTAAAAATATTTTGGAGTTTTTTTTGGAATAAATGAAAAAGAGAAATAATATGATAAATAAAATAAAAAAATGTTTTGAGAAGACTTAAAATAAAAGAAAATCACTTAAATTAATTAACAATAAAAATACAAAATAAAAGAGCAACACGCTGGGGGTGTAATAAGTAATTCTGAAATAGTTGAAAGAACAAAAGCAGTAAGATGGGCCTGGAAAAGGAGGGGGGCGAATAGCATGATGGCCCAAGTTGAAAATCAGGCTGAAAAAATGAAAAGAAAAAAAAGAATAAAAGCAGGGTCTGGGGCGAGGGGGATTCGAACCCCAGACCTCCTTCTTAACGTGCGTGCTCCATACCACTGGGGTGGCCATACATCCAACGTATGAGCCAACCCCAATAACATATAAGCCTTAGGAATTTCATAAAATGCATTTGAAAGAAAAACCAACATGCGCGTATGTATGAGAAGCTTATGCATAACATAATATCAATAGGTCAAAGTACCATTTAAGAAACAACACGACAAAACCACTCAAACGGCCAATCACACGCAAGCATGGGAAAAGAAACATGCAGAAGAATATGAAACCATCGTGTTTCAATTTATAAACATCAAAATACCTTCCAACTTCAAACTCACATAAAATCCTCATTATCTCATCAAATTGCACGAAACAAGGGTCTAAACTGAAGCATATTTCTCATAGAATATGAATAACTTAATAACTAACGTAGATAGGGAGCAAAACATAAATGAAAAGCAGTGGAAAAGCACTGGTTCATAACTAAAACTCAGTTAAGAAAAAGATGAGAAACATCCATCTATTTCAACATAAGCCTCAATATGAAACCTCTCATGCGTTCAACAATCAAGCATAGCATCATCAGTCACACGCTCATGCCACACACGTCAAAGATTATCAAAAGTGAAGATATAACATCAAATCAGTAGCTACATCCAAAAACAACCTTATACTGACTCATACGACATACTGAACAACCTCTCAAAGACTCACAGGGCCATACATGCTTCTATGCTTCAGCCAATGTCATTCATGCAAAGAACAAGATAAAACTCTAGCATCAAGTAAATAGTGAGATTAACACCCATCATGCACTCAAAGATGATGTAAACAGTGTTCATATGATCAGAAACAAACCTATCTTCAAGTAACATTTCACTTTATCATAGATTAGCAACTGACTATTCATGGAAACAACTTATTCTACATATTGGCAGCCATGAGAGAGGTATGACCTCTGAAGCAACAAGATGTAACTATAGACCTCATGAATACTCAAAGATAAGAAAAACATCATACTACCATTATGAACCAAACATCTAACTGTCATACACACAGTATAGTATTTGCAGTGTAAAGATAAAGACTCATGATTCAGTATGATGGTAGGGGGATGAGAAACTTACCTGGTCTCCAAGTGAGATCAGCAAGAACTCCTTTCCTTTCCCAGTTGACTCGAGCTCCCAATGCAAGCTTATTTTCAGAGTAGTTTGTGAAGATAGTTGATGATCCTTTGAAATGAGGAGAAGCTCCCTTTTATAGAAGGGCTTGGCTGGATAATATGCTGAATGTCCAAGGGACAAAAGCTTTGCTTGCAAGAGGAAAATCGTAGAAAGATTTGGAGGTATGGGCTGTTCTGAACAGAAGTTTATGGAGTCAAGTGATATCTCTTTGGCTGCTCTTCTAGGTCAGAATGATAGTGTGTTTTGGATAGAATTCGATGGTCTTTCATTGCACACGAGGGATTGTTTTTGTTGCTTGCAAAAGTTGGATAAGAAAGGTACAAAAGAGGGATGTACTTTGCAGCTGACTTTTGGTGTGTTTGGTGGAAAGCAAAAGGTTAGAAATGATGTGATGAGGGTCTGCAGACTGTCCTTTGGAGAGAGAATAGAAATTCAAATTCAAAATTGAGGTATATGGGATGATGCAGATCAGCATCGAGTATGCCTCTTTGACACAAGATATCCCTCAATTTTGTAGTTCAAATTTCATGCTCTTTGGTTCTATATAAGCTTCATGCATCATACTACAATGTTGGTGTTGAAATGCAGTTGAAATAATGCCTTGAACTGGTAGAAAAATGGCCTACAAATCGTGTCCACCAAGGATGTAAAATGACTTAGAAAAGTTGAGAATTTGACAGCTTCAAGTACCCTTCTTTGAGAGCCCATAACTTAAGAATGGCTTATTCAAATAAGATGTTCCACATATGGTTGGAAAGCTCTCATCATGCTCTACAACTTTCATTTGGGTCCCAAGTCTTGAATCCAAGTGGAAATGGGTGAAAAATGAGGTCAAAGTTGGAGAAAAATGTGAAGAAAAGCGTTGAAAATTTTCTAAGTGTTGGGTCAGATTATCTCGCAAGCTTCATAACTCAAAAACCAAGCATTTTTGGATGAAAAGTCATATGGAACAAAATGAATATCTTGAAAAGAGCTTTCCAATGAGCTTTGAGTCACTCAATTTGAGTGTGTGGTTTAGGAGTTAGGGTCATTTCAAAATGTGCTATTAGAGGGAAAATCTCACATATGAAACCTTTCATGATCAAAACCCTACTTCTCTTGCAAGAAATCTCATGAAACTTGATCTTGATGCTTTGAATACCTCATGAGACATTCTATGATGATTAGAACCATTGACACTTCACCTGAACCAAAATTTCCAAGGATTAGGGTTTGGGAATTCATCTTGATAAAAATCAAAGCCATTGACTGATAAGTGTCACAGAAACCTTAATTTGGAGGTATAATGAGGCTGAGGCTCAAACTTCTCTTGTTGAGGACCAATAGATCTTGGATTCCTGTTGAATGATGTCTCTTGGATGTAGATGACCTTAAGTGGTAAGTGAACCACACAAGTCTTGACTTGATAGAGCCAATTTCTCAGTGATTTCTTCAGAGCAAAACCCTAATTCCAAAGTTCTTGCACTGGAGATCTTTTGTTGACTTGACTTGCTTCAAAACAACTTGTGGAGCTTCATGGTGATATGTAAACCTAATTTGAATCACAAAGAAACAAACTGCAAGATATGGGTTAGTTCAAACAATGCAGAGATGATTGACCTAAGATGCACAAATGAAGATGACATCTAAGGGTAAAAATTTGGGGTACAACAACAGCCATTGAATTAGAATTCACTCAAAGCAGTGTTCAGAATCTATGGTCAAGTCTGAATATTGATACGTGTCTCGCCGAGAAAATAAAAAAGGTATGTATGTTCTTTTCTGGCTTATCTCTTGATTCAATGAGATATTCGTGTTGATGTAAATACAAAGTTTCTGTTAGATTTATAGAGAAACTCTTTTGGAAAAAGGATCTTCAAAAATCTTAAAGAAGAAACTCTGTTGTATTTATCTATACTGAATATTTCATTAAGCTAGATGATGATCATATTTATGGAAACAATTTCCTCACTTTTTGTGATGTTACTGCTGCTTGTTAGTTGTCAAAGGAAACAATTCAATATTCTTTAATCACTCATGACTCTTGTTTCATGAGGAAATGTTGTTTTTAAATAGAATCTTGGAGACTGATGACTGACAGAAGATATCCCTCTCTTAGTCTAGATATACTAGACTCTGATGGATGATAGCTTCTAAAAATTGTCATATTCTGAAATTCAGAAGATGATTCTTTACTTCAGATAAATCAGTTTAAGTAAAAATTTTTCTTAAAACTTTTATATTACTTAAATTTTTATAAAGGTGAAATCCATCTAGTGAATTCAAGAAATCTGCTAGATAAGAACCTTTGGGTAATGATGTTTTCTTTTTATATATTTATTGTCACTATCCCCTGTTTTGTGAAACATCATTTTGTGTCATTCTTCTGACAAGATTCTTATTCCTTTAGAATCTTGTTCAACTATTTTTCTTTTTGTTTTTTATTTGGTTGTGTTCTGATCAAGCAAAACTTGAGATGAGTTTCCTAGTTAATTCTTCTTTGAATCAACTAGTTGTCATCAGTGAAAAGTTTGTGGACTTTGATGAGTTGCTTGAGTTAGATTTTAACTTCTGGAAGACTGTGTCTGAACAAAGTTGGAACGAATACTTTGAGATGCTTTGTAGTTTCACTTATCCAGATCTTATCAAAGAGTTTTGGATTAATGTCTCCATTGTTGAGCTGAATTCTGAGTGTGCTATTCTTTCTAAAGTAACTAGTGTTTCTATAACAATAACCTCTAAAGAGATTGTTAATGTGATCAATTGTGAGGAGATTGAAGAAATCCCAGGAACTCTTGTTTGGGAACACTATCTTCCTACTTGACGTATCTTTTTAGATCCATCTAAAACATCAGTGGTCTTAAATCTTCGTCCTCATGCAGTTGTTTGGAATCAGATTCTGAATTCAAACCTGCTGCCTAAAGATAAGGATTTAGGCCTCGTGGACCCAATTGAAAAAAAATGCTTCAACTTCTCAATTCAGACTTGCAGATTGATCTTCCTCAAGTTATGTTTGACTATTTGAAGAAGACTCTTTCTTCCTTTCACAAGGCAAATATTTTCTTCATTCCTTATGGACAATTTATTTTAGAATTACTTGTTCAGCAGGGGGTTATCGTAAGTTCAGAGGCTGATTTTCCTAAAATCTAGAGAGACAAGTTTGAAGCTATTTATGAAAGATTATGATGTTATATTTCTACATAGTTATGCTTTGTAACTGTTAGAACCTTTGTATTAAGCAATCTTGTTATTAATACAAAGTTTGTTCATGCTATTGTGCAATTTAACTCTTGAATATATATATTTATTGTTGTTCAAAAGAATTAAAAGCAATGGGAGTAAGAACTTAATGTGTGCAACATTTATCATTAATAAAATAGAAGATATTACAAATTATTTAGACATTCTAGTCTGTTGGATTGACCCTAAGGTATTCCTTATGATCATCTGACATGTCCAGATTATCTAAGTAGTCTTGCTATTCTTCCTTGGCAAACTCTACTACCTTATTTCTCAGTTGATTTTTGTGTATGGACCCAGAAGATCTTCTTCTTCTATGTGTCTTCACAAATGATGCTGAAGAGGTGAGCGCTTCTGAACTCATCTACTTGCCAGTAGATCCTTCAGCTGCTGCTTCACTTTCATTTGCCTGAGTTACTGCATTCAGTATGGTTGTCTTTCTGAAATCTCTCCTTGGAACCCAAATTTGTTTCTGTTTATACATCTTGGTGTTCTGAGGATTAAGTGGTTATGAAAATAAGTCTGCTATAAGTCCTTATATAGACGTGTTACATACATTGTTCCAAGTCTCTGTTATTTTAATATTGATTAAGTCAAATCAATATCTTAAATGATAAATCTTGGAAATGTTATCTAACAGTCTGACCTATTAAAGATTCTTTAACAACTATGAATATTATAGTTAACATGTTTAACTGTTACTTCTGGTTTCAGTTTAACTTCATTTATGTTTATCAGAAAATCAAAAGGGAAATTGTTGAGAGTATTTGCATGTAATAAATAAATTGGTCAAAAAGTACTATTTCATTTATTAAGGCATAAGGAATACAAAAATATTTTTCATAGGGAATTGTAGGATCTTAGAATAGATCTCTATCTAAGTCATCCCGAGCCTTATGATAATAACAGTTGTCATAATCTATATCTAGGTCATCCTCATCAGCTTACGTTGTAATGAATATATGTTGATGTTTCCGCTGTTTTAATAAAAATAAAATGAAGTTATAGGTCTTTTATCATTATCATTGTTGTTAAAATAATTTTAAAATGATGTGTTGCATATCAAGTATATGAGCAGGTGTTTGATGAAAGTAGCATCCTAAATGTTTGATATTTTATTTTACTCTGATTTATTTATATTACGCGGGGGATTATTTAGGGGGTTATAATAAGGATGTTCCATTATCTGGTCCACCATTTTTCTCAATAGATTCAACACCGGTGTGAGGGTTCTCTTCTGACATTATATTACCATCTCCTTCATCAGTATATCTATCGCCTTCTTATTTAGTCACCTCCTCCGGTTCCGCAACAGGAGCAGAGGTGGTTGGCATAGCCCCATCAGTATTCAGTCTACCCCTTATATTTAATTGCCCAGCCACTATTTTCCTTATTCTCTTATCCGTTTCAACAATTTCTTTCTTACTTCTAGGATCAAGAGAGGCATTAATAGTTTTAGAAGTATTACCTGCAAGGAGAATTCTATTCCTTCTTGCAAGGAATTTCTCAGGCTTGCATGGCACTGATCAATCACCATTTTGCTATCGTAATTATCATTTTAACAGGTGAAAGCATGCGAATTATTTACATTTTTCATATAGTTTGAGTGGTTTATATGTCAGTTTCTTTAATTTTGTATTTATCTATGTTTTAATTTATGGTATTTTTGATCTTTTTGGGAAGGTTAACGTGTTTTGCAGGTTGGAGGAAGTCAATGATATGGTCAGAAAAGGAACGCGGCGAATTTTCAGAAAGATTGGAAAAATCTATTTTTCAGCATGTTTTTCATCATGACAAGCGTGCAGTATTTTGATCATAACTTAAGCACCGTAAATCGAAACAATGTGGGTCCGACGGCAAATGAAATCTAAGATCAAGGGCTACAACTTTCATGAAGAAACTTTTTTCAAATTCGACATTGTTCATACGCGTATTGCCCATCTATTATACGTATGAAAGCTGAAAATTTTCGGTTTCTGCCCATACGCGTACGGAAGCCTGCCATACGCCCCATACGCGTACCATACGCACCATACGCGTATGGGCGCCTAGAATTGTGAAAAAATCCCAAATTTGACATATATAAAGCCAGAACGCGATTTTATAAGGGAGGACAATTTTTTACGGCAAGAACACGTTTTGAAGGCTGGAGAACTCCGATTTTTTGCATGGAATCAATATTTTCATGAGCCTTTTGTGATTGAATACTTAATTTCATCTCTAGATCTGTAATGTCTACCCTTTATATTTTGTTTTTCGTTTTTATTATGAGTAGCTAAACCCCCTATTGCTAGGGGGTGTCCCTGATTTTGTTATGTAATGAATTCGATATTATTTATGCAATAACAATTTTGTTTTAGTATATTTGATTTGTTCTTTTTTCTGTTCTTATTGCTTTCTCTGTCGGACAAACGAAGTCTGATTTTATGTGAAACAATTAAGCTGGACCACAATTGTTCATGATCTGTTTGATAACATATTGTAATAGATATCACCTAGGACTAGGGATACCTCACAATAATCGGATTATTCTTGATATAATAATGCTTGATTTCAACCTTAATTACCTATGGACATAGTAATTAGGTTGATTGATCAAAGGTTTCCTCACTAAGGACTTAGGAGTGAATACCCTAAAGAACCGGTAATCAATTATTTTGAAATACGTTGTTGCACTGTTAGATCATAATCGTTTCATGATTGAATCATACACCTTCCCTAGCATGTTACTCATATCTATTTTAACTATTCCAGTACTTTCTTTATTTTATTCGTAATTACTTTTAGAATTTCACCAAACAATTCCAAAACCCCAAAGCTTTTATTTAACTAAAATAAAACCATAACTCTATATCGTCAAGCAGTCCTTGAGATCGACATTCGGGGAAATTCCCTTTTATTACTACATTGGTTGATTAGTACACTTGCTAATTTACCGATCAAGTTTTTGACGCCGTTGCCAGGGACTGCCAAAGATCATAGATTTTAGAGTTTTATTTTAGTTTAAATTTTGTTGCTCCGCAATTAAAATTTAGTTTTAATTTTATTTGTTATTTTTATTTTATCTTATTATAAAAAAAAATTCATATTATTGTTGCTTCATGAATTCTTCTATACTGTGCGACTAATAAAGTTTGAGTTGTGTAGTTATGGATATCTTTTATACATTACCACCTATATCTCCTACATGTTGGTCGCCTGATTCGGGAATCACTCTGGAAGAGGCGACTAAAATTTTTAAAGCATATAACAGGGAGGTATGAATCCTTATGAATGAATGTGAGGAAGCTAACTTTTATCCAGATTATTTTATTTGGCGAGAGTGCAGGTTGGAAGAAGAATGTATGAAAGAAGAAGAACAAGGCATAACGTCAGACGAAGAAGATGCATTAGAAATAGAAGAATTTGAGGTAAATAAGATATACGGGGGCGAAGAAAAAAGGCAACTTGAAGATGATCTAGTGCTGGATGAAAATGCAGATGTAACGATTTGTGAAGATGTAGACATCCAACAAGAAAATCTTCAAGAAAATAGTATCCCTAAAAACTATTTTGACAAGGCAGATAAAAGACAAGAAATTGATAAAGTATTGGATTTCATTTATGCCTTGTTCACAAAAATCCCACTGAAAATGAGTTGGAAGAAACATCATCGATATCTCAAGTTCATGGGGTTGCTACCAAACAAAAGAAAGAAAAAAGATGATGTGTTCTTTGTTTCATATATGCCACCTTAACAGAGAATGAGACGTCGAGCCATGCGATGTTAAACGAAGCGCTGCTTGGGAGGCAACCCAAGGGAGTTTTATTTTATTTTGAGTCATTTTAATTGTCCGTAGAGTCGTATTTTGCATGTTTTAATGAATTTAGTGATTTCCTTTCATACAGTACCGATTTATTTTGATTAGATAACTGGTCATAGTGGATGATCCTGATCACTTTCACAACATGCTTGAGAGTCCTATGCTTAAGTCACCCTGACTGTTTGATACTTCTGTGAATGATTGGACGCACTGGTTGAATAAGGTTATCAGAACCAGGAGCAACAGAGCCTTGAACAAAGAGACATTATGAAAGTTGTCAGTCTTACCTGTCATGGTGAGATCAGAAAAAGCCAAACACATATATCATCATGAGAGAGATATCAGGTATGACTTTATCTATCAGAGTTTGCGTACGTTCTTTTTTAATATTAACTGTATGTGTACACACACTGAGGCACGTTTTTTTTATCACCTAGAGCCTTTCTAGCCATCCCTTTATTATTATTATCCTTCGTTTACCCCCTTTGAGCCTGTATCCTTTGTTTGTTTATACCCGTTATTATTAACCCATTAACCACATTATTATCCTATCCTGTTCGGAGTATGTGTTATTGTTTTTGGATATGTGTTCAAATTTTAAGTTTGGGGTTGCTGTTGGAATAACAACCTTTAAGTTTGGGGTAGCTATGCAGTTGATGAAAGTAAAACACGGTGAGTGCAAATAACCAAAAGACAAAAAAAGTGAAAAAGAAAAAAAAGGGGGAAGAAAATTTTTTCCTACTTAAAAAAAAAAATGCACTCACCAAATGGATTTTAAAATTCCTCACAAAAGCACCAATGAACGAACATGGTGACACGAATGATCTCACGTACTCTGAACCAAAAACCCTTGTTTTCCTTTTTATATCCTACCTTAACCCAAGCCCCGTTACAACCCAAAGACCTCAAAAAGTGTGTGTTTTGTGCATGTTGATAAGATTTGAGAATTTGTTCAAACGTTTGATCTGATATTGCTTACCTTGATTTGAGCGTGATAACACTTTAACCCCGAGAGACTTGGTGAGAGTGTGAAATAAGATGACAGGTGAAATAGTGTTTCCAAGTGAAAGTGTTTCTGGCTTGCTGGATATGAATAAAAAAGAAAAATCCAAGGTAATATCAAAGGGTCTAGTGCGAAAGATTTCAGAAGTATTATGGTAAGTCCTGTTTTTATAGTAAGTTTAGGGTGACATGATTTTTCTGAATAAAGTGTTACTTGAGGACAAGCAACATGCTAAGTTTGGGGTTGTGATTAGTCACCATTTTGCTATAGTAATTATCATTTTAATAGGTGAAAGTATGTGAATTATTTACATTTTTCATATAGTTTGAGTGGTTTATATGTCAGTTTCTTTAATTTCGTATTTATCTATGTTTTAATCATTTATGGTATTTTTGATCTTTTTGGGAAGGTTAACGTGTTTTGTAGGTCGGAGGAAGTCAATGATATGGCCAGAAAAGGAACGCGGCGAATTTTCAGAAAGATTGGAAAAATCTATTTTTCAGCATGTTTTTCATCATGACAGGTGTGCAGTATTTTGATCATAACTTGAGCATCGTAAATCAAAATGATGTGGGTTCGGCGGCAAATGAAAGCTAAGATCAAGGGCTACAACTTTCATGAGAAAACTTTTGGCAAATTCTACACTGTTCATACGCGTATTGCCTCATCTATTACGCGTATGAAAGCTGTAAATTTTCGGTTTCTGCCCATACGCGTACCATACGCGTACGGAAGCCTGCCATACGCCCCATACGTGTATCATATGCACCATACGCGTATGGGCTCCCAGAATTGTGAAAAAAAGCCCAAATTGGACATATATAAATCCAGAACACGATTTTAAAAGGGAGGACGATTTTTTACGGCAAGAACACGTTTTGATGGCTAGAGAACTCTGATTTTTTGCATGAAATCAATATTTTCATGAGCCTTTTGTGATTGAATACTTAATTTCATCTCTAGATCTGTAATGTCTACCCTTTGTATTTTGTTTTTCGTTTTTATTATGAGTAGCTAAACCCCCCATTGCTAGAGGGTGTCCCTGATTCTGTTATGTAATGAATTCAATATTATTTATACAATAACAATTTTGTTTTAGTATATTTGATTTGTTCTCTTTTCTGTTCTTATTGCTTTCTCTGTCGGACAAACGGAGTTTGATTTTATGTGAAACAATTAAGCTGGACCGCCATTGTTCATGATCTGTTTGATAACATATTGTAATAGATATCAATTAGGACTAGGGATACCTTACAATAACCGGATTATTTTTGATATAATAATGCTTGATTTCAACCGTAATTACCTATGTACATAGTAATTAGGTTTATTGATCAAAGGTTTTCTCACTAAGGACTTAGGAGTGAATACCCTAAAGAACCGGTAATCAATTATTTTGAAATACGTTGTTGCACTGTTAGATCAGAATCGTCTCACGATTGAATCATACACCTTCCCTAGCATGTTACTCATATCTATTCTAACTATTCCAGTACTTTCTTTATTTTATTCGTAATTGCTTTTATAATTTCACCAAACAATTCCAAAATCCCAAAGCTTTTCTTTAACTAAAATAAAACCATAACTCTATATCATCAAGCAGTCCTTGAGATCGACATTCGGGGAAATTCCCTTTTATTACTACATTGGCTGATTAGTACACTTGCTAATTTACCGATCAGGCACCATAGAAAGGGGAACATCATTGATCGCATCTCTAGTAGACACCTTCCCAGGTTTTGCCCTAACAACGGAAGATGTAGAGGTATCCTTCATGCCTCCTCCTATTGAGGATTGTTGTTAAGACATCATAGAAGGAACAAGATTGGATTTTTCTTCACACCGGGAGAACGAGGAGATTGTGGAGAAGAGAACAGAGTGAGAGCGATTTAAGTTGATTTGAAATGATCGCTCTTGAAACCCTCTTTTCTTTTGTTGGGAAAATACACCTTCCTGACTAGTATCCTTACAAATTAATCTCTTTAGGCCCCTAGTTATGTAAATCCCTAATTTACCCTTCAGTTTCTCAAACTGATTTTTAAGGACATCCAGAGTGCTCAAGTTATCATGGGATAATGTCACAACATCTTGTGTGACATTTTCCCTTATTGACATCTGCTTTATTCTTGTGCACTGAAGGCTACTGATCATGGTGGCAGGGTAATCACTCTCGGTAGTTGGGTCAACAGTGGCCACAAAGGCACATCTTCTTCCTTCAAGATCATCTATCATAGAAACCTTATGAAGAAGGTCCTGAATCCTGGAGATGGTCTTTCTATGTGTCATCTTAGTTAATCTTCCAATTTCCCATTTATCAATGCTCAATTCTGAGGGGGATTTCTGATGTTTCCTAATTGACATTGAAGATCACTCTGTCTGTAATGAAGTCCATACATAATAATTATTCTTTTATCTGACACCCCTCATGATAACTTTATTTTTATCATTGACAGCCAAACATTTAGATTTTGTAAAGTTAACCTTTAGGCCTTGGTCACAAAGTTGGCTGATACTGATTAGATTAGCAGTTAGTCCTTTGACATATAACACATTGTCAAGTCTAGGTTTCCCAGCATGGTCCAATTTTCCAATCCCTTTGATATTTCCTTTGGATCCATCTCCAAAGGTAACACAGTTGGAGGCAAGAGGTTCTATATTTACCAAATATTCCTTGAATCCAGTCATATGTCTCGAACAACCACTATCAAAGTACCACTTCTCTTCAGTAAACTCTTCTAAAGATGAATGGACTATCAGAGCCATATACTCATTCTTCAGACTCCACTTCTTTCCATTTATGCCAGTTTTCATCCTTCTGGCTTGAGAACCAGACTTGGGATAACCATGTAGCTAGTAACAGTGGGATTTAATATGCCCATATCTACCACAATGATGGTATTTACAATCTTGTTTCTTTTTGCCTGTAGCTTGTCTTTGATGTCTACACTGACGTTTGGAGATTCCCTGTGACATTTTCTGATTCGCCTTTTCCTGTTTTGCTGAGGTGAACTAAATTATGTATTTCTTCTTTTGCTCATCATAACTTGATCATCATATCCCAGTCCTCTGACATCTCTAGCATTCCTGCCAGATTGTAGTATCTCATCAAGCACATCATAACTGCTGTTAAGCATCCTGACAGTCTTGGTTACATTGTCAAGTTTGGAGTTGAGTAAAGCAACTTCCTCTTGAAGATCAGATATAATACCAAGATGCTTCAATCTTTCAACCTCAAGAAGCATGATAATCTTATGTTGATCTTCTCCTAGATGACAAATTTCTACGCTTCTTGTGTACAGCTCTCTGTAAGAGTTGACTAGAGCATCATGTGAGAGATCCCCAATGTCTGATTCTACATCAGAGTCAAACACTCATGTGAGTGCAGAAACCTATTTAGGTAATCCTTCATCACTTGCAGAATCATCTTCTGACCAGGATGTAGAGAAACCTTTCTTTTCTTTCTTGAGGAATGTGGGACACTCAGATTTAATGTGTCCAAATCCATCACATTCAAGGCACTTGATCCCCTTTTCTTTGCTGATTTTATATTTGTAATTTGAATTCCTTCCAAAGTCATTCCTTTTAAGGTTGTTGAGAGGCTGAGTCTTGACACTAGCTATTGACTCTCCCTCTATCTTCTTCAGTAATTAACTGTATTATTTTCCTAGAAACACAACAACCTTATACATCTCTTCCTTGGAGTTTGCCTTCTCACCATCACGCTTAGACACCAAGGCTAGACTTCTCTTTTTCTGAGTCTTTTCATTGAGATCCATTTCGAAAGTTTGTAGGGAACCCATGAGTTCACTACCTTCAAGGTGTTTAAGTCTTGAGCTTCTTCGATGGTTGTCACCTTCATGTCAAACTTCTTAAGTAGAGATCTTAAAATTTTTTGGATAAGCTTTGCTTCAGGAATCTTTTCTCCAAGATCACTTGAAGTATTCGCAATGTCCACACTATTCATATGAAATTCTTGAATACTCTCATCGTCCTTCATTCTCAAGTTCTCAAACTTGGAGGTGAGAAGTTGAAGTCTTGAGGATTTAATTCGAGAGGTCCCTTCATGAGTAGTCTTCAAGATTTCCCAGGCATCCTTTGCAACAGTGCAGTTCTTGATGAACTTGAAGATGTTCTTGTCCACACCATTGAACAAGGCATTCAAGGCTTTAGAGTTACCTTGAGCAAGCTTATCATCTTCATCATCTCAGTCTTCTTCAGGTTTCAGCTCATCAGTAGCCTTCCCATCTTTGATCTTTGGTGGATCCCACCCTTTAACCCAGGACTTCCAAGCTTTACCATCCATGGACTTGATGAACGCCACCATGCGCACTTTCCAATATTCATAACTGGAACCATCAAGTATGGGTGGTCTATTTAAAATTCCTCCTTCTTTATCCATCGAACCAGAAAGTATCATCCCTGAATCTCACCCAGATACAGAGTAGGATGTCTGCTCTGATACCAATTGAAATTTTGGTTAAGAAGATCGCTAAGATGTCAGACAGGATGTTGTGACACTTAATCTCAGCTTCTCACACAAGGATAATGAAGAACAGAATGCAAACAACAGAAAGAAAATAACACACAAGAATTGTTAACCCAATTTGGTGATCAACAACACCTACGTCTGGGGGCTACCAAGCCAGGAATGAAATCCACTAAGTAGAATTAGTTCTAAGCTAAACTCCAACGTTTATAACTTGACACCTAGAAACTACCCGAACTATATTTCTACCTAAGACTCTCCTAGGTATGAGACCCTTCTCAATTCCCTTTCAATCATAACAGTGACTGAAAAATTACAACTTAATAAACTGTCCAACTCAGGTATTCACGCAATACAAGAGAGACTCACAAAAGTAAAAACTATAGTACTCAATAACAGTTGTATATATTCAATAATAATTCTAGGTTAAACCAATCCTATTTATATCACTAAACAGAATTGGATTTGGGCTTCAGAATCGCAGCAATTCAGCTCCACATAATCCACAGAATTGGATTTGGATTTGGGCTTCTCTAGAATAGTTTCTTCAATCCTAAGTTTCCAAAAATGTCTCCATACTCGGAAACAACATTTTCCTTTTAGAATCAGAATCTTCGATTCCTCAATCTCAGATGCCACCTAGGACCAAATCATATTCCCATAAAACCTAGAAAACAGAAACAGTTATTCCAAACTATAACAGACAAAGATGTCAAATCAACATGATAAGACATCTTGTCTAACACCTTAACCTGCAGTTAGTTCAACATGTTAGGACATCTTGTCCAACAACTCTCTGTTAAGTTAGTTTTACCAAAATTGATGCCAACCTCAAACGCTTAGACTCATCATTAATGACCCATGTTACTTGATCGTTTTTCAAATTCTTGGAAACTAATCCTGTAATGATGAACTGTTATGCATTTATGACTATAACTCTTTTCTTCTTCTCTTTTTATTTCTTTTTGATGTGACAAAAGGGGGAGAAATGGTGGTAAGTATTTAATTAGAATCTGAACCCATTGAGTACCTATTCAGTTGTACATATTGTTCATTTATAATTTTGTTATTTAAATTTCTGTTATGGTTATTTTGCCCAGGCGACACATTTTAACTTTCTTGTACATAGATCTAAGGTGTAGCTTACAAACCTCAGATTTAACCTATCAGACTCAGAAAGAGCTTACAAGCCTCATATTCTGATGTTGCCAAAGGAAGTTAAAATATTATTTTTGGTTTTCTTAAATATGGAACTAAGGGGGAGCTTACAAACCACAACCTTGGAACTGTCTAACTTATGGGGAGCTGACAAGCCTCAGACTTTGATGTTACTAAGAAAACTGAATTACTTTTTCTTGAAAGTAGTACTTGGTATGAGTCTACATAACTCAGTTTTGGACTATTAGACTTAGGGGGAGGTTACAAATCTCATAACCTGATGTTGCAGAGAAAATTATAACTGCCCAATATTGTCCTTTAAATACTTATGCTTGTCATCATCAAAAAGAGGGAGATTGTTAGAACAAGATATGTTCATGACATATTTTCCTTGGGCCTTTATGATAACAAAGTATTGAAAGAACAATGGTTTATTTGATGTGTGTTACATGTGTGCAGGTTCTAATAATTGTAAATATTATAGTCAGAATCTGTTTTACATTAGCACACTTGAAAGTTGCTGAATTGCTAGCTTCTGGTGGCAGAATCTAAAGAACACTTGCTAAGTGATGTCTGGCGTAGACTCTGAAGCTGAAGGTCTCAGCATCAGAAGAAGCAGCATAATTATCTCTACACTTAGTGAATGCAAATTAGCTTCTGCTACCTGAAGATGGCTGGTTTACATCCTGAGTGAATCGCACACTCAAAGATAACACAGAGTCGCCACCGAACTTTATTTAGTCCCAAAGGACAGGGAAAATATCGATAAAACCCAAGGGGAAGATAAACGGGAACGGGGGTCGGCTATACAAAAGGAAGGTATTAGCACCTAACGCATCCGTCGTACTCGACGGGAACCATTTCGCTTGCTTCTAGGCTTGAATGGGTTATCTATCTAAAGGCTTCTAGCTAAAAGAAAGAAGAGAGAGAAGAAAGGAGAAAAGAAAAGAAAGAAAGAAAGAAAGAGGAAAGTGCTCGCGGAGGATTGGGGCCCTCGTGCCTACGTACCCTCATAGTGCAATGAGGAAATCAGAGCGTCGTAGTTCATGGAACCATGGGACAGAAAAGGAGGAAGGAAGGGAGAAGGAAAGAAAGGTGGAAGTGTGCTCGCCAAGACATCGCGTCTCGTGCCTACGTATCTGACATCCAAAAGAATGCAGAATCAGAGCTTCCGTAGTTCAGGGAACCAAACGAAAAACAAAATAAGAAAGAAACAGGAAAGCAAAAGAAGTGGTGTCAAAACCAGGAACAAGGGTGAAAGAAAAACTCTACTGGGGAAGACCACACAGTAAGAGCGATTGCACAAGAGACTAGAAAAAGAGTGGTGTCAAAACCAAGAATGAAAGAAACTCCGTTGAGGATAACAAAGAGGATTGGTGTCGAAACCAAGAAATTAAGAGCAAAATGAATAGAAAGGACTCCGCTGGGGGGAGAAAAGATCAAATAACTGCTAGGGATAGAGGGTAAGCGACCCGGCTGGGGATCCAAATAAAAGGATGGCGTCAAAACCAAGAGAAAAGTGATGCTCAGTATATTAACTGGCTGGCAGTGGTTAACCGAAGAGAAATAGTAAGACCAAGGTGGGGAAAATAGGCTGGTGTCAACAGACGGACTGTGATGAACCAAGAGAGAGAGAGAGTGTTGAACCAAGAGAAGGTGTTTGACTCTGAGGGGACGTCGGTATCTTAACTGATAAATAATGGTTAACCGAGGAAAGCAAGGATTGCAACTCTGTGGAGATAGAGAAGCATTGGTTTTAACAAAGAAAACTGTGATTAACCAGAAGAACGGGTGTAGGAACGATCGAAGGTCGTAACCCAAAAGGGGTGTTGGTACCGGCTGAACAAACAACACTTGACCAACGAAGAAGGGTATTGAACCAAAAGAAGGTTACTAACCCAAGGGTGCAAGTATTCGAACCAAAGGAAGGTTACTAACTGCGGGGGATTCGGTGTTTACAGACGGACTGTGATTAACTGAAAGAAGCGAGTGATTAACCAAAAAAAGGTGATTAACTCGAAGGGGGGTTCAGTATTTTAACAGACGGGATGTGATTAACTGAAGAAAAGGGTGATTAACCGAGAGAAGGTGATTAACCCAAGGAACTCAGTATGTTAACAGACGGACTGTGGTTAACTAAGAAGGAGCGCAAATATGTTTTAACTGACAGACAGTGATTAACCAACAAAGGGAGAAGAACCAAAAGATGGTTGCGAACTCCGCAAGGGATCTGGTATTTAACAAGAGTACTGTGTTTAACCGAAAAAAAGAAAAAAAAAAAGACTCTTCTAGGGGAATCAAAAGAACAATGATTGACCACAAGAAAAGAATAGGGTATTGAAACAAAGGGAGCTTGCTAACCCAATGAATACTGATCTTAACCAAGAAGAATGGTGATTGATCAAAAGAGAGGTTGAAAGAGATAGTAGTGATCAAGTATCAAAAGAGATTGCGAGGAAAAGGAGTGATCAAGGATCAACCCGACTGGGGCAAGAAAGCACACTACTGCCTGGAGATAGAGATGACTAAGTCAAGCACAGGGTCATTCATCCCCTACCTGAAGTAATCAGAATGAGAGTAGGAATTATCCCTTCTCATTCCTTCTCTAACACACAGGGTGTAGTGCAGAAGTTGAAACGGACAGCACAACAGCTCCAAGTTGTACAGTGCTCCACGTGTGGCGAACTGAACAGCGTAACAACTTCAATTTGTACAGTGCTCTGATGCAGGGCGTAGCGCGAAACTCCAACTCCGCGGTGGAACGAGAGAGAAAACTCTAAAGGAAGCCTAAAGAGAGGGAAGGGGAATATCAACTAATCGAAACATGGTTTCGATCAATTGACCAAAGGGAAACGCTATGCTAACAATTTTCCAAAGAGAGTGGGAAATCATTAAAGCAAAGAGGTGTGAATTATTAATTATACAAGATTAAATTTGCTTAATCACAAACAAACTTAATGCAAAGCAAGAAAAGAAATGCACAAACAGTACCAAATGATAATCAATATGCATTGCCAAACATGTTAACAAGTGATCAAATGGAATGTAAAATGTTTAAGAACAAACATTGTCAAAGTTGCAACTAAATGGAAAAATGAAAAGTCGAGCATCGAAAGTTGACAAGCATGCTTCAAACAGAAGTGAAACAACACTCAAAACATCCACAAATATCAAGCACATTGATCCATGGAAATTAAAGGAAGAAAGCATGTGCAACACACTTGAAAATACAAGAAAATGGCCATTCTGTACAGTGGTAACCGGTTACTCACCACGCGTTAACCGGTTACTTATTTGAAACTTGCGTATTTTGGTGAAAATTGCACTGAGTAACCGGTTACTCACCATGTGTTAACCGGTTACCACTATGACAGTGGCAAAAATAACAGAAAAAACAGCTTTCCAAAAGTGATTTTCAGCACTTAATCACTTATACCAACCAATACATGCTAAATCAAGAATTTGTGTACGAAAATTATACCATGTAAGTGCAATTAACACACATCACAAGCAACAATCATGGAGATTAAAGATCAAGCAAATGCGTAACAAATCGAACTGAAAACGATTGAAATTACATCGTAAATGCGCAGAAATGATTGAAACTGTTAGCAAAGATAGATCTACTAACCTACAAGGCGGAGGTGTGCCTTGGTAATTGTTGCAAAGTATTATTGATGTAGAAAATTAAAGAAAACCAGAGGAATCTTCAATTCGGTGACGAAACGTGTCGAAATCGAGCAAAATACGATAAAGCTCCAAAATGCGAATTCGAACCGTTGAATGTTGAAGCAAATACTTGAGATAATTCCACAAGCTGAAATAACTCCAGAAATGCAAGTAGAATTGCAAAATTGATGAAGGTTGAGCTCAAGAAATAATCACTTTTGATGTAAAAGTGATTATCCTTTGATGTAGAAATTGAGCTTTGGTGAGGTTTTGGAAGAGAATTGAGATGAAGATGAAGATGTAGCAGAGGAAAATCAGAGAGAATGTGAGAGAATTGAGAGTGAATTGTGCAAAATGGTTGAAGGTCCTTGAAAATGAGTGAAGGTGAGTTTATATAGACTTTAGGTTTGGAGTATGAGAGGTTTGGAATTTGTTTTGGACTTAGCTTTGGGTTCGGAGCTAGGCTAGGAGTTAGTTAGGCTTGACTCACTGAGTCAAGGTGGTTAACTCGGTTTGTTAGAACCAACTCGGTAACAATCCCAATGTGAATTTCCTCATCCAAAGGTTGGAATGCTTGTAAAACAAGGAACATGGTGCACTTAATTTGGAATGAAGCACTAGAGTAAATGTACTTGGATTGAATTGAATAGCCTTGAAATGTCTATAGAAGTCTAGAATATTCCACATGTTGCTAGAATATTGTAGAATCAATGACCAAAGAGTGTGCAAGGAGGCTGTCCCAAAAATGCAGCAGGAACTGAACTTTTGCACAGAGTAACCGGTTACCCACCAGGCGTTAACCGGTTACTTCAGTCAATTTTTGCCCAAATTGCTTAGGAAATGATACTGAAGTCCCGGTTTCGATTTTCCACCTCTCGTTTTGATGAGTAGACATGTAAACCTTTATTTTGAGCTCGTTTTGACGACGCGATGATCTTGTGAGGATTCAATTAATAGGGCTTGGAAAACCTGAATATCCTGCAACAAGAAACACACAGAAAAGTGCGAATGCGTATGCTAACGATGCGAATGCGCATGCTTATGCAAAAGGCAAAAGAGGGAGGTCAAATTTCGGGTTACGACAACTGCCCCTATTTAATCCTCTTGGACCTGAATGTACAAATTACACTAGCATTTCGATGATTCGAGGTAAAAGGGGATTAAATAAAGGAGTAGCTCAAAAATTTGGCCGACGGCGACAAAAGAAAAGTGTTAAGAAAGAATAGATAAGTGCAAAGTTGGCTGAAAATCTGCTGGGGAGATGAATCAGACCAAAAGAGAGGGCGTATGACCGATGCATATGCTATGTATGCATTTCTACATGATGCTTGATACCATGCAATGCAAATGCGCAAGGTAAGGCATAATGTGAAGCGGTTAGGCAGAAATCGTAGCAAAACGACTTCGACACCCTCGGTCGGGGAGAGGGCCCATAGATAAAGACAATCTCTGATGGAGAAGAGAGTTCACACAGGATGATGATTCCGCTGGGGAAAGAAACTAAGGACATCTCAGGTTTCTAAATCACCATAGCTGTTTCTGCTGGGGATGAAAGAATCAAATCGATCCTTCCTACCAAGGTTGACTCTGCGTGGGGAAATACATCCTTCCAAATCATGTTGACTTAGCTGAGGAGAAACCACTGCTGCTGGGGACAGATAGTTTCAAATTATTGGAGATGATGTACAACCCTTGCCGGGGAAAGAGAGCAAAGTGTCTCTGCTGGGAACACCTTGGCAACCTACCTAGCGACATTACAAATATGTCGGAGAAAAGAGATGTAAACAGACAAGCTTTTCGACAAGTCATAATGGCGCTTGCTGGAGGGAATGATGACTCTACTGAGGAACTGCTGAGGAAACAATAACTTCTTCAAAGAACCATCACATTGCCGACCAGGCGTTAGGCTTGCCAATGGATATTATTGATTATCCTGCAGGAGTTACTAATAACACATGCAATGCATAATGCTTTCTCGATTGATTTAGCTTTTTATTATTCTCAATGCTTTTTAGTATTATGTGATCGCAAATAATTATTTGTTTTGCAAACAAAATACTTGAATGAAACGAATTGAGATAACAAAAAATGCATTTTATTGAATATAAATTTTTTGTACATAAGATGTGTACAAGGATGAAAAATCGTTGATGAGGAAATTCTCAATAAAATTGAAAAACAAATGTAAATGGCAAAGGGAAATCATGGTTTGCATTGATTACAACATTGACTACCATCCACTGTAAGTCTAGGTTCCAACGCTTTTGCACCAGTTAAGGATAATTGGACTGCTTTGTTACTGTCTGAGGTCTAGCTGTGACGAAGAGAGGCTCAAGTGTTCACAGTCAATGCCTTTATCCATAATTTTTTGTCTGGACATGTTTTTTCTATTTTTTCGTCCACCGGGATACCCATTTTTGCCTAAGTCGCCCTTTCGGGTTTTCAACTTAGCGGGCTATTATTGTTTTTTTTCCATTGTCCCTAACTTTTGCATGGACATCTCTTTTTTTGGTCCATCGGGACGTCCATTTTTGCCTAGATTGTCCTTGCGGATGTCAATCTAGCGGACTTTTATCCATTTTTTTTCAGGTATAATATTTTTTGACTGCATCGGAGTTCACGGGCGATGGCAACTCATCCCCATCCATTGTGGTGAAGATCAGGGCTCCGCCTGAGAAGGCCTTCTTGACAACAAAGGGTCCTTCATAATTGGGAGTCCATTTGCCTCGTGGATCCGAGTGAACAGGTGAATATCTCTTGAGCACGAGTTTACCTTCACAGAACGTTCGAGGAAGAACTTTCTTGTCAAATGCTCGCTTGAGGCGTCTCTGATACAATTAACCATGAAAAATGGCTGTAAGGCGCTTCTCTTCTATGAGATTCAGCTGGTCGTATCTGGATTGAACTCATTCAGCTTCATCAAGACCTGCCTCCATGATGACTCTGAGCGAAGGAATTTCGACTTCAATGGGTAGAACTCCCTCCATACCATACACAAGTGAATACGGAGTTGCCCCAGTAGAAGTGTGAACTGAAGTTCTATAGCCATGCAGTGCAAAGGGAAACATTTCATGCCAATCTTTGCATGTCTTGACCATTTTCTGGACAATCATCTTGATGTTTTTGTTTTCTACTTCAACGGCGCCATTCATCTTGGGCCGATATGGTGAAGAGTTGTGGTGCTCGATCTTAAATTCTTGACACAACTCCTTTATCATATTGTTGTTCAAGTTGCTTGCATTGTCCGTGATAATGTTGCTAGGAATACCATAACGACAGATTATCTCTTTCTTGATAAATCTGGCAACCACTTGTCATGTAACGTTTGCATAAGAAGCAGCTTCAAACCACTTGGTGAAGTAGTCGATAGCAACCAGAATGAATCGATGACCGTTGGAAGCCTTCGGCTCGATCATTCCAATCACATCTATACCCCACATGGAGAATGGACAAGGTGAAGTCAAAACATTCAATGGAGTTGGAGGCACATGGATCTTGTCTCCGTAGATTTGGCACTTGTGACATCTTTTGGCAAAGTTGTAACAATCTACCTCCATAGTTGTCCAGTAATACCCAGCCCAAAGGATCTTCTTGGCCATAGCAGGACCTTTAGCATGTACACCCTCGCAGCCCTCATGTATGGACCTTATGATCGTGTTTGCTTCGTGTCTATCCACACATCTGAGCAACACAGAATCATAATTCCTCTTGTACAATATACCACCACCTAAGAAGAATTTGGCGCAAAGCCGCCTAAGAGCTTTCTTGTCAGTGATAGTAATACACTCAGGATATTCCTGTTTTTCCAGATATCTTTTAATGTCGTAGAACCAATGCTTGTCATCAGACTCATCCTCAATTGCTAAACAGTGTGCTGGTTCGTTCAAGTGATCAATATGGATATGCTGAGCTTCATTCCTCCACTTGACCTTGAACATGGATGTTAGAGTGGAAAGTGCATCGGCTAGTTGATTTTCCTCTCTGGGGATATGATGAAAAGAAATCTCATCAAAGTAAGGAATCAACTTCGCAATGTGTTGTTGGTACGGAACCAACTTGCAATCCCGAGTCACAAAATTCCCTCTGACTTGACCGATGACCAAGGCAGAATCTCCATAGACCTCAAGAATCTTGATTCTCATGTCAATAGCCGCTTCAATACCATAGATACATGCTTCATATTCAGCCATATTATTGGTGCATGCAAAGCATAATCTAGCAGTGAAGGGAAGGTGAAAACCTGTTGGAGAGATGAGGATAACACCGATTCCACGACCTTTAGAGTTGGAGGCACCATCGAACACGAGCGTCCATCGCGCCCCTGGTTCGGTTCCTATGTCAGGGTCTGGAGTCTCGTAATCTCTAATAAACAGAAAATCCTCATCGGGAAAGTCAAACTTCATCTGTTGATAACCCTCTACAGGTTGATAGGCAAGGTAGTCAGACAAGACGCTCCCTTTTATTGCTTTCTATGTAACATGCTGGATATCATACTCAGTTAATAGCATCTACCACCGAGCAATCCTTCTAGAGACAGCAGGCTTTTCAAATATGTACTTTATCAGATCCATTTTGGATATCAACAAAGTAGTATGGCAAATCATGTATTGTCGTAGGCGTCGAGCAGCCCAGACCAGAGCACAACAAGTTTTCTCTAAGAGTGAGTATCTGGTCTCACAATCAGTGAACTTCTTGCTCAGATAGTATATTGCATGTTCTTTTCTGCCAGTGTCTTCATGTTGACCCAATACACACCCCATTGATTCATCGAGAATGGTGAGATACATGATTAAAGGCCTACCAGGAACCGGCAGTACTAAGATCGGTGGTTCTTGCAAGTATTGTTTTATTTTGTCAAATGCTTCCTGACAATCATTATTCCATTCAACCGATTGATTTTTTCTTAGCAGTTTGAACATTGGTTCACAGGTAGCCGTCAAATGAGAAATGAATCTTGAAATGTAATTGAGTCTACCCAGAAATCCACAGACTTCCTTTTCTGTTTTGGGAGGCGGCATGTTCTGAATTGCCCGAACCATATCAGGATCAACTTCAATGCCCTTATAACTCACAATAAAACCCAACAGTTTACCAGATCGAACTCCGAAGGTACACTTCGCAGGATTTAACCGTAATCTAAACTTCCAAAGTCTATCAAACAGTTTCTTCAGATGAACCAGGTGATTATCTTCAGTTTTGGACTTGGCAATCACATCGTCCACGTAAACCTCAATCTCTTTATGAATCATATCGTGAAAGAGGGTTGTCATGGCACGTTGGTATGTTGCTCCTGCATTCTTTAGACCAAATGACATGACCTTGTAACAATATGTACCCCATGGCATGATGAAAGTGGTCTTCGCCATATCAGCTGGGGACATTTTGATATGATTATATCCTGAAAAACCGTCCATGAAGGAAAAGATAGAGAACTACGTTGTGTTATCTACCAAGACATTAATATGAGGCAAAGGAAAATCATCCTTCGGGCTTGCCTTGTTGAGATCTCGATAATCCACACACATTCTGACTTTACCATCTTTCTTTGGAACCGGGACAATGTTGGCAATCCATTCAGGATATTCGGAAGTGGCTAGGAACCTAGCATCAAGCTGTTTCTTTACCTCTTTTCTGATTTTGAGTGCCATGCTGGGTCTAGTCCTTCTGAGTTTCTGCTTGACAGAAGGACGTCCGGGCTTGAGTGGTAAGTGATGCTCAACGATGTTGGTATCCAACCTGGGCATATCTTGATAGGACCAGGTGAAGATATCAACATACTCTTTCAACAACTTGACCAACTCGGAGTGTACATGCCCAGCGAGGGACGCGCCAACCTTGACTTCTCTTCCGACCTCATTAGCACCAAGATTAACAACTTCCACTGGCTCTTTGTATGGCTGAATCTCTCTATGCTCGTGCTCAAGGAGCCTTGCTAGTTCAGCCAGTAATTCATAATCTTCCTCACCATCTTCTTCGGCTTGGTTAATTGGAATCCCAGAATTACAATAGATGTTTGCCATATTGTTATTAATGCGTTTATTGGTTCTGCATGTTTATGAATATGTTCAGGATGAGATATTTTGAAAAGTGAAAAGAAAATAAACTTTTGCCATTTATTTGTGAAAAAGTAAAATAAAGAAAGAAAATAGAGCATGATTTTGAATGCAAAAAACTTTTATTTATTAATCACATAATATTGCAAAAGCGTGAGGCCCTTTACAAGCTATCCACTCATCTCGGGCGAGGATGAGGGAATGAGAAAGCAAAATGCATTACATGTTATATGGGAAAACCAAAGGAATCACGGTAGATGTCCAATTATTGAGCTTGAAACCCGGCAGACACTTGTGCACAAAGCTTGAAGTCTGATTACTGGGACCAGCATCATCAAAAACAGCCACGATGTGACCCTGCTGGAAACCCGCGCTATTGAACTTGATTAAGTTGCACTGCTTCGACCCAAGTGAGTTAGATTGTCGACCAGGACGATAACCCAATCCAAAATGATTACGTTTCTCAACCACATCAATCACATGCCCCCAGCCTGACAAGGCACTTTTCTGGATAGTCTCCTTAGCACTCTTAGCAGAAGCTAAAGTCAATTGTGATGATCTACTTTGACTAGTGAAAGCAGAGCTGACATCTTCGAACTCGAGACACTACAACGGCACCCCAGCTATGCCTTCCTCGGTCTTGACGTATCGAAAAGATGATAGCTCGCTTACAATCAAATCCTCTTCACCACAGACGATGACAAGCTGATCATCAAACATGAACTTCAACTTCTGATGTAAAGTGGAGGTAACTGCCCCTGCAGCGTGAATCCATGGATGACCCAATAGGCAACTGTAGGCGGGATTGATATCCATCACTTGGAAGGTAATGGTAAACAAATGCGGTCCAACCTTGATGGGTACATCCACTTCTCCGATGATCTGCCTTCGAGACCCGTCAAAGGCTCTGACAACTAAGGTACTTGGTCTCATCTCGTTTCCTTCCACCAGTAATTGAATCAATGTTCCCTTAGGCATCACATTGAGGGAAGAACCGGTATCTACTAGAACACGAGATAACAGGATGTCTGTGCAAGTTACGGATATGTGCAACGCTTTTATTGTGGGCACTTCCTTTAGGAGCCAATTCTGATTCATTAAAGTCCAAATACCGACTTGCTGTTATATTGGCCACTACATCATCAAACTCGACGACATATATGTCATGCATAATGTGAGCATTGTTCAAAACTTTCAACAAAGCTGATATGTGCGCAGGCGAATTCATAAGTAAGGACAAAATTGAGATCCTCGAGGGCGTCTGATCCAACTGATCCACAATTTTAAAGTCATTTTTCTTGATCAACTTAAGAAACTCTTGATCATCAAGGGTATCTTTGTTCTTCAAAACATCCTCAGACGGGATAGTCTGTACTGGAATGGCAGTAGATGTCCCTTGTTGAACAACAGGGGTTACAGTTGCAGGTGTCTCCTTAGGAGAAACAACAGTTGGAATTTGCACAGGCTTCATAGTGACCTTCGGAGTGAACACTTATCCACTATGAGTCATACCTCCACCGACTGTAACATTCACGATCTCAGATTCAGTGAACCTTATCTCTTGACCTCTATAAAACACAGTTGACCCATACTTCCAAGGTACCTCCTTGGAATTCTGATACGGAAACAGCTTCGGCGGACAAACAATGATGGGTTGCACCTTCTTCTATTTAGGGGATTCCACCAGAACTTTTCTATAGACGATGGTGAACGGCTCGATAGCAGCAACTTTCTCAACAGGTTTAGATTTGGAAAATTGCACTTCGCCACGGTTCATCAGAATCTGAACACAACCCTTCAGCCTTCGACACTGGTTGGGATTATCGTCACAAATCTGACACTTACCATGCAGCCCTTTCAACAATCCATGTTCATTCAACTTCTTGAAAACCACAGTCATCAGAGTCTTTACCTCATCGACATCCATGATCAATTCAGCCTCTGAATTATCCTCAATCATGTTTACTGTAGGTCCATTGTGATTCGGCAACAGATTATTCTGAATGTTAGGTCCTTCCTCAGCGAAAGTCAGAACCTTCTTATCAATGAGTTCCTGAACCTTGGTTTTGAAAACAAAGCAATCCTCTGTTGCATGTTCTATGTATCCAACATGATAAGCACAAGACGCATTTGGATTATGCTTCGGACCAAATGGAGGAATTGCAGGCGCAATCTGCCTGGGGATAATTGCCCCTTGGTGAACCAAGTAAGGAAACAATTCCGTGTACGACACTAGAATTCTATCAAAATTCAGCCGCTTACGGCTTCCTTGATTATTGTTGTTCTGACGGTTTTGATTCTGCTGATTTTTGTTGTTCTGTTGATTCTGTTGCTGATTCTGAGCATTCTGAACTGGTTATTACGGATGATACTGATATGGAGTTTGTTGATACTGTGCAGCGGCAATGTACGAATATAGATAAAATGGCATGGGAACCATGAGAGCTTGATACTGAGGATAAACTTGAGCTGTCACAGCGTTGGCTTCACCCTCCTTTTTCTTGGACTGACTGTTCTGAGACTTCCTAGTGGCAGGCTGCTGAGAAGCAGTTCCAGGAATCTTTCTAGTCTTCAAACCATTCTCAATCCGTTCACCAATGGTTACAACATCAGCGAAGTTCGATGAAGAATTACCCACCATTTTCTCATAGTAGGATCCTTGCAACGTACCCATAAAGATGTCAACCAACTCATTGTTAGAGAGAGTCGGTCGCACACGAGATGCCATCTCACGCCATCTTTGTGCATACTCTTTGAATGTTTCAGCTGAGCACTGAGACTGATTCTGTAACTGCAATCTGGTAGGCGCCAGGTCAAGATTGTATTTGTATTATTTCACGAATGCTTCGGACAGATCCCTCCAAGTGCGAATCTTGCTGTGCTCCAAGCTCATGTACCAATCCAATGAAGCCCCAAACAAACTATCTTGAAAACAATGAAAAAGCAATTCATCATTGTCAATATGGGATGCCATCTTCCTACAATACATAATGATGTGACTACGCGGGCAACTCAAACCTTTATACTTTGGCAGATCAGGTATCTTGAATTTCTGCGGCAGCACAACATTTGGAACTAGACACAAGTCTTTGGCCTCCAAGCCAAAAGCAGAAAACCCTTTAATAGCTCTGATACGGTCTTCCAACAAATTGTAGTCAGCAGGTCTATTCTGATTAGTGGGCCTGACAAGAATCTGAGGATTTGGCAACTGTGAAGCGGCCGGAGCGTACACTTGCGGAGTAGCAAACTGAGAAGGATATACCAAACCCTGATTAACCATCTGACCAGTATTCTAACCCATCTGAACACCAAACGGATAATACGGATGAGGTACCACAGCATCTGAGGAGGATGCCCCAGGATAGAACATCCCAGGATGGACATTCTGAACAGCAGTTTGAGCAGCTTGAGATGAAACCGGGACATGAATAGGAGGACCTCTATACACACACTCTTCTTCATCAGGAGTTTCAGTGTCAGCCAATCCGGCATTTTGATGAGTTTGAACCTGAAGATTCTTAGGATCATCATTCGCCACTAGAGGTGGGACTGGAGTAGGCATGACCCATGGATATGCGTCAGCATTCCCGTTAGGCATGGGCGCAACAAAAGGCTGATATGGTATCAAGGCACTACCGTTATTTGCGATCTGAGGAGTGTAATTCAGAGGCATACCCCAAGTAAAACCAACTGGCATCTGGTTCAAACCGAATTGAGAATTTGTCGGATGAACAACAGGCTGATTCACAGGCTCAACTGGTACTTCAACAATAGCAGGAGAAGGAACAACGATAGCAGGGGTGGCCGTAACAACAGGAGGAACAGTCACAACAGGAGTGACAACAATTGCATCAGTAGCGGTTGCAGCCACAGTGGCAGCAACATCGGCGTCCCTCTGGGCACGAAGGAGTTCCATAATGACATCCGTGTTTGTCTGGAACTGATCCATCCGACCTTGGAATTGAGCCAGAGTTTCCTTATAAGCAGCATTCTCAGCTTCGAAGTCAGCCATGATTCTGGGTTTCAGATGAAGGGACGCATATGCGGGCATTAATGAATGCAATTTATGCAAAAATAAAGTTTTAAAATGCTTATGCAAAAATTAATTTGACATGATGAGATGATATGCAACACCAGAATCAACAAGCCAGCATAGTCTGAATAGTCAAATCTGAACATCTGCAAAGGTAGTGCTGTGTTGGTGCGAGATCTGACGTAATGAGAGAACAAAGGTTGGAAGAGTCTCGATTTCCCGCAGAAGCCCACCCCCCTCATAGGTTGATCTAGACACAACAAGGTGGTCCCTAGAAAGGTCGCCCAAACCATAGGACTCAGAGTGAAAACCCCCCACAGTAGTGAATTCTCACAGGACGGAAGTATTCTCAAGCGAATCACGATCTGGGATGTGGCTCTCGTGATAACCCAACATGCAAAACGCATGCCTCGCGACTATCCACGTTCTATCCTATGTGTATACTAGGCCCGGTGTTAGGACCTTTCTCTCCAATAATATCTACCCATCCCAACAGAAAACAGTAGATATCCAGAATATGCAGCATATGAATATTCAAAGCAGTAAAGAAATGCAGTAAATAAACATAAAGCTAAAGCATAAAGATAAAGCAAATAAAGCGCAAAAGATAAACACCCAAGCAAGCAAGAAAACAAACAAAACTAGGCGAGACCCCAACTCGCAAGAGCAAAGCGAGGCGAAGCTCAAGAGCAAGAACTCCCCAACAGAGTCGCCAGCTGAAGATGGGGAGTCCCACCTAGCTAGGAGACAAGCAAAAGGAGGCGAAGTTCAGGAGCAAGAACTCCCCAACAGAGTCGCCAGCTGAAGAAGGCTGGTTTACATCCTGAGTTAATCGCACACTCAAAGATAACACAGAGTCGCCACCGAACTTTATTTAGTCCCAAAGGACAGGGAAAATATTGATAAAACCCAAGGGGAAGAGAAACGGGAACGGGGGTTGGTTATACGAAAGGAAGGTATTAGCACCTAACGCATCCGTCGTACTCGACGGTGTAGCGAGCAATTTTGGACGCGGTTCTTAAGCGCTGGTCGCTCTCTGCGGCTGAGTTTTAACTACAGGTCGATTCATTTTTTATCCTACTGTGAGCTGATGAAGGAAGGGAAATAGATGTCTCCAATTAACCCTGCTTGCATACTGAGTTTAAACAGCGGTCTGTTAGGTTACGAATGCTATCAATGTGGGGGGGGGGGGCCTTGTACTGGTTATTTGTATTTTCGCCAATACGGTTTTCTTTCTTTCTTGGATTTTCTGGCGGGGAACGAGGATTAGGATGTTAGGACTGATGCTTTTGATAGATACATGAGAGTATGGGATTTTGGGTTTTTGTTTAGTGTGCTCGCTAAGATTTTTCTTTCAATCTTATGCCTACGGATTCCCGTTTACCGAAACAGGGAAATCAGAGCGTTCGTAGTTCCTCCTATTCTATGGGAGGAAATTGGGGTTTTTGGTGTCTTGTTCAAAGCCCAAGACGTGAAGCAAAAGGTAGTTTGTATCTTGTTCAAAGCCCAAGATGTGAAGCTGAAAGTCCTGACTTTAGAGAGAATTTGTCATCTCTAAAGAGGGGTCTGTCTGTTACGACTGTTTATAAAGGAGAATCACTTTAACCGGGATGTGTGAATCCGGCAATGCCATAATTTCCTTTATAGGGGATTTCAACCTGAAGGAGAATACTTTAACTCAGTGTAGAGTAATGCCATCTTTCCTTAGGAATTTCTCATACTAAAAGAGGGACATTGGCATGGATGTAGATGATCCAGAGGCTTGCCGCTTACAGCAGTTAGATGAAAGGGAAGGAGTTGTTGATGTTTGTGTACTGTGAACGAGGCACAGCTTTAATGCTAAAAGGTTAATTGGATTAACCAGTGGTTTTCTTATATAAAGCCTAAGAGGAGACTATTATGTGTCTCGTACAAAGCCCGAGAGAGAGGATAAAAGGTCTTGACCCGATGATGGAGTCTTTTGGTATCTCGTATAAAGCCCGAGATGGAGGCTATTTGTTTGTTTGGCTCAATAAGAACCTTTTTATATCTCGTATAAAGCCCGAGATGGAGGCGAAAGGGTGATTGACTCAACGAGGGAGTCTCTTATGTGTCTCGTATAAAGCCCGAGAAAGAGGCTAAATGTTGTTTGACCCCGCTGGGGAGAGTCATTGTACAAAGCCCAAGAGAGAGGCTATGGTTACTATTTCAGTTGAGTGACAGGTCCAGTATACTAATTTTAAAGAGAAAATCAGTTCTTATATAAGCAACACTGTACTCAGGGATTTGATTCAAGGATCAGGGTTATGCTTGTTCTTTAAGGAAGCGGGAAATCCGAAGGGTATTGAGACTGTCCGAGTCTACGGGTTTTCCTCCTATTTAACGAAGGGGTCACTTGAGAATGTCTTTGAGACTCAAGGATATTAGACTGTCCGTGTCTAGAGTTTCATCTTTTGTATTATGCTTTGAGAAACAGTAGTAGACTCTATGAAAGGACTGTTCTATGCAGATGATTAAATTCTGTTCCTATACCTCTAGGAGGTCGTCGGGACAATTTGTACGAAGCCCAAGAGGAGGCTAGAAGCTTTTAAGAAGCCGACGGGTCCTTGTACTAAAGCCCAAGAGGAAGCTATCATTCTCAGAGGAAGAGATCATTATATGAAGCCTAAGAGGAGGCTGTGAATACTTCTAAGAAGCCGTAGGGTCCTTGTACTAAGCCCAAGAGGAGGCGGGGTTGCTTTTAGGAAGCCCGTGGGTCCTTGTATAATGCCCAAGAGGAGGCCAGTGCTTTTAAGAAGCCGATGGGTCCCCAAACCCAGAGAAATTCAAGGCAAGCTATTCACGAGGAATAGATCAAGTCAGGAAAGTTCGAGAATTTGGAAGAAACTCAAAGATGCCATTCACGGAGAATACATTCATCTCTGGGAATAGAGTTTCTTGACAATTCCTAATGAGGACAGCCGAAGAGAAGACTGTATCTGGTGATCCTATTGGGGATCTAGTTGTCTATTTCTACGAAACGACGAAACGGCGTCACCTAGTTCTAGACGTAATTGCCGGGGAAACTCTAAATATATATACTATTATTACACAGTTGATATGAGTTTATGAAAGAAAACTTACAGTGAAACAGCCCCACAATACAGTTATATGTATATGAAAGCGGTAAATGAAAGCAATAACCACTTACTCGGTTGTAGAGCTTCCATGCTGTTTGGTTAGTTGTTTAACAAAGAAAGATTGAAAAAACAACAGTATATTCAAAATCAAAGGAGAAAGTGCTTTGAAAAGAAAGATTTGGGGCTTACAGCTCAAGGAGAGACCCAGGGTTTTATCAGTGAGCGCATTGTTTGAATTTTGTACAGCGGGACTTATACAAGTGACTGAGGCCCAAAATGTTTTATGTACGAGGGATGGGTCTTACACTCTCTCAAGAGGCCCAAAAAGTTTTAAAGAAAAAGAGTGGGGCTTATAACACGAGGGTAGGCCCAATTGATGTTTCCGTTAAAAATGGCGATCGCGCCGAGGTTTTCTTTTAACACGAAGGGACTTATACAATAAGTGAGGCCCAAAGTTTTTGGTTAAAAGGGGGTTGGGTCTTACACTCTATTTAAAGGCCCAACAGTTTTGAATGGGTCTTATATCTCAAGGAGAGGCCCAATTGATTTTTGAATAGGCGATGATCACGCCGTTTATTTTTTGACGGTATCGGGACTTATACAATACTGAGGCCCAAAAATGATTTGGTCAAAAAAGGATTGGGTCTTACACTCTATTACAGGCCCAAAGTGTTTTGAAAATGATTTATGAGGGTTGAATTAATCCAAAAACCCTAATTTGTTTTCAAAAATGTATTTAATTGAATAAAAATTCAATTAAAATGATCAAAATTGTTTAACATATGGAAAACAAATTGTGATCTTGGATTAATGCTTCAAAAATTTAGTATTGACCTACAAAATAATTAGAAAGCATTAAAAGTTGCAAAATCAAGGTGGAAAAAATATTTTAAATGTAAAAAACAATTAAAACATTAATTCTTTGCAAAAATATCAATTATACAAAATAAATAATATTTTTGGGATTTTTTGATAAAATAAAATATTTTAACATTTTTGTGAATTATTAAAAAAAGAATCAACTCAAAATCATTAAAACTCAGAGAGAAATTAATTTTTGAATCAATTAAATAAAATCACAAAATTCAAATATTTGAATTTGAAAGAAATGACGCCAAGAACAAGCTGAAGAACACGCGCGTGTTCTGAGATTCCCAGATTTGCATTATCTCTCTAATCTCACTGAATACTTAATCATATCATGTAATCCACATATCATTATGCTCGTCTCAACCTCACGATCATGTCTATGTCCATTAATTTCATTTAAATTAAACATATAACAAGAAATCACGAAAAAACCTCAAGAACCCTAATTTCTGCATGAAGGCTAGGATTTTTGATACACGATTCAAACAAAGCAATTAATTGAGGGAAAACATTCCATGCATGATTATGAACATATGGCCAAATTATTGTGCAGCAAAAATTGCATGGATCATAGAGTTAGAAGAGCTCATGCTTACCACTTGCAGCTGGTGATCGTGATTTGTGTAGGAGGTGTTACAGTTGTGTTGTGATGATCTGAACAGCTTCCCTAGGTGCTATGGAGTGTGTTTGAATGCTTGGACTTGATGGAAATTGGCTGGATCACTTCATGGCATCTCAACTGCACTTTGGTTAAAACCTTGAGCAATTGACTGGTGATTCTGAGAAATCAATGTTCCAGTTGTTGTTTAAGTGTTTGATCAGCTCATATGTGATGTATATGAGGTGTGTAAGTGATTGGTTTGAGTGGAATTGCCCTCTAGCTCAAAACCCGATAGTTACCTTGCTAAGAAAGGCATTTTTGCCAAGAGAAAGAGATTTTGAGAAAGGCAAGTGTTGTAGGCCTTTGGTGTACTTAAATTGAACACAATTGAGCTCTATTTATAGTAGAGCAAGTTTGTTTTGCAAGGAATAGTGAATGGCAACTGATAAGTAGGTTTGGCCAATGTTGGTAAATGAAAATCTAAGTCTCCTCTAGCCATTGACTAGAGGTTAGGGCACAGAGCTTTGGTTCCCTTGGTCTTGGATAAGTCTTGACTGATTTCAGATGAGAATGGCTCAGTCCATGCCACCTTGATGCTTCCATTGAATGCTTCAATCCAAATTTGGAGTCTTGTCCCTATTTTGGCCATTTTAGGTTCAACATGCTATTTCTTGTTCCATGGACTTTGGAGGCTTGGCTCAGTGATTATCCCCTTTAGATTCAATCCTCAGATGTGTCCAAGTGGATAGGAGCATTTGAATTTGGCTGATTTTGGTAAATCGAGCAAAATTGCAAATTCTGCCTTGCCTTTGACAGATTTCAGCAAGGCAACTTGCCAATGTCATATCTCATGGTGTAAGTTGAATTTGGTAATGTTCTTGACCATTTTGGAAAGCCCTTACATGATACAACAACTGTTTGAACATGTTTGGTTTTGATCTCTTTTGAATCCAAGTGAAAAATCCCCCTACATTTGGCAAAAAGTAAGGCAAAATCTGACTTAGTGAAATTTTCACTAAGTGTTGGAACAAAGTGTTTTCTCTTGATTTTGATCACTCCATAACTCAAAATCCTTAATGAATTGGACTTAGGTCTAGTTGAAGTTTTTGTAGAGGGTAATGAGGGCTACAAATCAAGCTTTGGATGTGAAAAAATGGCCTTGTGGTTTAGGAGTTATGATCCTCCAAAGTTGGTACCCTTGCCACTTTATTTTTAACTTAGAAAATTTTCTAAGTTTTTTATGGTTACCCCTTTTGCAAGTTACCCAACTTTTCTTGATTTTTCTTGATGAATGATGATTCAAATCATACATTAACATCATTTTAGGGTTAAAAATCCATTTTGGTGAAAAATCTCAAAAAGTCAAAGTTGACTTTTGTGCACAGTTGACTTTTTATCAGATGAATTCCAAACTGTGCAATTCTTCATGAAATCATGTCCTTGACCTAAATCAAACTTGATGGACATGTTTCATGGGTGTTATAGGGTATATTGGTGCATGCCATAGGGCTAGGGAGCATGTCCTGGTCAAAAGTCAAAGTTACAGTTGACTTTTCCCTTAAAACCCTAATTGTGGTGCAGATGAAATTGAGGCTTGTTGCTCAAGCTTCTTGGATCAATCCATTGTTGCAAATGGCTCAATGTAGTTCATTGGAGACCCTCAAACCCTCTCTTGAGGTCTTGGCTCATGGTTTGTCCCAAAAGTCAACTTAGGGGTGAATTAGGTCAAGAAACCCTAATTCCTGATTTCTGATGAATGCATCCCCTGAGGCAAAATTGACTTGATGTTTGGGTCCATGAGGTTCCATGGAGTATATTAGGTCAAGTTTTGGATCATTGGCTTGTGCCCAGATGAAAAATTTCATCTGGAGGCCCTCGTCGACCAAAACCCTAATTTGGTGACACTGTCGATCTTGAGACTTGATCCACCTAGAAGGGAGCAGCCTTGTACTTAATCCTTAAAGCGGGAGTCCTTTTGATCCATTGTGGATGTTTTAGAGGTTAGACAAGTTGAAGATCATGTCATTCCTTGATTGATCCTTTGTCTAAGCACTCAGAGAGGGCTTAAAACCCTAGTTTTGATTGTAGTGGATGTTCACCCATCTTTGGGGAGACTGATGAAGTATGATGGTTCCTCCATATTGTGATGATGATTTGCACAATGATGGGAAATCCTAGTGGTCAAAATTTGGGGTATGACAGATGCCCCTATTTAATCTTCTTGGACACGAAGGTGTGAATGACGAAGGTATTCGGGCATTCGGGGTGCAAGAGGATTAAATATCGGAATACCCGAAATTTTGATGGTGGTTATGAATGGTAGCTTACGCATTCATCTTCTTTAGCTAAGCAATGATGTTTATAAAAGGTAAACTTCCCCTCGATCCTGGTCTTCAGCCAAGGAACTGGTCTTAGTTTCTGATACAAACTTCCCCTCGATCCTGGTTTCCTACCAAGGAACTGGTCTTAGTTTCTGATACAAACTTCCCCTCGATCCTGGTTTCCTACCAAGGAACTGGTCTTAGTTTCTGATTTAAACTTCCCCCCGATCCTGGTTTCCTACCAAGGAACTGGTCTTAGTTTCTGATTTAAACTTCCCCTCGATCCTGGTTTTCTACCAAGGAACTGGTCTTAGTTTCTTTCGTCAATAAACTTTACTGACAAGGGACGCTATGCGTAGCGGTTTTCCTCAAACTTCTCGCCGAATTTTCCTGGGGAGATGCCATTTAACGAAAAAAGTTTTAATGTCAGACCTGCTGGGGAACCCAACCGTCTGAGTTGTAGAGGTGTACAAACTTCTCTGTTTGGAGACGCCATTTGTTGACTCTACTCGGGGAATGCGAGTCCCTTGAGACTGCATTCGTTTGGGGTCTTTACATCATACTTTTCTCGAAGATCTTCTCGGAGAAATCCCATATGATGTGATCCAATTTTGAGGTGCCGATGACCTTTTCATCAGTGGGTTTTTCGGAGAAAAACTGCCGTACTGCCGAATTTCCTATTTAGGAGGCTTTCTCTCGGGATTTTCTTTAATCTGGGAAAACAAGGATATCATCTTCAGTGGCGAAGAGTGATGTTAACTGAGGGCTCTCTGGTCTTTCAGAGGTTCAAGTTATCAAAGTGGTCGAGGAGCCAACTTCCATCCAAAAATAAAACTAGAGGAGAGAGATCGTTCCGACGCGACATTTCCTGACGAGGAAAGGGCTTGACAACTCGATTGAGAGGACTTTTATCACCAGGGGATAAGACCGACTTGAGTGATAGTGATGCAATTTGAAATGTGAATGCAAATCAATAATGCAATGATGCATGTATGTTTATGCTGACAAAACAGACGCGACATACAAACTGACAGGTGAACACGACTGGATACTCGGCCATCGTGGGGTGAAGAAGTACCGTTGGTTCAGAATAGCAATTCCACCTTGCTTAGGAGAGATAGTCCCTGCGGGGAATACCATTGATCGAGCTTAGGAGATAAGAACTCGGCCGAGGCGTGTCAGACGAAACAAGGTCTCTGACACAGTTGATCCCTTCATTCAGGCGTAATGGGTTAGAAGGAGTACTTTGATTCTGCACTTTGAAGTTCGCTTACTTCTGGAGAAGCGATCGATGTTCTTCTGATGTTCAACAGTCAAAAGAAATTGCCGTCTTTAATTTAAAAGCAGAAAAAGTTTTAACAAGTAAATTCATTTTTGTTTTATTTCAAGAATCGATAATCATGTTAAAATGTCGTTCTGTAAAGCTAAAACAAGTAAGAATTACAAACAAAAGCACAAGGGCTCAAATTTTATCGATAAGATGGAGATCAGCTAAACGCGTGATTCCAAAGAGTATATACAAAGTTAGAAAATGGTAATTTACAGGGAAAAGGGCTACGTTGAAACATAACGACCACTATCCTTCTACCAACTTTGAATTCGGGGCATCCTGAGCTTCTGTCGAAGATGACCTTGACTGGAGTTCTCCTCCGATGATGTAACTGCTGCTGAGGGACTTGCCTCTGTTGAACATAGTTACTTGCCATTATCCCTATGTAGCGAGCGATTTTATACGCGGTTCTTAAGCGCTGGTCGCTCTCTGCGGTTTGAGCTTTAACTACAGGCCGATTCATTTTTTATCCTATTGTGAGCTGAATAAGGAAGGGAAATAGATGTCTCCAATTAACCCTGCTTGCATACTGAGTTTAAACAGCGGTCTGTTAGGTTACGGATGCTATCAATGTGGGGGGCCTTTGTACTGGTTATTTGTGTTTTCGCCAATACGGTTTTCTTTCTTTTAATCTAGGCAAAGGGTTTCTGACGGGGAACAAGGATTAGGATGTTAGGACTGATGCTTTTAAATTACTGCTTTTGATTGATTGAGATATGGGATTTGGGTTTTTTTGTTTATTGCCCTCGCTAAGATCTTTTCTTTCGATCTTATGCCTACGTATTCCCGTTTACCGAAACAGGGAAATCAGAGCGTTAGTAGTTCCTCCTATTCTATGGGAGGAAATTGGTGTTTTGGTGTCTTGTTCAAAGCCCAAGACGTGAAGCGAAAGGTGGTTTGTATCTTGTTCAAAGCCCAAGATGTGAAGCTGAAAAGTCTATTTGTGTTTTGTTCAAAGCCCAAGACGTGAAGCTGAAAAGTCTATTTGTGTCTTGTTCAAAGCCCAAGACGTGAAGCTGAAAAGTCTATTTGTGTCTTGTTCAAATCCCAAGACGTGAAGCTGAAGGACCTCGGCTTTAGAGAGAATTTGTCATCTCTAAAGAGAAAGTGCTTTGAAAGATTTGGGGTATTACAGATGCCCCTATTTAATCTTCTTGGACCCGAAGGTGTGAATGACGAAGAGATTCGGGCATTCGGGGTGCAAGAGGATTAAATATCGGAATACCCGAAATTTTGATGGTGGTTATGAATGGTAGCTTACGCATTCATCTTCTTTAGCTAAGCAATGATGTTTAGAAAAGGTAAACTTCCCCTCGATCCTGGTTTCCTACCAAGGAACTGGTCTCTGTCTCTTTTGAAATAAACTTCCCCTCGATCCTGGTTTCCTACCAAGGAACTGGTCTCAGTCTCTGAAATGAACTTCCCCTCGTTCTTGGTTTCTTACCAAGGACTGGTCTTAGTTTCTTTTGTCAATAAACTTTATTGACAAGAGACGCTATGTGTAGCAGTTTTCCTTCAAACTTCTCGCCGAATTTTCCTGGGGAGATGCCATTTAACGGAAAAAGGTTTGATGTCAGACTTACTGGGGAACCCAACGTCTGAGTTGTAGAGTTGCACAAACTTCTCTGTTGGAGACGCCATTTGTCGATTCTACTGGGGAAAGTGAGTCTCTTGAGAGACTATTTTCATTTGGGATCTTTCATCATACTTTTCTCGGGATCTTCCCGGAGAAACGCCATATGATGGGGTCCAATTTTGAGGTACCAATGACCTTCTCATCAGTGGTTTTTCGGAGCAAAACTGGCGTGATGCCGAATCTCTGATCACGAGGCTTTCTCTGTGGATTTTCCTTAATCCGGGAAAGCAAGGATATCATCTTTAATGGCGAAGAGTGATGTTTATTGAAAGTTTTCTCTGGCTTTTCAGAGGTTCAAGTTATCAAAGTGGTCAAGGACCAACTTCTTTCCAGAATTAAACTGGAAGCGAGGTTGTTCAGACACAGTATTTCCTGACGAGGCAAGAACTGACAACTCGATTGAGAGGACTTCTACCACTAGGGGACAAGACCGACTAGAGTGATAGTGATGCAATATGAAATGTGAATGCAAATAAAAAATGCATGAAGTACGTATGTATATGCTGACAAAACAGACGCGACATACAGACTAATGGATGAACACAATTGGATACTCGGCCATCACGGGGTGAAGAAGTACCGTTGATTCAAAATAGCAATTCCACCTTGCTTAGGAGAGATAGTCCCGTTAGGAGCTATGTTGATCGGGCTTAGGAGATGAGAACTCGGCCGAGGCGTGTCAGACGAAACAAGGTCTCTGACACAGTTGATTCCTTCATTCAGGCATACTGGCTTAGAAGGAGTACTTTGATTCTGTACTTTTGAAGTCCGCTTATTTCGGGAGAAGCGATCGATGTTCTTCTGATGTTCAACAGTCAAAAGAAATGCCATCTTTAATTTAAAAGCAGAAAAAGTTTAACAAGTAAATTCATTTTTGTTTTATTTCAAGAATCGCTGATTAAGTTTAAACAACGTCGTTCTGTAAAGCTAAAATAAGTAAAGAATTACAAACAAAAGCACAAGGGCTCAAATTTTATTGATAAGATGGAGATCAGCTAAATGCGTGATTCCAAAGAGTATATACAAAGTTAGAAAATGGTAATTTACAGGGAAAAGGGCTACGTTGAAACATAACGACCAATATCCTTCTACCAACTTTGAGTTCGGGACATCCTGAGCTTCCGTCGAAGATGACCTTTGACTGGAGATTTCCTCCGATAGATGATGCTGTAACTGCTGCTGAGGGACTTGCCTCTGTTGAACATAGTTACTTGCCATTATCCCTAATTTTTGCCTGGATTGTACTATGAGATTTTCAATCCATCGGGATGATTTTTTTCATCTCTCTACCTTTTGCCTGGACCGCCCTTTCGGGTTTTCAATCCACCAAGACGTTTTTTTTTTAATTTTTAGGCGAAGTATTTCTTGACTACATCAACATTCGTGGGGTAGGCAAATTCCTCTCCGTCCATGGTTGCAAGTCTCAAGGCGCCGCTTGAGAAAGCTTTCTTGACCACATAAGGGCCATCATAATTTGGGGTCCATTTGCCCCGAGAATCAGTGAGAAATGATTGTATCTTCTTGAGCAAAAGGTCTCCTTTCCTGAAGACACGAGGTCGGACCTTTTTGTCGAACGCCCTCTTCATTCTCTGTTGATACAACTGACCGTGGCATAGTGCCGTGATTCGCTTCTCTTCGATCAGGTTCAGGTCGTCGTGTCGACTTTGACACCATTCAGCTTCGGTGAGCTTCGCTTCCATCAATACCCGGATTGATGGGATCTCTACTTCTATGGGGAGCACTGCCTCCATGCCATATACTAGAGAGAAAGGGGTTGCCCCTGTTTAAGTACGGACAGATGTGCGATAACCATGAAGAGCAAAGGGTAGCATTTCGTGCCAATCTTTATAGGTTACAACCATCTTTTGAACAATCTTTTTGATGTTCTTGTTAGCCGCTTCTACCGCTCTGTTCATCTTGGGTCGGTAGGGAGATGAGTTATGGTGTTCGATCTTGGGTATGTCATTCCATCGACCTACACTAATCATGGAAGAGAGAGTGGCTAATGCATCAGCAATGTGATTCTCATCACGAGGGATGTGATGAAAGTCGACTATGTTGAAGAAGGGTAACAACCTCCTTGCATAGTCTTTGTAAGGAATCAATCCTGATTGGTATGTGTTCCAATCTCCTTTTATCTGGTTAATAACCAGGGCTGAATCGCCGTATACGTCCAAGTTTTTGATCCTTAAATCAATCGCTTCTTCGAGACCCATGATACATGCTTCGTATTCGGCCTCGTTGTTCGTACATTTGAACGTAAGTCTGGCAGTGAAAGGAATGTGGGAACCCTGAGGGGTAACAATGATTGCCCCAATTCCGTTTCCATAATGATTGACTGCTCCATCAAAGATAAGTCCCCACTGGGAACCTGGTTCTGGCCCTTCACTGGGTAGCGGTTCATCGTAATCTTTCATCTTTAGATACATGACATCTTCGTCTGGGAAGTCAAACCTGATTGATTCTTGATCGTCAATCGGTTGATGAGCCAAATGATCGGCTAAAATACTTCCTTTAACGGCTTTCTGAGCATGGTACTTTATGTCATATTCTGATAGTAACATCTGCCAACGGGCAATCCTTCCCGTGAGAGCAGGTTTTTCGAAAACGTACTTGATTGGATCCATTTCGGAGACCAACCAAGTAGTATGACGAATCATGTACTGGCGAAGACGTTTGGCTGCCCAAGCCAAAGCGCAACAAGTTTTCTCAAGCATTGTGTACCAAGTATCGCAGTCGGTGAATTTCTTGCTTAGATAGTAAATGACAGACTCTTTCCGTTTAGTTTCGTCTTATTGGCCAAGTACACATCCCATTGAGTCCTCTAGGACTGTGAGGTAAATGATCAGTGGTCTTCCTTCCACTGGGGGTGATAGAATCGGAGGATTCAATAGATATTCCTTGATACCGTCGAAGGCGGTTTGGCAATCTTCTGACCAAACACAATCCTGGTTCTTTTGAGTAATTTGAAAATCGGCGCACACGTCGCGGTCATAAGGAATATGAATCTGGAGATGTAATTCAAACGTCCCAGGAATCCTCTGACTTGTTTTTCAGTTTTCGGAGAAGGCATTTCTTGAATGGCCTTGACCTTGTCAGGATCAACCTCAATTCCTTTCTGGCTGACGATGAACCCTAGTAGTTTCCCCGAAAGGACACCGAAGGTGCACTTGTTGGGATTCAAGCGGAGCTTGAATTTTCTTAGACGTTCGAACAATTTTGACAGATGTTCAACGTGCTCATCCTCTGTTCTTGATTTTGCAATCAAATCATCGACATATACCTCAATTTCTTTGTGTATCATGTCATGAAACAGAGTAGTCATGGCCCTTTGATAGGTTGCCCCGGCATTCTTCAAACCGAACGACATTACCTTGTAATAAAAGGTACCCCATGGGGTAATGAACGAAGTTTTCTCCATGTCTTTCGGCGCCATTTTGATCTGGTTATAGCCCGAGAATCCATCCATGAAGGAGAATACTTTAAACCTTGCTGTGCTGTCAACCAGCATGTCAATGTGTGGTAAAGGAAAGTCGTCCTTTGGACTTGCCTTGTTCAGATCTCTGTAATCAACACACATTCTGACCCTTCCGTCCTTTTTGGGAACGGGTACGATATTGGCTAACCATTGAGGATATTTAGATGTAGCGAGGAAACCCGCATCGATCTGTTTCCGTACCTCCTCCTTGATTTTGATGGCCATGTCCGGGTGAGTGCGTCTCAACCTTTGCTTTACTGGCGGACATTCCGATCTCAACGGTAAGTGATGTTCCACGATGCTGGTATCCAACCCTGGCATATCCTGATAGGACCAAGCGAATACATCGGGGAATTCTTTGAGAAGCTTTATCAAACTTTCTTTGACAGTTGGACTGAGCAGTGCTCCGATCCTGATTTCTTTTCTCTCTTTTTCTGAACCCAAGTTTACCGTTTCCAACGGTTCTTTGTGAGGTTCAATGGACCTTTCCTCTTGTCTGAGTAGTCGGGAGATCTCTTCTGGAATTTCGTCGTCAACTTCTTCTTCAGCCTCGAATACCGGGAACTCAAAGTTGGGAGAAGGAATCGAATCGTATGTTTCAACGGGGTATAAAACAAGCAATCTGCATGACGTGATGATTCGTGTTTAGAAGAGATAGAGAAAATGCAAGTGTGTGCAGTGTTTTGATTTTACTGCTTGTTTTTATTATTGAATGTTTTTTAGGATTACCATTTTCTGAAAAAGCAAAAAGAGAAAACAGCAATTAATGCGAAAATTACAGAACGACGTTATTTTATTAATGAACAAGTCGAATCTTGAAACTACAACCCTATAAAACAAAACTCTGTCGCTTTGGCCAAAGCGAAGAGGGAAATTTACAGAAAACGAGCCCTATCAAAATATCTGTTTCACCTGGGCAGGGTGAAAGGTTAAAGATGGCAATTACTTTGACTGACGAACGACCTTCGGAACCTCGACGGTAACCCATTGGCGGCGAACTCCTCGGTGAACCATAAAGTCTGGCACCTTCTTTGATTTGTCTTCAGAAATGACGCTGATTTCTGGTGGAGCAGGATCATTGGAATCTGTCTCCCAAGAAGAATTGTCGTAGGAGGATTCCTCTGTTGTATTTTGCATAGCATTTATGCTCTCAGCTGTATCTCCTCATCCAGTTGACTGGATATCTTCGAGCCTGATACGAGAGCTTTCGGGAGCAGTGTACTTGACCATAAAGTCATATTTTCCACTAGGTTGTCCCAGAGTGTCCCAAACTTCTTTGGAACTGGAGAAGTCATCCCTCTCGATGACGTTGACCTCAGAAAAAGCATAGTTGATGAATTCTAGTCCTGCAAACGTTGCGAATTCATCTTCATGTTGCGTAGTTTCTGAATAACCTGAGTGTTGATCCCATGACGTGGTGGGGACATAGGTATTCTGTTCAATGACGCTCAGCTAAGCTTCATTACTCGACTGACTTTCTTGCCCCAAGTTTCCTGGGTAAGACTGCCACATTGGCAGACCATCCATCGGGCCATAGTAATTGTAGTCAAAATTATCTTTCATCAGAGTGTCTTCCTCTAATGAATTTGGCGGAGCACGGCATCCTTCCGGATCACAATCTCCGTAGATTATTTCGACATCTAATCTTGGTATAAATCTCGGACTTTCTGTAGGAAAGCAAAAAGGCATAGGCACCTCTTCCTGAGACATATAGCTGTCCTTGTTAAGGTAAGACTTCCATTCTTCATCTGTGTCAGAGGGATCTTCCTCATTGATAGCATGAACTGTCTAAGACACTGGGTGAAGGAAACCTCCACTGTGGAAGAAGTTTTGAAGGGGATGAAGACTTTCATCGTTGGCGGCTGTCTGGGTACAGGTCGCAGAAAAACCAAGACCCTTCTTTGTTTTATTGTCAATAGGAACGACAAGCCGTCCCCATCCGGTTGTATTGGTACTCTCGACCGCTTTGATAGCATCTTTGTATGAAGAAATTGAAGTTCCTTCTTTGAACTGATTGTTCTTGCTCACCGATAGTGCTTGGAACTGAGTTCCAATAACCTCCTCGGGTTCCGCACAAGTAGATGATGATAGGTTACTCACAAGCAAGGCTTGTACCCCACAAACCGTGACAAGTTGATCATTCTTGATGAACTTTAGCTTTTGGTGGAGGGTTGAAGTAACCGCTCCAGCCTGATGTATCCAAGGTCTTCCTAATAAACAACTGTATGTTGCCCAGATGTCCATGACCTAGAAAGTGATTTGGAAAGTGTAAGGACCAATAGTTATGGGAAGATCAACTTCGCCGATAACTGTTTTTCTGGATCCGTCGAATGCTTTGACGACGACCTCACTGACTCTCATCGGAGGGCCCTTAAATGATAATTGCATCAAAGTGGACTTCGGCATAACATTCAGGGCTGACCCTGTGTCTACCAGTACGTTGGCTAAAGCATCGCCCTGGCAGTTAACTGTGATATTGAGCGCCATGTTATGACGACGACCCTCTTCAGGTAGTTCCTCATCACTAAATCCCAAATTATTGCAGGAAGTGATGTTAGAGACAATGCTATCGAATTGTCTGATTGTTACATCCTGTTCCACAAAGGCTTGCTCCAAGACATTCTGTAGAGCCTCTCTGTGTGCCTCTGAACTGAGTAACAGTGATAATACTGAGATCTTTGAAGGAGTCTGTAACAGTTGATCAACAATGTTATATTCACTCCTTTGGATGAGCTTTAGCATCTCATCTTTGTCTTTTGAAAAGTCAGGATTACTAGATTGACCGACTGGCGGATCAGGAATTTCTGCCTGAAGTTCCTTTTCTTTGTTGGATTCTCCAACCCCTCTGTTGAAGATTCGACCGCTCCGTGTTACACGACTGATGTCTGCAATATTCACGACAGAGGGTAATGGAATTTCCTTTCCATTCTCAATTATTGTTGCACCGTATTTGTAAGGGATTGCCTTAGCTGATTCATATGGTAGTGGCCCCGGTAGATAGATGACTATGGGAACCTTCTGATTTTTCTGACCATCATAAGTAACCTTGATCTGTTCCCGGTTGGGAACTCTAGATTCATCAAATAGAGGGATGATGGCAAAAACATCCCTGGTCTGGTGATGACCAGAGATGGTGACAGCATCCTCAACTTGATCGGCAAGGTAGTTCGGCGACCAAATGATGGGTCCTGAGCCTGGATATGGACGAATTTCTCCATGATCGACCTGACCCTGAAGAGCTGCTCTCACAAGGTAACACCCTTGGTTAATTTCCGAACAGACGCTACAACTGTCATAGTTGTGTGGTGGCACCTGGCCACGCCCACTTTGAATGCAATGTAACCTCACTAGGTTATCTTCCATTGATCGGACATCCTGACTTTGACGACGAGTAGGATTTCTGTGATTGATACTAATCTGCTGAGTATCTTCGTCTATATAGATTGGCATCCACCAGTGATTTAACAAGTGCTGAAGTGCCTCCTGGACAAGGGTACAACCTCGATCGTTTTCGCAACCTGCTTTACAGTTTTGATAATCATGTGATATTAAGAATCCGAGTCGGACCTGCTCAGCATGTAACTCTACCAGGTTGGTATTCATCACGCGAATGTCAAAGATCTGAACCATGTTGATTTGATAGGAGTTCCTATCATGGTAGTCTTGGATCCATCCAAAATCCATCTGACGCTGGAGGGCCTCTTGTATGAAAGAGCATCCCTGTTTGTTTACCGAGCAAATCAGACAGGAACTGTAATCGTGCCGCGGCAGATTATGATACTGGCTTTGCCTTGAGTGCATCGCCACCAAGTTGACATTCATCGCACGGATGTCGTGGTTTTGAATGACATTGGAATTCGTGTAAACCATGTTAACTCCACGAACTCGGTGCTCTTGGATCCATCCAAGATCCATTTGTTCCTGTAGAGCTGCTTGCACTACAGAACATCCCTGGTTGTCTTTAGAGCAGATATCACACTGGTGATAATTATGAGGTGGCACATGGCCATATCCACTCTGTCTACAATGCATCTTGACCAGATTGGTCCCCAATAAGAGTACATCGTGAATTTGATAGACATTGTTAGTCTCTTTCTCAATCAGATTGACTGCAGTTTTCTCATGTTGAGGCAGCGGGTTCGTAAGAACATTAGGATTCGTATCTTTGAAAGATAAGAGCCCGCTCCTAACAAGCTTTTGCACGTCGGATTTGAAATTGAGACAAGTCTCAATGTTATGCCCTGAACCTCCTTGATGATAAGGGCATGTCTGATCCGCTTTAAACCAAAAAGGCGAATTTTCCGGAACTGAAATGGGAGACTTAGTCTGAATGTGCCCCTTAGCCAACAGTAACGGAAACAGCTCTGCGTACGTTACGGGTATAGGATCAAACCCTGATGGCCGTATTGTACGGTTGTTGTTATATGGAGGACGAGCCTGCTGAAGAGGCTATTGTGTCCTTTGTTGGTCAGGTTGGCTCTGCGCAACCTGAGGTTGATACATAGGAACAGGCGCGGGGCCGATAGCGGGAGTAATAGCTGCTACTGGCTGATAACGTCGCCTTTGCTTTCCGAGAGAGATATTCCCAATATCTTGCTCTTTTTTCTTAGGGAGAGCACTACCGTATTTTTTAGTACCACTCGTCGATCCAGTGTCTTTTACCAAACGTCCTTCTCGGACGGCTTCCTCAAGAATTACACCCATACCGACCATCTCGGTGAAATCACTGGGCGCACTGGCGACCATTCGGTCATAGTAAAATGAGCTTAAGGTCTTTAAGAAGATATTTGTCATCTCTTTTTCCTCAAGAGGTGGACAAATTTGAGCGGCAATTTCACGCCACCTTTGAGCATACTCCTTAAAGGTTTCCCTGTCCTTTTGTGACATTGATCTGAGTTGATCTCTGTCGGGTGCCATGTCCAAATTGTACTTGTATTGTTGGACGAAGGCAGTACCAAGATCTCTGAATGTACTGACCGTAGTACGGTTTAAACCCATGTACCATTTGAGTGCGGCACCGGTTAAACTATCCTGGAAGTAGTGAATCAGCAGGTCCTGATTCTCCGTCTGAGCTGACATCCGCCGAGCGTACATCACCAGATGGCTCTGAGGGCAAGAGTTACCCTTGTATTTTTCAAAGTCGGGCACTTGGAACTTGTGCGGGACTTTCACATTTGGGACCAAACAGAGGTCTGCGGCATCCTTTCCAAACAGATCCTGACCGCGAATGGCTTGCAGCTCTTTCTGCATTTCCAAGAACTGCCCCTGGAATTCATCCATTCTGTCAAACATAGTTTCCTTCTTACCAGAAGGTGTCTGTGGAATCTGTCCTTCTGGGACAGTGTGCACCACAGGGGGTGGTACCGTGACTATGGCAGTAAGTCTTGGCGCCTCCCGAAGTTTGTAACCTTCAGGAGTCTTGAGTATGCCCCTGGCATCTTCGCTTTCCCGAAGTTTGTAACCTTCAGGCCTAGCGGCTTCTGTTGCGATTCCCTGATCTTCAGTGATCGGCGGAACATATCCTTCCGGGATATAGTTAACAGGTATGCCCCAAGGACGATCTTTCGGCATCTGATACCTAGGATCATACTTTTCTATGATGGGCGTTGAGGTGATCTCTGAGATCACGGTTCTTTGTAGCTGAGCTTCTGCCATGGCTTGCATGTCGTTACGAAGCTTTCTCATATCCTCTCTTAGAGCGTCGATCTCTTCTTTCAACTCTCTGTTTTCTTCCTCAAGATCATCCATCCTTTTCTGACGATTGGCCCGAGTATTATACGAATGAGACAGTTTGACTCTAGAATCGAGACACAAACGTGAGATTCGTAGGGAAGAAGAATACGCGATGTGAGAATGATGAATGCAATGATTATATTAATTGTTTTTTGGTTTAATCAAAATAAACTTCGACAATTAGATTACAAATATCAAACAGTGGGGAAACCCCTTTTTATTGAATTCCAAAGGATTACAGAAATGGAAATACAGTAGATTACAAAGTGCAGAAACAGAAACCTAAACTAATGGGTCCCGAGTCCTCTTCTTTGACCGGGGCGCTTGGGCCGTTGTCGGGTTGTCGTTCCTTTGCCAGGTGAAAGGAGCGAGCAAATTCCTTTAGTCATCTTGATTCTCTACAGCATGCTGCTCCAAAATTTCAATCAGAGCATCTTTCTCTTTTAGTAGTTGTTGTATTTGGATACACTCTACGTCGAGGGTGCGATACTTGTTCTTCCAAGATCTTCTTTCCTTTTGAACTTTGTTGAGAGTAACCTGAAGCTTTTCATTTTCCGTCATGAAGTACATGACAGTTTCCCTCGGTGGAAGAATTCCGTAACGAGGATAAGGCATCTTTAGCTTGAGAGCTCTAGTTTGTACCCAATGGAGATAAGGCTCCACCGAGACACAGTCCGGTTTTCCCAGAGACTCTCGTCCTTTCTTATGAACCTGTTTCCAAGCATGCACTATTTCCATCTTTAGTGCTCTGTCGTTTTCTCCTTCTTGAAGAAAAGACCTTCCAGATGAACACCCAGTGGGATGTGTCTCATCGGGTATCCAAATTGACGAAGAACTAATATCGGATGATAGTTGATTCCTCCTTTAGTTCCTATGAGGGGTACGATGGGGAAGTTTCCACAACGGTCAATGATTCTGATTCCCTCATAAATCCTATTACACCAATCTATATCAGAATTGGGGAGAGACATGATCTTCTGCGACCAACGTAAGACACTCTTGCAATCCCAAAAAGCAGCAGACTTGGGCAAGTTAGAGATAAACCATTGGTAGAGCAAAGGTACACAGCATATGATCTCTCCTCCGCTGTACAAATTTCCCAAGTGTACAGAATGATACGCATCTGTGAGCAAAGTCGGCACAGGGTTTCCAATGAGAAAAACCTTAATGGCGTTGATATCGACGAAGTTATTGATGTTGGGAAACAAAAATAACCCGTAGGTGAGCAAGATAAAGATGCTTTCAAAAGCAGTCCCGTTCCCTATACTAGCAAAGTACAGAGCTTTCTCTGTCAAGAACTGGGCTGGAAAACCTTGGATGTCACCCTTAGTGGTCATGTGAGTCCTGAACTCAGACTCGTCCAAATGAATTGCTATTGCAATAGTCTGATTCTTTGGAATTTCTTCCAGTCCAGAAAACGGAGCTCGATCAGTGATATGTAAATCAGTCAGATGAGAATACTCCTCCAGCGTTGGTGATAGCTGGTAATCCGGGAATGTGAAACAGTGATAAACCGGATCGTAGAACTGAATGAGCGCGTCCATGATCCCCTTAATCACATGGACTCTTAACAGTGGTAGCAAACCACCATGCTTGGCTCTGAAAGCCTCTGGGTTAACGATCATCCTCGCTAACTTTCTCAAATCCGCTAGCTTTGGAGCCTTGAAGGTATACTGGTGAGTTCTCCTTCTACCGAAATCCATTTATGCAATCTTTTTCTCTGATATTTGCAATCACAGTCTTAGTTTAATTTGAAAAACAGAGAGACTAGAAGAGAAGTTTTTTTTTTGAATGTTTTAATGTTTTATTAAATGGATGCATGAATGCAGCACACAAAAACATAGAAAAAACATGGGGTCAAAGGGTCGTTGTCATGAAGTCAAGGCTCTACCCATCCCCAAAGGTTTATACTAGGGTGATTTTTGTACCTGTACTCATTATCATCAGCTCCTCCCAGGAAAGCAAAACAACAAGCGGATCGCCAGCGAGTTGTAAAGCAATCTTAGAGTAAGTGCCATTCACCGAGAATAGATCACCAGCCTCAAATGAGGGTAGTATCGCATAACAACTATTTCGGATAGTTTCCGCACTATGAAAGGGTTTGACTCCTCAGCTTCTCAGACTTAACAACCGGCCCATTGGCTAGAAGAGTGAATGGGTTGCGTTGGTCAGCCTCCACTGAGGTTGATGGTCGACCCCGTCGCCATCACTTATCTTAAGTGTATACTCATTCTCACCACATGCGGCATCACACGCATTCCCATCAGCAGAAAAATAAACACATATAGCAATTAGGAAAAGCAGTATTTATATTTTTCCTAAACATCCTAGACCTTTAAAGCTATGAATCCTAAGTTCCTGACAGAAAACGGGTTCCCCGACGGAAGCCCCAATCTGTGGTTTTCACATAAGTGAAGAGAAAAAAGGTTTGTCCAAGGTTTCCACCTTAAACGTTTAAGAAAGAAGATTTGGGCCCCATGGTGGGCGCCATTTTTCTGTAGCGAGCGATTTTGGATGCGGTTCTTAAGCGCTGGTCGCTCTCTGCGGTTTGAGCTTTAACTACAGGTCGATTCATTTTTTATCCTATTGTGAGCTGAATAAGGAAGGGAAATAGATGTCTCCAATTAACCCTGCTTGTATACTGAGTTTAAACAGCGGTCTGTTAGGTTACGGATGCTATCAATGTGGGGGGCCTTTGTACTGGTTATTTGTGTTGTCGCCAATACGGTTTTCTTTCTTTTAATCTAGGCAAAGGGTTTCTGACGGGGAACAAGGATTAGGATGTTAGGACTGATGCTTTTAAATTACTGCTTTTGATTGACTAAGATATGGGATTTGGGTTTTTTTATTGATTGCGCTCGCTAAGATCTTTTCTTTCGATCTTATGCCTACGTATTCCCGTTTACCGAAACAGGGAAATCAGAGCGTTCGTAGTTCCTCCTATTCTATGGGAGGAAATGGGTGTTTTGGTGTCTTGTTCAAAGCCCAAGACGTGAAGCGAAAGGTGGTTTGTATCTTGTTCAAAGCCCAAGATGTGAAGCTGAAAAGTCTATTTGTGTCTTGTTCAAAGCCCAAGACGTGAAGCTGAAAAGTCTATTTGTGTCTTGTTCAAAGCCCAAGACGTGAAGCTGAAAAGTCTATTTGTGTCTTGTTCAAAGCCCAAGACGTGAAGCTGAAGGACCTCGGCTTTAGAGAGAATTTGTCATCTCTAAAGAAGGGTTTGTCTGTCACAACTGTTGGGTGACTGGTTATAAAGGAGAATTACTTTAACCGGGATACACGGATCCTAGCAATGCCATAATTTCCTTTAAAGGGGATTTTAACCTGAAGGAGAAGACTTTAACTCAGTGTAGAGCAATGCTATCTTTCCTTAGGAATTTATCATGCTAAAAGAGGGACAGAGGCTTGGATGTAGATGATCCAGAGGCTTGCCGCTTACAGCGATTAGATGAAGGGAAAGGAGTTGTTGATGTTTGTGTACTGTGAACGAGGCACATCTTTGATGCTAAAAGGTTGATTGGATCAACCAGTGGTTTTCTTATACAAAGCCTAAGAAGAGGCTATTGGCCCAATATGAGGGAGTTTTTATGTGTCTCGTACGAAGCCCGAGAGAGAGGCAAAAAGGGTTGACTCAACAGGAGAATCTTTTATACTCAACAAGAGAGTGATTTTGTATCTTGTATGAAGCCCGAGATGGAGGCTAAAAGGTTTGACTCAACAAGAGAGTCTTTGTATCTCGTACAAAGCCCGAGATGGAGGCTGTTGTTTATTCGGGTCAATAAGAACCTTTTTGTATCTCGTATAAAGCCCGAGATGGAGGCGAAAGGAGTAATTGACTCAACGAGGGAGTCTCTTATGTGTCTCGTACAAAGCCCGAGAGAGAGGCTAAAAGGTTTGACTCAACAAGAGAGTCTTTGTATCTCGTACGAAGCCCGAGATGGAGGCTATTGTAACTGTTTTAGTTGAGTGACAGATCCAATATACTGATTTTAAAAGAGAAAATCAGTTCTTATATGAGCAACACTGTACTCAGGGATTTGATTTGAGGATCAGGGATATTTCCTTCTCTTTGAGGAAACGGGAAATCCAAAGGGTATTGAGACTGTCCGAGTCTGCGGGTTTCCTTCCTATTTAATGAAGGGGTTACTTGAGAATGTCTTTGAGACTCAAGGAAGTTAGACTGTCCGTGTCTAGAGTTTTATCTTTTGTACTATGCCTTGAGAAACAGTAGTAGACTCTATGAAAGGACTGTTCTATGAGGATGACTAAGTTCTGTTCCTATACCTCTAGGAGGTCGTCGGGACAATTTGTACGAAGCCCAAGAGGAGGCTAGAAACTTTTAAGAAGCCGACGGGTCCTTGTACTAAGCCCAAGAGGAGGCTATCATTCCCGGAGGAAGAGATCATTATACGAAGCCTAAGAGTAGGCTGTGAATACTTCTAAGAAGTCGTAGTGTCCTTGAATAATGCCCAAGAGGAGGCCGATGCTTTTAAGAAGCCCGTGGGTCTATCATCTCCTTTCCATTAGGAGAGATAACTCTTTTAAAGATAAAAACCACTGGTAAACGTGCGAGGTTTACTATCGAACGACTTTTAGCTTTTAAAGAGGGTTCCTTAGTTAAGGTCCAAGATTATGACCGTAGTGGGTACCCAAACCCCGAGACATTCAAGGCAAGCTATCCACAAGGAATAGATCAAGTCAGGAAAGTTCGAGAATTTGGAAGAAACTCAAAGATGCCATTCACGGAGAATACATTCATCTTGGGGAGTAGAGCTTCTTGACGATTCCTAAGGAGGACAGCCGAAGAGAAGACTGTATCTGGTGCTCCTATTGGGGATCTAGGCGTCTATTTCTACGAATAAATGAAACGGCGTCACCTAGTTCTAGACGTAGTAGCCGGGGAAACTCGAAATATCTATACTATTATTACACAGTAGATATGAGTTTATGAAAGGAGACTTACAGTGAGCAGCCCCACAATACAGTTTATAATATGAAAGCAGTAAACGAAAGCGATAACCATTTACTCGGTTGGAGTGCTTCCATGCTGTTTGGTTAGTTGTTCAACAAAGAAAGATTGAAAATAGTATATTCAAAATCAAAGGAGAAAATGCTTTGAAAAAGAAAGATTTGGGGCTTACAGCTCAAGGAGAGGCCCAGGGTTTTATCAATGAGCGCACTGTTTGACTTTGTACAGCGGGACTTATACAAGTGACTGGGGCCCAAAATGGTTTTCTGTACAAAGGGATGGGTCTTACACTCTCTCAAGAGGCCCAAAAAGGTTTAAAGAAAAGAGTGGGGCTTATAACACGAGGGTAGGCCCAAATGATTTTTCGTTTAAAAATGGCGATCGCGCCGAGGTTTTCTTTTAACGCGGAGGGACTTATACAATAAGTGAGGCCCAAAATGTTTTGGTTAAAAGGGGGATTGGGTCTTACACTCTAATAGAGGCCCAAAGTGTTTTGAATGTGTCTTATAGCTCAAGGAGAGACCCAAGGGTTATTTTGAAAAGGCGACGATCGCGCCGTTTGCTTGTACAGAGGGACTTATACAATGGATGAGGCCCAAAAAGTTTTTGTACAAGGGGGGATGGGTCTTACACTCTCTCAAGAGGCCCAAAATGTTTTGAAAATGATTTATGAGGGTTGAATTAATCCAAAACCCTAATTTGTTTTCAAAATGAATTTAATTGAATAAAAATTCAATTAAAATGATCAAAAATTGTTTAACACATGGAAAACAAATTGTGATCTTGGATTAATGCTTCAAAAATTAAGTATTGACCTACAAAATAATTAGAAAGCATTAAAAGTTGCAAAAGCAATGTAGAAAAAATATTTAAAATGCCAAAAACAATTAAAACATTAATTCTTTGCAAAAATATCAATTATATGAAATAAATAATATTTTTGGGATTTTTTGTGAAAATAAAATATTTTGACATTTTTGTGAATTATTAAAAAAAGAATCAACTCAAAATCATTAAAACTCAGAGAGAAATTAATTTTTGAATCAATTAAACAAAATCACAAAATTCAAATATTTGAATTATTCAAAAATGGCGCCAAGAACAAGCTGAAGAACACGCGCGTGTTCTTGGTTTCTCAGATTTGCATTTTCTATCCAATCTCCATGAATACGTAATCATATCAGGCAATCCACATATCATTATGCTCATCTCAACCTCACGATCATGTCTATGTACTTTAATTTCATTTAAATTAAAAATACAACAAGAAATCACGAAGAAACCTCAAGAACCCTAATTTCTGCATGAAGGCTAGGATTTTTGATACACGATTCAAACAATGCAATTAATTGAGGGAAAACATTCCATGCATGATTATGAACATATGGCCAAATTATTGTGCGAGGAAATATGCATAGATTGAGAGATGACCAAGTATGTGCTTACCTCCAAGCCGTGACAGCAAGTGCAATGTGATTTTTGATTTGGAGGTGTTACAGATGAGTGGTGATGATCTGAACAGCTTCCCTACACCCTATGGATTGTGTTTGGATGGTTGGACTTGATTGAAATTGGCTGGATCATTTTGTGGTACCTCAGCTGCACTTTGGTTGAAACCTTAAGCAACCAGCTGGTGATTTTGTGAAATTGATGTTTCAGAAGTAATCTAAGTGTTTGATCAGCTCATATGTGATGTATGTGAGGTGTGTGAGTGATTGGTTTGATGAGAATTGCTCTCAAACTCAAAACCCGATAGTGACTTGCCTTAGAAGGCAAAATTGGAGTGAAAGAAGAGATTTTGAGGAAAGCATCTGTTAGATGGCTTTGGTGTACTCAAACTGACCACAATTGAGCTCTATTTATAGTAGAGCAAGTTTGTTTTGCAAGGAATAGTGCATGGCAGCTGGTAAGTAGGTTTGGCCAATGTTGGCAAATGAAAATCCAAGTCTCCTCTAGCCATTGACTAGAGGTTAGGGCATAGAGCTTTGGTTCCCTTGGTCTTGGATAAGTCTTGACTGATTTCAGATGAGAATGGCTCAGTCTATGCCACCTTGATGGTTCCATTGAATGCCTCATTCCAAATTTGAAGTCTTGTCCCTATTTTGGCCATTCTAGGTTCAACATGCTATTTCTTGTTCCATGGACTTTGGAGGCTTGGCTCAGTGATTGTCCCCTTTAGATTCAATCCTCTGAGGTGTCCAAGTGGATAGGAATAATTGAATTTGGCTGATTTTGGCAAATCGACCAAAGTTGCAAATTCTGCCTTGCCTTGACAGATTTCAGCAAGGCAACTTGGCAATGTTGTATCTCATGGTGTAGGTTGAATTTGGCAATGTTCTTGGCCATTTTGAAAAGCTCTTACATGATACAACAACTGTTTGAACAAGTTTGGTTTTGATCTCTTTTGATTCCAAGTGAAAAATCCTCCTACATTTGGCAAAAAGTGAGGCAGAATCTGACTTAGTGAAAATTTCACTAAGTGTTGAAAAAAGTGACATTTTCACTTTTCAGCCACTTTGATCACTCCATAACTCAAAATCCTTAATGAATTGGAATAACTTGTAGTTGAAGTTTTTGTAGGTGATAATGAGGGCTACAAATCCATCTTTGGATGAGAAAAAATGGCCTTGTGGTTTAGGAGTTATGGTCCTCCAAAGTTGGTACCTTTGCCACTTTATTTTTAACTTAGAAAAATTTCTAAGTTTTATGGTTACCCCTTTTACAAGTTATCTCACTTTTCTTGATTTTTCTTGATGAATGATGATTCAAATCATACATTAACATCATTTTAGGGTTAAAAATCCATTTTGGTGAAAAATCTCAAAAAGTCAAAGTTGACTTTTGTGCACAGTTGACTTTTTATCAGATGAATTCCAAACTGTGCAATTCTTCAGGAAATCATGTCCTTGACCTAAATCAAACTTGATGGACATGTTCCATGGGTGTCATAGGGTATATTCAATCATGTATTAGGGTTTGGGAGCATGTCCTGGTCAAAAGTCAAAGTTATAGTTGACTTTTCCCTTAAAATCCTAATTGTGGTGCAGATGGAATTGAGACTTGTTGCTCAAACTTCTTGGATCAATCCATTGTTCCAAATGGATCAATATGGTATATTAGAGACCCTCAAATCATCTCTTGAGGTCTTGGCTCATGGTTTGTCCCAAAAGTCAACTTAGGGGTGAATTAGGTCAAGAAACCCTAATTCTTGATTTTTGATGAATGCATCCCCTGAGGCAAAATTGACTTGATGCATGGGTTAATGAGGTTCCATGGAGTATATTAGGTCATGTTTTGGATCATTGCCTTGTGCCCAGATGAAAATTTCCATCTGGAGGCCCTGGTCGACCAAAACCCTAATTTGGTGACACTGTCGATCTTGAGACTTGATCCACCTAGAAGGGAGCAGCTTTGTGCTTAATCCTTGAAGTAGGAGTCCTTTTGATCCTTTGAGGATGTTTGAGAGATTAGACAAGTTGAAGATCATGTCATTTCTTGATTGAACTTTTGTCTAAGCACTCAGAAAGGGCTTGAAACCCTAATTTTGATTGTAGTGGATGCTCACCCATCTTTGGGGAGACTAATGAAGCATGATGGTTCATCCATATTGTGATGATGATTTTCACAATGATGGGAAATCTAAGTGGTCAAAATTTGGGGTATTACACCCTAACTTTTGCCTGGATTGTACTATGAGATTTCCAATCCATCGGGATGATTTTTTTTCATTTTGTCTCTAACTTTTGCCTGGACCGCCCTTTCGGGTTTTCAATCCACCGAGATGTTTTTTTTTGGTTTAGGCGAAGTATTTCTTGACTACATCAACATTCGTGGGGTAGGCAAATTCCTCCCCGTCCATGGTTGCAAGTCTCAAGGCGCCGCCTGAGAAAGCTTTTGTGACCACATAGGGGCCATCATAATTCGGAGTCCACTTGCCCCGAGAGTCAGTTAGAAATGACTGTATCTTCTTGAGCACGAGGTCTCCTTTTCTGAAGACACGAGGTCAGACCTTTTTGTCAAACGCCCTCTTTATTCTCTGTTGATACAACTGACCATGGCATAGTGCCGTGATTCTCTTTTCTTCGATCAGATTCAGTTCGTCGTGTCGACTTTGACACCATTCAGCTTCGATGAGCTTAGCTTCCATCAACACTCGGATTGACGGGATCTCTACTTCTATGGGGAGCACTGCTTCCATGCCATATACTAGAGAGAAAGGGGTAGCCCTTGTTGAAGTGCGATAACCGTGAAGAGCAAAGGGTAGCATCTCGTGCCAATCTTTGTAGGTTACAACCATCTTTTGAACGATCTTCTTGATGTTCTTGTTAGCCGCTTCTACCGCTGTGTTCATCTTTGGTCGGTAGGGAGATGAGTTATGATGTTCAATCTTGAACTCTGCGCACAACTCTTTCATCATCTTATTGTTCAAGTTAGATCCATTATCAGTAATGATCTGGCTTGGAACACCATAATGGCAGATGATATTGTTTTTGATAAATCGGACCACCACTTGTCAGGTTACAATGGCAAATGACGCTGCTTCGACCCACTTGGTGAAGTAGTCGATGGCTACTAGGATGAACCGATGTCCGTTTGAAGCCTTAGGTTCGATCAAGTCAATCATGCGATTCCCCATATGGAAAAAGGCCATGGGGAAGAAAGAACTTTGAGATGTGATGGCGGTACATGAATTTTGTCAGAGTATATCTGACATTTATGACACCTCCTTATGTACTTGTTGCAGTCGGATTCCATGGTCAACCAATAGTACCCTGCTCTTAGAATTTTTCTCGCCATTGCATGTCCGTTGGCATGAGTGCCAAAGGATCCTTCATGAATTTCTTTCATAAGCATGTCTGCTTCTGGTCTGTCGACGCATCGGAGCAAGACCATGTCAAAATTTCTCTTATAGAGAGTGTCACCGCTCAGGAAGAAGTTTCCAGCCAATCTTCTGAGGGTTTTTCTGTCTTTTCTGAGTGCCCCAGATGGGTACTGTTGTTTCTGAAGAAAGCATTTGATATCGTGATACCAAGGTTTATCGTCTATGACTGCTTCAATTGCGAAGACGTAAGCGGGCCGTTCAAGGCGCATTATGTCGATCTTAGGTAAGTAGTTCCATTGACCCACACTAATCATGGAAGAGATAGTGGCTAATGCACCAGCCATGTGATTCTCCTCACGAGGGATATGATGAAACTCAACTCTGTTGAAGAAGGGTAACAACCTTCTTGCATAGTCTTTGTAAGGGATCAATCCTGATTGGTATGTGTTCCAATCTCCTTTTATCTAATTGATAACCATGGCTGAGTCGCCGTATACGTCCAAGTTTTTGATCCTTAAATCAATTGCTTCTTCGAGACCCATGATACAAGCTTCGTATTCGGCCTCGTTGTTCGTACATTTGAACGTAAGTCTGGAAGTGAAAGAAATGTGGGTACCCTGAGGGGTAACAATGATTGCCCCAATTCCGTTTCTGTAATGATTAACTGCTCCGTCAAAGATAAGTCCCCATTGGGAACCTGGTTATGGCCCTTCACTAGGTAGCGGTTCATCGCAGTCTTTCATTTTTAGATACATGACATCTTCGTCTGGGAAGTCAAACCCGATTGATTCTTGATCGTCAATCGGTTGATGAGCCAAATGATCGGCTAAAATACTTCCTTTAACGACTTTCTGAGCGTGGTACTCTATGTCATATTCTGATAATAACATCTGCCAGCGGGCAATCCTTCCCGTGAGAGCAGGCTTTTCGAAGACATATTTGATTGGATCCATTTCGGGGACCAACCAAGTAGTATGACGAATCATGTATTGGCGTAGACGTTTGGCTGCCCAAGCCAAAGTGCAACAAGTTTTCTCGAGCATCGTGTACCGAGTTTCGCAGTCGGTGAATTTCTTGCTCAAATAGTAAATGGAAGACTCTTTCTTTTTGGTTTCGTCTTGTTGGCCAAGTACACATCCCATTGAGTCCTCTAGGACTGTGAGGTAGATAATCAGTGGTCTTCCTTCCACTGGAGTTGATAGAATCGGAGGATTCAACAGATATTCCTTGATACTGTCGAAGGCGATTTGGCAATCTTCTGTCCAAATGCAATCCTGGTTCTTTTTGAGTAATTTGAAAATCGGCGCACAGGTCGCGGTCATGAGGAATATGAATCTGGAGATGTAGTTCAAACGTCCCAGGAACCCTCTGACTTGTTTTTCAGTTTTCGGAGAAGGCATTTCTTGAATGGCCTCGACCTTGTCAGGATCAACCTCAATTCCTTTCTGGCTGATGATGAACCCTAATAGTTTCCCTGAACGGACGCCGAAGGTGCACTTGTTGGGATTCAAGCGGAGCTTGAACTTTCTTAAACGTTCGAACAATTTTGACAGATGTTCAACATGCTCACTCTCTGTTTTTGATTTTGCAATCATATCATCGACATACACTTCGATTTCTTTGTGTATCATGTCATGAAACAAAGTAGTCATGGCCCTTTGATAGGTTGCTCCGGCATTCTTCAAACCGAACGGCATTACCTTGTAACAAAAGGTACCCCATGGGGTAATGAATGAAGTTTTCTCCATGTCTTTCGGCCCCATTTTGATCTGGTTATAGCCCGAGAATCCATCCATAAAGGAGAAAACTTTGAACTTTGCTGTGCTGTCTACCAGCATGTCAATGTGTGGTAAAGGAAAGTCGTCCTTTGGACTAGCCTTGTTCAGATCCCTGTAATCGACACACATTCTGACCTTTCTGTCCTTTTTGGGAACGGGTACGATGTTGGCTAACCATTGAGGATATTCAGACGTAGCGAGGAAACCCACGTCAATCTGTTTTTGCACCTTCTCTTTGATTTTGATGGCCATGTCCGGGTGAGTCCGTCTCAACCTCTGTTTTACTGGCGGACATTCCAATCTTAACGGTAAGTGATGTTCCACGATGCTGGTATCCAACCCTGTCATATCCTGATAGGACCAAGCGAATACATCGGGGAATTCTTTGAGAAGCTCTATCAAACTCTCTTTGGCAGTTGGACTGAGCAGTGCCCCAATCCTGATTTCTTTTCTCTCTTTTTCTGAACCCAAGTTTACCGTTTCCAATGGCTCTTTGTGAGGTTCAATGGACCTTTCCTCTTGTCTGAGTAGTCGGGAGATCTCTTCTGGAATTTCGTTGTCATTTTCTTCTTCAGCCTCGAATACCGGGAACTCAAAGTTGGGAGAAGGCATCAGATCGTGTGTTTCAACGGGGTTTAAAACAAGCAATCTGCATGACGTGATGATTCATGTTTAGAAGAGATAGAGAAAATGCAAGTGTGTGCAGTGTTTTATTTTACTGCTTGTTTTTATTTTTAATTGTTTTTTAGGATTACCATTTTCTGAAAAACGAAAAGAGAAAACAGCAATTAATGCGGAAATTACAGAACGACGTTATTTTATTAATGAACAAGTCGATTCTTGAAACTACAGCCCTATAAAACAAAACTCCGTCGCTTTGGGCTAAGCGAAGAGGGAAATTTACAGAAAGCGAGCCCTATCAAAACATCCGTTTCACCTGGGCAGGGTGAAAGGTTAAAGATGGCAATTACTTTGACTGACGAACGACCTTCGGAACCTAGACGACAACCCATTGGCGGCGAACTCCTCGGTGAATCACAAAGTCTGGCACCTTCCTTGATTTGTCTTCAGAAATAACGCTGATTTTTGGTGGAGCAGGATCATTGGAATCTGTCTCCCAAGCAGAGTTGTCGTATGAGAATTCCTCTGTTGCATTTTGCAGAGCAGTTGTGCTCTCAGCTGTATCTCCCCATCCAGTTGGCTGGATATCTTCGAACTTGATACGAGAGCTTTTGGGAGCAGTGTACTTAACCATAAAGTCGTATTTTCCACTCGGTTGTCCCAAGGTGTCCCAAACTTCTTTGGAACCGGAGGAGTCATCTCTCTCGATGACGTTGACCTCGGGAAAAGCATAGTTGATGAATTCGAGTCCTGCAAACGTTGCGAATTCATCTTCATGTTGAGTAGTTTCTGAATGACCTGAGTGTTGATCCCATGACATGGTGGGGACACAAGTATTCTGTTCAATGACGGTCAGCTAATTTTCATTGTTCGGCTGACTTTCTTGCCCCAAGTTTCCTGGGTAAGGCTGCCACATTGGCAGACCATCCATTGGGCCATAGTAATTGTGGTCAAAGTTGTCTTTCATCAGAGTTTCCTCCTCTAATGAATTTGGCGGAGCACGACATCCTTCCGGATCACAATCTCCATAGATTATTTCGACATCTGACCGTGGTATAAATCTCGGACTCTGTGCGGCATAGCAAAATGGCGTAGGCACCTCTTCCTGAGACATATAACTGTCCTCATTAAGATAGGACTTCCACTCTTTATCTGTGTCAGAGGGATCTTCCTCATTGATAGCATGTACTGCCTGAGACACCGGGTGAAGAAAACCTCCACTGTGGAAGAAGTTTTGAAGGGGATGAAGACTTTCATTGTTGGTAGATGTTTGGGTACAGGTTGCAGAAAAACCAAGACCCTTCTTTGTTTTATTGTCAATAGGAATGACAAGATGTCCCCATCCTGTTGTATTGGTACTCTCGACTGCTTTGATAGCATCTTTGTATGAGGAAATCGAGGTTCCTCCTTTGAACTGATTGTTCTTGCTCACCGACAGTGCTTGGAACTGAGTTCCAATAACCTCCTCGGGTCCTATACTAGTAGACGATGACAAGTTGCTTACAAGCAAGGCTTGTTCCCCACAAACTGTGACAAGTTGATCGTCCTTGACGAACTTTAGCTTTTGGTGGAGGGTCGAAGTGACCGCTCCAGCCTGATGTATCCAAGGTCTTCCTAATAAATAACTGTACGTTGCCCGAATGTCCATGACCTGGAAAGTGACTTGGAAAGTGTGAGGACCAATAGTTATGGGAAGATCAACTTTGCCGATAACTGTTTTTCTGGATCCGTCGAACGCTTTGAGGACGACCTCACTGATTCTCATTGGAGGGCCTTTGAATGACAATTGCATCAAAGTGGACTTCAGCATAACATTCTGTCTGAAGTTCCTTTTCCTTGTTAAGTTCCCCAACCCCTCGGTTGAAGATTCTACCGCTCCGTGTTACACGACTGATGTCTGCAATATTCACGACTGAGGGTAATGGAATTTCCTTTCCATTTTCAATTTTCGTTGCACCGTATTTGTAAGGGATAACCTTAGTTGATTCATACGGTGTTGGGCCCAGTAGATAGATAACTACAGGAGCCTTCTAATTTTTCTGACCATCATAAGTAATCTCGATCCGTTCCCGGTTGGGAACTTTACATTCGTCAAGTAGAGGGATAATGGTAAAAACATCCCTGGTCCTGTGATGACCAGAGATCGCGACAACATCCTCAACTTGCTCGGCAAGGTAGTTCGGCGTCCAGTTGATGGGTCCAGACCCCGGATATGGACGAATTTCTCCACGATCTACCTGACCCTGAAAAGCTGCTCTCACAAAGTAACACCCTTGGTTTCTTTCCGAACAGACGCCGCAACGTTCATAGTTGTGTGGTGGCACCTAGCCACGCCCACTTTGAATACAATGTAACCTCACTAGGTTAGCTTCCACAGATCGGACATCCTGACTCTGACGCCGAGTGGGGTTTCTGTTATTGATACTAATCTGCTGAGTATCCTTATCCATATAAATCGGCATCCACCAGTGATTTAACAAGTGCTGAAGTGCCTCCTGGATAAGGGTACAACCTCGATCGTTTTCGCATCCTGCCTTACAGCTTTGGTAATCATGTGATATTAAGAATCCGAGGCGGACCTGTTCGGCATGTAACTCTACCAGGTTGGTATTCATCACGCGAATATCAAAGATCTGAACCATGTTGATTTGATAGAAGTTCCTATCATGGTAGTCTTGGATCCATCCAAGATCCATCTGACGCTGGAGGGCTTCTTGTACAAAAAAGCAACCATGTTTGTTTACCGAGCAAGTCAGACAAGAACTGTAATCGTGCCGCGGCAGATTATGATACTGGCTTTGGCTTGAGTGCATCGCCACCAAGTTGACATTCATTGCACGAATATCATGGTTTTGAATGACGTTGGAGTTCGTGTAGACCATGTTAACTCCACGAACTCGGTGCTCTTGGATCCATCCGAGATCCATCTGTTTCTGTAGAGCTGCTTGCACTACAGAACATCCTTAACTGTTTTTAGAGTAGATTTCACACTGATGATAATTATGAGGTGGCACATGGCCATATCCACTCTGTCTACAATGCATCTTGACTAGATTGGTTTTCAATAAGAGTACATCGTGAATTTGATATACATTGTTAGTCTCTCCTTCTATCAAATTGACTGCAGCCTTCTCATGTTGAGGCAGCGGGTTCGTGAGAACATTAGGATTCGTATCCTTAAAGGATAAGACCCCGCTCCTAACAAGTCTTTGCACGTCGGACTTGAAATTGAGACAAGTCTCTATGTTATGCCCTGGACCTCCTTGGTGATAAGGGAAAGTTTGATCCACCTTAAACCAGAAAGGCGGATTTTCCAGTACTGTAAGAGGAGACTTAGTCTGGGTGTGCCCCTTAGCTAGCAGTAATGGAAACAGCTCTGCGTACGACACGGGTATAGGATAAAATCCTGGTGGCCGTGTTGTACGGTTGTTGTTGTATGGAGGACGAGCCTGCTGAAGAGGCTGTTGTGTCCTTTGTTGATCAGGTTGGCTCTGCACAACCTGAGGTTGATACGTAGGAATAGATGCAGGGTTGATAGCAGGAGTCACAGCTGCTACCGGTTGATAACGTCGCCTTTGCTTTCCGAGAGAGATATTCCCAATATCTTGCTATTTTTTCTTAGGGAGAGCACTACCGTATTTTTTAGTACCGCTCGTCGATCCAGTGTCTTTTACCAAGCGTCCTTCTCGGACGGCTTCCTCAAGACGTACGCCCATGCCAACCATTTCGGTGAAATCACTGGGTGCACTAGCAACCATTCGGTCATAGTAAAATGAGCTTAAGGTCTTTAAGAAGATCTTTGTCATCTCTTTTTCCTCCAGAGGTGGACAAATTTGAGCGTCAATTTCATGCCACCTTTGAGCATACTCCTTAAAGGTTTCCTTGTCCTTTTGCGACATTGATCTGAGTTGATCTCTGTCGGGTGCCATGTCCAAATTGTATTTGTATTGTTGGACGAAGGCAGTACCAAGATCTCTGAATGTACTGATCGTGGCACGGTTTAAACCCATGTACCATTTTAATGCGGCACCGGTTAAAATATCCTGAAAGTAGTGAATCAGTAGGTCCTGATTCTCCGTCTAAGCTGACATCCGCCGAGCGTACATCACCAGATGGCTTTGAGGGCAAGAGTTACCCTTGTATTTTTCAAAGTCGGGCACTTGAAATTTGTGCGGGACTTTCACATTTGGGACCAGACAAAGGTCTGCGGCGTCCTTTCCAAATAGATCCTGACCGCGAATGGCTTGCAGTTCCTTCTGCATTTCCAAGAACTGCTCCTGGAATTCCTCCATTCTGTCAAACATAGTTTCCTTCTTACCAGAAGGTGTTTGTGGAATCTGTCCTTCCGGGACAGTGTGCACCACAGGGGGTGGTACCGTGACTACGGTAGTGAGTCTTGGCGTTTCCCGAAGTTTGTAACCTTCAGGAGTCTTCAGTATGCCCCTGGCATCTTCGCTTTCCCGAAGTTTTTAACCTTCAGGCCCAACGGCTTCTGTTGTGATTCCCTGATCTTCAGTGATCGGCAGAACATATCCTTCCGGGATATAGTTAACAGGCATGCCCCAAGGACGATCTTTCGGCATCTGATACCTAGGATCATACTTCTCCACTATGGGCGTTGAGGTGATCTCTGAGATCACAGTTCTTTGTAGCTGAGCTTCTGCCATGGCTTGCATGTCGTTACGAAGCTTTCTCATATCCTCTCTCAGCGCGTCGATCTCTTCTTTCAACTCTCTGTTTTCTTCCTCAAGATCATCCATCCTTTTCTGATGATTGGCCCGAGTATTATACGAATGAGACAGTTTGACTCTAGAACCGAGACACAAACGTGAGATTCGTAGGTAAGAAGAATACACGATGTGAGAATGATGAAAGCAATGATTATATTAATTGTTTATGGTTTAATCAAAATAAACTTCGACAATTAGATTGCAAATATCAAACAGTGGGGAAACCCCTTTTTATTGAAATTCAAAGGATTACAGAAATGGAAATACAGTAGATTACACAGTGCAGAAACAAAAACCTAAACTAATGGGTCCAGAGTCCTCTCTGAAGAGAAATCGGGTGCTGATTCTGGTATCTTCCTTTTCTTTGACCGGGGCTCTTTGGCCGTTGTCGGGTTGTCATTCCTTTACTAGGTGAAAGGAGCGAGCAAATTCCTTTGGTTATCCTGATTATCCACAGCATGTTGCTCCAAAATTTCAATCAGAGCATCTTTCTCTTTCAATAATTGCTGTATTTTGATGCACTCTACGTTGAGGGTGCGGTACTTGTTCTTCCAAGACCTTCTCTCCTTTTGAACTTTGTTGAGAGTAACCTGAAGTTTTTCCGTTTCAGTCATGAAGTACATGACAGATTCCTTTGGCGGAAGACTTCCGTGACGCGGATAAGGCATTTTTAGCCTGAGAGCTCTAGTTTGTACCCAATGGAGATAAGACTCCACCGAGACATAGTCCGGTTTTCCTAGAGACTCCCGTCCTTTCTTATGAACATGCTTCCAAGCGTGCACTATTTCCATCTTTAATGCTCTGTCGTTTTCTCCTTCTTTGAAAGAAAGACCTTCCAGATGAACACCCCGTGGGATGTGTCTCATCGGGTATCCAAATTGACGATGAACGAGAACTGGATGATAGTTGATTCCTCCCTTAGTTCCTATAAGGGGTACGTTGGGGAAGTTCCCACAATGATCAATGATCCTGATTCCATCATAGATCCTATTACACCAATCTATATCAGAGTTGGTAAGAGACATGATCTTCTGCGACCAACGTAAGGCACTCTTGCAATCCCAAAAAGCGGCAGACTTGGGCAAGTGGGAGGTAAACCATTTATAAAGCAGATGTACACAGCATGTGATCTCCCCTCCGCTGTACAAATTTCCCAAATGTACAGAATGATACGCATCTGCGAGCAAAGTCGGCACAGGGTTTCCAATGAGAAAAATCTTAATGGAGTTAATATCGACGAAGTTATTAATGTTGGGAAACAAAAATAACTCGTAGGTGAGCAAGACAAAGATGCTTTCAAAAGCATTTCCTATACTGGCAAAATACAGGGCGTTCTTTGTCAAGAACTGGGCTGGCAAATCTTGGATGCCACCCTTGGTAGTTATGTGAGTCCTGACCTCAGACTCGTCCAAATGAATTGCTCTTGCAATGGTCTGATTCTTTGGAATTTCTTCCAGTCCAGGAAATGGAGCTCGATCAGTAATGTGTAGATCGATCAGATGAGAATACTCCTCCAGCGTTGGTGCGAGCTGATAATCCGGGAATGTGAAACAGTGATAAACCGGATCGTAAAACTGAATGAGCGCATCCATGATTCCCTCAATCACATGGACTCTTAACAGTGGTAGCAGACCTCCGTATTTGGCTCTGAAAGCCTCTTGGTTTGTGATCAACCTTGCTAACCTTCTCAAATCTTCTAGTTTTGGAACCTTGAAGGTGTAACTATGAGTTCTCCTTCTACCGAACTCCATTAGCACAATCTTTTTCTCTGATATTTGCAATCACAGTCTTAGTTTAATTTGAAAAACAGAGAGACTAGAAGAGAAGAATTTTTTGAATGTTTTAATGTTTTTTAAATGAATGCATGAATGCAGCACACAAAAACATAGAAAAAAACATGGGGTCAAAGGGTCGTTGTCATGAAGTCAAGGCTCTACCCATCCCCAAAGGTTTATACTAAGGTGATTTTTGTACCTATACTCATTATAATCAGCTCTTCCCAGGAAAGCAAAACAACAAGCGGATCGCCAGCGAGTTGTAGAGCAATCTTAGAGTAAGTGCCATTCACCGAGAATAGATCACCAGCCTCAAATGAGGGTAGTATCGCGTAATAACTATTCCCGATAGTTTCCGCACTATGAAAGGGTTTGGCTCCTCAGCTTCTCAGACTTAACAATTGGACCATTGTCTAGGTGAGAGAATGGGTTACATTGGTCAGCCTCCACTGAGGTTGTTGGTCGACCTCGTCGCCATCACTTATCTTAAGTGTATACTAAATCTTTCCACATGCGGCATCACACGCATTCCCATTAGCAGAAAAATAAACACGTATAGCAATTAGGAAAAGCAGTATATATATTTGTCCTAATCATCCTAGACCTTTAAAGCTATGAATCCTAAGTTCCTGACAGAAATTGGGTTCCTCGGCGGAAGCCCCAATCTGTGGTATTCACACAAGAGGTGAAAAGGAAGAAAAAAAACAGAGACGGACCCCACGGTGGGCGCCATTTTTTCTGTAGCGAACGATTTTGGACGCGGTTCTTAAGCGCTGGTCGCTCTCTGCAGTTGAGTTTTAACTACAGGTCGATTCATTTTTTATCCTATTGTGAGATGATGAAGGAAGGGAAATAAATGTCTCTAATTAACCCCGCTTGCATACTGAGTTTAAACAGCGGTCTGATAGGTTACGAATGCTACCAATGTGGGGGGGGGGGGCCCTTGTACTGGTTATTTGTATTTTCGCCAATACGGTTTTCTTTCTTTCTTGGATTTTCTGGCGGGGAACGAGGATTAGGATGTTAGGACTGATGCTTTTGATAGATACATGAGAGTATGGGATTTTGGGTTTTTGTTTAGTGTGCTCGCTAAGATTTTTCTTTCAATCTTATGCCTACGTATTCCCGTTTACCGAAACAGGGAAATCAGAGCGTTCGTAGTTCCTCCTATTCTATGGGAGGAAATTGGGGTTTTTGGTGTCTTGTTCAAAGCCCAAGACGTGAAGCGAAAGGTAGTTTGTATCTTGTTCAAAGCCCAAGATGTGAAGCTGAAAGTCCTGACTTTAGAGAGAATTTGTCATCTCTAAAGAGGGGTCTGTCTGTTACGACTGTTTATAAAGGAGAATTACTTTAACCGGGATGTGTGAATCCGGCAATGCCATAATTTCCTTTATAGGGGATTTCAACCTGAAGGAGAAGACTTTAACTCAGTGTAGAGTAATGCCATCTTTCCTTAGGAATTTCTCATACTAAAAGAGGGACATTGGATTGGATGTAGATGATCCAGGGGCTTGCCGCTTACAGCAGTTAGATGAAAGGGAAGGAGTTGTTGATGTTTGTGTACTGTGAACAAGGCACAACTTTGATGCTAAAAGGTTAATTGGATTAACCAGTGGTTGTCTTATATAAAGCCTAAGAGGAGGCTATTATGTGTCTCGTACAAAGCCCGAGAGAGAGGCTAAAAGGTCTTGACCCGACGATGGAGTCTTTTGGTATCTTGTATAAATCCCGAGATGGAGGCTATTTGTTTGTTTGGCTCAATAAGAACCTTTTTATATCTCGTATAAAGCCTGAGATGGAGGCGAAAGGGTGATTGACTCAACGAGGGAGTCTCTTATGTGTCTCGTACAAAGCCCGAGAAAGAGGCTAAACGTTGTTTGACCCCGCTGGGGAGAATCATTGTACAAAGCCCAAGAGAGAGGCTATGGTTACTGTTTCAGTTGAGTGACAGGTCCAGTATACTGATTTTAAAGAGAAAATCAGTTCTTATATGAGCAACACTGTACTCAGGGATTTGATTCAAGGATCCGGGTTATGCATGTTCTTTAAGGAAGCAGGAAATCCGAAGGGTATTGAGACTGTCCGAGTCTACGGGTTTTCCTCCTATTTAACGAAGGGGTCACTTGAGAATGTCTTTGAGACTCAAGGATATTAGACTGTCCGTGTCTAGAGTTTCATCTTTTGTACTATGCTTTGAGAAACAGCAGTAGATCTATGAAAGGACTGTTCTATGCAGATGATTAAGTTCTGTTCCTATACCTCTAGGAGGTCGTCGGGATAATTTGTACGAAGCCCAAGAGGAGGCTAGAAGCTTTTAAGAAGCCGACGGGTCCTTGTACTAAGCCCAAGAGGAGGCTATCATTCCCGGAGGAAGAGATCATTATATGAAGCCTAAGAGGAGGCTGTGAATACTTCTAAGAAGCCGTAGGGTCCTTGTACTAAGCCCAAGAGGAGGCGGGGTTGCTTTTAGGAAGCCCGTGGGTCCTTGTATAATGCCCAAGAGGAGGCCGATGCTTTTAAGAAGCCGATGGGTCCCCAAACCCCGAGAAATTCATGGCAAGCTATTCACGAGGAATAGATCAAGTCAGGAAAGTTCGAGAATTTGGAAGAAACTCAAAGATGCCATTCACGGAGAATACATTCATCTCTGGGAATAGAGTTTCTTGACAATTCCTAATGAGGACAGCTGAAGAGAAGACTGTATCTGGTGATCCTATTGGGGATCTAGTTGTCTATTTCTACGAAACGACGAAACGACGTCACCTAGTTCTAGACGTAGTTGCCGGGGAAACTCTAAATATCTATACTATTATTACACAGTTGATATGAGTTTATGAAAGAAGACTTACAGTGAAACAACCCCACAATACAGTTATATGTATATGAAAGCGGTAAATGAAAGCAATAACCACTTACTCGGTTGTAGAGCTTCCATGCTGTTTGGTTAGTTGTTCAACAAAGAAAGATTGAAAAAACAACAGTATATTCAAAATCAAAGGAGAAAGTGCTTTGAAAAGAAAGATTTGGGGCTTACAGCTCAAGGAGAGGCCCAGGGTTTTATTAGTGAGCGCACTGTTTAAATTTTGTACAGTGGGACTTATACAAGTGACTGAGGCCCAAAATGTTTTCTGTACGAGGGATGGATCTTACACTCTCTCAAGAGGCCCAAAAAGTTTTAAAGAAAAAGAGTGGGGCTTATAACACGAGGGTAGGCCCAATTGATGTTTCCGTTAAAAATGGCGATCGCGCTGAGGTTTTCTTTTAACACGAAGGGACTTATACAATAAGTGAGGCCCAAAGTTTTTGGTTAAAAGGGGGTTGGGTCTTACACTCTATTTAGAGGCCCAACAATTTTGAATGGGTCTTATAGCTCAAGGAGAGGCCCAATTGATTTTTGAATAGGCGATGATCGCGCCGTTTGTTTTTTGACGGTATCGGGACTTATACAATACTGAGGCCGAAAAATGATTTGGTCAATAAAGGATTGGGTCTTACACTCTATTACAGGCCCAAAGTGTTTTGAAAATGATTTATGAGGGTTGAATTAATCCAAAAACCCTAATTTGTTTTCAAAAATGTATTTAATTGAATAAAAATTCAATTAAAATGATCAAAATTGTTTAACATATGGAAAACAAATTGTGATCTTGGATTAATGTTTCAAAAATTTAGTATTGACCTACAAAATAATTAGAAAGCATTAAAAGTTGCAAAATCAAGGTGGAAAAAATATTTTAAATGTCAAAAACAATTAAAACATTAATTCTTTGCAAAAATATCAATTATACAAAATAAATAATATTTTTGGGATTTTTTGATAAAATAAAATATTTTAACATTTTTGTGAATTATTAAAAAAAGAATCAACTCAAAATCATTAAAACTCAGAGAGAAATTAATTTTTTAATCAATTAAATAAAATCACAAAATTCAAATATTTGAATTTGAAAGAAATGGCGCCAAGAACAAGCTGAAGAACACGCGCGTGTTCTGAGATTCCCAGATTTGCATTTTCTCTCTAATCTCACTGAATACTTAATCATATCATGTAATCCACATATCATTATGCTCGTCTCAACCTCACGATCATGTCTATGTCCATTAATTTCATTTAAATTAAACATATAACAAGAAATCATGAAAAAACCACAAGAACCCTAATTTCTGCATGAAGGCTAGGATTTTTGATACACGATTCAAACAAAGCAATTAATTGAGGGAAAACATTCCATGCATGATTATGAACATATGGCCAAATTATTGTGCAGCAAAAATTGCATGGATCATAAAGTTAGAAGAGCTCATGCTTACCACTTGCAGCTGGTGATCGTGATTTGTGTAAGAGGTGTTACAGTTGTGTTGTGATGATCTGAACAGCTTCCCTAGGTGCTATGGAGTGTGTTTGAATGCTTGGACTTGATGGAAATTGGCTAGATCACTTTATGGCATCTCAACTGCACTTTGGTTAAAACCTTGAGCAATTGATTGGTGATTCTGAGAAATCAATGTTCTAGTTGTTGTTTAAGTGTTTGATCAGCTCATATGTGATGTATATGAGGTGTGTGAGTGATTGGTTTGAGTGGAATTGCCCTCTAGCTCAAAACCCGATAGTTACCTTGCTAAGAAAGGCATTTTTGCCAAGAGAAAGAGATTTTGAGAAAGGCAAGTGTTGTAGGATTTTGGTGTACTTAAACTGAACACAATTGAGCTCTATTTATAGTAGAGCAAGTTTGTTTTGCAAGGAATAGTGAATGACAACTGATAAGTAGGTTTGGCCAATGTTGGCAAATGAAAATCTAAGTCTCCTCTAGCCATTGACTAGAGGTTAGGGCACAGAGCTTTGGTTCCCTTGGTCTTGGATAAGTCTTGACTGATTTCAGATGAGAATGGCTCAGTCCATGCCACCTTGATGCTTCCATTGAATGCTTCAATCCAAATTTGGAGTCTTGTCCCTATTTTGGCCATTCTAGGTTCAACATGCTATTTCTTGTTCCATGGACTTTGGAGGCTTGGCTCAGTGATTGTCCTCTTTAGATTCAATCCTCAGATGTGTCCAAGTGGATCAGAGCATTTGAATTTGGCTGATTTTGGCAAATCGAGCAAAATTGCAAATTCTGCCTTGCCTTTGACAGATTTCAGCAAGGCAACTTGCCAATGTCATATCTCATGGTGTAAGTTGAATTTGGTAATGTTCTTGACCATTTTGGAAAGCCCTTACATGATACAACAACTGTTTGAACATGTTTGGTTTTGATCTCTTTTGAATCTAAGTGAAAAATCCCCCTACATTTGGCAAAAAGTAAGGCAAAATCTGACTTAGTGAAATTTTCACTAAGTGTTGGAACAAAGTGTTTTCTCTTGATTTTGATCACTCCACAACTCAAAATCGTTAATGAATTGGACTTAGGTCTTGAAGTTTTTGTAAAGGGTAATGAGGGCTACAAATCAAGCTTTGGATGGGAAAAAATGGCCTTGTGGTTTAGGAGTTATGATCCTCCAAAGTTGGTACCCTTGCCACTTTATTTTTAACTTAGAAAATTTTCTAAGTTTTTTATGGTTACCCCTTTTGCAAGTTACCCAACTTTTCTTGATTTTTCTTGATGAATGATGATTCAAATCATACATTAACATCATTTTAGGGTTAAAAATCCATTTTGGTGAAAAATCTCAAAAAGTCAAAGTTGACTTTTGTGCACAGTTGACTTTTTATCAGATGAATTCCAAACTGTACAATTCTTCATGAAATCATGTCCTTGACCTAAATCAAACTTGATGGACATGTTCCATGGGTGTTATAGGGTATATTGGTGCATGTCATAGGGCTTGGGAGCATGTCCTGGTCAAAAGTCAAAGTTACAGTTGACTTTTCCCTTAAAACCCTAATTGTGGTGCAGATGAAATTGAGGCTTGTTGCTCAAGCTTCTTGGATCAATCCATTGTTGAAAATGGCTCAATGTAGTTCATTGGAGACCCTCAAACCCTCTCTTGAGGTCTTGGCTCATGGTTTGTCCCAAAAGTCAACTTAGGGATGAATTAGGTCAAGAAACCCTAATTCCTGATTTCTGATGAATGCATCCCCTGAGGCAAAATTGACTTGATGTTTGGGTCCATGAGATTCCATGGAGTATATTAGGTCAAGTTTTGGATCATTGGCTTGTGCCCAGATGAAAAATTTCATCTGGAGGCCCTGGTCGACCAAAACCCTAATTTGGTGACACTGTCGATCTTGAGACTTGATCCACCTAGAAGGGAGCAGCCTTGTGCTTAATCCTTAAAGTGGGAGTCCTTTTGATCCATTGTGGATGTTTTAGAGGTTAGACAAGTTGAAGATCATGTTATTCCTTGATTGATCCTTTGTCTAAGCACTCAGAGAGGGCTTAAAATCCTAGTTTTGATTGTAGTGGATGCTCACCCATCTTTGGGGAGACTGATGAAGTATGATGGTTCCTCCATATTGTGATGATGATTTGCACAATGATGGGAAATCCTAGTGGTCAAAATTTGGGGTATGACAGACGGGAACCATTTCGCTTGCTTCTAGGCTTGAATGGGTTATCTATCTAAAGACTTCTAGCTAAAAGAAAGGAGAGAGAGAAGAAAGGAGAAAAGAAAAGAAAGAAAGAAAGAAAGAGGAAAGTGCTCGCGGAGGATTGGGGCCCTCGTGCCTACGTACCCTCATAGTGCAATGAGGAAATCAGAGCGTCGTAGTTCATGGAACCAGAGGACAGAAAATGAGGAAGGAAGGGAGAAGGAAAGAAAGGTGGAAGTGTGCTCGTTAAGACATCGCGTCTCGTGCCTATGTATCTGACATCCAAAAGAATGCAGAATCAGAGCTTCCGTAGTTCGGGGAACCAAACGGAAAACAAAACAAGAAAGAAACAGGAAAGCAAAAGAAGTGGTGTCAAAACCAGGAACAAGGGTGAAAGAAAAACTCTACTGGGGAAGACCACACAGTAAGAGCGATTGCACAAGAGATTAGAAAAAGAGTGGTGTCAAAACCAAGAATGAAAGACTCTCCACTGAGGATAACAAAGAGGATTGGTGTCGAAACCAAGAAAGTAAGAGCAAAATGAATAGAAAGGACTCCGCTGGGGGAGAAAAGATCAAAGAACTGCTAGGGATAGAGGGTAAGCGACCCGACTGGGGATCCAAATAAAGGGATGGCGTAAAAACCAAGAGAAAAGTGATGCTCGGTATATTAACTGGCTGGCAGTGGTTAACCGAAGAGAAAGAGTAAGACCTAGGTGGGGAAAAGAGGCTGGTGTCAACAGACGGACTGTGATGAACCAAGAGAGAGAGTGTTGAACCAAGAGAAGGTGTTTGACTCTGAGGGGACGTCGGTATCTTAACTGATAAACAGTGGTTAACCGAGGAAAGCAAGGATTACAACTCCGTGGAGATAGAGAAGCATTGGTTTTAACAAAGAAAACTGTGATTAACCAGAAGAACGGGTGTAGGACCGATCGAAGGTCGTAACCCAAAAAGGGTGTTGGTACCGGCGGAACAAACAACACTTGACCAACGAAGAAGGGTATTGAACCAAAAGAAGGTTACTAACCCAAGGGTGCAAGTATTCGAACCAAAGGAAGGTTACTAACTGCGGGGGATTCGGTGTTTACAGATGGATTGTGATTAACCGAAAGAAGTGAGTGATTAACCAAAAGAAGGTGATTAACTCGAAGGGGGGTTCAGTATTTTAACAGACGGGCTGTGATTAACTGAAGAAAATGGTGATTAACCGAGAGAAGGTGATTAACCCAAGGAACTTAGTATGTTAACAGACAGACTGTGGTTAACTGAGAAGGAGCGCAAATATGTTTTAACTGACAGACAGTGATTAACCAACAAAGGGAGAAGAACCAAAAGACGGTTGCGAACTCCGTAAGGGATCAGGTATTTAACAAGAGTACTGTGTTTAACCAAAACAAGAGAAAAAAAAGACTCTTCTAGGGGAATCAAAAGAACAATGATTAACCGCAAGAAAAGAATAGGGTATTGAAACAAAGGGAGCTTGCTAACCCAATGAACACTGATCTTAACCAAGAAGAATGGTGATTGATCAAAAGAGAGGTTGAAAGAGATAGTAGTGATCAAGGATAAAAAGAGATTGCGAGGAAAAGGAGTGATCAAGGATCGACCCGATTGGGGCAAGAAAGCACACTACTGCCTGGAGATAGAGATGGCTTAGCCAAGCACAGGGTCATTCGTCCCCTACCTGAAGTAGTCAGAATGAGAGTAGGAATTCTCCCTTCTCATTCCTTCTCTAACACACAGGGTGTAGTGCAGAAGTTGAAACGGACAACACAACAACTCCAAGTTGTACAGTGCTCCACGCGTGGCGAATTGAACAGCGTAACAACTTTAATTTGTACAGTGCTCTGATGCAGGGCGTAGCGCAAAACTCCAACTCCGCGGTGGAACGAGAGAGAAAACTCTAAAGGAAGCCTAAAGAGAGGGAAGGGGAAGATCAACTAATCGAAACATGGTTTCGATCAATTGACCAAAGGGAAACGCTATGCTAACAATTTTCCAAAGAGAGTGGGAAATCATTAAAGCAAAGAGGTGTGAATTATTAATTATACAAGATTAAATTTGCTCAATCACAAACAAACTTAATGCAAAGCAAGAAAAGAAATGCACAAACAGTACCAAATGATAATCAATATGCATTGCCAAACATGTTAAAAAGCGATCAAATGGAATGTAAAATGTTCATGAACAAACATTGCCAAAGTTACAACTAAACAGAAAAATGAAAAGTCGAGCATCGAAAGTTGACAAGCATCCTTCAAACATAAGTGAAACAACACTCAAAACATCCATAAATATCAAGCACATTGATCCATAGAAATTAAAGGAAGAAAGCATGTGCAACACACTTGAAAATGCAAGAAAATGGTCATTCTGTACAGTGGTAACCGGTTACTCACCATGTGTTAACCAATTACTTATTTGAAACTTGCGTATTTTGGTGAAAATTGTACTGAGTAACCGGTTACTCACCATGTGTTAACCGGTTACCACTGTGACAGTGGCAAAAATAACAGAAAAAACAGCTTTCCAAAAGTGATTTTCAGCACTTAATCACTTATACCAACCAATACATGCTAGATCAAGAATTTGTGCACGAAAATTATATCATGTAAGTGCAATTAACACACATCACAAGCAACAATCATGGAGATTAAAGATCAAGCAAATACGTAACAAATCGAACCGAAAACGATTGAAATTACATCGTAAATGCGCGGAAATGATCGAAACAGTTAGCAAAGATAGATCTACCAACCTACAAGGCGGAGGTGTACCTTGGTAATTGTTGCAAAGTATTCTTGATGCAGAAAATTAAAGAAAACCAGAGGAATCTTCAATTCGGTGACGAAACGTGTCGAAATCGAGCAAAATACGATAAAGCTCCAAAATGCGAATTCGAACCGTTGAATATTGAAGCAAATACTTGAGATAATTCCACAAGCTGAAATAACTCCAGAAATCCAAGTAGAATTGCAAAATTGATAAAGGTTGAGCTCAAGAAGTAATCACTTTTGATGTAAAAGTGATTATCCTTTGATGTAGAAATTGAGCTTTGGTGAGGTTTTGGAAGAGAATTGAGATGAAGATGAAGATGTTGCTAGAATATTGTAGAATCAATGACCAAAGAGTGTGCAAGGAGGCTGTCCCAAAAATGCAGCAGGAACTGAAATTTTGCACAGAGTAACAGGTTACCCACCAAGCGTTAACCGGTTACTTCAGTCAATTTTTGCCCAAATTGCTTAGGAAATGATACTGAAGTCCCGGTTTCGATTTTCCACCTCTTGTTTTGATGAGTAGACATGGAAACCTTTATTTTGAGCTTGTTTTGACGCACGATGATCTTGTGAGGATTCAATTAATCGGGCTTGGGAAACCTGAATATCCTACAACAAGAAACACACAGAGAAAAGTGCGAATGCGTATGCTAACGATGCGAATGCGCATGCTTATGCAAAAGGCAAAAGAGGGAGGTGAAATTTCGGGTTACGACACTACCATTCAGAGTTGGTGATAAAGGCGAAGTTGTCCGTACTGCAGAAAACAAGTTGTATTGTCAAATCATTTTGTCAGTTAGAGTCTACAAATTGCAAGGCTCAAGAAAGGCTGACATGCTTTATGGATATCTACTCTCAACAGATTTAATAGTACAAGATCTCTTGAAGACTCAGAGGTTAAAGATGTTACACATTGGATCAAGATCTTCTGGTGTATATATCTCCAACGTCTCTCGTACTATAGAGCAAAAACAAAGACTATTGATCAAGTTACCTCTTCAACGGCTAGATTCTGCTAAGGCTATAAATATGACTGAAGGTTCAAATAGAATCTTTAACAAGGATTATCTAGAAGAAGGAGTAACAAAATCAACAATTATCAACACAATTGTATATGCATATTTTATGTTGTAAGTTGTAATTGTAAAAGCCTTAAGATTTCTTACACATTGAATATCTTAGAAATCTTAAGTGCTTTAGGTCTTTGTTATGGTGATTTCCCGTACCTCTGATACTTGTATCAAATACACCTTGTTCTCTATTCTGCTGAACATGTTTAGTAGTTTAGATCAAAGTCTTTTGCTATGTGCTTGAGGAAAAGTCTTAAGTCATTGGGACTTAAGCAAGGAAGTCTCGAGCCAAGATGCTTGAGTGTTTGAAAGCACTTGTTGTTTGACTAAATTTTTCTAAAACATTCTGATGATATATTGAATAATCTGCAGAAGAAAAAGATGTCGAAGGAGATGTCCCAGCATGGTGACTCGGCATCCTGACTGACTTACTAAGTTAGCCGGTTATAATCTGTTGCAAGAATTAAGGAACGGATCAAGGAATCAGAGGATCAAAGATAGAAAGCCCAAGACAGCAGAATGCTATATAAGAAGACTTAGACCTAGGGTTTTGATATCAAATGTACCTTTTGTATCACTTGTAACTTTGTAACCTAGTTCTCTTGTGTTGAATAAGGGTTTAGGTTTGAGAGTCGTTGGCTCTCTTAGGAGTTGTAAGTCTCCCTCTGTAAGATGAGATACAGAGTGGAAGGCATAAGTACAGAGACAGAACCAGAAGCCTTTAGGCAATGGTCTGTGTATCGTTCTTGGACGAAGCTGTGAAGCAAGTCCAAGATGACTTGTTGGTCAAGAAAGCATGACAGAGATTCTGAATTGGCAGAAGACAGAGATATCACAGGTTGTGATTAAGGAAGTGAGCAGGTCTCTCATATTAGAGTTGTAAACGATGGAGTTTAACTGCGATAAAGATGTTCATTAAGGGTAGTGATTAGGATAAAGTTGTAAACGGGGGAGTTTAACTTTAGGGTAGCACTACAAGATAGTGAAGTCTTCTTCCTGGATTGGTATCCCCCAGAGTAGGTGAATTGCACCGAACTAGGTTAACACATACTGTCTTATTTAACATTCTGCAATTTACAGTTTTGTTATTGTTCTTGACTGACATGTTGGATCAGATGTCATGACATCTGTGATTGTCCAGTTCTGATATTCAAGGTATCAGTCTGCTGTTGCGCCTCTGAGTTTAAATGATTATGTAGCACAAAGTCTTGACATGTGTTAGGACATCTGCTGTCTGCATATGCCAGAATTTCAATTGGTACTAGAGCAGACATCCTGTCTGGTTTTGGATGAGATCTTTGGGAGATAGTTTTTGGAGTTTAAACAAGGAGTTTGAAGATCAGATTAATCAAATCAGACATACCCAAGGGTATTAATGGATGAGATGGATGTTCTGGATCGAAGGGAGCAACCCGGAGGTTGTTCATGTTGTTGAGGAGGTTCTACAACAACTACAGGAGAAGTGGCTAGTTCTCTTGTTGGGGTGTCTTATAAGATGTTCTGACATCTTATTAGGGCAAGCAGGATCTGTTCCTCGGTGGTTCCGCTGCATGTGTTTCTGATGGAAGAGCTCTAGAATTATGGGATTCTAGAGTTGTTACTGAAGACAGTTGGTGAAAGATCTCAATCGTCGGCCTCTATATATGAAGATATTTGCATTCTTTTATTCCAAAGTCGAGAGCGATGGAATGAAGGGAGTTGTTGGTAGATATCTGGTATGGTGACTTGGTACTTAGAAGCTTGGTTTCTTGGTGCAGTTGAAGTCAGTTGAAGAGGAGAGGAGTTGAGTTTAAGTTTATCAAGTTAACGCTCTGGGAGTTTGATAAATTATTGATCGTCTAGATTGTCAAAGATACTTGAGAATTCTCTCAAGTCCATTCATAAAGGCGTCTCAGTCGTGCATCTGGAGTCTTCTAGTTATTCTTCTGACTAGAAGGTGTTTCTTTGAAACACAATCTTAAGAAAGTGGAGGTGATTTATTTTCACCATCCAAAAACAGCAAGGAAGGATTCATCTCTCTTGACCCTAAGAGTGGATCTAATCTGATTGGAGCATTCAAAAATGTTAAGGTAAATAAGATTTGTTCAAAGGAAGTCTTAGTTACTTGAGTCAAGGGTGGCAGCCTTGGTATCTCAACACTGTTTGTCAAAGAAGATACTTGCAAAAGATTGAATACTTGATAAGTGTTCATGAAGTGATCTGGTGGAGCTTAGCTACAATAGTGAAGAAGGGTTATTGTACAAGGATTTAAGATCAATTGCTATTTATGGACTCCACAAGTATTTAATTAATTATCCTTGAAAGTCAAGATTGCCGATGTTCAATAAGATGTTGTAACATCTCATCACCATAGTTTGTGCAGAATCATGGGAGGGGTACTGCATATGCTTTAGCATTTGTTTTAGTCTTAGGTGGTGACCTAAGAATGGGCTTCAGTCGGGTGTGATAGAAGCATGTGTTCTCTGGAGAGTTTCCTGGCAAGAAACTAGTCTGGACTTTGATGCTGTCGAAGATGAAGATGAAGAGATCATAATCTTGATGGTTACAGCTTGGAACAGTTTATTTCTGATCTAGGTGCTTTGGAGCATGGATCTTGCTCTTCTTGGAAGTCAAAGTTAAGTGGCAGTTATCTCTGACTTTCTACAATATGCTTTACTAAGGAAAGTATCATTCTTTGGTTTGGCTATGGTGTAGGCTTGGACTACTTATTTTCTGAAGACTCAGATGTGGCAGGTGTGATGTCTTTGGAGTTTGAAAGTAGGATGAAGGTTGTCTACTCAAACTTAGTGTTGAATCAAGTCTACGAGAGCATGGAACTCTTGTTATGCAAAGGGAAGAGGTTCTTCTAAGTGGCAGAAGAAGGAGCTGAATTCAGCAGTTGGATGTCGTATCAGAATGTTCTAACATCTAGCTTAACATCATAAGTCTCAGCTGGTGATGTGTCACATCAGCTTAAGATAAGGTGATCTACAGGAGAATGGAAATTATGGATACTTTAAAAAGGTCTATCTCATGCAGTTTGCGGGAGCTGTGGATGGAAAGATGTTACATGTCTAAGAGGCTTGGTGAATCCAAGATGTCTTGCTATGGTGCAAGTAGTTCATGTGACTTGAAGATCTGTTTTCATTAGTGGATCAGTGTATCTTGCGGGAATTCTGAAGAAGAGTGAGATCAATCAAAAGGTGGCATTTGGTTGGTTTCATAGCGTGCATTCAAGCAGGATGCTTGAAACTGATTGCTCTTGTGCAGAAGAGTAGTTAGTTGATAGCGTAAGGAAGTTCTGGTTCTCTTAGAGCTTGTGGCAGAAGTTCTGGGTTGAGGATGGAAGTATACCTTCTTTTAGTGGATGAGAGTTTATTTCTCTCTAGGCTTCTGAAGCTTTCTTTGTTCAAGCTGGTGGCGCAGTGTCGTGTGAAGATCTTCAGTTTAGATTACTATGCTGATAGTAAGTCCAGAGGTGGTCAAGAACCATGGTGTGTGGTGTCTATGATATGTGGAAGATGTCCTAACTAATGTTAGAACATTTTTTGGTTGGTTATCCTTGGTGGAGGATTCTTAAGTTTTGGTCTAGGAACTTGTTGGCTACATCATGTCTAAGGAGTGTCTATCTTGTCATACGGGAGAATGATGAAGTAGAAGAACTGCCTTGGGAGGATGGCGTGGAGAAGACTGGAGTGGATCACGGGTTGATTGCATGAAGGTCTGGTTTCTGATGCGTTCAGAAGTGGATATTCACTAGAAAATCAGAAGTATTCCAAGTTATCATACTGGAGAATGATGAAGGAATGACTGTTTTGGATTATGGGATGTCTATCTCTGTTGCTGGCCTTGGTAAGGTCAGTGGAAAATCTTGCGAAGGGGATACTGCCCCTGGCTGCAAGTCATGCTAGTAGTGGATCAGTTTGGCAGCTGTGAAGTTCTGGAGCATGCATACGATATCTGACATCGTTATAACAAACTAAGGGGCACTGTGCGTCTCTTTAAGGAATGTGAAGCATTCTGATTCAATTGGTTTGTGCCTCAAGCAGCTGGAGGTCTATGCATGAGAATTCAAGAGGAGTTCGTGTGGTGTGTAGATGGTTACAGGAAGAGGGGGATCAATGGGACTTTGATCTTAAGCCAAGAGTTTGTTATGGTAGGATGGTTATCCTGTTATTTCCTCACGGGTAGCATGATGGTGATCATGTGTGAGTGATTATTGATTCTTGTTAGAAGAAGCAATAAGAGAGTTGATGATTGTGTTTAGCAGGTGGCTTGAACTGAGGGTGCGCTCTTGAAGACATGAAGATGCGTCTTATATTTTCCATTTATCAGCTAGGTGTTATGTCGAGGAGCACTGGTTGCCTTAGATAGGGGGATTTTCTCCTTAATCTAAGATGTTTTACTGCGAGGGTGCAGTGGAGTTCCAGTTTGTATTGTGCGTCAAGCAAGCTGTGATTATGTGTCCATCCTGGGAGGATGAGATGTCAAGAAGGATGTCTTGACATTCTTGTATTGTTGCAAGTTGGGGGAGACTTGGCAGTGCAAGTTACATGGTTCTTATTGGATGCTTAAGAATCATTGGTTGAGTCTGGGGGAATTTATTTTTCTCTGCAGACTGTGATCATAATTTTGTGAAGAAGTCTCTGTAATGTCAAATCAGAAGAAGATGCGGGGAAGAATAGACAATGTCTGACATAATGCCAGGACATTGTTATAAAACATGTGTGCATGTAATGGGTTATTTGGTCGGCGTTCTTAAAAGAAGAAACACTCAAAGCAGTCTCGGTCAGTGCGTTATTGGTGGAATTATTTCCTTCGATTAATGGTCCTTTGAATTGACTAGCGTTATTTTCTGTGGATCGTTACTTTCTAAGGAAATTGCTCGGCTATAAATAGGATTGCTTTGATCTTCTTTAGTCTCAATACTCTCTCTTTGGGTTGATGACAGATGGGGTTTTTCAAAATCTGGGTATGTAGCATCTGGGTTTGGGGCTGTCTTGGTCACTTTTGCCAAGTTTTGGCTAAAAAGGGGGAAAATGGTTTTCTGATGCTGTATGGGATTGGGTACATTCCTGCAGTTGTTTTGCAAGAATGTTGGTTAAGATGTTCTGACATCTTAACAATCTTATTTTCTTTGTGTCTTGTGATCTGAGTTATGTAGCAGGTTGTGTCTTGTGACTTGAGTTACACAATCTTTCCTCTCAATGTTATGAAGCCTACAACTGCTGTTTCTTTTCTGGAGGAGTCTTCTGGTTCTCAAGACCTCCCTTGAAAGGAGGGGGAATATATTGAGGGGGAGACTCTCTCAGACCTTAGCTCCAATCAGTTCTCAAGATGAGTCTTGATGTAGGAGTCTTGCTGATTGCAGAATGCAGAAGAAAATGTTTTAGCCAAAATTTGTCAAAAAGGGGAGATTGAAAGCACTTGTTGTTTGACTAAATTTTTCTAAAACATTATGATGATATAATTGAAGAATCTGCAGAAGAAAAAGATGTCGAAGGTGATGTCCCAGCATGGTGACTCGACATCCTGACTGACTTACTAAGTTAGCAGGTTATAATCTGTTTTAAGAATTAAGGAACAGGTCAAGGAATCACAGGATCAAAGATAAAAAGCCCAAGACAGCAGAAGACTATATAAGAAGACTTAGACCTAGGGTTTTGATATCGAATGTACCTTTTGTATCACTTGTAACTTTGTAACCTAGTTCTCTTGTGTTGAATAATGGTTTAGGGTTTGAGAGTCATTGGCTCTCTTATTAGTTATAAGTCTCCCTCTGTAAGATGAGATACAGAGTGGAAGGTATATGTACAGGGATAGAACCAGAAGCCTTTAGGCATTGGTCTGTGTATCGTTCTTAGACGAAGTTGTGAAGCAAGTCCAAGATGACTTGTTAATCAAGAAAGCATGACAGAGATTCTGAATTGGCAGAAGACAGAGACATCACAGGTTGTGATTAAGGAAGTGAGTAGGTCTCTCATATCAGAGTTGTAAACGATGGAGTTTAATTATGATAAAGATGTTCATTAAGGGTAGTGATTAGGATAAAGTTGTAAATGGGGGAGTTCAACTTTAGGGTAATACTACAAGATAGTGAAGTCTTCTTCCTGGATTGGTATCCCCCAGAGTAGGTGAATTGCACCGAACTGGGTTAACACATACTGTCTTATTTAGCATTCTGCAATTTACAGTTTTGTTATTGTTCTTGACTGACATGTTGGATCAAATGTCGTGACATCTGTGATTGTGCAGTTCTGATATTCAAGGTATCAGTCTGCCGTTGTGCCTCTGAGTTTAAATGATTATGTAGCACAATGTCTTGACATGTGTTAGGACATCTGCTATCCGCATATACCAGAATTTCAGTCTTGTAAGTCTCTTGCTATGTACTTGAGCAATGCAAGTATTAATTAACTAGGTTGATTGAGCAGAAGTCTTAAGTCATTAGGACTTAAGCAAGGAAGTCTCGAGCCAAGATGCTTGAGCCACATAAGTCTCTTGCTATGTGCTTGAGTTGTGAAAGTCTTAATTAAGTAGATTGATTGAGCAGGTTGGATCAGTACATGAAACTTGAGCATAAGTCTTGAATCTGAGGGGTTCAAGCAAGGAGGCTTGTTTCATGGGACTTAGAGCAGAAGTCTCAGCCAGTGTGGCTTGAGCGGGTTGGCTCAGTACATGAAACTGGAGTAGTAAGTCTTGAATCTGAGGGGTTCAAGCAAAGAGGTTCGTTTCTCGGGACTTGGAGCAGAAGGCTCAGACAGAGTGGCTTGGAGCAGAAGTCTTGGGTCCGAGGGACTTGAGCAGAAGTCTTGGGCTGAGGGTCTAAGCAAAGAAGTCTTGGGTTCGTGGAACCTAAGCAAGAAGTCTCGAGTGAGGAGCTTGAGCAAGAAGTCTTAGACCTTGGGTCTGAGCAAATGTAAAAGTCTTATGTAGAATGCATAAGCGATTGTAATCATGGTTTGATTATAATGAAAATCTCTTGTGAAGCAATGTGACTGGACTATTCTCAGTTTGGGAAGAACCAATATAAATCTTTGTGTCTTCTGCTATTATTTATTTGCTTCTGTTAATATTCTGCTGCTAAAAATTAACCAGAATTTGAACGCCAGTTTAGATTTTGAACTATTGTCAGATGCAAACTAAGAACACAGAAAACACAATCCAAACCCCCTTCTTGTGTACTTTTCTCACCTTCAATTGGTATCAGAGCATGGTCTGTGCATAACACTTGACAGTGGCGCAGAAAATGATCCAATAGGAAAAGTATGTCTGTCAAAGACTTTCCTTCAAGAAGGAATCAAGTGCCACATGAAAAATAGCATACCGCTTTTCCTACCATATTCAAAGGGTGATTCCACTGAATTTAAATGATGGAAAACCAAAAATTATTTTTTAACTCATTGGTCTTGATAAAAGGGATTTATGAAATTCTATAAAATTTCCTTGAAAAAGGTATCACCAGCTCAGAAGAAGCTTATTGAATATCTTCAGAGGTAGTTGTATTCTGGTAGGTGCTCTATCTCACTTCTAAGTATGTCAACATCATTGATATGTCTGTTGCTCGGAATATCTTTGAAACCTTGTCCTAAGATTTATGGGAATCAGTTTTAAAGCTTGTCTAGTTACACTTCATCTAATCTTTCAAGCAAATTCTGAGAAGATTGGTTTAGATTCAAACCTGAGGTCATGGTTATTCAAGAAGTTATACAACTTAAATTTATTGTGCTCTGTTGGTTTGTCTTGCAAATCTTCAAAGAAAAGAAATGAAATTATATGATGAAAAGCTATCTAACAGGTCACCTTTCCTAAAAGCTTGGTTCTTTGGAATGTCTGATGATGAAGAATTTATATTTCTTGCCAGAAGAACTTTTTAACCAGCTGAATGGGTTGTAACGTCTGTTGATAGAAGAGTAACTTCAGAAGCTTCTAAAATATTAGTATTTCAACTGATCTCCCAGATCTGAAAGTAAGGAGAAACACTACCAGAACTTAATGTCAGTTAATCTTCATTGCATATTCTTTTGAAGATGACATTAGTACAAGATTCAGATAAAAGAGTAATTTGGCTCTACCAGTCATTACTGCTTCTGAAGAAGCATCTAAGTCCTGAAATAAAAATCAAGTATTGAAGAGAAAAAGATTATGCAAAATCTATCTTGCTTCAATATTTGATAATAAGGAGTCTGTTTCTTAAGGTGATATCTTAAAAGACTTCATTGCTCCTTGATTAAGGGTCATCATTGAATTTGTATTAAAGGACAAGTCTATGAGAAACCTTTAATTCTTCTTCGTGTTTTGCAGGCAATTATATGATGGTTCTTTAATTTTTTTATGCCATTCTCTGATAGCTAACAACATCTGGTTCTTTACTTATCAAATATCTCAAAGTCTTAGGTCAAGACCAAGAAATTAATGATTCTGCTAAGAACAATATCTTGCTCATATTATGATTTATTCTAGACTGATACTCTAGAATGAATCATGGTACTACTATCAGAATGTGGCATGAGGCGAAGGAAAGCATGTCTAGACATTTATGCATGGTCTCATAGAAATTTGAGTATCATCATTCAAATGTATTTGTTGCAGATATCAAAGAAATGAGCAGAGGCATCTTACATGGCATTTATCAAAGGCTGTTTACAATATTTGATGGAAGAAGAGCCCACAACCCAGACTTAAGTGCTAGAGGTATTGAGTTTGGTAAGAGAAGTGAAGTCATTGGTTTAACAATCATTGAATCAGAATTCACTCAAAGCAGTGATCAGACTCTATGGTCAAGTCTGAATACTGATACGTGTCTGAATCTGAAAAACACTTGCTAAGTGATGTCTGGCGTAGACTTTGAAGCTGAAGGTCTCAGCATCAAAATAAGCAACATAATTGTCTCTACAGTTAGTGAACGCGAATTGGCTTCTGGTACCATTCAGAATTGGTGATAAAGCCAAAGTTGTCTGTACTGCAGAAAGCAAGTTGTATTGTCAAATCAGTTTGTCAGGTAGAGTCTACAAATTGCAAGGTTCAATAAAGGTTGGTATGCTTTATGGATATCCACTCTCAACGGCTCTAATAGTACAGGATCTATTGAAGGCTCAAAGGTTAAACATGTTACACATTGGATCAAGATCTTCTAGTGTATCTATCTTCAACGTCTCTTGTACTATAGAGCAAAAGCAAAGACTGTTGACAAGTTACCTCTTCAATGGCTAGTTTCTGCAAAGGCTATAAATATGTCTGAAGGTTCAAACTGAATCTTTAATAAGGATTATCCAAAAGAAGGAGTAACAAAATTAGCAATTATCAACATAATTGTATATGCATATTTTCTGTTGTAGGTTGTAATTGTAAAAGCCTTAATATTTATTACACATTGAATATCTTAGAAACCTTAAGTGCTTTAGGTATTTATCATGGTGATTTCCCGTACCTCTGATACTTGTATCAAGTACACCTTGTTCTCTATTCTGCTGAACCTGTTTAGCAGTTTATATCAAATTCTCTTGCTATGTGCTTAAGGAAAAGTCTTAAGTCACTGGGACTTACACAAGGAAGTCTCGAGTCAAGATGCTTGAGCCATGCAAGTCTCTTGCTATGTGCTTGAGCAATGCAAGCCTTAATCAACTAGGTTGATTGAGAACAAGTTTTAAGTAATTAAGACTTAATCAAGGAAGTCTCAAGCCAAGATGCTTGAGCCACGTAAGTCTCTTGCTATCTGCTTGAGCTGTGAAAGTCGTAATCAAGTAGATTGATTGATCAGTACATAAAACTTGAGCACTAAGTCTTGAATCTGATGGGTTCAAGCAAGGTGGCTCGTTTCATGGGACTTGGAGCAGAAGTCTCACCCAGTGTGGCTTGAGCAGGTTGGCACGGTACATAAAATTGGAGCAATAAGTCTTGAATCTGAGGGGTTTAAACAAAGAGGCTCGTTTCATGGGAGATGGAGCAGAAGGCTCAACGAGATTAGATTGGAGCAGAACTATTGGGTCCGAGGGACTTGATCAGAAGTCTTGGGCTGATGGCCTAAGCAAGGAAGTATTGGGTTTGTGGAACCTAAGCAAGAATTCTTGAGTGAGGAGCTTAAGCAAGAATTCTTGGACATTGGGTCTGAGCAAATGTAAAAGTCTTATGCAGACTGCATAAGCGGTTGTAATCATGATTTGATTATAGTGAAACTCTCTTGTGAAGCAAGGGGACTGGACTACTCTCAGTTTGGGAGGAACCAATACAAATCTTTTATCTTCTGTTATTATTTATTTGCTTCTATTAACATTCTGCTGCTAGGAATTAACCAGAATCTGAACACCAGTTTAGATTCTAAACTCTGATCAGCTGCAAACTAAGAAAATGAAAAACAATTCAACCCCCATTCTTGTGTACTTTTCTCACCTTCAAAAATGATAACTAATGAAAACCACTCCAAGAGCTATCTCCCATTTACTTCAACAATGCTACTCTCAAGTATCTGCAAGTTGTCTGTGGTGGACAACATTAAAACAAAGGGGGTGAGAATACACTTTAATAATTAACAGTGAAAACAATCTAGAGTAGATGATCACATAACAACAACATACACATTACTCAATCAACACTAATATATTAAGTATTCTCATCCAACAATACATCAACAACAATTAATACACATGCAACACTTATGCAATATATCCAACACCGACTCGACATGCATCTGGTGCCAAATATGAACACTCTGGTTCATTTCGCTCCAGGATCCCCTCCATAGGATCAAATTCCATTTTGGAGCTGAAGCACACTAAATCGCTACCTTCACCATAGGTAACACTTCACTAATTCATCAAATCTATGTCTATGAGGAGTCAACTATGTGGATTTCACAAAATAAATTAATTCACTACAATGTACACATGTCTACTCAAGTTGTTGCAATAGTTGATCATATGAACCTCATCATTAGACCATGCAACATTCATCCATAACGTGTCTATTGCCTTTTTCATGCCATTCACCGCATATATCTTGCATTTTGAACCAATATTTTTGTTGATATGAAACCGACATAGCAAATTAATCGTCCTTAGAAACAACTTTAATTGCTTTAATTAAAGCAAGATCTCTATCAGTCAAAATTACTCATGGACATAAATCTTTCTCCATAAATAACTGTTTCAGCTTATCCAACACCCAACCAAAGTTCTCTATCTGCTCAAATTTCATATAAGCAAATGCAACACCAAATGTTAACTCGGTTAATGTCATGCCAACAATTTCAAACAAAGGTTATCTATATTTGTTTGTCTTGTAAGTGTTGTCCATAACTAACACAATAGGAGAAATATTAAACAACTTAACTAAATATAGATGGGCTCAAAAAATTTCTCTCATAACTTTAAAGTCATCTCCTTTTCAACTCAAGTAAACATAGTATGCGCGTCCTCTATAAGCTTAAACAAATGTTGTATCTCACTTCTAGGACCTCTTATATATTTTTGTAACTTACTCTTATGCTTATATATTTGCGTAATCTGAGTGACATTCTCCGAATTTCGCTTTTGTAAGGAAAGCAATATGTGTCTAAGTGGAACATGTTTCTTTGTCAAGTCAACAACATGCTACTTTTCATATGTGTTCATCCTACCAATTAAGAAATTGCATTCTAATCTATCAGGTAAACCATGGTTACGAAGTCCACATTTTACATCAACCTTCCATCCAATTCTATCTTTCGCCGGAGTCGACCTGATTTTGAATGGACATCCACATACTGTAGTTGCACTTTGTGTTCCACTATCTACATCCTTGTATTACCCACCTTTATCTCTACCAAATATTACTTTGTTGCTTCTCCCTCTTTTGCTTGTTCGGTATCTGAACAATTGATGATAACAGATACTTTATTTCTAATTCCAGCCTATCTAATCCACCTTATCACCTATTCTCGTGTATCAAATCATTATATAGTTGAGATGCATCAGAGGTAATTACACATATTTGGTTTTTATAGCATATTTGGTAATAAATTTCTATACTTGCAACATAAAAAATATTTTTTTTAAAGTGACTTCCGAATAACTTTCCATTAAGTTTTCCGCTAAAAAATTGAACACCAGATATTTTAACAAAAAGTGTTCTGGTACACAATATCTCTGTTGAAATATTAGATTAGATTTGATTAGATTTAATATTTCAATATAATCCAAGTTGTATTCGCCCAAGCCCAATTAGGGTTGTATATAAATAGTCATAGTATGTATCATTATTTGTAATAATTCATTCAATAATATAATCCTTGTTTCTTTATTCTCTCTCTTTCTCTCTTCACTAAAAGTGCCTTACGCACTAACAAATTGGTATCAGAGCCTGGTTAGATTCTTGACCGTGTTATCAATAATCACACATCAGAGATCGTGTTTCCGGGATCGTGGGTTATTGTTGATCAATCGCTGTAAAGATGAATGGTAATGGAAATTTACCAAACTCCCTTCCAACTCTTGACGGCAAAAATTGGCTTCGATGGAGAAAACATATGCAATCTCTATTTGGCTTTCATGAAACCCTAGAAGTGGTTACTAATGGCGTTCCCGCGCTTGGTGAAGATGTAACTGAAGCACATATAACTGCTCACAAGGATGCCAAGAAGAAGAATTTCAAGGTGACATTCTACATCCAATCAGCGGTTGATACGACTAGTTTCAACAAAATCGCTCATCCTGAATCGGCGATGGAGGCGTGGGATATTCTTGTCAAGAACTATGAAGGAGGCGAAAAAGTTAAGGTTGTTAAGTTGCAAAATTTGAGACGACAATATGAATTATTGTTAATGGGAGAAGATGAAAAGATTGCAGGCAATGTGTCGAAGGTGCACTAACTCGTCCATCTCATGAAAGGTTGTGGTGAAACCCTAACTGATAAGATGATATTTGAGAAGGTAATGCATACGTTGACCTCTCACTTTGATCACGTTATCGTAGCTATTCAAGAATCCAACAATCTTGAAACCCTAAAACTGGAAGATTTGGTGGGTTCGTTGGAAGCGCATGAGATTAGGATTGTCGAAAGGAAAAGAGCTCAAGACTCGATAAAAGCACTACAGGCGCAATCGTGGAAGAAGAATGGTGGTTCCAACAAGTTCAAAGGAAAAATTAACAAGACTCAGGGCAAGAAGTCTTGGTCGAATCCTTACAAGAATAAGATCGATGATAGAACTTATGAATCCTCGAAAAGAGGAGAAGGAAATTCTTATCAGAAAGACAAAGTAGAGAAAAAAGTTGTGCAGTGCTATAACTGTGAAAAGTATGGTCACTTGGCCAAGAATTATTGGTGCAGGAAAGACAAGGGTTTGACAAAAGGCAAGGACGAAGGAGCAAACCTTGCATGTTAAGATTCAGTTGATTCATATGATATGGTGGTTATGGCTGCAGTTGCAGATAACCATGTCAAATCCAAGATCTGGTTCCTCGACTCAGGCTGTTCGAATCACATGACTAGTAAAAAAACATTGTTAGTAGATTTCGACGAGTCGAAGAAGAGTAATGTGAAACTTGCTGATAGTAGCTCGTTGCCAGCAGAAGGTACTGGTAACATAGTTATTCAAATGAGTAATGAAGCAAAAGGGGTTCTAACTGGTTATGAAAGATGGAGCCTTATAACTTTTTGACATTCAAAATAACTTGGTCTTGAAATCTCCTCTTTCGAAGAATAGAACATTTAAGACCATAATCAATTCGACTGAGGTACAATGTCTGAAAACAGTTGTCGACCACAAGAATAGTTGGTTATGGCATTTGAGGTTTGGCCATCTGAACTTTAGGTCGCTAAATAAATTGATCACTTAAGATATGGTAACTAGTATACCAAGTCTTGAGATGCCCGACAAACTCTGCAAAGGTTGTCCAGTCGGAAAGCAGTCCAGGAAGTCTTTTGTTTTGACTATGCCAATGAGATCATCCTCTATACTCGAAGTTGTACATTCAGATGTATGTGGTCCTTTCGAATAGCATACCATTGGCACAAATAGATATTCTGTCTCATTTGTTGATGAGTACAATCGAAAGCTCTGGATCTATGTGATCAAACGAAAGGAAGAAGTATTTGAAATCTTTAAGAGATTCAATATACTTGTCGAAAACCAGGGTGAAAAGAAAATTAAAGTTTTGCGAACAGATGGAGGTGGCGAATACACGTCCAAGATATTTGAAGCATTATGTGCACAACATGGTATTGATCATGAGATAACTGCTTCTTATACTCCTCAACATAATGGAGTAGCAGAAAGAAGAAATAAGACCATATTGGACATTGCGAGATGCATGCTAAAGCAGAAGAATTTGCCAAAATCCTTATGGGGAGAAGCTATTTTGACTGCTGTTTATATTTTGAACAGGTGTCCTACCAAGAAGCTGGAAAATAAGGTTTCTAAAGAAGTGTGGAGTGGCAAACGACCATCAGTGAGTCATCTGAAGGTGTTTGGCTCTATTTGCTATAAGCATATTCCTGATGCTAGGAGAAGGAAGCTTGATGATAAGTGTGTACTTGTGATTCTGGTAGGATATCATAACACTGGAGCATACAGGTTGTTCAATCCAATTAATTAGAAGGTTGTGATGAGTCGAGACATTGTGATTGATGAAAATTCTTCCTGGGATTAGAATTATAATAATGCAATTGACAAGCCACTGATGAGCTATGATTTCGACGAAGCAATTAATGATGTCGAAGTCGAAGACATTGTTGATACTCCAGTCGAAGAAGAAGTCGAAGCAGTTGCTGACATTCTCGACACAACCGAAGTCAAAAACGATATGTCTTGCACAAGTCAGAGACCTCAAAGAACTAGAGCTCGTCCAACAAGACTTCAAGACTATGAAGTGGTTGGTGATGATGAAGTCACAATAGATGGGGAACTAGTCCATTTTGCTTTACTTGCAGGTGCTAAACCAATCAACTATAATGAAGCCTTCAAAGATAAACAATGGAAGTCTGCTATGGTCGAAGAGTTACAAGCAATTGAAAGAAACAACATATGGGAGTTGGTTGAATTGCCATCTCATACAAAAGCTATCGAAAGAAAGTGGGTTTTCAAGTTAAAGCACAGTGTTGTTGGGTCGATAGCAAGGCATAAGGCGAGATTAGTAGCTCGAGGATTTCTCCAGAGAGCAGGACTTGACTACTCTAAAGTATTTGCACCTGTCGCAAGATTGGAAACTATTCAACTAGGGGTGAACCTTGCATATGCAAGCAAGGTTGGTCAACATTTCACTTAGATGTGAAATCAACATTTTTTTAATGGACCTTTAGAAGAAGAGGTGTATATCACACAACCTCCTGGGTTTGTGATTCAGGAGGAAGCAAGTAAAGTATACAAGTTGCACAAAGCGCTCTATGGTCTCAAGCAGGCACCTAGGGCATGAAACAAGAAGATTGACTCATACTTGGTTGAATTGAGATTCGTAAAATGCAAATTTGAGTATGCTGTCTATGTTAAAGTTGTGGAACAAGATATAACAATAATCTGCTTATATGTCGATGACTTACTAGTAACTGGAAATAGCCTGAAGAATTTGTCAAAGTTCAAAGAGCTGATGAAGAAGGAATTTAAAATTTCGAATCTGGGAAAGTTTTCATACTTCCTAGGCATGGAATTTCAAATGTCGAAGCAAGGCATGATGCTACATCAAAGAAAGTATGTTAAAGAGATACTCAAGAGATTCATAATGGATGATTCGACTCCTGCATCTTCGCCTATCAAACCAAATTTAAAGTTGGAGAAGCATGGAGAGGAAGACAAAGTCGATGCAACTTTGTTCAAACAGATTGTCGGATCTCTAAGATATGTGTGCAACAGTCGACCTAATATATGTTTCTCAGTCAGATTAGTGAGCAGATACATGAGTGAACCAAGGGTGTCACACATAAAGGCTGCAAGAAGAATACTGAGATACTTAAAAGGGCCGACAAACTATGGAATTTTATTTGGACGAAACTTTGAAAGCAACTAAGCTATGGTTACTTATTATTTAGATGCTGACTGGTGCAAAGATAAGGAAGATCGAAGAAGCACTACTGGATATTTCTTTCAAGTATTTGGTGCCCCAATTTCATGGTGCTCGAGAAAGCAACATGTGGTGGCATTATCATCATGTGAAGCTGAATATATAGCAGGATCCTATGTTGCATGTTAAGCAATTTGTATCAGATCAGTACTTGAAGAAATGGAGGTCGAAGTGAAGAAACCTCTTGTGTTGCAAATCGACAACAAGTCTGCCATAAATCTGGTGAAAAATCGAGTTATGCATGGAAGAAGTAAGCATATCGAAGCTAGATTTCACTTCTTAAGGGAAAAGGTAAATCGAGGTGAACTTGAAGTTAGGCACTGCTCAAGTGAAGCACAGTTGGCCGACATTTTTACCAAAAAATCGACAGATTCCTGAATTTGAAAAAGAAATTAGGAAGAATTCAGATCGACTATGGTTAGCATAGGTTCGACAACTTGGATTATGGGGGTATGTTGAAATATTAGATTAAAATTGATTAGATTCGATTTGATTAGATTTAATATTTAAATATAATCCAATTTGTATTAGCCCAAGCTTAATTAGGGTTGTATATAAATAGTCATACTATGTATCATTATTTGTAACAAATCATTCAATAATATAATCCTTGTTTCTATATTCTCTCTCTTTCTCTCCTCACTAAAAGTGACTCACGCACTAACAGTCTCTTCAATGGAAATCATTTGTTAAGTTCTTTGGTACATTAAAAAATAAAAACAACATCAGAACACATATTTTAGTGTTTTCCTAAAGAAAGAAAAATACACACTGGATAAATTATTGCAAGTTATCTGGTATATAACAAATACATATCGAGTGTGATTCTGGAAGTTATAGTTATCGGGTATACATACATAGATGTGCAATTTTCAAAAATTTAAAGTGTATAGTAAAAAGTAAAATGATGAATTAGTTAAAAACACAAAACAATAAAGTTAACATTTTTTATAAAATGTAGAGGATATGACGATAAATATAAGGTTATGGGATAAAATTTTCGACGTTTAATTATGTGACCCAATCCCTTGCCAACCATACTCGCACCGAATGTTATACGGTGTGAATTGAAGATGCTCCTTGTATAATCTTAATCAAAATTAGTTGTGATGTGGAGAATTTTTTTAGAATAACTATGTTATTCAAAAAATTAAAAAACTTAAAAAACAACACATTCAAATTAATTACCAAAATGGCGTGTTTTAAAGAAACCATAAACCTGCTGGCGCCATATGGTATGACGCCTCAGGCAAAGCACAAAACCCAAAAACCATTTGGAATGGCGACTCAGTACAATAGCCATGCCCTAATTTTGAAGTCCAGGGGAGGCGCCATACCATATGGCGCCTCAGTTTACCTTCTTCTTTTCTTTTTAAAAACCATTTATATGTTATTTTTATTATTTATAATTAAAAATGTTTTTTTTAATGGGTAGATACAAAATTTCTAGTGGCTATAAATAAGACTTCACCCTCATTTGTTACTCCACAACACTTGTCACCAAAACCCTAATCTCTCGCCTCCCACAATGTCTGAATGGTTGAATCAGCATCTATCATCATCATCGTCATCATCATCATCATCATCATCATCGGAGGAGGAACCACTTCCAACATTTCCACTTATGAAAAGAAATGCCCTAGTTGTATTCTCAGCAACTAAGCCTCCGATGAAGGTCCTACTCTGTAACACACAGACCTTGGAGCATTTGCATAGGGAACTATATCGCTGGCTAGAAGGGGAATTTGCTGCAGGTGAAAAGATCAGGAAGATTGAGAGGCTGGTTGAGGAGTATAGTCCAAATGGAGTTACCCGTACTTGGAGAAAAGTGGAAAATGATGCTGGTGTCCTTATGATAATGTTAACACCAAAGAAAATTAGCTTAATGGTTGTAATATCCTAGATAACTTGATTCGTCGAGTTGTTTCTTTTGGGTATGTTGTTTTTGTTTTCTGATTTGGTATTAGGTGTTGTCGTTGTTAATTATTGCTGTTGAGCTATTAAGTTATGCTTTGTTAGGTTATGTCGTTGTAATATGCTAGCAATGAAATGAAATTTGTTGTTGTTATAAATGGACAAGGTTACATTTGAAACTATGATGTTGTGCTTGATCCCACATTGGGACACTTGGTACGATTGTGTCCCGGCTGATGACACGAACCATATAACCTCACCATTTTGTTTGCTGCATCCATCTCCGTTCGAATACGGGTGCTATTAGGGCGACCCTTTTTCTTTCGTCGCATCAAATCATTATGCCAGATTATTTCACCTTCGTATGGAGGCCAGTAGTCCTCCTTTGCTACCACCTGAAAGCTAGTGCTATAGACATTGCATAGAGTAATGACTTGGTGATGAACATAAAGATAGTTGGTTGGGTCAAGTCGAGACTTCGAACATGCTGCTATAACATTGGAGCAAGGCATACGAAATGCCTAAAACTTTCCACAGTCACACCAACTGCTATCCAGTTCCACTCGGTAACAACCCCTAGGCAATTCTTCATTGTGATCAATAGGATCTGCAACACTGAACCAAACTTTAACACGGTCGAAGACCGTGACCACATGTGTGTTGGATTTTGCAGCTTCGTCCTTCATGAATGTCATTGAGCTATTACTAAACAGCTGCCCAGATTGTAAGACAGAACCCCACTTTGTACGTCTTGTATCAAAAAGTGCACCGAGCCTAAAATATGTTGATCTTACCAAAGTGGTTACCCGTAGGTTTCGGATGCCCTTGAATACAGAGTTCATTGATTCAATGAGGTTTATTGTCATGTGGCCCCATCGCTTCCCATTATCGTATGCCCTTGCCCATTTCTCCAATTGAATATTGTCAATCCATCTCAATGCATCTGCATTTGTCAGTATGATCTCGTCACAGTAGTGTCTGAAGGTAGGCTCTGTTAGTGCATAGCCGATGTTAATAACCTTCTTCCTTAGCGTTTTGTCTTTAATCTCCCGCATGAAATTTTGCGCGATGTGTCTAATGCAATACACATGGCTTGAGGGAGGATCCTGCCAACCGTTATCAAGATTGTTATATGCACTCTCGATTGATGGGTGTCTATCAGAGATCAAACATAAGTTAGGTTGAGGAGCCACGTATTGTCAGAGATTTTTTAGGAAAAAACTCCAACCTCCAACAGTCTCCCCTTAAACTAGAGCGAAGGCGATTGGAAAAATGTTATTGTTGCCATCTTGTGCCACGACCATTAGTAGAGTGCCCTTATATTTCCCGTACAACCACGTTCCATCAATTTGAATGATAGGTTTAGAGTACGCAAGTCCTTTGATGCATGGTTCAAATGCCCAGAAGAGTCTGTGGAAAATGCCATTTCCACTGACACAATTTCCGTCTGGCGTATACACCGATAATGTCTCCAAGATGGCAACTGTCCCTAGGGCATAGTGTTTAAGTGCCACAAAGTATTTCGGAAGTTCTTTGTAAGAGTCCCCCTAATTTCCAAACACTGTTTCAACCGCTTTAGTCCTAGCTATCCACGCTTTCCTGTACGAAGAAGTATAGTTGTATCTTTGAACCATATGCGCGATTATGGTACTCACCTTCAAATAAGGGTTGTCGCTAATGACTGATAGAATTTTGTTGCATATCAACTGAGAGCTGAGCTTGCGATGATCTTGCATTGGATTCATGATTATGCAAGTGTGCTTTGGACCCATTGACCCTATCTTCCCGGAATCGCTTCTCTTCCGAAAAGATGTTGTTAATCTAAACGGGCATACTTCGTTATGACAATAGATCTTATACAGAGTTGGATTTGTTCGATCGACTCTATAATCTGCAGGCAACTCCATGTGATATTATTTTATAGCTCGGACACAATCTTCTTTTGTAGGAAAATTGTCTCCCACTTTTAATACTCCTTCCGTTTGCATGTATGGATTGTAAAAAATATCCGTTGATGGTTCGTCTTCGCTTAAGTTAAGACTTTTTATGTGTTGAGGTGAACAATAAACATGACTGGATGGTAATAGGTCTTCCTCATTGTTTACCATTTCATCCATAATGACCTCAACTTCTTCTTCTTCTTCGTCAATGACATCGACTTCAGCTTGTTCGTCGTCAGATTCGTTAAAAACTTGAGAAGATTCAAGTTGTTGAGACAGTTGTTGTTGTTGTAACGTAATATATAACTCAAAATCATTGAATCCAGAATACTCATGACTGAGAAACATATTACGCACATCATCATCATCCCGAATCTTTAACTGGAAAAATTTGCATTGTTCGTGCCCGTCAAAAAACATAGGATTCTTGTAGACGATTTGGCCAACTGGACCACACTGTAATTTCTTTTATAATATGGCTTTCAAATGTAACAAAATTTGATCTTCTATCAATTAAAAACCTGGTAACCTCCGTGTTTCGAAAATTGAAACCGGTTATGGGACATTCAAATATCTCACCATTGAGATGTGCACTTATCATGTATTGTGGTGTTTGAGCCATAACAAAAAACGTTACTAACTCGTGTTAGGAATAAATATTTTAGAACTTTTAGTGTTAGGAAGAATATGTTACGAAATGATATGATAATAAGTTGTATGGCTCTTGTGTATTAATAGGCGCATTGTTGATACAGATTATTTAGTTACACGTCTTGTAAGTTTTAATGCTTCATAATGCTTTACAACTTTCTGTTTTACCTACTTCAGTTACACGACATTAAAGTAAAAAATAAAACCATTGCCTTGCATGCATCATGTGATTCTCTGCATGACAAGACTACACTTCCATGCCAAGAATCTCACATGTGAACTACACTGTTCTTTATCATGCCTATACGCTATACGAATTATTTATTCACTTCTTTATCATGCCTATGTCTATACACTACACTAAAGTCTTACCAAATACACTTACAAGACATTAATGTTGTAAAAAACCAAACCATTTACTATCACATGTCTTACATGCCTACCTACTATCACATGTCTTGCATGCCCACCTTCTAAAAAATGTGTACACGAAATTTAGTTTCTCTAGTTTACTTTTCATTATCACATGCAATCTCACTTGTTTTCTTTAGCACACTATATGAAATCAGAAGACTACATTAAAGTCTTGCTTGCATTTATGATTCTCTGCATGACAAGACTACACTATTCTTGACAAGAACACACCACCATGCCAAGAATCTCTGTGAAAAACAAAACCATTTTTTATTATTCTAAAAAATGTCTACACGAATTTTAGTTTCTCTAGCTCAGTTTTCATTATCACATGCAATTTCACTTGTTTTCTTTGGCACACTATACGAAATCAGAAGACTACACTAAAGTCTTGCTTGCATTTATGATTCTCTGCATGACAATACTGCACTATTCTTGACAAGACCACACCACCATGCCAAGAATCTCTGTAAAAAACATAACCATTTTTTATTATTCTAAAAATTGTGTACACGAAATTTAATTTCTCTAGCTCACTTTTCATTATCACATGCAATCACACTTATTTTCTTTAGGACACTATACGAAATCAGAAGACTACACTAAAGTCTTACCAACTATACTTACAAGACATTAAAGTTATAAAAAACAAAACCATTTATTAATATTGTTATTATTATTAAATACTATCACATGTCTTGTATGCCTTTATGATTCTCTGCATGACAAGACTATACTACCATGCCAAGACTTTCACATGTGATTCTCAGCAAAAATACACTATTCTCTAGCATGCCTATACACTATTTCTTTAGCACACTACACAAAATAGTAATTCACTTCTGAAATGTCTAACCAAGAATCTCTGCATGACTACACTTGTTAGACTACAATTCTAATGCATGCAAGAGAACACATAAGTGATTCCTTACACAATGACCAAGAATGCATGCATTTTCATGTGACTCTTCTCATCACATTCCTCACCATTATAAATACATTCTCATCACTTTACAAAATCTTCTCATCCCAAACTCTTCTCCTACAATACAAACTCTTATCCTCAAATCACAAAATATTCACATCCATCACAAACTCTTCTTCTTCATACCAATTACAAAAAAAATGTCTCTACTCACCATGGGAAACGATCACAGAGGAACACTTGAAAACATTGCAGACTTTGTAAGTGTTTTGTCCTTGGTTCTGTTTTGTCTTCCCTAACTTAGATGTATTTTTTTTTATATAAAACTAATGTTATTTATATTTTTGTTCAGGAGGTATCAAGGTTTCGTTGTCGTGGGCACAACTACATACCACATGACCCACTCATCGAAGAATACCTAACTGCATGTGGATTTGGTGAGTTGATAAAAATCAAGTCATACTCGCTTGACCCAAAATTTATTCTAGCTTTGCTAGAACGATGGAGGCCAGAGACCCACACATTTCACCTTCCTTTCGATGAATGCACGGTCACACTCCAAGATGTGTATATGTTACTTGGTCTACGCATCGATGGAAAGGCCGTCAACGACAAGGTTTTTGTCGACAACCAACTGTGCGAACATCTGTTGAGCGCACCGCTCGGTGTCGAAGCACCTAAGCCAACATGTGATGGTCGACCTAGGGGCCAAGGTATTAACTTAAAATACCTTAGGGAACACTATGAGCCTATTATATTAGACGAGGGAACCCCCCATGTATTACAAGATACTTAAAACTCGGTGCTATTTAATGATCTTATTCGGTCATTTTTTATTTCCAGAAAGTACTGGAAATAGTGTAAATATTATGTATTTACCATTGTTGTCCAACATTAGTAAAGTGTGCGACTATAGTTAGGGTTCAGCTGTCCTGGCCCATCTCTATAGTTCACTATGTAAAACTTCAAAAAAAAGACTCTTGTACTTTTTATGGCTGCGCCTATCTCCTTCAAGCGCGAGGTTGGTCCAGAATGTCAACACTAACTCCTGTTAACCCGGAGTCCCTTCACATTTCCCTACGCAAACAAGTAAGCTTAATTTTACTACTCGAACTTATGTCCTTTAATGAAATGTTTATTTGTAACTAATTTATTTGTGTCACTTTTTTTAGGTGGTCAGTTCCAGGAATGAATTACCATCGAAATTCCAGAAACGTAATAACCTACTACCGCAACCTAATAGATCACATTGGCCCCGACGATGTAATTTTTTCTTAAAATACCATAATTTTGTCTCATAAATTACAACACCGCAAAATTTCTCATTAAATCTTTTTTTGTTCTTGTAGTTTGTCTGGAGGCCGTACGAGGGTCTCGACCATCAGCCCAACGTGGATGATGCTGCAGTGTGGACATCAAATACACCCATTATTCGGTTCACGGCTATGGAGATGCATCAAAGTGATCGGGTAAAACTGCAGTTCGAAATGTATCAGGATATTTTGGTCACTCCGACATGTTTGGGAGAGTGACATCTACGTAGAGTGGATACACAATGGGCTGTGGGTCACTGGACGAATTTTGCAAAAGAGATGTGTCAACATTGGGAGAATCGACATCAGCACATCTTATCCGAACCAGTTGTGGAAGAGGCTAGACCAACTCAACAATATATGCATTGGTTTAGGTCTGTTACAACACCCCAACAATTCCTCTCTCAGCCGACGTATCTTATTGATCCGCGCCAACGTGCTTCTTCCTTACAGCCACATGCCCAACATCAAACACCTTATTATACCCAACAACCAAGTATACTAACCGAATCAATCTTCCAAAGCCATAACCCTTTCATGCCACCAACACAGTCACAACAAGAAGAGCCTTACCCCTACTACTAGCCCACCAACACCTACCCTACTTCTGCCTATAGCCCTGACAACTCTTTCGAACCCACCCCATCCCACCATAGCCCCCCCACAAATGAACACACAATCATCTTACATCCAACAAACCCACCCACTATTTGACTACCAAACCCCACAACAACCATTGCATCGTTTCCAAAACGATTCAATGCACCAATTCGGCCAACCATACATTCCACACCCAACCCAACCCCCCCGTCCCAACTACGAAAACATGGGCATTCAACTGGATTACGGAAGCGCCGTTGGCGGCAATCCCCTCGGCTATTGGGGACAGATGCTTCAAAATTTGTCTGATACGCCGAAACCATCTCAACAGATGCCTCTTCCACAAGTCAACACGCAAAGGCCAGAGACACCTCAACAAAATCGTGGTAGACCTAGACGCTGCGCAAGAGCCCCAACATGTGGAACCGGTGGACGTTTCGATAGGCACAACCATTAAATTTTTGTTTTCCATCAATTTTACTAATTTTTATTCTGAACATTGTTATGTAATTTTTGCTAGCCTTTTTTTCCATTAAATTAATCAATTTTCAAATTCAAATAAATTTAAAAAAAAAAAAGAAAAGAAGGGAAATGAACTGAGGCTCCATACCATATGACGCCTCCCCTGTGACGAAAAATAAAAAATTAGAGCATACACCTTTGAACCACGTCGCCATTTGAAATGACTTTTGGTGTTTTTCATTTTGCCTAAGGCGCCATCTCATATGGCGCCAACAGATTTCTTTTTTTCCTTTCAAAACAAGCCATTTTGGTAATTTAGTTGAAAGCAGTGTTATTTTGGTAGTTTATTTGAATAATAATGTTATTCTAAAAAAAAATTCTGATGTGGACTCTTAATTTTTTTTTTCCTTTCAAAAAACAAGAATGATGTATTTATAAATTTTTTTACATCAATATATTAATACTTAAATTTTATGACTTTTTTAAATTTTAAGTACCTAAATATACATCAAATTATTATCTTTTAAAACATAAAAGTTTTTTAAATTTTATTTTAGGTAATCCAAAAATTCAACCTAACCCAACGGTTTAAAAAATATACTCTACAATAATATTGTAAAAAAAAACACTATATTTGTTATTAAATTAATTTTGTTAATATTTTAAAAGTAATATGCATATAATAATAGTCACAAGACATAATTGACAAAATAGTAACATTTTTCACTTTAAAAAATTATTCTCTAAAATGACATCTATTTAAAAACGAAGAGAATATCATGATAAACTAAGAGTGCGAATTTAAATATTTACTCTATAAATAACAAATATTTTTAGAAGTAAAATTCAACTCATCATTTACATTAGTTATTATTTTTATATGTAAACCAATTATCTCCACGTCCAACTACAAAGACAAATCCAATAAATTCTCCCTAAATCCACCATTCATACTAATTCATTTCATCATATTTTAAGCAAGTTTGACACATGAAATTTGAAAAATATACTTGTCAGTCAAACACCCACCAACATCACACCACAAAACGGTTGGTAAGTTGGTTTGTCAACTAGAATTCTTGCTACTAACAAACCAACAAATTTTTAATTCTAATTCTTTTCTCAACTACAAGTCTTCTCTTTCTCCCTCTTATTCAACTTCCTATTTTGTTATGCAAGTGACAAATTCATAACAAAGAAAATCTCAATCTCTAATCTCATTTCCATGCATAGAGTGTCAATGAATAGATCACTATGGTTACCAATATCCAATCCAACAACATACCAATCCTTAATGGATCCAATTCCAATTTCATCTCAATCTCATTCTATTGCATGGCAAGAAACCTGGCCATTCTTTCTTGCAACCCTCTCTATTTATTTTTGTGTTTCCGCTAGTCTTTTATATGGACTCTACGGCGATTCTCGTTTGATTCTTGGTCCGAGTTCATCGCGTTTGGTGAAAACAAGTCCAGTTTTTGTGGAACAAATTCAAGTGACTAATGACTATACTATTGAAAATGATGTTCATCTTTATGCTTTCAACGAGAAACCTGAGTTAAGTTCACAAATAAATTGGACTAGATCGAAGTTCTTATCTGTTCAAGCATATAGTCGCAAGGTAACAATTTTTAATTTTTAATTTTTTTCGACTTTATATAAAATATTGTTGTGTTATCTATGAAGATTTATTTTTAATTTATTCATAGGGAATTTCTTTGTGGTTAAATAAAGGCTCTACTATATTTTTGAGGTGGGAAGCAGATGCTGGTAGTTTAAATCAACTTGAAGGGATTGTGATTAAAGGTTGTTATTATGTCTTTGTAATCTTGTTTTCATTATGTTATTATTCAAGAATCTAGTTTTTCTCATGAAAGATTCATTCTTGTTTCACAGGAGAAAGGAAGTATGAAAAACTAAAGCCTGAACAAACTATCTTCCATGGGGCAATGCCAATTGTTGTTAGAGAGACTAATAATTGTAAGTGATTAATTCAAAACTACTATTATTAATAGAATCATTTTAAATTTTTCTAGACCTCGGGTAGGTTAAAAACGGTTCAATCGTAATAAAACAAATAGGAACCCTATTCTACCGGACTCTGTGCTGTAACATACTTTGTAGACTCTTAAAGACAACTCTGAATCTTAATCTACAAATACTTTGAATTTTTTATGCTCAAATAAAAAATGGTTTATGCCTTTGAACCCCAATTACTCTGGTTAGCTTTGAGCCACATAGGGCCAGTGATTAGAGATGTCTCAATTTCATACATATTGACCAACAATGTCCAGTCCGGCTCGCCCGATTTTTCTGTTTTACTTTCATTTTTTTATGGGCTAAACAAAGGTTTTAGGCCTCACTCTCTAACGTTTCTGTCCCGCTCCGTCTTATTTTTTTTCAGGCTTTTGCGGACACTACCATTAAGAGAGATTTTTGCAATTTTTAAATTTTACATGTGTAGTGCCCGCGAGTCCGCCCACCCTTATTTTTTTGCATGTTGAAGTAAAATTTTAGCCGCACATCTTCAATTATGCTCGTCTCAGTCTATTTTTTTTGGGACGGATATGCCCGTTTGCCACCCAGCTTTGACTTTAAGAAGTCTGTAAGAAGTGTTTAGAATCTTTGCATTAGCATGCAACTTTTCATTTGCGGTTCTAATCAATTTTAGTTTATTAACTCAACTTGAAGGTAAAGAAGCTGAATACATTGTTGAGGAAGATGATAGATACCACATTGGTGTTCTAAACATGAATGCAAGGAACATAATCTTGACCATGAATGTCAATGTTTCTGCAAAGATATATGATACTACAAAGTCCACAAATATGTGCTCTACTAGGACTGGATCATGCAAACTTGGCACTTTTTTCCCTATCACATATTATGTAATTCTCACATCATCAAAAAATGTAAGACTATTAAATTTCTATTATACAACAATTTTAATGCATCATTTTTCAATGAAAAATTCATCATAGTTTATATGAATTCACTACAGGGAAATAATAATGATGATGATTATGATGATGCATGGTATGTTGAAGTTTCATTTGTAGCTCGCGTTTTTTCGTACATAATTCTTTTAGGTAAGTTCAACTAATTTTAATTTTTTTGTGAAGCATTTGTTTCTTTATGTGATGATGATGATGATGCATGATTTTGAAGGAATTTTCATGGTGGTGATTTTTCTGATATTGAGATGTCTTGGACCTGGTGATGGTGGTGATAACTACAATGTAGTTGGAGAGCAAGAAGTAACCGAAACCGAACCTCTCGTACGAGCGGAGACGAATATAGTGACATATGGAACAAACAAGGTTCATGAAAAGAAAGATTCAGACTCAGACTCAGAATCAGATGCGTTGAGTAGTTCTTCGGAGGAGTTATACAATGAAAAATTGTGTATAATTTGCTATGATGAGCAGAGAAATTGTTTCTTTGTTCCTTGTGGTCATTGTGCTACTTGCTATGATTGTGCACAAAGGTATACACTAATTTTACTATTGTATTGACGGTGAATTTGACAGAATTACAGCGTGACATGTCGATTTTAGCAAAAACTATGTTTCGAGTTTCGTGTATGAGATTCTGATTAGTGTTTATGTTTTTTCAGGATTGTGGATGGACAGAGTAAGGTTTGTCCGGTATGCCGGAGACTTCTTCATAGAGTAAGAAGATTGTTCAATAGTTAGACTTATAGTTCTAATTTGGAGTCTACAACAATTTTTTATGAAATGTAAAGATTTTAGAGATCTCTATGCAATCGCAATTTTAGGCGCATTGGACACAATGTTTATGTTTGCAAGTTCAGTGTAAAAATTGTGTCTGATTTTTTGCTTCTGTTTATGAGGAGATTTAATTCAATATAAAGGTTAAGCTTTTACTATCGACCTAACAAATATAAAAAGATCTTATTGTCATTTGACTCTATTTCAACTGTTTATATTCATCCATTTAGCTTGGGAATAAGTTGGGGCTAGCTTGGTTTTGCCAAATTTGAAGCTGATATGTTAAAAATAACTATACTCTATTATACGTTTAATTTTAAATTTGAGTTTGTTCTTTTCAAAAATCTGATTCCTATGTTAATTTAATTAAAAATCTATTTTATTTAAATATATGTAAATACGTAATTTTATTAATGTTTACATAAATTAAAAACTAAAAGAGCATTGAGATCCCTGTCATTAGAGAAGGCAGAACTCTATCTAGGATAGGGATGACAGGCAGATCCAAACTCGCGGGGTCCACCCGCACCCGAACCGAAGTCAACAGGTGAAAACCCGAGTTGACTGGGTTCGAATTTGGGTTCGGGTGTCACCCGATATTTCGGGTGCGGGTTTGGGTAGTGTGAAACCCGCACCCGAAACCACACCCGCTATATATATATATATTGTGTTTTTGCTACGGGTTCGGGTTTGGGTGAAAAAACCCGAACCCAACGGGTGTAGGTGTGGGTGTTATTTTGCCACCCGAATAGCTTTTGGGTTCGGGTTCGGGTTCGGGTGGTGATTTCGGGTGCGGATTTAGGTAGTGTGAAACCCGCACCCGACCCGACCCATTGCCATCCCTAATCTAGGATGGATGCTCAGTCACTCATTAGACCTGTGGAGGATAGGGAGATTTGGGAAGCTCTAAGCAGTATTGGTGATACCAAAGCACCAGGTATTGATGGATACAACTCATACTTTTTCAAGAAAACTTGGGAAATTGTGAAATCTGATGTGAGAGCAGCAGTCAGAGATTTCTTTGAGGGTGGTGAAATTCACAAAGCTTTTAATTGCTCCCTTATTACTCTGATCCCTAAAACTCTTGAGGCAAAAACCATTAAAGACGTGAGGCCCATAGCCTGCTGCAGCACTGTCTATAAGATAATCTCAAAAATTCTCACTTCGAGGCTTAGATTAGTGATTTGTACTATAATATCAGATTCCCAATCTGCCTTCATTCCTGGTAGACTAATACAAGACAACTTCATTACGGCACATGAGCTGGTAAGAGGTTATGGCAGGAAGCATGTTTCCCCAAGGTGTATGTTACAACTAGATATCCAAAAAGCATATGACACCTTAGACTGGCAAGCTCTGACTCAAATAATGAAGGAACTAGGTATACCTCATGTGTTTATTAATTGGGTAATGAACTGTGTGTCCACTGTCTCATACAGGTTTTCGATTAATGGGAGCCCATCAAAGTTGCTTAGAGCTAGAAGAGGATTGAGACAGGGTGACCCTATCTCACCTCTGCTATTTGTTATTGCAATGGAGTACATGCATAGATTGCTTCACACTTTAGCAAGAAAGTCTGACTTCAACTTTCACCCAAAATGTGAAAGACTTAACATTATTAATTTGTTCTTTGCTGATGACATTATGTTATTTACACGAGGAAATGCAGTTTCCTTGCAACTGATAATGCAGAAAGTTCATGAGTTCTCAGCTTCCACAGGGTTAAGTATCAGCAGCAATAAAAGCAAGCTCTATATTGGAGGAGTAGATGAGGCAACCAAACTCCAGCTTTACCATGTCACAAGCCTGACTATTGGAGAGATGTCGTTTAAATACTTGGGCGTCCCTCTTAGTAATCGTAAGCTAACTGTCAAGGATTGCCAGCCCTTGATAGATAGAATGCTCAAAAGAATTCATCATTGGAGCACCAAATTCCTTTCCTATGCTGGGAGACTGCAACTTGTGAAGAGTGTGCTCTTCTCCATAGCCAACTATTGGATGCAAGTGTTTCCACTGCCCAAGAAAGTGACTTACCATATTGAAAGTTTATGCAGGGTGTTCTTATGGACCGGGAGAGAGGAAAATAAGAGGAAAACTCCCATTGCCTGGGACCATGTGTGTGATTCGATTGCAACTGGCGGTAGAAATATCATCTCACTGAAGGAATGGAATATGGCTACTATTGGGAAGCTACTTTGGAAGTTATGGACAAAGAAGGACATCCTATGGATCAAGTGGCTTCACACTTATTTCATCAAAAAAGCTCATGTTGCTCATTACACCCCTGGCCAGAACTGCTCTTGGTTCATTAAGAGCATCTTCAAAAACAGAAACGTTATTACTGAATCTAATCTTTGGCAAAATCTGTTAACTGCAGGGAGATATAATACTAGGGAGGTATATCGCTACCTGAGAGGAGATAAACCTAAGGTAGATTAGAGAGGCATGATGTATGAAAACATAACAAGACCAAGGGAAACTTTCACCACTTGGATGACCTGTCAAGGGAGGCTAATGACAAAGGATAAAATCACTCAAATGGGGATCCAAACAGATGGCCAATGTGTTGTTTGCTCCCAGCCTGAAACTAATGCTCATATCCTCTTTGAATGTGAAGTCAGTCAATAGCTCTGGCAGCAAGTAATGCAGGTGTTCAACTTTGCACTCCCTGCTCGCAGATCCATGGATCTTTGCTGGATTATAAATGCAACTAAGGGTAAGGGGCCAAAGGTAAAATTGACAAAGTGCGTTGTGGCGGAAACAATATATCATATATGGACTTGTAGGAACAATTACATATTTCAAAATGGAAAAATTGAAGACTTGAGAAGTAATAGGGTCAAAGAGGTGGTGATGCCTAAGATTGAAACTAACAAGAAGATATTAGATTACTATCATAGGAATTTGTAGGGATCTTGTTGTGTTATTCTTGCTCTTTAGTCACTTTGTAGCCTGGATCGTCTAGATCGGCTTGTATTAACTGTTTTTGGTTTAATATATTCCTCTTATTCCAAAAAAAAAACTAAAAAAATAAGTGATAATAAAAATTTATCTGAATTTATTTAGTAGAATAAATTTTGTGCAACTATTTGTTTAAGAAAATTTATGAAAACACATTTCATAAGGTGTTTTTAAGTTTTTGTGCGACTATTTATTTGAGAAAATTTATGAAAATAATTTATGGTATTTTTATAAGATATTTTTAACTTATTTTAAAAGTTATTCAAGATAATTAAAATTTATTTTTTAAATTTTAATTCAAAGTATATAATTATAATAATAATAATAATAATAATAATAATAATAAAAGGTTATTCGAGGAAAAGTGGTACTCTGCGGTGTATGATCCAAATTGATCTCCAAAAGGCCTACGATATGGTTAGCTGGACTGCGTTGGAATGTATTATGAAAGAAATCGGTATGCCTAACCAATTTGTTAAGTGGGTTATGACCACTATTACCAGTGTAACTTTCCGGTTTAATATTAATGGACATCACACGAGGAGATTACAAGCTAGACGTGGGATTAGGCAGGGTGATCTGCTCTCCCCCCTCCTTTTTGTTATTGTTATGGAATATTTGAACCGTAGCCTACTTCAACTACGTGAGACTCATGATTTTAATTATCATGCTAAATGCGAAAAGCTTCACATCACTAATCTTGCCTTTGCAGATGATGTGCTACTCTTTTCAAGAGGAGACTATACATCTGTTGATCTTATGATGAAGGTATTTACCAAGTTCTCCATGTCAACCGGCCTCAAAGTCAATCCGGCAAAGTGTAACATTTATTTTGGAGGTGTTGATGATCGTACTAAACAGAATATCATCAACCTCACTACTTTCAGCGAAGGTTCATTTCCTTTCAGGTACTTAGGTGTTCCTTTAACCTGTAAAAAACTCTCTATCCATCATTATATGAATTTGGTTGACAGAATAGTATGTAGAATCACTCATTTGAGCATAAACCTCTGGAGTTATGCTGGGCGTGTGCAACTCATCAAGAGTGTGACATTTGCCATTGCGAACTATTGGATGCAATGCTTTCCTCTGCCTCAATGTGTCATCCATAAGATTGAATCTATTTGTAGATCATTTCTCTGGATTGGTGGCTCAACCATTAGCAGGAAGAGTCCCGTTTCGTGGGATAATGTGTGTAGAACTCGTGATTATGGGGGCCTTAACATCATTGATCTTAAGCTTTGGAACAAAATCACTATGCTTAAATTACTATGGAATCTAAGTGGTAAGTCAGACAATTTGTGGGTGAAGTGGGTCCACACCTATTACTTGAAATATGATGACTTGATGACTATATATAATAAAAGTAATACTTCCTGCATTATGAGAACTATTCTTAACCAAAGAGATCTCATTGTAACGATCCCTCATGTATGGTACCAGATGCTCTCTAGTCCAAAATTCAGAATGAAAGATGTATACAAGGAAGTATGTAATGATGGAAGTAAAGTACCTTGGAGACGACTCTTCCACTGCAACGCTGCTAGACCTAGGGCATTGATGACACTTTGGTTGGCTTATCATGGGAGATTGACTACGAAATAAAGATTGCTCAGGTTTGGCATGGTACCTAACATCACTTGTTATTTTTGTTTGATGGAGGAATCAATGAATCATCTGGTTTTTGAATGTTTAAATTTAAAAGCCATTTGGATTAAGGTCTTACATTGGATTCAAGTGAAGCACACGCCCCATAATTGGGATGATGAACTTGCTTGGTTGGTTCGGTGCACAAAAGGTAAAGGATGAAGAACTTCTGTCCTAAAACTAGCTGCAGCTGAAACTATCTATGGTGTTTGGAAATACCGCAACACTGTTTGTTATGGTAACACTGTAGATAACACTATGATAGCTAATGATATTATAGACATGATTGTTCATAGGGGGTGGTATAATGCGAAACTTAGAGTACACATAGTTAAGCTTATGATGTTTTAGTTTCCCATTTTTGTCTTTTTTGTCTTGCTTGAGGGCTGGATCCCTAGCGATCGCCTTGTACCTAGTATCTTTTTGAATTAATACATACCTCTGTTTGATTAAAAAAATAATAATAATACAATTTAGATATTTCCTGTCTTGTGAGTACGTAGGTTAGGTCGTACATGGTTTGTTGTCATTCTTAGGGGTGTATATGAGCCGATTTGGGTTGGATTCGACCAAATACCTAACTCATATAGAACACTCCAGTTTAGACGATGTAAAATAACCACGCGTAATATCAATAGATCAGTTTGGATAAACCCACTAATTTCTAGATTGAGTTGGGTTGGGGAGTGGGTTGTTCAAATAATTTTTCTATTTTATTAATGTTAAATAACTAAATGATGAATCATCATTTTTTTTCATAAAAATTATTCAACATTTTAATCTTAAATAAAATTAGATAACCTATTTTAAATTATTTTTAGCATCCTAAAATAATAAATGATAACGTCAACTAATAAAAATTATCATAAAATACTAGAAACAAATTAAAGTTGTATGACATAAAATTGTATTAATATCAAAATAACCAAGAGTGAAATATTCAAAATTAGTTAAAGTTATACTTCACTTAAATAGTAAATGTTCAAAAGACAAAAATTGTAACAATTAAGTTAATATTCATCAAAATTATTAAAATTGTAATAATAAATGTTTGATTAGTGGATCAGTGGATTTTGTGAGTTTGGGTCCGATTTTACCCAAAAACCCAAATTTTTAAATGAGTTTTTTAGTTTTTAAACCTATATCCACTCAATTATCCGACCAAACCCACTTTTATGAATTTTTTTGGATGAGTTTGACCAGATTTTGTGGGTTGACCCAACCCATGTTGATCTATTCTTTCATTAATTAATTAACCAATTCTTTTATTATTAGAGGTGTTTAAATTTAAATCGATTTAAATAAAAACGACAAGTCTATTTAAAAAAACCACAAACTGACAAAAAAACCAAAACCACAAAAAAAAAAAGCCGAATATTTTTTAATGTGTTTTTGGATTCCATTTTATGAAAATCTTTAAGATTAGATCAAATTTTATATTGATATTTCAAAATCAATTTAAATCAAATCAAACCACCTGTATATATTTTAATATTATTTATTTTTATTTAAATGATATTTTTAATATTTTATTTGGTTTTAAGCATAACCGATTGTTTCCATTTTATAATTTTAAATTTTAATATATTATATAGTACGTATATATTAATTCAAACCTATTATTTAATAGTATTTTAATAAATTAAATAGTATGAAATTAGATTGGATTAAATAAAAAAAAATTATACTTCTCATTCAAAACTGAATCGAAATGCAAACAATTTTATTCCAGAATGAAATATTTGCTTCAAGACTAATACCCTACTAACTACACTGATTAACAAGCAAAATCATGAGAATCAAAAAGTACTAGTTTTATTAACTAAAAACAACCATAGATCTTGATCAACACATTACACATACATAGAGGATCCATATTTATTCTCCTTCTCATCAAAATTGATCAACCATAAAGACCAAATATCTTTGAAACTATATTTCATAACATGGTACTAGTGAAGAAGAAGTGAATTAAGGGCATTTTGGGGTTCCTTTTGAGTTCGTCATGTCTCTGTAACAAGGACACTCATGTTTGTTACCATATGTTCCTGATGGCACACACTTACACTTCCTGCAACATATTCCACAGAAGTTCAAACACATGTCTCTCCTCCCCGCTTTCGAGCACCTCTGTCTGCACTTCCCTGAGCAGAAACCACCTGCATCTGATTCATATCCATCATTTCATAGTCATAAATGTTAATTAAGTTTATAAAGTAGTAATAAGTCTAGTTAAATAAGCTTAGTTTTTAGCTATCCAGAGATCTCTCTTTATGGACGCGAGTTCGAACTTGTGAAGAGTGTTACATAAAAAAGTAATGATAACTAATTAAGAGTAATACATGTAGAAATTGAGGTTATAAACATACCAACACCAAGTGCTGAGATTTCAAACATAGATGAGGAGAGGATAAGACACACAAGTAGAAAAGCTGCAAATGCTGGCTTCATCTTACTATCACAGAGAAATATAGAGAACAGATTTAATTAGAGTGACACTCACTAGAAGAGAAGAGAGGAAAGGGAAACTCAAACTCTGAAATTTTGAGTCTTATGTGGTTGAGTTGTGTGAGTGTGAACAAGTGAGTGGGATTATTTATAGTATAGAATGGGTAAGTGAAAAGGTAGAAAGGTAGAAATAGCTGAATGATTTAACGGATTTGAGCTCGTATTTGGTGGCGTAAAGATCTGACACGGCGGAACGGGGTGAACTTGCAAAATTAGTACGTCTAAGTCACTGAATGAGTAAAAAAATAGTTTGAGTCAATGAATGAAATAATACATCAAATGACGCGCATTGATATATATATATATATATATATATATATATATATATGACGGTTAGAATTGTGTTCATGTCATCAGATAATCATTCAATCAGATTTACAGTAGAAACCTTGTTAAAGATCGGAATCACATGCTTTCGATTAGGGTGACGTCTCACAGGTTATAGGCGATATTTGCTATTGAGCCTTATCTCGTGGGATTTGCGAATGACCCGTAACAAATTATTAGGCCTATATTTGAAAGTGTGCAAAACTGTCTATAACACAAAATCTCACATTTTCTTATAATTAAGTTATATGATAAAATGAGTTTTTAATAAATATTAACTCAAAAAAAAATTATAACTCAAGTTAAGTGAGTTTCAACTTCTTAAATATGATCTCTCAACTCTGAAAATAATAAAGTAAAATTAAAATCATTACTATTTCAACAGTTGATTTTCAGAAATTTTAAAATAAGTTTGTCTATTATTTAATGTTTCTATTTATTGTACCGTACCATGATTCTAAAACCATGGTTGTCAACAATTATTTGAAAACCATGAACCAAAGATAGAGCAAATCTATTGGCATCAAAATTGCAAGCAATGAGACAGCTGGATAGTGTGGTATATTGCGAGGAAGCCGCGTAGGTAGTTTTTGGCTACGACGATAATTAAATTGTCGTTTGTCCCCGTCGACATGAAACTTTGCATTTGCTCATTGAGATTTTCAATTTGCCATATTCATTGCATTGCATTATATTGCATTATATTGCATTCAATGTGTTGTTTCTTTATGGAAGAAACAGCACTTAATACTTGTTTATTTACGTGGCTTCTTCCATGGTCCCTCACAAGCTCACATCACACTCATCTTCAATTTACTATACTACGTACTAGTTTTCATTTATGTATCTATATGGAAAACAAATAATGCAGTTTAAGACAATTAGGTTACAATTTACAAACGGTTTATATGGTGACTAAATTTTCAAACAATATTTTTCTACTAATTGATTTGACACCAAAATTTGACAATTAGTGAGTCATTCTAAGCCGGGGGGGCATAAACCTTGCCAATATAACATGGTGACACAATGCAATGATCAACTCCAAGGCCATTTTTAAAAATAACTTGCCTAGACATTTAGAAACACTAACGTTTATATGGAGCATATTCAAACTAAATAGATGCTATCATATATCTTAGATTCATTTATAGTAACAAAATTATGCTTGTCCATTAATGATCTCAAATAGAACTTCACTGAAAATAACAACTATATTAAGCGCATATGAATTCAATCACTTTATAAATAAGAAGTTCATCTATTAAGTATGACCATTCAATCAATTTTCATACTTGCTATGTGCATATACTTGGCCTTACTTTGGCACTAGCCAATCTTTACATTTATTATTGTTCCTGCAGTGGCTAAAAAGGGTCATTCCAATAGAATCAGAATATTTGAGTCTTCTTTCATATCCATTACTACAAAATCTGTAGGGATGTACAATTGACCAATTCTAACCGGGACGTTTTCCAGGATGCGTACAGGGTATTTAATTGAACGACCGACCAATTGAAGGGACATTTTTGTTGGCTTTAGGCTTCCTAGGTTTAGTCTTTCACTAATTGAAAGGGGTATTACGCTCACACTAACTCCTAGATCACACAATGCTTTATCAATAACAAATTTTCCTATAACACAAGAAATAGATAAACTCCTTGCATCCTTTAGTTTTTGGAGGCATTTTGTTTTGTATGATTGCACTACATTTTTCAGTCAGTGCTACTGTACTATCGTCGTCAAGTTTTCTCTTGTTTGACAGGATCTCTTTAAGAAACTTGGCATAGGAAGGAATTTGAGTAATTGCTTCAGAGAAATGGATTGTTATGTGGAGTTGCTTTAGAAGTTCTAATTTTTTTTTGAACCGACCCTCTATTTTAGACTTAGCTAGTCTTTGAGGGTATGGAATAGGCGGCTTATATGGAGGTGGAGGGACATGAGGTCTCTCTTTTTCTTGGTTTTTCTTATCCTTATGGTCTGACCTATTTGTTTTTTCTAGTTCTGCTTCAGGGCTTCTGTCTATCATTCTCTTTGGCTCCTTGTTTATCTCCCCAGTTCTCTTACTAATCGTCTATTTATTCGTTCTCAGATCAACTGGGCCGTCCAATTCTGTCTCACTTCGTAATGTTATAGTATTGGCGTGGCTCTTTGGGTTTGGTTGTAGTTGGCCAGGAAAAAGGCCAACTAGGGAAGCAGTATCTGCTTGTTGCTGTGCCACTTGAGAGATCTGTGTCTCAAACATTTTATTGTGCGTGGCCAAAGTGTCTACCTTATTTTTTAGTTGGTTTACCAGTTCGTTGGTATGAATGTTTTGGTTCATAAACTCCTTGTTTTGTTGAGTCTGAGAAGCGACGAAGGTTTCCATCATTATTTCAAGATTAGACATTTTTTGGTGCTTGAGAAGCAGTCGGTGCTGCTTTTTGATAACCAGGGGGAGTAGCAGATGCTTGGCTTGAAGCAAACAATGCATTGTTGTTTTTATAAGAAAGGTTATAGTGATTACTCCAGCTAGGGTTATAGGCATTGAAGTATGGACTTCCTTGGGTATAATTCAATTGGTCAGATGGAATTCCAGCCAACAAGTGAAATTTGGGGTGATGTGTCCAGGCGCTCCACATAGCTCGCAGTTAGGTGTCATTGCAGCCAATGTGGCTGTTAGAGTTATGCTCAAATTTTCGATCTTTTGAGTAAGTGTGTCTACTCTATCATTGACATGGTCTATTGTAACGCCCGATATTTAATTAAATATTTAATTAAATATTTTCGAAATATTTCTTGGAATTGTTGGAGTTGTGATATGTCGAGAAATGTTGTGATAAGTTGATATTTAATTAATTGGTGATTAAGTTGGAGAATAGTATTAGAATAATACTATTATTATTTAGTTGGGCTTATTATTTGGTTGTAATGAAGTTATAAGGGGGTGTATGAATAGTAGACCCAATAAGAGAAAAGAGTATTATTTTGTGTGGTTGAATTAAAAAGAAAAGGAGAAGTGGCAGTAAGTGGAAATTAAGAGAAAGAGGGAAGTAGCAGTTACAACACAGAGGTTACGAAAGAGAGGAGCAAGGGTTTGGAATCGGAAAACGGAGAGGCTGCGAGAACGGGAACCCAATCGGAGATTTAGAGCGACCTTCAATCCAAGGTAAGGGTGGGATTCTGACTCTATAATAGGGTAGTTGATGAATAATATGTGGGATTTGGGTTTTTGTATAAAAATGCCTGAAGTGTGTAAATTGTTTGGTTGAATTGTGATTTTAAGTGTTATAAGAGTTCCTAATGTATGCGTAATGTTGAATACTGACTTTGAGGTTCGATTTATGTGATATGTGATGTTTGGGGATGTTGGAATGGGTTTAAAAAGTGATTTTTTGTGAAAATTTGACAGAAAACTGCTTCTGATAGACTGTTAATCGATTACCATATGTGGGTAATCGATTAACACGTTAAAAATACGTGTTTTTGGGCTTTTTGGCATGGTTAATCGGTTAACCAATTTGGGTAATCTATTAACACTATAATGACAGATTTTCTGAAACTTTAAAAATTCATAACTTGAGCTTCGGGTCTCCGTTTGACGCGCCGTTTGAACCTGTGGAAAGCTAATACAGTGTACCTTCTTATAAAAATAATTTCAAGTTCTGGAATTAAAATTAACTGTTGTGTAATGAGGTTTTGTGGTGTCAGTGTATGATGTAACACTCTCCTAACCCATAAACAATTTTAGAGAAATAATTCATATTATCAGACTAACATCAATGAGAAGGGCGCCACATATATTCCAAAAATCATTTCGTAATCATTATCCTGTCCTGTAACACGGGTTACACAAATGTTCTCATCATAAAATTCACAACTACGCAGCGGTAATCATACTTTAAATTCAAATCAATAAAATGCTTCATAAAGAAATGTATCCCATCAAAATAACATCAACAATATGAAAATTCAAACGTAAACCAAAAGAACACGAGGTTCACAAACAATTCCCAACCCGATGTTACATAACACAGAGCAGGACCCCCTAAACACCACTAAGAACAACGATAAGCGAAAACACTCCAAGGCTACATCCTCCAGCACCGCAAACCTACTCTTGATTATTTGTAAGTTACTCACATAAGAGGCAACGTTTCCAAGCAGGTAGGGTGAGAAATCACAATCCATTATAATAATATATTGACATGGAAAAATAAACAGAGTAAGCAACAACAACGTCATAGCATCATCAACAAATCTTCACAACACAATCACATTTACATCATTCATATGCAATGTCAACTATAATGAAATGCAAAGAATGCATGTGGTACCGGTTCAACGTGGATGGACACTTGGCCATCAACCCTCCAAAAGGAGCACAACGTAATGAACGTATCACTTCAATCCGCACAATGGGATTGTAGCTACCAATAGGCCGAAGCCCCAACATAAAAATGCTATGAAATGCAATGATGCTAATTCTCCTCAATTCATCAAGTATCAATGTGTGTATCATTCATTTCATACTCAACAAGTAATCATCATACAATCAGGTTTTATCATCCATACAGCAGCAAAACAACAAGACAGCAAAAATAAATCAGCAAGAGAAAACATCAAAACAGTAAAAACGGCAAAAACAGTTGCCTGACACGGCCGCCCGTGTCAGAAGGCCTGCACGAAAAACCCAATACAGAAAATTTTCAGCAGAAACAGAGGCCTGACACGGCCGCCCGTGTCCTGTGACACAGCCCGTGTCAGAAGCTCTGTAACAAAAGTTTTCATTTTCCTCCAACCAGTAAGCCGACACGGGTGCCCGTGTTGTGTGACACGGCCCGTGTCAGAGTACGACAAAACCCCATTTTCCAAAAATCATTTTTTTGCTGCGTTTTTGACTCAGAATACCCCAAAAATTCAGTTTTGTCCAATACAAAATTTGATCAAAAGACTCACACAATGCACATACGTCAAATACACCAATTTGTTTCACTCATTCACGTCACAACACCCACTCCTAACACAATCTATATCATCAAACACCACCTTGATTCAAGAATTCCACAAAACCTAATCTATTCATAAACCAATTCCTATAAAATTATAATAAACCGTGAAAACTTCCCATACCTTAGAGAAATTAGTAGCTTTCCTCCTCCTCTAAGATCCCTCAGAAATCTTTACGTCGTAGTGCTCTTATCCTTCTCTTCCTTTATTTTCTTCACAAAACACGATAAGTTAGAATTGACCGGTCTTCTCCTCTTTAGACAAAATATTCCAGTTTATGAACTTCCAACTCTACCCTCACCTTTTTTTTTCTTTATGACCACCTTGTCCTTTTCTTATTATTTTTATTAATAATGATAATAGTATAAATAATACGTTAATTATTGATTCTATTAACTTATTTAAAAATACTATTTTTGATTCAAAATTCTCCGAAATTACCAAAACTTCCCAATCCCTTCTAAAATAAATAAATAAATAAATAAATGATTAATTTAGATTTTCAGGGCGTTACAACTCTCCCCTACTTTAAGAATTTTCGTCCTCAAAAATTTACCTGATCCAAATAACTCGGGATAGGATTCCCTCATCTTGCTTTCCAGCTCCCAAGTCATGCTTTCTCCGGTAGCTCCTAGCCAGACAGCTTTCACCAACACAATCTCTTTGCCTCTTAGAATCTTCATCTCACGCTCCGCAATTTGTACAGGCATCGTTTCCACAATAAGATTATCCCGTACTTGCACATCATCCATATGAATCACATGAGACGGATCTGGAACATACTTCCGGAGTTGTGACACATGAAACACATCATGTAAATTCGACAAATTAGGAGGCAACGCCACTCTATAAGCAACATTTCCAACTCTATCTGAAATCTGATACGGACCAATAAAACGAGGAGTAAGCTTCTTAGACTTCAGTGCACGCCCGACACCTGTCACAGGTGTAACTCTCAAGAACACATGGTCACCGACTTGAAATTCCAAATCCTTTCTTCGCTTGTCATGATAACTCTTCTGCCAACTTTGAGAAGATTTCATCTTTTCTCGAATTAACTTCACCTTCTCAGTAGTCTCTCGGACAATTTCAGGTCCAAGCACTACATTTTCTCCAGATTCGTGCCAACATAAAGGAGTCCTACATCTCCGACCATATAATGCTTCAAAAGGAGCCATCCCAATACTAGAATGATAACTGTTATTATAAGTGAACTCGATTAATGGTAGATAAGTATCCCATGAACCTCCTTGTTCAAGAACACATGCCCTCAACAAATCCTCCAACGACTGAATAGTCCTCTCAGTCTGACCATCCGTCTGAGGATGATAGGCTGAACTCAACCTCAACTTAGAACCCAACGCCTCTTGCAAACTCTTCCAGAAATCAGAAGTAAACCTCGGATCTCTATCCGACACAATACACAGGGGAACACCATGCAACCTCACAATTACGTTAGTATAAATCTCCGTCAACTTCGACACTGGAAAACTGATGTTAATAGGTATAAAATGAGCCGACTTCGTAAGCCTATCAACAATCACTCAAATAGAATCATGTCCTCTTGAAGTACTAGGTAATCCCGTCACAAAGTCCATTGAAATGCTATCCCATTTCCATTCTAGAACTTCTAACGGTTGCATCAGCCCAGCAGGCTTTTGATGTTCAACTTTCGACTTCTGACAAGTTAAACATGCATACACAAATCGAGCTACATCCCGCTTCATACCAGGCCACCAACATAATTTCTTCAAGTCTTGGTACATTTTTGTAGCTCCCGGATGAATGCTCAGTTTACTTCTATGACTTTCCTCAAGAATCGTCTTCTTCATCTCAGCATCATCAGGAATACAAATTCGATTTCGGAATCTCAACACACCTTGCGCGTCTAACTTGAAATTGTCATTCTCCGACTGATCGATTCCAACCATCGAATCTACCAGTTTCACGTCTAACTTCTGAGCTTTCTTGATATTATCCAGAAAATCGTTATTAATCTTCAGCATTCCCAACATCACACTCTACGGTGTCACTTCGTAAACTAAGCTCATATCTCTAAATTGCTCAATTAATTCCAATTCCTTAACCATCATTGCCGACATATGCAAAGTCTTCCGACTCAGAGCGTCGATCACAACATTAGCCTTTCCTGGATGATAATTCAAACCGAAATCATAATCTTTTAATAACTCCAACCATCTTCGCTGTCTCATATTCAACTCCTTCTGGTCAAATAAATACTTTAAACTTTTATGGTCACTAAATACTTCAAATCTAGAACCATAAAGATAATGTCTCCAAATCTTCAACACAAAAACAACCGCAACAAGTTCTAAATCATGTGTAGGATAATTCTTTTCGTGAACTCTTAACTGCCTCGACGCATAAGCAACTACCTTGTCATTTTGCATAAGTACACCTCCTAAACCCATTTTAGAAGCATCACAATATACCACAAAAGGTTCTCCTGGGTTAGGTAACGTCAAAACCGGAGCCGATGTCAATCTCTTCTTCAATTCCGTGAAACTTTCTTCGTATTGAATGTCCCACACAAAAGCTTTACCTTTACAAGTCAACTTAGTCAACGGAAGTGCTAACTTAGAAAACCCTTCGATAAACCTCCGGTAATAACCGGCTAGTCCCAAAAAGCTTCTAATCTCGGTAGCCGACTTTGGAGTTTCCCATTGTAACACAACATCCACTTTAGAAGAATCCACAACAATGCCACTACCTGAAATGACATGACCGAGAAAACTAACCTCCTTTAACCAAAATTCACATTTGCACAGCTTTGCATATAACTTCTTTTCCTTCAAGACTTGCAACACTAGTCTCAAGTGTTCTGCATGCTCTTCCTCTGATTTAGAGTAAATTAATATATCATCAATAAACACCACCACAAACCGATCCAAATAAGTATGAAAGATACGGTTCATGTACTCCATGAATACTCCCGGCGCATTAGTAACACCGAAAGGCATCACCGAATTCTCATAATGTCCATAACGTGTTCTGAAGGCCGTCTTCTGAATGCCTTCATCCTTTACTTTAATCTGATGATATCCCGACCTCAAATCAATCTTGCTAAACACACAAGCACCTACCAATTGATCCATCAAATCATCTATTCTCAGAAGCGGATACTTGTTCTTAATCATCACTTTATTTAATTGCCTATAATCAACACAGAGCCTCATACTTCCATCTTTCTTCTTTACTAACAACACTGGAGCTCCCCACGACGATACACTTGGTCGTACAAATTTCTTTTCAAGTAACTCCTCTAATTGTTTCTTTAATTCCGACAATTCCGTTGCAGACATCCTGTATGGTGCCATAGAAACAGGCCTGGTACCAGGTACCAGGTCAATTGCAAACTCAACTTCTCTTTCTGGAGGCACATCAGGAATTTCATCAGGGAAAACTTTAGGAAATTCACACACCACTTGCAACTCCTCAATTACAGCTCGGCTCTCAAAAGATAACGACGCCATCACTGTGAACATCTGAGCTCCTTCTTGCATCAACTGTTGTAACTGATTAAAAGACAACAAACTAGCTTCTTCCTCTTCAGCAGTAGAAAATCTCACCGACTTGTTATAACAATTGATATGAACATAGTTATATTCTAACCAGTTCATTCCCAAGATTACATCCATCCCAGATAATGGCAAACACACCAAATCAACAGTAAAGTCTCTGTCGAAGATCGACAAAGGACACTTTAAGCACACAAGAGAAGTAGTCACCGATCCCTTAGCCGGAATCTCGACGACCATTTCCCCATTCATATAAGACAACACAAGACCCAATCTTTCAACGTATTCAGCAGCAATAAAGCAATGAGTAACATCAGTGTCAATCATAGTAATTAAGGGAGTATTATTAATGAAACATGTACCTCTGATGAGTCTGTCTTCATTAGTCGTCTGAGTCCCAGCCAAAGCGAACACTTTCCCACCGGTTTACGCCTTCTTCGGTTTCTGACACTGACTACTAATGTGTCCTTCTTCGCCACAGTTGAAACAAATCACCTCTTTATGCTTGCATTCCGCTATGGCATGCCCAGTCTTACCACAACGGAAACACCTCTTCACCTCAGCAGTACACACATTACTCTTATGACCAGATTTCCCAAATTTGAAACAAGTTATGCTAGCAGGAGCATCTCCCCCACTAGTTCTCTTGCCATCAACCACTTTCTGCTTACCTTTTCTAGCTGGAGCATCATAAGGTTTGCCACGATTCTGTTGGTGCTTGCTCTTCCTCTCATTAATAATCTTATAATGAGCATTGTTATTCTCTTCAAAAATTCTACAACTATCAATCAAATCAGTAAAAACACGAATCTTCTGATATCCAACCGCCTTCTTAATCTCTGGGCGCAACCCACTCTCAATACTTGATGCATTTAGAGAACTCGGCATCATCATCGTTATAGTGCGGATAAAACTTAGCCAATTCAACAAACTTTGCAGCATAATCAGTAACCGACATGTTCCCTTGCTTCAACTCGAGAAACTCGATTTGCTTCTTACCACGAACATCCTATAGATAATACTTCCTCAGGAACTCTCTTCGGAACACATCCCAAGTGATACCTACACCTGCAGTTTCCAACCTCTGACGAGTCTCTAGCCACCAGTCATCAGCCTCGAATGCTAGTATATGAGTCCCATATCGAATCTTCTACGCTGGAGTGCAGTCCATCACATAGAAGATTCTCTCTATCTCTTTCAACCAATCTAACGCTCCATCAGGATCATACTTGCCCTTGAAGGTAGGCGGATTCTCCCTCTGAAAAGTTGCCAAACTGCGAGATCCAGCATTCTCGTCAGTGTTCGGCTGATTCTGCAAAGTCTGATCCATTGCTTCCAACGCAGTAGCAATTGCAGCATCGTTCCTTCCAGCCATCTCAACTTATCACTACAACATAAACAAAAGTTAGTACTAGTTAACAATCCTAGATTGTCCACAACCTACGACTCGACAACTTGGCCGGACGGACCGACCTGCTCTGATACCACTAATGTAACACCCTCCTAACCCATAAACAATTTTAGAGAAATAGTTCATATTATCAGAGTAACATCAATGAGAAGGGCGCCACATATATTCCAAACATCATTTCGTAATCATTATCCTGTCCCGTAACACGGGTTACACAAATATTCTCATCATAAAATTCACAACTACGAAGCGGTAATCATACTTTAAATTCAAATCAATAAAATGCTTCATAAAGAAATATATCCCATCAAAATAACATCAACAATATGAAAATTTAAACGTAAACCAAAAGAACACGAGGTTCACAAACAATTCCCAACCCGATGTTACATGACACAGAGCAGGACCCCCTAAACACCACTAAGAACAACGATAAGCGAAAACACTCCAAGGCTACATCCTCCAGCACCGCAAACCTACTCTTGATTATCTGCAAGTTACCCACATAAGATACAACGTTTCCAAGCAGGCAAGGTGAGAATCACAATCCATTATAATAATATATTGACATGGAAAAATAAACAGAGTAAGCAACAACAACGTCATAGCATCATCAACAAATCTTCACAACACAATCACATTTACATCATTCATATGCAATGTCAACTATAATGAAATGCAAAAAATGCATGTGGTACCGGTTCAACGTGGATGGACACTTGGCCATCAACCCTCCAAAGGGAGCACAACGTAATCAACGTATCACTTCAATCCGCACAATGGGATTGAAGCTACCAATAGGCCGAAGTCCCAACATAAAAATGCTATGAAATGCAATGATGCTAATTCTCCTCAATTCATCAAGTATCAACGTGTGCATCATTCATTTCATACTCAACAAGTAATCATCATACAATCAGGTTTTATCATCCATACAGTAGCAAAACAACAAGACAGCAAAAAGAAACCAGTAAGAGAAAACATCAAAACAGCAAAAACGGAAAAAACAATTGCCTGACACGGCCGCCCGTGTCCCGTGACACGACCCGTGTCAGCAGGCCTGCACGAAAAACCCAATACAGAAAATTTTCAGCAGAAACAGAGGCCTAACACGGCCGTCCGTGTCCTTTGACACGACCCGTGTCAGAAGCTCTGTAACAAAAGTTTTCATTTTCCTCCAACCAGTAAGCCGACACGGGTGCCCGTGTTGTGTGACACGGCCCGTGTCAGAGTACGACAAAACCCCATTTTCCAAAAATCATTTTTTTTGCTGCGTTTTCGACTCAGAATACCCCAAAAATTCAGTTTTGTCCAATACAAAATTTGATCAAAAGACTCACACAATGCACATACGTCAAATACACCAATTTGTTTCACTCATTCACATCACAACACCCACTCCTAACACAATCTATATCATCAAACACCACCTTGATTCAAGAATTCCACAAAACATAATCTATTCATAAACCAATTCCTATAAAATTATAATAAACCGTGAAAACTCCCCATACCTTAGAGAAATTAGTAGCTTTCCTCCTCCTCTAAGATCCCTCAGAAATCTTTACGTCGTAGTGCTCTTCTCCTCCTCTTCCTCTATTTTCTTCACAAAACACGATAAGTTAGAATTGATCGGTCTTCTCCTCTTTAGACAAAATATTCCAGTTTATGAACTTCCAACTCTACCCTCACTTTTTTTTTCTTTATGACCACCTTGTCCTTTTCTTATTATTTTTATTAATAATAATAATAGTATAAATAATACGTTAATTATTTATTCTATTAACTTATTTAAAAATACTCTTTTTGATTCAAAATTCTCCGAAATTACCTAAACTTCCCAATCCCTTATAAATTAAATAAATAAATAAATAAATGATTAATTTAGATTTTCAGGGCATTACATATGATGTCAGTGTCAGTGTATGATGTCAGTGTCAGTGTTTGTTGAACAACTTTGAAAATTCATATCTTTGGACTCGTAAATCCTTTTGGGCCGCCGTTCGAATCGTTGGAAAGCTGATTTTATATACTTTTTGTTAAAAATTATTTTTAATGACAGAACTCCAACTATTCGACACGCGGTGTGTGTTTGCGTTTTGTGTTGTGTTATGTCGAACCGTGAAATGTGGAAATTAGTTTTGCGATGCGTGTTGTTGTTGTGGATTGCGACGTTTGCATGTTTGAACAGGTGTATGTTGTATGTTGGATAGTGGAGAGGTAATGTATTGGTGATATGTTATTCATATGCATTACGTCGTTGTTGTATGTTGTCGAGTGCTATAGTTGTTGCATTGCCTCTAATTATTGGCAAGAATTAAGTTGTAGGCTTAATGCCAAAGTTGAATTGTGGTTGTAATTGTTGTTGTAGTTGTTGGTGTGTTCATAATATTGTTGCATACATAGCATATCAAGTTGGAGCTGATGCTCAGTAAGTTGGCCTGGATTGGCAAATTAAGTTGAAGGCTTATGCCTTGTTGATGCCTCTATTAATTGGCAGATTTTTAAGTTGGGAGTTTTGCTCCAATGGTACCACATGCATGTGCATTGTATGAGTCGCATTCCATGTTGCATATTTGAGTTGTTGTGATGATATATTCGTTGATGTTTTATGTTGTTGACTTGTTGTGACAGGTACTGTCTGAAAGCTGTGAAATAGTTGTTATTTCATGTTGAGGATTTTGTTGTTATAACTGTTGTTTGAAAGTTGTGAAGTGGTGGTTTTATATGATCTGATCTAACGTATTGTTTATCATACACTTTATTATATTGTTAGATTCTCACCCATTCTACTGATATTTCCCCTACCATAGGAAATGGACAGGTACTCAAGAGTAGCAGTGGCAGTTCGAAATAGCTTTTTGGAGTCCTTATGTTGCTTTATTGCAAGTCAAGAGGGTCTTGCTCTGATACGTAACACTCGGGGGGGGGGGGGGGGGGGGGGATGAACGATCATTGTTTTATAGTTGTTATATTTCAGTTGTTGAATTATAAGTTGACGTCATTGATTGCTTGTTATGTTGCAGTTGTTTTCAGATGAACAAAAGATGTTATGTCACTTGAGTTAAAAAGTATGATACCGCTATTTAGTTAATAAAAGTTGTTTTATTTTAAAGACTGATTTTGTTGTTATCGGTTCATCCGAGTTAAAGTGTTATGTATCTGATTAACATGCGATAATATGAAGTCGTTTTTAAGTTGAAAGTGTAGTATCTCATTTGTATGTTGAAATTTTGAAACTCTGATTTTATAATTATCCGCTGGGTAGAAATGGGGTGTTACATCTATGCCATTAACTTCGTACATACCGCCCCTCGTTTGGGATTTTTCTACAAGAGTTCGCTCACCTCCCCATTGGTAGTGATTTTGCGCCATGTTTTTTATGAGCGGATAAGCGTCTTGATAGGGTTTATCCATTAGGGCGCCGCCAGCTACAACGTCTATGGTCAGTTTGGTGTTGTACAGGAGACCATTGTATAAGGTGTCACTACTACAAAACGCGCATACAACAACGCCAGGTTTATAACGGCTTGTCTATACACTATTGTAATAGATGCGCACAATTTTTTAATCTCATTAAAAGGCTTTTAATGACGGTTAATATTCCAACCGTGGTGAAATGTGAGGACTTTCACCACGGGTATTTAAAAAACCGTCATTATATGTAGCGCCTGGTCATAGGTTCAATTCCCCGCACCAACATTTATGATTTTTTACTTATTTTTTTTAATTACAGACCTTTCACCATGGGTAATTTAAACTAACCGTCATTATAGGTAGCGTCTTGTCATGGGTTTAAGTCCCAGCACCAGCATTTTTGGTTTTTTTACTTATTTTTTCAAGTCTCATTACCAACATTATAGGTGGCGCGCATATTGAGTTTATTCACTATCCTTAAACAAATATTGGCCGTCCATTTAGTGATTATCAACGGCCAAGACATTACTATTAATGATCCGCGTGAAACCTAAAACTTAGACATCTTCTACCTCCAAACATCATCTTTCATTTACGATACTCTACTTCTCCACTAAACCAAATTTCAGAACAAATTTCAGAACTCGAGTTAGCAATGTTAGTTGTTGGTGTTCTTTTTTAATTATTGTTGTTCTTTGTTGTTCTTTTTTATTATTGTTGTTCTTGTTCTTTTTTTATTAATGTTGTTCTTGTTGTTCTTTTTTTATTAATGTTGTTCTTGTTGTTATTATTGTTATTATTATTGTTGTTATTGTTGTTGTTCTTGTTCTTGTTCTTGTTCTTGTTCTTCTTCTTGTTGTTGTTGTTGTTGTTGTTGTTGTTGTTGTTGTTGTTATTATTATTATTGATGTTGTTGTTGTTGTTGTTGTTGTTGTTGCTCTTGTTCTTGTTGTTGTTGTTGTTGTTGTTGTTCTTGTTGTTGTTGTTGTTCTTGTTGTTGTTGTTATTCTTATTGTTGTTCTGGATGTTCTTGTTGTTCTTGCTGTTGTTCTTGTTCTAATGCTGCAATTTTTTTTTATTTTACTAAAAGACATACAACAACAGGTATTTAAAATAATCGTCATTATAGGTAGCACATTTTCCAATTTATTACAATGCTTTCTGGGTCGTGATTGTAGGTATCATATATACAACGACACTTTACATAACAACGTCTGCGCCCGCGTCATTATATCTCTTTCACATTCGTTGTTAAATGGGCTTTCTGTAGTAGTGTGTGGATAATTAGCCATTGTTCAAGTCCATGATGTGGACAGAACCTCATCATATATTTGTATCTCTCCCATGCTTCGAAAAGTGATTCTCTATCCTTATGTTTAAATCCGTTAATTTGGCTTCTTAGCATAGTTGCCTTGTTAGGTGGGAAATATCATGCTAAAAAGGTTTTCTTCATTTCGTTCCATGTGGTGATGGAGTTAGATGGTAGAGACTGGAGTGAAAGCTCCAAGAGTTTGACTAAATTTTGGTAAAACATAATGTTAGGAAAGATGTTCCAACATGAAGGTTTCAGCCCCAGACTAAAGATGTCGAGTGAAATGTCACAACATGTAGATTCGACATCATGACTGTCACAGCAGGTTTTGGTTAAATCTGTTCCAAGATTCAAGGCGAGATTGGCAGTGGATCAAGGATCAATGATATGAAGCCCAACAAAGCAGAAGACTATAAAAGAAGACCAAGACCTAATGCAGAAAGCGAGAGAGCACGACATAGACTTAGGAATCCTATTTTGTAAAGTAGGGTTTAGGTTTTGAGAGTCGTAGGTTTCTCTTGTAAGTCTCCCTCTGTATCGATTTGATACAGTGTGGTAGACATAGGTACTTGTACAGATTCAGAAGCCCGTAGACAATGAATCGTGTAGTGTTCTTGGATGAAGCTTTGAAGTAAATCCAAGTTAACTTGTTAGTCAAGGATGCTTGATTGAACTTTGTATTGGAATGGGTGTTTTTCAATAGGAATGATAGAGTTATGAGGTATTAACTGTTAGATAATCACAGGTTATGATTTATGGAGTGAGATGGGTTTCTCTTATCAATTAGATGTGACTTCTAATAATAAAGTCTTCATTGGTTAATGATAGGTTAGCGTGGGTGCTTTCTGTAAACCTGAGGTTGTTTACATAAAACTATACTACAGATAGTAATTTCTTCTTCCTGGATTGATATCCATCAGATGTAGGTGATTTGCACCGAACTGGGTCATCATATTCTATGTTGTTTATCATTCTGTAATTTACAGTTCAATCTTGATTAACATGTTGGATCAGATGTCGTAACATCTGTGTTGTTGCAGTTCTGATAGTTAAAGTATCAGTCTGTTGTTATGCCTCTGTGTTTAAATGTTCATGTAGAACAATGTCTTGACATGTGTTAGGACATCTGTTGTCTGCAATGCCAGAACTTCATGGAGCCAGGCTCTAGCTCTATCTCTTAAAGAAAAAGGGAAAAGACGCAGTCGTATGGCTTCTGGATTAACACCACTGGCTTTCAATGTGTCTGTGTACTATACAAACACTGACAAATAAAGGTTCCGACCCTCTGTAGGGCTACCAGAGAACTGGTTCTGTTGCATTAATCTTTGAGTCTTAATAGAGAAAGTGAATAGTAAAACAATTATAATCAATCCTGATTCTTCTTCCTCTTTCTTCTCTCTCTTTCGTAAAACCTAATAGGGTTTCTTATGTTTGTTCAAGAAACTCAATCTTTCTCATATGTTTGATTTGTTCTTGACGACATCAATTCACAATAAACTGGTGCGGTGAGTGTGGAGGAGAAGTTGTCATCAACAAAGTATGAGAATGATAAATTCACCGGTGTGAATGATTTTGGTTTGTGAGGGCTTGAAGATGCAAGCCCTACTGGTTCAGCAGAGTTTGTTAGAAGCGTTAAAAGGATCAGAGAAGATGGACATTTCCCTAACAGAGAAGGAGAAGACGATGATGATCGAGAAAGCCACAGTGCAATCATATCGAGCCTTGGTGATAAGGTTCTCTGACAGGTTTCAAAGGAGAAAATTGCAGCGGGTGTGTGGACGAAACTCGAAGGCCTGTACATGATGAAATTGTTGGTCAATCACATCTACCTAAAGCAAGCCTTGTATCCATTCAAGATAATTAAAGACAAAATCTTGGCCGAGCAGCTGAATATGTTTAACAAGTTAATTATTGATCTTGAAAATATTGAGGTCAAGATTGATGATGTAGATCAAACGTTGTTGCTCTTGTGTGCTTTACCAAGATATCATGCTCATTTCAAATAAACTCTCTTGTATGGAAGAGATTCATTGACCTTTGAAGAAGTTCAATCAGCCTTGTATTCTAAGGATTTGAACGAACAAAAGAAGCAAAAACCATCTTCTGTTTGTGAATGATTGTCCGTAAAAGGAAAATTCTTGAAGACAGATGGTAGATTTGAGAAAAAGAGGGGTGAGGTTCTACATAATTCTTATGGTGGTAATACTCCTGTAATTAGATGTTATCATGTAAGAAGGAGGGTCAAACAAGAAAGGTGTTCCTTTATCGACCAAATAATCATGGTGGAAAGGATAATGGTAATGCAACCATTGTGCAAGATGATTATAAATCATCTGATGTCCTGGTGCTTTCAAGCAGCGGCTCTAGCAAGGAGTGGATTATGGATTCAGCTTGTACTAGGCACATGACTCCAAACAAAGACATGTTTGAGGAATTATGTGATTAAGATGGTGGATCAGTGCTGCTGGGAAACAACAAAGCTTGAAAAATTGCAGGTATTGGATCTGTAAGATTCAAGATCCATGATGAGTCAATAAGGCTATTGAATGATGTCAGGTATGTACCTGATCTTAAGAGGAACTTGATTTCTCATGAATTCGAGAAGAATGGAAATGTTTTCAAAGGAGAGCAAAGTATCCTAAGGGTAATGAAGAGGTCGAAGGAAGTCTTGAGAGGAATGAAGAAACAAGGCTTGTATACCCTTGAGGCTGAGGTTGTAAGTGGTTCAACATATGTGGCATCCACAAAAACCCGTGTCAAAGACTGATCTATAACACAAGTGACTTGGCCATGTCAGTGAAAGAGGCATGGTCAAATTGTCGAAACAAAATCTGCTATGTGGCGACAAGGTCGAAAAAATGGAGTTTTGTGAACCTTGTGTATTTGGTAAATCCTGTAGAGTGAAGTTTAACAAAGGTAAATAAATAACACATGAATCTCTTGATTATATCCATGCCGATCTTTGGGGGTCTTCCAGGAATACATCACACTCAGGTGAAAAGTATTTTCTATGCATAGTTGATGATTATTCCAGAAAGCTATAGGTATTCATCCACTAGACTAAGGATGAAACATTTGAAAATTTCAAAAGTTGGAAGACTCTGGTCGAAAACCAAACTGACTAGAAGGTCAAGAAGTTGAGAACCGACAATGGTCTTGAATTTTCCAATGAGGCTTTCGACAACTATTGTGCTGCATTTGGTATTGCAAGGCACAAAAACTACTGCATGTACTCCCCAACAAAATAGTTTGGTTGAAAGGATTAATCGAACTATTCTGGAAAGGGTTAGATGCATGTCGGTTAGTTCATGATTGAAGGTGTTCTAGGCACAAGCTGTCGTGATTGCAGCATACCTGATAAATAGGTGCCCCTCGACTGCCTTGGGGATGAAGACACCAGAAGAAGTCTGGTCGGGACATCCACCTAATTTCGACAAACTTAAAGTATTTAGCTGCTTATCCTATGCTCACATTAGTCGAGACAAGTTCAAACCTAGAGCTCTGAGATGTATGTTCATTAGATACCCTGAAGGAGTCCTAGATTATAGGTTGTGGTTCCTAGAGCTAGGTCACATGAGGTGTATCATAAGTCGAGATGTAGTTTTCAATAAAGCACAAATGAAATTCAAGAAAACTGATGATGTTGTTCGAAGTACCAAGATCTATGTAGAAGAGCTGGAACAGGAAGAGATTCCTAATGAGGTGGCATAGTGATGCTGAATCGCATAACCTAGATGAAGTTGAAGAAGAAACACAAGTTACTGATGAAGACGAGGAGACTGATAATGACTACCCGCTGGCAAGAGACAGGTCAAGAAGAGCCATTAAGCCACCTCAGAGACTTGGTTATGCAGATCTCATAGCTTTCGTCTTAATCTCTGCAAGTGAGGTCCTTGATGAAGAACCTAGAGATTACAAGGAAGCTGTGAGGAGTCAAAACTAGATGGGATGACTCAAAGCCAAGGAAGATGAGATGAAATCGCTTCCTACTAATAACACTTGGGAGTTGATCGAGAAACATGCAGGTATCATACTCCAAATTTTGACCACTAAGATTTCCCATCATTATGCAAATCATCATCACAATATGGATGAACCATCAGTCTCCCCAAAGATGGGTGAGCACTCACTACAATCAGACTTAGGGTTTCAAGCCCTCTTTGAGCCTTAGACAAAGGATCAATCAAGGAATGACATGATCTTCAACTTGTCTAACCTCTCAAACATCTACAATGGATCAAGAGGACTCCCACATCAAGAACCAAGCACAATGCTGCAGCATTCCAGGTGGATTAAGCCTTAAGATCGTCAGTGTCACCAAATTAGGGTTTGGTCGACCAGGGCCTCCGGATGGAAATTTTCCTCTGGGCATGAGCCAATGCTTCAAAGCATAACCTAAGATGCTCCAAGGGACATCATGAACCCAATCATCAAGTCAATTTAACCTCAGGGGATGCATTCACAAAGAATCAGGAATTAGGGTTTCTTGACCTAATTCACCCCTAAGTTGACTTTTGGGACAAAACATGAGCCAAGACCTGAAGACACGATTTGAGGGTCTCTAATAAACCACATTGATCCATTTGCAACAATGGATTAATCCAAGAAGCTTGAGCAACAAGTTTCAAATTCATCAGAACCACAATTAGGGTTTCGCGAGAAAAGTCAACTGTGCCTTTGACTTTTGACCAGGACATGCTCCCAAACCCTATGACATGATTCAATACACCCTATAACACCTATGAAATCAATCCATCAAGTTTGATTTAGGTCAAGGACTTGATTTCATAGAGGATCGCACAGTTTGGAATTCATCTGATAAAAAGTCAACTGTGCACAAAAGTCAACTTTGACTTTTTTGAGATTTTTCATAATTATGGTTCCTTAACCCTAAAATGATGTTAATGTGTGGTTGGAATCATCATTCATCAAGAAAAATCAAGAAAAGTGGGATAACTTGTAAAAGGGGTAACCATAAAAACTTAGAAATTTTTCTAAGTTATGGAACAAAGTGGCTAGGGTACCAACTTTAGAGGATCATAACTCCTAAACCACAAGGCCATTTTTCCCCATCCAAAGCTGGATTTATAGCTCTCATGGCACTCTACAAAAGCTTCAAACATAAATCATTCCAATTCCTCATGGATTTTAAGTTATGGAATGATCAAAATCACAAAAAGTGAAAATGTTAAGTTTTTCCAACACTTTAGTGAAATTTTCACTAAGTCAGAATCTGTCTTACTTTTTTCAAAATGTAGGGGCATTTTTCACTTGGATCCAAAAAGTATCAAAACCAACTATGATAAAACAGTTGTTGTATCATATGAGGGCTTTCCAAAATGGCCAAGAACCCCATCAAATTCCACTTGAGTCATGAGATATGACAATAGCAATATCCCTTGCTGAAAACTGTCAAAGCAAAACAGATTTGTGCATTTTGCTCGATTTACCAAAATTGTGCAAATGACAAACACACTTATCCATCTGAACACCTCAAGGGGAGACCAAGGAGGAACCAACTCTGATCCCAAGCCTCTTAAGTCCTTGGAACTAAAAATAGCATGCCAAACCTAGAAATCCCTAAAGAGGGGACAAGACTCCAATTTTGTTTTGGAGCATTCAATGGATGCACCAAGGTGGCATGGACTGAGCCATTTCCAACTGAATTCAGTCAAGACTTATCCAAGACCAAGGGAACCAGTAGCCTGTGCCCTAACCTCTAGTCAATGGCTAGAGGAGACTTGGATTCTCATTGATCAACTTTGGCCAAACCTATGCAGCAGTTACCATTCACTATTCCTTACAAGACAAACTTGCTCTACTATAAATAGAGCTCATTTATGATCAGTTTGAGTACACCAAAGCCATCAAACAAATGCTTTCCTCAAAATCTCCTTCTTCAATCCAAAATAGCCTTCCAAAGCAAGTCACTATCGAGTTTTGAGTTTGAGAGCTATTCCAACCAAACCAATCACACACACACCTCATAAACATCATATAGAAGTGATCCAAACACTCACACAACATCTGAAACACCAAAATCACAAAATCACCAGCCATCTGCACAAGCCTTTAACAGATTTGCAGTTGAGGTGCCAAATCAAGTTCCAGCTCAATTCAATCCACTCCAAGCACCCAGACACACTCCATAGCACCTAGGGAAGCTGTCCATATCCTTGGAACCAAGCTGTAACACCTCTAACACAAAACACGATCACCAGCTGCAAGAGGTAAGCATGAGCTCTTCTAACTCTATGATCCATGCATTTTTTGCTGCACAATAATTTGGCCATATGTTCATAATTATGCATAGAGAGTTTTCCCTCAATCAATTGCTTTGTTTGAATCGTGTATGGAATTTCTGAACCTTCATGCAAATTTTAGGGTTCTTGAGGTTTCTCTTTGATTTCTTATTCCATGTTTAAAATAAATGAAATTAAAGACCATGGACATGATCGTGAGGTTAAAACGAGTAGATTGATATGTAGATTACATGATATCATCAAGTATTCAGTGAGATTGGATAGAAAACGCAAATCTGCAGAAACAGAGGGTGACGCGTGTTCTTGCCATGTTCTTGGCGCCCTTTTTGAAAATTCAAATATTTGAATTTTGTGATTTTATTTAATTGATTCAAAAATTATTTTCTCTCTGAGTTTTAATGATTTTGAGTTGATTCTTTTTTTAATAATTCACAAAAATGTTAAAATATTTTATTTTCCCAAAAAATACCAAAAATATTATTTATTTCATATACTTGATATTTTTGTAAAGAATTAATATTTTAATTGTTTTTGACATTTAAAATATTTTTTCTCTCTTGATTTTTCAAATTTTAGTGATTTCCAATCATTTTGTGGATAGAAACATGATTTTTCAAACATTAATCCAATACCACAATTTGTTTTTCACACATGTTTAACAATTTTGATCATTTTAATTAAATTTTTATTCAATTAAAATATATTTTGAAAACAAATTAGGGTTTTGATCAATTCAACCATCACAAATCCTTTTCAAACATTTTTGGCCTCTAATAGAGTGTAAGACCCAATCCCCTTTTAACCAAAACCTTTTTGGGCCTCAGATATTGTATAAGTCCCTCTGGGTTAAAAGAAAATCTTGGCGCGATCGCCAGTTCAAAAATCAAATCATCTGGGCCTACCCTCGTGTTATAAGTCCCATTTCCTTTCTTTAAAACTTTTGGGCCTCTATTAGAGTGTAAGACCCATCCCCTTTGTAAATACACCACATTTTGGGCCTCAGATGTTGTATAAGACCCACTGTGTTTTCAAAAATCTCGGCGCGATCGCCAGTTTAAAATAAAACCATTTTGGGCCTCTCCTTGAGCAGTAAGCCCCACCACTTGTATAAAAATAAATCTTTGGGCCTCTTGAGAGAGTGTAAGACCCATCCCCTTATACATAAAATCTTTTTAGGCCTCAGTCACTTGTTTAAGTCCCTGTACAATTTCAAATTCAACAGTGCAATCACTGATAAATCCTTGGGCCTCTCCTTGAGCTGTAAGCCCCAACAATCTTTTCAAAGGACTTTCTCCTTTGATTTTGAATATAATATTGTTATCAAAGCTTTCTTTGTTGAACAAACTAACCAAACAGCATTGAAGCTCTACAACCGAGTAAGTGTTTACCCGCTTTCTTTATCCGCTTCCATATATATATATATAACTGTATTGTGGGGCTGCTCACTGTAAGTCTTCTTTCACATACTTTTATATACTTGTCAACTATCAACTGTGTAATACTAGTATAGTTATTTACAGTTTTTCCTGGCAACTACGTCTAGCACTAGGTAAAGCCCTGTTGGTCACTCTTAAATACAAACAAAACTAGATCCCCATAGGATTACCAGACACAGTCTTCCCTCCTCTTGGGGTTAAACAATATGGAGACGTGAAAGGCAGCATTCTCTGTGAACCCTTTCTCAGACTGTCACCCTTAGAAATCGTCAAAGAGACTTTACTCCCCAGAGATGATCTTTTCTCCGTGAATGGCATCTCTAGAGTTTCTTCCAAATTCTCGGACTTTCCTGGCTTGATCTATTCTCGGTGAATGGCATGTCTTGAACTTCTCGGGGTTTAGGGACCCACAGGCTTTTTAAAAGCATCCCCGCCTCCTCTTGGGCGTTGTACAAGGACCATTTGACTTCTTAAAAGCTCTCATGCCTTCTCTTGGGCTTAGTACAAGGACCCAGAGACCTCTACAGGTATAGGAACAGAACCTAGTCATTAATTTGCTAGAGCTGTCTTTCTGAGTCAAGTGTCAGACCAATTAATGGGTTGACCTTCATCCCTTAACGTACCCGCCTTCTCTTGGGCATCATACAAAGATCACTCGCTATCTAAGAATCGATTTCTCAAAACACTAGTAGACTTTGACAGTCTCAATACCCTTTGCATTTTCCCTTTCCTTAAAGAACAGGAAATAACCTTGATCCTTTGATCAGTGCCAAAGCACAACAATGCCTTTAATCCCCTCATAAGAACTGATTTTCTCTTTTATCCAACATACTGAACCTGTCACTATACTGAAACAGTCACCAGCACAATAGCCTCCTCTTAGGCTTTGTATAATGATCCTTCCTCAGTGAAGTTAGCCTCCTCTTGGGCTTTGTACAATGATTCTCCCCAGCGGAGCTAACCTCTTCACACTCTCTTGTTGAGTATAAAGGACTCTCATGTGGGGTCAAAACCTTTTAGCCTTCATCTCGGGTTTCGTAAAAGATACCAAATCACTCTCTTGTTGATTATAAAGGACTCTCATGTAGGGTCAAAACCTTTTAGCCTCTGTCTTGGGCTTTGTACAAGCCACATATAAAAGCACTCTCTTGTTGAGTCAGTCACTTGTTAGCACTCTCTTGTTGAGTCAACCCTTTTAGCTTCTCTCTCGGGCTTCGTACGAGACACATAAAAGCACCCTCTAGTTGGGTCAACAACCTCCTCTTAGGCTTTGTATAAAGAAAACCCCGGTTGAGTCAATCAACCTTTTAGCATCCAAATCTGTGCCTTACTCACAGGATACAAACATCAACAACTCCTTTTCCTTCATCTAATTGCTGTAAGTGGCAAGCCTCTAGATTATTTACATCCACGCCACTGTCCCTCTTTTAGCATGAGAAATTCCTAAGGAAATTTGGCATTGCTCTAAACTGAGTTATGTTAGACGATGGATATGGATCTAGAAGGGGGGGTTGAATAGATCCCTTGAGTTTTACACGTAAATGGACTACAAAAATTTTGTTTTAAAAATTTGTTTAACAGAAGCTACCACTGGATAGAACGTCTACAACGAACCTTCTACCGAAAGGATCGGATATGCACGAATATATTATGGATGAGTACGAAGGAGAAAAATTCAGTTCTGAATATTACACTTATAAACGCAGACAACAAATTATCACTTGCTTGATGTTTATACCGATCCAATGAGGTTAATTGATAAGCAATTTAAAGCAATGTGTTTGAATTTTGCTTGGAAATAAATTATCAAACACCTAGTGTGCGTAAACACACTATGTGCAGAATCTCTATGGAGAATAATGTGCAGTTGCTCCAAAACACAATTCAATGAATTGTATCGATTTAACAAAATAGTTTATTAGCGTACAATTACTCTACGACAGAAATTACGATAGTTTGCTACGTCACAAATTCGAACAATACTGAAATGTAAAGAGTTAAGGGAAAAAGAGAACACACGAGATTTGATTAAGCAGTTCCCCAATCGTCCTCGCTTTGGGTACGTCTGCCCCCAATTCCGCAAAAGGAATTGAGATATATATATATATATATATATATATATATATATATGTAGTTGTTGCAATTTGTTTATTACAAGAGAAAACTATGAACATTCAAACCCCGAACATCTTCGATCGTTGATGCAGAATTTTCTCTTCCCTTGATTCAAGATGAATCAAGTGCTCAGAATATGGATGATTCAATTACCGTCCCACGCTACTAAACTGAAAGAAAACTCCGTTCTTCAGTTACCTTCACTCGGTTAATTGAAATCTTCCAAGAATTCGAACCCAAACCTTCTTCTACGATCCTCTGATTACAGCTACTAAACCGAAACAGTTGCGCCAATTTCCGGTTACCTTCGCCCAGCCGAATCCCTGTAGAAAGAGCAGTTTGTACAAAAACCCCCAAAATCTCCTCGATTCTTGGAGGACAAACCCAACTGGTTTGATTCAAGAAACACCTGCCAAACTCTCAACCCAGAAGATGAAGATCACACTTCCTAAATTCTGAACGTTATCACTTCGATTAATGGGCGACACAAACAAAAATGATTATGTGTGATTGTTTGTTTACACAATGAAGAAGATGAAGATGAAGAGAGAACTGACATATATTTTTCACGTTTCTTGTTGTGTATTAAAAATGAAGACCCAAAACTATTTATATGAAAAAAATGACCAACACAAAATAACAGAAAATAACATAAACGAAATTAAGTGAAATAATGCAAAAAACAAGGTCATGCGTCGACCTCTGGAGTCTATGCGTCGACGCATAAAATGACAATTTTGAGTTCCCAAATTTGTGCGCTTACCCGTGGCTTTTGGGGGTCAGCGCATAAAATCAGAGGTCAGCGCATGGTTTCAGGGGTCAGCGCATGAAGGCAAAATTTTCAAGAAATTTAATTTTTTTTAATGTTTTCACCAGACCAAGGTCAAACATACATGCTAGACACTACTAAATCACTAGTGGACCTTTATTTTTGGAGAGAACAAGATCCTATGCATCTAGACACATGACCAATAACGATAAGACGCTATATGCCCGACACGTGAAGTGATACCGCTCAAATTACAATCTAATGTGTTTGTTGACATCATTAAAACAAGATAGCTAGAAGGATATCCCTCACATACTCCCCCTTTTTGATGATGGCAACACTTCCTTGATTGTCACGAGAGATGTAATTTGAGATGATCAATGCTCCCCCTGTCTTTAACATCCGGTTAAACGTTTCTGTAGGTAGCTTGTATTCTTCTCCCCCTTTGACAACATCAAAAAGACGAGAAGACAATGGTCAAAATAGCATACGAAAATATGTAGTGGATCATCAAATATTTGCAACAACAAAACAGTTACCAGCATCCACATATGATACCGCTAATGTAAACAAGTAATGATTAAATATGGAACAATGGCATTAAAGCAAAACATTCACTCCATAAATGTTGAAACATAACAGAAAAGTTTAGCACATGTCAAAATAACAGAAAGCAAACAACAAAACACAAATTCATGCACAACTAAACATGATGCCCTAAGGTTTATGGTCTCCTCCCCCTAAATGAATAACCTCGTCCCCTATGGTATTGACTTGGTGGTGGAAATTCCTCGAGTTGAAGGTTGAGCTCAATCAAGGTGCTATTGAGGTTACCAAGGCTGTTGGCCAAGTTTTGATTTTGCTGAGTCAGATTGGCATTCATTTGATTGAACCTAGTCATAGCTGCATTTGGCGAAATTGTTGAAGTTGGTGGCATGAGACGATATTTGGTTAGACAGGTTTGTGAGCTGTTCCTGCTGAGTCAGATATCGAGTTTCGTGCTGCACTTGAAATTCTTGATGTTGCAGAGACAACTCAGTCATCCTTACTAGAATTTCATCAGAGGATTGTTGATCATGCTGAACCGGTGGCGTTGGAGGAGCAAAATTTTCTGGAAGCTGCCATTCAGAGTCCGCATCATAGGATTGAGGAACATACGCAGCACCAAGGTTGGTCCAGCAGTTTTGTTGCCACTGACCCCAACCTTGATTGTCAGAGGTTTCTTCTGGTTGATATCCCATCTATGCCTCATTGTCTTCTTGATTGTCTTCTTCTTCCGGTTGATTATCTTGCATGACAACATCTTCCTGCATTACCACATTTTCATCATTACCAACTTGAGCTACATTATCTTGACTGCCTTCATCCTCACTTGCTTCAAGATGAACAGGTTCAGGATGAGTAGCTCTTTGTCGATGGATGAACCTTCGCTCACGTGACTACCAATGGTAACCCATCATGGACAAGGTTCTGGCCAGCAACTGTTGTTCAGCAGTAATATGAATATGACAAATCTGTGGAATAGGAATGTCAAAATGATTCAAAAAATTTGCCACAGCAGATGCATAGCCAAGTGCTAGAAACTTGTTGGAGCTGCGAGTTGTGAACATCCTAGAAGCAAAGTAGTAAGGCCAGTTAATTTTGATCTTTTCCTTCAGGATATAGATAAGATGCACCTCCGCTTGTTCAACTCTTGAGTAGCCTCCTTTCTTAGGCCTCAAGATGCGAGAAACAATCCATTGAAGAATACGTTCTTTAAATTTCAAATGACCGGTGGTGACACTCTTAGGAAATGCTTCACTTGCCACAAACTCAGCTGGATATGGTTCCCTCAACATAGAATTCAGGGCAGTTTTGAATGCATAGTCTTTAACAAAGGTTTTGTCAGTAACCTTTGGGAGACTGTCATCAGTATTCAAAACAAACAATGTAGACCATACATCGTTTGTCACCTGAAATTCTACATTATTTATAGAGAACTTAAATTCAGCCCCACGAAATTTTCCCTTCATCCCACAATAGAACAATCTAGTCAAGTCTTCACTGTACTTGTCATCACACTCAACAAATTCATTCAGATTTTGAAAGTTTATGAGTTCAGAAATTTCAGGAATGTGAAAATCTGGACCCATCAACGGATAAAATCCATGTTGTCTTATAACAGCCCGGTTGGAGAATAATTCCGCAAACGGAGTGGCTAGCCTTTCAGAAATTAAAGATTCAAAAGTTACCCATTGTGAGGATGATCCTCTGGTTGGTGCTGGTTGTGAAGTGGATCCTCTTGCTCCTCTTGTACCAGCATTTCTTCTGGAAGCCATTGTTGAAGAAGAGTTGAAGGAAGATTATCACACTTGATTGTTGCAGAGACAGAAGAGGAGATGTGTGAAATCCTTTGAATACCTTGCAGTAGATATATAGAGAATTTTCTCTTGGTGTTCCCTTCCCCTTTTTTTTTTAATTTATTAGGGTTTTGATGAGGGTTTAGTGGGGATTAATTGAGATTGATGAGGTTCAAAGGAGTAGAATAGGGAGAGATTGACCACAAAAACTAATGAGATGACATGCAGTAATCATAGATCAATATGCAATGAAAAAAATATAGGGAAAGTAAACATTATAGGTCGGCGCACGCAACCCAGTGGAGAGGAAGTCTGAACGCTTCACTTATGCGTCGACATGTGAATATGTGCGTCGGCGCATGATTCTTGAAAAATTAAAAGGAGACTAAGCATGTGGTTATGCGCTTTCCCGGATGTTTAATAGGTCAGCGCATGAAACTATGCGTCGACGCATGGACCTGTAAAAATGAAGTTTTTGCAAAATTCTTGTTCCTACCAGATAAAATACACATAAACACACAGAACCAAACATTCACATGAATGATAAGTGCACAAAATGAAATAGAGATCAAAATTAGAGTAAGTAACATGGCACAAAATGTTGATTAACCTCTATAAGTTGGAACGATATTACCTTGAACATCATGACGGTGAGATCCCTCACATATGGATGGATTTCTCTTTGCATTGTTAGTTAAAGACATGAACAAGTATATATATATATGTGAAGATCTTAATTCTAAAGGATGTTATGCACGATCCGAGATATCGAGAATGCCAAGTTCCCTACGGATGTGAAAGAAAGGCTCTGTAGCTAATGGTTTTGTGAAAATATCAGCAAGTTGATTCTTAGTGTCAACATGTTCAAAAATAACATCACCTTTCTATACATGATCCCTAAGAAAATGATGGCGTATTTCGATATGCTTGGTGCGTGAATGTAGTACAGGGTTCTTAGTTAGATTAATCACACTAGTGTTATCGCACAAAATTGGAATACGTTCAAGTTTTAAGTTGAAATCAAGTCATTGTTGTTTAAGCCATAGGACTTGAGCACAACAACTACCGGCGGCAACGTATTCCGCTTCGGCTATTGACAGAGCAACGGAAACCTGTTTCTTGCTGTGCCAACTCACCAAGGAATTTGCGAAAAAGTGACACGTGCCACTAGTACTTTTCCTATCCAACTTGCACCCGGCAAAGTCGGAGTCGGAGTAACCAACTAAGGAACAAACACTACCTTTGGAATACCACAACCCATACTTTGGAGTACCAGAGAGGTATCGAAGTATGCGCTTAACTGCCTTCAGGTGGGATTCCTTGGGATGTGCCTGATACCTCGCACACATGCATACACTAAACATTATATCGGGACGTGATGCGGTAAGATAAAGGAGAGACCCTATCATACCTTGATACTTCTTTACCTCAACATCCTTACCTTTTTCATCACGATCGAGATTAGCACTTGTAGGCATAGGAGTATCTATTGCTTTGCAGTTCAACATATCAAAACGTTTTAGTAACTCAAGACAATATTTCGTTTGACTCACGAATGTGCCCTCTTCAAGTTGTTTGATTTACAATCCGAGGAAATAGTTGAGCTCCCCCATCATGCTCATTTCAAACTCCCCCTACATCAAACTAGAAAACTCCTTAACCAAGGTCATGTTAGTAGACCCAAATATAATATCGTCAACATAAATTTGTACCAAAATTAAGTGTTTTCCTTGACGTTTAATAAAGAGGGTTGTGTCAACCTTTCCTCTTGAATACCCTTGATCAAGTAGAAATTTGCTTAGACGTTCATACCAAGCCCTAGGGGCCTGTTTAAGTCCGTACAAAGCTCGCTTAAGTTTATAGACATGATCAGGATATTTGTGTGATTCAAAACCTGGAGGTTGGGCTACATAAACCTCTTCATTTATATATCCGTTAAGGAATGCACTTTTGACATCCATTTGGAATAGCTTAAAGTTCTTTGTGCAAGCGTAGGCAAGTAGAAGGCGTATGGCCTCGAGTCGGGCAACCGACGCATAAGTTTCCTCATAGTCGATTCCTTCCTCTTGGTTATAGCCTTGCGCTACAAGCCTAGCTTTGTTACGTGTTATTACTCCATTTTCATCAAGTTTATTCCTAAACACCCATCGGGTGCCTATTACTCGATGATCTCGCGGAGGGGGGACAAGGTCCCAAACCTCATTTCTCCAGAATTAATTTAGTTCATCTTGCATTGATAGATACCAATGCTCATCGAGTAACGCTTCCTTAGAGTTTTTAGGTTCAACTTGGGAAACAAAAGCAGAGTAATAACAAAAGTTACTAAGTTTAGAGCGAGTAGTTACTCCCTTAGAGATATCACCGAGAATGTTGTCAATTGGATGGTCTTTTGAAGACTTCCAAGTTGGAGGAAGTTCATCTTCCTTAGCATGATGATCATCCTCACTTTTCACTGGTTGGTGATCCTTTTCCTCCTCAATACGCACTGCTTCAGGTTGATCAATTCCCTTATCAGTGTCCTTGAGTATGTCTTCAGTAGGTACACCTGTACCATGAAAAGAACTACCTTCTCCGACATTTCTCGGATAAGACTCGTCAAAAGTAACATGAACTGACTCTTCAACTACACGTAACCTTTTATTATAGATTCTATAAGATTTACTTGACTGAGAGTATCCAAGAAAAATACCCTCGTCAGCCTTGGCATCAAATTTTCCGAGAGTCTCTTTTCCATTATTTAACACAAAGCATTTGCAACCAAATACATGAAGGTGAGAGATGTTTGGCTTACACCCTTTTAAAAGCTCATACGGTGTCTTGTTTAGAATAGGCCGGATGAGCACCCTATTCAAAACATAACAAGCCGTACTTATGGCGTCGGCCCAAAAGTATTTTGGTAATCCACTATCATTGATCATAGTCCTTCAAAGTTCTTCCAAAACTCTATTTCTACGTTCCACTACCCCATTTTGTTGAGGGGTACGTGGTGCGGAAAAATTATGATCAATTCCATTGGAATCACAAAATGCTTCAAATAAATGATTTTCAAACTCACCCCCATGGTCACTTCTGATTGACCCAATGTTTGTGTTTAACTTGTTTTGAGATAACTTAGCAAATCCTTCAAAGGCTGAAAAGGTATCACTCTTATTTGCTAAGAAATTTGTCCAGCAAAACCTAGAAAAATCATCGACTATAACAAATCCATAATAGTTACCACCTAGGCTTTTAACCCTAGATGGTCCAAAGAGGTCCATATGGAGGAGCTCAAGGGGTCTCATAGTTGAAACAATGTTTTTAGATTTAAAAGAGATCCTTGTTTGCTTCCCCATTTGGCACGCATCACAAAGGCGATCCTTTGTAAATTTAATTTTGGGCAAACCGATGACTAGGTCTTTAGAGACAATTTTGTTAAGCAAATCAAAGTTGATGTGTGCCAAGCGTCTATGCCACAACCATGAATCTTCATTCATAGTGACTAAACACTTGTCACCATCCAATGATACCTCGTTTAAGTCTAGCATATAGGCGTTATTCACCCTCAAGCCCTTAAACACATTCTTTTTGTCGCAATCTTCAACTACGCAACAATCCTTTGAAAAAGAGACTTTATAATTTTTGTCACATAGTTTACTAATGCTTAAAAGGTTATGTCTAAGGCCCTCCACAAGATGTACTTCAGAGATAGTAGTAGATGAGGGGTTACCTATACTACCTTTACCGAGAATCTGTCCCTTGTTGTTATCTCCGTAGGTGACAAACCCCTTTTTCTTCGCCACAAAGTCGATGAAAAGAGATATGTCTCCGGTCATATGTCTTGAGCAGCCACTATCTAGAACCCATCTTCCTTCGGTGGTCTCAAGACTTCGTACCTACAAAAATTATCAAGGGAGAGTAGGTACCCAATTCTCATTGGGTCCTTTATGGTGAGTGAAACCAAAATTGCCTTTGGGCAACCATTGATAAATGCCCTTTGGAACAAGAAATCTCCGAAAGCGACACTTAGCAATAGTATGACCGGGCTTACAACAATATAAGCAATCACGATTAGTTTGGAGTTTACCTTTGCTATCACTATCTCGAATCACATACGTGTATTGTTGATAAGGATTATTCATTGTTTCACGATAATGTGATCGATCAATAGCAAACGTAATCTTAGGCTTGAGAGCCTTGTCTAACTTGGCTTTGAGGGTTCTCACCTCTCTTTGCCAAATGTGACAAGTATCACAGCCCCCAAGGTCAAACCATGTATATTTATTCTCATCGATCTTAGTTTTTGATACATTCGCCATGGAGTTTTTAAGATCTTCCAATTCCTTTTGGGAATCAGAAACCTTTTTCTCCAAATAGAAAAAAAATCTTTTTATTCGAAGCTAAACGTTGAAATGCTTCCTTAGCTTCTTGGTGCAATGTATCAAAAGCTCTTTTTAATTCAGCATGAGACATATTTTGACAGTTTTCATATCTAGAGTGTTTTACCTCTTTTCCTTTATTGTGACGTGCCATGAGACAAAGGTTGACGGATTCACTTTCGTCACTTGAGGAGTCATCTTTCTCCGACTCGCTATCGCTTTCCCAAGCGATGTATGCTCGTCGAGACTTGTTGGACTTTTTGTTTGAGCGACTCTTGTCATTATCCTTATCTTTGTCTTTCTTTAGGGATGGACAATCCGGCTTGTAGTGCCCGAATTTTCCACAGTTGTAGCACGTCCCTTTTACCTTGGCATTTTTATTTCCTTCACTTCTAGATTGCTTCCGGAACTTGACAAGATTTCTGTCCAAGTGCTGAATATCATTCTTACGAATATATCTATTGTATCTTTTCACAAATAAGCTCATATCATCACCGGATTCTTCATCATTGTCATTTTTGGCTTCATCATCACTTAACTCTTGATGTGTGGACTTTGAACAAGAAGCCTTAAGAGCTATCGACTTCTTCTCCGTATCTTTTGCCTTCTCTTTCTTTATACTCTTCTCATGTTTATCCAAGCTAATGAGCACTTGCTCATGCTCATCGAGTTTACCAAAGAGTGTTGTGAGGTCTAGAGTAGCAAGATCATTGGCCTCCTTGATAGCGGTAACCTTCGCTTGCCATTCCCTGCTAAGACACCTCAGAATTTTATTAGTAGAAACCTCATGTGAGTGAATCATTTTTGCATATCCGCAATGGTTTCCCCTTGCTTCATGTAAAACAAATCAAACTCTTGCGTTAGTGTATTAATACAAGCCATTTTAACATCATTAGTGCCTTCGTGGGCTACTTGTAAGGCATCCCACATAGCCTTGGCTGTTTCACAATGGGAGACTCGATAATACTCATCAACTCCCAAGGAGGAAATGATCATATTACGAGCCTTCCAATCATAAATGTACTTTTTCACGTCCTCCTCAGTCCATTGAGCTTCGAGTTTAGGAACGACAACGCCTTCCGCGTTAGTCATAGTAATTTCCATGGGACCATTTAAAATAACGTTCCAAACCTTCCGATCTATGGAGTTAATATAGACGCGCATACAATCCTTCCAGTAGCTGTAGTTTTCACCTGTAAAAACTGGAGCTCTATTATAAGCCCCTTAGGTTCGTTCGCCATGATCCAAGAAGTTTTACCGAAGCACCAGAATAAACTGGAGCTCTTGATACCACTTGTTACACGATGGCTATGGATCTAGAAGGGAGGGGGGGGGGGGTTGAATATATCCCTTGAGTTTTACACACAAATGGACTACAAAAATTCTATTTTAAAAATTTGTTTAACGGAAGCTACCACTGGATAGAACGTCTACAACGAACCTTCTACCAAAAGGATCAGATATGCACGAATATATTATGGATGAGTACGAAGGAGAAAAATTCAGTTCTGAATATTACACTTATAAATGCAGACAACAAATTATCACTTGCTTGATGTTTATACCGATCCAATGAGGTTAATTGATAAGCAATTTAAAGCAATGTGTTCGAATTTTGCTTGGAAACAAATTATCAAACACCTAGTGTGCGTAAACACACTATGTGCAGAATTTCTATGGAGAATAATGTGCAGCTGCTCCAAAACACAATTCAATAAATTGTATCGATTTAACAAAACAGTTTATCAGCGTACAATTACTCTACGACAGAAATTACGATAGTTTGCTACGTCACAAATTCGAACAATACTGAAATGTAAAAGAGTTAAGGGAAAGAGAGAACACACAAGATTTGATTAGGCAGTTCCCCAATCGTCCTCGCTTTGGGTACGTCTGCCCCCAATTCCGCAAAAGGAATTGAGATATATATATGTAGTTATTGCAATTTGTTTATTACAAGAGAAAACTATGAACATTCAAACCCCGAACGTCTTCGATCGTTGATGCAGAATTTTCTCTTCCCTTGATTCAAGATGAATCAAGTGCTCCGAATATGGATGATTCAATTACCGTCCCACGCTACTAAACCGAAAGAAAACTCTGTTCTTCAGTTACCTTCACTCGGTCAATTGAAATCTTCCAAGAATTCGAACCCAAACCTTCTTCTACGATCCTCTGATTACAGCTAATAAACCGAAACAGTTGCGCCAATTTTCGGTTACCTTCACCCAGCCGAATCCCTGTAGAAAGAACAGTTTGTACAAAACCCCCCAAAATCTCCTCGATTCTTGGAGGACAAACCCAACTGGTTTGATTCAAGAAACACCTGCCAAACTCTCAACCCAGAAGATGAAGATCACACTTCCTAAATTCTGAACGTTATCACTTCGATCAATGGGCGACACAAACAAAAATGATTATGTGTGATTGTTTGTTTACACAATGATGAAGATGAAGAGAGAACTGACATATATTTTTCACGTTTCTTGTTGTGCATTAAAAATGAATACCCAAAACTATTTATATGAAAAAAATGACCAACACAAAGTAACAGAAAATAACATAAACGAAATTAAGTGAAATAATGCAAAAAACAAGGTCATGCGTCGACCTCTGGAGTCTATGCGTCGACGCATAAAATGACAATTTTGAGTTCCCAGGTTTGTGCGCTTACCCGTGGCTTTTGGGGGTCAGCGCATAAAATCAGAGGTCAGCGCATGGTTTCAGGGGTCAGCGCATGAAGGCAAAATTTTCAAGAAATTTCATTTTTTTAATGTTTTCACCAGACCAAGGTCAAACATACATGCTAGACACTACTAAATCACTAGTGGACCTTTATTTTTGGAGAGAACAAGATCCTATGCATCTAGACACATGACCAATAACGATAAGACGCTATATGCCCGACACGTGAAGTGATACAACTCAAATTACAATCTAATGTGTTTGTTGACATCATTAAAACAAGATAGCTAGAAGGATATCCCTCACAAGTTAAAGTCTTATCCTTCAGGTTAAAAATCCCCTATAAAGGAAATTATGGCATTGCTGGATTCACATATCCCAGTTAAAGTAATTCTCCTTTATAATCAGTCACCCAACAGTTGTGACAAATAGACCCCCTTTAGAGATGACAAATTCTCTCTAAAGTCAAAACCCTTTAGCTTCACATCCTGGGCTTCGAACAAGATACAAATAGACCCTTCAGCTTCACATCTTGGGCTTTAAACATGATACAAACCACATTTAGCTTCCCGTCTTAGGCTTTGAACAAGACACCAAAACAACCTTTTTCCTCCCATAGAATAGGAGGAACTACGATCGCTCTGATTTCCCTGTTTCGTTAAACGGGAATACGTAGGCATAAGATTGAAAAATCTTAGCGAGCATATTAATTAAAAACCCAAAATCCCGTACCTTCATACATCAATAAAAAAGCATCAGTCCTAACATCCTACCAATAGCCTAGACACTGTTTTTTTTAACAAAATAACCTAAAAGAGACCCACAATCTTTATAGCATCTGTAAACCAACAGTCATCTGTTCAAACTCAGTATGCAAGCAGGGTTAATTGGAGACATCTATTTCCCTTCCTTCGTCAACTTCAATAGGATAAAAAATGAATCGAGCTGTAGTACCCCAAAGCGATAGTGCTTCACAACCACGCAAAAACTCGCGCTACAGAAAAATGGCGACTCTGCTGGGGAAATTACATCATTTCTCTTCCCATCTCTTAGGTAGAAACCTTAAAAAATGCTACAGTAGAAGGGCGACCATAGTGGGAGATATTCTTGCTTGCTTTCCCAAGTGAGGAAACCCTAAATTCGCATCACAGAAATGACAGCTCTGCTGGGGAGTCATTGTCTGTATAGGATCATAAGACTAGAGGTCTAGGATGATTAAGACAAATATATATACTGCTTTTCCTAATTGATATCAATGTTTATTTTTTCTGCTAATGGGAATGCGTGTGATGCCGCATGTGGAAAGATTGAGTATACACCTAAGATAGGTGATGGCAATGCGGGTAATCTTGCTGGGAGTGAATTCCAGTTAAGAGCCCCTGATCGACCATCAAACTCAGTGGAGACTCCCTTTGCAGATACATTGCCTATACGACTTCGGTTGTTGAAAGTAGTGTGGTCGACTGGGTTATCTGAGAAGCTGAGGTTTTTAGTAGACTTAAGCCATTTTGTAGTGCGGAAGCTATCGGAAATAATTGTCACGCGATACTACCCTCATCTGAGATTACTCTAGGATACATCAGCTCGCTGGCGATCCGCTTGCTGTTGTTATCCCAGAGGGGTCAATGATTTTGCGGATAGGTACAAAAAATCACCAGTATAAACCTTTGGGGGGGGGGTAGAGCCTTGGCTTCATGACACCGACCCTTTGACCCCATGTTTTTTCTATGTTTTTGTGTGCTGCATTCATACATTCATTTAAAAAACATAAAAACATTCAAAAAAAGAATCTTCTCTTCTATTCTCTCTTTTTCAAATTAAACTAAGACAATGATTGCAAATGTCAGAGAAGGAGATTGCGCTAATGGATTTCGGTAGAAGGAAAACTCATAAGTACACCTTCAAGGTCCCAAAGTTAGAGGATTTGAGAGGTTTGGCAAGAATGATCACCAACCACGAGGCTTTCAGAGCCAAGTATAGAGGACTGCTATCCTTGTTAAGGGTTCATGTAATCGAAGGAATCCTATCCACGCTAATCCAGTTCTACGATCCGGTCTATCACTGCTTCACATTCCCGGATTATCAGCTAGCACCAACGCTGGAGGAGTATCCTCACCTGACTGATTTACATATTACTGATCAAGCTCCCTTTTCTGGACTGGAAGAAATTCCAAAGGATCAGACCATTGCAAGAGCAATTTATTTGGACGAGTGAGAAGTCAGGACTCACATAACCACTAAGGGTGGCATCCAGGGTTTGCCAGCCCAGTTCTTGATAAAGAAAGCTCTATACTTTGCTAGTATAGGGAACGTGGCCGCTTTCGAGAGCATCTTTGTTTTGCTCACCTACGGGTTATTTTTGTTTCCCAATGTCGATAACTTTGTAGATATCAACGCCATTAAGATTTTCCTGATTGGAAACCCTGTACCGACCTTACTCGCAGATGCGTATCATTCGGTACCCTTAAGGAATTTATACAGCAGAGGAATGCTCACATGTTATGTACCCTTGCTTTACAAATGGTTCACTTCTCATTTGCCCAAGTCTGCTACATTTTGGGATCAAAAGAATACTTTACGTTGGTCACAGAGAGTCATGTCTCTTACCAACTCTGAAATCGATTGGTATAATCGAATCTACGACAAGATCAGAATCATTGACCGTTGTGAAAATTTCCCAAATGTACCCCTTTTAGGAACTAAGGGGGGAATCAATTATCATCCAATTTTAGTTCGACGTCAATTTGGATACCCGATGAGGCATGTCCCGCGGAGTGCTCATCTGGAAGGTCTTTTCTTCAAGGAAGGAGAAAATGACAGGGCACTAAAGACGAAAATAGTGCATGCCTGGAAACACGTTCATAGGAAAGGACGAGAGTCTCTAGGAAAACCAGACTGTGTCTCGATGGAGCCTTATCTCCATTGGGTACAAACTAGAGCTCTCAAGCTGAGGATGCCTTACCCTCGTCAGGAAGTTCTTCCATTAAGGGACTATGCCCTTTATTTCATGTTTGAGACGAAAAAACTTCAGGTTACTCTCAGCAAAGTTCAGCAGTAGAAGAGGTCTTGGAGGAACAAGTACCGTATTCTCAATGTGGAGTGTAAGAAAATACAACAACTGTTAAGAGAAAAAGATGCTCTGATTGATATTTTAGAGCAGCATGTTGTAGAAAATCAGGATGACCAAAGGAATTTGCTCGCTCCTTTCACTTGGCAAAGGAATGACAACCCGACAACGGCCCAAAAGCCCCGGTCAAAGAAAAGGAAAGCACCCGAACCAGCACCTGAGCTCTCTTCAGAGAGGACTCAGGATCCATTAGTTTAGATTTCCTTTTTCAGCACTTTGTAATCTACTGTATTTACATTTCCGCAATCCTTTGAATTCAATAAAATGGGGTTTCCCCACTGTTTCATATTTGCAATCCAATTGTCGAAGTTTACTTTGAATAAACAAAAATAATTAATAATCATTGCATTCATCATTCTCATAAACGCATTCTTCTTACCTACGAATCTCACGTTTGCGTCTCGATTCTAGAGTCAAATTGTCTCATTCGTACAATACTCGGGCCAATCGCCAGAAAAAGATGGATGGTCTCGAGGAAGAAAACAAAGAGTTGAGAGAAGAAATCGACACTCTGAAAGAGGATCTGAGAAAGCTTTATAACGACATGCAAACTCTAGTAGAAGCTCAGATGCAGCAACAAAGGACTGTGATCTCGGAGATCACATCTACGCCCATAGTGGAGAAGCATGATCCTAGTTACAAAATGCTGAAAGATCGTCCCTGGGGCATGCCTATCAACTATATCCCGGAAGGATATGTTCTGCCGATCACTGAGGATTAGGGAACTGCAGCAGGAACCGCTGGGTCTGAAGGTTACAAACTTCGGGAAAGCGAAGATGCCAGGGGCATGGCAGCAACTCCTGAAGGTTACAAACTTCGGGAGGCACCGGGAGTCTCGGCCATAATGACTATACCACCGCCCGTGGTACTTACTGTCCCGGAAGGACCGATTCCACATATACCTTCTGGTGGAAACGACATCATGTTCGATAGAATAAATGAATTCCAGGAACAATTCCTGGAAATGCAGAAAGAACTGCAAGCCATTCGCGGTCAGGATCTATTTGGAAAGGACGCTGCGGACCTTTGTTTGGTCCCCAATGTGAAAGTTCCACACAAGTTCCAAGTGCCCGACTTTGAAAAGTACAAGGGTAACTCTTGCCCTCAAAGCCACTTGGTGATGTACGCTTAGCGAATGTCAGCTCAAACAAAGAACCAGGAGCTATTAATTCATTACTTTCAGGATAGTTTAACCGGTGCCGCATTAAAATGGTACATGGGTTTAAACCGCGCTACGATCGGCACATTCAGAGATCTTGGCACTGCTTTCGTTTAACAATATAAATACAATTTGGACATGGCACCGAACAGAGATCATCTCAGATCAATGTCACAAAAGGACAAGGAAACCTTTAAGGAGTACGCTCAGAGATGGTGTGAAATTGCCGCCCAGATTTGTCCACCTCTTGAAGAAAAGGAGATGACAAAGATCTTCTTAAAGACCTTGAGCTCATTTTACTACGACAGAATGGTCGCCAGTGCGCCCAGTGACTTCACCGAGATGGTGGGCATGGGAGTTCATCTTGAGGAAGCAGTCCGGGAAGGACGTTTGGTTAAAGACACTGGATCATCAAGTAGTACCAAAAGATACGGTAGTGCTCTCCCTAAGAAAAAAGAGCAAGATATCAGGAATATCTCTCTCGGAAAGCAAAGGCGACGGTATCAACCAGTAGCAGCTGTAACTCATGATATCAATCCTATGCCTGTTACTACGTATCAACCTCAGGTTGCTCAGAGCCAATCGAATCAACAGCAACTTCAGCCAAGGACACAACAGCCTCTTCAGCAAGCTCGTCCTCAGTACAACAACCGCCGTACAACGCGACCGCCAGGGTTCGACCCTATACCGATGTTGTACGCCGAACTGTTCCCATTATTACTGGTCAAGGGACATGTCCAAACTAAGTCTCCTCTTACAGTACCGGAAAATCTGCCTTTTTGGTTCAAAACGGATCAGACTTGCCCTTATCATCAAGGAGGACCAGGGCATAACATAGAAAACTGTCTCAGTTTCAAATCCGATGTGCAAAACCTTGTTAGGAGCGGGGTCTTATCTTTCAAGGATACGAATCCGAATGTTCTCACAAACCCGTTTCCTCAACACGATAAAGCTACAGTCAATTTGATAGAGGGAGAGTCTAACAACATCTATCAAATTCATGATGTACCCTCATTAAGGGCCAACTTGGTCAAGATGCATTGTAGACAGAGCGGATATGGCCATGTGCCACCTCATAATTATCACCAGTGTGATATCTGCTCTAAGATCAATCAGGGATGTTCTGTGGTGCAATCAGCTCTACAGGAACAATTGGATCTCGGATGGATCCAAGAGCACCGAGTTCGTGAAGTCAACATGACCTATACGAATTCCAACATCATTCAGAACCACGACATCTGTGCAATGAATGCCAACTTGGTGGCGATGCACTCAAGGCAAGGCCAGTATCATAATCTGCCGCGGCACGATTATAATTCCTGTCTGACTTGCTCGGTAAACAAACAGGGGTGCTCTTTTGTATAAGAGGCCCTCCAGCGTCAGATGGATCTTGGATGGATCCAGGACTACCATGATAGAAATCCTTATCAGATCAACATGATTCAAATTTTTGATATTCGTCTGATGAATACCAGCTTGGTGGAGTTACATGCCAGGCAGGTCCAACTCGGTTTTCTCACTTCACATAATTATCAGAACTGTAAAGGATGTTGTGAGAGTAACCAAGGGTGTGCGCTCGTTCAGAGAACTTTACAACACTTATTAAACCACTGATGGCTTCCAATCTATATGGATGATGACACACAAAAAATCAGTGTGGTTGACGGGAACCCTACTCGGCATCCAAGTCAGGATGTCCGATCTATGGAAACAAACCTGGTGAGGTTGCACTGCATTCAAAGTGGACGTGGCCAGGTGCCACCACACAACTATGAACGTTGTAGAGTCTTCTCAGAGAATAACCAAGGATGCTACCTTGTGCGGGCAGCCCTTTAAGGTCAGTTAGATCGTAAAGAGATTCACCTGTGTCCGAGTCCCGAGCCAATCAACTGGACGCTGGACTACTTCGCTGATCAAATCAGAGACGTTGTCACAATCTATAATCATTAACAAAACAAGGATGTTTGTACCATCACCCCTCTACTGGACGAATCAAAGGTTCTTAGCCAGGAACTGATTGAAGTTACTTACGACAGTCAGAAAAATCAGAAGGCTCCTGTAGTTATCTATCTACTGGGACCATTATCGTATGAATCATCTAAGGCGATCCCTTACAAACACTGTGCAACAATAATTGAGAATGGAAAGGAAATTCCATTACCCTCCGTCGTGAATATTGCAGACATTAGTCGAGTAACACGGAGCGGTCGAATCTTCAACCGAGGGGTTGGAGAACCTAACAGAGAAAAGGAACTTCAGACAGAAGCTCCCAATCCACCAGTCGGTCAATCCAGTGATACCGACCTTTCAAAAAACAATGATGAGATGTTGAAGCTTATCCAAAGGAGTGAATACAACATTGTTGATCAGCTGTTACAAACTCCTTCAAAGATCTCAGTGCTATCACTTTTACTCAGTTTCGAAGCCCACTGAGAGGCTCTACAGAAAGTCTTAGAGCAGGCCTTTGTGGAACAGGATGTGTCAATACGACAGTTCGATAGCATCATCTCTAACATCGCTTCCTGCAACAACTTAGGATTCAGTGATGAGGACTTGCCAGAGGGGGGCAAAAGCCACAATATGGCGCTCAATATCACAGTTAACTATCAGGACGATGCTTTAGCCAGCGTACTGGTAGACACAGGATCAACCATCAATGTTATGCCTAAGTCCACTTTAATGCGACTATCATTTGAAGGACCCCCAATGAGGGGCAGTGAGGTCATCGTCAAAGCATTTAACGGGTCTCGAAAAGAAGTTATCGGCGAAGTCGACCTTCCCATAACTATCGATCCTCACACTTTACTAATCACTTTCCAGGTCATGGACGTCCGGGCAACGTATAGTTGTTTATTAGGAAGACCTTGGATACACCAAGCTGGGGCAGTCACTTCGACGCTGCACCAGAAACTGAAGTTTGTCAAGAACGATCAACTCATGATGGTCTGTGGGGAGCAAGCCTTGCTCGTGAGTAACTTGTCATTATCTACTTGTGTAGAACCCGAGGAGGTTGTTGGAACTCAGTTCCAGGCACTTTCGGTAAACACGGAGAATCAGTCAAAGAAGGGAACCTCGATTTCCTCATACAGAGATGCTCTCGAAGTAATCGAGAATAACAATTGAAAAAGACGGGGACAGCTTGTCATTCCTACTGATAATAAAACAAAGAAAGGTCTTGGTTTTTCTACAACCTGCACCCAGACAGCTGCTAACGATGAAAGTCTTCATCTCATTCAGGACTTCTTCCACAGTGGAGGTTTCCTTCACCTAGTGCCTCAAACAGTCCATACTATCAACAAGGGAGATCCCTCTAATACGGATGAGGAATGGAAGTCCTATCTCAACAAGGACGGTTATATGTCTCAGGAAGAAGTGCCTACGCCCTTTTGTTATCCCGCACAGAGCCCGAGATTTATACCAAGGTCAGATGTCGAAATGATATACGGAGATTGTGATCCGGAAGGATGTCGTGCTCCACCAAACTCATTAGAGGAGGACACTCTGATGAAGGACAACTTTGACCACGACTATTATGGCCCAATGGATGGCCTGCCTATCTGGCAGTCGTACTTGTAGCGAGCGATTTTGGACGCGGTTGCGAAGCGCTATCGCTCTTTGGTGTCTACAGCTCGATTCATTTTTTATCCTATTAAAGCTGATGAAGAAAGGGAAATAGATGTCTCAAATTAACCCTGCTTGCAAACTGAGGTTAAACAGCGGTCTGTTAGGTTACAGATGCTACAAAGATTCGGGGTCTCTATCGGGTTTATTTTTTTAAAAGTGGTGGGAGGTTTAGATGTTAGGACGGATGCTTCTTGATAGATATGTGAGAGTATGGGATTTTGGGTTTTTGTTTAGTGTGCTCGCTAAGATCTTTTCTTTCGATCTTATGCCTACGTATTCCCGTTTACCGAAACAGGGAAATCAGAGCGTTCGTAGTTCCTCCTATTCTATGGGAGGAAATGGGTGTTTTTGGTGTCTTGTTCAAAGCCCAAGACGTGAAGCGAAAGGTAGTTTGTATCTTGTTCAAAGCCCAAGATATGAAGCTAAAAGGGTTTGTCTTTAGAGAGAATTTGTCATCTCTAAAGAGGGTCTGTTTGTCACAACTGTTGGGTGACTGGTTATAAAGGAGGATTACTTTAACCGGGATGTGTGAATCCGGCAATGCCATAATTTCCTTTATAGGGGATTTTAACCTGAAGGAGAAGACTTTAACTCAGTGTAGAGCAATGTTATCTTTCCTTAGGAATTTCTCATGCTAAAAGAGGGACAGTGGCATGGATGTAGATGATCCGGAGGCTTGCCGCTTATAGCAATTAGATGAAGGGGAAAGAGTTGTTGATGTTTGTGTACTGTGAACGAGGCACAACTTTGATGCTAAAAGGTTGATTGGATCAACCAGTGGTTTTCTTATACAAAGCCTAAGAGGAGGCTATTATGTGTCTCGTACAAAGCCCGAGAGAGAGGCTAAAAGGTTTTTGACTCGACGATAGAGTCTTTTGGTATCTCGTATAAAGCCCGAGACGAAGGCTATTTGACTCAACAAGAGAGTTTTTTGTATCTCGTACGAAGCCCGAGATGGAGGCTGTTGTTTGTTTGGCTCAATAAGAACCTTTTTGTATCTCGTATAAAGCCCGAGATGGAGGCGAAAGGGGTGATTGACTCAACGAGGGAGTCTCTTATGTGTCTCGTACAAAGCCCGAGAGAGAGGCTAAACGTTGTTTGATTCCGCTGGGGAGAATCATTGTACAAAGCCCAAGAGGAGGCTATGGTGACTGTTTCAGTTGAGTCACAAGTCCAATATACTGATTTTGAAAGAGAAAATCAGTTCTTATATGAGCAATGTTGTACTCAAGGATTTGATTTGAGGATCCGGGTTATTCCTATTCTTAAAGGAAGTGGGAAATCCGAAGGGTATTGAGACTGTCCGAGTCTACGGGTTTTCTTCCTATTTAACAAAGGGGTCACTTGAGAATGTCTTTGAGACTCAAGGATATTAGACTGTCCGTGTCTAGAGTTTTATCTTTTGTACTATGCTTTGAGAAACAGTAGTAGACTCTTTGAAAGGACTGTTCTATGCAGATGATTAAGTTCTGTTCATATACCTCTAGGAGGTCGTCGAGACAATTTGTACGAAGCCCAAGAGGAGGCTGGAAGCTTTTAAGAAGCTGAGAGGTCCTTGTACGAAGCCCAAGAGGAGGCTAGCATTCCCGGAGGAAGAGATCATTATACGAAGCCTAAGAGGAGGCTGTGAATACTTCTAAGAAGCCGAGAGGTCCTTGTACTAAGCCCAAGAGGAGGCGGGGTTGCTTTTAGGAAGCCTGTGGGTCCTTGTACGATGCCCAAGAGGAGGCCGATGCTTTTAAGAAGCCGATGGGTCCCCAAACCTCGAGAAGTTCAAGACAGGCTATTCACGAGGAATAGATCAAGCCAGGAAAGTTCGAGAATTTGGAAGAAACTCAAGAGATGCCATTCACGGAGAAAAGATCATCTCTGGGGAGTAAAGTTTCTTGTCAAGTGCTTTTAAGAAGCCCGTGGGTCCCCAAACCCCGAGAAGTTCAAGACATGCCATTCACCGAGAATAGATCAAGCCAGGAAAGTCCGAGAATTTGGAAGAAACTCAAGAGATGCCATTCACGGAGAAAAGATCATCTCTGGGGAATAGAGTTTCTTTGACAACTTCTACGAGTGACAGACTATGAAAGGGTTCACAGAGAATGCTGCCTTTCATGTCTCCATATTGTTTAACCCCAAGAGGAGGGAAGACTGTGTCTGGTAATCCTATGGGGATCTAGTTTTGACTATTTAAGAGTGATCAACGGGCTTAATGCTAGACGTAGTTACCGGGGAAACTCTAAATATCTATATTATTATTACACAGTTGATATGAGTTTATGAAAGAAGACTTACAGCGAAACAGCCCCACAATACAGTTATATGTATATGAAAGCGGTAAATGAAAGCAATAACCACTTGTTTGGTTGTAGAGCTTCCATCTTGATTGGTTAGTTGTTCAACAAAGAAAGATTGAAAACAACAGTACATTTCAAAATCAAAGGAGAAAGTACTTTGAAAAAGAAAGATTTGGGGCTTACAGCTCAAGGAGAGGCCCAGGGTTTTATCAGTGATCACACTGTTTAATTTGTACAGAGGGACTTATACAAGTGACTGAGGCCAAAAATTATTTTTCTGTACAAAGGGATGGGTCTTACACTCTCTCGAGAGGCCCAAAAGGTTTAAAGAAAAAGATTGGGACTTATAACACGAGGGTAGGCCCAGATGATTTTTCGTTCAAAATGGCGATTGCGCCGAGATTTTCTTTTAACGCGAAGGGGCTTATACAATATCTGAGGCCCAAAATGTTTTAGTTAAAAGGGGATTGGGTCTTACACTCTAATAGAGGCCCAAAAGTTTTGAATGGGTCTTATAGCTCGAGGATAGGCCCAAGGTGGTTAATTTTAAACTGGCGACGATCATGTCGTTTATTTGAAAATGTACAGAGAGACTTATACAACGAATGAGGCCCAAAAAGTTTTCTGTATAAGGGGGTTGGGTCTTACACTCTAATAGAGGCCCAAAAGGTTTAAAATGATTTATGAGGGTTGAGTTAATCCAAAACCCTAATTTGTTTTCAAAATGTATTTTAATTGAATAAAAATTCAATTAAAATGATCAAAATTGTTTAACATATGGAAAACAAATTGTGATCTTGGATTAATGCTTCAAAAATTAAGTATTGACCTACAAAATAATTAGAAGGCATTAAAAGTTGCAAAAATCAAGGTGGAAAAAATATTTTAAATGTTAAAAACAATTAAAACATTAATTCTTTGCAAAAATATCAATTATACAAAATAAATAATATTTTTGGGATTTTTTGGGAAAATAAAATATTTTAACATTTTTGTGAATTATTAAAAAAAGAATCAACTCAAAATAATTAAAACTCAGAGAGAAATTAATTTTTGAATCAATTAAATAAAATCACAAAATTCAAATATTTGAATTTTCAAAAAATGGCGCCAAGAACAGCTGAAGAACACGCGCGTGTTCTGGGTTTGGCTGATTTGCATTTTCTCTCTAATCTCACTGAATACTTGATTATATCATGCAATCCACATACCAATCAACTCGTTTGAACCTCACGATCATGTCTATGACAATTAATTTCATTTAAATTAAGCATAAAACAAGAAATCACGAAAAATCCTCAAGAACCCTAATTTCTGCATGAAGGCTAGGATTTTTTATACACGATTCAAACAATGCAATTAATTGAGGGGAAACATTCCATGCATGATTATGAACATATGGCCAAATTATTGTGCAACAAAAATTGCATGGATCACAGAGTTAGAAGAACTCATGCTTACCACTTGCAGCTGGTGATCGTGATTTGTGTTGGAGGTGTTACAGCTAGGTTCCAATGATCTGGATAGCTTCCCTAGGTGCCATGGAGTGTGTATGAATGCTTGGAATGGATTGAAATGATCTGGAACTTGAGATGGTACCCCAACTGCAGATCTGTCAAGAACTTGAGCAATTGGCGGGTGATTTTGTGAAATCTGTGTTCCAGATGTTATGTAAGTGTTTGGATCACTTCTATATGATGTATATGAGGTGTGTGTGTGATTGGTTTGATTGGAAAAGCTCTCAAACTCAAAACCCGATAGTGACTTGCCTTAGAAGGAAAAATTGGAGTGAAAGAAGAGATTTTGAGGAAAACATCTGTTTGATGGCTTTGGTGTACTCAAACTGATCACAATTGAGCTCTATTTATAGTAGAGCAAGTTTATTTTGCAAGGAATAGTGAATGGCAACTGCTGAGTAGGTTTGGCCAATGATGGCAAATGAAAATCCAAGTCTCCTCTAGCCATTGACTAGAGGTTAGGGCACAGGCTACTGGTTCCCTTGGTCTTGGATAAGTCTTGACTAAATTCAGTTGAGAATGGCTCAGTCCATGCCACCTTGATGCTTCCATTGAATGCTCCAATCCAAAATTGGAGTCTTGTCCCTATTTTGGCAATTCTAGGTTCAACATGATATTTCTTGTTCCAAAGACTTTGGAGGCTTGGCTCAGTGATTGTCCCCTTTAGATTCAATCCTCAGATGTGTCCAAGTGGATAGGAGCATTTGGATTTGGCTGATTTTGGCAAATCGACCAAAAGTGTAAAAATTTGCCTTGCCTTGGCAGATTTCAGCAAGGCAACTTGCCAATGTCATATCTCATGACTCAAATTGAATTTGCTAATGTTCTTGGCCATTTTGGAAAGCCCTTACATGATACAACAACTGTTTGAACATGTTTGGTTTTGATCTCTTTTGAATCCAAGTGAAAAATCCCCCTACATTTGGCAAAAAGTAAGGTAAAATCTGACTTAGTGAAATTTTCACTAAGTGTTGGAACAAAGTGACTTTTCTTGATTTTGATCACTCCCTAACTCAAAATCCATGAGGAATTTGGACATAGGTCAGTATGAAGCTTTTGTAGAGGGAAATGAGATCTACAAATCAAGCTTTGAATGGGGAACAATGGCCTTGTGGTTTAGGAGTTATGGTACTCCAAAGTTGGCACATTAGTGTCACTTTTTCCATAACTTAGAAATTTTTCTAAGTTTTTATGGTTACCCCTTTTACAAGTTATCCCACTTTCTTTGATTTTTCTTGATGAATGATGATTCAAATCATACATTAACATCATTTTAGGGTTAAAAATCCATTTTGGTGAAAATCTCAAAAAGTCAAAGTTGACTTTTGTGCACAGTTGACTTTTTATCAGATGAATTCCAAACTGTGCAATTCTTCATGAAATCATGTCCTTGACCTAAATCAAACTTGATGGACATGTTCCATGGGTGTCATAGGGTATATTGATTCATGTCCTAGGGCTTGGGAGCATGTCTAGGTCAAAAGTCAAAGTTACAGTTGACTTTTCCCGCAAAACCCTAATTGTGGTGCAGATGAAATTGAGACTTGTTGCTCAAACTTCTTGGATTAATCCATTGTTCCAAATGGATCAATATAGTTCATTAGAGACCCTCAAACCCTTTCTTGAGGTCTTGGCTCATGATTTGCCCTAAAAGTCAACTTAGGGGTGAATTAGGTCAAGAAACCCTAATTCCTGATTTTTGATGAATGCATCCCCTGAGGCAAAATTGACTTGATGATTGGGTCCATGAGGTCCCATGAAGTATATTAGGTTATGTTTTGGATCATTGGCTTGTGTCCAGATGAAAATTTTCCATCTGGAGGCCCTGGTCGACCAAAACCCTAATTTGGTGACACTGTCGATCTTGAGACTTGATCCACCTAGAAGGGAGCAGCCTTGTGCTTGATCCTTGAAGTCGGAGTCCTTTTGATCCATTGTGGATGTTTGAGGGGTTAGACAAGTTGAAGATCATGTCATTCCTTGATTGATCCTTTGTCTAAGGCTCTGAGAGGGCTTGAAACCCTAATTTTGATTGTAGTGGATGCTCACCCATCTTTGGGGAGACTGATGAAGTATGATGGCTCCTCCATATTGTGATGATGATTTGCACAATGATGGGACATCTTAGTGGTCAAAATTTGGGGTATGACAGATGCCCCTATTTAATCTTCTTGGACCCGAAGGTGCGAATGACGAAGGTATTCTGGCATTCGGGGTGCAAGAGGATTAAATATCGGAATACCCGAAATTTTGATGGTGGTTATGAATGGTAGCTTACTCATTCATCTTCTTTAGCTAAGCGATGATGCTTAGAAAAGGTAAACTTCCCCTCGATCCTGGTCTTTTACCAAGGAACTGGTCTTAGTTTCTTATGTAAACTTCCCCTCGATCCTGGTTTCCTACCAAGGAACTGGTCTTAGTTTCTGAAGTAAACTTCCCCTCGATCCTGGTTTCCTACCAAGGAACTGGTCTCAGTTTCTTTTGTCAATAAACTTTATTGACAAGGGACGCTATGCGTAGCGGCTTTCCTTAAACTTCTCGCTGAATTTTCCTGGGGAGATGCCATTTGACGGAAAAACTCTGATGTCAGACTCGCTGGGAGATGCCAGTCGTCTGAGTTGTAGAGGTGTATAAACTTCTCTGTTGGAGATGCCATTTGTTGACTCTACTTGGGGAATGTGAGTCCCTTGAGAGACTGCTTTCGCTTGGGGGTCTTACATCATACTTTTCTCGGGATCTTCCCGGAGAAATGCCATATGATGAGATCCAATTTTGAGGTGCCGATGACCTTTTCATCAGTGGTTTTTTTTGGAGAAAAACTGTTGTACCACCGATTCTATGATTAAGAAGCTTTCTCTGTGGATTTTCCTTAATCCGGGGAATCAATGATATCATCTTCAATGGCGAAGAGTGATGCTGACTGAAGGCTCTCTGATGCTTCAGAGGTTCAAGTTATCAAAGTGGTCGAGGGCCAACTTCCTTCCAGAAATAAACTGGAGGCGAGGTTGTTCAAACGCAGCGTTTCCTGACGAGGCAAGAACTGACAACTCGATTGAGAGAACTTCTATCACTAAGGGACAAGACCGACTAGAGTGATAGTGATGCAATATGAAATGTGAATGCAAATCAATAATGCATGATATATGTATGTTTATGCTGACAAAACTGACGCGACATACCAACTAAAAGATGAACATGACTGGATACTCGGCCATCGCGGGGCGAAAAAGTATCGCTGGTTTAAGATAGCAATTCCACCTTGCTTAGGAAAGATAGTCCCTATTGGGAGCTATGTTGGTCGGGCTTAGGAGATAAGAACTCGGCCGAGGCGTGTCAGACGAAACAAGGTCTCTGACACAGTTGATCCCTTCATTCAGGCGTACTGGGTTAGAAGGAGTACTTTGATTCTGCACTTTGAGGTTCGATTACTTCTGGAGAAGCGACCGATGTTCTTCTGATGTTCAACAGTCAAAAGAAATTGTCGTCTTTATTAAAAAGCAGAAAAAGTTTTAACAAGTAAATTCATTTTTGTTTTATTTCAAGAATCGTTAATCATGTTAAAATGTCGTTCTGTAATGCTAAAACAAATAAGAATTACAAACAAAAGCACAAAGGCTTAAATTTTATTGATAAGATGAAGATCAGCCAAACGCGTGATTCCAAAGAGTATTTACAAAGGTAGAAAATGGTAATTTACAGGGAAAAGGGCTACATTGAAACATAACGACCGCTATCCTTCTACCAACTTTGAATTCAGGGCATCCTGAGCTTCTGTCGAAGATGACCTTGATTGGAGTTTTCTGACGGATGATGTAACTGCTGCTGCTGAGGAACTTGCCTCTGTTGAACATATATACTTGCCATATCCCTAATTTTTGCCTGGATTGTACTTTGATGTTTCCAATCCAACGAGATGATTTTCTTTCATGTCTCTAATTTTTTCCTGGACCGCCCTTTCGGGTTTTCAATCCACCGAGACTTTTTTCTTCTTCTTTTTTTTCTAGGCGAAGTATTTCTTGACTACATCAACATTCATGGGGTAGGCAAATTCCTCTCCGTCCATGGTTGCAAGTCTCAAGGCGCCGCCTGAGAAAGCTTTCGTGACCACATAGGGGCCATCATATTTCGGAGTCCACTTGCCCCGAGAATCAGTGAGAAAAGATCGTATCTTCTTGAGCACAAGGTCTCCTTTCCTGAAGATGCGAGGTCGAACCTTTTTGTCGAACGCCTTCTTCATTCTCTGTTGATACAGCTGACCGTGGCATAGTGCCGTGATTCACTTCTCTTCGACCAGGTTTAATTTGTCGTGTCGATTTTGACACCATTCAGCTTCGGTGAGCTTAGCTTCCATCAATACTCGGAATGATGGGATCTCTACTTCTATGGGGAGCACTGCTTCCATGCCATACACTAGAGAGAAAGGGGTTGCCCCTGTTGAAGTGCAGACAAATGTACGATAACCGTGAAGAGCAAAGGGTAGCATATCGTGCCAGTCTTTGTAGGTTACAACCATCTTTTGAACGATCCTCTTGATGTTCTTATTCTTATTAGTCGCTTCTACTGCTCCATTCATCTTGGGTCGGTAGGGAGATGAGTTATGGTGTTCGATCTTGAACTCTGCACATAACTCTTTCATCATCTTATTATTCAAGTTAGATCCATTATCAGTAATGATCTGGCTCGGAACACCATAATGGCAAATGACATTGTTTTTGATAAATCGGACCACCACTTGTCGGGTTACATTGGCGTATGACGCTGCTTCAACCCACTTGGTGAAGTAGTCAATGGCTACAAGGATGAATCGATGTCCGTTTGAAGCTTTAGGTTCGATCATGCCGATCATATCCATTCCCCATATGGAGAAAGGCCATGGGGAAGAAAGAACCTTGAGATGCGCTGGCGGTACATGAATTTTGTCAGAGTATATCTGACACTTGTGACACCTCCTCATGTACTTGTAGCAGTCGGATTCCATTGTCAACTAATAGTACCCTGCTCTTAGAATTTTTCTCGCCATTGTATGTCTGTTGGCATGAGTGCCAAATGACCCTTCATGAATTTCTTTCATCAGCATTTCTGCTTCTGGTCTGTCTACGCATCGGAGCAAGACCATGTCAAAATTTCTCTTATAGAGAGTGTCACCGCTCAGGAAGAAGTTTCCAGCCAATCTTCTAAGGGTCTTTCTATCTTTCCGGGATGCCCCAGGTGGGTACTCTTGTTTCTGAAGGAAGCATTTGATATCGTGATACCAAGGTTTATTGTCTATGACTGCTTCAATCATGAAGATGTAAGCGGGCCTTTCAAGGCGCATTATGTCGATCTTAGGTATGTCATTCCATTGACCTACACTAATCATAGAAGAGAGAGTGGCTAATGCATCAGCCATGTGATTCTCCTCTCGAGGGATGTGATGAAACTCAACTCTGTTAAAGAAAGGTAACAACCTTCTTGCATAGTCTTTGTAAGGAATCAGCCCTAATTGGTATGTGTTCCAATCTACTTTAATCTGATTGATAACCAGGACTGAGTCGCCATATACGTCCAAGTTTTTGATCCTTAAATCAATCGCTTCTTCGAGACCCATGATACATGCTTCGTATTCGGCCTCGTTGTTCGTACATTTGAACATAAGTCGAGCGATGAAAGGAATGTGGGTACCCTGAGGGGTAACAATGATTGCCCCAATTCCGTTTCCGTAATGATTGACTGCTCCGTCAAAGATAAGTCCCCATTGGGAACCTGGTTCTGGCCCTTCACTGGGTAACGGTTCATCGCAGTCTTTCATTTTTAGATACATGACATCTTCGTCTGGGAAGTCAAACCCGACTGATTCCTAATCGTCAATCGGTTGATGAGCCAAATGATCGGCTAAAATACTTCCCTTAACGGCTTTCTGAGCGTGGTACTCTATGTCATATTCTGATAGCAACATCTGCCAACGGGCAATCCTTCCCGTGAGAGCAGGTTTTTCAAAAACGTACTTGATTGGATCCATTTCGGAGACCAACCAAGTAGTATGACGAATCATGTACTGGCGAAGACGTTTGGCTGCCCAAGCCAAAGCGCAACCAGTTTTCTCAAGCATCGTGTACCGAGTCTCGCAGTCGGTGAACTTCTTGCTTAGATAGTAGATGGCAGACTCCTTCCTTTTAGTTTCATCTTGTTGGCCAAGTACACATCCCATTGAGTCCTCTAGAACTGTAAGGTAAATGATCAGTGGTCTTCCTTCCACTGGAGGTGATAGAATCGGAGGATTCAACAGATATTCCTTGATACTGTCGAAGGCGGTTTGGCAATCTTCTGACCAAATGCAATCCTGGTTCTTTTTGAGTAATTTGAAAATCGGCGCACAGGTCACGGTCATAAGGAATATGAATCTGGAGATGTAGTTCAAACGTCTCAGGAATCCTCTGACTTGTTTTTCAGTTTTCAGAGAAGGCATTTCTTGAATGGCCTTGACCTTGTCAGGATCAACTTCAATTCCTTTCTGGCTGACGATGAACCCTAAGAGTTTCCCTGAACGGACACCGAAGGTGCACTTGTTGAGATTCAAGCGGAGTTTGTACTTTCGCAAACGCTCGAACAAGTTTGACAGGTGGGTCACATGCTCCTCTTCTATCTTAGATTTTGCAATCATGTCATCGACATATACCTCTATCTCTTTGTGTATCATGTCATGAAACAGAGTAGTCATAGCCCTTTGATAGGTTGCCCTGGCATTCTTCAAACCGAACGGAATTACCTTGTAACAAAAGGTACCCGAGGGGGTAATGAACGATGTTTTCTCCATGTCTTTCGGCGCCATTTTGATCTGATTATAGCCCGAGAACCCATCCATGAAGGAGAAAACTTTGAACTTTGCTGTACTGTCCACCAACATGTCAATGTGTGGTAAAGGAAAGTCGTCCTTCGGACTAGCCTTGTTTAAGTCTCGGTAGTCGACACACATTCTGACCTTTCCGTCCTTTTTGGGAACGGGTACAACGTTGGCTAACCATTGAGGATACTCTGATGTGGCGAGGAAACCTGCGTCAATTTGTTTCTGTACCTCCTCTTTGATTTTGATGGCCATGTTCGGGTGAGTGCGTCTCAACCTTTGCTTTACTGGCGGACATTCCGATCTCAACGGTAAATGATGTTCCACGATGCTGGTATCCAACCCTGGCATATCCTGATAGGACCAAGTGAATACATCGGGGAATTCTTTGAGAAGCTTTACCAAACTCTCTTTGGCAGTTGGACTGAGTAGTGCCCCAATCATGATTTCTTTTCTCTCTTGCTCTGAACCCAAGTTTACCATTTCCAACGGTTCTTTGTGAGGTTCAATGGACCTTTCCTCTTGTCTGAGTAGTCAGGAGATCTCTTCTGGAATTTCGTTGTCAACTTCTTCTTCAGCCCCAAATACCGGGAACTCAAAGTTGGGAGAAGGCATCGGATCGTATGTTTCAACGGGGTTTAAAACAAGCAATCTGCATGACGTGATGATTTGTGTTTAGAAGAGATAGAGAAAATGCAAGAGTGTGTGCAGTGTATTTTTTTTACTGCTTGTTTTTATTATTTGTTTTTTAGGATTACCATTTTCTGAGAAAAAGCAAAAAGAGAAAACAACAATAAATGCAGAAATTACAGAACGACGTTATTTTATTAATGAACAAGTCGATTCTTGAAACTACAACCCTATAAAACAAAACTCTGTCGCTTTGGGCAAAGCGAAGAGGGAAAATTTACAAAAAGCGAGCCCTATCAAAACATCCGTTTCACCTGGGCAGGGTGAAAGGTTAAAGATGGCAATTACTTTGACTGATGAATGACCTTCGGAACCTCAACGGCAACCCATTGGCGGCGAAATCCTCGGTGAATCACAAAGTCTGGTACCTTCCTTGATTTGTCTTCAGAAATAACACTGATTTCTGGTGGAGCAGGATCATTGGAATCTGTCTCCCAAGCAGAGTTGTTGTAGGAGGATTCCTCAGTTATATTTTGCATAGTATTTGTGCTCTCAGCTGTATCTCCCCATCCAGTAGGCTGGATGTCTTCGAGCCTGATACGAGAGCTTTCGGGAGCAGTATACTTGACCATAAAGTCGTATCTTCCACTTGGTTCTCCCAGAGTATCCCAAACTTCTTTGGAACTGGAGGAGTCATCTCTCTCGATGACGTTAACCTCAGGAAAGGCATAGTTGATGAATTCCAGTCCTGCAAACATTGCAAATTCATCGTCATGTTGAGTAGTTTCTGAATGACCTGAGTGTTGATCCCATGATATGGTGGGGACACAGGCATTCTGTTTAATGATGCTCAGCTGAGTTTCATTACTCGGCTGACCTTCTGGCCCCAAGTCTCCGGGGTAAGGATGCCACATTGGCAGGCCATCCATCGGGCCATAGTAGGTGGAGTCAAAATTGTCTTTCATCAGAGTTTCCTCCTCTAATGAATTTGGCGGAGCACGGCATCCTTCCGGACCACAACCTCCGTATATCATTTCGACATCCGACTGTGGTATAAATCTCGGACTCTCTGTAGGAAAGCAAAAAGGAGTTTACGTTTCGTCTTGAGACATATAACCGTCCTCATTAAGATAGGACTTCCATTCTTCATTTGTGTCAGAGGGATCTTCCTCATTGATAGCATATACTGCTTGAGACACTGGGTGAAGAAAACCTCCACTGTGGAAGAAGTTCTGAATGGGATGAAGACTTCCATCGCTGGCAGCTGTCTGGGTACAGGTTGCAGAAAAACCAAGACCCTTCCTTGTTTTATTGTCAATAGGAATGACAAGCTGTCCCCATCTGGTTGTATCGGTACTCTCGACCTCTTTGATAGCATCTTTGTATGTGGAAATCGAGGTTCCTCCTTGGGATTGATTGTCCTTGCCCACCGACAGCGCTTGGAACTGAGTTCCAATAACCTCCTCGGGTTCTATACCAGTAGATGATGATAAACTACTCACGAGCAAGGCCTGCTCCCCACAGACTGTGATGAGTTGGCCGTTCTGGACGAACTTTAGCTTTTGGTGGAGGGTTGAAGTAACCGCTCTAGCCTGATGTATCCAAGTTCTTCCTAATAAACAACTGTATGTTGCCCGGATGTCCATGACCTGGAAAGTGACTTGGAAAGTGTGAGGACCGATAGTTATGGGAAGATCAACTTCGCCGATAACTGTTTTTTCGGATCTGTCGAACGCTTTGACGACGACCTCGCTGATTCTCATCGAAGGGCCTTTGAATGATAATTGCATCAAAGTGGACTTCGGCATAACATTCAGGGCTGACCCTGTGTCTACCAGTACGCTGGCTAAAGCATCGTCCTGGCAATTAACTGTGATATTGAGCGCCATGTTATGACGACGACCCTCTTCAGGTAATTCCTCATCACTAAATCCCAAATTATTGCAGGAAGTGATGTTAGAGACAATGCTATCGAATTGTATGATTGTTACATCTTGTTCCACAAAGGCTTGCTCCAAGACTTTCTGTAGAGCCTCCCTGTGCGCTTCTGAACTGAGTAACAGTGATAATACCGAGATCTTTGAAGGAGTCTGTAACAGCTGATCAATAATGTTGTATTCACTCCTTTGGATGAGCTTCAGCATCTCATCATCATTTTTCAAATGGTTGGGATTACTGGACTGATCGACTAATGGATTGGGAGCTTCTGTCTGAAGTTCCTCTTCTTTGTTAGGTTCCCCAACCCCTCGGTTGAAGATTCTACCACTCCGTGTTACTCGACTGATGTCTGCAATGTTTACGACGGAGGGTAATGGAATTTCCTTTCCATTTTCAATTGTCGTTGCACCGTATTTGTAAGGGATATGCTTAGTTGATTTATACAGTAGTGGTCCCGGCAGATAGATGACTATGGGAACCTTCTGATTTTTCTGACCATCATAAGTAATCTCGATCCGTTCCCGATTAGGAACTTTAGATTCGTCAAGTAGAGGGATAATGGCAAAAACATCCTTGGTCCTATGATGACCAGAGATTGTGACAACATCCTCAACTTGATCGGCAAGGTAGTTCGGCGTCCAGTTGATGGGTCCAGAACTCGGATATGGGCGAATCTCTCCACGATCCACCTGACCCTGAAGAGCTGCTCTCACAAGGTAACACCCTTGGTTACTTTCTGAAAGACACTACAACGGTCATAATTGTGTGGTGGGACCTGGCCACGCCCACTTTGAATACAATGTAACCTTACTAGGTTAGCTTCCACAGATCGGACATCCTAACTTTGACGCCGAGTGGGATTCCTGTTACTGATACTAATTTGCTGAGTATCTTCATCCATATAAATTGGCATCCACCAGTGATTTAACAAGTGCTGAAGTGCCTCCTGGACAAGGGTACAACCTCGATCATTTTTGCAACCCGCTTTACAACTTTGATAGTTATGTGATATCAGGAATCCGAGTCGGACCTGTTCAGCATGTAACTCTACTAAGTTGGTATTCATCACGCGAATATCAAAGATCTGAACCATGTTGATCTGATAAGGGTTCCTATCATGGTAGTCTTGGATCCATCCAAGATCCATCTGACGCTGGAGGGCCTCCTGTATGAAAGAGCATCCCTGTTTGTTTTTTAGAGCAGATCAGACAATAATTGTAATCATGCCGCGGCAGATTATGATACTGGCTTTGCCTTGAATGCATCGCCACCAAGTTGACATTCATTGCACGGATATCGTGGTTTTGAATGATGTTAGAATTCGTGTAGACCATGTTAACTCCACAAACTCGGTGCTCTTGGATCCATCCGAGATCCATTTGTTCCTGTAGAGCTGTTTGCACCACAGAACATCCCTGGTTGTCTTTAGAGCAGATATCACACTGATGATAGTTATGAGGTGGAACATGGCCATATCCACTCTGTCTACAATGCATCTTGACCAGATTGGTCTTCAACAAGAGTACATCATGAATTTGGTAGACATTGTTAGTCTCTCCTTCTATTAGGTTGACGACAGCCTTCTCGTGTTGAGGCAGCGGGTTCGTAAGAACATTAGGATTTGTATCCTTGAAGGATAAGACCACGCTCCTAACAAGTTTTTGCACGTCGGATTTGAAATTGAGACAATTCTCAATGTTATGCCCTGGTACTCCTTGATGATAAGGGCATGTCTGATCCAACTTAAACCAAAAAGGCGGATTTTCCAGTACTGTAAGAGGAGACTTAGTCTGAATGTTCCCCTTATCCAGTAGTAACGGAAATAGTTCTGCGTACAACATGGGTATAGGATCAAACCCTGATGGTCGTGTTGTACGGTTGTTGTTATATTGAGGACGAGTCTGCTGAAGAGGCTGTTGTGTCCTTTGCTGATTAGGTTGCCTCTGCGCAACCTGAGGTTGATACGTAGGAATAGGCGCAGGGCTGATAGCAGGAGTTACAGCTGCTACCAGTTGGTACCGTCACCTTTGCTTTCCGAGAGAGATATTCCCAATATCTTGCTCTTTTTTCTTAGGGAGAGCACTACCATATCGTTTTGTACTACTCGATGATCCAGCGTCTTTTGCCAAACGTCCTTCTCAAACGGCTTTCTCAAGACGAACTCCCATACCCACCATCTCGGTGAAATCACTGGGTGCACTGGCAACCATTCTGTCATAGTAAAATGAGCTTAAGGTCTTTAAGAAGATCTTTGTCATCTCTTTTTCCTCAAGAGGTGGACAAATTTGAGCGGCGATTTCACGCCATCTCTAAGCGTACTCCTTAAAGGTGGACAAATTTGTTGGACGAAGGCAGTACCAAGATCTCTGAATGTGCTAATCGTAACATGGTTTAAACCCATGTACCATTTGAGTGCGGCACCGATTAAACTATCCTGAAAGTAGTGAATCAGCAAGTCCTGATTCTCCATCTGAGCTGACATTTGCCGAGCGTACATCACCAAGTGACTTTGAGGGTAAGAGTTACCCTTGTACTTTTCAAAGTCGGGCACTTGGAACTTGTGCGGAACTTTCACATTGGGGACCAAGCAGAGGTCTGCGGCGTCCTTTCCAAATAGATCCTGACCGCGGATGGCCTGCAGTTCTTTCTGCATTTCCAAGAACTGTTCCTGGAATTCATCCATTCTATCGAACATAGTTTCCTTTTTACCAGAAGGTATCGGTGGAATCTGTCCTTCCGGGAAAGTGTGCACCACAGGGGGTGCTACCGTGACTACGACATCGAATCTTGGCGTTTCCCAAAGTTTGTAACCTTCAGGAGTATTCAGTATGCCCCTGGCATCTTCACTCTCCCGAAGTTTGTAACCTTCAGGCCCAGCGGCTTCTGTTGTGATTCCCTGATCTTCAGTGATCGGCGGAACATATCCTTCCGGGATATAGTTAACAGGCATGCCCCAAGGGCGATCTTTCGGCATTTGATACCTAGGATCGGACTTTTCTACTATGGGCGTTGAGGTGATCTCTGAGATCTCAGTTCTTTGTAGCTAAGCTTCTGCCATGGCTTGCATGTCGTTACGAAGCTTTCTCATATCCTCTCTCAGAGCGTCGATATCTTATTTCAACTCTCTGTTTTCTTCCTCAAGATCATCCATCTTTTTCTGACGATTGGCCTGAGTATTGTATGAATGAGACAGTTTGACTCTAGAACCGAGACACAAATGTGAGATTTGTAGGTAAGAAGAATACGCAATGTGAGAATGATGAATGCAATGATTATATTAATTGTTTTTTGGTTTAATCAAAATAAACTTCGACAATTAGATTGCAAATATCAAACAGTGGGGAAACCCCTTTTTATTGAAATTCAAAGGATTACAGAAATGGAAATACAGTAGATTACAAGGTGCAGAAACAGAAACCTAAGCTAATGGGTCCCGAGTCCTCTCTGAAGAGAAATCGGGTGCTGATTCTGGTATCTTCATTTTCTTTGACCGGGGCTCTTGAGCCGTTGTCGGGATGTCATTCCATTGCCAGGTGAAAGGAGTGAGCAAATTCCTTTGGTCATCTTGATTCTCTACAACATGTTGCTCCAAAATTTCAATCAGAGCATCTTTCTCTTTCAATAGTTGCTGTATTTTGATGCACTCTACGTTGAGGGTGTGGTACTTGTTCTTCCAATACCTTCTCTCCTTTTGAACTTTGTTGAGAGTAACCTGAAGCTTTTTAGTTTCCGTCGTGAAGTACATGACAGATTCTCTCGGCGGAAGAATTCCGTGACGCGGATAAGGCATCTTTAGCTTGAGAGCTCTAGTTTGTACCCAGTGGAGATAAGGCTCCACCGAGACACAGTCTGGTTTTCCTAGAGACTCCCGTCCTTTCTTATGAACATGCTTCCAAGCGTGCACTATTTCCATCTTTAGTGCTCTGTCATTTTCTCCTTCCTTGAAGAAAAGACCTTCCAGATGAACACCTCGTGGGACGTGTCTCATTGGGTATCCAAATTGACGACGAACGAGAACTGGATGGTAATTGATTCCTCCCTTAGTTCCTATAAGGGGTACGTTGGGGAAGTTTCCACAACGATCAATGATTCTGATTCCATCATAGATCCGATTACACCAATCTATATCAGAGTTGGTAAGAGACATGATCTTCTGCGACCAACGTAAGGCACTCTTGCAATCCCAAAAAGCAGCAGACTTGGGCAAGTGGGAGATAAACCATTTGTAAAGCAACGGTACACAACATGTGATCTCCCCTCCACTGTACAAATTTCCCAAGTGTACAGAATTATACGCATCTGCGAGCAAAGTCGGCACAGGGTTTCCAATGAGAAAAACCTTAATGGCGTTGATATCGACGAAATTATTAATGTTGGGCAACAAAAATAATCCGTAGGTGAGCAAGACAAAGATGCTTTCAAAAGCAGTCACGTTTCCTATACTGGAAAAATACAGGGCCTTCTTTGTCAAGAACTGGGCTGGCAAACCTTGGATGCCACCCTTAGTGGTTATGTAAGTCCTGGTCTCAGACTCGTCCAAATGAATTTCCCTTGCAATGGTCTGATTCTTTGGAATTTCTTCCAGCCCGAAAAATGGAGCTCGATCAGTGATATGTAAATCGATCAAATGAGAATACTCCTCCAGCGTTGGTGCGAGCTGGTAATCCGGGAATGTAAAGCAGTGATAAACCGGATCGTAGAATTGGACGAGCGCGTCCATGATTCCCTCAATCACATGGACTCTTAGCAGAGATAGCAAACCTCCGTACTTGGCTCTGAAAGCCTCTTCGTTTGTGATCATCCCTACTAACCTTCTCAAATCCTCTAGCTTTGGAACCTTGAAGGTATACCTATGGGTTCTCCTTCTACCAAAATCCATGAGCGCAATCCTTTTTTTTTCTGACATTTACAATCATTGTCTTAGTTTATTTTGAAAAACAGAAAGACTAGAAGAGAAGATTTTTTTCTTGTTTTAATGTTTTTTAAATGAATGCATGAATGCAGCACACACAAAAATAGAAAAAACATGGGGTCAAAGGGTCGTTGTCATGAAGTCAAGACTCTACCCATCCCCAAAGGTTTATACTAGGGTGATTTTTGTACCTGTACTCATTATCATCAGCTCCTCCCAGGAAAGCAAAACAACAAGCGGATCGCTAGCGAGTTGTAGAGCAATCTTAGAGTAAGTACCATTCACCGAGAATAGATCACCAGCCTCAAATAAGGGTAGTATCGCATGACAACTATTTCCGATAGTTTCCGCACTTCAAAAGGGTTGGCTCCTCAGCTTCTCAGACATCACAATCGGCCCATTGCCTAAGAGAGGGAATGGGTTGCATTGGTCAGCCTCCATTGAGGTTGATGGTCGACCTCGTCGCCATCACTTATCTTAAGTGTATACTCAATCTTTCCACATGCAGCATCACACGCATTCCCATTAGCAGAAAAATAAACACGTATAGGAATTAGGAAAAGAAGTATATATATTTGTCCTAATCATCCTAGACCTTTAAAGTTATGAATCCTAAGTTCCTGACAGAAAATGGGTTCTCATACAAGAAAAAAGGTTAGAAGAGCCCCTATGGTGGGCGCCGCTTTTAAGGTTTCCACCTGATAGATGGGAAGAGAACAAGATCATGCTACAAAGGTGAGATAGATCCTAATGACACGTCCTCAGCAGAGTCGCCATTCTTCCCCAGTGAAGTCGCCATTTTTCTGTAGTGAGCGATTTTGGACGCGGTTGCGAAGCGCTATCGCTCTTTGGTGTCTACAACTCGATTCATTTTTTATCCTATTAAAGCTGATGAAGGAAGGGAAATAGATGTCTCAAATTAACCCTGCTTGCAAACTGAGGTTAAACAATGGTTTGTTAGGTTACAGAAGCTACAAAGATTCGGGGTCTCTATTGGGTTTATTTTTTTAAAAGTGGTGGGAGGTTTAGATGTTAGGACAGATGCTTCTTGATAGATATGTGAGAGTATGGGATTTTGGGTTTTTGTTTAGTGTGCTCGCTAAGATCTTTTCTTTCGATCTTATGCCTATGTATTCCCGTTTACCGAAACAGGGAAATCAGAGCGTTCGTAGTTCCTCCTATTCTATGGGAGGAAATGGGTGTTTTTGGTGTCTTGTTCAAAGCCCAAGACGTGAAGCGAAAGGTAGTTTGTATCTTGTTCAAAGCCCAAGATATGAAGCTAAAAGGGTTTGTCTTTAGAGAGAATTTGTCATCTCTAAAGAGGGTCTGTTTGTCACAACTGTTGGGTGACTGGTTATAAAGGAGGATTACTTTAACCGGGATGTGTAAATCTGGCAATGCCATAATTTCCTTTATAGGGGATTTTAACTTGAAGGAGAAGACTTTAACTCAGTGTAGAGCAATGCTATCTTTCCTTAGGAATTTCTCATGCAAAAAGAGGGACAGTGGCATGGATGTAGATGATCCAGAAGCTTGCCGCTTACAGCAATTAGATGAAGGGGAAAGAGTTGTTGATGTTTGTGTACTGTGAACGAGGCGCAACTTTGATGCTAAAAGGTTGATTGGATCAACCAGTGGTTTTCTTATACAAAGCCTAAGAGGAGGCTATTATGTGTCTCATACAAAGCCCGAGAGAGAGGCTAAAAGGTTTTTGACTCGACGATAGAGTCTTTTGGTATCTCGTATAAAGCCCGAGACAAAGGCTATTTGACTCAACAAGAGAGTTTTTTGTATCTCGTACGAAGCCCGAGATGGAGGCTGTTGTTTGTTTGGCTCAATAAGAACCTTTTTGTATCTCGTATAAAGCCCGAGATGGAGGCGAAAAGGGTGATTAACTCAACGAGGGAGTCTCTTATGTGTCTCGTACAAAGCCCGAGAGAGAGAGGCTAAACGTTGTTTGACTCTGCTGGGGAGAATCATTGTACAAAGCCCAAGAGGAGGCTATGGTGACTGTTTCAGTTGAGTGACAGGTCCAGTATACTGATTTTGAAAGAGAAAATCAGTTCTTATATGAGCAATGTTGTACTCAAGGATTTGATTCGAGGATCCGGGTTATTCATGTTCTTTAAGGAAGTGGGAAATCCGAAGGGTATGAGACTGTCCGAGTCTACGGGTTTTCTTCCTATTTAACGAAGGGGTCACTTGAGAATGTCTTTGAGACTCAAGGATATCAGACTTTCCGTGTCTAGAGTTTTATCTTTTGTACTATGCTTTGTTTCGAAGCCCAAGAGGAGGCTAGAAGCTTTTAAGAAGTCGAGAGGTCCTTGTACGAAGCCCAAGAGGAGGCTAGCATTCCCGGAGGAAGAGATCATTATACGAAGCCTAAGAGGAGGCTGTGAATACTTCTAAGAAGCCGAGAGGTCCTTGTACTAAGCCCAAGAGGAGGCGGGGTTGCTTTTAGGAAGCCTGTGGGTCCTTGTACGATGCCCAAGAGGAGGCCGATGCTTTTAAGAAGCCGATGGGTCCCCAAACCTCGAGAAGTTCAAGACAGGCTATTCACGAGGAATAGATCAAGCCAGGAAAGTTAGAGAATTTGGAAGAAACTCAAGAGATGCCATTCACGGAGAAAAGATCATCTCTGGGGAGTAGAGTTTCTTGACAAGTGTTTTTAAGAAGCCTGTGGGTCCCCAAACCCCGAGAAGTTCAAGACATGCCATTCACCGAGAATAGATCAAGTCAGGAAAGTCCGAGAATTTGGAAGAAACTCAAGAGATGCCATTCACGGAGAAAAGATCATCTCTGGGGAATAAAGTTTCTTTGACAACTTCTACGAGTGACAGTCTATGAAAGGGTTCACAGAGAATGCTGCCTTTCATGTCTCTATATTGTTTAACCCCAAGAGGAGGGAAGACTGTGTCTGGTAATCCTATGGGGATCTAGTTTTGACTATTTAAGAGTGATCAACAGGCTTAATGCTAGACGTAGTTACCGGGGAAACTCTAAATATCTATACTATTATTACACAGTTGATATGAGTTTATGAAAGAAGACTTACAGCGAAACAGCCCCAAAATACAGTTATATGTATATGAAAGCGGTAAATGAAAGCAATAACCACTTACTCGGTTGTAGAGCTTCCATGTTGTTTGGTTAGTTGTTCAACAAAGAAAGATTGAAAACAACAGTACATTTCAAAATAAAAGGAGAAAGTGCTTTGAAAAAGAAAGATTTGGGGCTTACAGCTCAAGAAGAGGCCCAGGGTTTTATCAGTGATCGCACAGTTGAATTTGTACAGAGGGACTTATACAAGTGACTGAGGCCCAAGAATTATTTTTCTGTACAAAGGGATGAGTGTTACACTCTCTCAAGAGGCCCAAAAGGTTTAAAGAAAAAGAGTGGGACTTATAACACGAGGGTAGGCCCAGATGATTTTTCGTTCAAAATGGCGATCGCCCCGAGATTTTCTTTTAACGCGAAGGGACTTATACAATATCTGAGGCCCAAAATTTTTTGGTTAAAAGGGGATTGGGTCTTAAACTCTAATAGAGGCCCAAAAGTTTTGAATGGGTCTTATAGCTCGAGGAGAGGCCCAAGGTGATTAATTTTAAACTGACGACGATCGCGTCGTTTATTTGAAAATGTACAGAGGGACTTATACAACGAATGAGCCCCAAAAAGTTTTCTGTACAAGGGGGTTGGGTCTTACACTCTAATAGAGGCCCAAAAGGTTTAAAATGATTTATGAGGGTTGAGTTAATCCAAAACCCTAATTTGTTTTCAAAATGTGTTTTAATTGAATAAAAATTCAATTAAAATGATCAAAATTGTTTAACATATGGAAAACAAATTGTGATCTTGGATTAATGCTTCAAAAATTAAGTATTGACCTACAAAATAATTAGAAGGCATTAAAAGTTGCAAAAATCAAGGTGGAAAAAATATTTTAAATGTTAAAAACAATTAAAACATTAATTCTTTGCAAAAATATCAATTATACAAAATAAATAATATTTTTGGGATTTTTTGGGAAAATAAAATATTTTAACATTTTTGTGAATTATTAAAAAGAGAATCAACTCAAAATCATTAAAACTCAGAGAGAAATTAATTTTTGAATCAATTAAATAAAATCACAAAATTCAAATATTTGAATTTTCAAAAAATGGCGCCAAGAACAGTTGAAGAACACGCGCGTGTTCTGGGTTTGGCTGATTTGCATTTTCTCTCCAATCTCACTAAATACTTGATTATATCATGCAATCCATATACCAATCAACTTGTTTCAACCTCACGATCATGTCTATGACAATTAATTTCATTTAAATTAAGCATAAAACAAGAAATCACGAAAAATCCTCAAGAACCCTAATTTCTGCATAAAGGCTAGGATTTTTCATACACGGTTCAAACAATGCAATTAATTGAAGGGAAACATTCCATGCATGATTATGAACATATGGCCAAATTATTGTGCAGCAAAAATTGCATGGATCATAGAGTTAGAAGAGCTCATGCTTACCACTTGCAGCTGGTGATCGTGATTTGTGTTGGAGGTGTTACAGCTAGGTTCCAATGATCTGGATAGCTTCCCTAGGTGCCATGGAGTGTGTATGAATGCTTGGAATGGATTGAAATGATCTGGAACTTGAGATGGTACCCCAACTGCAGATCTGTCAAGAACTTGAGCAATTGGCTGGTGATTTTGTGAAATCTGTGTTCCAGATGTTATGTGAGTGTTTGGATCACTTCTATATGATGTATATGAGGTGTGTGTGTGATTGGTTTGATTGGAAAAGCTCTCAAACTCAAAACTCGATAGTGACTTGCCTTAGAAGGCAAAATTGGAGTGAAAGAAGAGATTTTGAGGAAAGCATATGTTTGATGGCTTTGGTGTACTCAAACTGATCACAATTGAGCTCTATTTATAGTAGAGCAAGTTTGTTTTGCAAGGAATAGTGAATGGCAATTGCTGAGTAGGTTTGGCCAATGTTGGCAAATGAAAATCCAAGTCTCCATTTATCAGATGAAAATCCATTTTATCAGATGAATTCCAAACTGTGCAATTCTTCATGAAATCATGTCCTTGACCTAAATCAAACTTGATGGACTTGTTCCATGGGTGTCATAGGGTATATTGATTCATGTCCTAGGGCTTGGGAGCATGTCTAGGTCAAAAGTCAAAGTTACAGTTGACTTTTCCCGCAAAACCCTAATTGTGGTGCAGATGAAATTGAGACTTGTTGCTCAAACTTCTTGGATTAATCCATTATTCCAAATGGATCAATATAGTTCATTAGAGACCCTCAAACCCTCTCTTGAGGTCTTGGCTCATGATTTTCCCTAAAAGTCAACTTAGGGGTGAATTAGGTCAAGAAACCCTAATTCCTGATTTTTGATGAATGCATCCCCTGAGGCAAAATTGACTTGATGATTGGGTCCATGAGGTCCCATGAAGTATATTAGGTTATGTTTTGGATCATTGGCTTGTGTCCAGATGAAAAATTTCCATCTGGAGGCCCTGGTCGACCAAAACCCTAATTTGGTGACACTGTCGATCTTGAGACTTGATCCACCTAGAAGGGAGCAGCCTTGTGCTTGATCCTTGAAGTGGGAGTCCTTTTGATCCATTGTGGATGTTTGAGAGGTTAGACAAGTTGAAGATCATGTCATTCCTTGATTGATCATTTGTCTAAGGCTCTGAGAGGGCTTGAAACCCTAATTTTGATTGTAGTGGATGCTCACCCATCTTTGGGGAGACTAATGAAGTATGATGGTTCCTCCATATTGTGATTATAATTTGCACAATGATGGGACATCTTAGTGGTCAAAATTTGGGGTATGACAGTACCCAGGAGACATGGGGCAAGAAAATCAGCCGAACAATGAAAATCAGCTGAGCGTCATTGAACAGAATACCTGTATCCCCACCATATCATGGGATCAACCCTCAGGTCATTCAAAAAATATCCAGCACGACGATGAATTCGCACAATTTGCTGGACTAGAATTCATTAACTATGCTTTTCCTGAGGTCAACGTCATCGAAAGAGATGACTCCTCCAGTTCCACAAAAGTGTGGGACACCTTAAGACAACTGAGCGGAAAATTTGACTTCATGGTCAAGTACACCGCTCCCGAAAGCTCTTGTATTAGGCTCGAAGACATCCAGCCAACTGGATGGGGAGATATACCTGAGAGCACAAATACTATGCGAAATACAACAGAGGAATCCTCCTACGAAAACTCTGCCTGGGAGACAGATTCCAATGATCCGGCTCCGCCAGAAATCAGCGTCATTTCTGAAGACAAATCAAGGAAAGTACCAGACTTTGTGATTCACCGAGGAGTTCGTCGCCAACGGGTTGCAGTCAATGTTCCGAAGATTGTTCATAAGTCAAAGTAATTGTCGTCGTTACTTTAACCTTTCACCCTGCCCAGGTGGAACGGATGTTTTGATATGGCTCACTTTCTGTAAATTTCCCTCTTCGCTTCGCCCAAAGCGACAGAGTTTTGTTTTATAAGGCTGTAGCTTCTAGAATAGACTTGTTCATAAATAAAATAATGTCGTTCTGTAATTTCCGCATTTATTGCTGTTTTCTCTTTTTGCTTTTTCAGAAAATGGTAATCCTAAAAAACAAATAATAAAAACAAGCAGTTTTTCAAAAAAATAATACACTGCATACACTTGCATTTTCTCTATCTCTTCTGAACACAAATCATACTGTCATGCAGATTGCTTGTTTTAAACCCTGTTGAAACATACAATCCAATGCCTTCTCCCAACTTTGAGTTCCCGGTATTTGGGGCTGAAGAAGAAGTTGACGACGAAATTCCAGAAGAGATCTCCCGACTACTCAAACAAGAGGAAAGGTCCATTGAACCTCACAAAGAGCCGTTAGAAACTATCAACGTGGGTTCAGAAAAAGAGAGAAAAGAAATCAAGATTGGGGCACTGCTCAGTCCAACTGCCAAAGAGAGTCTGACAAAGCTTCTCAGAGAATTTCCCGATTTGTTTGCTTGGTCCTACCAGGACATGCCAGGGTTGGATACCAGCATCGTGGAACATCATTTACCATTGAAATCGGAATGTCCGCCAGTAAAACAGAGGCTGAGACGGACTCACCCGGACATGGCCATCAAAATCAAAGAGGAGGTACAAAAACAGATTGACGCGGGTTTCCTCGCCACGTCAGAATATCGTACCCGTTCCAAAAAAGGACGAAAAATTCAGAATGTGTGTCGATTACAGAGATCTAAACAAGGCTAGTCCAAAGGACGACTTTCCTTTACCACACATTGACATGCTGGTTGACAGTACATCAAAGTTCAAAGTTTTCTTCTTCATGGATGGATTCTCGGGCTATAATCAGATTAAAATGGCGCCGAAAGACATGGAGAAAACTTTGTTTATTACCCCATGGGGTACCTTTTGTTACAAGGTAATGCCGTTCGGTTTGAAGAACGCCGGGGCAACCTATCAACGGGCCATGACTACTCTTTTTCATGACATGATACATAAGGAAATCGAGGTATATGTCGATGACATGATTGCTAAATCAAAGAGAGAAGAGGAGCATGTGACCCACCTATAAAAACTATTCGTGCGGTTGAGAATGTACAAACTCCGCTTGAATCCCAACAAGTGCACCTTCGGTGTTCGTTCAGGGAAACTTTTAAGGTTCATCGTCAGCCAAAAAGGAATTAAGGTTGATCCTGACAAGGTCAAGGCCATTCAAGAAATGCCTTCTCTGAAAACTGAAAAACATGTCAGGGGATTCCTGGGACGTCTGAACTAAATTTCCAAATTTATATTCCTCATGACCGCGACATGCTCGCCAATTTTCAAATTACTTAAAAAAACCAGGACTGCGTTTGGATCGAGGATTGCCAAACCGCCTTCGACAGTATTAAAGAATACCTATTGAACCCACCGATTCTATCACCTCCAGTGGAAGGAAGGCCACTGATCATCTACTTAACAGTCTTGGAAGACTCTATGGGCTGTGTGCTTGGCCAACAAGCTGAAACGAAACAGAAAGAGTCTGTCATCTACTATTTGAGCAAGAAATTCGCCGACTACGAGACTCGGTACACTATGCTTGAAAAAACTTGCTGCGCTTTGGCTTGGGCAGCCAAACGTCTTCGCCAGTACATGATTCGTCACACTACTTGGTTGATCTCATAAATGGATCCAATCAAGTACGTCTTTGAAAATCCTTCTCTCACGGGAAGGATTGCCCGTTGGCAGATGTTGTTATTAGAATACGACATCGAATACCACGCTCAAAAACTCGTAAAAGGAAGTATTTTAGCTGATCATTTGGCTCATCAACTGATTGACGATCAAGAATCAATCGGGTTTGACTTCCCAGACGAAGATGTCATGTATTTGAAAATGAAAGATTGTGATGAGCCACTACCCAGTGAAGGGCCAGAACCAGGTTCCCAATGGGGACTAATCTTTGACGGAGCTGTCAATCATTACGGAAACGAAATTGGGGCAATTATCATAACACCTCAGGGTACCCATATTCCTTTCAATGCCAGACTTACATTCAAGTGTACAAACCACGAGGTCGAATACGAAGCTTGTATTATGGGTCTCGAAGAAGCGATCGACTTAAGGATCAAGAACTTAGATGTATACGGCGACTCAGCCCTGGTTATCAATCAGATCAAAGGAGATTGGAACACATACCAATCAAGATTGATTCCTTACAAAGATTACGCGAGAAGGTTGTTACCATTCTTCAACCGAATCGAGTTTCATCACATCCCTCGTTAAGAGAACCACATGGCTGATGCATTATCCACTTTCTCTTCTATGATTAGTGTAGGTCAATGGAACGACTTACCTAAGATTAACATAATGCGCCTTGAACGTCTCGCTTACATCTTCACGATTGAAGCAGTCATAGATGACAAACCTTGGTATCACGATATCAAATGCTTCCTTCAGAAACAAGAGTACCCACCTGGGGCATCTAGAAAAGACAGAAAGACTCTCAGAAGATTGGCAGGCAACTTCTTCCTGAGAAGTGATACACTCTATAAGAGAAATTTTGACATGGTCTTGCTCCGCTGTGTAGACAGACCATGTCAAAATTCACGAAGGATCCTTTAGCACTCATGCCAATGGACACACAATGGCCAGAAAATTTTTGAGAGCAGGGTACTACTGGTTGACCATGGAATCCAATTGCTACAAGTACATGAGGAGGTGTCACAAGTGTCAGATATACTCCGACAAAATTCATGTACCGCCAGTGCGTCTCAAAGTTCTTTCTTCCCCATGGCCTTTTTCCATATGGGGAATTGACATGATTGACATGATTGTACCCAAGGCTTCAAACGGACATTGGTTCATCCTGGTAGCCATTGATTACTTCACCAAGTGGGTCGAAGCAGCGTCATACGCCAATGTGACCCGACAAGTGGTGGTCCGATTTATCAAAAACGATATCATCTGCCGTTATGGTGTTACAAGCCAGATCATTACAGATAATGGATCTAACTTGAACAATAAGATGATGAAAGAGTTGTACGCTGAATTCAAGATCAAACACCATAACTCATCTCCCTACCGACCCAAGATGAACGGAGCGGTAGAAGCGGCTAACAAGAACATCAAAAAGATCGTTCAGAAGATGGTTGTAACCTATAAAGACTGGCATGAGATGCTACCCTTTGCTCTTCACGGTTATTGCACATCTGTCTGCACTTCAACATGGGCAACCCCTTTCTCTCTAGTGTATGGCATGGAAGCCGTGCTCCCCATAGAAGTAGAGATCCCATCAATCTGGGTATTGATGGAAGCTAAGTTAACAGAAGCTGAATGGTGTCAAAATCGACACGACGAACTCAACCTGATCGAAGAAAAATGAATAACGGCACTATGCCACGGTCAGTTGTACCAACAAAGGATGAAGAAGGCGTTTGACAAAAAGGTTCGACCTCACGTCTTCAGGAAAGGAGACCTTGTGCTAAAAAAGATACAATCATTTCTCACTGATTCTCGTGGCAAATGGAATCCGAATTATGACGGCCCCTACTTGGTCAAGAAAGCTTTCTCAGGCGGTGCCTTGAGACTTGCAACCATGGATGGAGAGAAATTTGCCTACCCCACAAATGTCGATGTAGTCAAGAAATTATTCGCCTAAATAAAAAAAGTGTCTCGGTGGATTGAACACCCGAAAGGGCGGTCCAGGCAAAAATTAGAGACACAATCAAAAATCATCTCGGTGGATTGGAAATCTCAAAGTACAATCCAGGTAAAAGTTAGGGATTCATGGCAAGTAACTACGTCTGACACAGGTAAATCCTCAGCAGCAGTAATGCCATCCATCAGAAGAAAAACTCCAGTCACGGTCATCTTCGACAGAAGCTCAGGATGCCCCGAATTCAAAGTTGGTAGAAGGATAGTGGTCGTTATGTTTCAATGTAGCCCTTTTCCCTTAAATTACTATTTTCTAACTTTGTAAATACTCTATGAAATCACGCGTTTGGCTGATTTCCATCCTATCAATAAAATTTGAGCCCTAGTGCTTTTGTTTACAATTCTTATTTGTTTTAGTTTTACAGAACAACATTTTAACATGATCAGCGATTCTTGAAATAAAACAAAAATGAATTTACTTGTCAAACTTTTCTGCTTTTAAAATAAAGATGGCAATTTCTTTTTACTGTTGAACATCGAAAAAACATCGATCGCTTCGCCAGAAGTAATCGAGCTTCAAAGTGCAGAATCAAAGTACTCCTTCTAAACCAGTGCACCTAAACGAAGGATCAGTTATGTCAGATGCGAATACTCCATCTGACATCTTCGGTCGAGTTCTTACCTCCTAAGCCCGACCAACGATTGCTCCCCCCACATGGACTATCTCTCCTAAGCAAGGCATAATTCCTATCTTGAACTGAAGATACTTCTTCGTCCCCTGCAGTGGCCGAGTATCCATTCGTGTTCATCCGTTAGTCTGTATGTCACGTCAGTTTTGTCAGCATAAACATACATACATCATGCATTATTGATTTACATTCATATTCATATTGCATCACTATCACTCTGGTCAGTCTTATCCCCAAGTGATAAAAGTCCTCTTATCAATCGAGTTGTCAGTTCTTTCCTCGTCAGGAAATGTTGCGTCTGAACAATATGTCTCCTTCAATTTATTTCTGGGATGAAGTTGGTCCTCGACCGCTTTGATAACTTGAGCCTCTGAAAACTAGAGAAACTTTCGACAAATGTCACTCTTCGCCATTGAAGATGATATCTTCACTTTCCCGGATTAAGGAAAATCCCCAGAGAAAGCCTCACAACTAAATACTTTCAGCAACACATTGATTTTTCTCTCCAGAGATTCGATGTTAATGAAGTCATCAGCACCTCAAAATTGGATCACATCATATGGAATTTCTCCGAGAAGATCTCCGAGAAAAGTATGATGTAACATCCCCAAGAAAAAGCAGTCTCTCAAGAGACTCGTTCTCCCTCAGTAGAGTCAACGAATGGCATCTCCAACAGAGAAGTTTGTACACCTCTACATCTCAGACAGATGGGTTCCCCAGCAAGTCTGACATCAAATCTTTTTCCAATCAAATGGCATCTCCCCAGGAAGATTCGGCGAGAAGTTTGAGGAAAACCGCTATGCATAGCGTCCTTTTTCAATAAAGTTTATTGACAAAACAAACTGAGACCAGTTCCTTGGTAGGATACCAGGATCGAGGGGAAGTTCATATCAGAAACTAAGACCAGTTCCTTGGTAGGAAACCAGGATCGAGGGGAAGTTTAGTTCAGAAACTGAGACCAGTTCCTTGGCTGAAGACCAGGATCGAGGGGAAGTTTTTACCTTTTCTAAGCATCATTGCTTAGAAAAAGAAGAAGGATGCGCAAATTGCCATTTTTAATCGCTATTAAAATTTTGGGTATTCCGATATTTAATCATCTTGCATCCCGAATGCCCGAATACCTTCGCCATTCACACCTTCGGGTCCAAGAAGATTAAATAGGGGCATCTGTCATACCCCAAATTTTGACCACTAAGATTTCCCATCATTGTGCAAATCATCATCACAATATGGATGAACCATTAGTCTCCCCAAAGATGGGTGAGCACTCACTACAATCAGACTTAGGGTTTCAAGCCCTCTTTGAGCCTTAAACAAAGGATCAATCAAGGAATGACATGATCTTCAACTTGTCTAACCTCTCAAACATCCACAATGGATCAAGAGGACTCCTACATCAAGAACCAAGCACAATGCTGCTGCATTCCAGGTGGATTAAGCCTTAAGATCGCCAGTGTCACCAAATTAGGGTTTAGTCGACCAGGGCCTCCGGATGGAAATTTTCCTCTGGGCATGAGCCAATGCTTCAAAGCATAACCTAAGATGCTCCAAGGGACATCATGAACCCAATCATCAAGTCAATTTAACCTCAGGGGATGCATTCACAAAAAATCTGGAATTAGGGTTTCTTGACCTAATTCACCCCTAAGTTGACTTTTGGGACAAAACATGAGCCAAAACCTCAAGACATGATTTGAGGGTCTCTAATAAACCACATTGATCCATTTGCAACAATGGATTAATCCAAGAAGCTTGAGCAACAAGTTTCAAATTCATCAGAACCATAATTAGGGTTTCGCGAGAAAAGTCAATTGTGCCTTTGACTTTTGACCAGGACATGCTCCCAAACCCTAGGACATGATTCAATACACCCTATAACACCTATGAAATCAATCCATCAAGTTTGATTTAGGTCAAGGACTTGATTTCATAGAGGATCGCACAGTTTGGAATTCATCTGATAAAAAGTCAACTGTGCACAAAAGTCAACTTTGACTTTTTTGAGATTTTTCATAATTATGGTTCCTTAACCCTAAAATGATGTTAATGTGTGGTTGGAATCATCATTCATCAAGAAAAATCAAGAAAAGTGGGATAACTTGTAAAGGGGGTAACCATAAAAACTTAGAAATTTTTCTAAGTTATGGAACAAAGTGGCTAGGGTACCAACTTTAGAGGATCATAACTCCTAAACCACAAGGCCATTTTTCCCCATCCAAAGTTTGATTTGTAGCTCTCATGGCACTCTACAAAAGCTTCAAACATAACTCATTCCAATTCCTCATGGATTTTAAATTATGGAATGATCAAAATCACAAAAAGTGAAAATGTCACTTTTTTCCAACACAGTGAAATTTTCACTAAGTCAGAATCTGTCTTACTTTTTTCCAAATGTAGGGGCATTTTTCACTTGGATCCAAAAAGTATCAAAACCAACTATGATCAAACAATTGTTGTATCATATGATGGCTTTCCAAAATGGTCAAGAACCCCATCAAATTCCACTTGAGCCATGAGATATGACAATGGCAATATGCCTTGCTGAAAACTGTCAAAGCAAGGCAGATTTGTGCATTTTGCTCGATTTACCAAAATTGTGCAAATGACAAACACACTTATCCATCTAAACACCTCAAGGGGAGACCAAGGAGGAACCAACTCTGATCCCAAGCCTCCCAAGTCCTTGGAACTAAAAATAACATGCCAAACCTAGAAATCCCTAAAGAGGGGACAAGACTCCAATTTTGTTTTGGAGCATTCAATGGATGCACCAAGGTGGCATGGACTGAGCCATTTCCAACTGAATTCAGTCAAGACTTATCCAAGACCAAGGGAACCAGCGGCCTGTGCCCTAACCTCTAGTCAATGGCTAGAGGAGACTTGGATTCTCATTGATCAACATTGGCCAAACCTATGCAGCAGTTGCCATTCACTATTCCTTGTAAAACAAACTTGCTCTACTATAAATAGAGTTCATTTGTGATCAGTTTGAGTACACCAAAGCCATCAAACAAATGCTTTCCTCAAAATCTCCTTCTTCACTCCAAAATTGCCTTCCAAAGCAAGCCACTATCGGGTTTTGAGTTTGAGAGTTATTCCAACCAAACCAATCACACACACACCTCATAAACATCATATAGAAGTGATCCAAACACTGACATAACATCTGGAACACCAAAATCACAAAATCACCAGCCATCTGCACAAGCCTTTGACAGATTTGCAGTTGAGGTGCCAAATCAAGTTCCAGCTCAATTCAATCCACTCCAAGCACCCAAACACACTCCATAGCACCTAGGGAAGTTGTCCATATCCTTGGAACTAAGCTGTAACACCTCTAACACAAAACACGATCACCAGATGCAAGAGGTAAGCATGAGCTCTTCTAACTCTATGATCCATGCATTTTTTGCTGCACAATAATTTGGCCATATGTTCATAATTATGCATAGAGTGTTTTCCCTCAATCAATTGCTTTGTTTGAATCGTGTATGGAATTTCTGAAACTTCATGCAAATTTTAGGGTTCTTGAGGTTTCTCTTTGATTTCTTATTCCATGTTTAAAACAAATGAAATTAAAGACCATAAACATGATCGTGAGGTTAAAACGAGTAGATTGATATGTAGATTGCATGATATCATCAAGTATTCAGTAAGATTGGATAGAAAATACAAATCTGCAGAAACAGAGGGTGGCGTGTGTTCTTGCCATGTTCTTGGCGCCCTTTTTGAAAATTCAAATATTTGAATTTTGTGATTTTATTTAATTGATTCAAAAATTAATTTCTCTCTGAGTTTTAATGATTTTGAGTTGATTCCTTTTTTAATAATTCACAAAAATATTAAAATATTTTATTTTCCCAAAAAATACCAAAAATATTATTTATTTCATATACTTGATATTTTTGTAAAGAATTAATATTTTAATTGTTTTTGACATTTAAAATATTTTTTCTCTCTTGATTTTTCAAATTTTAGTGATTTCCAATCATTTTGTGGATAGAAACATGATTTTTCAAACATTAATCCAATACCACAATTTGTTTTTCACACATGTTTAACAATTTTGATCATTTTAATTGAATTTTTATTTAATTAAAATATATTTTGAAAACAAATTAGGGTTTTGATCAATTCAACCATCACAAATCCTTTTCAAACATTTTGGGCCTCTAATAGAGTTGAAGACCCAATCCCATTTTAACCAAAACCTTTTTGGGCCTCAGATATTGTATAAGTCCCTCTGCGATAAAAGAAAATCTCGGCGCGATCGCCAGTTCAAAAATCAAATCATCTGGGCCTACCCTCATGTTATAAGTCCTATTTCCTTTCTTTAAAACTTTTGGGCCTCTATTAGAGTGTAAGACCCATCCCCTTTGTAAATACATCACTTTTTGGGCCTCAGATGTTGTATAAGACCCACTGTGTTTTTAAAAATCTCGGCGCGATCGCCAGTTTAAAATAAAACCATTTTGGGCCTCTCCTTGAGTTGTAAGCCCCACCACTTGTATAAAAATAAACCTTTGGGCCTCTTGAGAGAGTGTAAGACCCATCCCCTTGTACATAAAACCTTTTTGGGCCTCGGTCACTTGTATAAGTCCCTGTACAATTTTAAATTCAACAGTGCAATCACTGATAAATCCTTGGGCCTCTCCTTGAGCTGTAAGCCCCAACAATATTTTCAAAGCACTTTCTCCTTTGATTTTGAATATAATATTGTTATCAAAGCTTTCTTTGTTGAACAAACTAACCAAACAGCATGGAAGCTCTACAACCGAGTAAGTGTTTACCCGCTTTCATATATATATCTATATATATATATATATATATATATATATATATATATATAACTGTATTGTGGGGCTGCTCACTGTAAGTCTTATTTCACAAACTTTTATATACTTGTCAAATATCAACTGTGTAATACTAGTATAGTTATTTAGAGTTTTCCCCGGCAACTACGTCTAGCACTAGGTAAAGCCCTGTTGGTCACTCTTAAATACAAACAAAACTAGACCCCCATAGGATTACCAGACACAATCTTCCCTCCTCTTAGGGTTAAACAATATAGAGACGTGAAAGGCAGCATTCTCTGTGAACCCTTTCTCAGGCTGTCACCCTTAGAAATCGTCAAAGAGACTCTACTCCCCAGAGATGATCTTTTCTCCGTGAATGGCATCTCTTGAGTTTCTTCAAAATTCTTGGACTTTCCTGGCTTGATCTATTCTTGGTGAATGGCATGTCTTGAACTTCTCGGGGTTTAGGGGCCCACAGGCTTCTTAAAAGCATCCCGCCTCCTCTTGGGCGTTGTACAAGGACCCTTCGGCTTCTTAAAAGCTCTCATGCCTTCTCTTGGGCTTAGTACAAGGACCCAGAGACCTCTACAGGTATAGGAACAAAACCTAGTCATCAATTTGCTAGAGCTGTCTTTCTGAGTCAAGTGTCAGACCAGTTAATGGGTTGACCTTCATCCCTTAACGTACCCGCCTTCTCTTGGGCATCATACAAAGATCACTCGCTATCTGAGAATCGATTTCTCAAAACACCAGTAGACTTGGATGGTCTAAATGCCCTTTGGATTTCCCCTTTCCTTAAAGAATAGGAAATAACCCTGATCCTTTGATCAGTGCCAAAGCACAACAATGCCTTTAATCGTTCCCCTCACAAGAACTGATTTTCTCTTTTATCCAACATACTGAACCTGTCACTAAACTGAAACAGTCACCAGCACAATAGCCTCCTCTTAGGCTTTGTATAATGATCCTTCCTCAGTGGAGTTAGCCTCCTCTTGGGCTTTGTACAATGATTCTCCCCGGTGGAGCTAACCTCTTCACACTCTCTTGTTGAGTATAAAGGACTCTCATGTGGGGTCAAAACCTTTTAGCCTCCACCTCGAGCTTCGTACGAGATACCAAATCACTCTCTTGTTGAGTATAAAGGACTCTCATGTGGGGTCAAAACCTTTTAGCCTCTGTCTTGGACTTTGTACAAGCCACATATAAAAACACTCTCTTGTTGAGTCAGTCACTTGTTAGCACTCTCTTGTTGAGTCAACCCTTTTAGCCTCTCTCTCGGGCTTTGTACGAGACACATAAAAGCACCCTCTCGTTGGGTCAACATCCTCCTCTTAGGCTTTGTATAAAGAAAACCCCGGTTGAGTCAATCAACCTTTTAGCATCCAAATCTGTGCCTTGCTCACAGGATACAAACATCAACAACTCCTTTTCCTTCATCTAATTGCTGTAAGCGGCAAGCCTCTGGATTATTTACATCCATGCCACTGTCCCTCTTTTAGCATGAGAAATTCCTAAGGAAAGTTGGCATTGCTCTAAACTGAGTTAAAGTCTTCTCCTTCAGGTTAAAAATCCCCTATAAAGGAAATTATGGCATTGCTGGATTCACATATCCCAGTTAAAGTAATTCTCTTTTATAATCAGTCACCCAACAGTTATGACAAACAGACCCCCTTTAGAGATGACAAATTCTCTCTAAAGTCAAAACCCTTTAGCTTCACATTTTGGGCTTCGAACAAGATACAAATAGACCCTTCAGCTTCACATCTTGGGCTTTGAACAAGATACAAACCACATTTAGCTTCCCGTCTTAGGCTTTGAACAAGACACCAAAACAACCTTTTTCCTCCCATATAATAGGAGGAACTACGATCGCTCTGATTTCCTTGTTTCGTTAAACGGGAATACGTAGGCATAAGATTGAAAAATCTTAGCGAGCATATTAATCAAAAATCCAAAATCCCATACCTTCATACATCAATAAAAAAGCATCAGTCCTAACATCCTACCAATAGCCTAGACACTGTTGTTTTTTAACAAAATAACCTAAGAGAGACCCACAATCTTTATAGCATCTGTAAACCAACAGTCATTTGTTCAAACTCAGTATGCATGCAGGGTTAATTGGAGACATCTATTTCCCTTCCTTTATCAGCTTCAATAGGATAAAAAATGAATCGAGCTGTAGTACCCCAAAGCGATAGTGCTTCGCAACCACGCAAAAACTCGCGCTACAGCAGGGGCCAGGTTAGTCAGTAGTAAGTGGATTTTCAAGGTTAAGGAAGGGATCAAATGAGTGATGTCGAAGCGATTTAAGGAAAGGTTGGTTGTTAGGGAGTTCACTCAGAAAGAAGATGTTGACTTTAATGATGTGTTATCACATGTTGTAAAGCATAGATCCATTAGAACATTGTTAGAAATGGTGGCAAAGTTCGACCTAGAACTTGAACAGATGGATGTGAAAGCTGAATAGATTATTATATGGCCTGAAACAATCTCTTAGGCAATGAAATAAGAGATTCGACAAGTTCATGGTACACATAGGTTTCACTAGGAGCCAGTTCGACCACCGTGTTTACTTCAGATTTTGACCTGGAAATTCACTTGTTATTCTGTTGCTTTATGTGGATACTGGATGATATCCTCATAGCAAGTTGTAGTGTTGAAGATATTATAAAGGTGAAGGCTGAACTCAATAAGGAGTTCGACATGAAGGATCTGGGAGCTGCATCCAGGATTCTTGGGATTGACATCCGGAGAGATAAAAAGAAGTCAAGTATATGCTTATCTCAAGAGACATACCTACTGAAGATTCTCAACAAGTTTGGTATGTCGAATTCAAAGCCTATTGTAACACCGACTAATCCTCAGTTCAAGCTGAGTACGACTCAAAGTCCTAGTATTGAATTCGAAAGAGCCTATATGAATAACATTCTATATGCTAGTATAGTAGGTTCTTTGATGTATGATATGGTTTGTACGAGGCCAGGCATAACATACAGAGTGAGCCTTGTAAGCATTCATATGGCCAATCCTGGGAAGGCACACTGGAAAGTATTAAAGTGGATTCTAAGATACATCAATGGGTCTCTGAACATAGTCCTGATTTATGATGGAGCCTGTGGTGATAATAGCAAAGTCGAAATCGAAGGATTTGTCGAGTCTGATTATGCATGTTGTGTAGATTCCAGAAAATCTATTTCTGGATATGTGTTCACTATGTTTGGCACAACAATCAGTTAGAAAGTAACACTTTAGAAGGTTGTTGCATTATCAACCACTGAAGCGGAGTATATTGCCCTTATTGAAGTTGTGAAAGAAGCATTGTGGTTGATGGTTTTGCTAAGGAGCTGAAACTTCAAGTTCAAGCTATCACTATTAAATGTGATAGTCAAAGTGAAATACACGGGTCGAAGAATTATACCTATCATGAGCAAACCAAGCACATCGATGTGAGGCTGCACTTTGTCAGATAGATAATCGAGCGTCGAGAAGTCTAAGTGCTGAAGCTTTTGAATGATGACAATGTTGCAGATATGATCACCAAGGCATTGTCAAGTAACAAGTTTTTTTTTGCAGTTGATAAAACTGCATGATGACAGCTAGTTGGTTTTGTGGTTCAGAGTTTGTTCCAAGGTGGAGATTTGTAGCTTTTGGGTTATAAGCTAGTGTTGTATAGCAAACCCTATCGAAGTCGAAGAGCTTTGTCGAAGTCAAAGATGTGCGTGCCATAGTCGAAGTTATTCTTACATGCGGAATTTTGTTAGCTTGTTGTTTAAGTTAGCAAGTTAAATTGAGTCAGTCTATTAGGTCAATTGTTTTAAGTTAGCTTGTTGCTTAAGTTAGCTTAGTAGTCTATAAATAGACTGTTTATCTCAGGTTGTTCAGAGACTTTTAATAGTTGATATTCACTTGTAATCTTTGAATCCTAATAGAGAAAGTGAATAATAAAACAGTTATAACTAATCCTGATTCTTCTTCTTCCTTCTTCTATCTCTTTCGTAAAACTTAATACGATTTCTTATGTTTGTTCAAAAAACTCAATTTTTCTCATATATTTAATTTGTTTTTGACAACATCGATTCATAATACATTCTTACTTAGATTAATAAATTAAAAACAACTATAACATGCTATACCAAAAATATTATAAATGATCAATTATTTTATTTGTTCCTATAACGAGAACAAGCCCTCAAGTAAGTATCTAGCAACTTGACACCTGCCTTAGATCTCTCATTCTTTGTAACAACTAGCGGGATACCCGTGCCTTCGCACGGGTACCCGTCGGTGATGCGCATTTGTTTACATTTAAAATTTATAAAAAAATAGGATTAATAAAAATTAGTAAATAAAAGTATTTGGATCATCCATACACTTTTTTCATATATAAAAATAAAATTAAATCTAAAATATTTAAATTTTTCCCGTGTATAAAAATAATTGTCTCATATGCTTTTCTATATTATCAATGACTTAAAGATCACAATTAAGTAATAAAATTTGAAATAATTAACGTTTTTTTGAAAATAAATGTAACCATTAAAATATTGATATTTAACTCATTTCTAGAATAAAATGTTAAATTTATCAATATTTTTCATAAATATTTAATACATAATAAAATATATTTAATGATATTTATACAATGGATATGAACGATATATTTTTTAAAAAAAATTAAAAATTTAATTTAAATATAAATATTACGTAGAACAACAATTTTTCCCGTGTAAAAATATTGATTTAAAAAAATATAAATGTAGAATTTCATACAATTTATCTCATAAATTTATAAATTTAATAAATGATTACACTCAGACACCAGTTATCAATTGTAACGAAAATTTTTAATTTAGATAAAAAGATTGTAACTGAAAATATAGATTAACAAATAAAAAAATCAACATATAGATGCCCATTTCCAAGTGTAACAAAAAATTTAAATTCAAATTTAGATGAGAATTTGAATAACTAACATGAGTTAAATAAAAAATCAGACCTAAGCAGTAATATATATTTTTATCATATTTACATTAATAACAACACATATTTAATAAATCATTATTTAATGATATAAATTTCGATAAGGTAACACATGTTTTTTTTATTTGGATCAGTAATATAATTTTTCCCTGTATATACATTATTGAAACATTTTTTCAATCATTACTTAATTATATAAATTTCAATAACTAATGTCTCTTTTTCTCTTATTTTGATTAATAGTACATTTTTTTCTCGAGGTTATGCCAACGACACACGTTTATTCAATTATTATTTTAATTATATAAATTTTAATAAACGACACATATTTTTTTCTTCTTGTATTTTGATAAATAATATATTTTTACCCGTATACAAATATTATTTTTATTTAGGCATCATTTATAAAAATAGTTTTATAATATTTATTTTAATTTATTAATGGAATGTATTATCGTATAAATATATTTAAATATCTAAAAAAAACATAACTTCTCTATTCATATAATTTCTTTAAACTCGTGGGTACAACCAAGTACTAATATGGGAGTTTCATTTAAATCTATGGATACACGTGTGTTATTTAAAGTCGTGGCTACGCCCGGGTACTGGCATGAAAAGAAAGAAAAATAAATTTGTTTAACCAAAAGAATTTATTATTTTTAAAAGAAAGACATATTTTTATTTATAATTGGATCATAAATATAATTTTTCCTTATATACAAATATTTGGATCAATAATAAATTTTTTCATATGAAAATATTATTTTTGTCTTATTCTTTCGCTATGAGTTTAATATATCTTATTTTTTCGTATACAAATATTTGGATCAACTGTATACTGTCTGAATCTCTTATTTTTTCATTATGATTTTATTATGTCTTATTAATAAAAAATATTAGTTTTATTTTTTTATCATAAAATAATTAAGAATATTTCATATTATTATGTAATTTTGATACTATTTAATTCAAACATTACTAATGTATTTATTGTAGATCACGATACTATAATTTATAATATTATTAATTTTTATATTATAATTCATTATCTTTTGTAATCTTTAATTTTTAATATATTTCATTTGTCTTATTTTATGTCCTGTTCTATTAGTATTTATATTGAAGTTTATTTAATTCATTAATATTGCATGATTATTTTGTATTAATAAAAATTGAATGATTATTGTTTATTTATATAAAGTTATGAAAATATTTGGATCAATAGTATGCAAACAAAAATAAATGTCATTTCAAGTCATTCATGCTTTGAATATCATTCATTCATAAATATGCATTTAAAATGATTTAATTTTTTTATTCTTTCACAAATATAATTTACTTACCATTTATAGTTTCTATACAATTAGTATATTGTAATAAAATTAAAATTTATAATTATTAGTTTCCATGTAATTACATATTGTAACAAATACTTATATACTAATAATTAAAATATATTTAAAATTTATTATAGATATAAGTTACATTTTTTTAAATATTTGAATCATGCAATATAATGTAATAAAATAGTGATTTTTATAATCCTATCTATAAAAAGTAACGTGTACTTTTACATTATATTATTTTCTATTGTATAGAATATTTATTTTATACTAAACTTTAATTTTTATCTTACAGCATAATTATTTTAAATATTTTTATTTTTTTGTAATTATACATTAATTATTATTATTATTATTTATTATTTTCATTAATGTGAATTTAAATTGTTTATTTTATTTATTATATTCATAAATATAACTTAGTTGTCATTTAAAATATAATCATTTTTTAGATACACATTATGACCATTATCTCAATTGTGTCTAGAAATTCATATTCAAAATTAATTGATATTTGATGATAAGTAGTTGAATAATAATAAAATAGATCAAATTAATGGGTTGATCTTCATTAACTACATTAAAAAAATATAAACTATCCAAATTTCGGTTCATTAACACATTAAAAATAATGAATATCAATACATTTAAAATATTTAAATTCGTAATTATATCCATTAAAAATAAAATTCATAATTATGAGCCCTAATCATTAAACATAGATTATGATACTGCTATTTCTATTAATTTTTAGAAAATTTTGATTCGTTCATTAAAATATAATGTATAATAGAAAAAATATCTTTAATGAAATAATATTTTTTTAATACTACTTATATTAGGTCCAATATATATTTTAAACGAATAATAAATTATATATCATTTTTGCAAAGTATACATCACTTTTGCAAAAGAACAAATGTGTTAAATTATAAATAACTTTATAATTTTAACACAATATTAATAGTTTATATGTAATATATAATATACTATTTATTAGTCCTTCTTTTTCTAATTTTTTGAATTTTTTTCTTATTTATATTTGATGAAAGACAATATTATAAAATAATATTTTTATTTTTTTTATATTTAAAATTATTCATGCTTTTTAATTTGTGTGAAATACTTAAAATAATTTATAATTTGAGATATAGTGAATATTTATAAAATTATCTTTAATTAGTGATATTAAAAATTATTTAAAAATTAAAAAAAATAGACAATAGTAAATATTTTATAAAATCCCATTACAAAATAGACAACAATAAATACTTTATACTTTTTATATTTAATCAAATTCTTGAAAATGAGATTCGTTCTCCTTTTAATGACCAAGAACAATTACACCAATAACCACAACAACAAAAAAATCGATCAAGTCAATACAACATAAAAACTACATACCACCCACACCAATCTTCCCACCCCAATTGAAATTGTTTAAGAAACTCAATTTTTCTCATGCATTTAATTTGTTTTTGACAACATCGTTTCATAATAAATTCTTACTTAGATTAATAAATTGAAAACAACTATAACATGCAATACCAAAAATATTATAAATGATCAATTATTTTATTTGTTCCTAGAAGGAGAACAAGCCCTCAAGTAAGTATCTAGCAGCTTGACACCTGGCTTAGATCTCTCATTCTTTGTAACAATGTCAGCCAGCATGTGCAATATGGTATAGTAATTGGAATGTAAGTGGTAGGACATAGTGTGAGCTAAGAGATTTCCAAATTTGATCACTCTCGATTGTCACAGAATAAAGAGGATGGTTCCACTTCCACTCAAGTAGTTCAAATCCTTTGTAGTTTGTACCTTAGAGTTGGCCACTAAATCTGCAAATTCACGTGATGTGTCTTAGTAGATGGCTCCATCCCCATATCCCACCTCATTTGTTTCTTTTTAGTACGAAGTACTAAATTTACCAACTTGGAGACAACATTGCGTCTAAATTAGGGCGGTTCTACCTTGAGGAGAAAAAAAATAGTATATAAAACCAGAGTTAAGAAATTATATATTAATATTTTCAAAGGCAACACCATATATTTTGATGAGCTTTGTTATGTTCAATGTTTTAAAAACCGACTGGTCATCAAACCGGTGAGAATATTGGGTCACTGGTTCATCGGTCGAACCATTAGGTCATTGGTCGAACCGCATGATCAAACCGGATAACTCGGTTAAATAGACCTGTCATTTTAACAAAACTATATAGGTATAAAACTGGTCGAACCGGATGCTTCAGTCTCTAAAAAAATATAACTGACATTTAAATTTTTTGAAAATATCATATCATAAATTCACTAGTACAAAATAACAAAATATACTTGCAAACAAAGTCTAATTGCATCATATTCTAATTGAATAGTTTATAACAAAATACCACCGATCAATGTCTACTAAATTTAGTTTCAGGAGGTAAAATAATTTCAATGTTGGGATCGCCTTCTCCAAGATCAAAACCGTCTGCAGCAAAATCAACCGCAACCGCAACTGGTTCATCTTGTTGACTGTTTTCTCCAGAATTAAGTTGTGCATCATCCTCAACGTCAACCTCATCCAAATTTAATTGATCTATAACAAAATCAATTTAGAGAATTTAGCAATTGACATATAGTAATAAATTAACATAACAAAATTGTAATTCACAATAACTAATATCATACCAATATCGTTTGAAACAGGTTGGATTGTCATACTAGCAAAATCTTTGCGTAGTGCTTCCACTTCCTCAATAGTTAAAAATGGTGCTGAATACTCCAACACCCAATTAGAATGATCACCAAGTGTTTCAAAACTGATAGGATTATAATTTTGTTTTTTCTTATTTCTATAAATCATTAACCATAATATCAAACATAGAACTAAACAAATTATAACGATTAATTATTGAAGCAAATAGAAAGATACAGTACCCAATTAAAAACGACAAAGTTTGTCATAAGCATATTCTTATTTTTATTTGTAAAAGAAATCACAAATAAATCTGTAAAATAAATGCAAAAATCTGCTCAAGCATAAAGATTTCGAAAAAATTTCTTTATGAGAAAAAGGAATTACATGTAAATTTACATATAAAGTGCAAAATCTGCAAATAAAAATGTAGATAAAATCAACATATGTAAAAGCTTTTGGATAGCTTTCTTTTAGAGCAAAACAAATTGCATATAGCATATAAAATCTGTAGCTTTCTTACTATGTAGCAGCAGGTTTATAAAAATAAAATCAATATGCTTCTCTTGAATTGCAGTGTCAGCGTGTGGTGCAATTAGGGGCTGAGTGGAAGCATTTATAATTTGTATGGTAGTTGCTTCTTTACAATTTTATAAGAAATTGATTCTTTACAACAAATTGTTTCTTACTACCATAGTTTTCTAAATAGTTTTCTAAATAATTTGTATGGTAGTTTCTTACAAATTGTTTCTTACTACCATAGTTTTCTAAATAGTTGTTTCTTTACAACAATTTTATAAGATCTATAACATCCGGTTACTACCACCACTTCTCTATAACATCTATATCATAGGAATCAAGAATCAAGCAAATAAAATTCTCATTTGAAGAGTATGAATGAAAATAATTATCAAGTATAGAAACAATAGTATATAAAGTATAATAAGTGCAACACCTATTTTGTAGCCGTAAGTTATAACGAACAAAGACGAGATCATTAAGCTTTTGATGCTCCAACGTATTTCTTTTTTTTTAAATGAATGTGCTCAAACACACTCCAATTTCGTTCACAACCAGATGCACTACAAGTTTGGCTCAAAATTCGAATAGCAAGCTTTTGCAAATTGGGCGCTTCAGTTCCATAAGTTTCCCACCATTGATCTAGAACAATGCATGTGAAAAAATTAGAAAACATTATATCCTACAACGATCAGTCCACCCATCAGCCATAAGAGTACAACCTGTATCTTTCCAAATATAACGATATTGCTCTATCTATATCTTCACATCATCAACCCACTTATTTAACAAATTACCACGAAGGGCATGCATAGTAGGAACTTTATATCCAGCACCCATGCAACAAAGAGCATCAACTGCAGGTTGAAAATAAGGCGAATTTGCAGCATTGAAAGGAATAGACGCATCAATAAACCACTTTGCAATAGTAAGATCACACTTTTCTACCACTTCTTTACTTTGCATCACACTTTTTAAAGTAGGTTGAGCTCCCGGAGTTGTTCTGGGTAAAAAATAAGTACCAATGCGAGTGTCATTCTTTTTAGATGCACCAATTCGTGGGTTTGTTTGTACTTGCAATTCATCCCCCTCCGCAGTAAATGACTCGCTTTCAGTCACATCTAAAAAATTTATTTTCTTGCTCCGCTCATTAATATGTTGTTTCATCTGAAAACGAATTTCATCAGGCACTGACTTACAAATTTCAACATTTCCTACTACTCCAGCCAAATGTTGCTTTATCCTATGAATTCCACCTCCACCAAAAGCTTTGTGACAGTAGATACAAGCAAGACATTTTCCATCAGGACTTTTAGTACAATATGCCTAAGCTATATCAGTCTTTCCTCTAACATTATTTTGAACTAAACTATGAGCTGAAGAGGCTTCTTGTGATGGTGGTTGTGATGATGGTGTTTCAGAAGATACCATTTTCCTGTAAAATAGTTTAAAATTTCCAAATTCAAATACACTTTGGTCACACTAAATTAAGGGTTCATGTTGCATGCAAAATTCAAATAACATAAGGGTTAAACAATATGAATCAGATCCAAAATTCAGTACAATAAATTAAGTGCATTGGTCAACTAAATTTTTATTATCTATTGGTACCAATGAATTAACTAATTCAAGTGCATGATTAAAGAGTAGAGATTAACCTTATTCCATCCTAAATATTAACTATTAGTACCTACTCCAGCACATACATCATATTTTATTAAAAAATATTTAGAAGAAAAAAAATATTGCAAGCATTTATCCACTGTAAAAAAAATGTGAAATATAAATTAAAAGTCTTTATAATTAATCTTATTCTAAAATGAAATAATCTATATATTAATTATTTGCTTGCCGTATTGTAATTTGCTTGCAATAATTATAAAGAATATGATGAAATCAAACCGTATCTAAAAAAATATTGCAAGCATTTATCCACTGTAAAAAAAATGTTAAGTATAAATTAAAAGTCTTTATAATTAATCATATTCTAAAATGAAATAATCTATATATTAAATTATTTGCTTGCTGTATTGTAATTTGTATGACTCTTACCTGCAATTAAAGAAAATGCAGGAAACTCTAATGGCTTATCTGCAATTATTTGTTGTATTGCTATCTGGGTTGGAGAAAAAAGATGGAATACTAACCCTAATTTAATCTTCAACAATTTAATCTCAATAATTTAATCTTAAATAGTTTTAACATAACAAAGTTAAATGGAAACAGAAGAGTATTGAACTGAACCTGGAAAGTGGAAACAACACCAAAACCGAAATGACGGAGATGACGAACTTGAAGAGTTGGAGTAGGTGGTGCAGAGAAGAGAACGGCGGTGGTGTGGTGGGGAGAAAGAGGACGACGCAGTGGTGGCCTGACGGGGGACAAAACGGCCGAGGGTGTCGTCTCGAAACGGAGGTGGTGGTCTGCACTCTCTGCAGTCTGCTACTTGAAACAACATATTTGGATTTACTGATTTAGGATGGAATGGATAACAAAAGTTTTAATTTTAATTTTTTTAAAAATCTCTATAACTCAAAACTACATCGTTTTTATTTAAATTTTAATTTAAAAAAACATTTGAACCGCTGGTTTATGTGAACCGTCGGTTTTCCGTTTTTTCCCAGTCCAACCCGATTTGCAGCGTTTTTGACCGGTTCGATGACCAAGGCGATCCAGTTATCGAACCATACCAGTTACATGTCCGGTTCCCAGTCCGACCAGCCGGTCCGATCTGGTTTTTACAACTATGGTTATGTTGACTCGTTATTTGATTTTGCGGGAATACATGGTTAATAACTTAATATCACATCGGTTTTATATAATAGTTTTATTAAATAGTCACAAAACACATTTTTTCTTCTTCTTGTAATTCTTTTATACTTTCTAAACATGGTTGCTTGTGCAATTGTGTATTATGAGAAATTGCAGGAGTTTTTGAGTACTTACATAAATGTAAATTAGACTGACATTTTGTATTGAATTTTTATCTCGACAGAAATATTTTCATGTTTGACAGAGTTGTGTATGTGTCGCGGTGAGAATCGGACATCAAGCTATTAATTAACTTAAATCACAAATTATAGTTCACCACCGATCTTTAATTTATCCAAGGGAAGAGAAAAGGAACGAATAACCCATAAATATGCAATGCAAAAACAAAGCAAAAAAGAATCTAAGGTTCGGGGGTTGGTTATACTAAGGGAATGTACTAGCACCCTAAGTATCTGTAGTACTCTACAGGAACCTCTTGTTTTATTGTGTGATTTGTTTGTTTGCTAATTGGGATTAATTGGGGTGATAAGAGAAATGTTTTTTATTGTTTTTGTGAAAAGGGATAAAAGAAAAAGGTAGAAAAAGAAAAAGATAGCTCGCTAGGATCATCGCAATCCTATGCCTACGTATCTTGTATATGAAGTCAGAGCAATTGTAGTTCAGCTAACTACGGGTGCAAGCATGTTTGTTGGTTGGTTTTAGGAGAAGAGACAAGTTGTCATCTTAAGGAGAATACTCATCTAAACCACCACAAATATGTGGAAGAAGGGTTTTTGCTTCACATTGAGAGAAGGGCTTTAACTTAGATGTATAATCAACAAGTATACCACATACCTCTCTCAAATGGAAAAGAACCAACATCTTTCTCAACAATGTCATGGGGTAGGAGATTTATATCTCAACTAAGGATGAATCATGTCTAATTTTTTTTTTTTTAGAAAAGGTTTTAAATTGAAAAAGAAAGCCAAGTGGCAAAAATTTTTGAATGAGATTTGTGTTTTTTAGTCTTATGAAAGGAGTTTTGAATATGCTTAAGATATCTTGAAGCATTTGTTTAGGAAAGAGTTTGAAAAAAGTCAATGGCCTAAGGTCAACGGTTTTTTATTGAAAGAGGTTTTGAGTTTTGAAGGAGGGGAAACACTAATTTGAGTGTCTAAGTTTAAGATAATCCTAAGGGAGACTTCCTAAGGGATAAAAAGTTCTGGGATTATAAGTTAAGAGATATATGTACAAGAAAATAAAGATGGAAATGCAAGTGGCAAAGATTGTCAACAACAAGCCCCTCCCTTGGAATAAGGTCAACAAGGATCAAAGAAAGCAACAGACACATGGAAAAACATCATGTAATCAGCAAGCATAAATCTCTCGAGAATAAAACTTCACAAGACAACAACCTCAATCACGACATGATATCAACATGATATTTAACAACAAGGCATGTTAAGAGATGATTCAACATGAACTTTAACATGAAATAAACAATGAGAAATTATTTAAACAAAATTAAAAGTCTTGTAAACACAAAGTAAATAATACAAAGTAAACTTAAACAAAAATGAACTATTTTTTGGGTTTTTAAATATGAAAATGAAATAAATAGCAAGAAAGCAATAACATGTTCTTTTTGCTTTTTTATGTTAAAATAAAGATGAAAGTTAAAACCATTGAAAAGAAAAAAAATAAAATTTAATACCATATATGTTCAACCAATGCCCATTTTCATGGGTTTTCACTCAACATATCAAGACAAACACAATAGCAACTTGAATGGATAAAAATGAAGCCTTAATGAGGGTTTGAAATCAAGAAAGTTTACCTATTGGAGTGTGTCCAATGCACCTTCTAGAGTATTTTTAGATGAGATGTGACGATGTCTACAGCTTCACTGAGCCCCACGGAAGTGTGTTGAAATGTTTGATTTCAATGCATTTGATGAGTTATATTTGATATAAGGGAAGTGGAAAAAATCGGGAGATTCGAGTTTTTGACTCTTATGTGACAATGGATTTTAGTGAGAATAAGATATTTTGAAGAATTTCATGACCATTTCCCTTGAATTTTTCTTGAATTAATCCTCCATGAATCCTTGAATCTTCCTCTTTAATGAAGAAAACAAATGGGATATATATTGGATTCTTGATCCTCTCCATTCTTGAGTACCAGGACTACCTTGAGTATCAGCTTCTAATTACAAGTTTGCCACCAGTAATTACAAAACTGTCATTAGTAGTGTAAATGATGCTGATCCTCACGCTGATCCTCAACTGCTCTTTGATAATTACAACTTTGCCATTGCTTGGTGCCTAAGTATGGTATATTCTTTCCTTGATCCCCAATCAAGTACAAATATTACCATTTTGCCATTGAGTGATGCTGATCCTCAACTGCTGTTTGATAATTACAAAAATGCCATTGCCTTATTTTTTTATCCTCTTTGTGTTTCTTTCAAACATGTGATTTTGTTTCTTCGATTTTCTCGACTCAACTTGACCAAACTCAATTATTTCCCACACTTTCTCGATTATTGACTCGAAAAGTCCGTAGTCGACCAAAAAAATGTCAAAGGTCAAACTTTGACTTCGAGCATCTATTGACTTTTTAACAGTTGAATCAAAATTCTTTGACTATTAATAGATCAAACTTCTCGAGTCATCTTAAACACATGAATGGGCCACAAAGATGCATTTGAAACCTTTGAATCACGCTCTAAGCCATGAGATCCCGATGAACGTGAATTGATGCATACTCAAACTTGATTACAGATAGAGGGAAACTTTTAATCAATATCCAAAGGTGTAACTGGCTTTGACTTGAAGAAACCCTAATTTTTTATTAGGTGCTATTGAACCTTTGAGGAGCTCAATGTGAGGGCATCTTGTACTTTCCATCTGATGGGAATGAGCTTCCTAGGAGTGTGAGGACTTGCTTGACTGATGATGCCTTCAAGATTTTACTGGCTAATTCCTTAAGGCCTCTTGGAGCAATCCCTAATTCAAAAATGAACAAAACAAAGAAGACAAAACAACAAAACTTGGGTAGTGATGCATGAAATGCTTGACCTAAAGAGGTAGGATCTTAGGGTTAAAAATTAGGGCGTGACAGATGCCCCTATTTAAGTTCCTTCTTTCCGGAGATATGAAGATTGAAATCTTCGTCTCAACGCGATAAAAGGGACTAAAATATAAACATGCACAATTTTTGGCCCTAAGATATCACCGAATGCATATGATATGATATGGTATGAAATGTAAAACAAGGATCTGTGGTAAGTGCTCGGAGAAAAAGTTGCAATCCACTAGGGAAAGGTTGACAACTTTACAATGAAGAGTCAACCAACTACTACTAGGGGATAAGACTTAACTCCACTGGGGAAACAGACTACCAACTGACAATCATAGAGCAGTCCAAGATGAATTCAAATATAATGATGGAATAATACATGTAGAGATAATAAACCTCCCTTCGTACCGGGTCTTGAACCGCGTACTGGTCTCAGTTTCTTCTTTGATCAAGCTCCATTAGCTTGAAAAAGGTAAACAAACCTCCCCTCGTACCGGGTCTTAGACTATGGACTGGTCTCAGTTTCTTCTTTAATCAAACTCCAATAGCTTAAAAAGGGTAGTAAGCCTCCCCTCGTACCGGGTCTTGGACCGCGAACTGGTCTCAGTTTCTTCTTTAATCAAACTCCAATAGCTTGAAAAGGGTAATAAACCCCCCTTGTACCGGGTCTTGGACCGCAGACTGGTCTCAGTTTCTTCTTTAATCAAACTCCAACAGCTTGAAAAGGGTAATAAACCTCCCCTCGTACCGAGTCTTGGACCGCGGGCTGGTCTCAGTTTCTTCTTTAATCAAACTCCAATAGCTTGAAAAGGGTAATAAACCTCCCCTCGTACCGGGTCTTGGACCGCGGACTGGTCTCAGTTTCTTCTTTAATCAAACTCCAATAGCTTGAAAAGGGTAATAAACCTCCCCTCGTACCGGGTCTTGGACCGCGGACTAGTCTCAGTTTCTTCTTTAATCAAACTCCAATAGCTTGAAAAGGGTAAACAAACCTCCCCTTGTACTGGGTCTTGGACTGCGGATTGGTCTCTTCTTTAATCAAACTCCAATAGCTTGAAAAAGGTAAACAAACCTCCCCTCGTACCGAGTCTTGGACCGCGGACTGGTCTCAGTTTCTTCTTTAATCAAACTCCAATAGCTTGAAAAGGGTAAACAAACCTCCCCTCATACCGGGTCTTGGACCGCAGACTAGTCTCAGTTTCTTCTTTAATCAAACTCCAATAGCTTGAAAAGGGTAATAAACCTCCCCTCGTACCGGGTCTTCGACCGCGGACTAGTCTCAGTTTCTTTAATCAAACTCCAATAGCTTAAAAAGGGTAATAAAACCTCCCCTCATACCGGGGTCTTGAACCGCGGACTGGTCTCAGTTTCTTCTTTAATCAAACTCCAATAGCTTGAAAAGGGTAATAAACCTCCCCTCATACCGGGTCTTAGACCGCAGACTGGTCTCAGTTTCTTCTTTAATCAAACTTCAATAGCTTGAAAAGGGTAATAAACCTCCCCTCGTACCGGGTCTTGGACCGCGGACTGGTCTCAGTTTCTTCATGGAATGGTGAATACTTATGGGAGAGTATCTTTCACAGGGAGTTAGAACTTCACTGGAGATCTACCACTTCATCGGGAATCCATGACTTTCTGGAGATTTGGAAGTTTCACTGGGGATCTTCAAAAGAGACGCAAACCGGTTGACTTATAAAATATGTCTTCTCAAATAAAGAGAAAGATCAACTGAATCTTCACCAAACTTCTCGAGGATATGCCATTTGATGGAAGTAAATTGGATAGTGGAATCACGGGGAGAACATCACCGAGGAGCAATATTGCTGTAGTTTGAAATTGCAGAAGCAAATAACTTTATAGTAGGAATTCTCAAATAAAGAGAAACACTTGCAAAATCTTCAACAAACTTCTCTGACGGATTTCTGGAGAGACGCCATTTGATGGAGAACAAGTTGATAGTCTTGATAATTTATTGGGATAAACAAACTATCTTGAAAAGAGACTGCCATTTGCCATCCCAACCAAAACCTGAGACCAAAACAAATTGCTCAAATAAAGAGCTGTCATTTGTTGTCTGGGCATAAATTGCTGAAGAAAGACTTTGTCCTCAAGGGTGATATTCAAGTAGATTCTTCCTGGGGAGATAAAGTGCAAAATAAATGCACGCTCGATCTAGGTTCAACAACCTAGAGAGACTTAGAATTGTGATTGTCAAGGACTAAAGTTCAATTCAGGAAATAACTAAAAAGAAACGGTCAAGCAAGACTCTATCCAATAAGGAATGAACTCAACTGGAAATTTATCTTATCCAGAAATGGAAAAGAGAACAAAAGCAACCATCTTCCACGAGGATCAAACTCAGTGGGGAATTAGAAATGATATGCTCTTTCTGCTTAGGGCTGACGACTCTACTTGGAAGGAGAAGACGAACCCAGTCACTTAGGGGTAAACGCAGCCAAAGTGACGAATGAATAAGCATCAGAGAATGCAAAATGTACATATGCCATGTATATCTATATGAATGAATGTATGTCACGCTATGCTTATGCTGACAAAACAAACAAAGAGAAGAAGTAAACTAGAGATGAAATAAACATCTCGACAAGGATACTTGGTCGGTCTTCATGGGATAGAAGCATCACTGGGGATGAATGGGAAGCCACATATGGAATCACATTCCTGCTTCAAAGCTTCAGACTTCTCTGGGGAGAAGAGAGCACTCTGCTTGGGGATTAACATCATGACTTCACTAAAGGGATTATCAAGATGAATCTAGCTACTCTGTTAAGGATGAGAAAGATCTACTGGGAAAGAAATCAAACTCATGACTGGAGAGACTTCATGGGGGATAAAACAAATATCCATGACAAAACTGAAGTAGTCTGAAAGAGAGTTAGAGATGCCATAGTTGATGCCTTACATGAGATAAAATAAATATCCACTTCAACGGGGAAACTCGGATCAATGTTGCAGCTGTCACAATTGAGACTCCATGGGGATAAAATAAACATCTGCTTTGCTGGAGAAAATTGAAGCTGTAAGAAATCCACTGAGGAGTGTGAAATTCTGGCCTATGCAGACAGCAGATGTCCTAACACATGTCAAGACATTGTGCTACATAATCATTTAAACTAAGAGGCGCAATAGCAGACTGATACCTTAAATATCAGAACTGCACACTCACACATGTCACGACATCTGATCCAACATGTTTATCATAACCCTAACAGAAAACATAAATCTGCATAATGATAAAGAACACAGTAATTGTTAACCAGTTCGGTGCAACTCGCCTATATCTGGGGGATACCAATCCAGAAAGAAGACTCCACTATCTGTAGACTGTTACAAAGTTAAACTCCCCCATTTACAACTTCATCCCTAACATCTACCCAATGAACATCTTTACCAAGGCTAAACTCAAACGTTTACAACCTTGATATGAGATACCTCACTCACATCCTAATCACAACCTGTGATATCTCTGTCTTCTGCCAATATAGAACCTGTCGTGGTTTATTGACCTCCAAGTTATCTTGGACTTGCTTCAAAGCTTCGTCCAAGAACAATACAACAACCATTACCTACAGGCTTCTGGTTGTGTTCCTGTACCTATGCCTTCCACTCTGCATCCCATATAATAGAGTGGAGACTTACAACTCCTAAGAGAGCCAACGACTCTCAAACCCTAAACCCTTATTCAACACAAGAGAATTAGGTTACAAAGTTACAAGTGATACAAAAAGTACAGTACTTTAACCCTAGGTCTAAGTCTCCTTATATAGTCTTCTGTTGGGCTTTCTATCTTTGATCACGTGTTTCCTTGATCCGCTCCTTAATTCTTGCAACAGATTAAAACCTGCTAACTTACCAAGTCAGTCAGGATGTCGAGACATTTCCTTCGACATCTTTTTCTTCTGCAGATTCTTCAAGTTTATCATCAGAATGTTTTAGCAAAATTTAGTCAAACAACAGGTGCTTTCAATCTCCCCCTTTTGACAAATTTTAGCTAAAACAAACATTTTCTTCTGCATTCTGCAAACAACAAGGCTCCTTCATCAAGACTCCTATATCTTGAGAATTGATTAGAGCTAAGGTCTGAGAGAGTCTCCCCCTCAACATATTCCCCCTCCTTCCAAGAGAGGTATTGGGAACCAAAAGACTCCTCCAGAAAAGCAACAACAGTTGTAGGCTTCGTAACACTGAGAACATAGATTGCGTAACTCAGGTCACAAGACACAACCTGCTTCACAACTCAGATCACAAGACACAAGGAAAATAAAATTGTTAAGATGTCAGAACATCTTAACCAACATTCTTGCAAAACAACTGTAGAAATGTACCCAAACCCAAACAGCATCAGAAAACCATTCTCCCCCTTTTTAGCCAAAACTTGGCAAAAGTGACCAAGACAGCCCCAAACCCAGACACAACATACCCAGATTTTGAAGAACCCTATCTGCCACCAACACAAGGAGAATATTGAGACTAAACAAAATCAAAGCAATCCTATTTATAGCTGAGCCATTTTCTCAGAAAGTAACGATCCACAGAAAATAACGCTAGTCAATTCAAAGGATCATTAATCGAAGGCAATAACTCCACCAGTACCGCACTGACCAAGACCGCTTTGACTGTTTCTTCTTTTAAGAACGCCGACCAAAGAACCTATTATATGCATACATGTTTTATAACAATGTCCTGACATCATGTCAGACATTGTCTGTTATCCCTAGATTCTTCTTCTGATTTGACAAAGCAGATACTTCTTCACAAAGTTATGATCACAGTCTGCAGAGAAAAATAAATTCCCTCAGACTCAATCAATGATTCTTAAGCATCCAATAAGAACCGTTTAACATGCACTTCCAAGTTTCCCACAACTTGTAACAATACACCAATGTCAAGACATCCTCCTTGGCACTCAGCTTGCTTGACGCACAAATGCAAACTGGAACTTCAACTACATCCTCGCAATACTTCATCTTAGATCAAGAGGCATCTCCCCCTATCTAAGGTAACCAGTGCTCCTCCACATAACACCTAAGCTAATGAATGGAAAACATAAGACACATCTTCATGTCTTTAAGAGCACACCCTCAGTTCAACTTACCAGCTGAACATAATCATCAACTCTTTTATTGCTTCCTCTGACAAGAAACAATAATCACTCACACATGATCACCATCATGCTACCCGTAAGGAAATGTATACCAACCATAATAAACTCTTGGCTTGAGATCAAAGTCTCATTGATCCCCCCCATCCTGCAACCATCTACACATCACACGAACTCCTCTTGAATTCTCATGTATAGACCTCTAGCTGCTTGAGGCACAAACCAATTGAATCAGAATGCTTCACATTCCTCAAAGAGATGCACAGGGCCCCTTAGTTTGTTATAACGATGTCAGCTATCGTATGCATGCTCCAGAACTTCACAGCTACTAAATTGATCCACTACTAGCATGACTTGCAGCCAGGGCAACATCCCTTTCGCAAGATTTTCCACTGACCTTACCCAGCCAGCAATAGAGATAGACACCCTGCATTCTAAGACAGCCATTCCTTATCATTCTCCCGTATGATAACCTGGAATACTTCTAATTTTCTGGTGAATATCCACTTCTGAATGCATCCGAAACCAGACCTTCGTGCAACCAACCCATGATCCACTCCAGTCTTCTAAAACACTTACATCAATCTTCCAAGACAATTCTTCTACTCCATCATTCTCCCGTATGACAATGTAGATACTTCTTAGACGCGATGCAAGTAACCAGTTCCTCACAGAACCTGAAATCCTTCACCAAGGATAGCCAACCCAAAGATGTTCTAACAACAGTTATGACATCTTCCACACATCACAGACACCACACACCATGGCTCTTGATATGCTCCACCACTGGACTTACTATCAGCATAGTAATCCACACTGAAGATCTTCACACAACACTGTGCCACCAGCTTGAACAAAGAAAACTTCAGAAACCCAGAGAGAAATAAACTCTCATCCACCAAAGAAGGTATGCTTCCATCCTTAATCCAGAACTTCTGCCACAAGCTCCCAGAGAATCAGAACCTCCTTACAAATTCAACTAACTACTCTTCTGCATAAGAGCAATCAGTTTCAAGCATCCTGCTTAAATGCACATTGTGAAATCAATCAAATGCCACTTTTTGATTGACCTCACTCTTCTTCAGAACTCCCACAAGATACACTGATCCACTAATAAAATCAGATCTTCAAGTCACATGAACTACTTGCCCCATAGTAAGACATCTTGGATCCACCAAGCCTCTTAGTCATGTAACATCTTCCCATCCACAGCTCCCGCAAACTGCATGAGATAGACCTTTTTGAAGCATCCATAACTTCCATTCTCCTGTAGATCACCTTATCTTAAGCTGATGTGCCACATCACCAGCTGAGACTTCTGATGTTAAGCTATATATCAGAACATTCTGATATGACATCCAACTGTTGAATTCAGCTCCTCCTTCTGCCACTTAGAAGAACCTTCTCCCTTCGCAGAACAAGAGTTCAATGCTCTCATAGACTTGATTCAACAACCAAGTTTGAGTAGACAATCTCCATCCTGCTTTGAAACTCCAAAGACTTCAAACCTGCCACGTATGAATCTTTAGAAAATAAGTAGTCCAAGACTACCTCATAGCCATACTAAAGAATGCCACTTTCCTCAGTAGAGCCGTCAGTAGAAAGCCAGAGATAACTGCCACTTATCCTCGACCTTCACAAACAGAGCAAGATCCATGCTCCAAAGCACCTAGATCAGAAATAAACTGATCCAAGTTGTAACCATCAAGATTATGATGTCTTCATCTTCATCTTCAACAACATCAAAGTCCAGACTAGTTTCTTGCCAGGAAACTCTCCAGAGAACACATGCTTCTGTCACACCCGACTAAAGCCACTTCTTAGGTTACCACCTAAGACTAAAACAGATGCTAAAGCGTATGCAGTACCCCTTCCGTGATTCTGTACAAACTCTGATGATGAGATGTTCCAACATCTTGTTGAACATCAACAATCTTGATTTTCAAGGATAATCAATTAAATACTTGTGGATTCCACAAATAGCAATTGATCTTAAATCCTTGTCCAATAACCCTTCTTCACTGTTGTAGCTGAGCTCCACCAGATCATGTCATGAACACTTATAAAGTATTCAATCTTTTTGCAAGTATCTTCTTCAAAGGACAATGTTGAGATACCAAGGCTTCCACCCTTGACTCAAGTAACTAAGACTTTCTCTGAATAAATCTTATTTACCTCAACAATTCTTCAATCAGATTGGATCCACTCTTAGGGTCAAGAGAGATGAATCTTTCCTTCCTGTTTTTGGATGGTGAAAATAAATCACCTCCACTTTCTTTAGATTGTGTTTCCAAGAAATACCTTTTAGTCAGAAGAGTAACTAGAAGACTCCAGATACACGACATAGATGCCTCTATGAGTGGACTTGAGAGAATTCTCAAGTATCTTTGACAACCTAGCTGACCAATAATTTATCAAACTCCTAGAGCAAGAACCTGATAAACTTAACTCAACTCCTCTCCTCTTCAACTGACTTCAACTGTACCAAGAAACCAAGCTTCCAAGTACCAAGTCATCATACCAGATATCTAACCACAACTCCCTTTACTCCATCGCTCTCAACTTTAGAATAAAAGAATGCAGATATCTTCAAATATAGAGGCTGACGATTGAGACCTTCCACCAACTATCTTCAGTAACAACTTCAGAATCCCATAATTCTAGAGCTCTTCCATCAGAAACACATGCAGCGGAACCACCAAGGAACAGATCCAGCTTGCCCTAATAAGATGTCACAACATCCTATAAGACACACCAACAAGAGAACTAGCCAATTCTCCTATAGTTGTTGTAGAATCTCCTCAGCAACATGAACAACCTTCGGGTTGCTCCCTTCGATCTAGAACATCCATCTCATCCATTAATACCCTTGAGTATGTCTGAGTTAATTGATATGATCTTCAAAACTCTTCCTTGTTTAAATGCCAGAAAGTATCTCCGAAAGATCTCATCCAGAACCGGAAGGATCCCTGCTCTGATACCAATTGAAATTCTGGCCTATGCAGACAACAGATGTCCTAACACATGTCAAGACATTGTGCTACATAATCATTTAAACTCAGAGGCGCAACAGCAGACTGATACCTTGAATATCAGAACTGCATACTCACAGATGTCACGACATCTGATCCAACATGTTTATCATAACCCTAATAGAAAACGTAAATTTGTAGAATGATAAAGAACACAGTAATTGTTAACCCAGTTCGATGTAACTCACCTACATCTGGGGGATACCAATCCAGGAAGAAGAATCCACTATCTGTAGACTGTTACAAAGTTAAACTCCCCCATTTACAACTTCATCCCTAACATCTACCCAATGAACATCTTTACCAAGGTTAAACTCAAACGTTTACAACCTTGATATGAGATACCTCACTCACATCCTAATCACAACCTGTGATATCTCTGTCTTCTGCCAATACAGAACCTGTCGCGGTTTATTGACCTCCAAGTTATCTTGGACTTGCTTCAAAGCTTCGTCCAAGAACAATACAACAACCATTACCTATAGGCTTCTGGTTGTGTTCCTGTACCTATGCCTTCAACTCTGCATCCCATATAATAGAGTGGAGACTTACAACTCCTAAGAGAGCCAACGACTCTCAAACCCTAAACCCTTATTCAACACAAGAGAATTAGGTTACAAAGTTACAAGTGATACAAAAAGTACAGTACTTTAACCCTAGGTCTAAGTCTCCTTATATAGTCTTATGTTGGGCTTTCTATCTTTGATCACGTGTTTCCTTGATCCGCTCCTTAATTCTTGCAACAGATTAAAACCTGCTAACTTACCAAGTCATTCAGGATGTCGAGACATTTCCTTCGGCATCTTTTTCTTCTGCAGATTCTTCAAGTTTATCATCAAAATGTTTTAGCAAAATTTAGTCAAACAACAGGTGCTTTCAGAGTGAAATAACATTCACTTCACTAGGGGAAAATGAAGCCAAAGGAATTCACCAAGGAGTGAAACTAAGCATCACTTCGCTAGGGAGGGTTGAAGCCAAGGTAATTCACTGGGATTTCTTAGGTTACCAACTGAGGAATCCTTGCATCAACCTGCCGTAACTTCTTGAAGTGGAGATTCACCGGGGAATTGTCATGACCACTTGAAGTAACTTACTGAGGATCCACTACACCATCTGAAACAGAATCCCTCGGGAGTATGGGTGAAAGAATGTTGTGAGAACAAAAGTTCTGCATTGATGAACTACGTGGTGGTCGTCAAAATAAACTTCGGTTCACAAATGCCCCAGATCACATAGTTTATGAGAAGAAGTCATCCCAAGAGGATTTTATAGAAAACTTGGCATTCAAAATGCTTCAATGTCTTCAAACTCTTGGAGAGATTTATCAAATCTCGACTTAACTGTCCCAGATTGAATGTATTCTGCACAACTGAGTCTTTAAACTTTCCCTTTATGGATGGTCAGACTGTGAAAGCAACAACTGGGAAACAAACTGCCCCTATCTAGCAGAGTCTTCAGGCAACATGCCCCTGGATATGGTCATCTTTTTGAAATGATTCGCCATTTCCTCATCAGAGTTTCAAGTCTCAAAAGATTAAACTCATCACTGATGCTCATATGCAAGCTTCTATGATATCAAGCAATGTTAGCAAGCAAAAAAAATGTTAATTCTGAAACTGCTAATGCAACACACATGTTAGTCTTGAAGTTTTTATTGAAAAGATATCGCCCTAACTTGTGACTGAATCACTAGTTAGGATATGAATTAATTTTATTTTACAAAGCCAACACAAATTTGAGCATAGCTCGTAGGAGTCAGGAAATGTTATCTCAATGAGTATGCTTTCGAAATAAACCTTGCTTCAATTAGGTCTTTCGAGGGTTGTAACGTGGCTTGGTTCACAGTTTAAGAAACAAAAGGTAAAAGGCTTAAACTTTATTTGTACCCACCCCTTCTTCGTGATGAACTTCCAATCCTACGTTCAATTAATTCGAAATACGCATTCATATCCCAAAAGACTTTGATAGTGATAGTAAAGATGAGTATTCAAGATTTCCTTGAAATGACAGTCACCCTACTTCGTCTTTGTTTTGTTGAGGATTTGATGACCTTTTCTCGTCTTTGTTGAGATTTTGAGACCTCTTCTTGTCTTTGCTGAGGTTTTGAGACCTCTTCTTGTCTTTGTTGAGGTTTTGAGACCTCTTCTTGTCTTTGCTGAGGTTTTGGGACCTCTTCTTGTCTTTCATTTTAATCCCTAACTTTTGCCTGGACCGCTTCTTTGAAGCTTTTGCTCCACCGGGATGCCCTAATTTTTGCCCAACATGTTGTGACTGCCACATTATTGGTGAACGAGGATTCAATAAGTTTCATGGTGTTCTTCAATTTCTTCATCCCTTTTGGGATATATGAAGGATAACACAGGGTTGATCCTCTACGTAGAGTGTACAGATGAATGAACCTTTTGAAGATCGAACGCATAGTCAAATTAACTAAACCCACTACCCTGGCCCAGGTTCAAAATTAAGGGGTTTTGTTATTTGGACAAGAAAACTCCTACTTCAAGGCTCAAAGGGGTTAGCGAGGGTCTATCTCCCTTATATCTCCAGTGTTTGGGGATTTGAAACAATGCCTTACATCATCAGCAGAGTTTTATTCAAAAGCATACAATAAGAGATCTTCAATTTCGTCATCCTCCCTCCAATTCTCTGCCAAGGCAAGAGATTGGGCGACATTGGTATTATAAAACAGAAAAAGCATTTTATGAGTGAATACGAATATATTTCTTCAAGACAAACATATGCATTGCATTAAACATTCAAAACAAACAAGTTCTTACATGCAAATCATGCTTTTACAATCAAAGGAATAACAATAAATGCAAGCAACCAAACAAGAACCTGATGATCTTGGGAATGAGCTCTGCTCTTGATTTCACTGGCTTGAAGGGACTTTCTTGAGTCTTCATATCCATCAACATAAAGATGTTCCGTTCACAAATGGGCTTCCTCCCCTGAAGGTCAACACCTCATAGTCGATCGTCTCTTGAACTTTTTCTTGAAAAACCTTGCACTCTTCAATCGGATGCCCCACTACTCCATCATGAAATTCACAACTGGCATTTGGATTGTACCAAGGAGGGCGAGACTTCATGGCTCTAGTCGTTCTGGGTGTCATCACCAAGTTTCGGGCAAGATAAGACCACAATTAACCGTAAGTTATTGGGATTTGATCAAATTGGCAAGTCTCTCCTCCTGGACGATTCAGAGGTCTCTGCTGATTCTGGCGCTGATTCTGAGCTTGTCGATTCTGACATTTATCCTGAGGAACCAACCTCTGTTGTTGGCACGGAAGTCCACGAGGTAGTGATTGCGGGCACAGAACAGGCGCTGCATACTGATGCTGGTGATAAGGCACCGAAACTGGAGCTTGTAAGATCTGAGGAGAATCCAAAATTGCATCAACTTCAGCATTTATTTCCTCTTGGGAATCACTAACAGATTTCTCTTCACTAGCTTGGCTATTTGAGTCATCTTGGATTCTTCCACTTTTGAATGCGTCCTCGATGTTTACTCTGACTTCCGCAATTTTGGAGAACTCTAATGGCACAACGCCTACCATCATGACATAATAGGAGTGTGACAGCGTTCTTAGAAACATCTTGGCTAACTCTTTCTGTTGGAGTGGTGGATGAACTTGGGCTGCCAACTCTTTCCACCGTTGTTCGTACTCCCTTAAGGATTCGTTGTCTTTCTGGCTCATGCTCATCAATTGATCGCTGTTTGGAGCCATGTCTATGTTATAACTATATTGCTTCACAAAAGCGCTAACTAGGTCTTCCCAAGACTGAATATGGTTCTTTTCTAGCTTTATATACCATATCAAGGATGTCCCACATAAACTTTCTTGAAAGCAGTGAATCATCAGCTTGTCGTTGTTGATATAAGCGGTCATCTTTCGACAGAACATCGTCAAATGGTATCTCGGACAGCTAACACCCTTGTATACTTCAAAGACAGGCATTTTAAACTTCGGGGGAATAACCACGCCCGGAACCAGACACAAGTCACGAGCCTTAAGACCAGATACATTGAGTCATTTCATCATCTTTAATTGTTCCTCGAGATCACGAATGCCTTCCTCGATTTTTGCAACTCTAGGATCATTCACCTTTGTCACAGTGTGGACATTCTGAGGTTTTGGCATATACCTCAGAAACCGGGAATCTCTTTCATCAATTTGAACAACCAGGTTATCTTACACAGGCTGAGATCGAGTGGGAACATCCATTTGTGGAGCATTGTCGTCAGGAGGAAAACCAAACATAGGGTTAGTCATCACTCTGAAGCCTGGCATGGGATCTACATGTTGTGTCATATCCATTATCCCTTAGTGACTATTTCAAACTCGGTACGAATGCCAGGAAATCAGCTATACAGACACAAAGACTATTGGACGAATGAGTTTTATTTAGGGATGTATGCAAATGATGCAATGCTACATGATGTATGTTGTGCAAAATGTTCAAGGAACTCAAAGGTTATGTTACAAACACCATAAAGTGGATAACACATTTTGATAACTGAAAATCCCATTAAAAATTTGAAGGATTACAAAATAGAGTACGACTTCCAAAATCCATGGTAAAATCTATGATGTTTGCAAGATTACTCTAAGTTCCTTGAAAAAGGTTAGAAAAAAAAGGTGCATGAATGCATGGAAAGGGGAATGAATGTATGCACAAACACAGGTATACACATATTCACATATTCACATATACACATGCAAACAAACAAGGGCCTAGGTTTGAATATCACGAGCATGGAGCCATGGTCTACCCATCCCGTATGGTGTGTACTATGGGTTCATGATCTGCAGAATAGGGTTCTAAGAAGTTCCCAGAGTCAACAACCCATCTTTCGATTATTATCGATATCCCAAGTAACTCGGTAGTCAATAATATTCTTAAGAGAGTCTCGTCTGAGTGTAGTATCGATTATCAACTATTTTGGGACTACTCCCTCATAGTCATTGCACTACGTACTTAAAGGCCAAGTGGGGTTAAAAGGTGACTAATGGTCATCAGTGTCATAGGATCCTAGGTCGAAAGTAATAATGTTTTCATGAATAAACTCGTTCAACACGACTACTCTCTAGAGGGGGCCTCAACTGAGTGGTGGTTTCTCAAGTCAAATTTTTTGGGAATCGACTCCCTCAAAGTCTCCTTGAATATACCACCTTCCTATCATAGGTGCACTCAAATCCGGGTATAGGACTTATCTCACCACTCAAAGTAACAACCCTGCACACAGAAAAAACCCAAGCAGATAGCGGCAAATATATACAGATATATAAAAATATACAAGTATAAAGATATAAAACAAATCACACATATAAAACAAGTTAGGTGTAACCCTCAATTTCTAATCCCCAGTGAAGTCGCCATTTCTGTCGCGGTGAGAATCAGACATCAAGCTATTAATAAACTTGAATCACAAATCATAGTTCACCAACGATCTTTAATTTATCCAAGGGAAAAGAAAAAGAACGAATAACCCATAAATATGCAATGCAAAAATAAAGCAAAAGAGAATCTAAGGTTCGGGGGATGGTTATACTAAGGGAAGGTACTAGCACCCTAAGTATCTGTAGTACTCTACAGGAACCTCTTGTTTTATTGTGTTATTTGTTTGTTTGCTAATTGGGATTGATTGGGGTGATAAGAGAAATGTTTTTTATTGTTTTTGTGAAAAGGGATAAAAGAAAAAGGTAGAAAAAGAAAAAGGTAGCTCGCTAGGATCATCGCAATCCTATGCCTACGTATCCTGTATAGGAAGTCAGAGCAATTGTAGTTCGGCTAACTACGAGTGAAAGCATGTTTGTTGGTTGGTTTTAGGAGAAGAGACAAGTTGTCATCTTAAGGAGAATACTCATCTAAACCACCACAAACATGTGGAAGAAGGGTCTTTGCTTCACATTGAGAGAAGGGATCTAACTTGGATGTATAATCAACAAGTATGCCACATACCTCTCTCAAGTGGAAAAGAATCAACATCTTTCTCAACAATGTCGTGGGGTAGGAAATTTATATCTCAACTAAGGATGAATCATGTCTAATTTTTTTTTTTTTTTGAGAAAAGGTTTTAAATTGAAAAAGAAAGCCAAGTGGCAAAAAGTTTTGAATGAGATTTGTGTTTTTTAGTCTTATGAAAGGAGTTTTGAATACGCTTAATATATCTTGAAGCATTTGTTTAGGAAAGAGTTTGAAAAAAGTCAATGACCTAAGGTCAAGGGTTTTTTTATTGAAAGAGGTTTTGAGTTTTGAAGGAGGGGAAACAATAATTTGAGTGTCTAAGTTTAAGATAATCCTAAGGGATACTTCCTAAGGGATAACAAGTTCTAGGATTATAAGTTAAGAGATATATGTACAAGAAAATAAAGATGGAATGAAAGTGACAATGATTGTCAACAACAAGCCCCTCCCTTGGAATAAGGTCAACAAGGATCAAAGAAAGCAACAGACACATGGAAAACCATCATGTAATCAGCAAGCATAAATCTCTCGAGAATAAAACTTCACAAGACAACAACCTCAATCACGACATGATATCAACATGATATTTAACAACAAGGCATGTTAAGAGATGATTCAACATGAACTTTAACATGAAATAAACAATGAGAAATTATTTAAACAAAATCAAAAGTCTTGTGAACACAAAGTAAATAATACAAAGTAAACTTAAACAAAAATGAACTATTTTTTGGGTTTTTAAATATGAAAATGAAATAAATAGCAAGAAAGCAATAACATGTTCTTTTTGTTTCTTTTTTTTTGTTAAAATAAAGATGAAGGTTAAAACCATTGAAAAGAAAAATAAATAAAATTTAATACCATATATGTTCAACCAATGCCCATTTTCATGGGGGTTTTCACTCAACATATCACGACAAACACAATAGCAACTTGAATGGATAAAAATGAAGCCTTAATGAGGGTTTGAAATCAAGAAAGTTTACCTATTGGAGTGTGTCCAATGCACCTTCTAGAGTATTTCTACATGAGATGTGATGATGTCTACAGCTTCACTGAGCCCCCGGAAGTGTGTTGAAATGTTTGATTTTAATGCATTGGATGAGTTATATTTGATATAAGGGAAGTGGAAAAAATCGGGAGATTCGAGTTTTTGATTCTTATGTGACAATGGATTTTAGTGAGAATATGATATTTGGAAGAATTTCATGACCATTTCCCTTGAATTTTTCTTGAATTAATCCTCCATGAATCCTTGAATCTTCCCCTTTAATGAAGAAAACAAATGGGATATATATATATATATATATATATATATATATAATTCTTGATCCTCTCCATTCTTGAGTACCAAGACTACCCTGAGTATCAGCTTCTAATTACAAGTTTGCCACCAGTAATTACAAAACTGCCATTAGTAGTGTAAATAATGTTGATCCTCATGTTGATCCTCACGCTGATCCTCAACTGCTCTTTGATAATTACAACTTTGCCATTGCTTGGTGCCCAAGTATGGTATATTCCTTCCTTGATCCCCAAGCAAGTACAAATATTACCATTTTTCCATTGAGTGATGTTGATCCTCACACTGATCCTCAACTGCTTTTTGATAATTACAAAAATGTCATTGCCTTATTTTTTTATCCTCTTTGTGTTTCTTTCAAACATGTGATTTTCCTTCTTCGATTTTCTCAACTCAACTTGACCAAACTCAATTATTTCCCACACTTTCTCGATTATTGACTCGAAAAGTCCGCAGTCGACCAAAAAAATGTCAAAAGTCAAACTTTGACTTCAAGCATCTATTGACGTTTTAACAATTGAATCAAAATTCTTTGACTATTAATAGATCAAACTTCTCGAGCCATCTTAAACACATGAATGGGCCACAAAGATGCATTTGAAACCTTTGACTCACGTTCTAAGCCATGAGATCCTGGTGAACGTGAATTGATGCACACTCAAACTTGATTACAGATGGAGGGATACTCTTGATCAATATCCAAAGGTGCAACTTGCTTTAACTTGAAGAAACCCTAATTTTTGATCAGGTGCTATTGAACCTTTGAGGATCTCAATGTGAGGGCATCTTGTACTTGCCGTCTGACGGGAATAAGCTTCCTAGGAGTGTGAGGACTTGCTTGACTGATGATGCCTTCAAGATTTGACTGGCTAATTCCTTGAGCTCTTTGATAATTACAACTTTGCCATTGCTTGGTGCCCAAGTATGGTATATTCCTTCCTTGATCCCCAAGCAAGTACAAATATTACCATTTTTCCATTGAGTGATGCTGATCCTCACACTGATCCTCAACTGCTTTTTGATAATTACAAAAATGTCATTGCCTTATTTTTTTATCCTCTTTGTGTTTCTTTCAAACATGTGATTTTCCTTCTTCGATTTTCTCAACTCAACTTGACCAAACTCAATTATTTCCCACACTTTCTCGATTATTGACTCGAAAAGTCCGCAGTCGACCAAAAAAATGTCAAAAGTCAAACTTTGACTTCAAGCATCTATTGACGTTTTAACAATTGAATCAAAATTCTTTGACTATTAATAGATCAAACTTCTCGAGCCATCTTAAACACATGAATGGGCCACAAAGATGCATTTGAAACCTTTGAATCACGTTCTAAGCCATGAGATCCTGGTGAACGTGAATTGATGCACACTCAAACTTGATTACAGATGGAGGGATACTCTTGATCAATATCCAAAGGTGCAACTTGCTTTAACTTGAAGAAACCCTAATTTTTGATCAGGTGCTATTGAACCTTTGAGGATCTCAATGTGAGGGCATCTTGTACTTGCCGTCTGACGGGAATAAGCTTCCTAGGAGTGTGAGGACTTGCTTGACTGATGATGCCTTCAAGATTTGACTGGCTAATTCCTTGAGGTCTCTTGAAGTAATCCCTAATTCAAAAATGAACAAAACAAACAAGACAAAGCAACAAAACTTGGGTAGTTATACATGAAATGCTTGACCTAAAAAGGTGGGATCTTAGGGTTAAAAATTAGGGTGTGACAGTATGTTGTAGTCGAAGTCTAGTCAAACATGCTGGAGTCAAAGATGTGCATGTTGTAGTTCAAGTACACATGAGTTGAAGATGTGCATATTGTAGTCGAAGTTTCTTCAAGTGTGCAGTTATATAAGTTAGCTTATTTCTTAAGTTAGGTTAGTGATTAAGTTAGTTTGCAGTCTATAAATAGACTGCTCTCTCAGATTAGAGAGAGAGAGAGAGAGAGAGAGAGTTAAGCGTTGGTTGTTGTTATTTATATGTAATCTTTTGCCTTACTTGGAAAAGTGAATAGAAAACAATTTTAACCAATTCTTATTCCTCTTCTTTCTTTCTCTCTCTCTCTCTCTCTCTCTCTCTCTCTCTCTCTCTCTCTCTCTCGTAAACTAAAAGATTTTCTTGTATTTGTTTAAGAAACTCAATTTTTCTCATAGTCTTTATTCGTTTCTGGTGTGGCGTTTGTCACAACAAACTGGTGCGGCGAGCGTGGATCAAGATGCAGTCAACGAAGTACTAAATTGAGAAATTCACCAGAGTGAATGATTTCGATTTATGGTGCTTGAAGATGTAAGCTCTTCTGGTTCATCAGGCTTTGTTAGAAGCGTCGAAAGGATCAGAGAAAATGGATGACGCACTAATGGAGAAGGAGAAGACGACAATGATCGAGAAAATCCACAGTGCCTCCATATTGAACCTTGGTGATAAGGTTTTCTGGCAGGTCTCGAAGGAGAAGACGACAGTAGGTGTGTGGAGCAAACTCGAAGGGTTGTACATGACTAAATCCTTGGTAAATTGTCTGTACATGAATCAAACTCAGTATTCATTCAAGATGAGTGAAGATAGAGTCTTGACGGAGCAGAGAGATACCTTCAACAAAATGATTCTTGATCTTGAGAATATCGAGGTTAGTATCAATGATGAAGGTCAAGTGTAGTTATTGGTATGTTCTTTACCCAAATCTCATGCTCATTTCAAAGAAACTCTCTTGTATGGAAAAGATTCGTTGACCTTTGAAGAAGTTCAACCAGCCTTATACTTTAAGGATTTAAATGAATGAAAGGAGCACAAGCCATTTGTGTTAGTGAAAGTTTGTCCATTAAGGGGAAATTCTTGAAGAAAGATTGCAGGTTTGAGAAGAAGAAGGGTAAGGGTCAGCAGAAATCTTATGGTGGTGATGCTTCTGCAATTAGGTGTTATCACTGTAAAAGGGAAGGGTCATGCAAGAAATGTGTGTCCTGAACGCCTGAATAATCATGGAGGTAAGGATAATGGAAACACAACTATTGTGTAAGATGATTTTTAATCATCTGATGTTCTTGTAGTTTCGAGCATCGACTCTAGCAAGGAGTAGATTATGGATTCAGGGTGTACTTGGAACATGACTCCAAACAAAGACGTATTTGAGGAATTATGTGATCAAGATGGTGGATCAGTGTTGATGGGAAACAAGAAAGCATGTAAAATTGCATGTATTGGATCTGTAAGATTCTAGCTCCATGATGAGTCAATAAAGTTGTTGACAGATGTCAGGTATCTACTGGATGTGAAGAGAAATTTGTTTTCTCTTGGTGAATTCGACAAGAAAGGATATGTTTTTAGAGGAGAGTAAGGTATCCTGAAATTCATGAAAGGGTCGAAGGAAGTCTTAAAAAGCATGAAGAAACAAGGCTTGTATACCCTAGAGGTTGAGGTTGTAAGTGGTTCAGCAGGTTTGTCTTCCATGAAACCTGTGTCGAAGACAGAACTGTGGTATATTAGATTAGGCTATGTCATTGAAATGAGTCTTGTTGAACTAGGGAAACAAAATATATTAGGTGGTGACAAAGTCAAAAGGTTGGAGTTCTGCGAACCTTTTATGTTCGATAAATCATGCATAGTGAAGCTTAATAAAGGAAAACAAAGAACACATGGATCCCTTGATTACATTGATGTTGGTCTTTGGGGGTCTGCAAGGAATCCTTCACAATCAGGTGCAAGGTATTTTCTATCCATAATTGATGTGTATTCCAGAAACTCATGGGTATTCATCCAGAAGACTAAGGATGAATCCTTTGAGAATTTCAAAAGTTTGAAGACTCTTGTCGAAAATTAGACTGACAAGAAGGTCAAGAGGTCTAGAATCGATAATGACCTTGATTTATGCAATGAAGCTTTCGACAATTACTGTAGTACGTATGGTATTGCAAGGCACAAGACTACTACAGATACTCCTCAGCAAAATGGACTGATTAAGAGATTCAATCAAACAATCCTGGAAAGGGTTGGATGCGTGTTGGTTAGTGCTGGATTGAAGAATGTGTTTTGGGTTGAGGCTGTTATGACTACAACATACCTGATAAATAGGTGTTCATCGGTCGGGTTATCCACCAGATCTCGACAAACTTAGAGTATATGGTTGTGAAGCTTATGCTCATATTAGGCAAGACAGAGTCGAACTTAAAGCTCTAAGATGCATTTTTTTACTTGACGTTTTTCTTTATGAGCAACATACCTTTATGAAAGACACACCACGTACTCACCCAAAACCTTAAGGTGATAGGTGTATGAGTTCTCCCACTTATAAATGCTCATGTCTTCACATTTCTAATTAATGTGGAACTTTCCAACACTACTCACGCTTGTTATTCTCAACACGCCTCTTCAAGTGTGAGTCTATCCACAGTGCTCCCTTCAAGTAGAAGTTCTTTCATCCACATACACTTGTACCTCCATTGACATTTTTCAAGTGGACACTCTACACGACCATGTGGGGATACTTTCGATAAAAGTGAGTTGGTCCCTTCACTCGACGCAGTCTCTGATACCACTGTTGGGAGCAATTGGGGGGTCAACAAGAGGGAGCATTTTTTTACTTGGGATTTTTCTTTATGAGCAATGCACATTTGAGAGACAGACTACATACTCACCCAAATTTTTAAGGTGATAGACGTGTGAGTTCTCCTACTTATAAATGTAGGACTTTTCCACACTACTCACATTTATTATTTTCAATACAATAAACAATGTCCTATTTTAATTGAGAATGATAGGCCCAAAAAAAATTGCTAACTAAATTTCTTCTAAACTTCACATAAAGTTGGTTGAAAATTGGTATATATATATATATATTACAAAGCAGAAAAAAAGACTCCAATAAAGATGTTAATATTTCTTACCAAGCACAACATAAAATTGAGTTGAGCATGTACAGAAAATAATGCACCGAACTCTGATAAATTTAAAATTTCAAAATAATCATTGAAAAAAAAATTACAGTGCAATGTATATCTCGTTTAAAGGCTTATGTTATCTTTGGAGCCTTGAAATATTGATTATTGGGTTTTTCTGCAGGTCCTGATATATTGAGTGTAGTTCTAGCTTCATCAATAATGATTGAATCAACCTCATCAATGACACAGTAAGTGAAACCCTTAATAACAAACTCCTTAAAACTGCATACATTCCATAGTTTGGATATCATTGTGATATTAAAAGGATAAAAATGACCTATTTATGAAGGGTAACTTGCATAACAAGCAATTATTTATTTTGTTACGTTAGTTAAGAGTTTTTTCTGTTATTGCGTTAGAATTCTATTTTGTGCAGTTAGTTGTTGGTGTGTGTGCGCAATGGTATTATGAATGATATATGCAGTATTGGCTTTTAGGATCGACATTTTAGGATCGTAATTTTTTAGTAGAAAGTTGTTGTTACCAAATATAATTATACTGAGAGATTTAAAGATTATGGTTTTGTTAATCCATTTTTTCTTTTCTTTTATTAATGTTTCTCACATTTTTTAATAGTTTCGTTTACTACTTTATTTCATTTGTGGTTTATATGATTTTGTAATACATTGTTTTTATGTATGTGATTTAAGGATCCTGAGACAGTTATAAGAGCATGGAAGAATCCATCTCCATTTATTAACAACGAATGACTCTAATACTCTTATCAATAGTAACAAGAACTTTCTGATAAAGGGGTAGGTAGGTAGATCAATTTGTTGAAAACGTGCTTAGAATAGAGTCCGCGATTGACAAGACTATTTCATGAGATTTTGACCATCCTAACATAAAGTTGAAAAAAAATGCCTTGAATATCATACCTTCAAAATTAATATTCAGATTGTCACTTTTTTTTTTTTAGTGGCTTTATTAAATTATTATTCAGATATTCCCATCTCAGATGGCGATGACCTTTAGATTGGGTCCGCCATATGTGATGGCGTCTCTCCCTTTTTTTTTTTTTTTTTTATTTTGAAAAATGTTAAAAATGATTTTAATTCTTTTTTTAATATTTTAATTATTTAAATATTAAATAATAATATTATATTTAATATTTTTTAATAGTTTAATAAGGATTTATTTCTTTAATTCCTAATATTTTTTAAATAATTAATTAGTTATTTAATTGTATCAGTTTAATTAATTTTTAATAAATAAAATTGAATAATTTTATAATATTTAATTATTATTTTTCCGTCATTTTTTAAAATATTTTTTCCCTCCATATGACCTACTATAAATAGAGGTGTCGAATGCACAAAAAATCATTCTATTTTTTCCGTCCTTACCTAGTTGTTTCATCTATTTCATAATCATGTCTGTGGCGTGTGCTATTTTTTTTTTGAAGCAGATAAACAAATGAGGGTGTATTTGAATCCACAATGGAAGTTCCGACAATTGGTTTCTGCCATCAGTGCAGAATTTCGACAGTTGGGTGGTCTAATTCGATGCGTTAAGAAAAGTGAATATTATTGTCCCTACATAACTCTAACGGATGCCAGCCCAGATGGTACCTACCTTCATTACTGAGACCGGGTTGAAAATGATGTGGATGTCCAGTGTATGTTTTCCGCACATAGCGGAGAAGTTAACCGAGGCGTTGCAGATCCACTCGTCTTAGTTGTTGTTGTTTAATATGACAAAATGATCAATCATATTAGTTTGTTGTATTAGTAACCTTGTTGTATGTTTATTTTGAAGTTTTGGTTATGTTGTCATCCTGAATGAGTTGTAACATTATTTTGTTAAGCACAATATATATAAAAGTTGTTGTTGTTGTTGGAGAAGGACATACAAGATTTTCATAAATAAAAGTACGACAAAATAAAATAAAATTTGTTCCAAAACTAACTAGAAGGTCCAGCCCTGTTTGGACATTTTTTGCGCATATGTCCGATTTCGCGACAAAGGTCGCACCTCCTTTTTTCGTTTTCAATGTTGTTCATTTCAGTTTTTATCCGGCTACTGTTTGGACGACGTTTCTTTTTCCTCCGCATGCTGTCGTTGTGGCATAGAGTGTCACCTTCGTATTGCGGCCAAGTTGTATCAGTAGGGACCCCGATAAAGCTCTCCTCATAGACCTTAAATACGTTAACAACTTTGAACACATCAGCTATATGCATAGTGTAGTCCTGTCTGATGTTGGAACAAGCAGTAATTGCATGTGAGCAAGGGACATAGAAAGTTTGAAATCTTCCACACTCACACGTATGATTCCTTAGGTCGATGTTGTAATGGGTAGTCGGTCTACCATCATTATAAGTCGTTGTTTCTTGGACAAGAAAGCATAATCTTTGACTATCAAATTGCATAACGTTGTGGCTATTTGATTTGAGAGCTTCTTCCTCAATACCCTTCATGCAGTTATCAGTATACACTTGTCCAGAACCCAACGATTTAGTCCATTCATGTCCGCTTTTTCCAAAAAGGGTACCCAATCTGTAGTATGTTGATTTTACCAGAGCTGTAATCGGAAGGTTACGTGTGGCCTTCAGAACTAAGTTCGTTGATTCAGCGAGGTTGGTGGTCATATGGCCCCATCTTTTCCCTCCATCAAACGCCCTGGTCCATTTGTCTCTTGGAATATTTTCCAGCCAATTTAATGCATGTATGTTAGCTTTACGTATCTCTCCTCTGTAGTATTCGTATGTATACTCATTTAATGCATATCCTAAGCATGAAAAAGAAAAATAGATTAGTCTATGCAAGTTATGGTTAGAGGTATATAGAAAAATAGATTAGTCAAATTGCATAACGTTGTGGCTATTTGATTTGAGAGCTTCTTCCTCAATACCCTTCATGCAGTTATCAGTATACACTTGTCCAGAACCCAACAATTTAGTCCATTCATGTCCTCTTTTTCCAAAAAGGGTGCCCAATCTGTAGTATGTTGATTTTACCAGAGTTGTAATCGAAAGGTTATGTGTGGCCTTCAGAACTGAGTTCGTTGATTTAGCGAGGTTGGTGGTCACATGGCCCCATCTTTTCCCTCCATCAAACGCCCTGTCCATTTTTCACTTGGAATATTTTCCAGTATGTTAGCTTTACGTATCTCTCCTCTGTAGTATTCATATGTAGACTCATTTAATGCATATCCTAAGCATGAAAAAGAAAAATAGATTAGTCTATGCAAGTTATGGTTAGAGGTATATAGAAAGATAAGTTTAGAAAGATACCCATGCTAATAACTTTTTTGCAAAGTTTGTTGTCCCTTATTTCCCTCATAAAGTTTTGTGCTATGTACCTGATGCAAAAGACGTGTGAGGAGGGAGGATACTGCCAACCATTATTCGGGTTATTGTAGGCGCTTATTATCGACTTGTGTCTATCGAAGATCAAACACAGGTTGGGTTGCGGTGTAACGTGCCTTCTAAGATTTCTTAAGAAAAAACTCCATGCATCAACTGTTTCACCCTCTACCAATGCAAAAACAATTGGAAATATATTCCTGTTACCGTCTTGAGCAACGACCATTAGCAAAGTTCCCCTGTACTTTCCATATAACCATGTGTCATCCACTTGAACAACTGGTTTGCAAAATGCAAAACTCTTGATGCATGGTTGGAAAGCCCAAAAAAGACGATGAAAAATCCTAGCTCCACCAATTTGTGGCCCCTCGTTCAACCACACAGGAAGGGTTTCTAATTCTATGACAGTACTGGGTACAAATGTTTTCATGACCAATAACCATTATGGGAGGTCGTTGTATGATGTCTCCGAGTTGCCATAAATAGAAGCAATAGCCTTGTTCTTAGCAATCCATGCCTTCTTGTAAGAAATGGTGTAGCCAAATCCTCCACGTAGTACTGCCCTTTTCCACGGAGGCCCTACATGTGAAGTTGCATCCTTTGTGTTCACAAATGATTATAAGCCGTTTTGTATCTGACTTATAAACTTTATAGTCAAGACCATTTCTGATGTGAAACTGTCGTATGCCAAACACACAACGTTCTTTGTTTTCAAATTCCATACCAAGTAACCCACCTTCGATCCGAAGCGGCTGTGGTGCTTCAAATATTGAGACATCTACATCATCCATGTATGTTGGATTTCTCATGTGGAGTGGTGGATTGTAAAGGTCCAGCACTTCATATTGTTGCCCAACTTCAATATCATTGTTGGAGTCGTCGCTATCTCCGGTAAAAAGATGATGTGCATTTTTTTATAATCTTCTATTTATTTATTCTTTATATTTGAACCTTTTTTTACTCTATAATTTTATTCTATATTTTTTACTCTACATACTTATTGTATTAATGGTTGTATTAGGTGGAACCCGATAGAAGTTTTCGACCGCGAAACCACAAGCAACTTGAAGCCCCACAATTAAAATTATCGTTATTGAAACAAGCAGGTTTCACAAATATATACCATTTGCACGATATCACCATCGATTTGAGTTTCATATATGCTTTACTCGAACGATGGAGAACCGAAACCCATACGTTCCACTTTCCAATGGGTGAGTGTACAATATCATTGAAAGATGTTAGTATGCTTTTGGGTCTCCGTGTGAATGGTAATCCAGTGGTAGGACCTACCGAGCTTCCCTTATCAACATGGGCTGAGTTTTTAGGTCAACAACCACCTAGTAATGTAATTAAAGGTAGACGCATAAGTTTAAGTTAGTTTAAAGAAATTTTTAGAAACAATTATGTTTCTAAAAATTCAACACACGAGGAACTTGCTTTATATGTAAGGCAGTATATATTATTATGCATTGTGCTCGTGTTGTTCCCCGACAAAGGTGCCAAACATATTAATTCTATGTGAATTCCATTTATTAATGACTTGGACAAGTGTGGTACTTATAGTTAGGGATCAGCTGTATTGGCATATTTATATAGAGAAATATGCAAAGCAACTGATATTACTATTGATGGAATGGGGGGTTGTGTTATTCTTTTACAAGCGTGGGGATTTTCAAGAATGCCATTTTTGGCACCCGTCAGTTCTAACACACCAAGATACCCGTAGCATCATTGTAAGTTTCTATTTATTCTTCTATCTCTATTATTTAAATTTTTTAAATATGCTAATTTTTTTCTTTTAGTTATTAGATGGGTTACAGACCACAAGAAGAAGAAAAATTGCTCTCACAACCCTCGCCATTACCTCACCGGTTACCGTCTCCTCATAGATCGCATGTTACCAGAAAACGTAATTTTACCACCATTAATTATTTTTATATATTCCAATAAATATTTTGCTAGAACTAATATTTATTATTCATGCATTTAGAGTTCAAATGGAGGCCATATCTTGAATATTCACCATTACAAAATGACGATCATCTGATTTGGAATGCTACCACCCCTATCTTATGTTTATGGATTGTTGAGATGCATCAGTCTGATAGGGTTAAATTGCAGTTTGGGTATTATCAAGAAATATCTAGCCCTCCAAAACGCCTCCAAGATAAACATAATATCACTGTGCAAGAGTCAAGGAAGTACGCCTACACGGATCTAAATAAATCTGAACGTAGACTTTGGGCAAACAGACAATGATTATGCTTGACTAGGGTACCGTTTCAAGGAGAAATGAAACCAACTCAAGAATATTTGAATTGGTTTCATACCCTCCCATTTCAATACGCATCAATGGAACAATTCTTAATTGACCCCCGTCGAAGTTATCCCACACAGCTGGTGTCAAATCAACCACGACCGAATTTCCAATACCAGCACACATCCACATCCACATCATACCAATCCCAAAACTACCAACCACAGACTCAACCTACACCAACCCATTACACCTACCAAACTCCTCAACAACAACCACACTACAGTTATCAAACCCAACAATAACAACTCCACCGGCCACCACGACACCACACACCAATTCCACAAACAAACTTCGATTACTCAAACACAAACCAACCATCCTCATCTCTCGATGTGTCCGACTATTATGGCATAACCATCGAACCTACAACCCTAAACCCTACCCAATTCTCACAAGCATTTAACGACGTTCCTCCAAATGACTTTTTTTAGAATTTTGAGCCATTTCAAATTTTCCCAAACCAAACTTCCGTCATTCCGACCTCTACCAATTCGCCCACAACTTCGACCACTCTTCCACCTAATCCAATAGAAAATGTAGGTCGTGGTTTCAGAACTCTTATTCCTGCAAGATGTGGAACCGGTAGTCATTTCCTTGATGAAGATTCAGAGGAAGAGGAAAATTAGTTTTTTTTTGTGGCACAATCCTATTGTAATTTATAATTCTATATATGATATTGTTTTTTCCTAATTTGTCATTTAAAAATATTTAATATTCAATTTTATTAAATAAAAACTAATTAAATATCTTAAATTAAATACTTCATTAAATATTTAAATAAAAAAAATTGAAAAATTAATATTCTCCTTAAATATAATATCATTAATTAATACAACATTAAAGAAATAAATCCTTATTAAGCTATTAAAAAAAATTTATTAAATATAATATTATTATTTAATATTTAAATAATTAAACTATTAACAAAACAATTAAAATCATTTTTAACATTTTGAGAAAAAAAAAAGAAAAAAAAAAGAGGGGCGCCATCTCAAATGGCGGACTCAAACGAAGACCATCTCCAGCGGATGGTTTCTTCTACTTGTTCTCCAGCTGTACATTGAAAAAGCACTTTTAGTGTTGTGCCAGGTGGAGGTGGTTGCATTGTAATGCAACGGTACTATTCATTATTAAATCAATATATTAATTTTCAGCCTTTTCTCTTTCTTCCAATTTGAATAGAAATAACACTAGCAAATTAATCTCTCAAATTATTGTACCGTTGAAAAATTATCAATTAATATATATTGTACCTTTGAAAAATTGTCTCACAAGTTAATATGTATTGTACCGTTGAAAAATTGTACCGTTGCTCAACGGTTACTTTTTTTTTATATTTTAATTTTAATAATTTATTTGGTTATAAATAGAAATAAATGATAATCAAACTTTATCTCACAAGTTTATTTCTTTCTCACAATTTTATCATTTTATTCATATTATTTTAAACTTTACTCTCACAATTGCATCTTCTTAACCTTCAATTGACCATATATTTTACCTAAATTTTCATCTTTATACTTCAAATTATTATTGTTAAGGTCAAATGGACCCTAATCAATATAATTCTCAACAATCTATGTTTCATCTCATGCAAAATTATCAAAACTCTAATCCTCAAACTTCTCAATTTCCCTCACCTCCAACAAACTCTACCGTATTTTGTCTGTCACCAAACAACCCAAATATGTATTTTAGACCTCAAATAAATACTCATGGGATGAACTTTTCTCATCATGAAACCGAAACACCGTATGGGTTTATGTCCGAACGCCAAGTTCCACAATTTTCAACTCAAGTTGGTATTGAAAATATTACAATTGAAAAGGAACAAAGGCGTTCTTTTAAAAAAAAAAACCTCAAGAGGTATTCACAAGGGAAGAAGATACACTTCTTATGCAATCATGGCTCAATGTTTCAAAGGATCCAATTGTTGGAGTTGATCAAAAAGTCGACAGCTTTTGGTTAAGAATCACCGATAATTATAACCAATATCGTGGGCAGTCACGAGAAAAGCTACAAGGCCAATTAAAATCTCGATGGCATTGAATAAATGGTCTTGTTCAAAAATTTGTTGGGTGTTACAGACAAGCTGTTCATGGAAAAAAAAGTGGGGCATCGGAGAAAGATATCTTAATCAATGCACATGCTTTTTTTTCTCAAGATGAAGGTGCACCATTCAATCTTGAGTATGCATGGCGACTTTTAAAAGATGAACCTAAATGGATGGGAGCATCCACCGAAAATTCTTCAAAGAGAATAAAGAATTCTGCTAGCGGTGCATACACGTCATCGTCAAACTCAGAGGCACCTTCAAGTTATGAGTTTAACTCATCATCTCCTATGGAGCGTCCAATGGGACAAAAGGCAGCAAAACGAAAAGGAAAAGCAAAGGAAAATACAAATGCAACTGAACCTCCTTCTAGTGTTATGCATGATACAATGAATAAAAGAATGGCAGTAATGGAAAATTTAGCACGACTTAAGGAGGAAGAAAACAAATTAGTCAAGGAAAAGATGGAGTTTGAAGCAATGCAATTCATCATGTCAGACACTTCTAAGATGACTGATAGTCAACATGAATTTCATGAAAAATATTGTAACAAACTAAAAGAAAAATATGGATGGTAATAATATGCAATGTTCTAGTATTATTATATTTAAGTATTATGTAGTACTTGTTATGTATCAACACCTATTGTAATAATATGCAATGTTCTAGTATTCAAACTAGTCGTTATTCAAACTAGCCGTTATTCAAACTAGCCGTTATTCAAACTCGCCTTATATACTTTCATTCTTCTCTCATTTTTCTATCATCCTTCTCTCAGTCTTCTATCATTTTCTTATCATCCTTCTCTCATTCTTCTCACATTTTTCTATCATCCCTCTTCTCACATTTTTCTGTTATCCGTATGTTGGCATATGGATCTTCCGCTGACATTGTAGACGAATATGTTCGAATTGGTGAAAGCACTGCAGTTGAGTGCTTAGAGAGATTCGTAAGGGGCGTGAATGAGGTATTCGGGGATGAGTATTTAAGAAGGCCTAATAACAATGATGTTGAACATCTTTTACAAATGGGGGAGTCATGTGGATTTCCAGGAATGCTAGGTTCCATTGATTGTATGCATTGGGAATGGAAAAATTGTCCTGTTGCATGGAAAGGACAATTTTGTCGAGGTGATCATGGTAAACCCACAATCATGCTTGAAGCAGTGACATCACAAGACTTATGATTTGGCATGCATTTTTTGGCATTGCGGGCTCAAACAATGACATTAATGTGCTAAACCAATCCAATGTGTTTAACGATATTTTGGAAGGACATGCTGCTTCTGTACAATATACAATTAATGGGACTCCATATAATATGGGGTATTATTTAGCGGATGGTATATATCCTGAGTGGGCTACATTTGTTAAGACCATCTCAATGCCGCAAGGAGAAAAGAGAAAACTATTTGCACAATACCAAGAATCAGCTAAAAAGGATGTGGAACGGACATTTGGAGTGCTTCAATCTCGATTTGCAATTATACGTGGCCCAGCGCGTGCTTGGCATATGGAAACCCTCAAGCATACCATATATGCTTGCATCATATTGCACAACATGATTGTTGAAGACGAACGACACACATACGGAGGTGATTTTGATTACTCTTATGATAATGTAGATGACAACAACTCAACGACTGAAACATTTAACGGTCCTCATCCGAATCTTGCAACAAGACTACAAAGAAGAGCAAGTCTTCGTGAAAAACAAGTTCATCGCCAACTTCAAGGAGATCTAGTCGAGCATATTTGGAAATGTTTTGGACATGAGGATGATGAAATTTAAATGATGAATTATGTGATGTTATTTATTTTATTGTTTTTAATTTTATGTCATGTATTTGAGATTAATTTTAATTATTAATTCAAATTTTATGTTTAATTTTAATTGTATTTATTTATATTAATTAAAATTTAAATAATTTAAATTATTATTTTAATTAAAATAAATTTTAATATAAATAATATATTAAATAAAGTGGTGGGACCCAATATGAGTTCTTTAGAGTTGCACCATTTGAGTGAAAATTGAATTAATTGCTTGAAGATGATGTGTTTTGATAAATCCCACAAAAAAAACTTAAAAGTAGGTTGCACCATTGAAGATGCTCTATGAGTCTGACACGTCGCCATCTAAAATAATGATGTCTGAATAATGATTTAATAAAGCCATTAAGAGAAAAAAAAATTGATACTACTAATATGGATATTAATTTTGAATGTGTGGTATTCAAGGTAGGAGTATTTTTTTCAGTCTTGTGGCAGGATGGTCAAAATCTCCTATTCCATGCAAGGAAAAGTCAATCTGTGAGGTGTTAGGACCTACGAAACACTTGTCAAATTTTAATGCTAGTACTAAGAATACTAGAAAGAAGAACGCTCTATGCACTTTATTGGATTTCGAGTTGGCAGTGCAAACGGTAGCAAAGGAGGTGGAATTCAAAAATAAAAAGGCCCATTTCAAGGAGGTTGGGTTAGGTGGGCCTTCAGCGCTTGTAGCAGAAATTTTAATTTGCCATCCCTACTAGCACCCCCGTAATTTTCTAAACTGTTTTTGAAAAAAAATTGAAACAAATTTTCCGAAGGAAATTTTTGATAGGTAAATCAGAATTTCCAATACACATTAAATTACCGGTAGTGTATTTATAATTTTTAGTATATAAACTTTTTTTAAATTTACATGAACTTATAAAGAAAAATGTCCAGTAGTTCATATTTAATAAAAGAATAATTTTTTTAACATTATTAGATATTTTGAAAAGTGCTGTAGTTTACTGAAAATTTTAAAAAGTGCCAAAGTTTCGAAAATTTCAAAATTTTCAATTGTGTAAAAAAATTCAAAAAATTTGGAATTTTTATTTTAAAAATTCAGTATAGTTCAATTTTGTTATGGAAAATTTTGAAAAATTCAAAAAAATTCTGGTACTGACTACAAATTTCCAGTAAAAACAAATAGATTTCGAAAAATTATGATTTATGCAAAAGGATATAAAGGGGATGGGGTTTGGGGTTGCCAGGTACAAGTGTGAGGGTGGCAAGTAAAAACTTCCTTGTAACAAGTAACAGAAGTCCAAATCAATTGGAATCTCAAAGTGTGGACTCTATTCAAGAGGTGGAGTTGTTCAAACCGTCTTATTTATCTATTCTCAAGCCGCTAGCTTCACTTAGACGAAAGCCACATGTCATTCCTTCACCTTCTAACCACTCTAATTTTTATCAACAAAATTTTTTGGAGGCTCAATCATGGGTCAGGCTGGGTCAATTAAGTTCGCTGATCTGTTTGTCGAATAATTGTGTTTTGGATCTCTTAAGTTTTAAGAATTATAAATATGTATATCTATCACTTTGATTAGTATGACTTGAAGACCCCAAGACATAGGGAATATGTGGTAATCCTAGTTAGATAGGCAATGACAAAAATTCCTTAAAATTTTAAAATTTGGGGAACTTTTGGAGATTCAAAAAAGATTGAGAAACACTTCTAAACACTTTGAATTTGTGTGATGTATATATAAAAAGAGTTGAAGAAATTGAAAAACACTTGAGTAACAAATATGATTTCTTTTTAAAAACTTTTGCAATTATTTTATTGTAATTCAATTGTAAAATTTGTAACAATTTTTTAATGTATAGTAAATCATAGACCACTCTACTCTAGGGTAGATTGATTTCAATAAACAAATTTTTTAGTGTACTTATTTTTTATCTTTTTTTTTTTTTTAATGTACAATTATTTATGGTGTTGTTTTGTTCTTTGAAACTATTTATTTTGATTATCATTATTATTGTTTTTCCCACACATTTTTATTCTTGTTTTATATTATTAGACTTCACAAACTTCACCACAAAAAAGTCTTCGTGTGATTCAACATTATAAATTTCACATAAAGAAAAATAAGTAGGATAACATAAAGAAAAACTGCACTCATTATAAACGGAAGAAAAACACGAACAAGAAAAACGGAAAGTTGATTTGATACTTGTAATTTGAAAACAAACCAGATTGTTTACAAAACGACAATGGGAAACAGATAGGTGTATCCAATATCCATCCGTGATGAGCGACGTGATTATGAAAAAGTGCTTTGAAAAAAGCAAAAGCTATGTTAGTAGTGGAATGGTGTGAAGTGCACGTCCTATATACCCAAAATGCAAACCTTTGGTTGGTCAAAACTCAATACATATCTATCTACAATTTGGGTTTCCTTACGGTCCCACCCATGCAAGACCTATCAATATGAATGTGATATTCTAATCATAGACTAATTCACTGTGTACCTATATCTATGCAAATAAAAAGTTAATATGAAAATGGAATAGTTAATAGTACTACATTATTCAATTAATTTTTTTTTTCTTGTGGGTGCAACTTGTAAAATATTACTGGTATTGAAAGCTAAGAAAAAGAGGGTCATACATCTACTATCTAGATGAGGAAATGTAAGTTTTTTCACATAGCTAAGTGACCTAACAATACCTAACAATGTGATTTCTAAGTAGTTGGTGATGGTTACTTGACTTCGATGTGGCTTGACCGGAAAAAAAGAGACCATATTTGTGTAATTTGTACATGGAAGAGAATATCACGTAACAGCGGGATCTCATGATTTTTGGTATTTTGTCTCGAATAGTTTTGATGTAATATTTTAGGATATGATGTAGTAAAAATAGTTAATTACCTTTCCGTTTAGGTATTTTACCTCTTAAACATGTTTTTTTACACAAACCTCTTAAACATATTTAAACTCCGATTTAATACTATTTTGTTCTGGTAATTAGAAATGGTGATTTGAGTGGAATCACTTTGTTTGGTGTAGGATGCTCACTCATGCGGCAGAAACGGAGTGGATAAACTGCAATGTTAGTATTCCACCATCTATGTCGATCAATGAATTCAAGTATTGAAGTAAAATATGGTTAAAATTATATATACATTATATATGACAGACGGTGATGTATTCAGAAACATGAAGAAACAACAAGCGTTAAACCTGGAATAAGAACACTTGCAAACGCAAAACATGTCAAATAAGCTCTGAAATCCACCAGATAAAGAAAATACTGAATTTTATTAACTGAAAAAATAACCCTACCGACCAATCCTAAAAGTGTTTAAATAAAAGAAACCTTAATGTAAAAATTATATAAAAAAAACAAATAAAAAAGAAATTACAGAAATTGTGGAAAAATAAAACAGAAATTGCTGAAATTGTGGAAAATAGGAAATTGTTGTTTTCGAGACTGATTCTCTTTTCGAAAAGGTATAATACGAGTCGTTCTAACATCGGACGCCAAACATGTCAAGTTTAGGCTTTGAATTTTTTAGTATGACAGACTTAGGCATAACAAAGCCTAACATAACCTAATCTATTCTCACCTCCTAATTGTGATACATAATGCTGAAGCTAAGCTATGATGTTGTGAACCTTAGATTCATCAAGTTTATTCATTCAAAGATTAAAACTTCATAAATGATCTAGCATTCAATATATAGGAGAGTTAAAATATGGTTTAATTCTAACAAAATCCTAACTAACTGCAACCAATTTATACAGTTATAGCTAAATTAAAAAAATCCTAATTAACAGTCATAAACAACTAAATGGACTAAGTACTAGACTAACAGATTCTAAAACTAATACTTATAATACTCCCACTTCAAGCGCAAGGTGGTTGCAAACCAACTTTGAGCTTAACTCTAAGATCAAGAAATACTGTAGCGCCTAGAGCTTTGGTAAATGTATCAGCTATCTAAAGTGAAGCATGAACATGTTGGACAACTTAATTTGATAGCAGGCCCACTCGTAAAACAAGAAGGCCCATCAGATTAAGTGACTATGTACTCAATTAATATGAATTTTAGATTTATATTTTCAGTCTAGTTTAATTCATCCTTTGGGCTGGGCCCTATTAGCTGACCCAGTATCAAAAATTTTGTATTTAAGCAAATTGTATTTGGGTGATTGGGTAGAGAAAATATTCAGAATTTTATTCCTTTTCTTATTTCGTGTGTACTCAATGGAAAACCCTAGATTTGGTAATAATTGTTGATCCCCTTGCATCATTGGTGCTTTCATCTTGAATCCATGGCTCCCCCTAAACCAAACCAACCCACCCCTCAAGAAATTGTTGAACAAGCTGTTCAAACCTCTCATCTCCACATTGATAATGCTATTACCCAAATACACTCAGATATGGATGAACACTTTGATATTGTTCGCACAGATCTTGAGAAAACGCAGCGCAACCTTGGCAATATCAACACTCGCTTGGAGAATGATAAGCAAATTGCATATTCAGGGTATAAGTCCATTATGACTGCGCTCAACAAGCTGGTCCTTCAAAAACCTTTGCAAACTACTGTTACTAATTCTGCAGCAGCTGGTCCTTCAAGTATTACCCAACCCCCTTTCTCTATTCCCATGGTTACCTCACCGCTTTCCTCCGTTATTTCACCCATGAACACACCTCTCCGGCAGTCAGCCACAATGCTCACATACCCAACTTCACCAACGTCACAGCCCTTTCTCACACCCCCACAATACAAATTCCAAACACATTCCCAACATACCCATACGTTCAAACGACCTATCCTCAACACACTACGTATCAACAACCAATTCTACACCAGATCCCCTTTAACCAAATCCCCCATATACCCCCTTTACCCCCTTTTCGGACACCGAAATTAGAACTTGCATTGTTTGATGGCACAAACCCTTTGGAGTGGTTATTCCAACCAGACCAATTTTTTAGTTTTTACAATTTACCTCTTGAAAATAGGTTGTCTACGATATCTTTTTACATGAAAGGAGAAGCCCTAGGCTGGTTTAAGTGGATGCATCATAATGGATTCCTATCAGATTGGTTCTCTTTTACTAGAGATTTGGAATTAAGGTTTGAACCATCTACATTTGCTAATCACCAAGCAGAACTGTTCAAACTCAAGCAAACAAGTTCTGTTGTGGAATACCAAGCAGCTTTTGAAAAATTGGGCAACCAAATTAATGGTTTACCACAGGATGCCATCTTAAACTGTTTTATTTCTGGATTGATTCCAGAAATTCAAAATGAACTTGCTATTCACAAACCCACCTCTATTTCACAAGCTATAGGGTTGTTTAAGCTTATTGAATCTAAATTAAGAGAGGCCAAACCTAAATATCAAAAACCATTTTCACCTACTTACACCAAGCCCAATTCACCAGTCCAAACCACTGCCCTCATGCCAAATCCTCCCAAAAAACCCCAACCACCCCAAACGGCTAAATTCCCTATTCGCGGCTTGTCCAATGTCCAACTCCAAGAGTGTCGCGCTCAAGGGTTATGCTTTAATTGCGACGAGAAATTCATCCCCGGCCACAAATGTTCAACCGGAAAATTCCTTTTGTTATTGGTTGATGATGAGGAATTTTCCATCGAAGACAACACTACTGCAATAGAAGAGCCTGTCCTTAATACCGAGCAAGATGAAACTTATTTTCAGTTATCTCCGCAAGCTGCTTGTGGTCAATTATCCCCCAAAACACTTAAATTCCATGGAACTATTCTTGGACTACCTGTCACGGTTTTGATTGACACAGGCAGTACACATAATATCTTGCAACCACGCATTGCCCAACACCTCAAGCTTCATACTTCATCAATTCCTAATTTTTCGGTTATGGTCGGTAATGGCTCTAAACTAATTTGCTCATGCCTTTGCCCTGAAGTCCCTATCACACTCCAAAACAATGTGTTTACACTCCCCTTTCATTTACTTCCTATCGAAGGCGCTGATGTTGTCCTAGGAATGGAATGGTTGCGGACTCTTGGCCCTCTCATGGCTGGCTTTTCAATTCCTAAACTCTCCTTCACATACCATAACAATCACATCACAATTACGGGAGAAGCTAAAACCTTTCCCTCACCCTCTTCTTACAACCAAATTTGCCAGCTTTTCCATACCGACTCAATTGCCTCCATTCACTTACTACTTTACCAACCTACAAATCCACCGGATTCTTCATTACCAACACTAAATTCCACTTTAATTAATTCATTACCCACTCCCATCCCACACCAAATCTCCAAAATAATTAAGTCCTTCACACCCATTTTTCAAAAACTACAAGGCCTACCCCCACCTCGACCCCATGACCACCACATCCCAATTTTACCAAACATTGCCCTTGTTAACGTTAAGCCCTACAGATACCCTCATTCCCAAAAGGATGCCATGACTGCCATTATCAGAGAAATGCTACAAGAAGGTATCATAAAACCCAGCAACAGCCCTTACTCATCACCTGTTTTGTTAGTTCGAAAAAAAAGATGGCAGTTGGCGTTTTTGTGTTGATTATCGAGCCCTAAACGCTGTAACAGTTCGCGACCGTTTCCCTATCCCGGCCATAGATGAAATTTTTGATGAATTGGGATCGGCAACTATTTTTTCTAAGATCGATCTTTGATCTGGTTATCACCAAATCAGAGTTACACCAGAGGATACACACAAAACAGCTTTCAGAACTTTTGATGGCCATTACGAGTTTTTAGTTATGCCCTTCGGCCTTACTAACGCTCCTAGTTCGTTTCAATCCGCCATGAATGACTTATTGCGTCCTTTTCTACGCCGGTTTGTTTTAGTTTTTTTTTATGACATTTTAATATATAGCTCCTGCATTAGTGACCATGCTCATCATTTAAAACTAGTTTTAGGTTTACTTTCATCCCATCAATTTTATGCCAAATTATCAAAATGTGTGTTTGTTGTTCCTAGTGTTGATTATTTAGGTCATATAATTTCAAGTGAAGGTGTAACCCCAGATCCAACGAAAATTCAAGCAATATTGGATTGGCCTATGTAACACCCCAATTTCTATCGCGGATAAATAATACATAAATAAATCAGAGTAAATAAAATTTTGTTCTTAGACAGAAACAAGGATGTCACATTTAAAGAAAGAAAACACAATCCATGCTCATAAATTTGATACATAACACAAAAGGGAATAAACATAAAAGGGAAACTTTTTCCAACAAAAGGAAAATTCAATTATGGAATAAACGGAAAGATCCATAACTGACTTGTTTTACAAAATAAATTGTTTTATAACATCAAAATATTCATACAAAGGTAATACAAAATAGATCCAACAAATGTATACATATATAACAAAAGTGTTCTCCGACTCCCGTGTTACGTATCAGAGCAGACAGACCGACAAAAGGATGGAGAACTAATTTTCATAAAAGCCTCCAAGATACTAATTTGCAATTGCCTCACAGGGCATCAAACCACAGCAGAAGGGTGAGAAATAACAACTAAATCAAGATTGCATAATAATATGCAAACACATATAAATTCACATGCATAACTATTCTCACCACAAGCATCACATACTAATACATATAGCATACCACAGATACATAACATATTTCTAATAATCCAACCACATAACATATATCAATTATACCAACATAATCACATATTCACACATAAGGCATACCAAAGTTATGACATATGAAAACACACCACCACATCACATATATTCATATATAGCATATCATAGATAATTAATACAATCATTGTAATGTACAACATCCCCACAAAACATAGCATATGTCTATACATAAAACATATCACCCATAACCAATGCATATCAAATTACCAATGTTATCACGAGCCCAACACATAATCAATCAATTCATAATTTCCCACACATAATCAACCCATTCACAATTTCACACACATAATCAATCCATTCACAATTTCCCACACATAATCAATCCATTCATGATTTCCCACACATAATCAATCCATTCATGATTTATGCAAATGCACAGAGACCGACACAACAACTCTATGCATGCGGTACCATTCCATCCATCATTCTCATCATAATTAATTCACTCAGGAATTATTGGAATCATCGCTTATTACTTAGTGTAACTCCCCGTCGGGCAAACGATGTTTCCCGTCGCTTTAGGTCCTCTTTGTATAAGGCTCGCGATGTTTATTGATCGCTTTAGGTCCTCTTTGTATAAGGAACACGATCCGATCGCTTTAGGTCCTCTTTGTATAAGGCACACGATCGTCTATAACGTCGCTTTAAGTCCTCTTTATATAAGGCACACGATCGTTACAGCAGATTCCATCTGGAATCGTTTTGTCACTCACACCCCACAAAGGCACACGACATCACAAGGTGCATATCATGATGCATGTCATATCAACGACTCATGACAATAAAATGCACATTCACAAATCAACAATATGAATTATCTCATCATCATTATTCATGCATTGGAAATCAATTCAAACAATGCCTTTACTTGCCATAAGGCCACCAAACAACACACATTGAATTTCACATAAACAATGCATTTCATCATAATCCACAAACCACAACAATTAGCATTTTAGCATATACACTCATATCAATTCACATCAAGAATTACTCACCATCAACCACACAATCCTACCATCATACAATGATACTCACAACACTAGGATTCACGCCACGAAGGCTACCCACAACAACATACATTAATACCATACATTTGTATTCAAGTCAACAAAGTATTTTGCCATAAGGCCACAATAATTACAATAACTTATCACATGCTTCCACATCATATAACAGCACACAAGCTATACGTTATATATCAAAGCATATCGCATGATAACACATCAATCGCACACAATTACGATGGTAAAAGTCGACAAAACGACATGTTTCCAAATTCCCGACACAATTAAATCGGCCACTAATCTCAAAACCATTTTTATAAGAAAGAACATTTCATTAGCTTTCCAACGGTACTAAGAACGTCTCGATCCGAGTTACGGATCAAAAGCTATGAATTTTCAAAGAAAAGAATTTATTGAGAAACAACCAGATTCGCCTGGCGACTTAGGATTTCGCCTGGCGAATCGCCCTTCGCCAGCACTTCGCCTGGCGAACTAGTGGCGAACCACAATTTTAGAAAAACCCAAGAGTTCCAGTAGCTAACACATTTCTGTCTCCCCGTTTTCGCCTGGCGACTTATGATTTCGCCTGGCGAATCCCTCTTCGCCAGCACTTCGCCTGGCGAACTAGTGGCAAGACCTAATTCGCCTGGCGAATCCCAATTCGCCTGGAGAATCGCATCAGAACCAGAATTTTACTGTTGTGGGTTACACGGTTCCAAACCCCAAAATCCAACTTTCTCTAACCAAAACATTTTCAATCAATCAAAACAAGTATTAACAATGTTCATACATATAATACGATCATACTACTTGATTCGTATCGATTTCCAACCGCGAAAACATCAATTCTATCGAAATGATCACAATTCCAATCAAGTGGAAAACATATATTTTTCAACCAAACATTCAAACAAATACATACATATACAAGCAAGATATAACCGAAACTTCTCACCCTTACCCGATTAATCGCGCTTGAAACGGACTATTGAAGATTTCCTCTTCCCCTCTCTTTTCCTTCCTCTTCCTTTCTTTCCTTTCTCTTTCTTTTCTCTCTTTTTCTCTCAAATCTCTATTTATAAAAATATATAATTTTTCTAAAATATCTAACCCCTCAAAATGATCTTTTTACCCCTCGGCTCAAATATCTCGCAAACGCTCTCAAAACGCGATAAAACATAATAACGATGAAAAATAATATATTGTCAAATAAAAGTCAAGAATAAAATAATATAAAAATAAAAATAATTAAATCGACTCGATTAAATAAATCAGACAAAATGGGGCGTTACAGCCTACGCCACGTTCGCTCACGGCACTCAGGGGTTTTTTAGGGCTCACCGGCTTTTATAGACGTTTTGTTCGTCATTACGCCTCTCTCGCCGCTCCTCTCACCGATCTTTTGGGTTCCACTAAATTATCTTGGAGTACATCAGCAGATACAACATTTACAATTTAAAAAAAAAAAGATGACAGAAGCTCCTATTCTGCGACTCCCAGATTTTTCACAAGTCTTTGTTCTTGAAACTGATGTTTCAGCAGTGGCAGTCGGAGCTGTTCTATCGCAGCAGGGTCATCCCTTAGCCTTTTTCAGCAAGAAACTATGTAACCGGATGCAGGCATCTTCAGTGTATATCAGAGAGATGTATGCAATCACTGAAGCCATCAAGAAGTGGCGTCAATATTTGATCGGGCGGAAATTCCATATCTACACTGACCAAAAAAAGTTTGAAAAATCTGTTAGTACAAACTATCCAAACGCCCGAACAACAAAAGTGGGCAGCGAAGTTGCAAGGATTTCATTTTGACATTTTCTACAAACCTGGAGAAGCAAATCAAGTGGCCGACGCCCTCAGCCGTAAACAGTATGATGATGCTGCAGTTTTCCTTTCCACCTCCTCGCCAGTTCCAGTTCTCCTGTCCCAATTAAAAAGTTTCTATGAATCCAACGCTGAAGGTAAAAGACTAATACAACAGGCCCAAACAGATACTGCAATGCAACAACTTTATCATTCAAAAGACGGTTTGCTATTCTACAAAGATAAAATTTTTGTACCTTCCACTCAAGCCCTGCGGGAAGCCTTAATCACTGAGTACCACTCCACTCCCACAGCGGGACATTCTGGCCTTCAACCCACCTTAGCTCGGTTATCTTTTTCCTTTTCGTGGCCTGGTATTTACAAAGATACAAAAGATTTCATTAAGAAATGCTCAGTCTGCCAACATAACAAATACATGCCAAAGAAAAAGCAAGGACTCCTACAACCTTTGAACATACCAACACTAGTCTGGGATGAATTAAGCATGGATTTTATTACTCACTTACCCAACTCTTTTGGTCACACGGTTATCTAGGTTGTATGTGACAAGTTGACAAAGTTTTCACACTTCATTGCCTTTCCTACGAATTTCACAGCGAAGGATTTAGCTCTTCGTTTCTCTGTGGAAATATGTCGTCTGCATGGTGTTCCTTCCTCCATCGTCTCCGATCGCGACCCACTCTTCCTTAGTACCTTTTGGAAAGAGCTATTTCGCGCCCAAGGAACTACACTGAAGTATAGCTCAGCCCATCACCCTGAAACGGACGGCCAGACGGAGGTAGTTAATAGATGTTTGGAAACATATTTGTGCTGTTTTACAAGTGAAAACCCAAAAAAATGGTTCCGATACTTACACTTGGCCGAGTTTTGGCACAACTCCGCTCACCACTCCTCCATCAACATGTCTCCGTTCGAAGCACTTTATGGACGACCCCCTCCATCTTTTACCCAACTATCGTCTCGGATCCACAACTCTTTCCACGTTAGAGGAGTCCCTACAACAACGAGACGAGCTGTTACAAACATTAAAAATAAATCTTGAAAGAAGCAGGAAAAGGATGGAAACTCAAAGCAATCAAAACCGAGTCGACTGCACCTTTCAGGAGGGCGATCTTGTTCTTCTCCGCCTTCAACCCTATCGCCAGTCATCAGTCCAACGTCGTACCTCGCATAAGCTTTCAAAACGGTACTTTGGGCCTTTTCAGATTTTGCGTCGAATGGGAAAAGTCGCGTACCATTTGAATCTTCCTCCTTCCTCAAGAATCCACCCCGTCATCCATGTTTCTCAACTTCGCGCCTACCATGGAACCGACCCAGCTTCCCACTTCACTCCTATTCTACCAGAGTTCCAAGATCCTGATGCAACCACCCCTGACACATCACTTATTCCAGATCAACATGCAATTTTGGGATTCAAAATGAAGAACAACCCTTCTGATGAGACGATGAACAAAGAAGAAAAAGGTTTTCAAGAAAGTGTTGTGGTTCAAAACGAAGGGATGACAAACGAGAAAACAACTTTAAACCAAGACAATGACTATGTGAAACCAGATGTGAGTAAATCTAAAGACAAGTGCAATACAGCTTTGGAAACAAGTACTCCTACTAGTAACGTGTGGGTTCCTAACTACTCCTTGGCGGTGTAATCTCGTCCACAAGATTTATTGGATCCTCTGCCATCTCAATCTCCACTGTCCAAAGTGCTGCCACTTAACTCTCTTTCTTCACGTGATATTCACTTACCAAGACTACTTTTGCCTCTTCCCAAAACACTCAGACTACAGCTGGCACGCATGCAGCCCCTACTAATGTTCAGCCTTCCAATATTTCCACACGGTCAGCTGTTCACAATAACGCCAAATTCGTTGGGCCCTCACAATGGTCATCAGCTTTTAAACCGGCCTTCTAGTAACCCCAACCTTGAGGACAAGGTTGTTGTCGGGCCCGACAGTAGTGATAGCAGGCCCACTCGTAAAACAAGAAGGCCCATCAGATTAAGTGACTATGTACTAAATTAATATGAATTTTAGATTTATATTTTCAGTCTAGTTTAATTCATCCTTTGGGCTGGGCCCTATTAGCTGATCCAGTATCATAATTTTTGTATTTAAGCAAATTGTATTTAGGTGATTGGGTAGAGAAAATATTCAGAATTTTATTCCTTTTCTTATTTCGTGTGTATTCAATGGAAAACCCTATATTTGGTAATAATTGCTGATCCCCTTGCATCATAATTCTTGAAAGATACCCTTTGTCTAAGAAAATGGATGTTCTACTCAATGTGCTTCAGGCGAGAATGTTTGAAAAAATTGTTTGGTAGATCAATAACACTAAGGTTCTCACATAGTAAGGTGTGAGGGAAGAAAGATATGAATAACTTGGATAAAAGATATTCTAGCCACAAAAGTTCACAAGTAGTGCGTGTGAGTTCATGATATTCAAATTCTTTGTTGGATCTAACAACTAGAGATTGCTTTTGGGAGCTCAATGAGATTAAGCATAATTCTAATGTGTGGCAATTGGAGAGGCTATGAGTTGACATGCCTTGTTCAAACTCAATGTTATATCAAGTCTATTTAAGGTAACATATTCTAAGGGGTCAATAATTTATATGTATTGATGTGGATATGAGAAAGCATCAATACCATGCTTCCTGAGTTTAAGAATGTAGTGCATTATTGCGAGAACTCCATTAGCATTTGACACGTTGTATCTTGTAAAGGATCTTTGATGTACTTGTACTGAGATAAGAGAATGGATCCTCGAGCATGATAGTTGGATTTTATGTCTAAGAAGTATTTTGGTTGGCCAAGATTTTTCAAGGCAAAGAGATAGAGTTTGTTGACGAGATAATGAAATAGCTTGGAAGATGAATTGGTCAATAAATGTCATCTACATAAACCAGATAATACCTGATGATACCTTGATGAATGTAAACAAAAAGAGAGTGGTCATATTTTCTTGACACAAAGCCAAAGTGAAACAGAGCTTGAAGAAGTTTTTCATATCATTGCCTTGGTGCTCGTTTAAGACCATAAAGCGCTTCGTGAAGTTTCCATATCATAGTTTGTCAAGATTAATAAATCCATAAGGTTGAAGCATGTATACCTCCTATTACACAGAGCCATTAAGAAATGCATTATTGATGTCAACATTTTGTAGTTACCATTTATGTATCACAACAAAAATATTAATGATAATCATGATTGTATGCTTGACCACAAAAGAGAATATCTGATTATAGTCAAAACTAAGTTATGAATGAAAATCTTTGGATACCAAGCGTGATTTTTACTTGCTAACTTCCTCATTAGGAGTTTTTTTTACTTTAAACACCCATCTGCAACCTACGACTTTTCTTTGACTAGGTAAGGTAGTGAGTGTCCGGGTTTTGTTCTACAACAGTGCATTATACTTTTGTTGCATACCATGAAACCATTGTGGTATAGACAAAGATTGATTTACTAAGGTGGGATTAGTGATAGCTACATAGGCATTGGGTTTGGAATGGTTTGCCTTTGCTCGATTCAACTAAGGATGAGCATTGGTGCAATGAATAACATGTAATTAAGGTTAAACTGTATGATTTTAGAAAAGGTGATTATGAATAGGTACTTGTGGTAAGATACCATAAAAAGATACATGTGGTATCTAATTACTATAGTTGGAAGACATGTCATGTACAATAAATGATAGTGGTTGGTGTGGAGTGGAATCAATATTCAAACATATGACTTTCGGCTCAAATAAATATTTAAGAAAACAAACCTTAAACCCGTATAATTTTCTGCTCTTGCAATCCATCATAGAGAATTTTTCCAAGCATCTTTAGGTTTCAAGTGTTTCATGTTTCATTTAGGTTAGAAATGTTAATATTCAACATGCTTTTATAATGCATGTCTCTTAGGTTTCACGCGGATCACTAATGGAAAATTCTTGAGCGTTAATAAACATTAAATGGACGACAAAGATTTGTTTAAGGGTGTTGAATATAAAAAAAATGCTTAACTATCCCCTCGGTCACGAAGAAAACCGAGGTGAATAAGCATTTTTTTTGTAAATTACATTGTTTACACAGAGTTTTAAAAATACATTGTAAAATCTGTTTCCCAATGAGAATTTTTATTTTCCATGTCCAGGTCCCATGCAAGATGCTAGAGATCTGTTTCCCAATGAGAATTTTTATTTTTTGCACTTGCAATCCATCCCAGAGATCTGTAGTAGCAACTCATGATCAAATGGACAGTGGTGAATATTTTCTCTCTTTGGGGCGACTACATATAAGTTAGTTTTAAGGTAAAAGTTGTTTAACGAGTGTTTAGTAAAATATAATTATTAAACACCTCAATTTTATTATAAAACCGAGATTTTTTATCTTATCCTTTTAATTATCACCTTGGTGATGACGAAAACCGAGGTGAATAATAATAATTATTTTTAATTACATTGTCTGTTTACAACAAATCTTTACTCTTATTACTGAATATCTTCGCTGATATCCAGATTTAGTTGCATTTTCTTATTTGTTCAAATGTTAAGCTCTCTTCCTTGTTGGTTAAACTTCCTTCTTTGTTGGTTAAACTCCTTTCTTTTTGTAACTTGAAGCAAGAATGATTTTCTGAACTTGCAATCTATCAACTGAGTACTTTTCAAAGGTTGAGCTCCATTCTTTAACTGAGGGTTATTCCAAAAATACAACAACGACAACATTAACATAATTATGTGAGATATATTGTGTCGCTCCCAGGATTTTCATCCAGGTACAAACGCGAGAGTGGCGCGGAAAAACAGAGTCGCCAGCCGTGTAAATTTATCCCAAGAGAGGGAAAGGGAACACCGCATAAACCTGAGGAAGAGGGAAAGGAATGGCCATCGCAACCATAACCTGGGTTCGGGAGTCGGTTACGCGAGGGGAAGGTGCTAGCACCCCACGCGTCCATCGTACTCGATGGGATCCACGCTTGTTGTCTATTCTAAGGGTGAGTCATACTATCATCTAGGGCTGTACTAAAACGGAGAGGGAAAGACAAAGACCGACTCGGTAGGACGTCGACGTCCTAGGCCTACGTACCCCCCTTGTGCAATGGGAAATTCAGAGTCAACGTAGTTCAGACCAAGTTCTTTTTGTGATTTTTATGAGCGACGTTAAGTTCGCGTCCGGCAGTTAGGGTCGATGCCTGTTTGCGTCTCAGACGGAAAGTAACGTGCCCTTTTTGAAAATAGCCTTTAAGTTTGGAAATCCCGAAGGACAAAAAGGTTTGAAGTTGGTTTGTGTTTTTTAGGACAGAAGTGGCTTAAGTTAGTTCCTAAGTTGCATTGCACCAAAGTCTAGGGCACAGGGGAAAATACTTAACGCATCGTCCCAAGACAGGACGCTCGCTAAGCACTCTAGAAAGATGAGAGGAAGCCCCTCATTTCTCATTCCCCATACTTAAGGCTCGTGCGCAATACACCTTATCCTTATTAAGTGTTTTAAAGAAATTTGAGATTAGAAGAGAGAAGACACAAGGGTAACTCTAAAGGGGGACTATGAATCCTAAAGTTATCATGCATGGGCGACCTACGGTTAGTGAGGTTTGACGACAACCTAAACCCTAAAGGAAGAAGATGAGAGAAGGAAAGAGTAAGGGTGACCATGGATACTTATCCATACCCTTAAAGAACTTACCTTAGTCCCTGCATAAAAGGTTAGTGAGAAACAGACACAAGTGATATTAAGGCAAATGAAAACCAAACAATGGCACATAAGAGTGATAACAATCCAAACATGAATTAAGGAGTCAATGAAACAAACCCAAACAATGGCACAAGTGCCTTTTCAAACAGATAATCAGACCAAATCAAAGATGCGCATACAAGAAATTCTCAAGCGAAAACAAATCAAATAATTAGAGAAATAACTCCTAAAATTCCCAAATTAAATGTCAAAGTTACCCAACCAGAGACAAACAACACATCAAAAATTCCTGCAAAAATTCAAGATGTTAGTCATTCAAATAATCAGGCGAAGCTCAGGTGAGGAGTGGGGTTCAATGTGCCAAAAGGAAGGACCAAAATGCAATATGCAATAATTTTAAAATTGATAGAAAAATATTTTAATGCATTTTAGAGTATTAGTGAATGAATGCAAAAGGAACGGATTAAAAATATTTTATCGATGCAGAGGAAAAAAACAGACAAAATTAGATATGCATGATATGTGTAATTCCAAAAGAAAATAAACAAATATTTAATTTAGATGATAAAAAATAAAATAAAATAAAAAATAAAATTTGAGAAAATTTTATAAAATAATAAAAGTGATGCATGAATTTTCTGGGATTTTTTAAATGCAATTATGTATTTTTAATAATTAAAGAATGAAAATAATAATTAGAATAAATAAAGAATGAAAATAATAAAAATATTGCTATCGCGAAAACGCGGTCATCGCAACCAGATCTGAATTAAACACCAATGTCACGCATCATACCTCCAAATGTGCGAATAGCGTATCGACATAATTTAATCCGAAGAATATAGTAAAAAAAAAAAGAATTAACAAAACGTATATGTATATTTAAACTGGTTAGTAACAGTATCGCATGGTAGTTTTCATATAGATTTTAGATTTCATATAACTTTTATATGATAAGTTTATAAAAGCAACGAAAAACAAACATGCCGATTTATATCGCATATGTACATATTAGCTTTCATAAAAAAAAAAGCAACGAAAAGAAAAAACATGCCAGTTTATATCGCACGTTTCAGAAAGTGAAAACCGGCATAGCGTCTACTGTTTGTAACACCAACCAAAACATGTGATAGGTAACAGGAAATCATGAAGCTTTAGTATTATAATACATATATAGTAAAGTGGAATCCATATGCAGCTGCCATACCGATGAAGTTATAGAGGAGGAGAAATAAACAATAAACGGCCGCTCCTAAATTTTTCGGTCCCCATTCTTAACATCAGCACACATATATATATAATGAAACAAATTAGGGTTAACTAATTTTCAAATTGACACTAATACCCGTAGTGTCCATTTTAAGGCCCAAATAACTAATATTAAAATTAAATAAAATTTAAACAATTCAATTAAAATAAATTTAAAACAGAAACTAAAAATCCTATTTATCTATTCTAAACAATATTAGTTAAAAAAGTATAATAAACAAACATCAAATAAATAAAAATCGAATGCCCTAGTGATCGAAAAAAATAAACCGAGTACACTAAAACGATTAGTACAAAATATATGACTCGAAAAAATACAGCATTTGGTCAGATTTTAAAATAAATTTTGATTCGTAAAAATGCTCAAATTGATCAAAATATGACGAAAAATTAAAACGAACACGCCGAGTTAAACTACGCGAACCGTAGAATAATATAATTGACGTCTGCAAGTTCGATTTTAAAATTTTCCATCCCCTGCTGAAATTCAATTTGACCAATCTGTCTGTAAATTTCCGAGAAATTATCCCGACCAATATTTTAGGCAGTATGCGAGATGAAAAGCACTATTTTATGCTATTTAGATGATGCAGAGTCAGATGAATGAAAATATTAAAAATGCCTGGAATAAGCTGTGAACTCTCAAAATTCCCTGTTGGAAAAAGAATGATCTGGTACCAAATTACCGAGCAAAATAAATGTTGGGGAACTCTAATGCTTGCTGCTTAGAATAAGAGAAGTCCTTAGCCACAAGGATACCGTGATCCGATGTCTCGAGAGCTCAATGCAATGCATGATTATGAGTTAAGACCTAAATGAGATGCAAATGAAAAAAAAAGAAACATAAGCCAGAAAAAGTTAGAAAAAGGTAGGGCAAATTTCGGGGTGCTACATATTGCAAGAGCAGAAAAAAAATGTTTTATTCAAGATAGAAGAACATTGAAGATTTTTTCTGTCTTGCAATCCATTTCAAAGAATGATGCTTGCAAGTTTGTGGCGTCTTCATATTAGTAAGGATTAGGGTAAAATCTGTTTAACGAGTGCTTTTATAGTAAAATCTTATTATTTTATGCTTCGATTAAATAGAAACTGAAGGGTTAGAACATTTTGTTTAAACTTATAAACAATAAAAATCATAAACTTCGATAGTTGGGAATCAAAGCTTGTACTGAGTTATTTTTTCACCTAAGTGTTATGAAAAACTGAGGGGATTTATGATTTATTTTAATTTTTTAAATAATAAAAAATAGCGCGCATTGACTTTATACCTCGATTTTCTTTTGTTCGAGGTGAAAACTTCGTCATAAAAAGCGTTATTTGTTGTAGTGGAGAGAGAGAGAGAGAGAGAGAGAGAGAGAGAGAAGTCTATACTGTAGCAAGTTGGTCGTGTCAAAAGTAGGGATGTGCTCAAATCCTTTGTGGAAAGAGAATCTGTACTAAGAGAAAATAAAGTAGGATAACTGCACTTACATTCTGAAAAACACATCTTTAAAAATAGATATTTGGCCTTATTGTTGAGACACTTGTAGCCTTTATGGTGAGGAGCGATGCCTAGAAACACACACTCATCACTCTTCACCTGTAGTTTATGTTGATTGTAAGGCTTAACGAAAGGAAAACATAATTGTTTAAAGACTTTGGCTGACTTGTAGTTAGATAGTTATTTATGCGAGGCAAAATAAAGTGATGAAAAATCAGGTAAGCCTGTGGTGAGAAGTCTCTTTATGAGGAAAACTACTATGGTGTAATTGTGGCCCCAATGGAAGAGTGGAATAAAGACATGTCTAAATAGAGTTAGACTCATCTCCATGACCTACATGTGCTTTCTTTCAACCAAACCACTTTGATAAGATTTGTGTTAACATATTAATCTATGCATAATACCTAACTCAATCAAGTATTTAGTAAAGGGTCTAAATTCACCATCAAAATTAGACTACACAACTTTAATGTTAGTGTTAAATTGGGTATGGACATAGGAAAAAAATAACTTAACGTATGTTTGGAATTGTTTTTATGTTGGCATTTTCGCGTCCCAACGCATTGTAAATGTGAAAACAAAGAAGCTACTATTCGTAGCTTTTACGGCATCATGGATATCTAACGTAATTCTACTAAATACGATGCAGTACCTAACAAACGCTTAAAAGAATTCATAGCAATAAGCTTTAAGTTTAAGAAAATAAATACATGTATATTTTGTGCATAATCAACAAAGCTAATGTAGTACTTAATGTCTCATAGTTTTGTATAGATGAGATTAAATGATGCATTGTAAACATTAACACATGCATAAACAACATGCACTACAAATTTGAGGAGTACTTTTATTATCAACTTTGATATTACACGTATGAAGAACATGTTTTTAACGGTCTGAAAATTTACATAACCTAGTCTATAATGTGAAAGTGGCATACCATGATAAAAGGTACAATCAGCTTGGCCACACCTAGACCTAGATGTACAACTGTTAGATGCCAATTGAATGTGTGAGAACATTATAGGCTATTGACATCAAGAAATCTTTTAAGAACAACCTGATTAAAAATCTAAGATTTTATAAAGCATTTATTAGCATAAAAAAAATGATAACATTAACTTTGAGATTAAATTCTAATTCATTTTTATTTAGAGTTACTCATTTTTTATCATTTACTCTTTTATTGAATAGAATTCATGAGTCCCACCATTATATGTACAATCAATTTTGAAAGTGAGAGATTCACATTGATTTCATTTAATAAAAATATATAAATAATGTTATAGTAGAATGTTGAAAAATAAATAAGCTAAGCATAACACATATTTTTTATATAAAAATATGCAATATTAATTTGTAGAATTATACTAATTTATAAAGATGATTCGTAGGACAATTATTACTGGATAAGAATATAAATTTTCAGATGGATAATTTTGAAGCGCATGCCGTGGTAGGTAATGTTTTGAAGATGTCTCTCATCATGGATTTGCACCGATTAAAGTATTTACCAAATGATGATCTTTTTTTAGTTATTTATTACCTCTGTTCTAAATTATAATTTATTTTGTTAAAAAAATTTGTCCTAAATTATAAGTCATCTTATATTTTTAATGTAATATAAATGACATATTTTTTAATATACTCTCAAATATTTATTATTATTTATTCTTTCAACTCTTTTAATTTCTCTCTTCTATATAATTATGAGGGACATTATACATAATTTGTCTTTTTCATAAAATAATAATTAAATTTTTTAATTTGTGTGTAAAATTCAAAACGTCTTGTCATTTAGGACGGAGGGAGTCTTTGCTATTAGAAAAACATTTGTTTTGACTATAAAAACACTTTTCGTCACTGTTGACCTGTTTGTTAGTGTCTGTTTGAAAAGTAACACTTGGTTGGTTGTGCAAAAATGTTCAACTATGCAACCAATAACTACCAAATGAAGTTTAGCTAAATGTTTGTGTAACGGAAATTAGTTTTATTTGGGAGGTTTGTAGTAACATTATCATTCAATGAAATCAAAACTAAATCATTACAATTTTCTGGGGATCATTCTTCGTATTAGTAACATATAAATTCCATATTTACTTTTTAAAAAATGTTTATTTTTTCTAAATTTATTAAATAGTCAATATATTTGAATAAAATATTATTTATTAAATGATTTTAAAAATATTATTTTAATAAAAATTGAAGAAAATATTTTTGTATATCAATTATATTGAATATAATCGTAAAATGAGTGCTAGCAACATAATTTACTATATACGGTTTTAATATTTGTTCTTTAACTAATTAAAACTCAACATATTTTATAATTAAAATAAATTTGTTTTATCTGTAATCGATTTAGAAGAACAAGACATGGAAGTTAGTTAATTTTCCTCAAGGGAAAAGGTCCATAGGTGTGAGATGAGTGAACAAAGTCAAAGCAAATCTCAAAGAAGAGGTTGTGAAACACATAGCTAGATTGGTGGCTAAGAGATTTTTGCAGAAGGAGGGAATAGATTTTGAGGATGTATTTGCCCAAGTTGTAAGAATTGAGACCATCCGATTGGTTGTTGGGACAACAAACAACAATAATTGGCCAATTTATCAAATGGATGTCAAATATGCGTTTTTGAAAGGACCGTTGGAACAAGAGGTATATGTGGAGTAACCCCTAAGGCTCGTTGTAAAAAAACTGTTAATTCTTGTAGTTGGCTAGAAATTTGGTAAAACAATGTTGATGTCATGGTTGATGTTTCAACATGAGTTTTTAAACAGCCTTGTTATGTTTTGTTAACATTCTGGTTATGTTAAGTTTTTAAGGGTTGCAGTTTTGTGCTGATGTCAAACCCGATGTCATAACATCAGATGACAGAACATCAGTTTGGTAAGTTTTAGGGCTGCGCATGTGCAAGTTTGTTAAGGATAAGATCTGTTAGTTAGATTGGATGCGAATTTATTGGAGAAGATTTATTCTGATACAATTAATTCTGCATATCTTGTGGAGAATAGTTTGTTACTATTTTTGTGCAAATAGACATGGAGAATTGTTCCTATTTGTGTGGAGAAGATTGTTCCTATTTGTGTGGAGAAGATTGGTCCTATTTGTGTGGAGAAGATTGTTCCTATTTGTGTGGAGAAGATCTTGCAGCTGATTTAAAGAGAAGATTTAAAAGTTACATAATATTGGAGCTGAATTTAATGCATAAAGATATGGAGAATATTTAGAGTTAATTATTGAAGATTTAAATTGAAGATTTGATTGAAGATTCAATTGATAGCAGAATCTGTTGTAGATATGTAGCAGAAGATTGGATATGATTTGAAGGCCCAAATCCAGTTGGATTACATTATAAATAGTATGCTTGTAACCTAGAATAGGTACGGGTCCAAGATGTAGATCTTTAGGGCTTTGTCAAAGTGAACCACTCGGGTTGTGAGATGGTCACTGTGGTTAACTCAGAAACCTGTAGGTAATGAGTTTAGTATTGTTCTTGGAGGAAGCTTTGAAGCAACTCCAAAGGGGTGTCATGGAAGTGTGTCTTCCAAAGTCTATGTGATAGAAAAGATTAGGAAATCAAGTTGTTGATGCAGTGACGGTGTAGTTGACTGCTAGACATCATTGAGATGATTGGAAGTGAGATGGAGTCTCTTACCTAGGGAGGACTTAGGTAGAAGGGTCATTGGGTAGGGATTAAATTAGGTAGATTGTCAACTGGTCTGTTGAGTCTGTAATTTGATACTACTAATAGTGGACTTCCTTCCTGGCTTGGTATGCCCCCAGATGTAGGTTGGTTGAACCGAACTGGGTGAACAATTGGTTGTGTTCATATTCTGTTTTTATTGTCTTGTTCATGCAACAGAGTTTGATGTTGTGACATTGCACCTGACATCACATGTCTGTACCAGAATTTTCAATTGGTATCAGAGCAGGCATCCTGTCTGTTTCTGGATGAGATCTAGGGAAGATACTTTCTGGTTCATGAGCAAGGAAGATAGTTCTGGACTTGATGATCCCTTGGAGTGGAGAATGAAGTGTTCAAACTGAGGAAAGCTATTGTGACTTATGATGACCTAGTGCACTTGGAGTGTCTTGTTTATGCAAGGGTTATTATGTTTTGCCTGAAGGTTGTAGAGGAGTTTTCTGGTGTATGTTCCGCTGCATATTTATATATCTGATGGAAAATTCCTGATGGTTTTTTGTTAAGGCTGCAACATTCTGTTCTCCACTGAAGATGTATCACATGGTGTGGTGATACGTGAGGACATCTTAAACTAGCTTGTTAGAGTTGCCAAAGATACTTGTGGTTCATCCCAAGTCCACTCATAAAGGAACTCTTATATGAGCTTGTTGAAAAGAGGTCTGAAGAAAGGTAGAAGCAATTTATTCTTGCCTCCAACCTTACAAGGTCAATCTCTGGGTTGTGTTAAAGGATCTTTTGGTGTGAAGAGAACTTATGTCCTACCAGCAGATTGTGCAGAATCGTGACATAACAGATGCTTGGGGGCTAAACAAATGTTTTGATCACATCTGTTTGGAACCTACTCCTGGCTTGGAAGAGGAGGCATCTGGGTTGTGTGTCTAAGAAGTTTCCCTCAAGAAACATGTCTTAGATATGTATATTGGTCAAGAGATGATCAATATAGTGTCACTCATTGGATAAGTGAGTAGGTGTTCAAAGGTTGTTTGTCTTGGTGGAGGTCAAGCTCAAATGTCAAGGACATTTTCTCTGATATCTGAAAGTTCCTTCTGATCAAAGCAGCCAGTTGTTTGCAATCTTGTTTATGGCCATGGAGCAGATTCTGTTTGAAAGGAGTTGTATGTGTGTACCAACCATAGGATGAGCATTTCAGATTTGTGCAAGGAGGTGTTGAGTGTTCCGCTGCATGGTATCTGTTGGAAAGACATTAGGGGTTGGTCTCCTCAGCAGGATGTTGTAGTTTGTGCAAGACAACTTCAACCGTTTGGTTAGAGATGCCAAAGTTACTTGAAGATTATCTCATATATTTGTGTTGGGGATAGAAGTGATCAGAAGGTGAATAGGTCTTATTGAAGGCTGTGTCAACCTTCTTGATGATGAAAGAAGAGGGTGGAGTCAAAGCAAAAAAGTATCACTGTCAAAGCTTTCATGCGGGAGTGAAAATCTTGATAAGTTATCTCTTATGCTTAGGAGGATCCTTTTGGTTATGATGTTACATGTAGTTCTGCAAATACATGACCTGGAAGAAGTTTCATCAAGGAAGAAGCTGAGCTTGATTTGTTCTCGTGTGTTCCCTGCAAGAGATCTGTGTGATTGGTTGTTGTTTCCAAAGCCGTAGAAGTGGGTAATGTGATGAAGACTGATGTCAGAACTGATGTTGATACATCATTCCAGCCAAAGAAAGTTAGTGATCAGTGGTGTGGATTAGCAGAAGAGGGATCAGCTAGTGCCTCAAGTGTAGGGTGTCAGACCAGATAAAAGGTTGAGTATTTGTCTGCCTTCAACTAATGACAATATACATTGACGGGAGACTATGTATATGTCTAAGGTAAAAATGCAGGACTATTGAGAATTTTCTAGGGTTAATCACTTTGAGTTGGATCATCTGGTGGGGTGGATTGGAGACTATGTACTTAGAGCATCATCCAAATTACCTGGGATAAGTTTGGATTAGAAGAGGCAGATTGTTGACAAGCTGAAGTGTTTAAGGCTAAAAGATATACAGATATCATAATGGTTCAGCTTGGATCAGGTTGGAGCATGGTGCTTGCTCTGGTGGTGAAGGTCGAGGATAAGTGGCAGTTATCTCTGGCTTTCTTTTGATGGCTCTACTAAGGAAAGTGGCAGTCTTTGGTATTGCTATGAGGTAGTCTTGGATTACCTATTTTCTGAAGATTCAGATGTGGTTGATTTGAAGTCTTTGGAGTTTCTAAGCAGGATGGAGGTTGTCTACTCAAACTTGATTGTTGAATCAAGTCTATGAGAGCATGAAAATCTGTTTCTGCAAAGGGAGAAGGTTCTTTTGAGTGGCAGAAGGAAGAGCTGAATTCAACAGTTGGATATCATAATGTTTTGACATCTAACTTAACATCAGAAGTCTCAGCTGGTGATAGAGGTGATCTAAAGTAATGGAAGTTATGGATGCTTCAAAAAGATCGTTCTCATGGCAGTTTGCGAGAGCTGTAGGAAGGAGAAGATGTTACATGACCATGGCTTAGGGAGTCTAAGTGTGTTTGCTTTTGAGCAAGTGGAACATGTGACTTGAAGATCAAGTTTCCTTGGTGGATCAAGATATCTTTGTGAGAATTCTGACATACGTGAAAAAGGTCAAAATGTGGCAGTTGGCTATTTTCATATGAGGATTCATGAATGAGGTGATCAAACTGTGGCATTTGGTTGATCTCAGAAGTGGATTCGAAGAATCAAGATAATCAGAGTGTGGCAGCTGGTTATTATTGAGGATTGTCTTGGAACAAGTTACTCTTGGGCAGAAGGGTGATGAGTTAAAGACTCAAGGAGATTATTCTTCTTGAAGGTGGATGAGAATTTAATTCTCTAGTTCTTTGGATTACTATGCAATAGTAAGTCCAGTTGGTGGAGCTTATTAAGAATCATGGTGATGATATCTTGGCATGTGGCAGGTGTTCTAACTTGTGTAGAGACACTAGTGAAGGATGATTTTGTTCTGGTGCATACAGTTTGCCTAAGGAGCGTCTACATAGTCATACGGGAGAATGATGAAGTAGAAGGACTGCCTTGGATGAAGTAGATCAGGTATTGATTGATTGAACGTCTGAAGATGAAAAGTATGATAGGGAATGACCACCTTTGGAGAAAGGGACAATGGTACCAAAATGCATGTGCTCAGCAAGTGTGCTCAAATGTTCAGCTTCATATAGAGCATTGGTTATCCATGACAGGGGGAGTACTAGTTTATGGATTTTGCTGCAAAGGTACATATATTGTGGAGATTGCATGCTGATCAAGATTGGGAAGATTGGTTGGATCTTATGAGGATATAATGTCAGATAACATGTTATGACATTAGGCTGCTGGATGACATGTTGGTGTTCTAGCCATGTGAAGCAAATTGTTTGAATCATATGTACACATGCTTCTAAGGAGGAGTCTGAAGGACAACTTTGTTTGTATCTGGGAGATGTCACACTTGTCTTGGTGTGTTTTTTTTTAAGAAAGAGGAGTTTACTTAGAGTTCAGTGGAAGGCATTAGAACTTGTGAATGATTGTGTGAAGCATTCCTGTCTGGATGAATGAAGACTATGTCTGGAGTTTCCAAATGTCAAGAAGCACTAGATAGGGGGAGTTGATCTTTTGTTGAAAAAGTTGTCAGACAAGATGTCAATGGATTGAATCAGCAGTATACATTTACCCCAATGTTTGTTTAGCTAGTGAGTCTGGGTTTTGTTCTGAGTATATTGGTTGGATGATTCAGAGTTTGCCTTTGGAATTTTTTTGTGCTTGCTGCTATGTTCAGAGTTTGTCCAATTATGGCTAAAAAGGGGGAGAGTTAGCCTAGTGGTTGCCAAGGTGTGGTTGTGAAGCCTTTTCTGATATGGTGCAACAGTTGAGGGGGAGAGTGTTTAAACAGCTGTGAGCTGGTTCTTGGTTTGAGGAGGAGTTTGCCCTATGCTGATGTGAAAGTGTTCGTTTCTGCTGCAAGTTGTTCTGATGTAGGCTGAAATTGTTTTAGCCAAAATTAGCCAAAGGGGGAGATTGTTAATTCTTGTAGTTGGCTAGAATTTTGGTAAAACAATGTTGATGCCATGGTTGATGTTTCAACATGAGTTTTTAAACAACCTTGTTATGTTTTGTTAACATTCTGGTTATGTTAAGTTTTTAAGGGTTACAGTTTTGTGCTGATGTCAAACCCGATGTCATAACATCATATGACAGAACATCAGTTTGGTAAGTTTTAGGGCTGCGCATGTGCAAGTTTGTTAAGGATAAGATCTGTTAGTTAGATTGGATGCGAATTTATTGGAGAAGATTTATTCTGATACAATTAATTCTGCATATCTTGTGGAGAATAGTTTGTTACTATTTTTGTGCAAATAGACATGGAGAATTGTTCCTATTTGTGTGGAGAAGATTGTTCCTATTTGTGTGGAGAAGATTGGTCCTATTTGTGTGGAGAAGATTGTTCCTATTTGTGTGGAGAAGATCTTGCAGCTGATTTAAAGAGAAGATTTAAAAGTTACATAATATTGGAGCTGAATTTAATGCATAAAGATATGGAGAATATTTAGAGTTAATTATTGAAGATTTAAATTGAAGATTTGATTGAAGATCCAATTGATAGCAGAATCTGTTGTAGATATGTAGCAGAAGATTGGATATGATTTGAAGGCCCAAATCCAGTTGGATTACATTATAAATAGTATGCTTGTAACCTAGAATAGGTACGGGTCCAAGATGTAGATCTTTAGGGCTTTGTCAAAGTGAACCACTCGGGTTGTGAGATGGTCACTGTGGTTAACTCAGAAACCTGTAGGTAATGAGTTTAGTATTGTTCTTGGAGGAAGCTTTGAAGCAACTCCAAAGGGGTGTCATGGGAGTGTGTCTTCCAAAGTCTATGTGATAGAAAAGATTAGGAAATCAAGCTGTTGATGCAGTGGCGGTGTAGTTGACTGCTAGACATCATTGAGATGATTGGAAGTGAGATGGAGTCTCTTACCTAGGGAGGACTTAGGTAGAAGGGTCATTGGGTAGGGATTAAATTAGGTAGATTGTCAACTGGTCTGTTGAGTCTGTAATTTGATACTACTAATAGTGGACTTCCTTCCTGGCTTGGTATGCCCCCAGATGTAGGTTGGTTGAACCGAACTGGGTGAACAATTGGTTGTGTTCATATTCTGTTTTTATTGTCTTGTTCATGCAACAGAGTTTGATGTTGTGACATTGCACCTGACATCACATGTCTGTACCAGAATTTTCAAAAACCAAGAATCGAAGTTCTATAGATTGAAGAAGACTTTGTATGTTTGGAAACAAGCTCCAAGAGCTTGGAACAAGAAGATATATGATTTCTTAAGAGAGACACGCTTAAACAAATGTGTATTCGGACATGGTGTGTATATGAAGAATGATGCAAATGAAGTGGTGATGATTCTTTGTATCTACGTGGATTATTTGTTGATTACAGACATCGATGAAGACTGTATTTCCAAGCTCAAGGGTGAGCTTATGAAGGAATTTGAGATGATCGACCTTGACCACATGACATACTTCTTTGGAATTGAGCTTCACAAGTCCAAGAAGGGAATGCTCATGCACCAAAGGAGGCATGCTCTTGAAATTTTGAAAAATTCTGAAATGGAACATTGTAACATTGCAATTACTCCTGCTAAACCAATGCTACAACTCTCAAAGAAAAAACATGAGCATGATGTTAATCAAACTATCGGAGCCTGATTGGATTCTTACATTACTTGTGTAATACGAGACCATATTTAGCTTTTAGTGTCGTAATTGTAGGCAGATTCATGGAGAAACTGAAGGTGTCTCACTTGGCAACAATCAAGAGGATTATAATATACGTCAAAGGTTCTATTGGCTACTGAATTTTGTTACCCGAAACAGACAAATGAAGAAAGTGCAATTTACTCGGATATACCGATTCCAACTAGTGCAGGGATAAAGATGACATGAAATCCACAAATGAATACATCTTTATGTTCGGAGAAACACCAATTTCTTAATGTTTGAAGAAGGAACTGGTAGTGACATTCTCTTCTTGTGAGGCCAAATATATTACAATTTTGTTGTGTGTGTGTGTTAAGCCGTATGGTCGATTAATTTGTTGATTGAGTTGCGTAGTGAAGATTGTGATGTTGTGATGCTCATGGTTGATAACATTTCAGCTATAAATCTCGTTAAGAATCTCATTGCACATGGGAGAAGTAAATATATTGAGATGAAATTTCACTACTTGTGAAAGCTTGTTCATGAATGAAGATTGAGGTTGGGGTATTGTGAAAGTGAAGACCAAATGGTTGATTTGCTGGCCAAAAGAGAGTTGGTTGAAGTATTCAAAAGAATGAAGAAGGATATGAGCATGAAAGACTTGAAGCACATAAGTTAAAGTGATGTGTTAAGTCTAGGGTGTAAATCATGTGTCCGTAATTGGTTACTGCAGGGTTGTAACAAGTTACATCCCCTTTGGAGGAAACAATCAGAACGTTGGTGCAACCAACTACAATATATAGATAACCGATTACACTTTGTTGATAACGGAATACAGCTGTAAAATTTTTTGATTTTTAGTTTGTTACTTATATCTCACTCAATATAATTATATATAAATATCTTTTAAATATTTCATTAATTTTTTGATTTTTAGTTTGTTACTTATATCTCACTCAATATAATTATATATAAATATCTTTTAAATATTTCATTAATAATAAAACCTATTTTTATCCTAAATTATTACCGTCTCTCGTTTTATCTCTCACTCACTTTCCACATTAAAAATCACCATTCTTGTGATTACATCTCCCAACCATTAAAATCCAGAAAAACAAGAGAATGAATGATCATACCAAATATCAATGTAATGAAAGCTAGATTTGAGAGTGTAGTTATAAAAGTAGGGTTACATATTAGAAAGTGTACCTTCCGCACAAGTACATTTTTTAAGTTAAATTTTAAAGGAACATTTTTTTACAATAGATTTTATTTATTTATTTATCAGTACATATATGAGCCATTTTGTTTTAGTTTTAAAAAATAGATTTTTTTTTTGTATTTTTGAAAATAGATTCTACAAAAATCTTACAAGTTTTTATAAATTTGTTTTTTATAAATTAAAAGATTAATTTTGACATTGTATAACACAAATATATTTTATTGAAGATCAAAACATAGTCAAAATCACAATTTTTTTCGAAAAGTTGTATTTCAAAAATGATTTTTATGAAAAACTATTTAAAATAGTTTTAAAATTAAGTGATTTTTTGAAATTTTAATATCTAAAAAAAGTTTCGATAAAATGATGAAATATCTAAAATAACTATTTAAAATAAATTTTCATTTGAAGCTTTTATAAAAAAAAATATTTTTCACAAAATTATAATATATTATAAAAATCATTTTAAAAAAAAAAAGACAAAATAAATCGTCAACACAATATAAGTATATGATATCATTCTCTTTATTTATTAAGTTACCTTTTATTCAATTTTATTATTATTTAATGTGAGTTACTTTTCAATTAGTATATTATTATTTTATGCAAATAGCCGTTGCATTATTGCATTACTATGTCTGCATGGCCAATTCGCAGCAAGAAGCAACGTTGTTAGCGCAGCAGTGTGTAGTCCAAACTCCAACAACACACACAAATCGTTGCTTATCATACATATTACCTTTTTTTGTCCTTCCCATTCTAACAAACTCAACTCCAACACCAGCAAACAACATAACAACCATCTTCAATTTCATTCTCTCTAGTGGCAATCTCTAAAAATGGATAAAAAACAAGGTTTCTTTTCATCCCTCAAACACGAAGTAGTTAGAGGACTCTCACCGGCGAGGAGGAAGCAACAAGGTCCGCCGCCGGAGTTGTTCATGACGAGACCGGTGGAAGCGTTGTCGCCGTTGAAGGAAGGTCCCGATGGAACCGACAATGAGGAATGCAAGGAATCCGATCTGAGATTGCTTCTTGGTGTGCTGGGCGCTCCTCTTGCTCCTGTTCATGTTTGCACTACTGATCCTTTTCCGCATCTCAGTATCGAAGATATTCCCATTGTTGGTTTTTCTCTCTTTATCACTCATTGGTTATTTCACTCTTCTGTTTTTTTGTTCTTGTTGCTGTTAGGCTAATTAGGTTCATATTATAGATTGTTCATGAAAATTGAAGGGTTTTGAGTTAGTTGCTGAGACTAGATGAAGTGGCTTAAATGCAATTGAAAGATCTGAACAAAAAAAGTGTTCTGTTTGGCTATACAATGTATGTTACATGGTTGGTGGTTTTGTGCCACTTTGATACTATGTAGTCTATTTCAGCCAAACAGGAATCTCGGTTGTTATCGGATTGATCCAATAGGCAAGATATATGGTTTGAGCTTTTGGATTAATCCAATTGCAGGGACCGAGATTTGGCTGGAGATAGTTCCATTGGATCCAAGTGTAGTTCTAAGCTCTCATGGTCTATTTTTTGTGATGTTTGGAAAATGTAGGCTTTGTTTGGATAATCAGCTTAGTTAAGCTCTTACAGCATTAGAGCTTATCCATATAAATGCTTATGCACAATCTAATTCTGCAGCAAAATACATATAAGCTATAAGCTGCTTTTAGAAAGTATCCCGGAGAGTTTATGAAAATAAGGTGAAAACAGGTTATGGACATGCTAGAACATAAGTTGTTTTCAGAAATTCTCCCAAAGAGTCTCTCTAGTGTTTATGTCAGTGAATAAACTCAAATAAGCTGATTCAGATAAGCCCTCAATGTGTTCTGGTGTGTGCAAGAGATTGAGAATTGGGGACTGAGGAGGGAAAGAGGGATATTGGGATGTGTGTTAGTTACTTTTGATCTTATAATGGTTTCTCTTTTTCTACAAAGAATTGCATTGTAATGTTGTGGTGGTATTATTTGCCGTTGTTGTTGCAGGAAACTTCTTCTGCTCAGTACATACTGCAGCAGTACATTGCTGCTTCGGGTGGTTTGAAGCTTCAAAATTCCATTAACAATGCTTATGCCATGGGAAAAGTTAGGATGATTGCCTCTGAGTTTGAGACTGCGAAGAATGTCACGCGTAGCCGTAATTCCTCCAAAGCTGCAGAGTCTGGTGGATTTGTCTTGTGGCAGATGAATCCAGATATGTGGTATGTAGAGCTTGCTTTTGGTGGCAGCAAGGTACATGCTGGTTGCAACGGGAAGCTCGTCTGGCGTCACACGCCTTGGTTTGGTGCACATGCTGCGAAAGGGCCAGTGAGGCCTCTTCGACGTGCGCTTCAGGTGAGTTTCTCTGCCTATCACCCTTAGATTTATATATGTGGCTTGGGTTGAATTATAAATTAGACTTTTTTGTTTCTATCTATAGGGTCTTGACCCAAGAACAACTGCTAGTATGTTTATCAATGCAAGATGCATTGGAGAGAAGAAGATAAACGAAGAGGATTGTTTCATCCTCAAGCTTTGTGCAGATCCATCGACATTAAAAGCGAGGAGCGAAGATCCTGCAGAGATCATAAGGCATGTTTTATTCGGATACTTTAGTCAGAAAACAGGACTTCTTGTTCACTTGGAAGATTCCCATTTGACCCGCATTCAAAACAATGGAGGCGATGCAGTTTATTGGGAGACGACAATTAATTCGTTTCTCAACGATTACAGGCCTGTTGAAGGGATCATGATTGCACACTCGGGTCGATCTGTAGTGACACTTTACATGTTTGGGGAAACAGCAATGAACCATACTAAGACCAAGATGGAGGAAGCATGGACGATTGAGGAGGTTGCGTTCAATGTCCCTGGCCTTTCTATAGATTGTTTTATTCCTCTATCGGAGTTAGAGGTTTGCTTCCGTTAGTGAAGCCTCCGACTTCCTCAAGGTCAGAGAATGAAGAGCAAGACCGCCGCAGCTGCTGCAGCTGCATACCACGCCAAAGTTGCTCAGTTCCAAAAATCACACGAAAGCGACACGAATAATATTAACTGGGCAGTGGACGTTTAGCAAAGACGAAGTTTTTGAATTAGCCTAATTGTTGTAGCTTTAAGGACCCGTTTGGTTTGTTAGGTGACAAATTTATGCGAGTAAAATAGTAAAGATCACAGCAGGGATCATCAAATTTGTAAATAGAACTGATCAGTTACAGATTCTGAAAAGTATTTTCTATTACTCTAGGCTTTTTGGTTGATGATTATGCTTATGTACATCAAGGTTTATTTTTTCCACTTACTTATCTATAGTGTGAAGTTGAGAATCTGCTGATAGTTTTATAACTTAAATTTCTTGTATGTGTTTCTTAATTTCTTATGTGAAAGCATTATACTATGCTTGAAGATTAGTTACAGGCTAGATTTTGTTGCTGAGAAAACTATTCAAATTTAAATATATGAGCTCATGAGATTTGTTCTTTGTGGATGACATTTTTTCCCTCGAGCCGTTGGATTTAATAATTAGTCTCTGTCCCTTATGTCCCATGTGCACTGCTCACATCGAAATATGATTCATGAGTGCCTTTGAACATGCTTGAGATGCTCAATCTCTTAGATTTTTATGCTTTTTAATCTCTCTCTCTCTCTCTCTCTCTCATGTAAACATATTCATCCTCAAAAAATCGTGAAGTGCAACTATTGAGGCTGTTTTTAGTAATTTAATTAGTTATTTCAAGGTTTATTTACAAGTTATTTTAGAGAATTTATCATAATAACTTACTTATTATGGCAAAAACATAGGTTTCTCAAGTTCCATAGCACAATCTTATGGTTCTTTAAAGTCATATCAGTTAGTTGGAAAAACAAAGAGAATTTCAAACATTTTTATAAGCAATTTCGATATCTTCAAAGTGTAGGTTGATCAACCTACTAGTTTTAAAAATTTTCTCTTCTTCTAATAATGTCTTCAAGTTAATTTTTTTTATGACTTAAAACAAACCCCACACGTTTGATATGACCTATTTGAACAAATTTCTATTTGAAAACAATTTTTAAAGAGGAAAGGTTAATAAAATGTTGTTTATAAAAAATTTGAGCATAATATTTTACTCGTTCAAATTTACGTTGATGATATTATATTCAGTTTTAATAATGAATCTTTGTGTAAGCAAATTTTAATGTGATAAATTCGAAATGTCAATAATGAGTGAACTTTAGTACTTCTTTAGACCGTAAATACATCAAACAAAAGAGGACACCTTTATAAATCAAGCTAAATATTGCAAAAAAAAACTAATAAAAAGATTAGTAATGGATACGGAAAAACATATATTTATGCCCATGAACACATCATATTACTTAGATAAAGATGAAAGATGCAAATCAGTAGAAGAAAGAAAATATTAAGGTATGATCATTTATCTTCTCTATCTTTATTATGTTTACTATTTATATGTGTTCATACTTTTAAGAAAACCCTAAAGACTCACGCCTCACTATGGTCAAACGCATCATGAGGTATCTCACTGGTACATCACTTATGAGTTTATGGTACCCCAAAAGACTGATTGTGTTTTGGTTGGGTACTCACATTTCGATTTCATTGTTTGTAAATTGGATCAGAAAAGTACAAGTGGTGGATTCCACTTTCTTGGAATTCACTTATCCTTAGGCATATTAAGAAACAAACAAGTGTCACCTTATCCACAACTGAAAAAGAATAAGCTGTTGTAGGTAGTTATTGTGCACATATAACTTGGATGAAACGACAATTAAGTGATTATGGTATCAATCTAAATACTGTCATGATTAAGTGTGATAACACTAGCTCCATAAACTTCACTAAGAATCCGGTACTTGTTTACCGGTGAAAATGGAAAACAACCGCTAGTCCTCCAAAGTTACTAAATCTTTGGTTGCTTACAGGATCGACTAGATTGATCCTAGGACATGTGTTGTTAAATTAGTTTTGATCTCAATGAATATGAACATTTATAGAATGCTCTTTGAGTGTTTTCCAATGTTATCAAAAGAACGTTGTGAAATTCTCTTAAGTAGAAGAAGAACGTAAGTTGCAGAGAGATGAAAAGATAAATTGCCTGAAAGTAAAATAACAATGAAGAAAACTGACTTAAATTTAAATGACTTTGAATATAAAAGAGGGTATCCAAACGTACATTCTTTCAAAGCACTATTTTCTCACAAAAAATCTACATATTACATTAGAGTTGATAATTGCTTGATCTTGCTACTCCTTCATCAGAAGAATCCTTGTTAAGATTCAAACTTGAATCTTCATTCATATATATAGCCTTTGCAGAAACTAGCCGTTGAGGAAGTGTCTTGATCAAGTGTCTTTGTCTTTACTTCATAGTACAAGAAACGTTGAAGATGGATGCACATCAGATTCTGAATCCAGTGTTTAACGCGTTTAACCTTTGAGTCTTCAAGAGGTTTTGTACTGATAGAGCCGTTGGGAGCAGACATCCATAGAACGTACCAGCTTTTCTTGAGCCTTACAATCTTGTAGACTCGAGCTGACAGGCTGATAAGACAATACAGCTTGCTTTCAGTAGTACGCATAATCCACAACTTTATCACCAACTCTGAATGGTATCAGATGCTGATATACAATTATCAAGTGTAGCAACTCGTCTGAATGTTGAGGCCTTCAGCTCAGAGTCTGCGTCAAGTCACACTAGCAATTGTTCTTCAGATTCTGCCACCAGAAGCTAGCAATGAAGCAACTCCCAAGTGTGTCTATGTAAAACAGATTCCGATTATTTATGTACAAGAACAAGAACCTGCATAAATAAAACACACATCAAATAAATCATTGTTCTTTTAATACTTTTGTTATCACCAAAATTAAAAGAGAATATGTCAAGAACAAATCTTGTTCTAACAGGAGAAATGCTCAAATCCGAAACTCAAGCAGTTTAAATCAAGCTCAAATGCTAAGTGTAGTTAAGTGGAACAAACCTTCGGGAGGTTGCTTTAAGTGCAATATTGATGCTTCCTTTGTTGACAACAAGATAGGGATATGAATGTGTATAAGAGATTGCGAAGGTTTGTTTGTCGCAGCTCGGACCGAGTGGTTTGCTCCTAGTACCGATGTCGATGTAGGAGAAATATTAGGTATTTTGACAGCTTTAAAATGGGTGCATGAGTTGGGTTTCGATGATGTGATTTTTGAACCGGATTCTAAAAGTGTAGTGGACACTGTGAACCTTCAGTCGCCTAATGATTCAGACTTTGGCGCCATTTCTATGGAATGGTAGCGTTTACTTTCTATTTTATTTAGGAACTTTCATGTCGAGTTCGTTAGGAGACATGCGAATGAGGTCGCTCATGCCTTGGCACGAATGACTCAATTTCTTACTAGTATCTACATATTCAATGATGTGCCGTCATGTATCAATCCTTATATTATAAATGAAATGCATAAAGTCTTTTCCCGAAAAAAAAATCAATGTAATGAAAGCTAGATTTGAGAGTGTGGTTATAAAAGTAGGGTTACATATTAGACTAGTGGGAGACCCGTGCATTCGCACGGGTACTGGTATGGTACGCGCATTTTTTCCAAATTATAATAAAAATTAAATTAAAAAAATTAAAATTTGCAACCAAAAAAGTTATTATTTTTAAAAGATATAATAAATTAGTGTCTATAATCAACAACGAATTTGATCCCGTATATAAATATTAAATTTGTTTTGGCATTACTTATATTTTTGAATTTATATAAAAATATTTGAATCAACAAAGTATTTTTTTTAGTGTTTTTTAATATTTATGAATGACACAAATTTGTCCCATAAAATATTTAAATAAAATCATATATTAAAAAGTAAATTAGTATAATTATTAAATATAAGAGATGAAAGGTAAGCAACAATATCAATAATAATATGATTAAAAAAATATTAAAACTTGTATTATATAAATAAAATGTTTAAGTTTTTTTTAATAAATAAACAACTATGTTATAAGAGATAATACAATGATCGATAAATTTATGTTATTCAATATTTGAATCAGTAATAAAGTTGATACCGTTTATAACAATAGTATTTATTTTCGTATATAAAAATATTATAATCAACAATATATTTTTTTCCGTATATAAATATTATTTTTGTTTTGACATTATTTATAAATATATTTGAGTCAATAGTGAAGTTGTTCCCGTTTATAAAAATATTTAAATCATAATATTATTTTTGTTTGGATAGTATTTATAAAAATATTTGAATCAATAGTAAAATTGTTCCCGTTTATAACAATAGTATTTTTCCCCTAATATAATAAAAATATATTAAAAAATTAAGAAAATATAATCAATAATGGTATGGGATGCACATTTTTTTCAAAATATAATAAAAATTATATTTAAAAAATTAAAATTTTCAACCAAAAATGTTTTTATTTTTAAAAGATATAATAAATTAATATCTATAATTCATTCCATAAAAATATTTGAATCAATAATATATTATTTTTTATATAAATCTTATTTTTGTATTGATATTATTTACAAAAAATATTAGAACCAATAATAAATTTTTTCTCATTATTATTCAATTTTTTTATCAATAAGTGTTTTAATAAAGTTGTTCCCATTTATAAAATAATATTTTTTTATTAATCTTTTCACATATTTGAAAAAATGATCGATACATTTATATTATTCACTAATTGAAACAATTAAATTTGTTCTCGTTTATAACAATGATATTTTTCCCGTATATACAAATAAATTAATCAACAACGAATTTGATCCCGTATATAAATATTAAGTTTGTTTTGACATTATTTATATATTTGAATCTATATAAAAATATTTGAATCAACAATGTATTTTTAACCGTAAGTAAATATTATTTTGTTCAATGACATATACTTTTATTTATATTTTATAATTTATTTTAATTAAAAAATTATGATATCTTTAAAATAAAAATATTATTTAGTGGATGTGACATTTGCATATAAGAAATAGATGTTTCACATTTTTATTTATCCGTAATTTATTTTGGATTTGTAATGACAAAATAAGAGTTTAATATGTTTTACATAAAACGTTAAAACATAAAAAAAAATTAAATAAAATATACTAATTTAAAAATTTGAAAAAAATCACAGTTTAAAATATACTAAAATGTACTTATGTGCTAAATCAATTGTGGTCCATTGTTTTTCAATAACAGGGGTATGCTAAGTTCTATTTGATGATGCTAAGAATTTAGAAATTCCTCTTATAGTGTATGTAATATTTAGGTATGATTTGAGATGCCTAGTGTTAATTTCATCCAATATAATATTATTTTCTAAATTTGCTTGTCAGTTATTTCTAAAACATCTTGTCTTTAGTATAATATTATGGAGTGCTTTTTGTTCAATAGCTTATTACAATGTTATTGAAGAGAATATTTAAATAGGATAACCCAAAGGAACTTGCTGAAACAACTGCCACATATCACAGATCTCAGTGAAACATCCCAAGGGGTGTTACTATCATACCACAATTGAATAATTTTCCCTATCAAAGAACACCTAAACTATAAGTAAAACTCAAAAAGTACCATGGCATCTTCAAGTTGAGAAATAATATCAAGTGCCGTGATGTGAAGTCCCAAGAAGGTAGCACAAATATCACACTATGTATTCAAATAATAGAACAGCAGAATCTTATCTACGCCATTTCACATAAATCATGTAAGTTACTCTAATGTTATAAAACCTCATTATAAATAACTTTTTTATGGAAGGCTTATTTGATGTCTTGTTGTTCAGCGACTCGAAGAGACTGATAACTTGTGTAGAATCACCGTTGCGAGCATACTCGGATATCATTGCATTCCAGCTTACCAGATTCTTATCGGAAAGCACATTGAATATTGAACTCATCCATCTGCAAGTTTCTCAACTGTATTTTACGAAACATATCCAAAGCTTTAGAAACTCGATTCCGATTCACAAATCCAATAACATTATAGTCAAAATCCAAACAGCATCTTCTATCCTTCCACCTTGAACAATTCCATTTATCAGCCTATTATAAGAAATTGATATTGCAGTTGAGCATATGTAACATTAGATCATGAATCATGACGAATATAGGATTCTACCTGCGATGAAATCGTCGTATAATTGCAGGGGTTAACTCTTGTCTTATGGTCTTCTCATAGGCAATATTTGATGCTCGCCGTCGCTCCCATCTGCAATAAGCATTCTTAACCGAAACTGAATCAGAATTAGAATTGAATATAACCCTTTCCTTCTATCTAAATGATTTGTGCTATTCTTTATCCATTCAAGAAAAAATTCCCGCCTGCGAAATTTCGTGTTCTTCTATTTCCATTGTAAATGACACATAAGATATGTCATGACATACTGGAACTGGTGAAGTTCCAAACCAAGTGAACTTATTACACTTTTGCTGTAAGTTTACACATCATCTCATTCAATTAATCAAATTAACCTCTATCAGAATCAAAACTGAATGGGAAAAAACAAAGAAAAACTCAATTAACAAATTAACATACATAGCACAAGAATTTCTTATTATCATGTATTCATTTATCTACTTAAAAAAAAAAACCCATAAAAGAAGACTAATATAAAAAATCCATTACTAAATAGCAAGGAATAGACAAATCATAATAAAAATAATAGAAACACCATAATCCTGTAGAGCTTCATATATATCATCGGTGAGAAAGAGCCAACAGATGTACAATTGGTAATCCACAGAAAGATAATAATGGTAGCAGTGGATTTCTTGATGCCATGTTGATGGTCGAATCCAAATTCCTATTAGCAGTAGCTATATCATTTGCGTTCGTCTTGAACAGTAGTTCCAACCTATGATTGTTCAATCAGTTGTTCTCTTGACCATCTTGACCAAAAACATGTTCGCCAAAGTTCATTATTGAAATCTTGCTAGTTAGAAACAACATTACAATTCATTATTGAAATTGTTTCCCATCTTGACCAAAAAGTTGTTCAATAAGTGTTCAATAACTAATTCCACCAACAATAAACCAATCTCCTACCTACTCAACGCCATCTATCTATACATAACAAACTATATACACTTCATGCCTAATTAAATATTAATCAGTTCATATACAATATCCAACTCTAAATAATGTAAGCTCATATCCATCAAAGTCATTAAAGTCTTTGTTTAATATGAAGCTTATTTACTGCAAGTTTCACATGATAATTGACCAAGATAGTATGGCTGATGAGTTAAAAACATATGAATTATCAAGCTCATGAAATTCTTGTCTAAGGTTTGATAAATTAAGATCGGTTTTTGCAAAAAAGTAAGAGTGTACATTTCTTACACAGAGATTACAATACTTCCTATTATCATCGCTTGGCAAATATCGAAGGCGACTAAAGATCTGATCCATTATGTTAATGGGGATGATGGAACTCTAACTAAGGATGGAGGAATTAAAACAACATTTAACTGCCAATAACACTAAAAGACTGAACAAAAATAAGTGTAACTCATTGCAAGCTGCAGCCACTACCTGGAGACCTTCATCGCCTATTGAATCAAGGACCTGCCCAACAAAAGCAACTGTGGTAGTAAGCTTCAAAATCTCTATAATCTTTTCCTTAAAGTTGCAGTCAAATCGACACATTAAAATGAAAAAACACAAACACCTGCCCACAATATCTACAGCTAATGACAGTGGCATATAACATACTTCAGCTGTTCAACATTAACATCAACATAACCAAATGAACTCGTTGGAATAATCAGTCATACAAATTATTCTCTTTGCATTGGGTCAAAACTGTGTTCAATTTTTCTGTTATATGCCACAGAATACAGAGGGACTAATCAGAAAAGGTGTTACCTACAGAGGGACTAATCAGAAAATTTGAGCAAACCAACACATAATGCAGCCATCAGGACGTTACCTACAGAGGGACTAATCAGAAAATTTGAGCAAACCATCACAAAATGCAGCCATCAGGACATCATGTTATTAGAAAATAAAAGACTATTTAACTTCATGTGCAAAGAAAAAAAGTTACCTTGTTTGAAGAGGCACATAGTTACCATTTTTGTCTGAAAAATTGAAGAGAAAATAAAATGTAACACTAATGTTTCAAGTTTACAGATTCACATAATGAAATGAAGATACAGACACACAATTATCAGTAACATTTTCCTCTAAAATATTTTATCAAACAGATGGTGTGCATAACAAAAACTGAAATAAAGCAACAACAAATTCAAACATCAAACCTGAAAAACCCTTTCAGATCGAAAACTGAAATTCAAGCAACAAAAGAGTGAGGTTTGTAGGGATTATGACTTGAATCTCGGTACCCTGCAATGATAGACAGTCAAATTTCAAAATCACAGCCATAAACTCATAAAAAACATAAATAGAGAATACAAATAAAAAAAACTGCAAACAATATCTTTGTCGATTAAAATCATTTCAGTGTGTTTTTTGTTGTTGGAGAATACCGTTCATTTGTGTACAACCTTCACAGCTATCTTCCACAACAAAATGGAAGTGAGATGCAGAATGGCAAGCTGAGAGAAGAATGACACAGAGAAAGGATGAAGAATGGTAAGCTGAGAGAAGAATGGCACAGAGAATGATAGAGAGAGAAAGTTTACCCAAATGATTTTGTACATTGAAAATCTGCAGCGAGAGTTTAGGTTGGTGGCGGAGAGAGTTTTGTATACTTGTTTCAAACCATATCATATTTTCACAACAAAATGGAAGTGAGATGCAGAGAACACTTCAAGCACTGCGACCAATGCTTTGTTACATTGGAAAAAAATGAAGGTGAGTTGAAATTTGTTGTGATCTGTTCCAAGAAAGCTCTCTATACCAGGTGTAGTCTGTACTGCTACACAGATGTGGGAAACTGTGCCCATCCATTCCAGTACTTTCTGCGCTTACCCTCAAATTGGTATTCCATTTTGTTACCTGTTTTCGCTACTGTAGCAACTTTATTTTCCACTCAGTTTCATTTTTCACCTTTTTTCACTTGCTGCAGCACGTAAAGACTTGTTGCAAAGTAATTAGATATGGTTTTAGTTCAAATTAGTTGGTTTTAGACACAAAATACCCCCCAATTTGTGATGTGGCACTATTTAATCAAAGGTTATTGTTGTATTAACCAGATCAGTCAAACTTCTTATATTATAGATAGTATACCTTCCGCACAAGTACATTTTTAAAGTTAAATTTTAAAGAAACATTTTTTTAAAAGAGAATTTTGTTTTTTATCTATCAGTACATATAACATCATCGTCAACACAATATAAGTATATGATATCATTCTCTTTATTTATTTCTCTACGAAGAAATAAGTTCCTAACTTTATTTTCCATAAACAAATAAAGAAAATAGTGGTGATATTATAAGATAGCAGCAAGAAGCAACGTTGGTAGCGCAGTAGTGTGCAGTCCACCGTTAACGTATCTGGCGGCAATACTGTCCCAACTCCAACAAAACACACAAATCGTTGCTTATCATACATATTACCTTTTTTGTCCTTCTCATTCTAACAAACTCAACTCCAACACCAACAAACAACATAACAACCATCTTCAATTTCATTCTCTCTCCGGTGGCAATCTCGTAAAAATGGATAAAAAGCAAGGTTTCTTTTCATCCCTCAAACACGAAGTAGTTAGAGGACTCTCACCGGCGAGGTCACGTGCCAAGAGTCCGGCCAGAAGTGTTTCTCCGATGTCGGGACTTCTCCGGCGGAGGAGGAAGCAACAAGGTCCGCCGCCGGAGTTGTTCATGACGAGATCGGGGAGTTTGAGGCCGGTGGAAGCGTTGTCGCCGTTGAAGGAAGGTCCTGATGGAACCGACGGCGAGGATGTTAACAGAGGGGAAGGGAAATGGGGGCATTGGATGAAAGGACAGTTGGCTAGAGCTCCTTCTGTTTCGTCGTCTTCTGGTTCGGGTTCGTCGTCTTCTTCGGGTTTGGCATGCAAGAAATCCGATCTGAGATTGCTTCTTGGTGTGCTGGGTGCTCCTCTTGCTCCTGTTCATGTTTGCACTACTGATCCTTTTCCGCATCTCAGTATCAAAGATATTCCCATTGTTAGTTTTTCTCTCTTTATCACTCATTGGTTATTTCACTCTTCTGTTTTTTTGTTCTTGTTGCTATTAGGCTAATCAGGTTCGTTCATATCTTAGCTTGTTCATTGATTTGTTTCATTTTTCATGTTTTTTTTATGGTGTGTATTTTTGATTGGTAGCTGGGAAATTGAAGGGGTTTTGAGTAATTTGCTAAGACTAGATGAAGTTGCTTAAGTGCAATTGAAAGATCTATACAAAAAATGTACTATTCTGTTTGCTATACCAACATTTCAGTTGTTGGATTGATCCATTAAGCAAGGTATATAGTTTGAGCTTTTGGATTAATCCAATCGCAGGAACCGAGATTTGACCGGAGATAGTTCCATTGGATCCAACTATCCAAGTGTAGTTCTAAGCTCCCATGGTCTATTTTTTGTGATGTTTGGAAAATGTAGGCTTTGTTTGGATAATCAGCTTAGTTAAGCTCTTAACAGCAGAAGAGCTTATCCATATAAATGCTTATGCATAATCTAATTCTGCAGCAAAATACATATAAGCTATAAGCTGTTTTTAGAAAGTATCCCGGAGAGTTTATGAAAATAAGGTGAAAACAGGTTATGGACATGCTAGAACATACGGTGTTTTCAGAAATCCTCCCAAAGAGTCTCTCTAGTGTTTATGTCAGTGAATAAACTCAAATAAGCTGATTCGGAAAGTCCTCAATGTGTTTGGTGTGTGCAAAAGATTTAGAACTCCGGACTAAGGAGGGAAAGAGGGATATTGGAATTTGTGTTAACTGTTAAGTTACTTTTGATCTTATAATGGTTTCTCTTTTTCTACGAAGTATTGCAATGTAATGTTGTGGTGGTATTATTTGCCGTTGTTGTTGCAGGAAACTTCTTCTGCTCAGTACATACTGCAGCAGTACATTGCTGCTTCGGGTGGTTTGAAGCTTCAAAATTCTATTAACAATGCTTATGCCATGGGAAAAGTGAGGATGATAGCCTCTGAATTCGAGACTGCGAAGAAGGTCACGCGCAGCCGTAATTCCTCCAAAGCTGCAGAGTCTGGTGGATTTGTCTTGTGGCAGATGAATCCAGACATGTGGTATGTAGAGCTTGCTCTTGGTGGCAGCAAGGTTCATGCTGGTTGCAATGGGAAGCTCGTGTGGCGACACACGCCTTGGCTTGGTGCACATGCTGCGAAAGGGCCGGTGAGGCCTCTTCGACGTGCGCTTCAGGTGAGTTTCTCTGCCTATCACCCCTACATTTATATATGTGGCTTTTGTTGAATTATAACTTAGACTTTTTTGTTTCTATCTATAGGGTCTTGACCCAAGAACAACTGCTAGTATGTTTATCAATGCAAGATGCATTGGAGAGAAGAAGATAAACGAAGAGGATTGTTTCATCCTCAAGCTTTGTGCAGATCCATCGACATTAAAAGCGAGGAGCGAAGGTCCAGCAGAGATCATAAGGCATGTTTTATTCGGATACTTTAGTCAGAAAACAGGACTTCTTGTTCACTTGGAAGATTCCCATTTGACCCGCATTCAAAACAATGGAGGCGATGCAGTTTATTGGGAGACGACAATTAATTCGTTTCTCGACGACTACAGGCCTGTTGAAGGGATCATGATCGCACACTCGGGTCGATCTGTAGTGACACTTTTCAGGTTTGGGGAAACAGCAATGAGCCATACTAAGACCAAGATGGAGGAAGCATGGACGATTGAGGAGGTTGCGTTCAATGTCCCTGGCCTTTCTATAGATTGTTTCATTCCTCCATCGGAGCTACGGTTTGCTTCTGTTAGTGAAGCCTCCGAGCTTCCTCAAGGTCAGAGAATGAAGAGTAAGACCGCCGCAGCTGCTGCAGCTGCATACCACGCCAAAGTTGCTCAGTTCCAAAAATCACACGAAAGCGACACGAATAACATTAACTGGACAGTGGACGTTTAGCAAAGACGAAGTTTTTGAATTAGCCTAATTGTTGTAGCTTTAAGAACCCGTTTGGTTCGTTGGGTGACAAATTTATGCAAGTAAAATAGTAAAGATCACAGCAGGGATCATCAAATTTGTAAATAGAACTGATCAGTTACAGATTCTGAAAAGTAATTTCTATTACTCTAGGCTTTTTGGTTGATGATTATGCTTATGTACATCAAGGTTTACTTTTTCCACTTACTTATCTATAGTGTGAAGTTGAGAATCTGCTGATAGTTTTATAAATTAAAATTCCTGTAGGTGTTTCTTAATTCTTATATGAAAGCATTCTACCATGATGCTTGAAGATCAGTTACAGGTTAGATTTTGTTGCTGAGAATTTCAAAATTCCCCATCATTGAGAAAACTATTCAAATTTGAATATATGAGCTCATGAGATTTGTTCTCTGTGGATGACATTTTTTTCCTCGTGCCGTTGGATATAATAATTAGTCTCTGTCCCTTATGTCCCATGTGCACTGCTAACACCGAAATATGATTCATGAGTGCATTTGAACATGCTTGAGATGCTCAATCTTTTAGATTTTTATGCTTTTTAATCTTTTTTATTTTATTTTTTATACTCAATCTTTTAGACTTTTATGCATTTTATAAGCACACTCATGTTTAATAAACACATAGTTCTAAATACACATGTAAACATATTTATCCCAAAAGATCATGAAGTGCAACTATTGTGGCTGTTTTTAGTAATCTAATTAGTTATTTCAAAGGTTTATTTACAAGTTAGTTAGAGAATTTATCATAATAATTTACTTATTATGGCAAAAACCTATGTTTCTCAAGTTCTATAGCACAATCTTATGGTTCTTTAAAGTCATATCAGTTAGTTGGAAAAACAAAATCTATCCATAGAGAATTTCAACATTTTTGTAAGCAATTTCAATATCTTCAAAGTGTAGGCTGATCAATCTACTAGTTTTAAAATTTTTCTCTTCTAATAATGTACTCCTATTCAAGTTAATTTTTTTTACGACTTAAAACAAACCCTACACCCTTGATATGATTATTTGAGCAAGTTTCTATTTGAATACAATTTTTAAAGAGGAAGGTTGCTACAAAGTTGTTTATAAAAATTATGAGCATAATATTTTACTCGTTTAAATGTACATTGATGATATTATATTCAGATCTAATAACAAATTTTTGTGTAAGCAATTTTTAATATGATAAATTTGAAATGTCAATGATGAGTAAACTTTAGTACTTCTTTAGACTATAAATGCATCAATCAAAAGAAAACACCTTCATAAATCAAGTTAAATATTGCAAAGAACTAATAAAAAGATTAGTAATGGATAAGGAAAAACATATATTTATGCCCATGAGCACATCATATTACTTAGATAAAGATAAAAGATGCAAATAAATAAAAGAAAGAAAATATTAAGGTATGATCACTTATCTTCTCTATCTTTATTATGTCTACTATTTATATGTCTTCTTACTTTTAAGAAAACCCCAAAGGCTCATGCCTCACTATCGTCAAACGCATCATGAGGTGTCTCACTAGTACACCACTTATGAGTTTATGGTACTCCAAGAGATTGATTGTGTTTTGGTTGGGTATTCACATTTCAATATCATTGGTTGTAAATTGGATCAGAAAAGTTTAAGTGGTGGATTTCACTTTCTTGGAATTCACTTATACTTAGGCATATTAAGAATCAAGCAAGTGTCGCATTATCCACAACTGAAAAAGAATAAGCTACTATAGATAGTTGTTGTGCACATATAATTTGGATGAAACAACAATTAAGTGATTATGGTATCAATCTAAATATTGTCCTGATTAAGTGTGACAACACTAGCGGCATAAACTTCATTAAGAATCCGGTACTTCACTCTCGAAAAAAAAAAACGTTGAGATTATGTACCCCTTTATTAGGGATAATGTTGGAAAAAAGAATTATGTAAATAAGTTTGTGTCTTCATCTAATCAATTGAGAGATATTTTTTACTAAACCACGTCCTAGAGAACTTCTTTTATAAGAACTGAATTAAGAATATTAAACCAATCATGCATTGATTAAAATGCTTTATATGCCTCTTCTTTTTTTTTATATTTGTTATAAGTGTTGATTATGTGTTTCCTGCTTCCCTGCTTTTTTATTATGCTAAAGAGTGAGAAGTAAACTCTTAGAAGAATTATATTGTCTTTATATATTGTCTTTATCTGTCCGAGGGAGTCAACACTCTAAACTTTCTTTTTCTTCTTAATCTTTTTTAACTATCTACTTGAGAGATGCATTGCCATCACCAAAAGGAGGGGAACATGATTATTTGTGCTAAATAAGGATATCATATATGTTATTAAAAAAGGAAGAAATTTAAAAAACAAATAAAAAAGAGAAGTTTTTGGTGATTGGTGTTAAGGGGTCAAAAGGTAAAGAACATCGTCAAGAAACAATGTCAACTGCTAAAAGCTCGCATGTAATAATGTGCTCAGTTGTTTATTATTTTTATAGGATAAAAATGTGTTATTAAGTGTGTTACTTTCAAAATACTACGATCACGCGCGCACACACACACACGCCCCCCCCCCCTCTCACACACACACACACACAAATACACACACACAGAGAGCAAATATTTTTCAACTTTCTTGTGATTTCAAAAGCTTATTTTAAAACATCTTAGTTTAGGAAAAGTTTTTGAAAATCGAAGTATAATCAATTATTCTTCTTACTTAGTCAATTATATTGTGCAATTCACCTTTTAATCGATTATGAAACTTCAAAATAAAAGAGTGTTGTTCTCTTAAGCTTTGATATATCATAAGGTTGTAAGCTACACCCTCTGGTCACTATTATAAGCAAATATACCTTTTTGTGATACATTAATAGTCAAATGTACCACAAAAAGGTAAATTTGCTTATAATAGTGACCGGAGGGTGTATAATTGAGATGAAAACTTGGTGTAAAAAGGTTATGGGTTAATCCTATTGTAAAAAATCTATGATAGTGGAAATTGCAGGGGGCTATCCATAGGGACTAGATATAGGTCGCTTAGTTTTAGGTGAATCAAGATAAATCAATATGTTTTTCTCAGATCTCTCATATCTTTATTTTTGTGTCTTTATTTACTTGTCTTTCTCTTCACATCCTACTTATCTTCTTAAAGTTAACCTCAAAACTGATTTGTATTTTAAAATCTCTAAATACTTTTTAAGTCATAATTCATCCTCTCCATCTAGTGTTTGAAGTCACTTGGGTAACATGTGGTTCATGTGTTGTGCAGGTTAAATTGTTTTAAATTTTTTGATGATAAAAAGTGAACAAGGAAAATTTAAATCATAAGTATCATCAGTCAAGAAGAAAGCTAAAAACAAAATATTCAAGTTCCTCTATGGAGAGCTAAAAAGATTCAAATCAATCAAACAAAATGAACAAAAGTTGTGAAAGCGTATTTGATCCCACGCTTAGTGTTTTAATCTTATATTTTTCCAGTTGTATGTAATTTAAGCAATATTAAGTCTTGAAGTATTAAGATGATGCACACACGCACTAAAAACGTTTTAAACTCTTCATCATATTGTCATTTCTTATAAAAACCAATTATGGAAAGTACTTAATCGATTAAGAAGCAATTGTGATCACTTAGGAAAGTTAACTTACTGTATAATCGATTAGAGCTTTCATATAATTGATATTGGTACAAGTTTGGCTCCTAATCAATTAGAAAACGCTTTGATCAATTAATATGCGAGGCATATTAGGGTTTCCTTTTCTAAAATAGCCTAATCGATTAACTTGCAATTTATAATCGATTAGAAAGAGTCCAAACCTCCTTTAAAAGGTGAAATTCCAACCATTATTATTAGATAAAAAAATATTCAAGCCAATGAATTAATTCCTTTTAGAGCTAATTGTTTTTCGATATAAATGAGTGCTTTGCTCACTCCTAAAAACAAAATTTCTTGAACTATCTAGTCTCTTATCTAACTTATTCTCCTTCTATTATCAGGTTTTATTTATAACGCGATCTCGAGAATTCTGGAATATATATATATATATTCCAAAATTCCCGAGATCGAGTTATAAGTCGTAAAGGCCAAATGCTAAGAGGCGACATGCTAAGTATGACAAGTGCGAAGTTGCACAGATGAAACAAGTCGCACCCGGACTTTAAGGTTATCAGACACGTGTTGGTAGATGAAATGTACGGATTTGCGTAATGGTTATGGGATAGATCCAAGGTCTCATCGAAGTTATAGAAAATCACCAAGAAGACGTTACATGAAAGTAATGACAACGACAAACGTTATGACTATCATTTAACAGAAAATTTTAAGAGACATATCTTAATGATCTTGAAGATTAAAGATTAGTATAAAAAGGCTTCCCACCATGGGAAAAGAGGACATACAACAAATATCACCCTAAATACCATATGCTTGCGATCTCACCTGACTCACCTCAGGGGTATTAACCAAAAAGTGTTTATAAGGAATATTTGGCGCCCACCGTGTGGCCTCAGTAAAACTTTCCAAGGCCTCGCGAAATAATATATTACATCATAACAACACAATGTATGGATCATCTCATAGCAGCAGTGAATCTCACACTCAACCAAACATGGCACAACTTCTTACAATTATGGAGAATTTGCGCCAGCAAAATGAGTCTTTACAAGAAAGTGTTCATACACTTCAGCATACGCAAAAGTCTAAGGAAGGGGAGGAGCTTCTTGATCCTCAACCTTTTTTGGAGGCAGTCTGGGGTGATCAGGGTCTAGAAAAATTCAAACCACCACCTTTGCCATCCTTCGATGGAAAAAGTGATCCAAAGGAGCATATAATCTCAATTAACAATCAAATGGAAATAGTCGTGGCTTCTGACTCCTTGAAATGCAAGCTCATGGCGGGAACGTTCAAGGATGTGACATTACGTTGGTACATGAGCCTACCCAGATTATTAATTACCGGTTACTAATATCTGACCAGGAAGATGGTGCAACATTTCTCCGTCAGTAAACATAGAAAGGTGACCACCACCAGTTTGTTCAACGTCCGCCAGGGGCCCTCTAAATCCCTCAGAGAGTATATGTAATGATTCAATGAAAAAACTATAAGTCTCTCATCCAAATTAGGAAATGTTTGTGGGAGCCTTCCAAAACAATCTACAAGCCGATCATTTCAATGAATCATTACCACAAAAGTCAACCACCAACATGAAGGAAGTAAATAATAGAGCAGAATGTTATATCAAGGAGAAGAAAGCAATATGGAGAAAAGATCTCGAGATGCTAAAGAAAAAACACAATCTAGGAATGACGGATTTGGGCACAGGAAAGAGCATCACAAGCAAGGGTCGAGGGAAAGGTCTGCAATAAAACCCTCCCGGAGGTCGTATGAAAACTTCATCGAAAACTTTACCCCACTTAATACAAAGCATGTAGATATTCCGCGAGAAGTATATCATCTCAAGCTAATTCCAGAACCCACTCACCGCAAGAGGGCCAGCGTTGTGCTAGGAAAAGTTGGGGATGTATGGTGTGCTTGTCATTGTATGAGAGGCCACCATACAGAAGATTGTCATCAGTTAAAAAGGGAAATCTAGATCCTGATCCAAAGAGGTCAGTTGTCGTTGTACGTACAAGAGGTAGAAGGATCAGTAGGAAAGAGAAGTCATTCTAGTAGAGAACCAAACTCAGAGAACCTCTCTGCCAAGAGGGAAAAAACCCCGAGGAAGTACGTGAGACCCGGATAACCTGCCACATGCTCAACACCATCTTGAGAGGTTTTGCTGGTGGAGGAGAAACAAGCTTAACCAGAAAGAGATACACCCGATCAGTAATGCATGTGTCACATAATCTATTTTTATAAAAAGAAGAAAGACTCGTCGTTGTCGGTTTTTCAAGACAGGATTCAGAAGGTGTGCTGGCGCATGAGAATGACCCAATGGGTATAAGAGTAAACATTCATGATTGGAGTGTCAAGCGGGTGTTAATCAACCCAGGCAGCTCAACCGACATATTGCATTAGGATGCTTTCAAAGGCATGAACATGGATACGTCCGAGCTGCTACCCTTCAACGGTACCCTGATTGGTTTCTCTAGGGAACGAGTTCACGTACTAGGGCATCTACCTATCATGAACATCTATGGAAGTGGGGACAACTCCAAAGGCATCAAAGTGAGATACCTGATAGTAAACACGTTGTCACCATACAACATCATTATCGAAAGACCAGTGTTAAATGCTCTGGAGGATGCTTTGTCCATTCTTTATTAGAGCATGAAGTACCCCCTAGAAGGTGGACAAGTCAGAGTAATTAAGGGTGATTAGGGACTGCCTAGGAAATGCTACAAGGATAGCCTAAAATTGAAAAAGAAAACCCAACAGGATTGTCCTACAATAGAAAATAATTTGAAGGTGAATTTGGTTAAACTCGATTCTCGGGGGGATCCAAAAGATGATAGCTTAACCCCTATCGGCGAATTAAGAAAGGTGCAAATCGGCGTTGAAGATATCCAGGTCACACAGATAGGTTTAGAGCCATCTCAGGAAGAGGAAGCAGACATCATTAAAATATTGAGAGATAAGATATACCTCTTCGCATGGAAGCCTTCAGACATGCTCGAGATTGACCCAAATGTCGTGTGTCATTAGCTTACCCTTGATCCATCATCAAAGACCATAATGCAGAGGAAACACAAAAATGAATAGGAAAAAATAAAGGCTGTCACAGAAGAGGTTGATAAGCTCTTGAAGTCCAGATTCATCCGAGAAATAAAATATCCCACCTGGATGTCTAATGTCGTCATGGTAAAGAAGAAATCGAGAAAATGGCGCATGTGTGTAGATTTCACCGACCTCAACAAAGCTTGCCCGAAGGATCCTTACCCATTACCACACATTAATAAATTTAATGATGTTGCGTCCGGGTTTCGCTTGCTCAGCTTCATGGACGCATATTTAGGCTACAACCAAATACGAATGAACCAAATAGATGCTCCCAAAACAACATTCATAACCAACAAAAACAACTATTACCAAGAAGTAATTCCATTTGGTCATAAAAACATGGAGCTACGTATCAAAGTCTAATGGATATGGTATTCTTATCACAAATAGGGAGGAACTTAGAAGTATATATTGACAACATGTTGATTAAGACCCAGGAGGAGGTGAATCATATAAAAGACTTGAAAAAAACATTTGAGTCAGTAAGGAAGTTCGGCATGAGCCTTAACCCCGACAAGTGCTTCTTCGGGGTACAAGCCAGTAAATTTCTAGGATTCGTGTTGACACACCAGGGAATAGAAGCGAATCCAGACAAGTTCCAGGAAATCATTAATATGAGAAGCCCGAATCAGTGAAAGAAGTTCAACAGTTGGCCGGGATATTCGCCGCCTTATCCCGATTTCTGTCTTGCGCGGGCGACAAGTCCATACATTTCTTCACAACTATAAAGAAGTTGGCAAGGTTCTAGTGGACAAAATAATGCGAGAAGGCATTTATGGAGTTGAAGCAATTCTTGTCTACCCCACCGATCTTAGTCTGTCCGAAGGAAAATTCACCCTTTACCTTATAATTAGCAGTTTCCGAGAAAGCCGTTAGTTGGGTATTAGTTCAAGACAGTGATGGAAATGAAAAGCTTGTTTATTTTGTCAACAAGGTTCTCAAAGGAGCAGAAGTCTATTATCTAAATATCGAATGACTAGTTTTGGCAGTATTAATTATTTCCAGGAAACTCAGATAATACTTTTAGGGACACCTTATCATTGTGAAGACGATTTATCCCATAAAATGAATTCTGAAAAATCTAGATTTGACAGGCAAAATCGTGGCCTGGGCTGTAGAACTGTCTAAGTACGACATTATATACACACCCAGGAACAACATTAAATCACAAGTAGTGGTAGATTTTCTAATAGAGCTAAGCTCACCCATCCCGGAAGAATCGCCCAAGGAGATCCTATTAGTGGACGGTTCCTCCAATGTCATAGGTAGTGGAACATGGACAATATTAGAGGGACAGGGGGAACTGGTACTTTTACAATCTCTCTGCTTCAATTTCCAAGCAAAAAATAATCAAGCAGATTATGAAGCAGTGATTGTCGGTTTGAAGTTAGCTAAATAAGTCGGAGTTTCCCATTTGCTAGTTCGTACTGATTCATAATTAATTGCTAGTCAAATCAAAGGAGACTACTAGACAAAGGATACATTACTACTCAAGCATTTATAGCGAGCTCTGCAATTAGCCGGGAAGAAAATGTAAGAGTCGATATACTAGATTTATTCTATCAATAACTTACTTTGGGTTGCTATTGAGGATGACCTTTTTATCCCTAAAAGTATCATAGATGACATTTATGTTAAGAAAACCCCTAAAGACTGGAATGATGAAAAAACTGAAAAAGGCGTCTTATGATTTGAAAGCGAGAAATATACTAATACCCACCTTGAGCGTTAATGTATATTTTTCAATTTCATGTTGTAAAAAACTGAAAAAGGCGTCTTATGATTTGAAAGCGAGAAATATACTAATACCTGTAACGCCCCGATTCCGATTATTTCCATTTTGTGGAGTCTTTTATTAAAATTGAGTGATAAATTATTTTATTTGTGAAATTGGTGTGTTAATATGCTATGTTGTCATGTTATGATATTTTACCGTTTTTGAGAGTTTTCGGGGAAATTATAATGGGGGGTATTTTGGACATTTCTCAATTAATGATAAGTTAGAAACTTAGTGGAAATAAAATTGTGTGAGAAAATGAATTAATTGAATTTGAGTAGGAAAAGAAATAGAAAAGAAAAAGAGATAAGAAGAAGAAATAGGAGAGAAAGAGAAAGAAAAGAAAAATAGAGAGAAAAAGGAGAGAAAGAAAAAGGAAGAAGAGAAAAGAGAAGAAAAAGAGGAAAAGCTTAGAAATCTTCAAAACAACTTCTAGGAATCGATTTATCCGGGTAAGGGTGTGAAATCTTATTATCTCATCAATGTATATCCTTATGTATGATTATGTATGTGTTTGTTTGTTGTTTTGTTGGATTGTATGAGAAATAGAGCAAAACCCATTTGTGTAGAAGTGTTAGAATTCGATTAATTCGTGTGGGAAATGATGTTTTCGTATTCCTTGTTGTTGATACATGATTGATATATGTTGTTGTACATCAAATTGGTATTTTTCTGAGTTTAGATGATGAATTTGGGTGTGGTTGGATGAAAAACGCAGAACCAAGTTCTGCAGAATTTTTCTGCATTTGCCCTGGCCGTACGCGTATGGGGCATATTCATACGCGTATGAGCCTAGGCGTTACGTGTATCATTGGCTTGTTTTGGGCCATTACGCGTATGGAATGTGACTTTTCCCGGCCATCTGGTGATACGCGTATGGTGTTGGGTATACGCGTATGGACCTTTAAACGTGAATTTTGGGGGAAAAATGACTTTTGCCCATACGCGTAGGGGTCCTGGCAATACGCGTATGAGAATGGTGAGGAATCAGGGTTGTACGCGTATGAGAATGGTGATACGCGTATGGTCAGGACAATGGTTAAATGGGACTTTTTCAAAATATTGTTTTCGTTTTTCTTTCGTAACTTGAGTTACGTTTATCCGATTTTTACATTCTTGGTATCGTTGGATAGCTATTGAGCTGTAGTTTCTTATGGTGAGGAGTTTGAGGCTGTTAGCCGATTAAATAAGTCAGAAAGTCAGGAATAGTGTTATTTAGCGACTTTTACCGTTTTGAATGTGTGTTTTGAATGTGAATCATACAATAGTGCATTGATGTGAATGTATATAGATTGTATGTGATTGTATGAGATGAATGCATGTATATATTGTGAATATGTATGCATTTCAAGAATGTCTTGAGTCATTTTGTATGTGAAGCATAATGATGTACATTCTTGCGTTGTGTGATTCTAATGAGAATCCGCTATAACGTCGTGTGCCCGTGTGGGGTGTGAGCGATGATTATAGACGATCGTGTGCCCATGTGGGGTGTGAGAGATTGGGTCGTGTGCCCGTGTGGGGTGTGAGCGATCCATAAACATTGTGTGTCTATGTGAGGTGTGAGCAATGGGTGAACATCGTAGGCCCGACGGGGAGTTACATTGGTAACGAGCGATGGTTCCAATAAGTTCCTGAGTGAACTTGAGATGATTGAGTCGGTACCGCATTACATTTGCATAGAGTCGTGAGTCGGTCTCTATGATTTGCATTTATCATCTTTATAAGTGTGTATTGATGAATAAACATGAATATGTATGTTTATGTGGAATGATAAGAATTGTGAAAGTATGCATGATGAATATGCTTGGTTTTGAATATATATACATTGTGATGTATATCAGTGTGTTGTGATGAATTGTGGTGAGCATGTATAATATGTGCATTTTTATGCTAAGATATATAATTATATGCATTGTTATTATGATAATATTTCTCACCCTTTTGCTGTTTTATGATGCTCTATGAGGCATTGCAGAGTAGGTATGCTGGTGGTCTTTTTGTGAAGCGTGTCTTCATTCTTTTGGTCGGTCGGCTCTGGTATGTAGCACCGGGTAGCTAGGATGTATATGATTCTTTTGTGATACATTTGTACATGTATTTGGTTTATGAATGTTTATGTAAACATGAATTATGTTGGTGGATAATACTTGATGATATCTATATATGTATATATGTTTGATGTTATTCAATGTTTAGATTTTCTGCTTTTAATCTAAATATTGAGATGTGGGTGTAAGAACTAAGTTCCTCTGTTGCAAAGTTACCCCACTGTTGCATATCAATTGTTGAGCAGGTGTTGAATGTTTTAATTGCATGTATAATGTGACATACCTCTTTTATACTATGTTTATAATTATACTCTGACGAAATTTTAAATATGTGCCTAAATGATTATGTGTTTACTTGGGGGTATAGAAAGGGGGTGTTACATTAAGTGGTATCCGAGCCAGTGTTGAGTCAATTGTGTCTGTCTTGTTGTTGTGATGGTTGAACTGTTGTTTAACCTTGTTGTCATTTTTGGGAATGATCAGAATATGGCTGGTAGAAACGACAATGCGATGGCTGCTGCTTTGGAAGCAATGGCTAGGGCCGTGTAAGGTGCGCCGAACGTGAATGCTAATGACGAGTTCAGGAAGAATCAACCACCGGTCTTCAAAGGAAGATTTGATCCCGATGGTGCTCAAATTTGGTTGAAAGAGATTGAAAGGATCTTCAGAGTCATGGACTGTGTGGAGGAGAATAAGGTGAGGCTTGGGTCTCACATGCTGAAGGAGGAAGCCGACGATTGGTGGGTCGGTATGCGTCAAGTTCTTGAGGTGGATGATGAAGAGATAACTTGGGATTTATTTCGTACCGAGTTCTTGAGGAAGTATTACCCTGAAAGTGTGAAAGGGAAGAAGGAGATGGAGTTTCTTGAACTGAAACAAGGTGGTATGTCCGTGGTGGACTATACTGCTAAGTTTGTGGAGTTGGTTCAATTCCATCCTCACTATGCTGCAATTACTGCTGAGTTCTCAAAGTGTATTAAGTATGAGAATGGTTTGCGTCCCGAGATTAAACAAGCTGTGGGATATCAGAGGATAAGGAGGTTTACGGATTTGACGGAATGTTGTAGAATCTTCGAGGAAGATAGCAAGGCTCGTTCTACACATTACAAAAGTTTGAATGAGAGGAAGGGAAAGCAACAAGCTAGAAGTGGACCTTATGTGACACCCGTTGATAAGGGCAAGCATAGGGGAAACTTTGATAAGAGATCTGGAGGAGGAGGTTTCGGCTCCGTTAAGTGTTACAAGTGTGGTGAAATGGGTCATAAATCATTTGAGTGTGGGAAGACAGTGGTGAAATGTTCTAACTGTGGAGGCCTTGGGCATGCTACTACCGATTGTAGAAGGAATGTGGTGAAGTGCTATAATTGTGGAGAAGTGGGTCACATTAGTACTAAGTGTACTAAGCCGAAACAAGCTCAAGCGGGCGGAAAAGTGTTTGCATTAGCGGGAATAGACACTACTAGTGCAGACCATTTGATTAAAGGTACATGCTTTATTAATAGTACGCCTTTAGTTGCTATCATTGATACGGGATCGACTCATTTATTCATTTCTCATGAGTGCGCTAAGCGTTTAAATTTGTTTATGACTTCTTGGGGTGGTGAGATGGTTATTGAGACTCCTGCTTCAAGGTCGGTAACTACGTCTTTGGTGTGTGTAAGTTGTCCTTTGACCATGTATGGTAAAGACTTCATTATGGATTTAGTGTGTTTGCCGTTGGAGGGATTGGACGTAATCTTGGGTATGAACTGGTTGCAATTTAATCGAGTTCATATAGATTGCTATCACAAGTTAGTAAGGTTTCCTTCTTTGGAAGATGATGAAGATGAGAGGTTCCTATCCACTAAAGAGTTGAAGAAACTTTTAGCAGACGAAGCTCAATTGTTCGGTTTGTTTGCATCATTGTCGGTGGAGAGTAAAGTTGAGCTCGATGTGTTCCCAGTGGTGTGTGATTTTCCAGAATTATTTCCGAAGGATATTACGGATGTACCGCCGGAAAGAGAAGTTGAGTTTTCTATTGATCTAGTTCCGGGTACTAGACCGGTTTCGATGGCACCGTATCGTATGTCGGCATCGGAGTTGGTAGAATTAAAGAAGCAATTGAATGACTTGTTGGAAAAGAGATTTGTAAGGCCAAGTGTTTCTCCTTGGGGTGCTCCGGTATTGTTGGTAAAGAAGAAGGATGGAAGTATGCGGTTATGCATTGATTATCGACAATTGAACAAGGTGACAATTAAGAACAAGTATCCGCTTCCAAGGATCGATGATTTGATGGACCAATTGGTTGGTGCGCGTGTTTTTAGCAAGATTGATTTGAGATCGGGATATCACCAGATTCGTGTGAAAGAAGAGGATATTCAAAAGACGGCCTTTAGGACACGGTATGGCCATTACGAATATTCCGTGATGCCATTCGGGGTTTCTAATGCGTCGGGTGTGTTTATGGAATACATGAATCATATTTTTCATGAGCAGTTAGATCGTTTTGTGGTTGTGTTCATCGACGATATTTTGATTTATTCTAAGTCTCAAGAGGAGCATGAAGAGCATTTGAAGATTGTGTTACAAATTTTGAAAGAGAAACAATTGTATGCTAAGTTGTCGAAATGTGAATTTTGGTTGTCGGAAGTAAGTTTTCTTGGACATGTTATTTCCGGTAGTGGTATTAGTGTGGATCCATCCAAGATTGATGCGGTGATGCAATGGGAGGCTCCTAGATCGGTTACGGAGATTCGAAGCTTTTTAGGCTTGGCGGGTTATTATCGGAGGTTTATTGAGGGACTTTCGAAGTTGGCACTTCCGTTAACGCAATTGACTTGTAAAGGAAAGACTTTCATTTGGGATATTCATTGTAAAGAGAGTTTCAATGAGCTAAAAAGAAGGTTGACAACGACTCCGATCTTGATTTTGCCAAATCCGACGGAACCATTTGTTGTGTATTGTGATGCTTCATTGGTTGGTTTAGGTGGTGTTTTGATGCAAGATGGAAAAGTTGTGGCTTATGCTTCAAGACAATTGAGAGTGCATGAAAAGAACTATCCTACACATGACTTGGAGTTAGCGGCCATGGTGTTTGTTTTGAAAATTTGGAGGCACTATCTTTATGGTGCAAGATTTGAAGTTTTTAGTGATCACAAGAGCTTGAAATATTTATTTGATCAAAAAGAATTGAACATGAGACAAAGAAGGTGGTTAGAGCTTTTGAAGGATTATGATTTTGGTTTGAATTACCATCCGGGTAAGGCAAACATGGTGGCCGATGCTTTGAGTCGGAAGTCGTTACATATGTCCGCATTGATGATGAGAGAATGGGAACTTTTGGAGAATTTTAGAGACTTGAGTTTGGTTTGTGAAATGACGCCGAGAAGTGTGAGACTTGGTATGCTACATGTTACGAATGATTTTCTTGCAACCGTATGTGAAAAACAAAAGTTGGATTTGAAGTTCGTTGATTTGATGATGAGTGAGAATGAGGATTTCAAGGTTGATAATTTTGGAGTTTTGAGATTCCGTGGTCCTATTTGTATTCCCGATGAGGCGGAGTTGAAAAAGATGATATTGGAAGAAGGACACCGAAGTAACTTAAGTATTCATTCGGGAGCGAATAAAATGTATCAAGATTTGAAGAAAATCTTTTGGTGGTCCGGATTAAAGAGGGATATGGCTCAATTTGTGTATGCGTGCTTAACTTGTCAAAAGTCTAAGGTGGAACATCAAAAGCCTAGTGGATTGATGCAACCGTTGGATATTCCGGAGTAGAAATGGGATAGTATATCGATGGATTTTGTTACGGGACTGCCGAATACACAAAGAGGTCATAATGCTATTTGGGTAATCGTTGATAGGCTTACTAAATCTGCTCACTTTATTCCAATTGATATTAGTTATCCTTTGGAGAAGTTAGCCGAGATTTATGTTCTTGTGGTTGTGAAGTTACATGGAGTTCCTAAGAGTATTGTATCGGATAGAGATCCTAGATTCACGTCGAGGTTTTGGGAGAGTTTACAAAAGGCTTTGGGTTCTAAGCTAAGATTGAGTTCGGCTTATCATCCGCAAACGGATGGTCAAACCGAGAGGACAATTCAATCGTTGGAGGATTTATTGCGTTCTTGTGTGCTCGAGCAAGGTGGTGCTTGGGATAGTTATTTGGCATTGATTGAGTTCACCTACAATAATAGTTTTCATTCAAGTATAAGTATGGCACCATTTGAGGCTTTGTATGGTCGGAGATGTCGAACACCTTTGTGTTGGCATGAAACCAGTGAGAGGGCGATAGTTGGACCGGAGATGGTACAACAAACGACGGAGAAAGTGAAGTTTATTCGTGAGAAGATGAAAGCTTCTCAAAATAGACAAAAGAGCTACCATGACAAGAGAAGGAAGGATCTTGAGTTTCAAGAAGGCGACCATGTGTTTTTGAGAGTTACGCCGGTTACGGGCGTGGGTCGTGCTTTGAAGTAGAAGAAGTTGACTTCTCGTTTTATTGGTCCGTATCAGATTTCTGCACGAGTTGGTGCTGTGGCTTACCGTGTGGCGTTGCCTCCGAATCTTTCGAATTTGCATGATGTATTCCATGTTTCGCAACTTCGGAAGTATGTTCCGGATCCGTCACATGTTATTCCTATGGACGAGGTTGAAGTGAGAGATAACCTTACGGTTGAAGCTTTACCGATTAGGATTTTGGACCGAGAAGTTCAGAAGCTAAGAGGCAAGGATATTGCGCTTGTGAAAGTAGTGTGGGGAGGCGCTGCGGAAGGCAATATGACTTGGGAACTAGAGAGTAGGATGCGAGAGTCGTATCCGGAGTTGTTTGAATCAGGTAATATTTTCGAGGACGAAAATTTCTAAAGTAGGGGAGAGTTGTAACGCCCCGATTCCGATTATTTCCATTTTGTGGAGTCTTTTATTTAAATTGAGTGATAAATTATTTTATTTGTGAAATTGGTGTGTTAATATGCTATGTTGTCATGTTATGATATTTTACCGTTTTTGAGAGTTTTCGGGGAAATTAGAATGGAGGGTATTTTGGACATTTCTCAATTAATGATAAGTTAGAAATTTAGTGGAAATAGAATTGTGTGAGAAAATGAATTAATTGAATTTGAGTAGGAAAAGAAATAGAAAAGAAAAAGAGATAAGAAGAAGAAATAGGAGAGAAAGAGAAAGAAAAGAAAAATAAAGAGAAAAAGGAGAGAAAGAAAGAGGAAGAAGAGAAAAGAGAAGAAAAAGAGGAAAAGCTTAAAAATCTTCAAAACAACTTCTAGGAATCGATTTATCCGGGTAAGGGTGTGAAATCTTATTATCTCATCAATGTATATCCTTATGTATGATTCTGTATGTGTTTGTTTGTTGTTTTGTTGGATTGTATGAGAAATAGAGCAAAACCCATTTGTGTAGAAGTGTTAGAATTCGATTAATTCGTGTGGGAAATGATGTTTTCGTGTTCCTTGTTGTTGATACATGATTGATATATGTTGTTGTACATCAAATTGGTATTTTTCTGAGTTTAGATGATGAATTTGGGTGTGGTTGGATGAAAAACGCAGAACCAAGTTCTGCAGAATTTTTCTGCATTTGCCCTGGCCGTACGCGTATGGGGCATGTTCATACGCGTATGAGCCTAGGAGTTATGCGTATCATTGGCTTGTTTTGGGCCATTACGCGTATGGAATGTGACTTTTCCCGGCCATCTGGTGATACGTGTATGGTGTTGGGCATATGCGTATGGACCTTTAAACGTGAATTTTGGGGGAAAAATGACTTCTGCCCATACGCGTAGGGGTCCTGGAAATACGCGTATGAGAATGGCGAAGAATCAGGGTTGTACGCGTATGAGAATGGTGATACGCGTATGGTCAGGACAATGGTTAAATGAGACTTTTTCAAAATATAGTTTTCGTTTTTCTTTCGTAACTTGAGTTCCGTTTATCCGATTTTTACATTCTTGGTATCGTTGGATAACTATTGAGCTGTAGTTTCTTATGGTGAGGAGTTTGGGGCTATTAGCCGATTAAATAAGTCGGAAAGTTGGGAATAGTGTTATTTAGCGACTTTTACCGTTTTGAATGTGTGTTTTGAATGTGAATCATACAATAGTGCATTGATGTGAATGTATATAGATTGTATGTGATTGTATGAGATGAATGCATGTATATATTGTGAATATGTATGCATTTCAAGAATGTCTTGAGTCATTTTGTATGTGAAGCATAATGATGTACATTCTTGCGTTGTGTGATTCTAATGAGAATCCGCTATAACGTCGTGTGCCCGTGTGGGGTGTGAGCGATGATTATAGACGATCGTGTGCCCATGTGGGGTGTGAGAGATTGGGTCGTGTGCCCGTGTGGGGTGTGAGCGATCCATAAACATTGTGTGCCTATGTGAGGTGTGAGCAATGGGTGAACATCGTAGGCCCGACGGGGAGTTACATTGGTAACGAGCGATAGTTCCAATAAGTTCCTGAGTGAACTTGAGATGATTGAGTCGGTACCGCATTGCATTTGCATAGAGTCGTGAGTCGGTCTCTATGATTTGCATTTATCATCTTTATAAGTGTGTATTGATGAATAAACATGAATATGTATGTTTATGTGGAATGATAAGAATTGTGAAAGTATGCATGATGAATATGCTTGGTTTTGAATATATATACATTGTGATGTATATGAGTGTGTTGTGATGAATTGTGGTGAGCATATATAATATGTGCATTTTTATGCTAAGATATATAATTATATGCATTGTTATTATGATAATATTTCTCACCCTTCTGCTGTTTTATGATGCTCTATGAGGCATTGCAGAGTAGGTATGCTGGTGGTCTTTTTGTGAAGCGTGTCTTCATTCTTTTGGTCGGTCGGCTCTGATATGTAGCACCGGGTAGCTAGGATGTATATGATTCTTTTGTGATACATTTGTACATGTATTTGGTTGATGAATGTTTATGTAAACATGAATTATGTTGGTGGATAATACTTGATGATATCTATATATGTATATATGTTTGATGTTATTCAATGTTTAGATTTTCCGCTTTTATTCTAAATATTGAGATGTGGGTGTAAGGACTAAGTTCCTCTGTTGCAAAGTTACCCCACTGTTGCATATCAATTGTTGAGCAGGTGTTGAATGTTTTAATTTCATGTATAATGTGACATACCTCTTTTATACTATGTTTATGATTATACTCTGACGAAATTTTAAATATGTGCCTAAATGATTATGTGTTTATTTGGGGGTATAGAAAGGGGATGTTACAATACCCACCTTGAGCGTTAATGTATATTTTTCAATTTCATGTTGTAAAACAACTAAAACAACGTGAGATGCACTTCAAGTTCTCTATGAGGGAACTAAAGATTTTAAACAATCTAAAATTAACACTTTAATAGAGGAGTATGAGTTCTGCTGTATGAAACTCGGAGAATTGTTGGCTTCCATACATATGAGGTTCTCCCATATAATTAACAAGTTAGAAAATGTAGGTAAGACTATATCTAATCTGGGATTGTGCTAACAGAATTTTAAGGTTTATATATGGAGGGAGTGACAGTTAAAAGTAACTACCATCAAAGAATCCAATGATCTAATGTCAGTTGATATGTCAACGCTTTTCGCAAAGCTCACTGAACATGAACATGAGTTGAAAAAACTTGAAGCAAGTGAAGTCAATTCAAAGAGGAAAGACAAAGTCAATAAAAAGAAGAAAAATATCTCCTTGAAGGCCTCCATTTCTAAGGCCAAAGTAAAGGATGATGAAGATATTAATAATGAAGACTTTTTAAAGGATAGAGATATGAGATTGTTGGTAAGACGTTATACTAAATATATAAAGAAAAATGGTCTTAAACATTAATAAGAATTTAATAAAGTTCAAAAAAATATAATCCACTAAAGAAGAGGGAAGATAAAAAACAAAGTAGCTCGTTTTGAATGTGCTAAAAAGGATGAAGTAATAGTTCACAATGATTTGGCCAAACTATTGGAATTCCAAACCAACATGAAAAATGTGCCCGTTAATTAATTATGATATGATATGCTCAGCAAATCAGATTTAAATCCTCTCCTAACCTCTCTCTCTCTCTCTCTCTCTCTCTCTCTCCTCTCTCTCTCTCTCTCTCTCTCTCTCTCTCTCTCTCTCTCTCTCTCTCTCTCTCTCTCTCTCTCTCTCTCTCTCTCTCTCTCTCTCTCTCTCTCTCTCTCTCTCTCTCTCTCTCTCTCTCTCTCTCTCTCTCTCTCTCTCTCTCAACTCTTTATCAGTGTCTTAATTTCACTATCCCTCTCCGTTGTAAAATGATTTAGAACGAGAAACAAGGGGCCAATTTGTTTTAGCTTTAAAAAAATAGATTTTTTCTTTGTATTTTTAAAAATAGATTCTACAAAAACATTTTTCAAAATATTACAAGTTTTTTTTAGATTTGTTTTTTATAAATTAAAAAAAATAATTTTGACATTCTATAACATAAATATACATTATTGAATATCAAAACATAGTGAAAATCACAATTTTTTCAAAAAGTTGTATTTCAAAAATGATTTTTATGAAAAACTATTTGAAATAGCTTCAAAATTAAGTGATTTTTTGAAATTTTGATATCCAAAAAAAATTTCGATAAAATGATGAAATACCTAAAATAACATTTTAAGAATAACTATTCAAACCAAATTTTCATTTAAAGTTTTTATGAAAAGTTTATTTGTAAATTTTTTTTCACAAAATTATGTTACACTATAAAAATCATTTAAAAAAAAAAACCAAAACAAACGGGCCCAAGATGATCTAAAAGGCATTAAAAAAAAAGGCTTTCTACTATTCTTGTTCAAAAAACTGGATCTATTTATGGAGACCAATCAATTAATTTGAAAAAAACATACTAAGAGTTGATTTGTTTTTGTTTTTTTAATTATTTTTATAATACTATATATTTTGTGTTAAAAAATTTATAATTTAAAAAAAAAAGCTTCACATGAAAACTATTTTGTGTTAAATATTTTATCATTTTATTATAATTTGTTTTGGATATCAAAATTTCAAAAAATTACTTAAATTTGAAGTTATCTCAAATGATTTTTCATAAAAACTATTTTTGAGATAGTATATTTTTTGAAAAAGAAAAGTGATTTTTACTATTTTTAGGGTCAGTTTATTTTAGCTTTAAAAAAATGAATTTTTTCTTTGTATTTTTGAAAATAGATTCTACAAAAACGTTTTTCAAAATATTACAAGTTTTCTGAAATTTGTTTTTTATAAATTAAAAGACTAATTTTGACATTCTATAACATTAATATACATTATTGAAGATAAAAAATAGTCAAAATCACAATTTTTTCAAAATGTTGTATTTCAAAAATGATTTTCATGAAAAACTATTTGAAATAGCTTCAAAATTAAGTGAGTTTTTTGAAATTTTGATATCCAAAAAAAGTTTCGATAAAATAATGAAATACCTAAAATAATATTTTAAGAATAACTATTCAAACCAAATTTTCATTTAAAGTTTTTATGAAAAGTTTCTTTATTAATTGTTTTTTCACAAAATTATGTTACACTATAAAAATCATTTAAAAAAAAAACAAAACAAACGGGCCCTTAATCTTTAATAATATATATTTATGTTACACGATGTCAAATTAATTTTCAATTTTAAAAAATGAATATAAAAAAATTTCAATATTAAAAAAATATATTTTTATAATTTTTTTAAAAAAAATATAAAAAAATAAAATAAAACAAACGGACCCTGAAAGTCAAAGGAAATTTCGGAAGAGCTGTTAAAGAAATTTCTCTCCTATAATTTATTAGCTAATAATATATATTATCTGTATATAGAAAAACATAGTCAAAGAAGACATCAAAACACAGAAACAACCTTAGTTTAGATTCAATTAATTAGCCTTATTTGTACATATGGTGCGAGAATATGTTAAGCATCATTGATACGTATTCTTTTAAAACAAAGATTAAAATGCCTTTGACATCACATGGTAAGGTTTCCAAACAAGGTCAACTTTATATTCATTTTAGCCAACGTCTATTATGCAAGCATATGATGTCAATGTGCATCTATACACGTTTTAAAACAATAACAAATGCCATGTTGTGTATTGACCAAAAATATGTATTTGTCAAGTTGGGTACAGTCTTTTAATATATATATATATATATGTGACGCAGATTTTAATTTTAGATGATATTGGTTTTAGAATTAAAATGAACACAAAAATTAGAGAGAGCATAATAAAAAACACATCAATTTATTGCTCTCTTAATAATTGTAATGGTGAAGATAACATTATTAGGAGTTCACCAATATAATGATAATTATCTAGCTTCTGATGAAGTAATATCCAAATTGATTACTCTCTATTATTATCTGATGACATTGATCAAAGATCTACTGTCTTTAAATTCCTTGCTCATGCATGTAAGGAGTATGACTTCTTCTATTTAAGTTAACTTCTTGGTCGAGCTCATCTATACAATGCTATTATTTATATTAATATAGGAAAAAAATGGTGGTTAAGTATGTAATAAATTTCTATAACATTACTTTTGTTTATATTGAAGAAAAAAAAATTGTAAAACAATCATTATTATTCTACACATCTTATACATTTTTTTTTACAAAATTTAAATGCATCTAAAAAGGTTAAATATGCGTGAAAATGGTGTTGACGAATTAAGGTTAAATAAAATAGAATTGATTATTTAATATTTTTAACTTTTTCATTAGCAGATATATAAATAAATGTCAAGTATTACCAATGTCAAAGTATGCGAATTGTGTCTATGTATCAATACTTTAATTTATTTTAATAATAAGGTATGTTTAGGTTTTGTTGGAATTAACCCAAAACCTTTTAAGAATTCCTATTCAATCTTGATCTCAAGATTTTTAATAATCACATGCAATGACAACGAAAAGAAAAATTGATAAAGAAAGAAAAGAAAAAGTAGCGTTGGAGAAGAAGATGAAAAACTGCAGAATTCTTTCTGCCCACAAACTGTAGAAACTTTCAAAATTCACTTGCAACTACAAACTGTGAATTATCAAACTTGATTGTTACAATGATGAGGGTTCCTTCCTATTTATAGATTTATGTTAACTTGCATCTCAAGCTAAAACCCAAACTATAAAAGCCCAAAAATATCTAATCTAATCTTTCTAAATCAAATATGATCTTTCTAAATCAAATCTGATCTTTCTAAATCAAATCTAATATTTCTAAAACAATGAATTACATATTTAACACACCACTTAATTCATTGTGTCTAAACTGTCTATATTCATCATGGCTCTTAGTCTTCTAAAAACTTAGACCTGTACTCCCTTCGTCATGATATCTGCAATCTGATTCTCAGTTCTGCAGTGTTCCAAGTTCATCTTCCCCTCTGACACCTGCTCTCGAAGATAATGGAACCTCATTTCAATGTGCTTACTTCGACCATGTTCTATTGGCTTCTTCGCCAAGTTGATAGCTAACATGCTGTCGATCTTCATGGTAATTGCTCTATGACTCTTCCCTGTGATCTCTTCGACTAGGTTCACCATCCAGGTTGTTTGACATGCACAAAGGGAAGTAGCTATGTACTCTGCTTCGCATGATGACAATGCCATTACCGGCTCATTTCTCGAACTCCAAGTAACTGGTGCACCACCTAACATAAACACATAGCCAGTTGTGGATTCTCTATCCTCAGCATCACTACACCAACTAGAGTCATTGTGTCCCACTAACTTGCATTTTTTCCTTCATCAGCTGAAGAAACAAAACGCCATAGTCGAGAGTCCCTTTCAGATACCTCAGTATCCTCTCCGTTGCCGCTAGGTGTGATACCTTTGGCTTCTGCATGAATCTACTCACCATACCCACATTGTATACTAAGTCAGGCCTTGTGTGACAAAGGTATCAAAGTGACACAACAAGTCTTCTGTATGGGGTAGGGTCGACATCATCTTCATCTGATTCTTTCAACAGTTACAATCTGGTCTCAGCTGGAGTCGAAGTTGGGTTGCAATCTTGCATCTCAAATCTCTTGAGTATTTCGCCTGCATATCTTCTTTGGTGCATCATCAAACCTCTACTAGTCTTGTAGAATTTGATGCCAAGCAAATATGAGAGATTTCCCAAGTCTGACATTTCAAACTCCTCACTTAGATCATGTTTGAAATCTTCGATCTCCTTCTTGCAACTTCCTGTTATCAACAGGTCATCGACATAGAGGCATATAATAAGCAATTCACTATTATTTCTCCTTACATACACTCCATGCTCAGTCGTACATTTCACAAATTCCTTCTTCCTTAAGAAGCTATCGATTTTCTTAATCCAAGCTCTTGGAGCTTGCTTAAGTCCATACAGGGCCTTATGCAGCCTGTACACCTTTCCTTCTTCACCTCGTTTCACATACCCAGCTGGTTGTGCGACATAAACTTCTTCGTCTAAGGGTCCATTAAGGAATGCACACTTCACGTCCATCTGACATGTGTGCCAATTGTTCATATTTGCTAGACCAACAACCAACCTGATTTTCCGATCCTAGCAATAGGTGCAAACACTTCGTCAAAGTCGATTCCTTCCTTCTGAAGAAATCCTTTCGCCACAAGTCTCGCCTTGTGTCGAGTTACTTCTCCTCTAGGATTCACCTTCACCTTGTAAACCCACTTCACATCAATTGCCTTCTTGCCTTGAGGCAATTCAACAAGTGACCAGGTGTTGTTGACTTCGATGGACTCTAACTCCTCATTCATTGCTTTCACCCACTTCTAATCTTTCAATGCCTCAGCTGCATTGACTGGTTCGACATATGCGTAGAAAGCATAGTGTACCAGCTCACCCTCTTCATCAACCACATCATCTGATGTAATTACACATTCTTACAACCTTGCAGGCATGTGTATTATTCGTCGAGGTATGCTTGGACCTGTTTCATCTATGACTTGTTCCTGTCGAACTTCTCTTTCGACTTCAGTGGTTGGTTCTTCACAAGAGATTCTCACTAAATCCTTATTTACATTCTCAGTCCAATCCCATTCTTTAAGCTCATCTATGGTCACGTCTCTGCTGATCACTACCTGCTTATTCACTGGGTCGAACAACTTGTAACCTCTAGTCGAATGATGTCCTATCAAGATCATCTGATTCGACTTGTCATCAAGCTTCCTTCTCAACTGATTTGGAACATGTCTATGTGCTATAGATCAAAACACCTTCAAGTGACTGAGGCTAGGCTTGACACCATACCAATATTCTTCTGGTGTGATTCCTTCAAGCTTCTTCGTCGGACATCTGTTTAATATGTATGTTGCTGTCGAAACCGCTTCTCCCCATAATTCTCTGGGTAAATGCTTTCCATTCAACATACTTCTCACCATGTTCACGATGGTTCTGTGATTTCTTTCTGCAATTCCATTTTGCAATGGAGTGTAGGGTGGCACCACCTCGTGCACAATCCCTTCCGTTTCACATAATGCATCGAACTCTTTCGACACATACTCTCCACCAGAATCAGTTCTCAGAATTTTCAGCTTTCGACCGCTCTGTCTTTCGACCATAGATTTGAATCTGGAAAATACCTCGATCACATCACTTTTCTTCTTGATAAGGTAAGTCCAGATTTTTTGACTGTAATCATCTATGAACGTGACAAAGTATCTGTTACCACCAATTGAATCCACCTGGATAGAACCACATACATCAAAGTATATAACTTCCAGAATTGCCTTCGACTTTCTTCCTGCATCCTTGCTGAAGCTATTCTTGTGTTGTTTCGACTGAACACACTCTTCACAGACTTCACTTGGAATGTCAATTTCTGGTAATCCTGAAACCATATTTCTTCTCTTTAGCTCTCTGATGTCATTGAAGTTGAGATGGCTTAGTCAAAAATTCCATAACCACTCATCTCTGTTGGCTGCAGTTGCTAGGCACTTGTGCTCCATCACATTGAGTTCAATCTTGAAGGTCCTATTCTGAGACATTGGAACCTTCAAGATCAATCTACTACCTGCGTCGAGAACTCTCATCATCTTGTCTTCGATCGGCACGTTGTAGTTCTTTTCGACTAACTGCCCTATACTGAGCAAATTGCTCTTCATGCCTGGTATGTACAACACATTGGAAATTGTTGACCTCTTGCAATCTTTCCTCATAATCAGAACATCACCAACACCTTCAGCTGCTAGAGTGTTGTCATTTGCAAACTTCACCGTGTTCTTCGACGAAGGCTTCATGTTGACAAACCAGTCTTTCCTTCCAGTCATGTGTGATGAGCATCCTGAGTCCAAGTACCACTGGTCCTGAAATCTATTTTCGTCTCTTGTTGTGACCATCAATAACATCTCCTCTTCTTCATGTTTCGCCGGCTTTGTGTCAGTTTCTTGATTCTTCTTCTTTTCTGGACATTCACTAAAATAGTGACCATACTTCTGACAATTGAAACATTGAATGTGACTTTTGTCCGGCTTTCGACCACCACCTTTTCCTCTACCTGCAGCACCACCTCTTTGGTTGCCTTGGTTCCAGGGTTTTCTTTGATTCGACTAGTTTCCTTCATTCTGATTTTGACCAGTCGAATTGTTGTAGCCTCCTCTACCTTTGTTGCCATTCCATCTTCCTTTTCCTTTCCTTTCCTTTTCTGACTGCGCCTACAAAGACATATCACTCTTCGACTTTCCTACAGCTCTTTCAGCCATCCTTTGCTCATGAGACTCAAACGTCCCTTGAAGCTCTTCCTTCGTCAATACTGATAAGTCTTTCGACTCTTCTATGGCTACTACCACGTGGTTGAACTTTGGAGCCAATGACCTCAAGATCTTTGCAATAACTGATCTTGATGTCAACACCTCTTCACATACCTTGATTTGATTCACCAGCTTTGTAACTCTGGTGAAGAAATCTATTATAGTTTCATTGTCTTCCATCTGAAGCAGCTCATAGGTTCTCTTATTAGTTTGTAACCTCACACCTTTCACATTCTCTGCGCCTCCAAACGACTTTTCAAGAATCTCTCACGCTTCCTTTGCTTACTCTACATCACTAACTTTTTCAAAGTGTTGTACCCCAAATTTTACCCCTTAGATGTCATATCGTCTTGCACTTACATGTAGGTTTTAATCATCTATGCATTGTTCACTAACCACTTCATCTTGCAAGTTTGTTTCTTTTGTATGAAAACTAGGGTTTACACCAGAAGGAGGGCAAGGTATCCTAAGCCAGGCTCTCACATGATTCAAGGTCTCCTAAGACATTCTCTGGCTCCATACAATCATCACAAGTGTTCACCAGTTTGGGTGAGATTCTTATGAGAAGTCATCTGTTCAAGAAAGATAACTGAGGCTCCCAAATGCAACCATTTGAACTTACATACATCCTAGAGGTCCAATTCAACAAGAAGTCAAGTGTGTTTTGTTTCTATTACAAGTGCTTTTGTCAAGACAAGTTAAGCCAGTACTTTTTTTGTTGATCAAGGTATGTTCCTAAGCTTTGGGACGTGATTCTACATGATACTAGACATCCATAAAGGCCATCTATGAGCCCTGGAAGAGATTGGAAAGGCAAGATCATCAGAGATCATCCAGTTGCATCCTTGAGAAAATTAGGGTTTGACTGAGGCATTCAAGTATCTCTCCCTCATGACATGTCTAATTGTTGAAGTAGAGCATGAGAAGTCAAGTTTTGAGAGATTTCTTGCAAAGAGGGCCATGTTTGGTCCTTGAAACTTTCTAAATGTGGAAAATTCACTCCTTGGGCAAAGTTGGGAAGGCCATAACTTTCAAACCACACATCCAAATTGAGTGACTCAAAGTTCAAATGGAAGCTCTTTCCATGAACTTCAAAGTGTATTAGAGGACCTTTTCACAAAAAATGCATGATTCTTAAGTTATGAGACTTGGAAGATAAGTTGTCTTTAGGACTTAGTGAAAATTTGATCATTTTCACCCTAATTTTCATCCAACTTTAACTCAATTTTTCACCTAGTTCCAAGCTTCAAATAAAAAATCTTTGGACATGGAAGTTGTTCCTTGTTCTTCAAGCTTTCCAAGCATTTGTAGAACTCCTCATTTGGATGATCCAATCTCAAGTTATGATGTTCTAAAGTTAGGTATTTCAAGTTGTGAAAACTTCCATAACTTAGAATTTTTCTAAGTTCTTTTGGACAGCCCATGTGCATGACTCTATGGATTTTTTTTCTCATTGTTGCAAGCCTTATCTCAAATCACTTTCCACATGAAAATTGAGCTATCAAATGATCATTTCACATAGGATCAAAAATCTCAATAATTGGTGGAATGGTTGTCAAGTTATTGTGCCATGAAATTGCCACGATGGAATTGCACCATGCACTCATGTAGTTCCAATTTTTAATATGCTGCTGTGTCATACCCCAAATTTTGACCACTAAGATTTCCCATCATGGTGAAAATCATCAGCACAATATGGATGTATCTTTGCGCCTCATCAATCTCCTCAAGGAATTGTTGAGCATTCACTACAATCAAGCTTAGGGTTTTAAGCCCTCTCAGAGCCTTTAGACAAATGATCAATCAAGGAATGACATGATCTTCAACTTGTTTAACCTCTCAAACATCCACAATGGATCAAGAGGACTCCCACATCAAGAATTAAGCACAAGAGTGCAACATTTCAAGTGGATCAAGCCTCAAGTTCATCTAATACAAAGTCAATTGACGCAGAAAGTCAAAGTTTGACTTTTGGTCAACTTTGAGCTTCACAAGCCATTACTCAAGAAAATATGATGGATGATTTAATTTGATCAAATTTAAATCAAGAAATCACGCAAAATTGCAAAATTGATCAAATTGAAAGAAACTTAGAAATTTTTCTAAGTTAAAATCATGTTCAAGGGCACAACTTTTCAAGGTTGTAACTATTGATCCAAGCATCCATTGATTTTGAGTAAGAGCAACTTTTAAAGAGGGTATTTGATACTTCAACATTGTAGAAGGAATCAACTCAAAATATCATAAGGATTGAAAGATATAAGTGATCAAAGTTGGGAATTCTTAATGTCCAATGTTCTGACATTGCATGGGACATCATTAATATTTTTCCAGCAAGAATGTCCCAACTTCAAGGATGTTTTTCTCCATGATCCAAGTTAATTCAAGCCAAACCTTGAACATCAAAGTTGAAGTACATCATCTCAGCTTTCCAGAAAGTTGTAGAACGTCCTTGTAGCATACTCGAGCAAGGAGATATGATTTTTTCAAAAAGCATTGATAAAGCAGAATTTTCATGACAGCTTTTAGGACAGATTTGACTACACAAGTTCAAGACCATTTTTGATGACTTTGCAAGCTGAACTGAGACCAAAGTCAAACATCAAAGTTAAAGTATGTCATTAGGGCTTTCCAAAATGTATAAGAACTCCCATTAATTCAACTTGAGCAAGGAGTTATGAACCTCACAACATGCCTTGCTCGAGCTGATTTTTTAGGACAGATTTTGCGCACTTTTCTTGTGCCACCCAATTTTCAAGCTTTGTCACCACGCAAGACAAACATCAAAGAGGCAATTCACTTCAACTCAAAATATCATAGTGGATTAAAAGATACAAGTGATTAAAGTTTGGAATTATTAATGTTCAATGTCTGATGTTCTGACATTGCATAGGACATCACTAATATTTTTTTTCCAGCAAGAATGTCCCAACTTCAAGGATATTTTTCTCCATGATCCAAGTTGATTCAAGCCAAACCTTGAACATCAAAGTTGAATTACATCATCTCAGATTTCCAAAAAGTCCTAGAACGTCCATGTAGCATACTCGGGCAGGGAGTTATGAATTTTACAAAAAGGCTTGCTGCAGCTGAGTTTTTCATGGGGCAGATTTGCACATTTCTTGTGCCACACGAATTTCCAAGCTTTGTCATCATCTTGGAAACAACTGAGGATCAAATCTAAAGGGGACAATCACTGAGCCAAGCCTCCAAAGTCTTTGGAACAAGAAGTAGCATGCTATTTCTAAAAATCCCTAAAAGAGGGACAAAACTCCAATTTTGGATTGGAGCATTTAATAGATGCTTAGAGGTGGCATGGACTGACACATTTGCAACTGAATTCAGTCAAGATTCCTCCAACAAGTAGGGAACCAAAGCTCTGTGCTCTAACCTCTAGTCAATGGCTAGAGGAGACTTGGATTTTCATTGGCCAACATTGGCCAAACCTCTGCTGCAGTTGCCATTCACTATTGCTGCGAAAAAAAACTTGCTCTACTATAAATAGAGCTCATTTGTGCTCAGTTTGAGTACACCAAAGCCATCAAACAGATGCTTTCCTCAAAATCTATTCTTTCACCTCAAATTTGCCTTCGAAAGCAAGTAATTCTGAGTTTTTGAGCTTGAGAGCTTTTCCATCACAATTAATCACACACACACCTCATATATATCATATGTAAGCTGTGCAAACTATCACAAGTGACCTGTAATCACAAAATCACAAAGTCACTTCTCAAAACCTCAAAATGGCATTTTTTTGCATTTTTCAAGTCATGTCTTGATTCAGTCACTTACCAAACCAGATAAAACCTCAAACACACTCCAAATATCATCCTTGAACTATCCCAAATGGTTCCCAACATCTGGAACACCATTTGAGGGAGTTGCTATTTTGGTCACTTTTAACCCCTTTTGCAAGAAAGGGACGGTTTGTGTTTTTGCAGGTACCAGCTGATTCCAAGCATCCTAAAAGCTTCTAAGAGGTCATTTGAGGGTGTCCAAAGCATCAAATCATTTCTGGAACAAAGCACTTGGTAGGTTGCACAAAATCTCCAAAAAAAGAGGTAAAATTCATCCTTTGATGTCCACATACATGCATCATATTGAACAATTCTTAAAGCAAAAATGTAGTCCTTAATGTGTATGTTATGATCCTCCTACTGTTTGCACTTTAACATGTTTATATGTGGAGTTTATATTGTTTTAAACTTAAGGTACAGATCTGGTTTTTTGCCTTGTGTGTGCTGTACGTTAAGTTTCAGTATATATGAGTAATACCATTGGATTCCTTGCGAAAAATTGGTCAAGATAGGTTCTTACGGATTTCAATTTCGTTAAAAATTGAGAGAGTTATGAATGTTTGAAAATTTGATAAGCAAAGATGTTTAAACTAAGGTGCAGATCTGGTTTTTTGCCTTGTGTGCGCTGCACATTAAGTTTCAGCATGTATGAGTGATACCATTGGATTCCTTGCGAAAAATTGGTCAAGATAGGCTCTTCCGGATCTTAATTCCGTTAAAAATTGAGAGAGTTATGAGTGTTTGAAGTTTGATAAAAAAGATGTTGAAAACTCATGAAAGATGTCGAATGTGATGTTGTGACATCTTTCCTCTTTTTCTAGTTAATCTTCAAAACTCAACCAATCCTTTTACATAGCAAAAATCATCATTTTCAAAATCTGTTTTACACACTTCTTATTCATACTCCATAATATTTTAATCCACCAAAAAATCACAAAAAATATTATTATTTGATATATTTTTAATATATTCCAAAATATTGTTTTAAATTGTTTTAAATGCTTTTAAAATGATTTCTTTTTCTTGATTTTTAAAACCAAAATGATTTTAAATATTCATGTGGATAAAATACTTTTTCATAAACCTTAATCACTGTTTATAACATGATTAATGATTTTATTTGATATTTTTTATCATTTTTTTACTTGATTTTTCTTTGAAAAATGCCCTTTAAAAAATGAAATTAGGGTTTTTGATTAATTCAACCCTCATCAAACTTTTTCAAACACTCATGGGCCTCTAATAGAGTGTAAGATCCAACCTTTTGTAAATACAACCCATTTTGGGCCTCACTTATTGTATAAGTCCCGTTGTATTTCAAAAAGTTCGACGCGATCATCATCCGTTGAAAAACAAACCTTGGGCCTACCCTCGAGTAGTAAGACCCATTTCTTTTCTTAAAACTCACTTGGGCCTCTCCTTGAGCTATAAGACCCATTCAAAACTTTTGGGCCTCTAATAGAGTGTAAGACCCAACCCCCTTTTAACCAAAATCATTTGGGCCTCAGATATTGTATAAGTCCCTCTGCGTTAAAAGAAAACCTCGGCGCGATCGCCATTTTTAACGAAAAATCAATTGGGCCTACCCTTGTGTTATAAGCCCCACTCTTTTTCTTTAAACCTTTTAGGCCTCTTGAGAGAGTGTAAGACCCATCCCTTTGTACAGAAAACAATTTTTGGGCCTCAGTCACTTGTATAAGTCCCTCTGTACAAATTCAAACAGTGCGCTCACTGATAAAACCCTGGGCCTCTCCTTGAGTTGTAAGCCCCAAATCTTTCTTTTTCAAAGCACTTCCTCCTTTGATTTTGAAATATACTGTTGTTTTCAATCTTTCTTTGTTGAACAACTAACCAAACAACATGGAAGCTCTACAACCGAGTAAGTGTTTATCCGCTTTCATTTACCACTTTCATATGCATATAACTGTATTGTGGGGCTGTTTCGCTGTAAGTCTTCTTTCATAAACTCATATCAACTGTGTAATAATAGTATAGATATTTTGAGTTTCCCCGGCAACTACGTCTAGAACTAGGTGACGCCGTTTCGTTTATTCATAGAAATAGACAACTAGATCCCCAATAGGATCATCAGATACAGTCTTCTCTTCGGATGTCCTCATTAGGAATTGTCAAGAAACTCTACTCCCAGAGATGAATGTATTCTCCGTGAATGGCATCTTTGAGTTTCTTCCAAATTCTCGAACTTTCCTGACTTGATCTATTCCTTGTGAATAGCTTGCCTTGAATTTCTCGGGGTTTGGGGACCCACGGGCTTCTAAAAAGCATCGGCCTCCTCTTGGGCATCGTACAAGGACCCGCAAGCCTCCTAAAAGCAACCCCGCCTCCTCTTGGGCTTAGTACAAGGATCCGCCGGCTTCTTAGAAGTGTTCACAGCCTCCTCTTAGGCTTCATATAATGATCTCTTCCTCCGGGAATGATAGCCTCCTCTTGGGCTTCGTACAAGGACCTCTCGACTTCTTAAAAGTTTCCAGCCTCCTCTTGGGCTTCGTACAAATTGTCCCGACGACCTCCTAGAGGTATAGGAACAGAACTTAATCATCTGCATAGAACATTCCTTTCAAAGAGTCTACTACTGTTTCTCAAAGCATAGTACAAAGATGAAACTCTAGACTTGGACAGTCTAAATCTCCTTGAGTCTCAAAGACATTCTCAAGTGACCCCTTCGTTAAATAGGAAGAAAACCCGTAGACTCGGACAGTCTCAATACCCTTCGGATTTCCCACTTCCTTAAAGAACAGGAATAACCCGAATCCTCGAATAAAATCCTTGAGTACAACATTGCTCATATAAGAACTGATTTTCTCTTTCAAAATCAGTATACTGGACCTGTCACTCAACTGAAACAGTAACCACAGCCTCCTCTTAGGCTTTGTATAATGATCCTTCTCCAGTGAAGTTAGCCTCTCTCTTGGGCTTTATACAATGATTCTCCCCAGCGGAGTGAAACAACGTTTAGCCTCTCTCTCTCGGGCTTTGTACGAGACACATAAGATACTTCCTCGTTGAGTCAATCACCCTTTCAGCTCCATCTCGGGCTTCGTACGAGATACAAAAAACTCTCTTGTTAAGTCAAGTAGCCTGCATCTCGGGCTTCGTACGAGATACCAAAAGACTCCATCGTCGAGTCAAAACCTTTTAGCCTCTCTCTCGGGCTTTGTACGAGACACAAATTAGCCTCCTCTTAGGCTTTGTATAAGAAAACCACTGGTTAATCCAATCAACCTTTTAGCATCAAAACTGTGCCTCGTTCACAGTACACAAACATCAACAACTCCTTCCCCTTCATCTAATTGCTGTAAGCGGCAAGCCTCTGGATCATCTACATCCATGCCACTGTCCCTCTTTTAGGATGAGAAATTCCTAAGGAAAGATAACATTGCTCTACACCGAGTTAAAGTTTTCTCCTTCAGGTTAAAAATCCCCTATAAAGGAAATTATGGCATTGCCGGATTCACACATCCTGGTTAAAGTAATTCTCCTTTATAAACAGTTGTGACAAACAAACCCCTCTTTAGAGATGACAAATTCTCTCTAAAGTTGAGACCTTTCAGCTTCACATCTTGGGCTTTGAACAAGATACAAACCACCTTTAGCTTCACGTCTTGGGCTTTGAACAAGACACCAAAACAACCATTTCCTCCCATAGAATAGGAGGAACTACGAACGCTCTGATTTCCCTGTTTCGAAAAAACGGGAATACGTAGGCATAAGATTGAAAGAAAAATCTTAGCGAGCACACTAAACAAAAACCCAAAATCCCATACTTTCATATATATCCGTCCTAACATCTCAACCGATAGCCTAAAGCACCCCTCGTCAACAAAATAACCTAGGAGAGACCCCGAATCTTTGGAACATCTGTAAACCAACAGTTTTAACTGTTTAACCTCAGTATGCAAGCAGGGTTAGTTGGAGACATCTATTTCCCTTCCTTCATCAGCTTTAATAGGATAAAAAATGAAACGAATTGTAGTACTAGAGCGATCGTGCTTCGCAATCACATCCAAAAATCACTCACTACAGAAAAATGGCGACTCTGCTGGGGAGTCACATGAGGAGCTGGTTTACCTTAGTCATCATCGTCCCCATTTTCCACAGAAAAATGGCGACTCTGCTGGCGACTCTTTAGGGATCTTGTTCTCTTCTTGTCCCCTAGGTAGAAACCTTGACGTCACTAGGATCTTAGGTCAAAAAGCCGTTAATTTGGAATGAAACCACAGGATGGTGACTCCGCCGGGAAACCATTTTCTGTCAGGAACTTAAGATTCTTAACTTTTAAAAGTCTAGGACTTTAGGACGAATATATATACTGCTTTTCCTAATTGCTATACCTGTTTATTTTTCTGCTAATGGGAATGCGTGTGATGCCGCATGTGGAAAGATTGAGTATACACTTAAGATAAGTGATGGCGACGGGGTCGACCATCAACCTCAGTGGAGCCTGACCAATGCAACCCATTCCCTCTCTTAGGCAATGGGCCGATTGTGATGTCTGAGAAGCTGAGGAGCCAAACCCTTTTGTAGTGCAGAAACTACTGGAAATAGTTGTCACGCGATACTACCCTCATTTGAGGCTGGTGATCTATTCTCGGTGAATGGCATTTACTCTAAGATTGCTCTACAACTCGCTGGTGATCCGCTTGTTGTTTTGCTTTCCTGGGAGGAGCTGATGATAATAAGTACAGGTACAAAAATCACCCTAGTATAAACCTTTGGGGATGGGTAGAGCCTTGACTTCATGACAACGACCCTTTGACCCCATGTTTTTTCTATGTTTTTGTGTGTTGCATTCATGCATTCATTTAAAAAACATTAAAACAAAAAAAAATTCTCTTCTAGTCTCTCTGTTTTTCAAATTAAACTAAGACCGTGATTGCAAATATCAGAGAAAAGGATTGCGCTAATGGATTTCGGTAGAAGGAGAACCCATAGGTATACCTTCAGGGTTCCAAAGCTAGAGGATTTGAGAAGGTTAGCGAGGATGATCACTAACCCTGAGGCTTTCAGAGCCAAGCACGGAGGTCTGCTACCACTGTTAAGAGTCCATGTGATTGAGGGAATCATGGATGCGCTCATTCAGTTTTACGATCCAGTTTATCACTGTTTCACATTCCCGGATTACCAGCTAGCACCAACGCTGGAAGAGTATTCTCATCTGATCGATTTACATATCACTGATCGAGCTCCATTTTCCGGACTGGAAGAAATTCCAAAGAATCATACCATTACAAGAGCAATTCATTTGGACGAGTCTGAGGTCAGGATTCACATGACTACTAAGGGTGGCATACAAGGTTTGCCAGCCCAGTTCTTAACAAAGAAAGCTCTGTACTTCGCTAGTATAGGGAACGAGACTGCTTTTGAAAGCATCTTTGTCTTGCTCACCTACGGGTTATTTTTGTTTCCCAACATTAATAATTTCGTTGATATCAACTCCATTAAGGTTTTTCTCATTGGAAACCCTGTGCCGACTTTGTTCGCAGATGCGTATCATTCTGTACACTTAGGAAATTTGTACAGTGGAGGGGAGATCACATGTTGTGCACCTTTGCTTTACAAATGGTTTATCTCCCACTTGCCCAAGTTTACTGCTTTTTCGGATTGCAAGAGTGCCTTACGTTGGTCGCAGAAGATCATGTCTCTTACCAACTCTGATATAGATTGGTGTAATAGGATCTATGATGGAATCAGAATCATTGATCGTTGTGGAAACTTCCCCAACGTACCCCTTATAGGAACTAAGGGAGGAATCAATTACCATCCAGTTCTCGTTCGTCGTCAATTTGGATACCCGATGAGGCATATTCCGCTGAATGCTCATCTAGAAGGTCTTTTCTTCAAAGAAGGAGAAAACGACAGAGCACTAAAGATGGAAATAGTGCATGCTTGGAAACATGTTCATAAGAAAGGACGGGATTCTCAAGCTAAAAATGCCTTATCCTCGTTACAGAATTCTTCCGCCGAGAGAATCTGTCATGTACTTCATGACGGAAACTGAAAAGCTTCAGGTTACTCTCAACAAAGTTCAACAGGAGAGGAGGTCTTAGAAGAACAAGTACCGCACCCTCGACATAGAGTGCATCAAAATACAGCAATTACTGAAAGATAAGGATGCTCTGATCGAGATTTTGGAGCAACATGCTGTAGAGAATCAAGATGACCAAAGGAATTTGCTCACTCCTTTCACCTGGCAAAGGAATGACAACCCGACAACGGCCCAAGAGCCCCGGTCAAAGAAAAGGAAGATACCAGAATCAGCACCCAATTTCTCTTCAGAGAGGACTCGGGACCCATTAGCTTAGGTTTCTGTTTCTGCACTTTGTAATCTACTGTATTTTCGTTTCCGCAATCCTTTGAATTCAATAAAAAGGGGTTTCCCCACTGTTTGATATTTACAATCTAATTGTCAAAGTTTATTTTGATTAAACCAAAAAACAATTAAAATAATCATTGCATTCATCATTCTCACATCGCGTATTCTTCTTACCTACGAATCTCACGTTTGTGTCTCGATTCTAGAGTCAAACTGTCTCATTCGTACAATACTCAGGCTAATCGTCAGAAAAAGAGGGATGATCTTGAGGAAGAAAACAGAGAGTTGAAAGAAGAGATCGACGCTCTGAGAGAGGATATAAGAAAGCTTCGTAATGACATGTAAGCCATGGCAGAATCTCAGCTACAAAGGACTGTGATCTCAGAGATCACCTCAGCGCCCATAGTGGAGAAGTTTGATCCTAGGTATCAAATGCCGAAAGATCGTCCTTGGGGCATGCCTGTTAACTATATCCCGGAAGGATATGTTCCGTCGATCGCTGAAGATCAAGGAATCATAACAGAAGCCGCTGGGCCTGAAGGTTACAAACTTCGGGAAAACGAAGATGCCAGAGGCATATTGAAGACTCCTGAAGGTTACAAACTTCGGGAAACGCCAAGATTTACTACCGTAGTCACGGTCCCACCCCCTGTGGTGCACACTGTCCCGCAAGGACAAATTCCACCGATACCTTCTAGTAAGAAGGAAACTATGTTCGATAGAATGGATGAATTCCAGGAATAGTTCCTGGAAATGCAGAAGGAACTGCAAGCCATCCGCGGTCAGGATCTATTTGGAAAGGACGCCGCAGACCTTTGTCTGGTCCCCAATGTGAAAGTTCCGCACAAGTTCCAAGTGCCCGACTTTGAAAAGTACAAGGGTAACTCTTGCCCTCAGAGCCATCTGGTGATGTACGCTCGGTGAATGTCAGCTCAGACTGAGAATCAAGACCTACTGATTCACTACTTTTAGGATAGTTTAACCGGTGCCGCATTAAAATGGTACATGGGTTTAAACCGCGTCACGATCGGCACGTTCAGAGATCTTGGCACTGCCTTCATCCAGCAATACAAGTACAATCTGGACATGGCACCAGACAGAGATCAGCTCAGATTAATGTCACAAAAGGACAAGGAAACCTTTAAGGATTACGCCCAGAGATGGCGTGAAATTTCCGCTCAGATTTGTCCACCTCTTGAGGAAAAAGAGATGACAAAGATCTTCTTAAAAACCTTAAGCTCATTTTACTACGACAGAATGGTTGCCAGTGCGCCCAGTGACTTCACCGAGATGGTGGGCATGGGAGTTCGTCTTGAGGAAGCCGTCCGAGAAGGACGTTTGGCAAAAGACGCTGGATCATCAAGCAGTACAAAACGATACGGTAGTGTTCTCCCTAAGAAAAAAGAGCAAGATATTTGGAATATCTCTCTCGGAAAGCAAAGGCGATGTTATCAGCCGGTAGCAGCGGTAACTCCTGCTATCAGCCCTGCGCCTATTCCTACGTATCAACCTCAGGTTGCGTAGAGCCAACCTGATCAGCAAAGGACACAACAGCCTCTTCAACAGGCTCGTCCTCCATATAACAACAACCGTACAACACGACCATCAGGGTTTGATCCTATACCCATGTCGTACGCAGAACTATTTCCGTTACTACTAGCTAAGGGGCACATCCAGACTAAGTCTCCTCTTACAGTATCGGAAAATCTGCCTTTTTGGTTTAAGGTGGATCAGACGTGCCCTTATCATCAAGGAGGATCAGGGCATAACATCGAGACTTGTCTCAATTTCAAGTCTGACGTGCAAAAGCTTGTTAGGAGCGGGCTCTTATCTTTCAAAGATACGAATCCCAATGTTCTCACGAACCCGCTGCCTCAACACGAGAAAGCTACAGTCAACCTGATTGAGAGAGAGTCTAACAACGTCTATCAAATTCATGATGTACTCTTGTTGAAAACCAATCTGGTCAAGATGCATTATAGACAGAGTGGATATGGCCATGTACTGCCTCATAATTATCACCAGTGTGATATCTGCTCTAAAAGCAATCGAGGATGTTCTGTGGTGCAAGCAGCTCTACAGGAATAGATGGATCTCGAATGGATCCAAAAGCACCGAGTTCGTGGAGTTAACATGGTCTATACGAACTCCAATGTCATTCAGAACCACGATATATGTGCAATGAATGTCAACTTGGTGGCAATGCACTCAAGGCAAAGCCAGTATCATGATCTGCCACGACACGATTATAGTTCCTGTCTGACTTGCTCGGTAAACAAACAGGGATGCTCTTTCATACAAGAGGCCCTCCAATGTCAGATGGATCTTGGATGGATCCAAGACTACCATGATAGGAACCCTTATCAGATCAACATGGTTCAAATCTTCGATATTCGCGTGATGAATACCAACCTGGTAGAGTTACATGCTAAACAGGTCCGACTCAGATTCTTAACATCACACGACTATCAAAGTTGTAAAGCAGGTTGCGAAAACGATCGAGGTTGTACCCTTGTCCAGGAGGCACTTCAGCACTTGTTAAATCACTGGTGGATGCTAATCTATATGGATGAAGATACTCAGCAAATTAGTATCAGTAACAGGAATCCTACTCGGCGTCAAAGTCAGGATGTCCGATCTGTGGAAGCTAACCTAGTGAGGTTACATTGTATTCAAAGTGGGCGTGGTCAGGTGCCACCACACAATTATGACCGTTGTAGTGTCTGTTCAGAAAGTAACCAAGGGTGTTACCTTGTAAGAGCAGCTTTTCAGGGTCAGGTGGATCATGGAGAGATTCGCCCATATCCGGGTTCTGGACCCATCAACTGGATGCCGAACTACATTGCCGATCAAGTCGAGGATGTTGTCATAATCTCTGGTCATCACCAGACCAGGGATGTTTTTGCCATTATCCCTCTACTTGATGAATCTAAAGTTCCCAACCGGGAACGGATCGAGATTACTTATGATGGTCAGAAAAATTAGAAGGCTCCCATAGTCATCTATCTACCGAGACCACTACTGTATGAATCAGCTAAGGCAATCCCTTACAAATACGGTGCAACGATAATTGAAAATGGAAAGGAAAATCCGTTACCCTCCGTCATGAATATTGCAGACACCAGTCGTGTAACACGGAGTGGTCGAATCTTCAACCGAGGAGTTGGAGAACCTAACAAGGAAAAGGAACTTCGGACAGGAGCTCCCGATCCATCAGTCGGTTAATCCAGTAATCCCGACCTTTCGAAAAATAATGATGAGATGCTGAAGCTCATCCAAAGGAGTGAATATAACATTGTTGATCAGCTGTTACAGACTCCTTCAAAGATCTCGGTATTATCACTGTTACTCAGTTCAGAAGCGCATAGGGAGGCTCTACAGAAAGTCTTGGAGTAAGCCTTTGTGGAACAGGATGTAACAATCAGACAGTTTGATAGCATTGTCTCTAACATCACTTCCTGCAATAATTTGGGATTTAGTGATGAGGAATTACCCGAAGAGGGTCGCCGTCATAACATAGCGCTCAACATTACAGTTAACTGCCAGGACGATGCTTTAGCCAGCATGCTGGTAGACACAGGGTTAGCCCTGAATGTTATGCCAAAGTCCACTTTGATGCAATTATCATTCAAAGGCCCTCTGATGAGAATCAGCGAGGTCGTCGTCAAAGCATTCGACGGATCCAGAAAAACAGTTATCGGCGAAGTTAATCTTCCCATAACTATTGGTCCTCACACTTTCCAAGTCACTTTCCAGGTCATGGACATTCGGGAAACATACAGTTGTTTATTAGGAAGACCTTGGATACATCAGGCTGGAGCAGTCACTTCGACCCTCCACCAAAAGCTAAAGTTCATTCAGAATGATCAACTTGTCACAGTTTGTGGAGAACAGGCCTTGCTCGTGAGTAACTTATCATCATCTACTTGTGTAGAACCCGAGGAGGTTATTGGGACGCAGTTCCAAGCACTGTTGGTGGGCAAGGACAATCAATCCCAAGGAGGAACCTCGATTTCCTCATACAAAGATGCTATCAAAGCGGTCGAGAGTACCGATACAACCGGATGGGGACAACTTGTCATTCCTACTAGCAATATAACAAAGAAGGGTCTTGGTTTTTCTACAACCTGTACCCGGACAACTGCTAGCGATGAAAGTCTTCATCCCATTCAGAACTTCTTCCATAGTGGAGGTTTTCTTCACCCAGTCCCTTAAGCAGTCCATGCTATCAATGAGGAAAATCCCTCTGACATAGAGGAAGAGTGGAAGTCCTATCTTAACAAGGACGGTTATATGTCTCAGGACGAAATGCAAACTCCTTTTTGCTTTCCTACAGAGAGTCCGAGATTTATACCCAGGTCAGACATCGAAATGATATACGGGGATTGTGATCCGGAAGGATGTCGTGCTCCGCCAAATTCATTAGAGGAAGACACTCCGATGAAAGATAATTTTGACTACACCTACTATGGCCCAATGGATGGTCTGCCAATATGGCAACCTTATCCAGGAGACTTGGGGAAAGAGAGTCAGCCGAACAATGAAAATCAGTTGACCGTCATTGAACAGAATACCTGTGTCCCCACCATGTCATGGGATCAACACTCAGGTCATTCAGAAACTACTCAACATGACAATGAATTTGCAACGTTTGCAGGACTAGAATTCATTAAATATGCTTTTCCCGAGGTCAACGTCATCGAGAGAGATGACTCCTCCAGTTCTAAAGAAGTGTGGGACGCCCTGGGACAACCAAGTGGAAAGTTTGACTTCATGGTCAAGTACACCGCTCCCGAAAGCTCTCGTATCAGGCTCGAAGATATCCAGCCTACTGGATAGGGAGATACAGCTGAGAGCACAAATACTCTGCGAAATGCAACAGAGGAATTCTCTTACGACAATTCTGCTTGGGAGATAGATACCAATGATCCTGCTCCACCAGAAATCAGCGTTATTTCTGAAGACAAATGAAGGAAGGTACCAGACTTTGTGATTCACCGAGAGTTCGCCTCCAATGGGTTGCTGTCGATGTTCCGAAGGTCGTTCATCAGTCAAAGTAATTGCCATCTTTTAACCTTTCACCCTGCCCAGGTGAAACAGATGTTTTGATAGGGCTCGCTTTCTGTAAATTTCCCTCTTCGCTTTGCCCAGAGCGACAGAGTTTTGTTTTATAGGGCTGTAGTTTCAAGAATCGACTTGTTCATTAATAAAATAACGTCGTTCTGTAATTTCCGCATTTATTGCTGTTTTCTATTTTCGTTTTTCAGAAAATGGTAATCCTAAAAAACAATTAAAAATAAAAACAAGCGGTAAAAAAAATACACTGCACACACTTGCATTTTCTCTATCTCTTCTAAACACGAATCATCACGTCATACAGATTGCTTGTTTTAAACCCAGTTGAAACATACGATCCGATACCTTCTCCCAACTTTGAGTTCCCGGTATGTGGGGCCGAAGAAGAAGTTGACGACGAAATTCCAGAAGAGATCTCTCGACTACTCAGACAATAGGAAAGGTCCATTGAACCTCACAAAGAGCCATTGGAAACGGTAAACTTGGGTTAAGAACAAGAGAGAAAAGAAATTAGGATTGGGGCACTGCTCAGTCCAACTGCCAGAGAGGGTTTGATAAAGCTTCTCAAAGAATTCCCCGATGTATTCGCTTGGTCCTATCAGGATATGCCAGGGTTGGATACCAGCATCGTGGAACATCACTTGCCGTTAAGATCGGAATGTCCGCCAGTAAAGCAAAGGTTGAGACGGACTCACCCGGACATGGCCATCAAAATCAAAGAGGAGGTACAGAAACAGATTGACGCGGGTTTCCTCGCTACATCTGAATATCCTCAATGGTTAGCCAACATCGTACCCGTTCCCAAAAAGGACGGAAATGTCAGAATGCGTGTTGATTACAGGGATCTGAACAAGGCAAGTCCAAAGGACGACTTTCCTTTACCACACATTGACATGCTGGTAGACAGCACAGCAAAGTTCAAAATTTTCTCCTTCATGGATGGATTCTCGGGCTATAATCAGATCAAAATGGCGCCGAAAGACATGGAGAAAACTTTGTTCATTACCCCATGGGGTACCTTTTGTTACAAGGTAATGCCGTTCGGTTTGAAGAACGCTGGGGCAACCTATCAAAGGGCCATGACTACTCTGTTTCATGACATGATACACAAAGAGATAGAGGTATATGTCGATGATATGATTGCAAAATCTAAGACAGAAGAGGAGCATGTGACCCACCTGTCGAAACTATTCGAGCGTTTGCGAAAGTACAAACTCTGATTGAATCCCAACAAGTGCACCTTCGGTGTCCGTTCAGGGAAACTCTTAGGGTTCATCGTCAGCCAGAAAGGAATTCAGGTTGATCCTGACAAGGTCAAGGCCATTCAAGAAATGCCTTCTCCGAAAACTGAAAAACAAGTTAGAGGATTCTTGGGACGTTTGAACTACATCTCCAGATTCATATTCCTTATGACCGCGACCTGCTCACCAATCTTCAAACTGCTCAAGAAGATACAATCATTTCTCACTTATTCGCGAGGCAAGTGGACTCCGAATTATGATGGCCCCTATGTGGTCACGAAAGCTTTCTCAGACGACGCCTTGAGACTTGCAACCATGGACGGAGAGGAATTTGCCTACCCCACGAATCTTGATGTAGTCAAGAAATACTTCGCCTAAACTAAAAAAAAAAAAACGTCTCGGTGGATTGAAAACCCGAAAGGGCGGTCCAGGAAAAAGTTAGAGACATGAAAAAAAAATCATCCCGGTGGATTGGAAACATCAAAGTACAATCCAGGCAAAAATTATGGATAATGGCAAGTAACTACGTTCAAAAAAGGGGTAAGTCCCTCAGTAGCAGCAGTTATACCATCCATCGGAGGAAAATTCCAGTCAAAGTCATCTTCGACAGAAGCTCAGGATGTCCCGAGTTCAAAGTTGGTAAAAGGATAGTGGTCGTTATGCTTCAACGTAGCCCTTTTCCCTGTAAATTACCATTTTCAAACTTTGTATATACTCTTTGGAATCACGCGTTTGGCTGATCTCCATCTTATCAATAAAATTTAAGCCCTTGTGCTTTTGTTTGTAATTCTTATTTGTTTTAGCCTTACAGAACGACATTTTAATATGATCAACGATTCTTGAAATGAAACAAAAATGAATTTACTTGTTAAAACTTTTTCTGCTTTTAAATTAAAGATGGCAATTGCTTTTGGCTGTCGAACATCGAAAGAACGTCGATTGCGTCTCCAAAGGCGTTTGAATTTCAAAGTGCAGAATCAAAGTACTCCTTCTAGGCCAGTACGCCTGAACGAAGGATCAACTGTATGAGATGCGGTTTTCCCATCTGATACCCTCGACCGAGTTCTTATCTCCTAAACCCGACCAACATCGCCCCCAACAAGGACCGTTTCTCCTAAGCAAGGTGGAATTGCTACTTTTTTGACCAACGGTACTTCTTCGCCCCGCGATGGCCGAGTATCCAGTCACGTTCATCTTTTGGTTTGTGTGTCATGTCAGTTTTGTCAGCATATACATACATACATCATGCATTATTGATTTGCATTTACATTTCATATTGCATCACTATCACTCTAGTCGGTCTTGTCCCCTAGTGAAATCAGTCCTCTCAATCGAGTTGTCAGTTCTTTCCTCGTTAGGAAGGATTGCGTCTGAACAATCTCGCCTCCAGATTATTTCTGGATTGAAGTTGGGTCCCCGACCACTTTGACAACTTGAACCTCTGAAAGACCAGAGAACCTTCAACAAATGTCACTCTTCGCCATTGAAGATGATATCCTTGCTTTCCCGGATTAAAGAAAATCCCCAGAGAAAGCCTCTTAAGTAGAGATTCGGCAGTACAACAGTTTTTCTCCAAAAAACCCGCTGATGAAAAGGTCCTTGGCACCTCAAAATTGGACCCCATCATATGGCATTTCTCCGGGAAGATCCCGAGAAAAGTATGATGTAAGATCCCAAGCAGAAGCAACCTCTCAAGAGACTCGCTTTCCCCAGATAGAGTCGATAAATGGCGTCTCCAATAGAGAAGTTTGTGCACCTCTACAACTCAGACGACTGGGTTCCCCAGCAAGTCTGGCATCAAAGTTTTTCCCATCAAATGGCATCTCCCTAGGAAAATTCGGCGAGAAGTTTGAGGAAAACCGCTACAAATAGCGTCCCTTGTCAAGAAAGTTTATTGACAAAAGAAACTTAGACCAGTTCCTTGGTAGGAAACCAGGATCGAGGGGAAGTTTAAATCAGAAACTTAGACCAGTTCCTTGGTAGGAAACCAGGATCGAGGGGAAGTTCATCTCAAAAGAAAACTGAGACCAGTTCCTTGGTAGGAAACCAGGATCGAGGGGAAGTTTACCTTTTCTAAGCATCATTGCTTAGAAAAAGAAGATGAATGCACAAGCTTCCATTCATAGCCATCAAAATTTCGGGTATTCCGATATTTAATCCTCTTGCACCCCGAATGCCCGAATACCTTCGTCATTCACACCTTCGGGTCCAAGAAGATTAAATAGGGGCATCTGTCATACCCCAAATTTTGACCACTAAGATTTCCCATCATGGTGCAAATCATCAGCACAATATGGATGTACCTTTGCGCCTCATCAATCTCCTCAAGGAATTGTTGAGCATTCACTACAATCAAGCTTAGGGTTTCAAGCCCTCTCAGAGCCTTTAGCCAAATGATCAATCAAGGAATGATATGATCTTCAACTTGTCTAACCTCTCAAACATCCACAATGGATCAAGAGGACTCCCACATCAAGAATTAAGCACAAGAGTGCAACATTTCAAGTGGATCAAGCCTCAAGTTCATCTAATACAAAGTCAATTGACGCAGAAAGTCAAAGTTTGACTTTTGGTCAACTTTGAGCTTCACAAGTCATTACTCAAGAAAATATGATGGATGATTTAATTTGATCAAATTTAAATCAAGAAATCACGCAAAATTGCAAAATTGATCAAATTGAAAGAAACTTAGAAATTTTTCTAAGTTAAAATCATGTTCAAGGGCACAACTTTTCAAGGTTGTAACTATTGATCCAAGCATCCTTTGATTTTGAGTAAGAGCTACTTTTAAAGAGGGTATTTGATACTTCAACATTGTAGAAGGAATCAACTCAAAATATCATAAGGATTGAAAGATATAAGTGATCAAAGTTGGGAATTCTTAATGTCCAATGTTCTGACATTGCATGGGACATCATTAATATTTTTCCAGCAAGAATGTCCCAACTTCAAGGATGTTTTTCTCCATGATCCAAGTTGATTCAAGCCAAACCTTGAACATCAAAGTTGAAGTACATCATCTCAGCTTTCCAGAAAGTTGTAGAACGTCCTTGTAGCATACTCAAGCAAGGAGATATGATTTTTGCAAAAAGCATTGATAAAGCAGAATTTTCATGACAGCTTTTAGGACAGATTTGACTACACAAGTTCAAGACCATTTTTTATGACTTTGCAAGATGAACCGAGACCAAAGTCAAACATCAAAGTTTGTCACCATGCAAGACAAGCATCAAAGAGGCAATTCACTTCAACTCAAAATATCATAGTGGATTAAAAGATACAAGTGATTAAAGTTTGGAATTATTAATGTTCAATGTCTGATGTTCTGACATTGCATAGGACATCACTAATATTTTTTTTCTAGTAAGAATGTCCCAATTCAAGGATGTTTTTCTCCATGATCCAAGTTGATTCAAGCCAAACCTTGAACATCAAAGTTGAAGTACATCATCTCAGCTTTCCAGAAAGTCCTAGAACGTCCATGTAGCATACTCGAGCAAGGAGTTATGAATTTTACAAAAAGGCTTGATGCAGCTGAGTTTTTCATGGGGCAGATTTGCACATTTCTTGTGCCACACGAATTTCCAAGCCTTGTCATCATCTTGGACACATCTGAGGATCAAATCTAAAGGGGACAATCACTGACCCAAGCCTCCAAAGTCTTTGGAACAAGAAGTAGCATGCTATTCCTAAAAATCCCTAAAAGAGGGACAAAACTCCAATTTTGGATTGGAGCATTTAATAAATGCTTAGAGGTGGCATGGACTGACACATTTGCAACTGAATTCAGTCAAGATTCCTCCAACAAGTAGGGAACCAAAGCTCTCTGCTCTAACCTCTAGTCAATGGCTAGAGGAGGCTTGGATTTTTATTGGCCAACATTGGCCAAACCTCTGCTACAGTTGCCATTCACTATTACCGCGAAAACAAACTTGCTCTACTATAAATAGAGCTCATTTGTGCTCAGTTTGAGTACACCAAAGCCATCAAACAGATGCTTTCCTCAAAATCTCTTCTTTCACCTCAAATTTGCCTTCCAAAGCAAGTAATTCCGAGTTTTTGAGCTTGAGAGCTTTTCCATCACAATCAATCACACAGACACCTCATATATGTCATATGTAAGCTGTGCAAACTATCACAAGTGACCTGTAATCACAAAATCACAAAGTCACTTCTCAAAACCTCAAAATGACACTTTTTTGCATTTTCAAGCCATGTCTTGATTCAGTCACTTACCAAACCAGATAAAACCTCAAACACACTCCAAATATCATCCTTGAACTATCCCAAATGGTTCCTAACATCTGGAACACCATTTGAGGGAGTTGCTATTTTGGTCACTTTTAACCCCTTTTGCAAGAAAGGGACAGTTTGTGTTTTTGCAGGTACCAGCTGATTCTAACCATCCTAAAAGCTTCTAAGAGGTCATTTGAGGGTGTCCAAAGCATCAAATCATTTCTGGAACAAAGCACTTGGTAGGTTGCACAAAATCTCCAAAAAAGAGGTAAAATTCATAACTTGAATTGTTTGAATCATGCTTTCCTTTGATGTCCACATACATGCATCATATTGAACAATTATTGAAGCAAAAATGTAGTCCTTAATGTGTATGTTATGATCCTCCTACTGTTTTCACTTTAACATGTTTATATGTGGAGTTTATGTTGTTTTAAACTTAAGGTGCAGATCTGGTTTTTTGCCTTGTGTGTGATGTACGTTAAGTTTCAGTATGTATGAGTAATACCATTGGATTCCTTGTGAAAAATTGGTCAAGATAGGTTCTTTCGGATTTCAATTTCGTTAAAAATTGAGAGAGTTATGAATGTTTGAAAATTTGATAAGCAAAGATGTTTAAACTTAAGGTGCAGATCTGGTTTTTTTGCCTTGTGTGCGCTGTACATTAAGTTTCAGCATGTATGAGTGATACCATTGGATTCCTTGCAAAAAATTGGTCAAGATAGGCTCTTCCGGATCTTAATTCCGTTAAAAATTGAGAGAATTATGAGTGTTTGAAGTTTGATAAAAAAGATGTTGAAAACTCATGAAAGATGTCGAATGTGATGTTGTGACATCTTTCCTCATTTTCTTAGTTTATCTTCAAAACTCAACCAATCCTTTTACATAGCAAAAATCATCATTTTCAAAATCTGTTTTACACACTTTTTATTCATACTCCATAATATTTTAATCCACCAAAAAATCACAAAAAATATTATTATTTGATATATTTTTAATATATTCCAAAATATTGTTTTAAATTGTTTTAAATGCTTTTAAAATGATTTCTTTTCTTGATTTTTAAAACCAAAATGATTTTAAATATTCATGTGGATAAAATACTTTTTCATAAACCTTAATCACTGTTTATAACATGATTAATGATTTTATTTGATATTTTTTATCATTTTTTTACTTGATTTTTCTTTGAAAAATGCCCTTTAAAAAATGAAATTAGGGTTTTTGATTAATTCAATCCTCATCAAACTTTTTCAAACACTCATGGGCCTCTAATAGAGTGTAAGACCCAACCCTTTGTAAATACAACCCATTTTGGGCCTCACTTATTGTATAAGTCCCGTTGTATTTCAAAAAGTTCGACGCGATCATCATCCATTGAAAAACAAACCTTGGGCCTACCCTCGAGTAGTAAGACCCATTTCTTTTCTTAAAAATCACTTGGGCCTCTCCTTGAGCTATAAGACCCATTCAAAACTTTTGGGCCTCTAATAGAGTGTAAGACCCAACCCCCTTTTAACCAAAATCATTTGGGCCTCATATATTGTATAAGTCCCTCTGCGTTAAAAGAAAACCTCGGCGCGATCGCCATTTTTAACAAAAAATCAATTGGGCCTACCCTCGTGTTATAAGCCCCACTCTTTTTCTTTAAACCTTTTAGGCCTCTTGAGAGAGTGTAAGACCCATCCCTTTGTACAGAAAACAATTTTTGGGCCTCAGTCACTTGTATAAGCCCCTATGTACAAATTCAAACAGCGCACTCACTGATAAAACCCTGGGCCTCTCCTTGAGCTGTAAGCCCCAAATCTTTCTTTTTCAAAGCTCTTCCTCCTTTGATTTTGAAATATACTGTTGTTTTTAATCTTTCTTTGTTGAACAACTAACCAAACAGCATGGAAGCTCTACAACCGAGTAAGTGTTTATCCACTTTCATTTACCGCTTTCATATACATATAACTGTATTGTGGGGCTGTTTTGCTGTAAGTCTTCTTTCATAAACTCATATCAACTGTGTAATAATAGTATAGATATTTCGAGTTTCCCCGGCAACTACGTCTAGAACTAGGTGACATCGTTTCGTTTATTCATAGAAATAGACAACTAGATCCCCAATAGGATCACCAGATACAGTCTTCTCTTCGGCTGTCCTCATTAGGAATTGTCAAGAAACTCTACTCCCAGAGATGAATGTATTCTCCGTGAATGGCATCTTTGAGTTTCTTCCAAATTCTCGAACTTTCCTGACTTGATCTATTCCTTGTGAATAGCTTGCCTTGAATTTCTCGGGGTTTGGGGACCCACGAGCTTCTTAAAAGCATCGGCCTCCTCTTAGGCACCGTACAAGGACCCGCAGGCCTCCTAAAAGCAACCCCGCCTCCTCTTGGGCTTAGTACAAGGACCCGTCGGCTTTTTAGAAGTGTTCACAGCCTCCTCTTAGGCTTCGTATAATGATCTCTTCCTCCAGGAAGGATAGCCTCCTCTTGGGCTTCGTACAAGGACCTCTCGGCTTCTTAAAAGTTTCCAGCCTCCTCTTGGGCTTCGTACAAATTGTCCCGACGACCTCCTAGAGGTATAGGAACAGAACTTAATCATCTGCATAGAACAATCCTTTCAAAGAGTATACTACTATTTCTCAAAGCATAGTACAAAAGATGAAACTCTAGACTTGGACAGTCTAAATCTCCTTGAGTCTCAAAGACATTCTCAAGTGACCCCTTCGTTAAATAGGAAGAAAACCCGTAGACTTGGACAGTCTCAATACCCTTCAGATTTCCCACTTCCTTAAAGAACAAGAATAACCCGGATCCTCGAATCAAATCCTTGAGTACAACATTGCTTATATAAGAACTGATTTTCTCTTTCAAAATCAGTATACTGGACCTGTCACTCAACTGAAACAGTAACCACATCCTCCTCTTAGGCTTTGTATAATGATCCTTCTCCAGTGAAGTTAGCCTCTCTCTTGGGCTTTATACAATGATTCTCCCCAGCGGAGTCAAACAACATTTAGCCTCTCTCTCGGGCTTTGTACGAGACACATAAGAGACTTCCTCATTGAGTCAATCACCCTTTCACCTCCATCTCGGGCTTCGTACGAGATACAAAAAACTCTCTTGTTAAGTCAAGTAGCCTTCATCTCGGGCTTCGTACGAGATACCAAAAGACTCCATCGTCGAGTCAAAACCTTTTAGCCTCTCTCTCGAGCTTTGTACGAGACACATATTAGCCTCCTCTTAGGCTTTGTATAAGAAAACCACTGGTTGATCCAATCAACCTTTTAGCATCAAAACTGTGCCTCGTTCACAGTACACAAACATCAATAACTCCTTCCCCTTCATCTAATTGCTGTAAGCGGCAAGCCTCTGGATCATCTACATCCATGCCACTGTCCCTCTTTTAGCATGAGAAATTCCTAAGGAAAGATAGCATTGCTCTACATTGAGTTAAAGTCTTCTCCTTCAGGTTAAAAATCCCCTATAAAGGAAATTATGGCATTGCCGGATTCACACATCCCGGTTAAAGTAATTCTCCTTTATAAACAGTTGTGACAAACAAACCCCTCTTTAGAGATGACAAATTCTCTCTAAAGTTGAGACCTTTCAGCTTCACATCTTGGGCTTTGAACAAGATACAAACCATGTTTAGTTTCACGTCTTGGGCTTTGAACAAGACATCAAAACAACCATTTCCTCCCATAGAATAGGAGGAACTACGAACGCTCTGATTTCCCTATTTCGGAAAAACGGGAATACGTAGGCATAAGATTGAAAGAAAAATCTTAGCGAGCACACTAAACAAAAACCCAAAATCCCATACTTTCATATATATCCATCCTAACATCTCAACCGATAGCCTAAAGCACCCCTCGTCAACAAAATAACCTAGGAGAGACCCCGAATCTTTGTAACATCTGTAAACCAACAGTTTTGACTGTTTAACCTCAGTATGCAAGCAGGGTTAGTTAGAGACATCTATTTCCCTTCCTTTATCAGCTTTAATAGGATAAAAAATGAATCGAGCTGTAGTACTAGAGCGACCGTGCTTCGCAACCACATCCAAAAATCACTCGCTACATGCTGCACCAAATTTCACCGCCAATTCTCACATGATTTCAAGTCAAATTTCAAACTTTCTCCAACACATAGGTTAACACTTCTCATGCCAACTTTCCAAAGAATAAAGAACATGCTGTTTGGTCCATTGAGTGAACAATGCTCGTATGGTAAAGAGCATGATATGGTTTAGTTTCTTTGTGAAACTATGCTTTGTAACTTGAACAAAATCTGAACTATATCTCCCAAGTAGCATCCCACTGATTTCTTTTTATCAGTTCACAAAACCTTTTGCCACAAGTCCCTTATACTTGGTGTGTTATCCCTCCATGTGGAATCCCAAGCATTACCTCTTTAAGCTCTCATTCTTATGACTTACCAAAAGGTGTTTTGGGGACATGATATTGGATTAATGAAACAAAGTGTGCAGCATAAAGATTGTCCTATGATGCGCATAAGCCTATGATTCTCAATCCGAAGCTTTACTTCTTTTAACACTATCTCTCATGACACAACAAAAGGAGTTTCAGGGATATACAAGGGATTGTGAATATGACAGATCTGCATCCTCTTTTCCACTATTCTTGCTCAGCCATGAAGCATGATTTTCTCCAAGGTTGACTAGAATCAACAATGTACAAAGAATACTTGGTCCAAGAGTGAATAAAGAGAAAATCCATAAGACAAAACCATTGCCTGTTGAGTCTTCCACACCATTAACGAACCTGCTCTCCTATAAAAGAAGACTCTTTCTCACTTGTTAGACACCAACAAACATCAACAAAATCTCAAAAAACACATTAGAATACATGATTCTAAGCACTGAGCAGCTGGTGAGTTCATTTTTAGGCAACTGAAAGAAGGGGAGGAGTAACTTTGCAAGCTGTTGGCATTAAGAGGAGGAGAAAAACTCAGTTCTTTAAGCTTTAAGACTCATACCTTTGAAGAGGCATTGGACCCTCTCCACTAGGTAATCCTCTTTCTTTTTCACTCCATATTCAACATGTTATGATCATTTTTATTCTCCATGATGTTATCCTTTAAATGTCTTGCATTATAGCCAGTTTTGGATGATAATGCTAAGTTCATGTGAGGCTTTTTATACTATTTGTTCTTGATCATGAATGTTCATGTTTCCATAACAAGTTTGAGTATTAGAAGTTATTGTCAAAAGTCTGCTTGAATGTGTGTTGATGATGAGTGTTTTGTCTCACTCTTTTCCCCATGCCTTTGATTACATGCTCATGCCCAGGTTTTAGATAACTCTAATGCCTTTTATTCTCCATGCCTTTGTTTAATTGACGTTTACAAGAATCCAAACCAAGCTTAGTCAAACTTTAGGCTTTGAATTCGGATAACATGTAAGCTTGGTTTCAACATTTTTCTTTTCCTTTTTATTAGAACAAATTTTAATAATGAATGAATGGTTTAGTAAATCACTTTTTGTTTAGGTTTTCTTAAATATATATAACATAAGGTTTACATTGAGAAAAAATCTATTTTTTTTTATTAATTATTTTAAACATTTATATTTAATACCGATTAATTAGATATGTGATTAATCTTATTAAGTATTTATATTTAATTTGGTTAATAGTTTTCTTCTATTTTACTTTTATATATACTTAGATACTAACCCCCCTAGGTCTTTTACCTTAGCACATACCCTTAGCAAGCAAGCAATAGATAACATAAGTAATAACAAGAGGTTCCTGTAGGATACTACAGACGTTTAGGATACTAATACCTTCCCTAGGCGTAACCAACCCCCGAACCTAGATTCTCTTAACTTAGGTTTTTCGATCTTTAGCCCTTTCCTTTGGATAAATTAAAGACCGGTGGTGAATTTCAAAAATTGTGATTCAAGTTAACATAATAGCTTGGTTTCCGATTCTCACCGCGACAGAAATGGCGACTTCACTGGGGACTTTCGAGGGTTTCCCCTAACTTGTTTATATCTATGTTATTTATTTACTTATTTGCCTATATATCTTTATATCTGTATATATACCTGTTTTGCTTGGTTTTTCTGTGTGCAGGGTACTATTTGTGTGGTGAGACAAAGTCCTACACCCGGACTAGAGTGAAATTAAGATAGGAAAACGGTGAGACTTCAATGATACTTTGAGGGAGTCGATTCCTGAAAAAGTGAATTGAGACTTCACCACTCAGTCTAGGCCCTCTCGAATAAAATATTTGTCCAACGAGTTCATTCGTGAAGACGATATGGTTTCGATCTAAAGGCCCTCGGGACTGGGGACTGTAGTTACCTTTAACCCAACTTAACCTATTAGGATGTAGTGCGGGGACTATGCAGGAGTCTATTTCTGCAATAGTCGCTACGCGATACTACACTCAGACGAGATTCTCTTGAGAATATTATTGACTACCAAGTGATTTGGAAAATCGATAATATCCGAAAGATGGATTGTAGACTCTGGGAACTTTGTAGAACCCGTTCGGCAGGTACAAGTAAACCTCTAGTACATACCTTGGGAAGGGTAGACCATGGCTCCATGCTCGTGATCTTCAAGCCTATAGGCCTTTGTTTGCCTGTATATGTGTATACCTGTGCTTATGCATCCATTCATGCATAACCATTCGATTTCAAGAAACTCAATTGTTCTTTCATTTGCAAAATCAATAAAAAAAATCCTGGATTATAAAATGAAACTTTTTCAGCCTTTCTGAAATGTTTGCAACCTACTCTTGAGTTCCTTGAAACCATTACATTGCATTGCATATCATTTGCATGATTCATTGCATGCGTCCGTTTGTCCAGCAACTCATTCCCAGCTGTCTCTATCTTTCAGTGTCACCTGTGAGTCGTCAAGCTGATTCCTCGACATCGATACCAGACTAGAGCTAACTACAGACGCATAATGGCAGAGCAAGAAGCACACAATGCTGAGATGCGAATGGAGATCGACGACCTTAAGTCAAGCATGGCAAAGCTCACTAAAATGCTCCAAGTTTTGATTGCTAGAGGAGAACCACCCCAAAAGACTGTCATTCAGGAAGTTTCAAATGCTGATCCTCATCCTGTTCAGGTGCCACCTTCCACTTGGCCAGAGTTTGGTTTACCTCCCGACTATTCTCCACATCTTGCATCTACTGCTATGATTGGTCAGACTTCCAGACCAGTGTTTCAAGCTCCAGTTTTCTCTGAGCCTAGACCTGTGGTTCGTGCTGTTGCCCAGACTACTCGACCTCCTTTTGAAAACCCTCTCTATGAGTACAATGCTGCCAGTGTTCAGGGTGAAGACCATGAGGATTTTGTCGAACCTAAAGTTGTCCGTGAACATTTTCAGACCATAGACAAGAGACTTAAAGCCGTAGAGGGTACTGATTTCTTCAACATTGATGCAGAAAACATGGGTTTGGTTTCTGACCTTGTTATGCCTGCTAAGTTCAAGGCTATCGATTTTGTGAAGTATAAAGGTGATTCTTGTCCAAGAGCTCATTTGGTCATGTATACCCGAAAGATGGCTGCTCATGCCAAGAATCAGAAGTTGCTTATCCATTATTTTCAAGACAGTCTGAGTGGAGCTTCTCTCAAATGGTATATGAATCTTGAACAGAACAGCATTCACTGTTTCTAGGATCTTATTAATGCCTTCATGAAGCAATACAAGTACAACCTCGACATGGCTCCTGACCGCCGTCAGCTGCAAAACATGTCTCAAAAGGATAAAGAGTCTTTCAAGGAATATGCTCAACGCTGGAGAGAGTTGGCTTCTCAAGTTGAACCTCCTTTGGCAGAGAAAGAATTAACTGGACTGTTTATGGACACCTTGTCTCCATTCTACTGGGAGAAGATAATTGGTAGTGTTTCATCCAGCTTCACTAATTTGGTTACTATTGGTCAGAGATTCGAGGAAGGACTTAAGAACGGTAAAGTATCCAAAGCTGCTGAATCTTCTAATGGAGCGAAGAAATCCTATGGGAACTTCCAGAAGAAGAGAGAAGATCAGACCAATGCTGTTATGTTTGAAACCAGAAGGTCTCGTCCTCAACCCCAGTATGTTGATCACTCCGCTGTTGCTGCTGTTACTCCTGTTGTTGCTGCTCCACGACCAGCTCAAGCTCCTCAACGTCCAGCTGTTGGACAGAATCAGTACCGTAATAGGAATAATTTTGATCTTATTCCAATGACATACACTGAACTTTATCCTGGGCTAGTTCAGAAAGGTTTGATTACCACAAGGCCTTTGCCTCCTCCTCCAAATCCTCTTCCAGCCGGTTATAGGGCCGATCTTCATTGTGCATTCCATGAAGGTGGTGCAGGTCACGACTTGGAACATTGCTTTGCATTGAAGGCTAGAGTACAAGAGCTGATCAGAATTGGTATTCTCTTCTTTCGTGACACCAATTCAAATGTCAAGAACAATCCTTTTCCAGAGCACGCTAAGTGAAGCTTCAGTTGACTTCAGCAGACCTCAGTGTTTCAGACAGGACAACTCACTCCTGTTTCTGATTAGTCACTAGACCGTGTTTCTTATCGTTTGCATTTTCCTTATTTGTATTGGTTGTTTGCTTTCAATTTATGTTTGTACTTTCATAATTAATAAAATGAGCATTGCAGCTTCTGGATTCAATTCATTTGTGTTTGCTATTTACACCTTTATGCTTTCCTTTTCAAAAAAAAAATAAAAAAACAAAAACAAAAAAAACAAAAAAAAAAAAACAAAAAATTTATCTCTTTTCCACTTTCCTTCTGGTTATGCTAAGATTGGAGGGAGGATGATGAAAACGTTATACTCATAATTGTTGTCGGTATGCTTTCAAATCAAAACTTTGCTGAGGATGTAAGGCATTGTTTCAATTCCCAAACACTGGAGAAATAAGGAAGATAACCCCTCGTCAACCCCTTTGAGCCTTGAAGTAGGAGTTTCTTTTCTTTACAAATAAAAACCCGCAATCTTAACCTGGGGCAGGGTAGTTCTCAGTTAACTGGATTATGCATTTAAATACAAGAGTTTCATGCAAGACATCTTTCAACAAAAAGGTTGCATTCTCAATTTTTCCTTCGCACGCAATAAGCAAGTGTCGAAGATGTCTTTCAAGTCAAAAGTCGATGATGGTTCGCCGTAATCATTAAGCCAATCAGTCACTTTCTTTCAAAAAAAAAATCAAAAAAAGAAAAAGCCCGCTAAGTCGAAACCTGTGAAGGAGACTTAAGCAGACAAAAACTGGGGCATCCCGCTGACTGTAAGATTCACGAGAAATAGTTCAGGAAAAAGTTAGGGATAATAAAAAGGAGAAATCTTTAAATCCTTACCATGAAATCCTCAATGAAAAAAAACAACCAAGAGTTATAAGGAAGTAGTGACTGTCACCTCAAAAGTCCCTTAACTTCTGAACCATCATCACTATCATCAATGCAATCCCTAACCTATGGGAACCTGAGTGCAAAGTCTGAGTTAACTGAGTGTAGGACTGGAGATCATCACGAAGATTGGGTGGGTACAAATAAACTTTGAGCCTTTATCCTTTGTTTCTTAAACCGTGAACCAAGCCACGTTATAACCCTCAAAAGACCTAATTGAAGCAAGGTTATTTTGAAAGCATACTACAACGAGGTTGCGTAAACTGACTCCTAAAGATCTTTGCAGATCATCTGTTTTGGCATCACGCCTTTTTGCTTTATCTTTCACTTTTAAACGTCTTGAACCACCGTGTTCTGACTAGTGAACTTATTGTTTGACCTCTTTCCAAAAATGATTTTGATTTCAAAAGTTGCATGAACTTTGCATTTACTATGTTTGTATGAACACTTTTGTTTGCAATCTGGCTTCCGCTTAAGGAATTTTCAAACATTTGAAAAACTTGGTCAGTGATCCAATCAGGGGCAAGTTCCTTCCAGATCCTGTTGAAGAATCAGTTCAAGATTTGTTGTTCTAGGGCAAGTCCTTCCCAGAATTGGTTTATCCAGAAGACTTTTTCAAGACTCATACTGGGGCAAGTTTTCCAAGTGCACAGTAATTCAGTCATTTTCAGCATCAATCCAAGCTGAAGGAATTATCAGTTCATCTACAACAGACAACCAATCTGGGGCAGTTTATTTGAAGAATCCCCATACATCTTTCCATTCTTCCTACAAGGATCGTCAACTTAATACAGTTTACCAGTGTGGTAAATTTGTGCTCAGTAGCATCTTTAGTTCCAAAGCAGAATGGCAGTGATCTCTGTGTTGAGGAATCAGTCTTCTAGTCTTGTCTTCTCCACAAAAAAAAGAGTTAAGCCTTGTCGTCTGCATCGCATCTGCATTTGCATTTGATCATATATCATAGCATAATTCATATACATATGCGTAGCAAGAGTGTCATCCTCATTTGCACTCATTTGCATTCTCCATAGGTCATGTTGTTATCCACGTCTTACCTTGTGGTCAAAGTCCAACTCACTTGGCACCTACCAAATAGATATTGTCGCTTTATCCAATGCTTTCTTGGGTATCTCCTTGTTCAGATTTGTTCAATGCTTTCCTGGACGTTATGGTTTTCTTTACATCCAATGCCTTCTTGGATTTCACCTTTTGTCTCATTTGCGTCTGATGCCTTCTCAGATATTGTGAGTCGTACCTTTCATTCAAAGCCATTATTGGATGTCTGGTTTCTTTATCTTGTTCACTTTGTCTAAAGCCATTATTAGATATTGTGATCATACCTTTCATTCAAAGCCATTATTGGATGACTGGTCTCTTTACATCCAATGCCTTCTTGGATCTCACCTTATTCACAGTCATCTAAAGCCATTATTAGATATTGTGATTTTACCTTTCATTCAAAGCCATTATTGGATGTTTGGTTTCTTTACCATTTGATGTTTTTCCGGATGAGTCCCTCTTTCTGATGTTCTTCCAGACCGAGTCTTTGTTCACAATCATCTAAAGCCATTATTAGATATTGTGATTTTACCTTTCATTCAAAGCTATTATTGGATGTTTGGTTTCTTTACCATCTGATGTTCTTCTGGATGAGTCCCTCTTTCTGATGTTCTTCCAGATCGAGTCTTTGTTCACAATCATCTAAAGCCATTTTTAGATATTGTGATTGTGCCTTTCATTCCAAGCCATTATTGGATGTCTGGTTTCTTTACATTCAATGCAATTCTTGAATGTAGTCTTTGTTCACTTTGTCTAAAGCCATTATTCGATATTGTGATTATATCTTTCATTCAAAGCCATTATTGGATGACTAGTTTATGTGTCCAATGCTTTCTTGGATCTCTACTTTGTTCACATTCATCTAAAGCCATTATTAGATATTGTGATTATACCTTTCATTATTGGATGACTGGTTACTTTATCGCACATTCATCTAAAGCTATTATTAGATATTGTGTTTATACCTTTCGTTCAAAGCCATTATTGGATGACTGTTTTCTCTGTGTCCGATGCCTTCTCGGATTACATCATTTTGTCTCATTCTCATCTATTTCCTTTTTAGTTTACCTTTCATCCAAAGCCGTTATTGGATGTTTGGTGCTTTTTTTTTCATCCAATGCCATTCTTGGATGATATATTCTAGATACTTTGCTTTGTTTCAATTCGTTTCTGGCACAACTGTAACACCTCTTCCCCCTGTGGCACCATTTCCCATAGGATCCTTGTTTTTTCATATCATTTCGTATCATTTCATATCATATCATAAGCATTTTGTGGCATCTTAGGGCCAAAAATTGTGCATGTTTGTATTTAAGTCTCTCCTATCTCGTCGAGACGAAGATTTCAATCTCCATATCTCCAGATAGAAGAAACTTAAATAGGGGCATCTGTCATACCCTAATTTTTGACCATAAGATTTCACCTCTCTGTGCATCATTTTGCATATTTGCATGCTTTATTACTAACAAATTTGTGCAGGAATTTTAATTTCAAGTGAAGATAGTACTTTTTCTCACAGTCCAGAGTTTCAAGACGTGACTGTTGAATTCTGGTTCAACAGGTTCCTAAGGTTTTCTGCTGGTCGTTCTCTTCAAGATTTCTTAGAAGCTCTGTGTATGTCTTAAGGAAAATCAGTGTCTTTCTCGCTATTAGTGCTGAACATGGTTATCTGAAGATTGGTTGTGGTTTTCGTGGCAAAGTTGCATTACGAGTGGTATCCTCACTTTCAAGGGGTTTCTCAGGGCATAGTTTGGGTCTTATTCATGGAGTTGGATCATTAGTTGTCAAGTGGAGGAACTTTGAATTTTGGTCATTTGTGATCAATATATTCTAAAGAGGGGAAATTTTCAAGATCCAAAAAGAGTTTAAAATTGCAAGAATGATTCAAAGTGTACAGAAATTAAGAATATTCCATGAGAGAAAGTCTAATCAAGTCATGAGTCAAGTTGCCATATTTTTTTTGAATTCACTGAGTTTTATAAAGATGAAAGGAGTATTTCAAATGGAACCATGGAAATTCAAGTTCAAAATCAAGATGTTCGAAACTTTACCCGTTTGCCATTCAAACAACTAAATCACAAATTTCATTTGTTTAACTAAAAGGTGTTTTGGTGTAATACTACTTTCACGTGATTAAGAAGACTTAGACTCATGATCAACTCCAAAGAACAAGTTTTCATTCAAGGAAAATTACAAATCATTTCAAGTTACAACCTTTTTCCATGTTCAAGTCCTAAGGTTCCTATTACAAGTCTCTTTCAAAAAAAAAAAGGCACAATTTGAATAGCCATGAGTTCTCTTTGAATTACCACGCCCAAACCGTGTTTCCCTTTTGAAGTGTTGTTTCATATAATAATAATAATAATAATGGTTGCAGCTTTCTGACTTCTCTTTCTACGCTACGGAACTTGCTGAGACATGCCGTATCTTAGGGCTGGACATCGGTCGGTTTGGATTGGATTCGGGCTCAATATGTCAATCCGTTTGAAACCATGGATACAATTGATAGGCCCAATTCTGACTGAATTTTTAATCGGTTTAATCGGATTCGGTTTAATCGGTTTATCGGTTAAAATGGATCGGTTTGTTCGGTTAATTAATATTAAATTGTCATAAGAAATTTAAAAATGTAATTGAATTTAAAAAAAAAAAGCAAATTTATATAAAGACTTTGGCCTTCAAATATAATAAATGACACAATTTAACACTGTAAATCACAACACAACCTATCAAACATTCATAGTAGTATCTAATAGTATTTAATTTTGGACAACCCATGCAAAATTCTCCAAGACTGCACTCTGCAAAACCAATTCATACAGCAATGCAAAATTCTCCGAGACCGCACTCTATCAAATTCTCCAAGACTGCACTCTACAAAATCAATTCATAAATCAAACAAATTTTATAGGGATCACATTTCTCCCTCGGAATAAATATTATATAAATCGAAGTTGTGATACTTACCCCTTATAAGTCACTGTCCAATTTTAGTTGTATAATCTCTACTATCTCCAAGTAGTCCCAGCACAGACCTTGACCACCTCTAACTACCATAAACCCCCAGACAGAAACACAATTTTTGCATACAGAATTCAGACACCAAGGCTCGAAAACTTAGCGCATTTTTTGCAGTTGAAACAATAATGCCTATCTGAAATGGAAATGCACACGTAACATTACTTTCTTTGTATTAATTAACCTCATAAATAGCATTTTAATATCTCGGACGTCATATCAAACGAAAAAAATGTGACAAATTAGAATATCTTAATGCTCAAGACAAATGTTGTGGTTGGAAGTGATTATATTGCATGGAGCTAGCAATTAAAATATCTTGAACAAATCAAATCCAACAAACTTACCACAAGTACAAGATTTTGTAGTTTCAAAAAAAAGATATCCTTTCCAACACAGTTTGGATGATAAGTTTTTTCAACACAGTCCCTAATCGTATAATACAATGTAGATATTAACATGATCAAAAAGTAAACAAAAAGCTATTGCAAGTAAAAGTATGGAAAAAGAAAATGAGTTACTTCTGTTAAGAAACAAGTTAAAGAGACAAGAACATATATTTGAGTAAAATAATGCAGTTTAAATCATACATACTTTCAATGGAGAAATTTATTATATATTTGAAATACATAAGCACAACAAGTTAAAGAAGTTTACTAAAGTTATGCGAACTCAAAATATTCTATCATTTGACTCAAGAAAATCTTTTTGTTAACGGATAATACATGTATATCTTATAGATGCAGCAAACTCGTAATCTATGTATAGCATTTTCGTAATCTATGTATATCATTTTTTCAATACAGAAAAAGAAATTTTTTCAATACAAAATAATTACCTTTCATTTAACTCCCTGATGTAGTCCTGAGTCAAGATCTGAGAAAAAATATAACCAAGAAACCAATCAATATATGGCTTGAAATCATAAGAAAAATATGAAACACTTCAAGGGCAAATACATTCCAGAGTCCAAGTGCAAATACAGGTCCAACTTCTATCATTTCCAACAATAAAAATCACAATAATAATAAATGATATTATAAACACTAACAGAGAAAAAAATACAAAAGAAATTTTGTTATAACATATTATTAACAAAATAACATTTGTGATAGGAGAAGTCTAACAATGAGAACTAAAATAAAAAACAGTAAAATAGATAAAACAAATAGTTACATAAATTTCAGTTTTCCACGAGTTGAGAAACAACAGAGACTGATCTGAAAATAGGATGAAGATGATGAAGTGTTGGCGAGGTGGTGCGTGCGGGCGTCGTGGTGCTCGACGATGGAAACAAGACGCAAAGAAGACGGCAGTGGTATAGTGGAGACAAATGAAACCCTAGCAGAGAATGAATTGAAGTGAATTAGGTATGAAAGAAGGCTTTTGTTTTGTGATATTTTTTATTTGGGCCAAGTGATTCAGATCCAGCTCAGTCTATTTCTAATGCTAATCCTCACAAAATGATACATAATTAACTAGATCGGTCGGTTTTTGGATTTCGCTGGGCCTAAATTTATTATCCGAATCCGACCGGTTTAATCCATTGAAATCCATAAACTGTTAAACCGGTAACCCGTTAACCCGATCAACCCGAACCGTAGCTCAGCGGGCCTTATGGATAGGTCGGATTGGGCCGGTTTCTAGAATTTTGTCCAACCCTACCGTATCTTTTCCAAAGCCTTGAAGCCTGCTGATTTAAATGATGGTTAAATATACTTCATGTGCTTAAACTTTGCTTGTTGCCTAAGTGGTTTGTCGCAGTTCAAATTACCACGCAAGTCTCAAGCCTCAATAGCATTGCCCATCAAGTTGTGGGTCCATCATAGAGTTGAGTTCTGCAAAGTTACAAGGGCCTGTACACGGAAGTAAAAGATCACAAAATTGCACCGACATCATCCATGAATATTCATCAATTGTTTCCAAAACAAAAATAGGAATTCTCAGTGTAATCACAACCATCAATAATTTTCAGACAAGGTTCAAATACTTTCCAAAACATTTACAAGCATGAATAGAAGTTTTTCAAAGCACCATCAAACCTTCAAAATCAAACAAGGAAAGGAGTCAGAGAGTATTTACAGCATTTATCAATTTCCAAACATGACGAATTGAAAGTGGAAACTCATTCATCACACAATTACACGTTCAAGGCGAGGAATCACAATCTTTAACAAAAATATTCTCTTCCAAAACAAAATTCGACAGCATAATCTTGCTCATCAATTTGAAAATCAGCATGTTCCTATACGTATGAGCCTATAAAAGGAGCTTTTTTCATTCACAACAGGACACGGAAAAAAAAAAACCAGAACTTACATCAGAAAAAATTCACAACCTTGCCACACACTGAGAACAGAGCATCAATATTCACAAACATACCTTCAGAAATTCACGTATCAATTCATGTAGTAGAGCCGATCAACCTCTCCGGCCGAACTTCCACTCTACTGTTCATCCTGAACGCAACCTCCACTGAACAACAACAACATCGCTGTTACACAAAACTACGCACTGATTCGGATGCCAGCTCACCATCAAGAATATTCTCACGACGTCCACGCAAAACACCGGTCAGCCACGACAATAGCAACGCGCACGAAAAGGCGAAGAACACCGACACGCTGTTTTGGAACCACGAACCTTCGTCACGCGTAGAGGTCACCGAACGAGATTCCTCTGTTCTACGCGACGCCATCGTCCAAGTGTTGTCGCCGCCCAGCATTATCCTTCCGCCGCCGTGACGAGGTACATGCGATAGTGAGAGCTGCGTGAAGAAGATTACTGATGATCTTCTATTTGTGAGGTACCTCATGAACTTAAATGGGCCTAACTAAGACCATCAAACCCAAGTTGATTTATAATTTCTCAGGCTTTCATTTGCATCCTTATCATGTTCTATTTATTTTCATAGATCCTTTTTAATTTTGATTTTAGTCTTGATTAAACATTAGCCTAATTTAACTAGATTTTATTATACTGATAATTTAAGTTAGTGACGTAATTCTATTTTTTTTTTTGTTTTACCTTGATATTAATTTTGATTAATTATTGATTTAACTTTAAGGTTAAATTTTTATTGAAATCTGTAATTATTTCTTGATCCAGGATTAATTTCTCGAATTAATTTCAATTAACTCCTCATTAGTTTTTTATTAGGATTTTAGTAGAATTCAAGTTGATATTGTGATGCTAGGAATTCCTTTATGGATTCCTTTTGTTGTGGTCTTGACATATATGTACTTGATGCTGTCACCTTGCAACATTTTAATACCTTTTTCTTTTATTTATTATTTTATTTTGTTTAAGTGACGTTTACAAGAATCCAAACCAAGCTTAGTCAAACTTTAGGCTTTGAATTCGGATAACATGTAAGCTTGGTTTCAACATTTTTCTTTTCCTTTTTATTAGAACAAATTTTAATAATGAATGAATGGTTTAGTAAATCACTTTTTGTTTAGGTTTTCTTAAATATATATAACATAAGGTTTACATTGAGAAAAAATCTATTTTTTTTTATTAATTATTTTAAACATTTATATTTAATACCGATTAATTAGATATGTGATTAATCTTATTAAGTATTTATATTTAATTTGGTTAATAGTTTTCTTCTATTTTACTTTTATATATACTTAGATACTAACCCCCTAGGTCTTTTACCTTAGCACATACCCTTAGCAAGCAAGCAATAGATAACATAAGTAATAATAAGAGGTTTCTGTAGGATACTACAGACGTTTAGGATGCTAATACCTTCCCTAGGCGTAACCAACCCCCGAACCTAGATTCTCTTAACTTAGGTTTTTCGATCTTTAGCCCTTTCCTTTGGATAAATTAAAGACCGGTGGTGAATTTCAAAAATTGTGATTCAAGTTAACATAATAGCTTGGTATCCGATTCTCACCGCGACACAAATTTCACCGCCAATTCTCACATGATTTCAAGTCTAATTTCAAACTTTCTCCAACACATAGGTTAACACTTCTCATGCCAACTTTCCAAAGAATAAAGAACATGTTGTTTGGTCCATTGAGTGAACAATGCTCGTATGGTAAAGAGCATGATATGGTTTAGTTTCTTTGTGAAACTATGCTTTGTAACTTGAACAAAATCTGAACTATATCTCCCAAGTAGCATCCCACTGATTTCTTTTTATCAGTTCACAAAACCTTTTGCCACAAGTCCCTTATACTTGGTGTGTTATCCCTCCATGTGGAATCCCAAGCATTACCTCTTTAAGCTCTCATTCTTATGACTTACCAAAAGGTGTTTTGGGGACATGATATTGGATTAATGAAACAAAGTGTGCAGCATAAAGATTGTCCTATGATGCGCATAAGCCTATGATTCTCAATCCGAAGGTTTACTTCTTTTAACACTCTCTCTCATGACACAACAAAAGGAGTTTCAGGGATATACAAGGGATTGTGAATATAACAGATCTGCATCCTCTTTTCCACTGTTCTTGCTCAGCCATGAAGCATGATTTTCTCCAAGGTTGACTAGAATCAACAATGTACAAAGGATACTTGGTCCAAGAGTGAATAAAGAGAAAATCCATAAGAAAAAACCATTGCCTGTTGAGTCTTCCACGCCATTAACCAACATGTTCTCTTATAAAAGAAGACTCTTTCTCACTTGTTAGACACCAACAAACGTCAACAAAATCTCAAAAAACACATTAGAATACACGTTCTAAGCACTGAGCAGCTGGTGAGTTCATTTTTAGGCAACTGAAAGAAGGGGAGGAGTAACTTTGCAAGCTGTTGGCATTAAGAGGAGGAGAAAAACTTAGTTCTTTAAGCTTTAAGACTCATACCTTTGAAGAGGCATTGGACCCTCTCCACTAGGTAATCCTCTTTCTTTTTCACTCCATGTTCAACATGTTATGATCATTTTTATTCTCCATGCTGTTATCCTTTAAATGTCTTGCATTATAGCCAGTTTTGGATGATATTGTGGATGATAATGCTATGTTCATGTGAGGCTTTTTATACTGTCTGTTCTTGATCATGAATGTTCATGTTTCCATAACAAGTTTGAGTACTAGAAGTTATTGTCAAAATTTTGCTTGAATGTGTGTTGATGATGAGTGTTTTGTCTCACTCTTTTCCCCATGCCTTTGATTACATGCTCATGCCCAGGTTTTAGATAAATGTAATGCCATTATCATGTTCAGGGTTGCATGTTCATATGTTCAATGTTGTTTAGTTTAAAAAGTTGATGTTATGTTCACATGTTGTTTTCATGTTACTTTGAAATGATATCATGAGCTTCAGTGTGCGTCTGTATTGGTATCTTGATGCATGATAATATGAGCGAAAATGATGAATTTATATGAAACCTTTGCACTGCCAGTTTGGAATTTTGGAACATATGGTGTGCATATTGTCATGTTAAAGTTTAAAAACTTTAAGATATTCTCAAAATGCCTATTGTGTGTTAGTCTAGGACAAACAATATGAGGGTGCTGCTTGGATTTGTGTTAGAATGGTAAGTGTGTGATCTCATTTCTGAATGCACTCTTTCCAGGTCATTTTTCACAATGGTCTTGTTTTTGTTTTAAGTTATGTAAAGTTCATTAGTGATCCTTGTTCTGAGTAGTATAAAGTGGCACTTTATTTCACTCAATTTGATGGATATTTGAGGGAGATAATATTTGGTTTAGGTGAGAAGGAATCGTGTGAGTGTTGTTGTTCTATTTTTCTTTTCACGATTGAACCCACGAGGCTTTATGCATGTTGCATGAAAGGGCTTGCGTGGCAGCAGGTAGATGGTGGGGATGTGATTTTTGTCTGGCAGTAGTTTAAATAAGTATGACAGGTTGAGACATAGTCCCCAAGCGTGCATTATTTTTATGTTGTTTTCAAAGTTGTATTTTATTTTTCTCCTGATTGTTTAAGTATTATCAGGGGTGGCATATACATTGGATGTATAGCCACCCCAGTGGTAATGAAGCCGTGCCTGTAACCAGGGGTCTGGGGTTCGAATCCCCTCGCCTCAGACACCCTTTTGCTTGTTTTCTTTTTCTCCAGCCTTCTCTCTTTCCACACTTTGGGCCTAGCAAAATTAATACTCACACCCCCCAGTTTTCAAGGCCAAACACACAACAAGTATAACTCAGTTCATACTGAAATTTCCAATACACCCCCTGTCTCATTTTGTTTTACTTTTTTATTTTATTTTAATTTTCACTTCAATTTCAATTATTTAAATATTTTCCTTAATCCAAAAACTTCCCAAAAAAATGTCATATTAATATTTTGATGTTCAATTTTATTTTTTTTTCCTAAATTTCATTTTATTTTCCACTTTAATATTATTATTTTGATGGACTTTTAGAACTTTGTTTCAATCCTAATTTTGAATTCATTTTCTCACCACTTTTGGGACAATTTTCTAAGTTGTTTCCAGATTATTTTCAAGAGTTTATTTTGGTTGTAATCATCAATGTTGTTGAAGATTTTTGAAGTAAGTCTTGTTTGAGTTTTGGTTAACACCTCATCATTATTGTCCATGGCTTGTGGCACCTCTTAGAATTTTCTTGCAAGATGACTTTGTGTTGATATGATTAACCTCATTCTTAACTTCATAGTTCTTGAATACTTTGCCATACTTGTGTTCATTTACTCATGTTTGTATTGAACTATTTCATTATCTCTTGCCATGCTCATACATGGATGTATATATCATGCTTTGATGTTATTTACACTTAATTGTGTATCCCCTTGAGACCTTGAACGCATATTGTCCACTTAATTTCAATCCCTGTTAACATTCTTGCTCATAAGATGTTATCTTCCCCTCCTTCCAAAGGAAAGTCTCTCTATTGACCTCAAAGTCATAGATAGCTCATTATTCTCCCTTGACCTCATAGTCATAGGATTCCACCTTGCCCTCCTAAGAGCCACCTCCTACCTTTGACCTCATAGTTATAGGATCCCTCATTGGCCTCGTAAGAGCCATTTCTCTCCTTGACCTCATAGTCATAGGATATCCTTTCCCTTGGCCTCATAGCCATTCAATCTTGCAACTTAGAATTAAGTTAGATTTCTTGGACGTTATGTGAGACTCATCACCTTGAGTATTCACTTTACCCCATCACAACTTAGACTTAGAGAATTTCTTAAACTCTACATGAGTTCATACTCATTCCCCCTTGGAACTTTGGCCACAATCAATGGTTCTTCACCCTTAGTTAGGTGAACTACAGTTGCTCTGATTCTTTAGTCAGGATACGTAGGCACAAGATGCGACGTCTTGGCGTGCATACTTAGTGTATATACCCCTAGGTCCTTACCTTTACCCTTAGCATAGATCCCTTAGCAAGCAACATAACTTAACAAAAATACTAACAAGAGGTTCCTGTAGAGTACTACAGATACTTAGGGTGCTAATACCTTCCCTTAGTATAATTAACCCCCGATCCCCAATCTCTTAGCTTTGTCTTCACATAGCGCAATTAGGGTTTTCTTCGATCTTTACCCTTTCCTTTGGATAAATCAAAGCTCGGTGGTGAATTTCAAAGTTTTGTGATTCAAGTTAATTAATAGCTTGATATCCGATTCTCACCGCAAAAGAAATGGCGACTTCACTGGGGACGACTAGAGGGTTAAGCCCACCTTGTTTATTTGTGTTATTCATGTTTCGCTTGCTTACTTGTACATATATGTATATTTCTGTATATCTGTTTGGGTTCTTCTGTTTGGCAGGGTTACTACTATTGAGTGGTGAGGATAAGTCCTAACTCGGACTTGAGAGTACACATATGATATGATAGTGGATATAGTCAAGGAGACTTCGAGGGAGTAATCCCAAAGGAGTTGACTTGAGATTCCACACTCAGTTGAGGCCCTCTTGGGGGTGGTATATGTTGAACGAGCAATTGTGAATGCGTTGCCACTTTCGACCTAGGTGCCTGTGATTCTGATGACCTTTAGTTACCCTTTTACCGCCACTTGGCTTTTAGGATGTAGTGCGATAACTATAAGGGAGTAATCCTAAATGGTTGATACGCGATACTACACTCAGACGAGACTCTCTTGAGAATATTATTGATTACCAAGTAATTGGGAAGTCGATAATATCCGAAAGATGGGTTGTCGACTCTGGGAACTTTTTAGAACCCTGTTCTACAGTTGATAAACCCATAGCACATACCTTTTGGGAAGGGTAAACCATGGCTCCACGCTCATGACCTCCGACCCTAGGCTCTTTGTGTTGCATACATATATGTGTCTATCTGTCTATGTGTGCTTTGTGTGTTGCATACATTCATCCATACATCATTTACATGCCGTATTCAAGGAGCTCAGTTTTGTTTTGTAAACCTTATAGGATGGATTTTGGAAGAAGGAAAACGCAGAAGTACACCTTCAAGAGTCCTAAGTTGGAAAACCTGAAGATTCTAGGAGAACCGATCAACGACTCATCAACATTCTGAGCTAAGTATGGGAAGATTTTCTCCTTGATGAAGTTTAGGATGGTAGATGGGATGCTCTCCACTCTCGTGCAGTTTTATGATCCCATGTACCATTGCTTTACCTTCCCTGATTATCAGCTAATGCCTACTCTCGAGGAGTATCCTATCTTGGTTGGTATTCCCATCTCTCCAAATCCCCCTTACTCTGGTTTGGAAAAAACACCTAAGGAGAAGGATATTGTGGAAGCCGCCTACCTCAAGTTATCTGATGTCAAGGCTAATATAGTCACTAAGGGAGGAATTGCAGGTTTGCCTGCTAAGTTTTTAATGGAGAAGGCTCATCATTATGCTAGTACAAAGAACATGGGGGATTATGAGGCTGTTATGGCTCTACTCATTTATGGGCTCTTTCTGCTCCCAAACATCGACAACTTTGTTGATATGGATGCAATCAAGATTTTCATCCTTGGAAACCCAGTTCCAATGCTGCTTGTCGATGCTTACCATTCTGTACATCTGAGAAACTTTCATGAAGGAGGGATGGTAACTTGCTGTGCTACATTGTTATATAAGTGGTTTATTTCTCACTTACCTCGTTCAACAACCTTTTGGGACCTCAAAGATGGGCATCTATGGTCAGAGAAAATCATGTAACTCACAAATACTGATATGGAGTGGTATTATCCGACACTTAAAGAGAAGGATATGATCGATAGCTGTGGTGGTTTCTCTAATGTACCTCTTATTGGTACAAAAGGTTGCATAAGTTACAATCTAGCCTTAGCCCGTCGTCAACATAGTTACCCTATGAAGGTCAAGTCAAGTAAAATTTATTTGGAAGGACTATTCATTGAAGGAAACAAGGACCTTGTTCTCAAAGAGAAGATTATGCATGCTTGGCGTCGTGTACACAAGAAGGGGATGTCTGCTTTAGGAAAACTCGAGTGTATGGCTTCAGAATCTTATACCTGTTGGGTGCAAGAAAGGGCTGTCAATTTGAAGATGCCTACTCCCGTCACGAACCTATCCCATTAGGTCCTCGAGATCCTCTTTTGTTCTTCACAAGCAATGAGGACGAGTTGAAGATTAAGTTGGCTAAGGCAGAGCGAGAAAGGGACGCTTGGAAGAACAAATACCAAATCCTCGACTACGAGATGGGAGAACTTTAAAAGATCCATAGAAGAAGGGAAGAAGAGTCTGCTAGAAAGAGGAAGGCGCAAGGGGATTTATTTTCCCCTGGCGTGTCATCAGTGCCTATTGCCGATCCTAGTACTCCGTCTCCGTCAGGTCCGTGGAAGCCATACGTGGACAAACTTGTTTTTGAGAATGAGAGGATGCAGAAGGAGACCCAGAGGCTCACAATGAGATTGATTGGAGAAAACTGATCAGATGACCTAGGACTTAGTTTCTTCTTATGTTGTACTTTTCTTTTGACTTTTGAAGGTGTAATAATCTCTTCTTGTAATCCTAAAAGACATTATTAATGAAGTGAGATTTCCTTTTAAATCTTACAAAGTGTTCCCTATCCAATAGCGTTTGCAAAATATAATTTTGAGTTTCCTCGAAATGTGCATGTCATTCGCATTGCATATTGCATCTTTGCTAAACTATCAAGAAACTAACCTTGTTTTGCAGACTTTATAGAAATGGATGCTGCTAGAAGAAAAATATGGTCGTATACTTTCCAAGTTCACGAGTTAGAACAACTGTTGGGATTGGGGGACATGATTGAAGACCCGTTGGCTTTCACTGAGAAGGATGGGAGAATCCTTCCATTGCTAAAACTCCAAGTAACTGAAGGACCGCTTGAGACTCTAGTCCAACTCTACCATCCTGTCTACCGCTGCTTTGTGTTTCCAGACTATCAACTAATGCCAACTTTGGAAGAGTATTCCGCTCTGATGGGCATCCCTGTCAAAGACTCTCCTCCGTTCTCTGGATTAGAGGAAGAACTCACTGACAAAGACATTGCAAGAGGGACGAGGCTGAGATTGTCTGACATTAAGGCTCACCTTACCGTTAAGGATGGGCGTCGTGGATTACCCGCGCAATTATTACTCGAGAAAGCTCTTTACTTCGCTGATAGGGGAAATTCTGCACTCTTTGAATCAACTTTTACCCTGCTTGTCTATGGTCTGTTCCTGTTTTCTAATGCCAAGTACTTCGTCGACGTTCAGGCTATTATAATCTTCATGCTCAACAACCCTGTTCCTGCACTGCTAGTTGATACTTATCATGCTATTCACACAAGATATATGCAGAATGGAGGACCAGTTATCTGTTGTGTTGCCCTCTTCTATAGGTGGTTTATTTTGCACCTACCAAAGACGCCAACTTTTTGGGAAGTAGAAGATAACACGATTTGGTCCAAGAAACTGATGAAGCTGACTCACACCGACATTGACTGGTATGATCCGGTGTATGGAGGGATCTTGATGATTCACAGCTGCAGAGACTTCCCCAACATCTCTCTCATGGGAAGGAATGGTTGTATCAACTACAATCCTGTGCTTGCTCGCCGACAATTAGGCCATTTGATGGAGGAAATTCCTGATTTCGATGATCTAGAGATGCTTTTCCTCGAGGAAGATGAAGATTTGGAGTTCAAAATTAAAATTAAGCGTGCTTGGCGCCGCATCAACAAACAGAGATGGACAGCTCTGGGAAGTTCTGATTGCACTGCTACCGAGGCTTTCTTAGAATGGTCTCGCGAAAGAGCTCTCGTGATGAGGATGCCTTATCCCCGTCACGAATCACCTACAAAGGAAGAATTGAAGTTGAAGGAGGTGCTAGGCAGATTTTTGAACCATTCTTTGTTTAATATTTATCATTGCTCTATTATTTTTCTTGTTATGCAAAACTTCACTTATTTGTTAATAACGGTTTTGAAAGCGGAAAATGTTTTGAAAAATCTTTTGAGAAAACACAATGAGAATATAATCTGCTTTGTCATTAGGGACGATTTAGTGAAATCATTCGTCTCCCTCAAAAACTTTGTTTGTGACGGAAGCACTGTTAAGCCATCTGGCACATAAGCTTGTCATTAAAGTAAAATTGGCAATACTTCCTGGATCAGACATTTCAGTAATGACTGACTACTACGACACAAAGGACTTCTCCCCAGTATCTTCACAGATGTTGTTGAACGTGAAAAATGTCACTTCCTCAAGAGAAGGAAAGATATTCCCAGATTGATTCTAATCTGCTGATTCCCTTCAGATTCAGTGTGACTTCTTGCAGTGGATGTGTCATCCATCTACCCTATTTCCCAGTCTGCCTCTCTCGTTAGAGTAGTCTCTTGTATATCATTGAGCATTCGCATCATACTATATCATCCTGCATCTTTGTTTCTGGGTGTGCTTTTGCTTGTGGGTCTTCACCTCTCTTTACCTCAACTTGTTGATCCATGGATCTTTATCTGTGTCCTGATTGCATCCGATCTTCATCTACATGCGCCAGATTTTGCTCATTATCCATATTCCCCAGGAAGTCTAATCTTCATTTATGCAACCTCGATACTGACCTATCAGATACTAAACCTCTTCATATGAACTTAAAGTCCAGTAATTGCTGGCATTGTTTATTTCTTGGTCAGCTATGAACCAAAACCCCAGGTCAGCTATGAACCTAAACTCAGGTCACCTATGAACCTAAAGTCCAGTAATTGCTGGCATTGTTTGTTTCAGGTCAACTGTGAACCTAAACATCACTCCGGTCAACTATGAACCTTGGTTAGCTATGAACCTAAACCTTGGTCAGCTATGAACCAAAACCTCAGGTCATATATGAACCTAAAATTCAGGTCACCTATGAACCTAAAGTCCAGTCATTGCTGGCATTGCTTATTTTAGGTCAACTGTGAACCTTGGTCAGATATGAACCTAAAATTCAGGTCACCTATGAACCTAAAGTCCAGTAATCACTGGCATTGTTTGTTTCAGGTCATCTATGAACCTAAACATCATTTGGTCACCTATGAACCTAAAGTCCAGTAATCACTGACAATGTTTGTTTCAGTTCAGGTATGAACCTAAACATCATTTGGTCACCTATGAACCTAAAAATCCAGTAATTACTGGCATTGCTTATTTCAGGTCGACTGTGAACCTTGGTCAGATATGAACCTAAAATTTAGGTCACCTATGAACCTAAAGTCCAGTAATCGCTGGCAGTGTTTGTTTCAAGTCAGTTATGAACCTAAACATCATTTGGTCACCTATGAACCTAAAGTCCAGTAATCGCTGACATTGTTTGTTTCAGGTCTGCTATGAACCTAGACATCATTTGGTCACCTATGAACCTAAAAGTCTAGTAATTGCTGGCATTGCTTATTTCAGGTCAACTGTGAACCTTGGTCAGATATGAACCTAATATTCAGGTCACCTATGAACCTAAAGTCCAGTAATCGCTGACATTGTTTGTTTCAGGTCAGCTATGAACCTAAACATCATTTGGTCACATATGAACCTAAAAGTCCAGTAATTGCTGGCATTGCTTATTTCAGGTCAACTGTGAACCTTGGTCAGATATGAACCTAAAATTCAAGTCACCTATGAAGCTAAAGTCCAGTAATCGCTGGAATTGTTTGTTTCAGGTCAGCTATGAACCTAAACATCATTTGGTCACCTATGAACCTAAAAGTCTAGTAATTGCTGGCATTGCATATTTCAGGTCAACTGTGAACCTTGGTCAGATATGAACCTAAAATTAAGGTCACCTATGAACCTAAAGTTCAGTAATCGTTGGCATTGTTTGTTTCAGGTCAGCTATAAACCTAAACATCATCAGTTCACCTATGAACCTAAAGTCCAGTAATTGCTGGCATTGTTTACTTCTTGGTCAGCTATGAACCAAGACATCGGGTCAATTATGAACTTTGGTCAGTTATGAACCTAAAACATCAGGTCAAATGTGAACCTCAATCAAACCCACTCATATTGGTATCCTATCCAACTCATTTCCAATCATTGTTGGCATATTAATCTTGTTCCCCGCAGAGGTTCAGTCACTATCAACATCTCTTTAAAAGTCCTTGTGATCTTCATCATATTGGCGCGTAAAGCTTGTGTTTGTCTTTGTCTTTTCTAGCTTTTCTTGAAGATCCCGTTTGAACTCTTCAGTATAAGAAATCCCCAGAAAACATTTTGTTGGGTGTCTATCCTTTTATTTCAAGTTGATCCCCAGTGGAGATCATGTCTTCTTTCTGGTTTCATGCCTAGTAAAAATATGTTTTATTTCCCCAGTGTCGTCCGGTCACCTATGAACCTGTCGTCCATCTCCCTGGGTCTTTCCCCAATGGAGAATACCTCTCTGGCTCCTATCTCTAGTGAGGACCTGTAGGATTTTCCCCTTTATTTTTCTATCCCCAGTGTTTCCTTAAAGTCTCTCCAGTAGGTCTCTCTTGTTGGTTAGTCTGCATCCCCAGTGAGTCTTCCTTGTGGATACTAACCTTCATCCTTCCCCAGTGATGCTCACCTGTGGTTGTTTGCTCTTTATCCTTTAGTGTCTTGTTATTCCTCATCTTTGCACTATCATAGCATCATATCATCATACTAGAAGTTAATGGCATGTCAACATTTGCATGTCTGTTGCTTGTCCTTGGCATCTGCATTCCATCTAAGGGCAAAATTTTTGGTTTGCTATATTTAAATACCTTTCACCTTGATGTCCCGAGGATTTCCATTCCTCGTGCCATCCGGTAAAGCTATTCAAATAGGGGCAACTGTTGTACCCCAAAATTTACCCCTTAGATGTCATATCGTCTTGCACTTACATGTAGGTTTCAATCATCTATGCATTGTTCAATAACCACTTCATCTTGCAAGTTTGTTTCTTTTGTATGAAAACTAGGGTTTACACCAGAAGGAGGGCAAGGTCTCCTAATCCAGGCTCTCACATGATTCAAGGTCTCCTAAGACATTCTCTGGCTCCATACAATCATCACAAGTGTTCACCAGTTTGGGTGAGATTCTTATGAGAAGTCATCTGTTCAAGAAAGATAACTGAGGCTCCCAAATGTAACCATTTGAACTTACATACATCCTAGAGGTCCAATTCAACAAGAAGTCAAGTGTGTTTGGTTCCTATTACAATTGCCTTGAGCCACAAGTTCACCATACCCCAAACTAGGGTTTTGTCAAGACAAGTTAAGCCAGTACTTTTGTTGTTGATCAAGGTATGTTCCTAAGCTTTGGGACGTGATTCTACATGATACTAGACATCCTTAAAGGCCATCTATGAGCCCTGGAAGAGATTGGAAAGGCAAGATCATCAGAGATCATCCAGTTGCATCCTTGAGAAAATTAGGGTTTGACTGAGGCTTTAACTTTTGAGATTTTGATCCAAAATGAAGCAGTCAAGTCTCTCTCCCTCATGACATGTCTAATTGTTGAAGTAGAACATGAGAAGTCAAGTTTTGAGAGATTTCTTGCAAAGAGGGCAATGTTTGGTCCTTGAAACTTTCTAAGTGTGGAAAATACACTCCTTGTGCAAACTTGGGAAAGCCATAACTTTCAAACCACACATCCAAATTGAGTGACTCAAAGTTCAAATGGGAGCTCTTTCCATGAACTTCAAAGTGTATTAGAGGACCTTTTCACAAAAAAATGCATGATTCTTAAGTTATGAGACTTGGAAGATAAGTTGCCTTTAGGACTTAGTGAAATTTTGATCATTTTCACCCTAATTTTCATCCAACTTTGACTCAATTTTTCACCTAGTTCCAAGCTTCAAATAAAAAATATTTGGACATGGAAGTTGTTCCTTGTTCTTCAAGCTTTCCAAGAATGTATGGAACTCCTCATTTGGATGATCCAATCTCAAGTTATGATGTTCTAAAGTTAGGTATTTCAAGTTGTGAAAATTTCCATAACTTAGAATTTTTCTAAGTTCTTTTGGACAGCCCATGTGCATGACTCTATGGATTTTTCTCTCATTGTTGCAAGCCTCATCTCAAACCACTTTCCACATGAAAATTGAGCTATCAAATGCCCACTTCCCATAGGATAAAAAATCTCAATAATTGGTGAAATGGTTGTCAAGTTATTGTGCCATGAAATTGCCACGATGGAATTGCACCATGCACTCATGTAGTTCCAATTTTTAATATGCTGCTGCACCAAATTTCACCGCCAATTCTCACATGATTTCAAGTCTAATTTCAAACTTTATCCAACACATAGGTTAACACTTCTCATGCCAACTTTCCAAAGAATAAATAACATGTTGTTTGGTCCATTGAGTGATCAATGCTCATATTGTAAAGAGCATGATATGGTTTAGTTTCTTTGTGAAACTATGCTTTACTGTAGCGAGCGATTCATTATTTATCCTATTGAAGCTGATAAAGGAAGGGAAATAGATGTCTCTAATTAACCCTGCTTGCATACTGAGTTTGAACAACGGTCTGTTAGGTTACAGATGCTATGTGGAGGTGGGGCCCAATCTTTGGTTATTTTGCTAAGTATGACGGGATCATGCTATTTGTAGGATGTTAGGACTGATGCTTTTTGATTGATGTGTGAAGGTATGGGATTTTGGGTTTTTGATTAGTGTGCTCGCTAAGATTTTTCCAATCTTATGCCTACGTATTCCCGTTTGACGAAACAGGGAAATCAGAGCGATCGTAGTTCCTCCTATAATAGGAGGAAAGGGATTGTTTTGGTGTCTTGTTCAAAGCCCAAGAGGTGAAGCTGAAGGGTCTATTTGTATCTTGTTCGAAGCCCAAGATGTGAAGCTAAAGGGTTTTGACTTTAGAGAGAATTTGTCATCTCTAAAGGGGAGTTGTTGATGTTTGTATGCTATGAACAAGGCACAGCTTTAATGTTAGGAGGTTGATTGACTCACCTGGGGTTTTCTTTATACAAAGCCTAAGAGGAGGCTATTGACCCAATAAGAGGGTTCTTTTATGTGTCTCGTACGAAGCCCGAGAGGGAGGCTAAAAGGGTTGACTCAACAAAAGAGTCTTTTATATGTCTCGTATGAAGCCCGAGAGAGAGGCTAAAGGAGTTGACTCAACAAGAGAGTCTTTTATACTCAACAAGAGAGTGTTTTTGTATGTGTCTTGTACGAAGCCCAAGACGGAGGCTTAAAGGGATTGACTCAACAAGGGAGTCTTTTATACTCAACAAGAGAGTAATTTTTATCTCATACGAAGCCCGAGATGGAGGCTGAAAATGGGTTTGACTCAACAAGAGAGTCTTTTATACTCAACAAGAGAGTGATTTTTATCTCGTACGAAGCCCGAGATGGAGGCTAAAAGGGGTTTGACTCAACAAGAGAGTCTTTTATACTCAACAAGAGAGTTTTTTTGGTATCTCGTACAAAGCCCGAGATGGAGGCTAAAAATGTTTGACTCAACAAGAGAGTCTTTTATACTCAACAAGAGAGTGTTTTTGTATCTCGTACGAAGCCCGAGATGGAGGCTAAAAGGTTAGCTCCACTGGGGAGAATCATTGTACAAAGCCCAAGAGAAGGCTAACTTTCCTGAGGAAAGGATCATTATACAAAGCCTAAGAGGAGGCTATCCGTTGGCGATTGTTTCAATTTAGTGACAGGTCCAGTATGTTGGATAAAAGAGAAAATCAGTTCTTATGAAGGGAACGATTAAAGGTATTATTGTGCTTTGGGATTGATCAGAGGATCAGGGATATTTCCTATTCTTTAAGGAAATAGGATATCCAAAGGGTATTGAGACTATCCAAGTCTACTGGTGTTTTGAGAAATTGATTCTCAGATAGTGAATAATCTTTGTATAATGCCCAAGAGAAGGCTGGTACGTTAAGGGATGAAGGTCAGCCCATTAACTGGTCTGACATTTGACTCAGAAAGACAGCTCTAGCAAATTGATGACTAGGTTCTGTTCCTATACCTATAGAGGTCTCTGGGTCCTTGTACTAAGCCCAAGAGAAGGCAGGAGAGCTTTTAAGAAGCCGAAGGGGTCCCCAAACCCCGAGAAGTTCAAGACATGCTATTCATAGAGAATAGATCAAGCCAGGAAAGTTCGAGAATTTGGAAGAAACTCAAGAGATGCCATTTATGGAGAAAAGATCATCTCTGGGGAGTTAGAGTTTCTTTGACAATGTCTAAGAGTGACAGTCTGAGAAAGGGTTCACCGAGAATGCTGCCTTTCACGTCTCCATATTGTTTAACCCCAAGAGGAGGGAAGACTGTGTCTGGTAATCCTATAGTTTTGTTTGTATTTAAGAGTGACCAACAGGGCTTTACCTAGTGCTAGACGTAGTTGCCAGGGGAAACTCTAAATAACTATACTAGTATTACACAGTTGATATTTGACAGGTATATAAAAGTTTGTGAAGGAAGACTACAGCGAGCAACCCCACAATTCAGTTATATATATATGAAAGCGGATAAAGAAAGCGGGTAAACACGTACTCGGTTGTAGAGCTTCCATGCTGTTTGGTTAGTTGTTCAACAAAGAAAGCTTTGATAACAATATTATATTATAAAACAAAGGAGATAGTGCTTTGAAAAGAATTGTTGGGGCTTACAACTCAAGGAGAGGCCCAAAGTTTTATTAGTGATTGCACTGTTGTTTTGAATTTGTACAGGGTCTTATACAAGTGACTGAGGCCCAAAAAGTTTTCTGTACAAAGGGATGGGTCTTACACTCTCTCAAGAGGCCCAAAGGTTTATTTTTATATAAGTGGTGGGGCTTACAGCTCAAGGAGTGGCCCAGGGTTTTGTTTTGAAATGGCGATATCGCCGAGATTTTCTTTTAACGCAGAGGGACTTATATAATGTCTGAGGCCCAAAATTGTTTTGGTTAAAAGGGGATTGGGTCTTACACTCTATTAGAGGCCCAATATGTTATTTTTTACAAGTGGTGGGGCTTACAGCTCAAGGAGAGGCCCAAGGTTTTGTTAAAAAAGGCGACGATCGCGTCGTTGTTTTTGAAAATACAGTGGGACTTATACAATGACTGAGGCCCAAAAAGTTGTGTATTTACAAAGGGATGAGTCTTACACTCTACCAAGAGGCCCAAAATTGTTTTAAAGAAAGGAATGGGGTTTATAACACGAGGGTAGGCCCATATAATTTTTTGTTTGAAAACGGTGATTATGCTGAGGTTTTTTGAAAACACAGTGGGTCTTATACAATGACTGAGACCCAAAATGTTTTGTTTTCAAAGGGGTTGGGTCTTACACTCTATTAGAGGCCCAAAGTGTTTAAAAAAGTTTGACGAGGGTTGAATTAATCAAAAACCCTAATTTGTTTTCAAAATGTATTTTAATTGAATAAAAAATTCAATTAAAATGATCAAAATTGTTAAACAAGTGGAAAACAAATTGTGATCTTGGATTAATGTTTCAAAAATTAGGGTTTGATCCACAACATGTTGGAAGTCACTAAAATTTGAAAAATCAAGAGGGAGAAAATATTTTAAATGTCAAAAAACAATTAAAATATTAATTCTTTACAAAAATATCAAGTATATGAAATAAATAGTATTTTTGGCATTTTTTGGGAAAATAAAATATTTCAACATTTTTGTGAATTATTAAAAAAAGAATCAACTCAAAATCATTAAAACTCAGAGAGAAATTAATTTTTGAATCAATTAAATAAAATCACAAAATTCAAATATTCAAATTTTCAAAAAGGGCGCCAAGAACAAGGGCAAGAACACGCGCCACCTTCCGTTTCTGCAGATTTGTATTTTCTATCCAATCTCACTGAATACTTAATTATATCATGCAATCTACATATCAATCTACTCGTTTCAACCTCACGATCATGTCTATGGTCTTTAATTTCATTTATTATAAGCATGAAATAAGAAATCAAAGAGAAACCTCAAGAACCCTAAATTTTGCATGAAGGTTCAGAAATTCCACACACGATTCAAACAAAGCAATTGATTGAGGGAAAACACTCTATGCATGATTATGAACATATGGCCAAATTATTGTGCAGCAAAAAATGCATGGATCATAGAGTTAGAAGAGCTCATGCTTACCTCTTGCAGCTGGTGATCGTGTTTTGTGTTAGAGGTGTTACAGCTTGGTTCCAAGGATATGGACAGCTTCCCTAGGTGCTATGGAGTGTGTCTGGATGCTTGGAGTGAATTGATTTGAGCTGAAACTTGATTTGGCACCTTAACTGCAAATCTGTTAAAGGCTTGAGCAGTTGGCTGGTGATTTCGAGAATCTGGTGTTCCAGATGTTGTGTGAGTGTTTAGATCACTTCTATATGATGTTTATGAGGTATGTGTGTGATTGGTTTGATTGGAATTGCTCTCAAACTCAAAACCCGATAGTGACTTGCTTTGGAAGGCAATTTTGGAGTGAAGAAGGAGATTTTGAGGAAAGCATCTATTTGATGGCTTTGGTGTATTCAAACTGATCACAATTGAACTCTATTTATAGTAGAGCAAGTTTGTTTTGCAAGGAATAGTGAATGGCAACTGCTGCATAGGTTTGGCCAATGTTGAGCCATTGACTAGAGGTTAGGGCACAGGCTGCTGGTCCCCTTGGTCTTGGATAAGTCTTGACTGAATTCAGTTGGGAAGGGCTCAGTCTATGCCACCTTGGTGTATGCATTGAATGCTCCAATCCAAAATTGGAGTCTTGTCCCTCTTTTAGGGATTTTTAGGTTTGACATGCTATTTTTTGTTCCAAAGACTTGGGAGGCTTGGGATCAGAGTTGGTTCCTCCTTGGTCCCCCCTTGAGGTGTTCAGATGGATAAAGTTGCTTGCCCTTTACAAAATTTGGGCAAATCAAGCAAAACTCCAAAATCTGCCTTGCCATGACAGTTTTCAGCAAGGCATGTTGCCATTGTCATATCTCATGGCTCAAGTGGAATTTGATGGAGTTTTTGGCCATTTTGGAAAGCCCTTATATGATACAACAACAGTTTGATCATAATTGGTTTTGATACTTTTTGGATCCAAGTGAAAAATGCCCCTACATTTGGAAAAAGTGAAGGCAGATTCTGACTTAGTGAAAATTTCACTAAGTGTTGGAAAAAATGACATTTCATGTTTTCAGCCATTTTGATCATTCCATAACTCAAAATCCATGATGAATTGGAATGAGGTGTAGTTGAAGCTTTTGTAGAGGGCCATGAGGGCTACAAATCCAGCTTTGGATGGGGAAAAATGGCCTTGTGGTTTAGGAGTTATGATCCTCCAAAGTTGGTACCCTAGCCACTTTATTCCATAACTTAGAAAATTTTCTAAGTTTTTATGGTTACCCCTTTTACAAGTTATATCACTTTTCTTGATTTTTCTTGATGAATGATGATTCCAATCATACATTAACATCATTTTAGGGTCAAAGAACCATAATTGTGAAAAATCTCAAAAAGTCAAAGTTGACTTTTGTGCACAGTTGGCTTTTTGTCAGATGAATTCCAAACTGTGCGATCCTCTATGAAATCAAGTCCTTGACCTAAATAATACTTGATGGATTGATTTCATAGGTGTTATAGGGTGTATTGAATCATGTCCTAGGGTTTGGGAGCATGTCTTGGTCAAAAGTCAAAGGCACAATTGACTTTTCCCGCGAAACCCTAACTGTGGTTCTGATGAATTTGAAACTTGTTGCTCAAGCTTCTTGGATTAATCCATTGTTGAAAATTGATCAATGTAGTGTGTTAGAGATCCTTAAATCATGTCTTGAGGTCTTGGCTCATGTTTTGTCCCAAAAGTCAACTTAGGGGTGAATTAGGTCAAGAAACCCTAATTCCTGATTTTTAGTGAATGCATCCCCTGAGGCAAAATTGACTTGATGATTGGGTTCATGATGTCCCTTGGGGCATCATAGGTTATGCTTTGAAGTATTGACTCATGCCCATAGGAAAATTTCCATCTGGAGGCCCTGGTCAACCAAAACCCTAATTTGGTGACACCGTCGATCTTGAGGCTTAATCCACTTGGAATGCTGCAACATTTTGCTTGATTCTTGAAGTGGGAGTCCTCTTGATCCTTTGTGGATGTTTGAGAGGTTAGACAAGTTGAAGATCATGTCATTCCTTGATTGATCCTTTTTCTAAAGCTCTGAGAGGGCCTGAAACCCTAATTTTGATAGTAGTGAATACTCACCCATCTTTGGGGAGACTGATGAGGCATGAAGGTTCCTCCATATTGTGATGATGATTTGCACCATGATGGGAAGTCTTAGTGGTCAAAATTTGGGGTATGACAAAGCACAACAAGCTTTCTCAAGCATAGTGTACTGAGTCTCGCAGTCGATGAATTTCTTGCTCAAATAGTAGATGGCAAACTCTTTTCGTTTGGTTTCGTCTTGTTGGCCAAGTACACAACCCATCGAGTCTTCCAAGACTGTTAGGTAGATGATCAGTGGTCTTCCTTCCACTGGAGGTGATAGAATCGACGGATTCAATAGGTATTAATTGATAATTTCGAAGGCGGTTTGGAAATCTTCTGTCCAAACACAGTCCTGGTTTTTTCGAATAATTTGAAAATCGGCGCACAAGTCGCGGTCATGAGGAATATGAATCTGGAGATGTAGTTCAAATGTCCCAAGAATCCTCTGACTTGTTTTTCAGTTTTCAGAGAAGGCATTTCTCGAATGGCCTTGACCTTGTCAGGATCAACCTCAATTCCTTTCTGGCTGACGATGAACCCTAATAGTCTCCCTAAACGGAGTTTGTACTTTCTTAACCGCTCGAATAGCTTTGACAGGTGGGTCACATGCTCCCCATCTGTTCTAGATTTGGCAATCATGTCATCGACATATACCTCGATTTCTTTGTGTATCACGTCATGAAACAGAGTAGTCATGGCCCTTTGATAGGTTGCCCCGGCGTTCTTCAAACCTAACTTCATTACCTTGTAACAAAAGGTACCCCATGGGGTAATGAACAAAGTTTTCTCCATGTCTTTCGGCCCCATTTTGATCTGGTTATAACCCGAGAATCCATCCATGAAGGAGAAAACTTTGAACTTTGTTGTACTATCTACCAGCATGTCAATATGTGGTAAAGGAAAGTCGTCCTTTGGACTAGCCTTGTTTAGATCCCTGTCATCTACACACATTCGGACCTTGCCGTCCTTTTTTGGAACTGGTACGATGTTGGCTAACCATTGAGGATATTCAGACGTAGCGAGGAAACCCGCGTTAATCTGTTTCTGTACCTCCTCTTTGATTTTGATGGCCATGTCCGGGTGAGTCCGTCTCAACCTCTATTTTACTGCCACACATTCTGACCTTAACGACAAATGATACTCCACGATGCTGGTATCCAACCCTGGCATGTCCTGATAGGACCAAGCGAATACATCGGGAAACTCTTTGAGAAGTTTTGTCAAACTTTCTTTGACAGTTAGACTGAGTAGTGCCCCAATCTTGACTTCTTTTCTCTCTTCCTCTGAGCCCAAGTTTACTGTTTCCAACGACTCTTTGTGAGGTTCAATGGACCTTTTCTCTTGTCTGAGTAATCGGGAGATCTCTTCTGGAATTTCGTTGTCAACTTCTTCTTCAGCCCCAAATACCGGGAATTCAAAGTCGAGAGAAGGCATCGGATCGTATGTTTCAACGGGGTTTAAAACAAGCAATCTGCATGACGTGATGATTTGTGTTTAGAAGAGATAGAGAGAATGCAAATGTGTGCAATGTATTTTTTTTTTGAAAAACTGCTTGTTTATCTTGAATTATTTTTTAGGATTACCATTTTCTGAGAAAAGCGAAAAGAGAAAACAACAATTAATGCGGAAATTACAGAACGACGTTATTTTATTAATGAACAAGTCGATTCTTGAAACTACAGCCCTATAAAACAAAACTCTATCACTTTGGGCAAAGCGAAGAGGGAAATTCACAGAAATCGAGCCCTATCAAAACATCCGTTTCACCTGGGCAGGGTGAAAGGTTAAAGATGGCAATTACTTTGACTTATGAACAATCTTCGGAACATCGATAGCAACCTGATAACACGAAAATGTATCATATATTTGCCTTGATTTACGACTAAAAATTATGTTATTTCAGTCCAAGTTCCGATTATTCCGCAAGTATTCTAGTGTTTTCACAGGTATTTCATTGTCCAAGCTAAAAAGGAGCAAAGTAGAGAAACATGAAGAAAAGAGTAGAAAACAGGAAGAAATGTCAAGAAAAAGAGCAGAAAATGAAAAGTGGTGTGTGTGTGACAACCGTCACACACTCACCACGACCGTCACGCAATCCAAAAGCGCACCACGCTTGTCACACAGTCATCACGGCCGTCACGCGTACCAAAGTGGTTATTACGTTCAGAAACGCAGACGTGGACAAAGCAGACCAATGCACACGCACGATCAGCACTTTCTCCTACATTCTCTCAACTTCAGTTTCAACTCACTTGAGCCAGTCTCCCTTAGACTTCTCAACCACCAAAGGTTGTGCTCCTATATTTTCTCCAACGTTAAGGCAATGCTTTGGCTATAAATACAACATGGATTGAAGAGCAACAAAAAGACACACCATATAGAGAATTTACCCGAATTGCTGCAGAATTTATTTCCGAATTTTTACTTTCTTTGCATTCCTTGTTTGTTTCCTGTTTCCTATTCCTTATTTACCATCACATGAAATAGTGATAGTTTCTCACATTGAGGAGCTATTGCACCATAGTTAGTGAAATTCTGGTACAGATGTGTGATGTCTTTGTGCAATGTCACAACATTGCAATCTGCTGAACAAGGCAATAATAAAAACAGTAAATAACACACTGAATTGTTCACCCAGTTCGGTTCAACAACCTATATATGGGGGCATACCAAGCCAGGAAGGAAGTCCACTATTAGTAGTATCAAATTACAGACTCAACAGACCAGTTGACAATCTACCTAATTTAATCACTACCCAATGACCCTTCTACCTAAGTCCTCCCTAGGTAAGAGACTCCATCTCACTTCCTATCATCATAATGATGTCTAGCAGTCAACTACACCGTCACTGCATCAACAACTTGATTACCAACAACTGTACAACCATAGAAGACACCCTTCCATGACACCCTTTCATGACACCCTTTCATGACACCCTTTGGAGTTGCTTCAAAGCTTCCTCCAAGAACAATACCAAACTCATTACCTACAGGTTTCTGAGTTAAACATAGTGACCATCTCACAACCCGAGTGGTTCACTTAGACAAAGCCCTAATGATCTACATCTTAGACCCGTACCTATTCTAGGTTACAAGCATTCTATTTATAATATAATCCCAACTGGATTTAGGCCTTCAAACCATATCAAATCTTTTATACCAAATCTGCAAAAGATTCTGCTACTAAATAGATCTTCAATTAAATCTTCAATCAAATCTTCAATTAAATCTTCAATCAAATCTTCAATCAAATCTTCAGATTTTGCTACTAAATAGATCTTCAATTAAATCTTCAATCAAATCTTCACTTTTTAATTCAGCTGCAAGATCTTCTCCACACAAATAGTAACAATTCTCCATGTTTATTTGCACAAAAATAGTAACAAACTATTCTCCACAAGATCTGCAGAATTAATTGTCTCAGAATAAATCTTCTCCAATAAATTCGCCTGCAATCTCTCTGTCTCTCAGCAGAAAATCTCACTAACAACAAAACATCCTAACACGCGCAGCCCTAAAACAAACGGATGTTCTGATGTTCTGGTATAGTGATGTCAAGACATCAATTATAACATCAGCATACAAAACTTCCAACCCTGCAACAGCTAATGATAAGAACCAATGTTATGACATTAGACATATGACATCAACATTGTTCAACTTTGTTTTACCAAAATTCCAGTCAACACAAGAACTAACAATCCCCCCTTTGGCTAATTTTGGCTAAAATAAACTCTGCCATCATCAGTTCAAAACACCTAGCAGCACCTCTTCAACAAGCTGCACAAACTCACTAACCAGCAGCAACAAAAACCAACAAGCTGCATAACCTCACTTTCACATCAGCATAGGGCAAACTCCCCCTCAAACCAAGAACCAGCTCACAGCTGTTCATACACTCTCCCCCTCAACTTCTGCATCAATTCAGAAAAAGGCTTCACAACCACACCTTGGAAACCACTAGGCTAACTCTCCCCCATTTTAGCCATAATTGGACAAACTCTGAACATAGCAGCAAGCACAAAAAAAATTCCAAAGGCAAACTCTGAATCATCCAACCAATATACTCAGAATAAAATCCAGACTCAGCAGCTACTACTGAACATTCTCTCCCCCTTTTTGGCCAACAAATGACAAACACTGGGGTAAATGTATACTTCTGATTCAATCCATTGACACACCATGAACTTCACCATGAACTTTACCAGTAACATCTTGCCTGACAACTACTTCAGCAAAATATCCAAAACAAAAGATCAACTCCCTTAATCTAAGATAACCAGTGCTCATTTGCAAGATCAACACCTTAAATGAATGGAAAACATAAGACTCATTTTCATGTCTTCAAGAGCATACCCTCTGTTCAACACACCTGCTGAACGCATTCACTTAATGCTTCTTCCTCAAACAATCCAAATACCAAAACTCACATGATTCCCTCTTGGTTTGTTATCTTCTCATGCTCCAAAACTCACATCTTGCCAAGTTGATCAGCTTCTCTCTGTAATATCCACAGGAATGATCACAATGAACTCCTTGATCATAACATTTGAAAAATCCAATCATAGTCTACATTCATCCAGTCAGGAATGCTTCACACAATCATCCACAAGTTATGAACCACACACACAATGCCTTCCACTGAACTCACACACCAAGACAAGTGTGACATCTCCCATAAACAAAGACCCTCACAAAGTAATTCAAAATCTGCACAAATAAAATCGTCCTTCAGACTCCTCCACAGAAGCATGTGCGCATATGATTCAAACAATTAGCTTCACATGGCTAAAACCATTCATGTCCACACCAACATGTCATCCAACAGCCTAATGTCATAACATGTTATCTGACATTATCTCCTCACAAGAGGTAACCAATCTCCACAAGCTTGATCAGCATGCAAGCTTCACAATATATGCACCTTTGCTGCAGAATCCATAGACAATTACTCCCCCTGTCATGGTTAACTAAAGCTCTAGATGGAGATGAACATTTGAGCACACTTGCTGAGCACTTTCACATATTGTACTTTCACTCTTGGAGAACACATTTAATTATCCTGACTGGTATGACACTGCTCACAGACTCCACAAATTATCAGCTTTACTGAGATCTAATCTCTTCAAGAAACACTTGTAGCAGAAAAAGAACAACTCTTTAAAAAAACTTTCTGATCAGATCACATCATATGACACAATTCCTCTGCCATTACATTCAAAAATTAGTAGTCATGCTTTGCCAGAACATACTACTACAAACAAGCTCAGAATCTCCACATTCTAATCCACATAGTCAGAAACACCTCTTCTGACAATAATGCTTGAGCATCCATCTCCACATGAAGTTACCATTAGACTATTCGTGAGGAACATAAGAATCACCATCCTCCTTCAAACAAACTGTTAGATAAGGATCAAAGTCACATAGATCCCCCAACTCTCCAAAAGCAGTCATTCCCTATCATACTCTTCATCTTCAGATTTCCAAGCAATCAATACCTGGTCTACTTCAGTCTTCTCTACATTCTCCATCCATGGCAGACCTTCTACTTCATCATTCTCCCGTATGACTATGTAGACGCTCCTTTGGCATAATGTATACACCAACCATCTGAGCCACAACATAATCATCCTTCACCAAGGATATCCTACCAGATAATGTCCCAACACAAGTTAGAACATTTGCCACACACCAAGATATCATCACCATGATTCTTGATATGCTCCACCAACTGGACTTACTATTGCATAGTAATCCAAAGAACTAGAGAATTAACTTCTCATCCACCTTCAAGAAGAATAATCTCCTTGAGTCTTCAACTCATCACCCTTCTGCCCAAGAGTAACTTGTTCCAAGACAATCCTCAATAATAACCAGCTGCCACACTCTGATTATCTTGATTCTTCGAATCCACTTCTGAGATCAACCAAGTGCCACAGTTTGATCACCTCATTCATGAATCCTCACGTTGTCAGAACTCTCACAAAGATATCTTGATCCACCAAGGAAACTTGATCTTCAAGTTACATGATCCACTTGCTCAAAAGTAAACACACTTAGACTCCCTAAGCAATGGTCATGTAACATCTTCTCCTTCCTGCAGCTCCCGCATACTTCCATGAGAACAATCTTTTTGAAGCATCCTATTATTCATTCCAGTAGATCACCCTATCATTAACTGATGTGCCACATCACCAGCTGAGACTCCTGATGTTAAGCTAGATTTCAGAACATCCAACTGTTGAATTCAGCTCTACCTTCTGCCACTCAGAAGAACCTCCTCCCTTTACAGAAATAGATTCCCATGCTCTCATAGACTTGATTCAACAACCAAGTTTGAGTAGACAACCTTCATCCTGCTTAGAAACTCCAAAGACTTCAAACCTCCCACATCTGAATCTTCAGAAAATAAGTAGTCCAAGACTACCCCATAGCACTACTAAAGAAAGTCACTTCCCTTAGTAGAACCGTCAGTAGAAAGCCAGAGATAACTGCCACTTATCCTCGACCTTCACAACCAGGGCAAACACCAATCTCCAACCTGATCCAAGCTGTAACCACCAAGATGTGATGTCTTCATATCTTTCAGCCTTAAAGCCAACAACTTGTCTGACTTGAGATGTTGGATGTTATCAACATTTCATAATCAATCTGCCTCTCATAATTCAAACACATCCCGGACTATTTGGATGATACTCCATAGTAACCAATCAACCCCACCAGTTGATTTAACTTCAAAGTGCTTAACACTTCCAAAATAGCCACATAGAGAAAAGTAAATTCTCAATACTTCTACAGTCCTGCACTTTTACCTCAGACATATACTTAGTCTCCCGTCAATGTATATTGTCGTCAGTTGAATGCACCACATTATCAAAAGCAGATAAATACTAAACTATTGTCAAGCTATTTATCACAAGAAACAACATTTGATCTGGTCTGACATCATTTTCCTGCAGACTTGAGGCACTAGCAGATCCCTCTTTTGCTAATCCACACCATTGATCACTCCAGATTAGGTAAGTGGCTTGACCTGATACTTCACCATGAGCACAACTAACTTTCTTTGGCTGAGAAAGCAAAGAACTGAAATGATGTTTCAACATCAGTTCCGACATCACATTAAATAACTGCTATGGCTTTGGAGACTATATCCACACATATCTCTTGGAGGGAACACATGAGAGCAAATCAAGCTCAGCTTCTTTCTTGATGAAACTTCCTTCTCCTAGGCTTAAGAGATAACTTATCAAGATCTTCACTCCCGCATGAAATATTTGACAGTGATACTCTTTTGCTTTGGCTCTACCCTCTTCTTTCATCATCTAGAAGGAATCACTGTTCTGAACAGATTGATCTTCATAAGATCCATTCACCTTTTGATCACTCAATCCTCCAGAGTCTTTGAAGCTGTCCTGCAGAGAATATCCTACTGACGAGACCAAACCCTAATGGCTTCCCAAGAGACTATCTCCCACCAGAGAAACTGGGACCAATCAGGGTTACATCAGATACCATGCAGCGGAACACATAACAACTCCTCAACAACCTTCAGGCACTACTCAAAGATCCTTGCAAACTATTAGCATAAACCTCGTGCCAACAATGCTTTATCATGGATAGTCCAACCTTCACTCCAAGGGATCATCCAAACAACTCTCTTCCTTGCTCATGAACCAGAAAGTATCTTCCCAAGATCTCATCCAGAAACAGACAGGATGCCTGCTCTGATACCAATTGAAATTCTGGTACAGATGTGTGATGTCTTTATGCAATGTCACAACATCGCAATCTGCTGAACAAGGCAATAATAAAAACAGTAAATAACACACTGAATTGTTCACCCAGTTCGGTTCAACAACCTACATCTGGGGGTATACCAAGCCAGGAAGGAAGTCCACTATTAGTAGTATCAAATTACAGACTCAACAGACCAGTTAATAATCTACCTAATTTAATCACTACCCAATGACCCTTCTACCTAAGTCCTCCCTAGGTAAGAGACTCCATCTCACTTCCTATCATCACAATGATGTCTAGCAGTCAACTACACCATCACTACATCAACAGCTTGATTACCAACAACTGTACAACCATAGAAGACACCCTTCCATGACACCCTTTCATGACACCCTTTCATGACACCCTTTGGAGTTGCTTCAAAGCTTCCTCCAAGAACAATACCAAACTCATTACCTACAGGTTTCTGAGTTAAACACAGTGACCATCTCACAACCCGAGTGGTTCACTTAGACAAAGCCCTAATGATCTACATCTTGGACCCGTACCTATTCTAGGTTACAAGCATTCTATTTATAATATAATCCCAACTGGATTTGGGCCTTCAAATCATATCAAATCTTTTGTACCAAATTTGCAAAAGATTCTGCTACTAAATAGATCTTCAATTAAATCTTCAATCAAATCTTCAATCAAATATTCAGATTCTGCTACTAAATAGATCTTCAATTAAATCTTCAATCAAATCTTCACTTTTTAATTCAGCTGCAAGATCTTCTCCACACAAATAGGAACAATTCTCCATGTTTATTTGCACAAAAATAGTAACAAACTATTCTCCACAAGATCTGCAGAATTAATTGTATCAGAATAAATCTTCTCCAATAAATTCGCCTGCAATCTCTCTATCTCTCAGCAGAAAATCTCACTAACAACAAAACATCCTAACACGCACAGCCCTAAAACAAACTGATGTTCTGGTATAGTGATGTCAAGACATCAATTATAACATCAGCATACAAAACTTCCAACCATGCAACAGCTAATGATAAGAACCAATGTTATGACATCAGCCATATGACATCAACATTGTTCAACTTTGTTTTACCAAAATTCCAGCCAACACAAGAACTAACAGTTAGAATTTTGTTTTCAATCTTGCCTTCATCATTCGTTATTCCGATACATCGAGCAAAAGCCTACCGACTTGTGGAGGAATTGCGAGAACCCACTTATTTCATATTTATCAGGTTTTTATTCATTATCGTAATAATAGCATTATCGTTCCTCACTGCAATATTTAATTTACTGTTTTGTAATTTATTTTTATGCATGTTTGTTTTAATTAATACGTCTAGCTAAATCCGATTTATCGGTATGTAATTAAGTTAACCAGAATGGATTCGATAATTCTAAGCTAAAACCATAAACAACTTATTTTCTGGCCGCGATTTCTTAATTAAATTGGACTTTTGTTACGAGAGTAAAAAGGTAGTAAAGGTTAGGATCAAGATCCACGAGAGTGTGAGATTTTAACCGGATAGCTGAAATCGGGCATTGGTTTTAAAAACAGCGAGAGCGCTTTAAAGTTAATTAGACTGTATTAGTTTTCAAAAAGTATTTTTAAACTCAAATGGGCTAGCGAGAGCAGACATTATGATTTAGGAATATAGTCCGAAGCAAGATCCACGAGAGTGTGAGGTGAGGGCTTTTAAACTGATATTTTCTACAGAAATATAATGTGACTTATTTTTATACGCTTAAGTTTTATTGAATCCACGATGGTATACTAAGTTACGTACCGATATCCTTATCTCAACTAGTTTATTCTAAAAATTTAGATTCCCTTTAGTTTCCCTTTTTGAACTTAAAACCAAAACATCTTCGCCTTAGCTAAACACAGTAACAAAACCGTAGCACTAGGTTAATTATCAGGTCTCTGTGGGATCGATATCTTTATTACTACGCGATAGGTTGTGCACTTGCAGTTAGTAACCTTTAGACTCAGAAAGTTGTGATCAAGTTTTTAGCGCCGTTGCCGGGGACTTTGATTTAGTCAATAGTGTGATTCTTTGTTGCGCAGTATAGACTAAGGCAACAAATTTTATTTCCCTTTTTCTCGATTGTATGCCAAGTACTCGCTCACAAAGCGAAGACTTGCAACCACCAATCGCCGAATTAGAGCGCCTCTTACATTTAAGACGCGGAATACTTGAGTATCAACGCAAGTATAATATTCCCGATCTTCTCGCTCATACTCCTGAACCAGTCAAAGAACAAAACATGGCCGATGGACCACATAACCGTCCTCTTAAGTATTATGCTACCCCATCTGAGCAAGAACCACACAACAGCATTGCTGCCCCCGCTATCAACCGGAACGATTTCGAGTTGAAACCCTCATTGCTGTCAGTCGTACAACAACATTAATTTTCTGGAAATCCTATGGACGATCCAAATGAACATTTGACCAAATTTGTGCAGTACGCAGACACAGTGAAGGCAAATGGTGTGACTGCAGACGCGATAATACTACGTCTTTTTCCTTTCTCATTAAGAGACAGAGCTTGGGCTTGGTTGCAATCCTTGCCATCAAATTCCGTCACTACGTGGGATGAGTTGAAAAAGGTGTTCTTAGCACGATATTTCCCACCAAGCAAAACAACTATGCTGAGAACCCAAATTAATGGATTTCGACAAAAAGATACTGAGTCTCTTTACGATGCATGGGAGAGATACAAAGACATGATAAGGATGTGTCCGCATCACGGTCTTGAAGATTGGTTAGTCATCCATACATTTTACAATGGTCTCTTGTACAATACAAGAATGACAATAGATGCCGCCGCTGGTGGTACACTTATGGACAAACCTTATACCGAAGCCTATCAACTCATCGAAAGCATGGCTCAAAACCATTACCAATGGGGAGGTGAAAGAACACCAGTGGAGAAAGCTCAAATGAAAGGTGGAATGTACGAAGTTAGTAGTCTTGATCATGTCCACGCTAAGGTAGATGCCCTTGCTCAAAAGATAGACAACTTGACCATAACACCTGCAGCCACCGTGGCTGCCGTAGCTCTAAACTGCGAATTATGCGGAGTACCTGGATATGCTGCCCCCGAATGCCAAATTTTAGCAGGAGTCTCCGCTGATCAAGTGAATTATGCTCAAGGAAACCCATATGCAAATACCTACAATCCTGGTTGGAAGAACCATCCAAACTTTTCGTACAAGAACAATAACGCTTTATATGCACCTGGCTAAGCGCCAGCTGTGCCACCAGGATATCAAAAACCTGCTGCTAACGTTCCCAACGTTCCTAGGAAGTCAAACCTTGAAATTATGATGGACAACTTCATTGCTGCACAAGCTCAACAGAACAAGGAGTTCCTTAACCAGAATGTTCACACCGGTGAGCAGATCAAACAATTAGCCAACAAGGTTGACGCTCTAGCCACTCACAACAAAATGTTAGAAACAAAAATCTCGCAAGTGGCTCAACAACAAGCAGTTACCGCTACCCCAGCTGGGAACCTTCCAGGTCAAACTCAAATTAATCCGAAGGGACATGCAAACGCTATAATACTTCGGAGTGGAACAGAACTAGAAGGACCCACTGACCCAAGAATCGAAAATCCAGCCATGTACCAAAAGCCTAGTAAGGAGTCTGAAAAGGAAGGCGAACCAAAGGAAAATGAGAAGGAAGATAACGGCAAAGAGGCCGAAGAGAAAGAAGAACTATATGTGCCTCCGCCGCCTTATAAACCACCTATCCCGTATCCCCAAAGATTCGCTAAATCTAAAAACATAGGCCAATTTAAGAAATTTGTTGAACTTCTGAAACAACTAAATGCCATAATACCTTTTACAGAAGCAATCACACAAATGCCCTCATACGCTAAATTCCTAAAAGAAATATTAATTAATAAGAAAAAGCTCGAGGATACTGAAACCGTTATGCTTACTGCAGAGTGTAGCGCAATAATCCAAAACAATATGCCTCCTAAGCTAAAAGATCCTGGTAGTTTCTCTATACCATGTGTGATTGGAAAGTTTGTCATAGACAAAGCTCTGTGCGATTTAGGAGCCAGCATCAGTTTAATGCCCTTATCCATTTTTAAAAGGCTCAACATGGGAGAACTGAGACCAACAAGAATGTCTGTACAACTAGCTAATAGATCAGTGAAATTTCCTCTAGGAATGCTAGAAAACGTTCCAGTACGTATAGGACAATTCTATATTCCTACAGATTTCATAATCATGGACATCCAGGAAGACTCAAACATCCCTATCATTTTAGGATGACCATTCCTAGCTACTGCCGGAGCCATCATAGATGTGAAAAAAGGAAAACTGACTTTTGAGGTTGGTGAAGAAAAAGTTGAATTCATTCTCTCACAATTTTTCAAAGCACCTACCATAGAAGATTCGTGCTGCTTCCTAGATATAATTGATGAACGCGTTAAAGAAATGGAAAAACACCAAAACACGTGTTCTGAAGTGTTGAGAATTCCGATGCCACCAATTTTTGAAGATGATAATTGTCGTGGTGAATACCAAGATAATAGCCTAAGTGAATGTCTCGCACTCACTCCTGACCCTATGCCTTGCCCAAAGAAACCAGCCGTAGAACTGAAAACATTACCCAAAGATCTAAGGTATGAATTCCTAGATACAGAACTCGAACGACCAGTTATAGTTAATGCAGACTTAGGACAAATAAAAACCGAGAAATTATTGCATGTCCTGAGAAAGTACCCAACTGCCTTAGGCTATAACATCTCAGACTTGAAAGGAATAAGTCCCTCTATCTGTATGCATCGCATTATGCTTGAGGAAGACTGTAAAACCTTTAGAGAACATCAAAGGAGAATCAATCCCATTCTGAGTGATGTCATTAAGAAAGAAGTACAAAAGCTATTAGAAGCAGGAATCATATACCCAATATCAAATAGTGAATGTGTTAGCCCAGTTCACGTGGTACCCAAGAAAGGAGGTGTTACAGTCATCAATAATGAAAAAGGCGAATCTGTAGCACAACGTACTCAAATCGAATGGAGAATGTGTATCGATTATAGAAAACTAAACAAAGCCACTCGTAAAGATCATTTCCCTTTACCTTTCATAGATCAAATGCTTGAACGTCTGGCTAAACACTCCCATTTTTGCTATTTAGACGGATATTCAGGATTCTTCCAAATTCCTATCCATCCTGACGACCAAGAAAAGACTACTTTCACATGTCCCTATGGAACTTTTGCCTACCGGCGAATGCCTTTCGGATTATGTAACGCACCCGCAACATTTCAGAGATGCATGATGTCCATCTTCTCTGACTTCTTAGATGGTATAATGGAAGTCTTTATGGATGATTTCTCTGTCTGTGGGGAAAGTTTTGAAGGATGTCTATCAAACCTCGAAATGGTGCTCGAACGATGTGTAAAAGTTAATTTAGTGCTGAATTGGGAAAAATAACATTTCATGGTCCGACAAGGAATCGTGCTAGGACATATAGTATCCGACAGAGGAATCGAAGTCGACAAAGCAAAAATAGAAGTAATAGAAAATCTCCAGCCACCTAAAACCATTAGATAAATAAGAAGTTTCTTAGGACACGCCGGTTTTTACCGACGTTTCATTAAAGATTTCTCTAAGATAACCAAACCGCTAACTGAGCTGTTAATCAAAGATGTTGAATTCGTCTTTGATGACAAATGCTTGGACGCATTTCAAACACTCAAGCAAGCTTTAATATCAGCACCCATTATGCAACCCCCAGATTGGAATAAACCATTCGAAATCATGTGCGACGCTAGTGACTATGCTGTAGGTGCAGTCCTAGGACAAAGAAAGGACAAAAAGCTTCACACAATCTATTATGCCAGTAGAACCTTGGATCATGCACAAATGAACTACGCTACCACAGAAAAGGAACTCTTAGCTGTCGTGTTCGCATTAGATAAATTTCGTTCCTACCTAGTAGGAGCAAAAATAATCATCTACACCGATCACGCTGCAATCAGGTACCTATTAAGAAAGAAGGACGCCAAACCGAGGCTTCTGAGGTGGATTCTACTCCTACAAGAGTTCGACTTGGAAATCAAGGACAAGAAAGGAACCGAAAATGTAGTAGCTGACCACCTGTCGAGAATGGAAAACATCCAACCAGACCAAGTACCTATTAATGACGATTTCCCTTATGAAAGACTCTTAGCCCAGTTACAAAGCAATACAATAGAACAATCCCTGACTTATACTGATATAGAAACTAATGAAGTGGTAGAATCTGTTTACACTAAGACCACGCTGCCATGGTATGCTGACTTTGTCAACTATCTAGCAGCTGGAGTACTGCCACCTGATCTAACCTATCAACAAAAGAAGAAATTCTTCCACGACCTTAAACACTATTATTGGGACGAACCACTTCTCTTCAAGAGAGGCACCGATGGTATTTTCCGTCGTTGTGTACCCAAAGATGAGGTGGAAGACATAATTTCTCATTGTCATTCTGCGCCCTATGGTGGGCACGCAAGCACTTCAAAGATTTGTGCTAAGATTTTGCAAGCTGGCCTCTTTTGGCCTACTCTATGGAAAGATGTCCATATCGCGGTTATAAATTGCGACCGGTGTCAACGCACTGGTAACGTCTCCAGACGCGATGAAATGCCTCAAAAGGGCATTCTAGAAGTAGAAGTCTTTGACGTGTGGGGAATAGATTTCATGGGACCATTTCCGTCTTCTTTTGGTAACCAGTACATACTCGTCGCTGTCGATTACGTTTCCAAATGGATCGAGGCAGTAGCTTCTCCTACAAACAACACACGAGTAGTGATAAAGCTCTTTAAGAACATAATATTTCCTAGATTTGGTGTGCCAAGACTCGTCATTAGTGACAGTGGCTCCCATTTTATATCTAAAATATTCGATAAGCTGCTATCAAAATACGGAGTCAAACATCGTGTGGCGACACCATATCATCCACAAACTAGTGGACAAGTCGAGGTTTCGAATAGAGAAATAAAACAAATTTTAGAAAAGACTGTCGCTACCTCTAGGAAGGATTGGTCAACTAAACTTAATGAAGCTTTATGGGCTTACAGAACCGCTTACAAAACCCCCATAGGAACCGCTCCATTTAAGTTAGTCTATGGAAAATCTTGTCATCTGTCGGTAGAAATAGAGCACAAAGCCTATTGGGCTATTAAAACCCTCAATTTAAATTACACTGCAGCAGGAGAAAAATGAATCTTAGATTTGCACGAATTAGAAGAACTAAGACTAGATGCTTATGAGAACGCCCGCATATATAAAGAAAGAACTAAGAGATGGCACGATAAGCGCTTATCTAGAAAAGAATTTAGTGTGGGAGACGTCGTGCTCCTATTTAATTCGAGACTTAAGCTTTTTCCATAAAAACTTAGATCTAGGTGGTCCGGACCCTTTGAAATTTCTAAAGTTTTTCAAAGTGGAGCGATAGAAATAAAAGGAAGAAATAGTGAACCATTCATAGTAAACGGGCAACGCTTAAAACATTATCATAATATTGCAAACAGAAACTATTTGAATAGTCTAAGACTTTTAGAGCTGCCTGCTCATCCCTATAACTGAATTATCACTAAGCTTTCGCCAGGCTTACGACGTTAAAAACAACGCTTAGTGGGAGGCAACCCACGAGATTGTTTTCTTTCCTTTTAACTTTCTTGTATTTTCATTTCCTTTTAAATTTCTTTACATTTTTCTTAAGTCTATTTTTTATTTCTTTTCATTTCCCTTTACTTTCTTAATCTTATTTTCACTACTTTTTCATTTTTATTTATTTTCATTTCTCAAAAATTTAAAATTTTTATGGAAACTGCTTTGCTGATCTTATAATTACATGCTACAGGATTTTAAAGTCTTTCTACCTTCTTCCTTTTACATCTGCTTTACTTTTCCGACTAACTGTTAAGATGGATAACGAAGACACCATGGTTGTGCTATTCAGGGACGCTGTCCAATGGCACCGCTATGAGGTTCTCTCTCGCAGACCTATGGCCTTAACCAAATTTTCCCATGGACCTACCATGACTGCCTTAGGTATAGAAGATAGCATAGACTTTATGTTTAGCCAGATAGGATGGGAAGGTTTTGCTAGAAAGAAGTATCCAACTTACCACAGGCTGACCCTGGATTTCCTAAGCTCATTGTCCTACAACCCTAACTACGACATAGGATTTAATAGGGGTAACATAACCTTTAGGCTGTTTGGATACACGTGCCGCTTCAACATTAGAGACATTGCGGACCTATTGGATTTCCCCAATGGACCCGACGTTTTTACTATGGCACAGGAAGATTTGGTAATGGAAGATGAACTGGACCTTTTCTGGAGTAGTATTTCAGGACGACCTCATCATGACCCACATCCTATGGTGTCCACTAAAATTCACAACCCAACCATTAGATACTTCCATATGATTTTAGCCTTTACCCTTTTTGGAAAAGCTAAGAATGACACCCTAATCTCTAGAGATGAGCTTTTTATCATGTTTTGTGTATTTCAATCCCGACCCGTTAATGGAGCCACTTTTATGCTTCACAATCTCCGCAGGATTGCTCGAGCTGATCACGGTCCCATTTTGATAGGTGGCCTCGTAACAAAAATTGCTGATGCCATGGGATTTAGAACACGACTTTCCCAAGTAAACCCTCTAGGTGGATATAGGCCAATGAACATAACTTTCTGTTTTGACCGTGGACTCATTAGAAATCGTGGACCACCCCCGTTTCAACTCCTGATCAATAATGAAGTTGTTTCACACTTTACACTGCCTAATCACGAGCGAACTAGTGTGCACAACCGCCACAAATGGCTGTATGAGTTAGATGAGCCCCAACCTGAAAGAGATTTTGAAAGTCATGTGTCTAACACTGAGATTGACCCCGAAACTCCTCCTCACTATCATGATTACCCCGAGCATCCCATGAACAATACTTACACTGTCCCCCCTGCTAACATACATGCCACTCTCGAAGCCTCCGCACTGCACTTCAAGATATGAGAGATGAACTTCAACTTATCCGTCTTGACGTTGTCGGTCTAATGGATACCACTATCAGAGAATTTGATCATCTGAACCAAGCTGTGGAATCTTTGAAGAAGCAACGTGGCTAATTCTGTCACAATGCATTTTTCCATTTAATTGCTTTTCTTTTAATGTTTTAGAGCCATTTACTTTACCGTCTATTTCTTTTTAATGTCAAGGAACAAGTTTATTTCAGTTCAAATTTCAACTTTAATACTCTACTGCAATTTTATTTTGAGTACACTGTTATGAATTTCCAATTTTAAATAAAGTATTCAATTCGTGTTTATTGCTTGTGGTTGAGTTGATGATATAATGTTCCTGCTTATCGTAATTTATTTATGTCACTTTATATGCATTCTAATTATCTCGTATCTTACTGCTATTTATAATTGCCATATCCAATATATATATATATGCCAGATTTTATCTAGTTTCTGTGAGAATAGCAGATTGTGTGAGCATGACGGGCGTAACGCCCTTGTCATGACCGTCACACGGCTTACGACCGTGACGGGTTCGTGACGAGCGTCATACTTGTTTTAACGCGCTCTCTGTTAATAACAGAGACCCTTTTCTCTTCATCTTCTCTTCTCTTCAATTTCTTTTCAAACGACCCACTCTCTTTTCACTCTCCTTAACCGTCCCACTCACATTACTCTCCATAACCACTCACATTTAATCCCAATTTCCCTCCAACACTTCATATTTCTAAACCCTCTTATTTAAACCTCACGAAACACCCTCATTCTCACAGAACAACTCTTACCCATACCCACCTCCTCCATTAAACCTTTTTCACTTTGCATGCACCATGGCCAGATGCACAAGACAAGCTGCTGACCTTTCCACTATTACATTCAGAGAGGGAGAAGCCGGAGACTGCCAAAGAGCGAGTTACGTCAGCTTCTACCAACGCTCTTTCCAAACGACACGGTACGTCCACATTTCCAGCCTTGAAGAGTTGGGCATGCTAGAAGGTGTACGTTGGATGCTTCAAAATGTCGGTCTATGGCAGTTCTGTACACAAGGGCAGCCTACCTACGAAGCTCTGACTTTGGAATTTCTGAGCTCATTTGCTTATGTTACGCCTCCGGGAGAAACAAACCAACTTTCTGGTGTAGCTACATTCCGCATGTTTGGCTCTGAGTATTCGGTGGGCCAAAACCAACTTGCCCAAATGCTTGGATTCCATCATGGCGAGAATGTACATTGCCGTTTGCCTAATGATGCCTGGTTCCAGGAAGCTTTCGACCTATGGAATCGACTTACAGGTGTAGCTGCTTCGAGCTGGGACAGCCTCAACGCTACTTATATTCATAACCCAGCAATACGGTATTTCCACAGAGTTCTAGGACACACAATTTTCGCAAGGGACAGCAACCACAAGGTAAACTCCAAGGAGCTCTTTTTCCTTCGCCGTGTGCTCCATCCTGAACCAATTAATGCAGCTCCGTTCCTTCTGTCGCACATCCACGCCAACTGTGCTAGAGGCTCTAAACCTTTCTACTTCGGAGGTATAGTAACTTCTATCGCACTCGGCCTTGGTCTGGAAGACAACCTCACTAATCTACCTTCCATACCACCTGAGTCCCTGGATACTGAGTATTGTCGCTCCTCCCACCTTATTAAAGCAAGGGCGGATGGACGATACCATCCAGTGGTCTGTACCAGAATAATCAGGAGCATCGTCATGCCATGCAGAGACCGCATCGACCCTCAAAGACAGGAAAATTGGCTTTTTGATCTCCGTGCTCCTGAGCCTAATGTGGCTGCTCAGGAAAACCAAGATAATGAAGCAGTCGATGAAATGGAGCAAGAGATGGATCAACCACCTCATGAAAACCCACCACCTCCTACCCAAGATGCCTCAACATCCACCAGACGTCGTCGTCGCGCCACTCCAGAATAAGACCCTGTCACTAATGAAGAAATCTTAAGGGGCATATGGCTACAAAACCAATTGGCTGGACAAAGAGAGGAACAACAACATAGGCAGCACAATGAGATGATGAGCCTAATGCGATAAATCCAACAGGGGCAAGTCCACCAAGGACAACAAATTGACGGTATGATAGAAGAGATGGGTGCCCTGGCGCTACGCGTGCAAGACCTACATGATTACATCCATCACGTAGGCATCCAAGATCATGTAGCCCAGAATGGACGCGCTCGCACCCGAGGCAGAGGACGTTGACCTCGTTAGATTTAGATTTTATTTTTGTTTTAGTTTTATCTCTTTTTTTAGTTTCTTTCCGCGTTTATATCGAAACATTGAGGACAATGTCCGATATAGTGTGGGAGAGGTGCCTTTTATTTTCCCTTATGTATTCTCTTTCCGCATTTCCTTTCGAATAAAGAAGCATTTATATGAAATTTTCGTACATTTCAAAATTTCCCCACTTTATTCAGCTATAACAAAAAAAATTTTTATGAACATTGCACAACTTAACATACCGAAACATAGGCTATGTTAGGAAATCGAGAAAAATTTAACAAGATTGATACCGTCTTGACACCTTAGACCTCTTGCATATGCGAGATCAGTTTTAATACCCATTATACCGATACCCTCAGTTCTAGTTCTAAAGTAACCCCAAGTAGTTTATATTAGCAGTCAGCACCGTCTTAAACACAAACCACGTGGAGAGCCGATGAAGATAAGTGTTTGATTCTGAATTATTAAATATCTTTCGTATGCTTCGCTGTTGTAAAAAATTGAAAAAATGCACCAAACCTACGGTTGCAAAAGTATTACAAAAGAAAAGAAAGAATCCATTGTTGGTTGGTTCAGAGGAACCTGGTTTTGAACTCGGTAGGGCGAACTACGGTTCGATCCCCCGCAACCTACGATTAGGATATATATATATATAGGGTTACCACACTTGTGTACCAGACCCCGTGCTAAAAAGGATCAAAGTCACTAACCGGCTACTCCACTACGTACGTGTCAAGGCAAAGGGCTTAATGTGATTGTGCTAGAATGAAACCGGGTGAAATAGATACGAGAAACTTTAGGTTGAGCTATAATAGAATGATTAGAACTGACTTGTGTAGAGGGGGGTCTATGATTATGCTTGTTGCTTTTGTCACTAATGTATCTTTATTGTTTTAGAGTTTCCGTCATCTTAACAAAAATGCCTTACAAAACATTTTCAAAACAAAAGGTATGTCATGTGTGTGCGGTTGATAAAACTTGTCCGACATTCTTACTAACTAATTGCTTGAGGACAAGCAAAGATTTAAGTGTAGGGGAGTTTGATAACACGAAAATATATCATATATTTGCCTTGATTTACGACTAATAATTATGTTATTTCAGTCCAAGTTCTGATTATTCCGCAAGTATTCTAGTATTTTCACAGGTATTTCATTGTCCAAGCTAAAAAGGAGCAAAGTAGAGAAACATGAAGAAAAGAGTAGAAAACAGGAAGAAATGTCAAGAAAAAGAGCAGAAAATGAAAAGTGGTGTGTGTGACGACCGTCACACACTCACCACGACCGTCACGCAATCCAAAAGTGCACCACGCTCGTCACACAGTCATCACTACCGTCACACGCACCAAAGTGGTTATTACGTTCAGAAACGCAGACGTGGACAAAGCAGACCAATGCACACGCACGATCAGCACTTTCTCCTACATTCTCTCAACTTCAGTTTCAACTCACTTGAGCCAGTCTCCCTTAGACTTCTCAACCACCAAAGGTTGTGCTCCTATATTTTCTCCAACGTTAAGGAAATGCTTTGGCTATAAATACAGCATGGATTGAAGAGCAACAAAAAGACACACCATATAGAGAATTTATCCGAATTGCTGCAGAATTTATTTTCGAGTTTTTACTTTCTTTGCATTCCTTGTTTGTTTCCCGTTTCCTATTCCTTGTTTACCATCACTTGAAATAGTGATAGTTTCTCACATTGAGGAGCTATTGCACCATAGTTAGAATTTTGTTTTCAATCTTGCCTTCATCATTCGTTATTCCGATACATCGAGCAAAAGCCTACCGACTTGTGGAGGAATTGCGAGAACCCACTTATTTCATATTTATCAGGTTTTTATTCATTATCGTAATAATAGCATTATCGTTCCTCACTGCAATGTTTAATTTACTGTTTTGTAATTTATTTTTATGCATGTTTGTTTTAATTAATACGTCTAGCTAAATCTGATTTATCGGTATGTAATTAAGTTAACCGGAATGGATTCGATAATTCTAAGCTAAAACCATAAACAACTTATTTTATGGCCGCGATTTCTTAATTAAAATTGGACTTTTGTTACGAGAGTAAAAAGGTAGTAAAGGTTAGGATCAAGATCCACGAGAGTGTGAGATTTTAACTGGATAGCTGAAATCGGGCATTGGTTTTAAAAACAGCGAGAGCACTTTAAAGTTAATTAGACTGTATTAGTTTTCAAAAAGTATTTTTAAACTCAAATGGGCTAGCGAGAGCAGACATTATGATTTAGGAATATAGTCCGAAGCAAGATCCACGAGAGTGTGAGGTGAGGGCTTTTAAACTGATATTTTCTACAGAAATATAATGTGACTTATTTTTATACGCTTAAGTTTTATTGAATCCACGATGGTATACTAAGTTACGTACCGATATCCTTATCTCAACTAGTTTATTCTAAAAATTTAGATTCCCTTTAGTTTCCCTTTTTGAACTTAAAACCAAAACATCTTCGCCTTAGCTAAACACAGTAACAAAACCGTAGCACTAGGTTGATTATCAGGTCTCTGTGGGATCGATATCTTTATTACTACGCGATAGGCTGTGCACTTGCAGTTAGTAACCGTTAGACTCAGAAAGTCGTGATCACAACCCATTGGCGGCGAACTCCTCGGTGAATCACAAATTCTGGTACTTTCCTTGATTTGTCTTCAGAAATAACGCTGATTTCTGGCGGAGCAGGATCATTGGAATCTGTCTCCCAGGCAGAGTTGTCATAGGAGGATTCCTCAGTTGTATTTTGCAGAGTATTTGTGCTCTCAGGAAAATCTCCCCATCCAGTTGGCTGGATGTCTTCGAGCTTGATACGAGAGCTCTCAGGAGCGGTGTATTTGACCAAGAAGTCGTATTTTCCACTTGGTTGTCCCAGGGTGTCCCACACTTCTGTGGAACTGGAGAAGTCATCTCTTTCAATGATATTGACCACGGGAAAAGCGTAGTTGATGAACTCTAATCCGGCAAGCTTTGCCAATTCATCATCGTACGGGATAGGTTCTGAATGACCTGAGTGTTGATCCCATGACATGGTGGGGACACAGGTATTCTGTTCAATGATGCTCAGTTGATTTTCATTGTTCAGCTGATTTTCTTGCCCCAATTCTCCTGGGTACGGCTGCCAAATAGGCAGGCCATCCATTGGGCCATAATAGTTGTGGTCAAAGTTGTCTTTCATCAGAGTGTCTTCCTCTAATGAGTTTAGTGGAGCACGACATCCTTCTGGATCACAATCTCCATATATCATTTTGACGTCTGACCTGGGTATAAATCTCAGACTCTATGCGGGATAGCAGAATGGCGTAGGCACCTCTTCCTGAGACTTATAACCATCCTCGTTAAGATATGACTTCCACTCTTCATCCGTACCGGAGGAATCTCCCTCGTTGATAGTATGGATTGTTTAAGGCACTGGGTGAAGGAAACCTCCACCGTGGAAGAAGTCCTGAATGGGATGAAGACTTTCATCGTTAGCAGCTGTTTGGGTGCAAGTTGCAGAAAAACCAAGACCCTTCTTTGTTTTGTTATCGGTAGGAATGACAAGCTGTCCCCATCATTTTGTATTGTTACTTTTGATCACTTCGAGAGCATCTTTGTATGAGGAAATCAAGGTTCCCTTCTCTGGTTGATTCTCATTGCTCACCGAAAGTGCTTGGAACTGAGTCCCAACAGCCTCATCGGGTTCTACATAAGTAGATGATGACAAGTTGCTTACGAGCAAAGCTTGCTCTCCACAGACCGTGACGAGTTGATCATTCTTGACGATCTTCAGTTTTTGGTGCAGCGTTGAAGTGACTGCCCCAGCCTGGTGTATCCAAGGTCTTCTTAATAAACAGCTGTATGCGGCCCGGACGTCCATGACCTGGAAAGTGATTAGGAAAGTGTGAGGACCAATAGTTATGGGAAGGTCGACTTCGCCAATAACTGCTTTCCGAGATCCATCAAAAGCTTTGACGATGACCTCACTGCCCCTCATCGGGGATCCTTTGAATGATAGTCGCATTAGAGTGGACTTCGGTATAACATTGATGGCCGATCCTGTGTCTACCAGTACGCTGGCTAAAGCATCGTCCTGGCAGTTAACTGTGATATTGAGCACCATGTTGTGACTTTTGCCCCCCTCTGGCAAATCCTCATCACTGAATCCTAAGTTGTTCCAGGAAGTGATGTTAGAGATGATGCTATCGAACTGCCGTATTGACACATCCTGTTCCACGAAGGCCTGCTCTAAGACTTTCTGTAGAGCCTCCCTGTGGGCTTCGGAACTGAGTAAAAGTGATAGCACTGAGATCTTTGAAGGAGTCTGTAACAGTTGATCAACAATGTGTATTCACTCCTTTGGATGAGCTTCAACATCTCATCATTGTTTTTCGAAAGGTCGGGATTACTAGATTGACCGACTGGTGGATCAGGAGCTTCTGTTGGAAGTTCCTTTTCTTTGTTATGTTCTCCAACTCCTCGGTTGAAGATTCGACCGCTCCGTGTTACTCGACTGATGTCTGCGATATTCACGATGGAGGGTAATGGAATTTCCTTTCCATTTTCAATTATCGTTGCACCGTATTTGTAAGGGATTGCCTTAGCTGATTCATACGGTAATGGTCCTGGTAGATAGATAACTACAGGAGCCTTCTAATTTTTCTGACTGTTATAAGTAACTTCAATCAGTTCCTGGCTAGGAACCTTTGATTCGTCCAGTAGAGGGATGATGGTACAAACATCCTTGTTCCTCTCAGGGTCAGAGATTATAACCACGTCTCTGATCTGATTAGTGAAGTAGTCCGGCGTCCAGTCAACGAACCCCGAAGCTAGGTTTGGGTGAATTTCCTTGCGATCCAACTGACCTTGGAGAGCTGCTCGCACGAGGTAGCATCCTTGGTTATTCTCCGAGCAGACTCTACAACGTTCATAGTTGTGTGGTGGCACCTGGCCACGCCCGCTTTTAATGCAGTGCAACCTTACCAGGTTTGTTTCCATAGATCGGACATCTTGATTTTGACGCCGAGTAGGGTTTCCATTAAGCACACTGATTTGTTGCGTGTCCTCATCCAGATAGATTGGAAACCACCAGTGGTTTAACAAGTGCTGTAAAGTTCTCTGAATGAGAGTGCACCCTTGGTTACTCTCACAACATCCTTTACAGTTCTGATAATTATGCGAAGTGAGAAAACTGAGCTGGACCTGCCTGGCATGTAACTCCACCAAGCTGGTATTCATCAGACGAATATTAAATATTTGAATCATGTTGATCTGATAAAGATTCCTATCATGATAGTTCTGGATCCATTTAAGATCCATCTGACGCTGGAGGGCCTCTTGTACAAAAGAGCATCCTCGTTTGTTTACCGAGCAAGTCAGACAGGAATTATAATCGTGTCGCGTCAGATTATGATACTGGCTTTGCCTTGAGTACATCACCACCAAGTTGACATTCATTGCGCGGATGTCGTGATTCTGAATAATGTTAAAGTTTGTATAGGTCATGTTGACTCCACGAACTTGATGCTCTTGGATCCATCTGAGATCCAATTGTTCCTGTAGAGCTGATTGCACCACAGAACATCCCTGATTGTTCTTAGAGCATATATCACACTGGTGATAATTATGAGGTGGCACATGGCCATATCCACTCTGTCTACAATGCATCTTGACCAAGTTGGCCCTTAACAAGAGTACATCATGAATTTGATAGGTGTTGTTAGACTCTCTCTCTCTATCAAATTGATTACAGCTTTCTCGTGTTGAGGCAGCGGGTTCGTGAGAACATTCAGATTCGTATCTTTGAAAGATAAAACCCCTCTCCTAACAAGCTTTTGTACGTCGGATTTGAAACTGAGACAGTTTTCTATGTTATGCCCTGGTCCTCCTTGATGGTAAGGGCAAGTATGATCCACTTTGAACCAGAAAGGCGGATTTTCCGGTACTGTAAGAGGAGACTTAGTTTGAACGTGCCCCTTGACCAGTAGTAACGGAAATAGCTCTGCGTACAACACAGGTATAGGGTCAAACCCTGGAGGTCGCATTGTACGATTGTTGTTGTATTGAGGACGAGCCTGCTGAAGAGGCTGTTGTGTCCTTTGTTGAAGTTGTTGTTGATTAGGTTAGTCTGCGCAACCTGAGGTTGTTACGTAGGAATAGGCGCGGGGTTGATAGCAGGAGTTACATTTGCTACTGGTTGATACCATCGCCTTTGCTTTCCAAGAGAAATATTCCCAATATCCTGCTCTTTTTTCTTAGGGAGAGCATTACCGTATCGTTTTGTACTACTTGATGATCCAGCGTCTTTTACTGAACATCCTTCTCGGACGGCTTCCTCAAGACGAACTCCCATGCCCACCATCTCGGTGAAGTCACTGGGCGCACTGGCGACCATTCTGTCGTAGTAAAATGAGCTCAAGGTATTTAAGAAGATCTTTGTCATCTCTTTTTCCTCAAGATGTGGACAAATCTGGGCAGCGATTTCACGCCATCTCTGAGCGTACTCCTTAAAGGTTTCCTTGTCCTTTTGTGACATCGATCTGAGTTGATCTCTGTCTGGTGCCATGTCCAGATTATATTTATATTGTTGAACGAAGGCAGCGCCAAGTTCTCTGAATGTGCCGATCGTGGCGCAGTTTAACCCCATGTACCATTTTAAGGCGACACCGGTTAAACTATCCTGAAAGTAGTGAATCAACAGCTCCTGGTTCTTTGTCTGAGCTGACATTCGCCGAGCGTACATCACCAAGTGACTCTGGGGGCAAGAGTTACCCTTGTACTTTTCAAAGTCGGGCACTTGGAAGTTGTGCGGAACTTTCACATTGGGGACCAAGCAGAGGTCTGCGGCGTCCTTTCCAAGTAGATCCTGACCGCGAAGGGCTTGCAGTTCTTTCTGCATTTCTAAGAACTGTTCCTGGAACTCATTCATTTTGTCGAACATGCTGTTGTTTCCACCTGACGGTATCTGTGGAATCTATCCTTCCGGGACAGTGTGTACCACGGGTGGTGGTATAGTCATTATGGCCGAGACTCTCGGTGCCTCCCGAAGTTTGTAACCTTCAGGAGTTGCTGTCATGCCGCTGGCATCTTCGCTTTCCCGAAGTTTGTAACCTTCATGCCCAGCGGCTTCTGATGTGGTTCCCTGATCCTCATTGATCGGCGGAACATATCCTTCCGGGATATAGTTGATAGGAATGCCCCAAGGACGATCTTTTGGAATTTTTTACCTAGGATCGGACTTCTCCACTATGGGCGTCGATCTGATCTCTGAGATCACAGTCCTTTGTTGTTGCATCTGAACTTCTACTAGAGCTTGCATGTCGTTATGAAGCTTTCTCAAATCTTCTTTCAGAGTGTCGATCTCTTCTCTCAACTCTCTGTTCTCTTCCTCAAGATCATCCATCTTTTTCTGACGATTGGCACGAGTATTGTACGAATGAGATAGTTTGACTCTAGAATCGAGACGCAAACGTGAGATTCGTAGGTAAGAAGAATGCGTTTATGAGAATGATGAATGCAATGATTATTAATTATTTTTGTTTATTCAAAGTAAACTTCGACAATTAGATTGCAAATATCAAACAGTGGGGAAACCCCATTTTATTGAATTCAAAGGATTGCAGAAATGGAAATATAGTAGATTTACAAAGTGCTGAAAAAGGAAACCAAAACTAATGGATCCTGAGTCCTCTCTGAAGAGAGCTCAAGTGTTGGTTCTGGTACTTTCCTCTTCTTTGACTGGGGCTCTTGGTCCGTTGTCGGGTTGTCATTCCTTTGCCAAGTGAAAGGCGTGAGCAAACTCCTTTGGTCATCCTAATTCTCTACAGCATGTTGCTCTAAAATCTCACTCAGAGCATCTTTTTCTCTTAATAGCTGTTGTATTTTCTTACATTCCACATTGAGAATACGGTACTTGTTCCTCCAAGACCTCTTCTCCTGTTGAACTTTGTTGAGAGTAACTTGAAGTTTTTCTGTCTCAGACATGAAATAAAGGGCAAAGTCCCTTAATGGAAGAACTTCCTGGCGAGGGTAAGGCATCCTCAGCTTGAGAGCTCTAGCTTCTACCCAGTGGAGATAAGGCTCCACCGAGACACATTCTGGTTTTCCTAGAGACTCTCGTCCTTTCCTATGAACGTGTTTCCAAGCGTGCACTATTTCCGTCTTTAGGGCCCTGTCATTTTCTTCTTCTTTGAAGAAAAGACCTTCCAGATGAGCACTGCACGGGACATGCCTCATTGGGTATCCAAATTGACGACGAACCAACACTGGATGATAGTTGATTCCTCCCTTAGTTCCTATAAGGGGTACATTTGGGAAATTTCCACAACGGTCAATGATTCTGATCCCGTCGTAGATTCGATTGTACCAATCGATGTTCGAGTTGGTAAGAGACATGACTCTCTGCGACCAACGTAAAGTATTCTTTTGATCCCAAAATGCAGCAGACTTGGGTAAATGGGAAGTGAACCATTTGTAAAGCAAGGGTACACAACATGTGATCATTCCTCCGCTGTATAAATTCTTTAAGTGTACCGAATGATACGCATCTGCGAGTAAGGTCGGTACAGGGTTTCCAATCAGGAAAATTTTAATGGCGTTGATATCTACGAAGTTATCAATGTTGGGAAACAAAATAACCCATAGGTGATCAAAACAAAGATGCTCTCGAAAGCGGCCACGTTCCCTATACTGGCAAAGTACAGGGCTTTCTTTGTCAAGAATTGGGTTGGCAAACCTTGGATGTCACCCTTAGTGGTCATGTGAGTCCTGACTTCTGACTCGTCCGAATGAATTGCTCTTGCAATGGTTTGATCCTTTGGAATTTCTTCCAGTCCAGAAAAAGGTGCCTGATTAGTGATGTGTAAATCAGTCAGGTGAGAGTACTCCTCCAGCGTTGGTGCAAGCTGATAGTCCGGGAATGTGAAACAGTGATAAACCGGATCGTAGAACTGGATTAGTGTGGACAGGATTCCTTCGATTATGTGGACCCTTAATAAGGACAACAGTCCTCCATACTTGGCTCTGAAAGCCTCGTGGTTGGTGATCATTCTCGCCAAACCTCTCAAATCCTCTAACTTTGGAACGTTGAAGGTGTACTTATGAGTTTTCCTTCTATCGAAATCCATTAGCGCAATCTCCTTTCTCTCTGACATTTGCAATCATTGTCTTAGTTTAATTTGAAAAAAAGAGACTAGAAGAGAAGATTTTCTTTGTTTGAATGTTTTTTTAAATGAATGTATGAATGCAGCACACAAAAACATAGAAAAAAATATGGGGTCAAAGGGTCGGTGTCATGAAGTCAAGGCTCTACCCCCCCCCCCCCCAAAGGTTTATACTGGTGATTTTTTGTACCTGTTCGCAAAATCATTGACCCCTCTGGGATAACAACAGCAAGCGGATCGCCAGCGAGCTGATGTATCCTAGAGTGATCTTAGATGAAGGTAGTATCACGTGACAACTATTTCCGATAGCTTCCGCACTACAAAATGGCTTAAGTCTGCTAAAAACCTCAGCTTCTCAGATAACCCAGTCGACCACACTACTTTCAACAACCGAAGTCGTATAGGCAATGTATCTGCAAAGGAAGTCTCCACTGAGTTTGATGGTCGATCGGGGGCTCTTAATTGGAATTCACTCCCAGTAAGATTACCCATATTGCCATCACCTATCTTAGGTGTATACTTAATCTTTCCACATGCGGCATCACACGCATTCCCATTAGCAGAAAAATAAACACAGATATCATTTAGGAAAAGCAGTATATATATATATATAAATATATATTTGTCTTAATCATCTTAGACCTCTAGTCTTATGATCCTATACAGATAATGACTTCCCAGTCGAGTCGTCATTTCTGTGACATTTTGTGAACTCAGGGTTTTCACCGAAGATTGTAAAAAAGAGAAGACGGGCCCCACGGTGGGTGCCATTTTTTCTGTGGCGGCCACCGCCATGAAAATGACTTGTCCAAGGTTTTTATCCTAAATTGTAAGAAAGAAAGAAGAGCCCCACGGTGGGCGCCATTTTTTCTGTAGCGAGCAATTTTTGGACGTGGTTCTTAAGCACTGCCGCTCTGGGGTACTACATGTCGATTCATTTTTTATCCTATTGAAGCTGATGAAGGAAGGGAAATAGATGTCTCTAATTAACCCTGCTTGCATACTAAGTTTGAACAGCGGTCTGTTAGGTTACAAATGCTATGTGGAGGTGGGGCCTAATCTTTGGTTATTTTGCTAAGTATGACGGGATCATGCTATTGGTAGGATGTTAGGACTGATGCTTTTTGATTGATGTGTAAAGGTATGGGATTTTGGGTTTTTGATTAGTGTGCTCGCTAAGATTTTTCCAATCTTATGCCTACATATTCCCGTTTGACAAAACAGGGAAATCAGAGCAATCGTAGTTCCTCCTATTCTATGGGAGGAAAGGGATTGTTTTGGTGTCTTGTTCAAAGCCCAAGACGTGAAGCTGAAGGGTCTATTTGTATCTTGTTCGAAGCCCAAGATGTAAAGCTAAAGGGTTTTGACTTTAGAGAGAATTTGTCATCTCTAAAGGGGAGTTGTTGATGTTTGTATGCTATGAACAAGGCACAACTTTGATGCTAGGAGGTTGATTGACTCACTCGGGGTTTTCTTTATACAAAGCCTAAGAGGAGGCTATTGACCCAACAAGAGGGCGCTTTTATGTGTCTCGTACAAAGCACGAGAGGGAGGCTAAAAGGGTTGACTCAACAAGAGAGTCTTTTATATGTCTCGTATGAAGCCCGAGAGAGAGGCTAAAGGAGTTGACTCAACAAGAGAGTCTTTTATACTCAACAAGAGAGTGTTTTTGTATGTGTCTTGTACGAAGCCCAAGACGGAGGCTAAAAGGGATTGACTCAACAAGAGAGTCTTTTATACTCAACAAGAGAGTAATTTTTATCTCGTACGAAGCCCGAGATGGAGGCTGAAAATGGGTTTGACTCATAAAGAGAGTCTTTTATACTCAACAAGAGATTGATTTTTATCTCGTACGAAGCCCGAGATGGAGGCTAAAAGGGGTTTGACTCAACAAGAGAGTCTTTTATACTCAACAAGAGAGTTTTTTGGTATCTCGTACAAAGTCTGAGATGGAGGCTAAAAATGTTTGACTCAACAAGAGAGTCTTTTATACTCAACAAGAGAGTGTTTTTGTATCTTGTATGAAGCCCGAGATGGAGGCTGAAAGGTTAGCTCCGCTGGGGAGAATCATTGTACAAAGCCCAAGAGAAGGCTAACTTTCCCGAGGAAAGGATCATTTTACAAAGCCTAAGAGGAGGCTATCCGTTGGCGGTTGTTTCAATTTAGTGACAGGTCCAGTATGTTTGATAAAAGAGAAAATCAGTTCTTATGAAGGGAACGATTAAAGGTATTGTTGTGCTTTGGGATTGATCAGAGGATCAGGGATATTTCCTGTTCTTTAAGGAAATGGGGAATCCAAAAGGTATTGAGACTGTCCAAGTCTACTGGTGTTTTGAGAAATTGATTCTCAGATAGTGAATAATCTTTGTATAATGCCCAAGAGAAGGCTGGTACATTAAGGGATGAAGGTCAACCCATTAACTGGTCTGACATTTGACTCAGAAAGACAGCTCTAGCAAATTGATGACTAGGTTCTGTTCCTATACCTGTAGAGGTCTTTGGGTCCTTGTACTAAGCCCAAGAGAAGGCAGGAGAGCTTTTAAGAAGCCGAAGGGTCCTTGTACAATGCCCAAGAGGAGGCGGGGATGCTTTTAGGAAGCCTGTGGGTCCCCAAACCCCTAGAAGTTCAAGACATGCTATTCACAGAGAATAGATCAAGCCAGGAAAGTTCGAGAATTTGGAAGAAACTCAAGAGATGCCATTCACAGAGAAAATATCGTCTCTGGGGAGTTAGAGTTTCTTTGACAATGTCTAAGAGTGACAGTCTGAGAAAGGGTTCACCGAGAATGCTTCCTTTCACGTCTCCATATTGTTTAACCCCAAGAGGAGGGAAGGCTGTGTCTGGTAATCCTATAGGGATCTAGTTTTGTTTGTATTTAAGAGTGACCAACAAACAAGGCTTTACCTAGTGCTAGACGTAGTTGCCGGGGAAAACTCTAAATAATTGTACTAGTATTACACAATTGATATTTGACAGGTATATAAAAGTTTGTGAAGGAAGACTTACAGCGAGTAGCCCCACAGTACAGTTATATATATATATATATATATATATATATATATTTGAAAGCGGATAAAGAAAGCGGGTAAACACTTACTCGGTTGTAGAGCTTCCATGCTGTTTGGTTAGTTGTTCAAAAAAGAAAGCTTTGATAATAATATTATATTATAAATCAAAGGAGAAAGTGCTTTGAAAATAATTGTTGGGGCTTACAGCTCAAGGAGAGGCCCAAAGTTTTATCAGTGATTGCACTGTTGTTTTGAATTTGTACATGGTCTTATACAAGTGACTGAGGCCCAAAAGGTTTTCTGTACAAAGGGATGGGTCTTACACTCTCTCAAGAGGCCCAAAGGTTTATTTTTATACAAGTGGTGGGGCTTACAGCTCAAGGAGTGGCCCAGGGTTTTGTTTTGAAATGGTGATAACGCTGAGATTTTCTTTTAACGCAGAGGGACTTATACAATGTCTGAGGCCCAAAATTGTTTTGGTTAAAAGGGGATTGGGTCTTACACACTATTAGAGGCCCAATATGTTATTTTTGTACAAGTGGTGGGGCTTACAGCTCAAGGAGAGGCCCAAGGTTTTGTTAAAAAAGGCGACGATCGCGCCGTTGTTTTTGAAAATACAGTGGGACTTATACAATGACTGAGGCCCAAAAAGTTGTGTATTTACAAAGGGTTGGGTCTTACACTCTACCAAGAGGCCCAAAATTGTTTTAAAGAAAGAAATGAGGCTTATAACACGAGGGCAGACCCAGATAATTTTTTGTTTGAAAACGGTGATTATGCTGAGGTTTTTTGAAAACGCAGTGGGTCTTATACAATGACTGAGGCCCAAAATGTTTGGTTTTCAAAGGGGTTGGGCTTACACTCTATTAGAGGCCCAAAGTGTTTGAAAAAGTTTGATGAGGGTTGAATTAATCAAAAACCCTAATTTGTTTCAAAATGTATTTTAATTGAATAAAAAATTCAATTAAAATGATCAAAATTGTTAAACATGTGGAAAACAAATTGTGATCTTGGATTAATGTTTCAAAAATTAGGTTTTGATCCACAACATGTTTGGAAGTCACTAAAATTTGAAAAATCAAGAGGGAGAAAATATTTAAATGTCAAAAAACAATTAAAATATTAATTCTTTACAAAAATATCAAGTATATGAAATAAATAATATTTTTAGGATTTTTTGGGAAAATAAAATATTTCAACATTTTTGTGAATTATTAAAAAAAGAATCAACTCAAAATCATTAAAACTCAGAGAGAAATTAGTTTTTGAATCAATTAAACAAAATCACAAAATTCAAATATTCAAATTTTCAAAAAGGGCGCCAAGAACAAGGGCAAGAACACGCGCCACCCTCTGTTTCTGCAGATTTGCATTTTCTATCCAATCTCACTGAATACTTGATTATATCATGCAATCTACATATCAATCTACTCGTTTCAACCTCACGATCATGTCTATGGTCTTTAATTTCATTTATTTTAAGCATGGAATAAGAAATCAAAGAGAAACCTCAAGAACCCTAAATTTTGCATGAAGGTTCAGAAATTCCATACACGATTCAAACAAAGCAATTGATTGAGGGAAAACACTCTATGCATGATTATGAACATATGGCCAAATTATTGTGCAGCAAAAAATGCATAGATCATAGAGTTAGAAGAGCTCATACTTACCTCTTGCAGCTGGTGATCGTGTTTTGTGTTAGAGGTGTTACAGCTTGGTTCCAAGGATATGGACAACTTCCCTAGGTGCTATGGAGTGTGTCTGGATGCTTGGAGTGAATTGAATTGAGCTGGAACTTGATTTGGCACCTCAACTACAAATCTATCAAAGGCTTGAGCAGTTGGCTGGTGATTTTGAGAATCTGGTGTTCCAGATGTTGTGTGAGTGTTTGGAATTCTTCTATATGATGTTTATGAGGTGTGTGTGTGTGATTGGTTTGATTGGAATTGCTCTCAATCTCAAAACCCGATAGTGACTTGCTTTGGAAGGCAATTTTGGAGTGAAGAAGGAGATTTTGAGGAAAGCATCTATTTGATGGCTTTGGTGTACTCAAACTGATCACAATTGAGCTCTATTTATAGTAGAGCAAGTTTGTTTTGCAAGGAATAGTGAATGGCAACTGCTGCATAGGTTTGGCCAATGTTGAGCAATGGGAATCTAAGTCTCCTCTAGCCATTGACTAGAGGTTAGGGCACAGGCTGCTGGTCCCCTTGGTCTTGGATAAATCTTGACTGAATTCGGTTGGGAAGGGCTCAGTCCATGGCACCTTGGTGTATGCATTGAATGCTCCAATCCAAAATTGGAGTCTTGTCCCTCTTTTAGGGATTTTTAGGTTTGGCATGCTATTTTTGGTTCCAAAGACTTGGGAGGCTTGGGATCAGAGTTGGTTCCTCCTTGGTTCCCCCTTGAGGTGTTCAGATGGATAGAGTTGCTTGCCCTTTGCAAAATTTGGGCAAATCGAGCAAAACTCCAAAATCTGCCTTGCCATGACAGTTTTCAGCAAGGCATGTTGCCATTGTCATATCTCATGGCTCAAGTGTAATTTGATGGAGTTTTTGGCCATTTTGGAAAGCCCTTATATGATACAACAACTGTTTGATCATAATTGGTTTTGATACTTTTTGGATCCAAGTGAAAAATGCCCCTACATTTGGAAAAAAGTGAAGGCAGATTCTGACTTAGTGAAAATTTCACTAAGTGTTGGAAAAAATGACATTTCATGTTTTCATCCATTTTGATCATTCCATAACTCAAAATCCATGATGAATTGGAATGAGGTGTAGTTGAAGCTTTTGTAGAGGGACATGAGGGCTACAAATCCAGCTTTGGATGGGGGAAAATGGTCTTGTGGTTTAGGAGTTATGAGCCTCCAAAGTTGGTACCCTAGCCACTTTATTCCATAACTTAGAAAATTTTCTAAGTTTTTATGGTTACCCCTTTTACAAGTTATATCACTTTTCTTGATTTTTCTTGATGAATGATGATTCCAATCAAACATTAACATCATTTTAGGGTCAAAGAACCATAATTGTGAAAAATCTCAAAAAGTCAAAGTTGACTTTTGTGCACAGTTGACTTTTTGTCAGATGAATTCCAAACTGTGCGGTCCTCTATGGAATCAAGTCCTTGACCTAAATCAAACTTGATGGATTAATTTCATAGGTGTTATAGGGTGTATTGAATCATGTCCTAGGGTTTGGGAGCATATCCTGGTCAAAAGTCAAAGGCACATTTGACTTTTCTTGCGAAACCCTAACTGTGGTTCTGATGAATTTGAAACTTGTTGCTCAAGCTTCTTGGATTAATCCATTGTTGCAAATGGATCAATGTAGTGTTTTAGAGACCCTCAAATCATGTCTTGAGGTCTTGGCTCATGTGTTGTCCCAAAAGTCAACTTAGGGGTGAATTAGGTCAAGAAACCCTAATTTCTGATTTTTAGTGAATGCATCACCTGAGGCAAAATTGACTTGATGATTGGGTTCATGATGTCCATTGGGGCATCATAGGTTATGCTTTGAAGCATTGGCTCATTCCCAGAGGAAAATTTCCATCTGGAGGCCCTGGTCGACCAAAACCCTAATTTGGTGACACCGTCGATCTTGAGGCTGAATCCACTTGGAATGCTGCAACATTGTGCTTGATTCTTGAAGTGGGAGTCCTCTTGATCCTTTGTGGATGTTTGAGAGTTTAGACAAGTTGAAGATCATGTCATTCCTTGATTAATCCTTTGTCTAAAGCTCTGAGAGGGCCTGAAACCCTAATTTTGTTAGTAGTGAATGCTCACCCATCTTTGGGGAGACTGATGAGGCATGAAGGTTCCTCCATATTGTAATGATGATTTGCACCATGATGGGAAATCTTAGTGGTCAAAATTTGGGGTATGGCATTTACAACTTGAACAAAATCTGAACTATATCTCCTAAGCACCATCCTACTGATTTCTTTTTATCAGTTCACAAAACCTTTTGCCACAAGTCCCTTATACTTGGCGTGTTATCCCTCCATGTGGAATCCCAAGCATGACCTCTTTAAGCTCTCATTCTTTTGACTTACCAAAAGGTGTTTTGGGGACATGATATTGGATTAATGAAACAAAGTGTGCAGCACAAAGACTGTCCTATGATGCGCATAAGCGCATGATTCTCAATCCCAAGCTTTACTTCTTTTAACACTCTCTCTCATGACACAACAAAAGGAGTTTCAAGGATATATAAGGGATTGTGAATATGACAGATCTGCATCCTCTTTTCCACTGCTCTTGCTCATCCATGAAGCATGATTTTCTCCAAGGTTGACTAGAATCAACAATGTACAAAGGATACTTGGTCCAAGAGTGAATAAAGAGAAAATCCATAAGACAAAACCATTGTCTGTTAAGTCTTCCACGCCATTAACTAACATGCTCTCCTATAAAAGGAGACTCTTTCTCACTTGTTAGACACCAATAAACATCAACACAATCTCAAAAAACACATTAGAATACACGATTCTAAGCACTGAGCAGCTGGTGAGTTCATTTATTGGCAACTGAAAGAAGGGGAGGAGTAACTTTGCAAGCTGTTGGCATTAAGAGGAGGAGAAAAACTCAGTTCTTTAAGCTTTAAGACTCATACCTTTGAAGAGGCGGTGGACCCTCTCCACTAGGTAATCCTCTTTCTTTTTCACTCCATGCTGTTATCCTTTAAATGTCTTGCATTTTAGCCAGTTTTGGATGATATTGTGGATGATAATGCTAAGTTCATATGAGGCATTTTATACTGTCTGTTCTTGATCATGAATGTTCATGTTTCCATAACAAGTTTGAGTACTAGAAGTTATTGTCAAAAGTCTGCTTGAATGTGTGTTGATGATGAGTGTTTTGGCTCACTCTTTTCCCCATACCTTTGATTACATGGTCATGCCCAGGTTTTAGATAACTCTAATGCCATTATCATGTTCAGGGTTGTATGTTCATATGTTCAGTGTTGTTTGGTTTAAAATGTTGATGTTATGTTCACATGTTGTTTTCATGTTACTTTGAAATGATATCGTGAGCTTCAGTGTGAGTCTGTATTGGTATCCTGATGCATGATAATGAGCGAAAATGATGAATTTATATGAAACCTTTGCACTGCCAGTTTGGAATTTTGGAACATATGGTGTGCATATTGTCATGTTAAAGTTTAAAAACTTTAAGATATTCTCAAGATGCCTACTGTGTGTTAGTCTAGGACAAACAATATGAGGGTGCTGGTTGGATTTGTGTTAGAATGGTAAGTGTGTGATCTCATTTCTAAATGCACTTTTTCCAGGTCGTTTTTCACAATGGTCTTGTTTTTGTTTTAAGTTATGTAAAGTTCATTAGTGATCCTTGTTCTGAGTAGTATAAAGTGGCACTTTATTTCACTAAATTTGATGGAGATTTGAGGGAGATAATGTTTGGTTAAGGTGAGAAGGAATCGTGTGAGTGTTGCTGTTCTATTTTTCTTTTCACGATTCAACTCACGAGGCTTTATGCATGTTGCATGAAATGGCTTACGTGGCAGCAGGTAGATGGTTGGGATGTGATTTTTGTCTGGTATTAGTTTAAATAAGTATGGCCGGTTGAGACATAGTCCCCAAGCGTGCATTGTTTTTATGTTGTTTTCAAAGTTGTATTTTATTTTTCTCCTGATTGTTTAAGTATTATCAGGGGTGGTATATATATTGGATGTATAGCCACCCCAGTGGTAATGAAGCCGTGCTTGTAACCAAGGGGTCTGGGGTTCGAATTCCCTCGCCCCAGACACCCTTTTGCTTGTTTTCTTTTTTCCAGCCTTCTCTCTTTCCAAACTTTGGGCCTAGCAAAATTAATACTCACACCCCCAGTTTTCAAGCCCAAACGCACAACAAGTATAACTCAGTTCATACTTAAATTTCCAATACACCCCCTGTCTCATTTTGTTTTACTTTTTTTTTATTTTAATTTTCACTTTAATTTCAATTATTTAAATGTTTTCCTTAATCCAAAAACTTCCCAAAAAATGTCATATTAATATTTTGATGTTCAATTTTATTTTTTTCTAAATTTCATTTTATTTTCCACTTTAATATTATTATTTTGATGGACTTTTAGAACTTTGTTTCAATCCTAATTTTGAATTCATTTTCTCACCACTTTTGGGACAATTTTCTAAGTTGTTTCAAGATTATTTTCAAGAGTTTATTTTGAGTGTAATCATCAACGTTGTTGAAGAATTTTGAAGTAAGTCTTGTTTGAGTTTTGGTTAACACCTCATCACTATTGTCCATGGCTTGTGGCACCTCTTAGAATTTTCTTGCAAGATGACTTTGTGTTGATATGATTAGCCTCATTCTTAACTTCATAGTTCTTGAATACTTTGCCATACTTGTGTTCATTTACTCATATTTGTATTGAACTATTTCATTATCTCTTGCCATGCTCATACCTGGATGTATATATCATGCTTTGATGTTATTTACACTTAATTGTGTATCCCCTTGAGACCTTGAACGCATATTGTCCACTTAATTTTAATCCATGTTAACATTCTTGCTCATAAGATGTTATCTTCCCCCCTTCCAAAGGAAAGTCTCTCTATTGACCTCAAAGTCATAGATAGCTCATTATTCTCCCTTGACCTGATAGTCATAGGATTCCACCTTGGCCTCCTAAGAGCCACCTCCTAAATTTGACCTCATAGTCATAGGATCCCTCCTTGGCCTCCTAAGAGCCATTTCTCTCCTTGACCTCATAGTCATAAGATATTCTTTCCCTTGGCCTCATAGCCATTCAATCTTGCAACTTAGAATTAAGTTAGAGTTCTTAGACTCTATGTGAGACTCATCACCTTGAGTATTCACTTTACCCGATCACAACTTAGACTTAGAGAGTTTCTTAAACTCTACATGAGTTCATACTCATTCCCCCTTGGAACTTTGGCCACAATCAATGGTTCCTCACCCTTAGTTAGGTGAACTACGGTTGCTCTGATTCTTTAGTCAGGATACGTAGGCACAAGATGCGACGTCTTGGCGAGCATACTTAGTGTATATACCCCTAGGTCCTTACCTTTACCCTTAGCATATATCCCTTAGCAAGCAACATAACTTAACATAAATACTAACAAGAGGTTCCTGTAGAGTACTACAGATACTTAGGGTGCTAATAACTTTCCTTAGTATAACCAACCCCCGATCCCCAATCTCTTAGCTTTGTCTTCACATAGCGTAATTAGGGTTTTCTTCGATCTTTACCCTTTCCTTTGGATAAATGAAAGCTCGATGGTGAATTTCAAAGTTTTGTAATTCAAGTTAATTAATAGCTTGATATCCAATTCTTACCGCAACACAAAGTTATCTGGATCGACACACTGATGGATTATAAAGAGAGCTTTATAATCTTTCTTCTTTAATTCTTTGTGTGTAGCCTTTTCTTGATCCGTCATGTTCTCTGCAAGCGGTGCTACTCCTTCCTTCACAAGATCCCAAAGATCTTGATAACAGAAAACCACCTTAATCTGCTTGCACCAATTCTCATAATTATCTTTCTTGAGAATCGGAAGGCTCGCCGGAAAGTGCCTATTCGGATGATTCATCGCCATCACGATTTTCCTTCCTTGAATCGCAACCGGAGGTCTGATACCAGATGTTGGAATTAACCCAAAACCTTTTGAGAATTCCTATTCAATCTTGATCTCAAGATTGTTAACAATCACACACAATGGCAACGAAAAGAAAAATTGATAAAGAAAGAAAAGAAAAAGTAGCGTTGGAGAAGAAGATAAAAAACTGCAGAATTCTTTTTGCCCACAAACTGTGGAAACTTTCAATATTCATGTACAACTGCAAACTGTGAATTATCAAACTTGATTATTACAATGATAAGGGTTCCTCCCTATTTATATGAAATTCTGGTATCAGATGTGTGATGTTAAGTGTGATGTCACAACAACACAATCTGCTATATGAAACAAGGTAATAAAAACAGTCAATCAACACAATGAATTGTTCACCCAGTTCGGTCTAACTACCTACGTCTGGGGGCTACCAAGCTAGGGAGGAAATTCACTATTAGTAGTATTAAATTACAGACTCAACAATCCCAGTTGACAATCCACTAACTTAATCACTACCCAATGACACTTCTACCTAAGATACACTTAGATATGAGAAACCACTCACTCCCTCTAAATCACCACAGTGATACAATTCAAAGATTACAAAGTATAGAAGTCACACTTCCAAAACACAACTTGATCTTGCTTAAAAGCTTTGATCAAGAACAATTCACAACTCAAAATAATCACACCAATTCAAGCATCAATGATGAATGAAAGGTTTACAAAACACAGACGAAAACACACTTGACACTCGGTCTTTAATCTCTCGTCTTCGTATCATCCAAGTAGGGTTGTGGCTGCGTTAAATAGAAAACATCAGTTGGGCTTAGACTCCTTGAAAATCTCTGATTTGATTTGAAATTAAAACAAACTTTATTCTTCAAATCTTTTCATATCATTCAGCCCTAAAAACAACAACAAGATCTGCTCCATATCTGATTGCACGAGAAAATATTTTTACCAAGATATTCGCCTACAATCTCTCAATCAGATCTTTCAAAATAAACTGATACACGCAGCCCTAACAAAACACAACAGACTGATGTTCTGATGTTCTGTCAACTGATGTCAAGACATCATGTTTAACATCAGCACACAAAATTGCAACCCTAAATAACTTAACATAAATTGAATGTTAAGAACTCATGTCAAGACATCAGACAAATGACATCTTCAACAGCAACATTGTTTTACCAAAATTGCAGCCAATACAAGAACTAACATTATAGATTTAGGTTAACTTGTATCTCAAGCTAAAGCCCAAATTATAAAAGCCCAAAAATATCTAATCTAATATTTCTAAATCAAATCCGATCTTTCTAAATCAAATATAATCTTTCTAAAACAATGAATTACATATTTAACAGGTTTGGTTTCAATTTTCCATTTAAAAATTGTAAAACAAAGTTATTTTTAATAGGAAAAGTTTATATGTGTTTTTTTACTAGTTTGGCATGGATGTTGTTTCAAGTCCATGCTACAGGGTTTTGTTGTTTCTTAGGTTGATTGAGAACATAATCTGTTCAAGTGATTGGACAATTAAAGGTGTGTTGGATGACCAGTTTTCTTTCCATTTGTTTTTGTTTTTGTATAGGTAATCATGTTCATTTTTCTTCGACTTGCTCTCTCTAGATATTTGTTGTGTCTAAGAATTCAATGTAGCTCGAACAATTGATTTGGTTGGCATCAGTTTTATTTTTCTATTTGTTTTTTTGGCTTGGGTTTTTATCAGATTTGTTGTTTTAGTGCACTTAAGATGCTTTTAACTTTCGTTTCTTTTCTTATTAATTATAGTTTTTGGTTTGCTATTAAGTTTTTTTACCTCATCCTCACTAACTATTTATTTGATTATAGATCTTAACTAATGAAATATACTGTAAGAAGTTGTAATTTGATGTTATAATTGAAATTTAGCATTTAACTATGTTGAAGTAGCTAGTCGAAGTTCAAGAATCAACTATATTTGACGAAGTCGAATACAAAATATAATAATTTTGAAATGTAACTCGTAATTTTGTACTTTACATTTTGTACATTTTGGGCTTGGGTCAGTTTGTATAGTTTGGACATGGGCTTTAGTTGCCTATATAAAGAGCCTTGTATGATGTAAACATAAGAACTTCACTCAATACAAATTTACACAATTCAATTTTCTCTCTTCTTCTTCTTCTTATTATTTTTTCTTCTTCTATTTTCATCTTTCCTGAAAACCTTTTTGTTTCAACAAATTGGTATTAAAGAGGGCGATTGCGATTCAGAGAGAATCAGTAATGGTAAACAGATTAACAACATCAATGCATTTTTCAGCGAATCTACCAATTTTCAAAGGGGAGAACTATGAACGGTGGGTTGCGCAGATGAATGTGATCTTCAGATATCAAGATGTGGTTGAAATCGTGAATGATGGAGTACCGACATTGGAAGCGAATGCAGATGATGCTCAACAATTTGTGCATATGAAACGAATAAAGAAATATGGAAAAGGTCTATTCTTGATTCACCAGTGTGTGGATTTTAATGTGTTTAAGAAGATTATTGAAGAAGAAACAATGAAAAGAGCGCGAGACAAGTTGAAAAGCTTGTACGACAGAGATGAAAAGCTGAAGAGGGTGAAGTTGCAGACATTGAGAAAAAAATTTGAGATGACTCAAATGAAGGAAGATGAATCAATATCAGAATATCTTTCACGGGTGACGTTTCTAATGAACCAAATGAAGTCACGTGGTGAATCAATCAATGATTCGCAGAAGATTGAGAAAGTGTTGAGATCTCTGGCAGCAAAGTTTGATTATATCGTAGTGTCAATTGAAGAGTCCAAGAACCTAATTGAGATGAAGTTAGAAGAAGTTCAAGCTTCATTAGAGGCTCATGAGATTAGCCTGAAGAATAGGAACTCGGAAAGGGAGAAGGTGGATGAATAGGCACTACAAGCAAGATTCATCAAGAAATCTAGGAAAAAGAAAGGAAAAAATCTTGCAAATGATGAGAAATCAAGCAATAGCTCAAATAATCATTCTGATTTAATCAATAAAGACATGGGAAATAAGTATTATGGGAAGAAAGTTGACATGAAGGAGGTATAGTGTTACAAATGTATAGGATTTGGACACCATGCTCGAGACTATCGAAGATAGAAGAAAGCACGAGCAAAAGATAATGATGAAGTGCAGTATGCATATGCTGAAGATAATGATTCTGATGATGTGCTACTCATGGCCAACACTCATTCGAACATTGATGAAACCAACATGTGGTACATGGAATTAGGATGCAATAGTCACATGATTGGCAATAAAACCTGGTTCACCAAGCTATATGAATCAGTCGAGAAAGTGATGAAGTTTGCAAATGCCTAGCACGTCACATCAGGTGGAAAAAGAGATATTTATATTGTCAAGAAGGATGGTCGAAAAGCCAAAATCACTGATGTATTGTATTTACCATCAATGACAAGTAACTTGATAAATGTAGGTCAATTACTTGCAAAAGGGTACAACATGAAGATAGGAAAGAATCATATGAAAGTGTATCATAGTGATGGCAGGATGATTCTGAAGGTACCCTTGGTAGACAACAAGACCTTCAGAGTAGAGATAACCCAGTTGATCACAAGTGTCTTGCTTCGACTGCAGAAGAAGACAAAAACTGGCTATGACATCACATGTATTGACACCTAAACTTCAGAAGTTTAGGTATGCTAAACTAGAAGAATGTGGTGTATGGCTTATCTTAGGTGAAAGAACCAAGTCAGGTGTGTGAGGAATGTTGCAAAGCAAAGAAGGATAGGAAAGCTTTCAAGCATGACTTGCCAATGAGGTCGAAGGAAAAGCTAAATTTACTTCCCTCTAATGTGTTTGGATCATTTGAAGTGATGTCGAATGGAGGTAACTACTACTTCCTAACCTTTATAGATGAATTATGGATTTATCTTATTGAAAGGAAGAGTGAGGTATTCACATAGTTCAAGAAGTCCAAATTGCATGTCGAAAAGCAAAGTGGATACAAGTTGAAGAAATTGAGAACTGATGGCGGTGGTGAGTACACCTCTAGAGAATTTGCTAGATTTTGCAATGAGGAAGGTATAGAGAATGAAGTCATTTCACCCTATACACCTCAGCATAATGGCATAGATGAGAGGAAGAATCGAAGTATACTGAACATGACTAGGAGCATGTTGAAAGCTAAAGATATGCCAAAGAGATTTTGGGCTGAAGCATCTTTGACAGTAGTATACATTCTAAATAGACGTCCAACCAAGAAGATGGCCGAGAAGACTCCTTATAAGGCTTGGACAGGTGTGAAGCCGAATTTTAGTCATCTTAGAGTCTTTGGATCAATATGCTTCAGGCATGTATTTGAATAATTGAGGAAGAAAATAGATGATCAAAGTCAGACTATGGTGCTCATAGGTTATCATTCAACTGATGCATACAAGTTGTATTCATAAAATGATGATAAACTAGTGATCATTCAAGATATTCTAGTGGATGAAAGCAAAGGGTGGGATTGGAGTCAAGGGTTAGCTCGATAGGAGTCAGATACAATTACAACCGTGTTTGAATAAGATTAACAAACTCAAAACACAACAAATCAAAATGAAGTATAACCTCGCAGAATGTTAGAAGATCGACTAGAGCAAGAACTGAGTCGACAAGGCTAGTTGTATATGAGAGATTTCTAGATCAAGCAGCCGATTTAGATGGTGACTTAATAGAAGAAGCAATGGTGATGGATGAAGCAGAACCATAGGGTCAAATACAAAAGTTGTATTTTGATACGATACATAAAAATTTCACACAAATCAAGCAATCATATATAAATATCATCGTAAAACATATATTAAATTCGTGAATTATATCACAAATATCTTAAATATATATACAAATATATGATAAACAAAGGTATATCTACCTTTGGTGTTGGTGAGAGGGTAAGGAACCCTCTTCACACTGCTGCCTAGCCCACCCTATTGTAAGGAATTCCCCCTACCTTATCGATTGATCTTTCAAGGTCTTGATGTTCCTCCCTCTCCAAATAGATGCCTCACGATCGCTCCCAAAATGGTCTCCCCGGACTCATATGCGCCGTTTAGTGATATGTCTCAAACCTTAGTTTTGCCCTCACTCTCACAGTCTCCCTTAGGATATATAATGTTTAATCCACTGTAAGATTAATTCCCAAATATTTAGTCCCAAATGAAATATTTATTTAATTTATAAATAAAATAAAATAAATCTTAAATTAAATAATTATTCAATTAAGCGTCCCACCTTTAATATTTAAACAAAATATTTATTTGATTTTACAAGGAAAGTATATTTTTAACATAAGGTGTCACACTATATTTAAATAATTAAATTATTATTATTATAAACCTCAAATAATTAAATAAAATTTACCTCTCTCACCCAAATATTTCTATAATTATTAAAATACCCTCAAATACTCTAAAACATCATAAAACACCAAAAAACACACCAACATCACATAAATAAATTATCAAATAATTTATAAAAATGCTATAATTAGATATAAACAATTAAATAAGTTAGGGGAGTTACAACTCTCCTCCACTTAAAAAGATTTTCTCCCTCGAAAATTACCTGGCGAAAACAACTCTGGATAGGATTCCTTCATCCCGCTTTTCAGCTCCTAAGTCATGCTACCTCCAGCAGATCCTCCCTAAATAACCTTCACTAGAGTAATCTCTTTGCCTCACAGCTATTTAACCTCTCGATCTGCGATTCGAACAGGAGCTGCTTCAATAGTCAGGTTTTCACGAACTTGCACATTGTCTATCTGGATTACGTATGAAGAACCATGAACATACTTCCGAAGCTGTGACACATGGAAAACATCATGCAGATTAGAAAGAGATGTGGGTAGTGACACACGGTAAGCAACAAATCCAATCTTCTAGGTAATCTGATAGGGTCCAATAAAGCGAGGAGTCAGATTCTTAGACTTCAGAGCATGTCCCACACTGGTCATATGAGTGACTCTCAGAAAAACATGATCACCTTCTCGAAACTCTAGATCCTTCCTTCTCTTATCATGAAGCTCTTCTGTATGCTTTGTGAAGCCTTCATCTTCTTTGAATCATTTTAATTTTCTCGGTAGTCTATTGAATAATTTCAGGTCCGAGTACATCACTCTCTTCATATTCGTACCAACATAGAGGAGTCCTGCATCTTCTGCCATATAAGTAAACTCGATTAATGGTATATAGTTGTCCCAAACACATATTTGTTCCAAAGCACATGTCCTTAATAAGTCCTCAAGAGACTGGACGGTCCTCTTAGTCTGTCCATCTGTCTGAGGGTGATAAGTAGAACTCAACCTCAGCCTAGTACCAAAATCTTCCTGGAAACTCCCCCAAAATCTGAGTATAAACCTCAGAAACTATACGCGAAGGGATGCCATGCAACTTCACAATATTATCAATATAGATCTCAGCCAACCTCTGTAATAAAAAACTGATCTTAATCGCTATGAAGTGAGCCGATTTAGTCATCTTGTCAATACTCACCCAAATAGTACCACTTCCCTTCGGGGTATTCGGCAAACCAGTCACAAAGTCCATTGAGATGATGTTCCACTTCCATTCATGAATCTCTAATGGATGCATTAGTTCAGACATCTTTTGATACTTTACCTTAGAATTCTAACAAATTAAACAAGAATAAACAAACTGTGCAATGTACCTCTTCATTCTTGGACACCAAAACATTTTCTTCAGATCCTGATACATTTTGGTAGCTCTAGGATGAATGCTTAAACTGCTCTGATGACTCTCCTCTAAAATCATTTTCTTAAGTTCTGGTATATCAGGTATACAAACTCTGTCCCGAAACTTTAGAATTCGGTCTCCATCAATTCAAAAGTATTCATCATTACTCTATTAAACTAATGCTAAGTGGTTAACCAATGTCACATCCAATTTCTGCTTCTCTCTAATCTCATCAAGAAAACTACTAGCTAACTTCAGCATACCCAACATCACACTATCTAGAGTCACCTTACATACTAAACTCAAGTCTCTGAATTGTTCAGTCAAATCCAACTCCCTAACCATTAAAGCTGACATGTGCAAAGACTTTCGACTCAAAGCATATGCTACCACATTGGATTTACCAGGACGGTAATTCAAACCAAAGTCGTAGTCCTTCAAAAAATCTAACCATCTCCTCTGTCTCATGTTAATTCCTTCTGATCTAAGAGGTATTTCAAACTCTTATGGTCGCTAAATACTTCAAATTTGGAACCATAAAGATAGTGTCTCCAAATCTTAAGAACAAATACTACCACAGCCAGTTCTAAGTCGTGAGTAGGGTAGTTCCTTTCATGCACCTTCAAATGTCGAGAAGCTTATGCAACCACTTGTCAATACTACATAAGTACTCCACCTAAACCCATCTTATATGAATCACAATACACAACAAAAGGTTCAGTCGGATTTGGTAGAATCAAAACTAGTGCAGCTGTCAACTTCTTTTTTAGTGCTTGGAAGCTCTCTTCACACTGTAGATCCCATACAAAATCTTGACTCTTTCTAGTCAACTGAGTTAAAGGTAAGGCCAATTTTGAGAAACCCTCAATAAACCTCTGATAGTAACCACCTAGTCCAAGGAAACTCCTGATATCAGTAACTCTCTTTGGGGTTTCCCACTGTAACACTGCATCTACCTTTGAAGGATCCACCGCTATACCGCCACTGGAAATTACATGCCTCAGAAAACTGACTTCACGCAACTAAAACTCATATTTAGATAGCTTGGCATATAATTTCTTCTCTTTTAAAACTTGAAGCACAATACAGAGGTGTTATGCATGCTCTTCATCTAATTTGGAATAGATAAGTATGTCATTATATCCAAATACGGTTGAAATGTTGTGTTCATATACTCCATGAATACACGGGGTGCATTAGAAACTCTTAACGACATTACCGAGTACTCATAGTGACCGCACCTAGTTCTAAAATCAATTTTGGCAATATCTTTGTTCTTCACTCTAATCTGATGGTACCCCGATCTCAAGTCTATCTTGCTGAATACACATGCTTCAACCAGCTGGTCCATAAGATCATCAATTATGGATGAGGATATTTATTTTTTATAGTAACCTTGTTGAGATGACGGTAATCTATACACAATCTCATACCGCCATCCTTCTTTTTCACTAATAACACCAAAGCTCCCCAAGGTGGCACACTTGGTCTGATAAAATTCTTATCAACTAGGTCTTCTAATTGCTTCTTCAACTCACCCAAATTTGCTAGAGACATTCTGTACGACGCCATAGATATAGGTCTAGTACCAGGTACTAACTCAATACTGAATTCAACTTCTCTTTCTGGTGAAAGATCAATAATATCGTCTGGAAATACATCTGGAAATTAACACACTACTGGTAGCTCATCAATTATTGCTTTACTCTCTAACTTCAAAGATGCAAAAATTGCGAATACTTGGGCTTCATCTTTCATTAGCTCTTCCAATTGATTAGCAGATATGAACTTGGAAACTTCCTCTTCCACATACTCAAGAAACATCACAGTCTTGTCATAACAGTACACTTCCTCCCCCACTTTGACTCTTCCCATTGTTATTATTATTCTTCTGCTGAAATTTCTGTTTGCCCTTACCATCTGGAACTACATAAGGTTTGCTGCGATTCTGGTTACTATTCTTCTTATCACTGACACTTTTGTAATAAGAAAATCTTGCACGACTGTCCTCATCATAAATACGACACTTATTAACCAGAACTGGAAATTGACGGATCTCTTGATAACCAATAAACTGCTTAATCTCTGGGCGAAGTCTACTCTCAAACTTAATGTGTTTGGATTCTTCAGCATCAACAGCGTTGTAGTGTGGACAAAATCTGACTAGTTCTTCAAATTTTGCAGCATAGTCTGCCACTGACATATTCCCCTGGCTTAGATTCAGAAACTCAATTTCCTTCTTGTTGCAGACATCTGCATGAAAGTATTTCTCCAAGAATGCTGTTCTAAATACAACCCAAGTTACCATGGTACCTGCAACCTAAAATCTCTATCGTGCATTATCCCACTTGTACTTTGTTTCCTCAGACAACATTTGAGTCCCATTGAGAACCCGTTGAGCATCAGGACAGGCCATAACTCTGAATATCTTCTCAATCTCGTGCAACCAAGCATGCGCACCCGTTGGGTCATACCTCCCTTTGAAGGTTAGTGGATTATTCCTCTGGAATATGCTTAGCCCACAACCTTCACCACTTTCAGCCTAATTGTTCTGTTGAGCCTGCAAAGCCCGTTGTGTCTGACCCATCACTTGAGCCATAGCCTGAAGAGCATCAACGATAACACAGTCATTTTTCCAGTCATTTCTCTGATAATTGCAACCAATGCTTATAAGAGAGATATTGTATCGCCATTGTTCAAACACTTATCGCACACTAAGAAATAAAATAATTAGCAAAACCTGGCTGGTTGGACCGACCTGCTCTGATACCACTATGTAATAATCTAATCCCCGAATAATAGATTTTAAATAAAAATAACAGGAAAAGGATGTAACTCCATCATAAATACTTCATAAATCACAAAACTACAGATGTTGCACAACGAAAATTTATTTAGAAACACCATAATACATGTCTGAATGTAACTAAATCAATACATCATAATCAAAATCTCATAATAGTTTATTATAAACAAATCAAAGTAATGCAAACGGACGCCATTATCCCTCGGTGTTACTGAGCAGAGTATTCTTATTTGAAAATTAGAATATACGGAAGATATATATATGCTGAGAGGCAACAACCATCTCACCGCAACAACGAACCTTACTCATGCTAATCACCTGGGCAAAACACACCACAAACGCAAGCAAACAAGAAAGGGGTGAGAATTTACTTACATATAGTAATGGTGAAAGTTTCAGCAAAAGTATGATAATCGAGAAACAATAATTCACTCAAAACATAAATGATAATCACACAATCACAAACACAAAACACAACATCGAAACAACCATTCATCACAAGACACATAAATGTATGCAAGACTAATGTTCACCAACTCCATCACCTAAATGCATGTGGTACTAAAGTTTTGTGAACATCAGAGGTATGTTACTAATATCGTCCACCGTCGTAAAAAGTCTCCGGCCCCTTAAATAAACTGACGATCCCCACCATAGGATCTGAGACATACCTCCAGTCCCTCAAATAGACTAACGATACCCACCATAGGATCTGAGGCCACCCAAAAATAGACTTAAGTCTCAGCTAACTCCAAAATAGTATGAATGCATGACATGTTATAAGGATTCAAACCGACATCCACAGAAAATCACCCAAACATCATCAAAGGTTGTATATTCACCAAAAATTGATATTTCATCATTATCATCATAATAGGTTCCAAGTATGAACCCAAATGCTAGTCATAGTCATCTAGAATAACATCGTAACATCGTTAATTCTTCAAAAGGATTTAATTAAATTAAATATAAGGCTTATACTTAATTTAATTTTATTACGAAAAATTTAAAGTTATCAAAACTAACAACAATAATTTTCCAACAAAAAGACTTATTTCAACTAAGAGCAAATATTTTGTTAGTTTTAGCTTTATATATAAAAACTATTATTATTCACCCGAAAGAGTAAACAAAACTCTGAAATTTATTATAATCAAAAGGTTAATCCTTATAGCATTGCCAGAGGTCTTTAAATACATAAAACAAAGAAAATATAATGAGTCTTATGGACTTTTAATCCTAAACAAAATAAATTAATAAAACAAATAAAACATAAATTGCTAAAATTTCAAAAAATAAGAAAACGTTGTTTTCGGAACTCAAACGAGCTTAAATGGCTTAAAAACGAATAATCACTACTTAGCAGTGAGTTTGATTCCTGGGAAGTTTCTCTTTCTGAAAAGATATAATAGAGTTATTCTGACATCGGACACCAAATTTACGGAAAATTTTGTTGGACTACTCTGAAGCGCGACTTCGAGAAATTTTACAAAAAAACAGGGTTCATAATTTTTATTTGGGAAAAAAAATTTATTAAGTTTTTTATATACCATGTGGTATTTGGATCAAACTCTAGTGTCGACAAAGGTAGTTTCATGGTTCGAAAGAAGGTTTAGTATATGAAGTCGAAGTCTGTTCACATGTTGATCTTGTATGTTGTAGTTGAAGTCTGTTCGAGTATACTGTCAAAATATATTAACCTGTAATTTAAGTTAGTATGTAAAATTGGGTCTTGCTTGTAAGCCAAATTATTTAAGTTAGATTGTTCCCTAATTTAGCTTGTGTAGTGGGTCTGTGTGTAAAAACTCATTAGGTTAGTATGTTAGTTTTCTTATAAATAGCATGCTAGTCTCTCATCTTTGTAAGGATGGTGCAAATCCTAATTAGGGTGAGAGAGGTTAATTGTTGGTATTCACTTGTAATCTTTGAACCTTTATTGAGAAAGTGAATAGTTGTTGTGAAAAACGATACCAGAATAACAAAGTATATTTGGTTTCTTCAACACCAAGAAATCCACAAGGGTAGAAAAGAAGGAAAAACTTGAACAAACACACGAAACCCTATTAGGGTTCACAAAGTAAGAGAAAAGAGGAAGAAGAATCGAGAATTGATTAAATCTATTTTACTATTCACTTTCTCAATAGGGTTCAAAGATTACAAGTGAATACCAACAATTAACCTCTCTCAACCTAATAAGGATTTGCCACACAAATTTGGTTATAAACTGCTATTCTTTCCTTTCTCTTTCAAACAAGATTACAAGTATACAAGAATAACAAAATAACCTCTCTCACTTGAATTAGGATTTTATCTTCCTATTTTTCCTTATACAAGATGAGAGACTAGCATGCTATTTATAAGAAAACTAACACACTAACCTAATGGGCTTTTTAACAATTACCCATTACAAGCTAACTTAGGGTACAAGCTAACTTAAACAATTGGACTTACAAGCAAGACCCAATTCAATATGCTAACAAACCTATCAATATTGACTAATGCATGTTAGAACAAACTTCGACTACGACACGCATTACTCCGACATAACACATGCGAACAAACTTTGACCTCATGCTTAATTCCCGTCGAACTAGAAGCTACCCTTCGAACATACTAGAGTTCGATCCAATATCTCACAAATCTCCACCTTGAAACAAACTCTATAACATCAAGGAACAAACAAGCTTTCTTCAAGCAGCTTTATCAACTGCATACAGTGGAAAAACTTGCAACTAGGCAATGTCTTTTCAGTTTTCGTTAACGCAGCGTTCATGGATGCCGCTCCCTTCAACGGTTCCAAACAACCCTGCTGAACCAGTAGGGCTTTCATTTTCAAGCACCACAGACCGAAATCGTTCACACCAGTGAACTTTTCAATCTCATACTTTGTTGAAGGCATCTTCTCCATGCTCACCATACCAATTTGTTGTGAATTAGAATACCGGAATAACAAAGTATTGAAATTCTGGTATAACAGATCCCAGATGTCCTACATGATGTCGAGACATCTGGTTTGACATAAACATCAAGGCAATTATAGACAGTTAAATAAGTTACCGAAAAGAAAAGTGCACACAGAATTCGTTCACCCAGTTCGGTCTAACAACCTACATCTGGGGGCATACCAAGCCAGGAAGGAAGTCCACTATTAGCAGTATTAAATAACAGACTTAACAATACCAGTTGATAATCTACTCACTTAATCCCTACCCAATGACCCTTCTACCTAAGTTCTCCCTAGGTAAGAGACTCCATCTCACTTCCAATCATCACAATGATGTCTAGCAGTCAACATCTTAGTCACTGCATCAACAGCTTGATTTCCAACAACTCTCCAAACACATAAAAATAGAAGACACACTCCTATAAAAATACCTAGACATGACCCTCATGACTAAGAACAATGCTTAGAGTTGCTTAACAGCTTCCTCTAAGAACAATACATCTCTTACCTACAGGCTTTGAGATAAACATGATGACCATCCCACAAACTGGGTGGTTCATCAACCAACACAGCCCTTATAATTTACATGATGGCTGGCATCTTAAAACTAGGTTACAATGCTTCTATTTATAACCTATTTCCCAACTGGATTTGGGCCTTCAAATCACAACAAATCAGCCGCTACAAATCTGCAAAAGATTATGCTACTAAATAGATCTTCAATCAAATCTTCAATTAAATCTAATTATTCTCCATATCTTTTTGCATGAAAATAGTAACAAAATCTGCTTAATATAAGATTGCAACAGAATATATTTGTCCCATGATATTCACCTGCAATCTCTCCACCAAATCTTCTCAAAACACACTTAAACAAATGCAGCCCTAACAAAACACATCAGACTGATGTTCTGATGTTTTGTCAACTGATGTCAAGACATCAGGATTAACATCAGCTCCCTTCTGAACTCATACAAAACTGCAACCCTTCTGAACTTAACATCAACTCAATGTTAAGAACTCATGTTAAGACATCAGACATATGACATCATTAACAACACCATTGTTTTACCAAAATTCCAGCCAATACAAGAACTAACAATCTCCCCCTTTGGCTACTTTTGGCTAAAACAATCTCAGCCTACACCAGAGATACCAGCCGCGGAAAAACACCATACAAACTAACATCAGCACACAACTAGCAGCAGCAACTCCCCCTCAAAACTGCAACCAGCAAAACAACTGCACAAACTACACACTCCCCCTCAAGCCTAGAACCACAACAGACAACTAGGCAACACCTAGGCTAACTCTCCCCTTTTTAGCCACAATTGGAAAAACTCTGAATCTGCCAACCAACATACTCAGAACAAAATCCATATTCAGCAGCTACTACTATATATTCTCTTCCCCTTTTTGGCCAAAAATTGACAACATTGGTGTAAATGTATACTTCTGATTCAATCCATTGACACACAAATCTATAGAACCAGGTCTAAACTGTCAAGTACACCATGAACTTCACCAGTAACACAATGTCATGACATCTTGTCTGACATTACAATCTGGATAAACCACTTTTTCCACAAAAGATCAACTCTTCCTATCTAAGATAACCAGTGCTCCTTTGCAAGAAGAACACCTTAAATGAATGGAAAACATAAGACTCATCTTCATGTCTTCAAGAGCGCACCCTTTGTTCAACACACCTGTTGAACGCATTCACAAAATGCTTAATCCTCAAACAATCCAAGTACCACACTAGTACAGACAGAAGTTCTCCCCTTATATTTCACAACTGATGCTCCTTGACCAGTACATCATAGCGTTTGGAAAGTCCAGACACAGTCTTCATCCATCCAGTCAGGAATGCTTCACACAATCATCCACAAGTTCTGAAGCACACTCACAATGCCTTCCACTGAACTCTAAGTAAACTCCTCTTACTTAGAATTAATAACACACATCAAGACAAGTGTGACATCTCCCATCAACAAAGACCCTCACAAAGTTTTTCTAAATCTGCATAAAATTCTCTTTAGACTTCTTCTCAGAAGCATGTGCGCACATGATACAAACAATTAGCTTCACATGGCTAGAACCATTCATGTCCACACCAACATGCCATCCAACAGCCTAATGTCATAACATGTTATCTGACATTATCTCCTCATAAGAGGCAACCAATCTCCACAAGCTTGATCAGCATGCAAGCTTCACAATATATGCACCTTTGCTGCAGAATCCATAGACAAGTACTCCCCTGTCATGGTTAACTAATGCTCTAGATGGAGATGAACATTTGAGCACACTTGCAGAGCACATTCACACACTTTACTTTCACTTTTGGAGAACACAACCAAGTATCCTGACTTGTTTGGCACTGCTCACAGACTCCACAAATTCTCTGCTTTACTGAGATCTAATCTCTTCAAGAGATACTTGTAGCAGAAGATGGAACAACTCTCTAAAAAAATGTTCTGATCAGATCACATCACAATCCCTCTACCATTACATCCACCAGTAGTTGTTGATACTAGTGAAGTCTTCAAAATTAGTAGTCATGCTTTGCCAGAACAAACTACTAAAAACAAGACCAGAATCTCCACATTCTAATTCATATAGTCAGAAACATCTCTTCTGACAAAAATGCTTGAGCATCCAACTCCACACGCACACTCTCAATCATCTTCCAAATATAACCATCAGCAATCATGATGTTACAACATCACCATTCAACAACATCTTTTGGGGACATCAGCTTCTCATTACCATTCAGATGACTTATTTCGTATAGAAGTCCTTCAAGAAGCTCCCAATAAAACACAGTCAGAGCAGCTTATTTAGGTTAACATACACACCTGAATACCATGAGCTCGCACACCCTCTCTGAAGCAAAGAGTTCAGACTGCAAATTATTATACTCACATGATTCCCTCTTGGTTTGTTATCTTCACATGCTCCAAAACTCCACATCTTGCTAGGCTGATCAACTACTCTCTAGCATGACTTGACAATAGGGCTATGTCCCCTTCACATGCTTTTCTTCTGCCTTTAGCGATACACATCCAATCATCTATCTTTGACATTTGGATCAATTGATGAATATCCACATTCAGACTTTCAAGCAATCAATACCTGATCTACTTCAGTCTTCTCTACATTCTCCTTCTAAAGCAGACCTTCTACTTCATCATTCTCCCGTATGATTAGGTAGATTCTCTTTAGATACAATGTAGGTAATCATCCCAGATAATGTCCTATCACAAGATAGAACATCTTCCACACACCAAAACATCAACACCATGATTCTTGATATGCTCCACCAACTAGACTTACTCTATCATAGTAATCCAGAGAAATAGACTCTCACCCACCTTCAAGAAAAATAATCTCCTTGAGTCTTTAACTCATCACCCTTCTGCCCAAGAGTAACTTGTTCCAAGACAATCCTCAATAATCACCAGGTGCCACACTCTGATTATCTTGATTCTTCGAATTCACTTCTGAGATCAACCAAATGCCACAGTTTGATCACCTCAAGCATGAATTCTCATATGAAAACAGCCAAATGCCACATTTTGACCTTTTTCACGTTTGTCAGAACTCTCACAAAGATATCCTGATCCACTAAGGAAACCAGATCTTCAAGTCACAAGTTCTAATTGCTCAATAGCAAACACACTTAGACTCCTTAAGCCATGGTCATGTAACATCTTCTTCTTCCTGCAGCTCCTGCAAACTGCCATGAGAACGATCTTTTTGAAGCATCCTATTGTTCATTCCTGTAGGTCACCCTATCAAAAGCTGATGTGCGACATCACCAGTTGAGACATCTGATGTTAAGCTAGATGTCAGAACATTATGTCACCCAATTATTGAATTCAGCTCTACCTTCTGCCACTCAGAAGAACCTCCTCCCTTTGCAGAAACAAATTTCCATGCTCTCATAGACTTGATTCAACAATCAAGTTTGAGTAGACAACCTCCATCCTGCTTAGAAACTCCAAAGACTTCAAACCTACCACATCTGAATCTTCAGAAAATAAGTAGTCCAAGACTACCTCATAGCAATACTAAAGAAGGTCACTTCCCTTAGTAGAGCCTTCAGTAGAAAGCCAGAGATAACTGCCACTTATCCTTGACCTTTACAACCAGAGCAAACACCATGCTCCAAACCACTTAGATCAGAAATAAACTGATCCAAGCTGAAACCAACAAGATTATGATGTCTTCATAGTCTTCTGTCTTCATCTTCAACAGCACCACCATCTAGACAAGTCATTCACAATACTTTCTAGGACCAGATGCTAAGCAATAATCCCAGGTCAACACCTAGGTGACTTGTGAGCGAATGTAGAACCCCTCCCATGATTCTCCAAACCTCTGATGAAAAGATGTTAAAACAATTGAGAGAACATCCTTAATCTTATCTTTCAAGGATAATCAATTAAATACTTGTGAATATCACAAATAGCAATTGATCTTAAATCCCTGTGGTTTAACCCTTCTTCAGATTCTAGCATCTTCTGAATCTTCTTCATGACAACCATTATGACAACCATTCATACCACAAAAGCCTTCCAGGTTAGGTCAGTGTCTTGATCTTTCACTCCACCCTGAGCAAAGAACTGAAGTGATGTTTCAACATCAGTTCCGACATCAGTCTAAATCACATTAAACATCTACTAGGATTTGGAGACTACAACCATAGTAATCCACACATATCTCTTGCAGCGAACACACGAGAACATATCAACATCTGATCAACTTCCAAGATCAGACCAACAAAACTGCAGTAACTTGTATAACACGCTCTTCCAGAAGCTTCTTCTTATAAGCACAAGGTTCAGACCTCTTGTCTAACTTAAGAGTGATGACATACCATAGACATTCTGCTACTTCCAATCCTTCAAGCCACAAAATTGAAAGAGCTCATGCATACACCAATTGACCACAGGTTGATTTACACTGCTACTGCACACAAACTCTTGGATGCATTTTCCCTATAAAATTGTCCTCAAACATTTTAGCTTAAACAGGGATCATCTCCTTCTCTTCTGCTATCAAGATTACTACCTTTTCTTTAACCAGCTCCAGCTGAGATGCTATGACATTATGAATAGCATCTCAAAAATTATTCTACTTCACAGCTTCAGTGATCCTTCAAAACAGCTACAATCTAATAGGACTTTGACTCAACATTTACCATAAACTGCTGATGTGTAGCGCGATGTCGAGACATTATGATTGACATATCAAGCTCAGCTTCTTTCTTGATGAAACTTCCTCCAGTTCATGATTTTGAAAATCAGAAACATGTATCTTTACAAGAGAATTCATCTTCAGATAAACCAGAACTACATTGAACACCATAAATACGCTTAAGAGATAACTTATCAAGATCTTCACTCCCGCATGAAAGATTTGACAGTGATACTCTTTTGCTTTGGCTCCACCCTCTTCTTTCATCATCAAGAAAATTGAGAAGGAAGGAATCAGTGTTCTGGACAGATTGGTCTTCAATACCTAATTTGAAATATATTCTTCTGCTGAGGAGACCAAACTCTAAAGTCTTTCCAAGAAAATACCTTCCTAAAGTCTCACCACCAGAGACACAAGAAACAACCAGGATTACATCAGATACCATGCAGCGGAACACACAACAACTCCTCAACACCCTTCAGGCACTACTCAATAATTCTTGCACACCAAAAAGGTTTGAAAATAAATCAAACTCACAATAGCAGTTCTCCACCAAAGTTATACACCAAGTCCATAACTCAGCAAAACTATCTTCCTTGCTCATGAACCAGAAAGTATCTTCCCTAGATCTCATCCAGAAACAAACAGAATGCCTGCTCTGATACCAATTGATATTCTGGTATAACAGATCCCAAATGTCCTACATAATGTCGAGACAGCTGGTCTGACATAAATAGCAAGGCAATTATAGACAGTTAAATAAGTTGCTGAAAAGAAAAGTGCACACAGAATTTGTTCACCCAGTTCAGTCTAACAACCTACATCTGGGGGCATATACCAAGCCAGGAAGGAAGTCCACTATTAGCAGTATTAAATAACAGACTCAACAATACCAGTTGATAATCTACTCACTTAATCCCTACCTAATGACCCTTCTACCTAAGTTCTCCCTAGGTAAGAGACTCCATCTCACTTCCAATCATCGCAATGATGTCTAGCAGTCAACATCTCAGTCACTGCATCAACAACTTGATTTCCAACAACTCTTCAAACACATAAAAATAGAAGACACACTCCTATAATAATACCTAGACATGACCCTCATGACTAAGAACAATGCTTAAAGTTGCTTAACAACTTCCTCTAAGAACAATACATCTCTTACCTACAGGCTTAGAGATAAACATGATGACCATCCCACAAACTGGGTGGTTCATCAACCAACACAGCCCTTATAATTTACATGATGGTTGGCCTCTTAAAACTAGGTTACAATGCTTCTATTTATAACCTATTTCCCAACTGGATTGGGGCCTTCAAATCACAACAAATCAACCGCTACAAATCTGCAAAAGATTCTGCTACTAAATAGATCTTCAATCAAATCTTCAATTAAATCTAATTATTCTCCATATCTTTTTGCATGAAAATAGTAACAAAATCTGCTCAATATAAGATTGCAACAGAATATATTTGTCCCAAGATATTCGCCTGCAATCTCTCCACTGGATCTTCTCAAAACACACTTAAACAAATGCAGCCCTAACAAAACATATCAGACTGATGTTCTGTCAATTGATGTCAAGACATCAGGTTTAACATCAGCTCCCTTCTGAACTCATACAAAACTGCAACCCTACTGAACTTAGCATCAACTCAATGTTAAGAACTCATGTTAAGACATCAGACATATGACATCATTAACAACACCATTGTTTTACCAAAATTTGAGCCAATACAAGATCTAACAAGTATATTTGGTTTCTTCAAAACCAAGAAATCCACAAGGGTAGAAAAGAAGGAAAAACTTGAACAAACACACGAAACCCTATTAGGGTTCACAAAGGAAGAGAGTAGAGGAAGAAGAATAGAGAATTGGTTAAATCAATTTTACTATTCACTTTCTCAATAGGGTTCAAAGATTACAAGTGAATACCAATAATTAACCTCTCTCAACCTAATAAGGATTTGCCTCACAAATTTGGTTATAAACTTCTATTCTTTCCTTTCTCTTTCAAACAAGATTACAAGTATACAAGCATAACAAAATAACCTCTCTCACTTGAATTAGGATTTTATCTTCCTATTTTTCCTTATACAAGATGAGAGACTAGCATGTTATTTATAAGAAAACTAACACACTAACCTAATGGGCTTTTTAACAATTACCCATTACAAGCTAACTTAAAAAATTGGGCTTACAAGCAAGACCCAATTCAATATGCTAACAAACCTATCAATATTAACTAATGCATGTTAGAACAAACTTCGACTACAACACGCATTACTCCGACATAACACATGCGAACAAACTTTGACCTCATGCTTAATTCCTGTCGAACTAGAAGCTACCCTTCGACCATACTAGAGTTCGATCCAATATCTCACAAATCTCCACCTAGGAACAAACTCTATAACATCAAGGAACAAACTAGCTTTCTTCATGCAACTTTATCAATTGTATACAGTGAAATCATCAGAATTCATCAGTAGGGACAACACTGAAATCTTGGACGGGGTATGCAAGAGTTGATCTACAACACTGTACTCACTCTTCTTAATCAATTTCAAAACTTCATCCTCATAAGCCTTCGAACTACTGGACTGACCAGAAGCATCGACATTACTCTCATCTTGATGTCGTTTGCCAGCAACAACATTTTTCACAATCTTTGGAGGCTCAGGAGCAAAGACACGACCACTTTGGGTCACTCTACTCACATCAGCGATGCTTACCATAGAAGACAAAGAAGTAATAGGCACTTCCTTACCATCTTCTACCATGGTAGCATTATACTTATACGGAACAGCTTTGTCAGATTCATAGGGTACCGGACCGGGCAACCGAATAACCAAAGGCATAACAACGGTCTTCCGACTATCATAAGAGATAACAACTCGTTCAGGAATATTAAAGTGTGGCGCAATAACATTCACCTCATTCTGATATTCATCTCTCTTAGCAGTGACTTCAATCAAATTCTCATCCATCATTCTTTGAATGTACCTCTTTACTATCACACAACCACGCGGATTCACGGAACAGATACGACAAGCTGCATAGTCATGATCAATATCACGGTATTCCCTCAAAAGTGCATGCATTTCAACAAGAGATCTCCGAATCCAACTGATATCAAAATTTTTGAATGTACCAGGACAACCATAAACCATATTGACAGACGCCTTGTCATGATTAGGCAGCGGATTCGATTGTACATTAGGGTTGGAATCTTCAAAAGACAAGATACCACTCCTAGCCAGTCTTTGCACTTCCATCTTCAATGGATAACAGTTCTCAGTATCATGCCCAACTCCTCCCTGATGGAAAACACATTGAGCTTCAGGCTTATACCACCATGGTGAATCTTTTGGAACAGCAGGTGGTGCACGGGCCTGAACAAGATTCTTTTGAATTAAACAAGGAAGCAATTCCATGTAGGTCATCAAAATTGGATCAAAATCTTTCTGAAGTTCTGTTGGTTAGAACATTATTGAGCAGTAACGGATGCAACATGTTGCTGACACTAATTACTCTTTCTGCGTCCTCCATGGGAAATAGCATTGGTCTCACCCTCTTTCTTCTTGGCAAGTCCTCCCCCATATTTCTTAGAATTACCAGCATAATTACCATCTTTTGACAATCGTCCCTCACGGACACCTTCTTCTAATCTCATCCCCATATTAACCATCTCAGTGAAGTCGCTCGAGGCACTAGCAATCATACGCTCATAATAGAAAGGACCCAGAGTTTTCAGAAAAATCTTGGTCATCTCTTTTTCTTCCAAAGGAGGATTAATTTGAGCGGCAATCTCGCGCCACCTTTGCGCATATTCTTTAAATGTTCCTTTATCTTTCGGAGCCATTGCTTGAAGCAGGTCACAATCAGGAGCCATATCCATATTATACTTATACTGTTTCATAAACGCCTCACCCAAATCTTCGAAAGTGCAAATTCGAGTACTGTCGAGTCCCATATACCATTTCAAAGCTGCACCAGACAAACTATCTTGAAAGTAGTGAATGAGAAGCTGATTATTATCGATCTGAGTTAACATCTTACGAGCATACATAGTCAAGTGACTCAACGGACAAGAGTTTCCCTTATACTTTTCAAAGTCAGGGACCTTGAACTTATGTGGGATCTTCACATTAGGAATCAAGCACAACTCATGAGCATTCTTCCCAAACAGTTCTTTTCCTCTCAGAGCTTTGATTTCTTTCTGCATTTCAGCAATCTGGTCTTGAATCTCTTCCATTTTCTCATAAGCATCAACACTCTCACTTGGAGCAGTATGGAAAATTTTATCCTCACCAAAAGGAACAGTATGAACCACAGGCGGTGGCACAGTCATCACAGGCTGGACAGTAGGAACAACTGGAACTTCAGGAGGTGGTGGTGGTTGATAACCTTCAGGAACAAAGTTACGAGGCATGCCCCAGGGGAAACTAGGAGGCATGGAGTATTGAGTAACACTAGCAGACGCCGCAGAGATGGGCGTAGAGACAATCTCAAAAATGACTGACCTTTGCTCAGGAGTTGAAAGTGGAGGAGGAGGGGGTGGTGGCTGATTCTGAACAGCCACCAGAGCTTTCATCATAGCAGTGAGTCTTTCCAAACCATCCTTCATAGTTGATACTTCTTCACGAAGCTCACGGTTCTCTTGTTGCAACTGATCCATCTTCTTCTTCAGATTAGCTCGAGTATTATACTGGTGCAACAACTTGGCTGAATGAAGACCAAAGGTAAACATAAGACACCTGAAAAGGCAAGAAACAATGCCAAATGATGCTTGATGTGCAAGATGCAAATGCAAAGTTTCAAGGAATTATAAGGCATATTGCAAACATTGCTATTTGAAATACCAAAATATCATTCATTAATGATGGAAAATATTACATCTCGGAAGTACAAATTCAAGAATCCTAAAACAATAGAGAATAAAGAAAACTAGATTCCTAGAGAATCTCATGAGAAGAAGTCCCAGCTTTATCTTCTAGCTTCTTGATGCGAGCCTGCGTCTGAGTCTTCTCAATCAGCAACTGATCAACGATCAACTTCCATGGAGATTCTGAACTCTTCGAAATATCGAAAACTGGCTGAATGCGAGAGGAAAATAAATCCTCTTGCGCCTTTCTCTTCTTGTTGGCAACTTCATCTTCATTTTTCTTCTTGAAGTGCTCTTGTAGTCTTACATTCTCTAACTCAACAATCTGATACTTGTTCTTCCAAGCATCTCTCTCTTGTTGCATCTCGACCAAAGCGATCTGAAACTTCTCTTTGTCTTCCATGAAGTAGAGGATATGCTTCTTAGCAGTTAGAGACAAAGGTTCCTGACGCGTATAAGGCATCTTCAAAGTAATAGCTCTATTTTTAACCCACTGGAGGTAAGGTTCTGAAGAGACACAATTCGGATTTCCCAAACTTTCCTTTCCTTTTCTACGAATGTTGCGCCAAGCTTCCACAATCTCTCTCTTGAGAGTAACTTGAGATTCATCTTCCTTGAAAAAGAGACCCGCCAAATGGATGTTCTTCGGTACCTCTCGCAAAGGATATCCCAACTGACGACGAGCCAACACTGGATTATAGTTGATTCCTCCCTTTGTACCAAGAAGAGGTACGTTGGGAAAATCACCACAACTATCAATAATCATCATTCCAGAAGGAACACGGCTACACCAATCAATATCAGAATAAGTCAGAGACATGATCTTCCGCGACCAATATAAACCATCCTTGAGATTCCAGAAAGCTGCAGACTTCAGCAAGTGAGAAATAAACCACTTGTAAAGCAAAGGCGCACAACAGATAATCATCCCTTCACCATGGAAATTCCTGAGGTGAATAGAATGGTAAGCATCGGCAAGCAAAGTAGGAATTGGATTCCCAATCAAGAAAATCTGAATAGCGTTGATGTCGACAAAGTTCTCAACATTCGGGAAGAGGAACAGTCCATAAATGAGCAAGGCAAGAATAGCCTCAAAAGCAACTGTGTTCTTCACACTAGCAAGTGATGAGCTCTATTCATCAAGAACTTAGCGGGTAACCCAAGAATCTTTCCTTTGGTATCCATGCGAGCCTTAATCTTAGAAACCTTCAAGTGAGTAACCTTTGCAATAATGTGATGCTCGGGAACGGGATCCAAACCAGAGAAAATCTGACCATGAACAGGCAAACCAAGCAGGAGAGAATACTCCTCTAGCGTAGGTACCAACTGATAATCAGGAAAGGTGAAACAATGAAGCAAAGGGTCATAGAACTGAACCAAAGTTGCAAGCAATCCTTCAGCCCTATCAACCTTCAAGAGAGATAAAAGCCTTCCATATCTGGACTCGAACTTCTTGGTATCAATAACCAAAGATCCTAGCTCTCTCAAACCCCCTAACTTAGGACTCTTGAAAGTATACTTCCTTGTACTTCTCCTTCCAAAATCCATAACAAAAATACCTACAATGTTAGCAATAACACATTTAAGTTCCTTGAAACCTTCCAAAAGAATGCTCATGAATGCATGAGTGCATGAATGCAACAACCACAAACAAGATCACACAAAGCAAACGGGTCAAGGTTCAAGTCACGAGCATGAAGCCAAAGATAAGAACCAATCCCACAAAGGTATGTACTAAGGCTTTGTCTTCATTGTACCTGCAAAAAACAGCGGTTCTAACAGAGTGCCCAGGGTCCACAATCCACTATCAGACACACCAGCGCACCGATTTGCTCGGAGGTTGGTAGTTATCCTCAAGAGAATCTAACCTGAGTGTAGCATCGCGTGACAGCTAAGTCGAATTTGCATCCTCATAGCTTCCGCACTACGATTCTAAAAAGGCTAAGATGGGTTAAGGGTTACTACGGTCCTCAGTGTTATAGGCTTCTATGGAAAAAGTAACGCCTTCAACGATCACTCGATCGACATCAGTAATTCCAAAGAGGCAACCACCGAGTGGATAGATTCTCAAGTTCTGCTTTTTCAGGATTCGACTCCCTCAAAGCTCCCTTGACTATACCATCCTCCTATCTCAAAGTGCACTCTAGTCCGGGCATAGGACCTATCTCACACACAGAGGAACTCCCAAACAGAACAAACAAATAACAAGCAAATCAGACAAAAAGCAGTAAATAAATCAAAGTAGGATAAACCCCTCAAGGGAGATTCCCCAGTAGAGTCGCCACTTTTCTGTAGCGGGAAAATTTGTGAGTGTAAGCTATTGATTAACTTAACTAAAAAAAACAAGAGTCGCCACTGCACTTTTATTTTATCCCGAAAAAGGAAAGGGAAAAGACCGAACAAAACCTAAGGAGTTCTAAAAAAACAAGAACAAACAGAGAATGGGTAAGGGGGTTGGTTACGCAGTGGGAAGGTGTTAGCACCCAAAACGTCTATAGTACCCTATAGGAACCCTTTGAAATATCTACCGCTTTTTGGTTTGAAAATGTTTGCTTGAAAAAGAGATTGAGGAGAATTATTTTTTAGATTTTTGTGTTTGGAGAGACTTATCGCCTCATGCCTACGTACCCACGAAGTGCAATGTAGGATCAAAACCTCGTAGTTCGTGGTACAAAGAATGAAATTTGTTTGTTTTGGTTGATTTTAAGTGTAAAGACAAGTCGTCATTTCCAAGCGAATAATTCCGCTTAAAGAAATGAATCATGTATAAACTTATGAAAAAGTTTTAAAGGAAAAGTGCATAAGGAACAAAAAAAAGATTGACGAGTTTGGTATTTTTTAAAGCCTTTTTGAAATGGTCAAAATATGATTAACATGGATTGACATTTATTAAAGAAAAGAAAGTTTAAAAAATCACTTGACCGATGTCAAGGTTTTATTATGAAAGCGGTTTTAAGTTTGAAAACAAGAAAGTTTTGAAAAAGGGAGAAGGTTTTGAAAATTTAAGAAGGGGTGGAGAAGAAGTGACTATCCTAGTGCATAAAAATAAGAGCTAAGGTAAGAAAGATCTAACCACATGGAGGCACTCTTCAAAGCATAATAAGAAAAGAATTCCATCCTCTTGAGCCAATGAGCAAGCCAAATAAAGGCTAAGATACCAAACTCCATAATGGTCCAAAACATAAGGGAGAGAATCCTAATTCTAAGTCCATAAGTCCATAATCAAACCAAGAAGATCCTCCAAAGCAAGGGATAGTGGCCATAGTCCAACAATTAAGAGCACAAGTATTTTAGTGGTTTAATCCTTTATTAATGTTTTTGAGTCCAAAATGGACAAAAGAAAAACAAAGCACAAGATAATATGGTCCAAGTGGACAAAAGAAAAATGACATAAACATAAACATGATATGATAAAATGAGCAATGAGCAATAAAAAAATAAAGAGAGGCAGGGAGCGAGAAGGAAACATAAAGAAGTTAGAAGTTAGTGATTAGTAGCACAAGGCTCTAGTGCCATAAGCCTTCACCGATTATCCCGTTTTGCGTTTTGAACTATAGTGATTAAACAATGTACTTAGGTCAAGGTTAATGAAGACTTGACAGAAGATTGGTATAACCAAAACCTCTACAATGCCAAGTTTCAAAGATTTTGAACCTAATACAAAGAATTAACCAACATTGGGTTGACGCGACCAATCAAGGCCCAGACCATGAAAGATCAAATTCCGAATTGGATAAAGAGGGACAAATGTAGCGCTATGTTAAGCAATCGCCGAGTAATTTACGTAGTAATTACCCTACAATGAGGCCGGTCAATAGTGATCTTTGTGCTAATGCATGTTAGATGAACGATATGTAAATCGTCATCCGAAAGCAATACCGCACGAAAAGAAAATAGGTAGCGATCTAGTCTTGATCAAGAATTCAACAAAGAAATTCTAAGATCCATAAGACTTTCATCGATCAAAATAAAAAAAGGAAATAGATGAAGAGAAAGCCAAATTGAATTACACTTTCAAGATCCTTTCATCTTCAAGTTCAATCACCTTTAATTGATAGGTTTAAGTGTGAAAACATATCACTAATTCAAAGCACCTCAAATGAATTCAACAATTCATTTAAAGATAGATTTGAACTAATGAATGTTTAATTACTCTAACCATATCCAAAGTCCATTGAAATTGAAGAGAAATTAATCTCAACAATGCATTTCAAGGCTAAAAAAAGAAGAAAGGGGAAGAAGGAGGAAGGAAAACCAAAACAGTCTCAAAAACAAGCCAAGAATTGCATTCTAACTTAGAGTAACCGGTTACTCTATATAGGGTAACCGGTTACTCTGCACGTAGAGTAAAAAAAAAGGGTGTAAAATTCAGCATGATCAACTTCCAACACTTTCTACAAATACCTTGTGATCATGGAACTGAAATTGCACGAAATTTTAAGTAAAACAACAGTGAAAACCAGCCATTAAACACAATTACAAGATCCAAAAGATCAAGTAACAAAGATCTCCAAAGATCTACATTATGGAAGATGAAATTGAAGCTTCAACAATGGTGAGAGATGAATTACCACTTCAAATCTGAAAATTCCTTCAAAATGCTTCAAGATCCAAACACCAAAGCCTTGACCTATGAGAATTGATGAAGAAAACAAGCTTGGATGAAGGTTTAGCTCAAAGTTGAACAAGATTCAATGTAAATTCTTGTTAACTTTCAAAGGAAGAAATGTGAGCTTTGGTGAATTTTGTGGTTGGGAAGAGAATTTGCAAGAGGTTTGTTGGCTCTCAAAAGCTTGTGAAATGAATGAAATGAGGCTTTTATTTATAGAATTTAGGCTTGTAAAAATTGGAGGATTGGAATTTGGTTTGGAAATGAAAATTAGGCGTGGAATTTGAATTTGGAGGGAAATTATCAAAAGAGTGGTGATTAGTGGAGGTACATGGTGGGAATTAATTATAATGATGTAGGGAATTAAAATGGGATGGTATAGAATATTCCACATGTGATAAAAAATGATGAAAATTGGTGCCAATTGCTGCAGAATTTGAATTTGCTGCCATTTTTCAAATTTTCACGAGGGTAACCGGTTACTCTATATAGGGTAACCGGTTACTCAGTGTAAATTTTGAAAAAAATGCCCTTTTTGAGTGCACCGCTGTGGTTCGGTTCGATTCTTTTGCTTGTTAAAGAAGGCATGGAAATAAACACATGAACACATGAACCTTAGAGTCTCTTGAATAATAATCAATTGAATCTAGAAAACTCTTGATCTGATGATTTTTGAATTGTCTGCAGATCAAACTTTGCCTTTGTTTTGATGAAATTTATTCGAGCCGAGGGACTGTTTTTGGTATCCTTGATCCAAATTCTTCCTGAAAAAGTTAGTAAAGAAAAAGCAAGCATATTTTTTGGATTTTAATTAATGGTTAGTAAACATAAACAAATTAAGCAATAAAACAACTAACAAACACACACATACTCAAAGATCCCTGGAAGGCACCATCTTACAAACGAGGGAACCAATGTGTGATCTTGTTTGTGCTATGAAATTCAAAAAGACATGTGGGATCTTAGGGGTAAAAATTAGGGTATTACACTATTTTGTTCCGCACTAAAGTATATGACATAAAATGTAGAACATGTATATGTGATTAATTGTTATTGATTTAATTCCAACAAGTGGTATCAGAGCAAGTCTTCATGTTTAGTTTATTGAGATTTATCCTCTAAACATCAATGGTTTACGTGTTATATTTATTTTCAAAAGATTTATATGGATTTAGGATCTTCCATATTTTGTATGAATCATTGAAAATAAATTTGGTTATAGTATATATTTAAATCATATTTGTGTTGGTGATCACATTTGGAATTATAATTGTGATTTTAAAACTATAATATAATAGTAAGGATCTATTTTAAGTTATAATTCCTAGAATTATATTTGTGATAATTAAAGTTTTGAATTTGACATAAAAAACTATATGATAAATATTTGTTTGAAAATTAAAATTTAAATATTTTTTGGAAGAAAAATGTTTGTAAAAATTTTGGTTTTCTATGGGAGATATGTTATTTAATATATATTATACTAAATATATTTGAAATCACATATATATGATTGATGATTGAGAATCCTAAAATCTATTTTCTTTTAAAGAATTTTGATTCTCAACAGTTTATTTATGGCTATAGATAATATATTTAGAAATATAGGTTCATGTCAATTATTTGGACAAAGATAAATATTAAATTTAAATTTTATTTTGGTGATTTGATTCTTGGTTTTGAATTTAAAAAAAAAATTATTATCAAATCTTTTTATTTGATTTTTAAATTATTGGTTTATCTTTCAATTTGATTTACATAAAATCTTCACATGAATTTAGATTTTGAGAGATAAGACAAATATTTGAATTTAATATATATTTAGTTATTATATATAATTTATGGAAATTTTTTGAATGTTTTGAATGTCTCTCAAAATTATAAGATAAATCTAAAGGTTTGATTCTTTAAAATTTGATTACTTTGGATTTTAGAATTGATTTTGTTGATTCTAAAATAATTTATTTAAAAAATTATTTGGTGTATATGTGAATTTGTTTTATATATATATATATATATATATATATATATATATATATATATATATATATATATATATATATATATATATATATATAATTTTTTATTATTATATATAATTTATTGAAAGATCAATTATATTTATATAACACTTAATAGTGAATCTCAAAATATTGTGATCCAATTTTGCTAAGTACTAAATTAAGGTTTTGACTCTTTAAATTTTAAGAAATTTGAATTCTAGATTTATGATTTATTTATAAGCATGTGAAGATTTATTTCATTTTTTATTTTTTATTTTTTTTTAAACTTTGATTCTAGAATATTTGTTCATTTATTTAAAGAGTCATTGAGAATGTCTGTGAATCAGTTTTAGCATGAAATAAGTTTTTACTATATATAAAGATTCAATTTTTATTTGAATTAAAATTGAATATTTGGTTTATATCATGATTATGATGTTTGAATTTTATAGTTATTAAGTTTCTACAATAATATTTTTTTATTTCATGCTATTTCTTGTTTTTTTGTGAGTTTCTTCTCACATTAAGGGCAGCTAACTAATGTTATGATTACGAGGAATGTGACAAAGCTTACAGATCCGACCTAAATTTTGTTGGTAGTAGTGCCTTGTAAATTTAAGATTTTTTCCCCATTTAATTTATTAAATTGTCTAGTAATTTTGATTGAGTTGGTTGAAACAACAAGTTGCAAAAGTAACATTTATTACTTATATTTGATTCAGTTGAAATTACAAAAGATGTACTATGGAATTATTCATGCAAGCTGTTATAGTCGGCCAAAAGGAAGACACGGTTTGGCCGGATAATTACATATCTATGATGGTGAATATGTGGTAATTATTAAATTTTTTTCGTGAGGGTAAGGTTGGTGTCAAAGACGCACATTATCTGACAGAACTTATTACCAATATTTGATCATTACGTTGAGAGTACCTCTTGAAGTTAATTCTTGACAATCAAAGATTGTGGATTAGTGACGCGTTTGGTTTCTTGTTTTTTGTCTTATAAACACAATTAAATATTTGCATGTCTCTATAATAATTTATTTATGTGCCTAATAAAGTCGTGTGAACGTAAACCTATGAAAGTATTTAACAGATTGCATTCACACCTATGATGGTAAACATGTGACCATTATAAGGATTTATTGTTTATCAATATTAATTGTCAATGTTTGATCATTATAACAAAATACCACTAGCAATTGATGTTGTTGTCTAAAGACTTGACATGAATGATGCACTAATATAGTTTATGTATCTGCAAAATTAGTTAGATTTTGATTCTCAAATGTTTTCACTTTTAAGAATAAAATATGAACATTATGTTCTTGGATCTAGACCTTACATAAGGATGGAGAAACTTAAATTCTCTCACAATTTAATATATTTAAAGTGAGACTCAAGTTTAAAAAGTGAGTACACTCCAAATTACACAGGTCTATCATCTTAAAACATTGCAATTTAGAGACATTAGAGGTGTTATTTAAGATGACATAAATTTTGTCATATTATCTTTGATTAAATTTTAGTGCTTCTAAAATAATAAAGTAAAAGTCAAACTCTCATTGGAGTGATGACTTTTCATTAAGATTATTAAGCAAAGAAAATATTTGAAGTGCATTATGCAATTATTTAATCTTGCTAAAGCACTATAGTTTCGTCAATTAGGTGACTTTGTTGAAAATTTAGCATACGATATTCTCTTTGCATAATTAAGTTTATAACTATTAAAGTTAGAAATTATTCTTTAATATAATAATTTCATAAAGTGTGCAATAAAGAAAATATTGAAGCAAGAGAAAATAAAATAGTGCTCATTAAGTAAATACCTCAAAGGATAAGGGCAAATAAAGAATAATACGAAAATATGATCTGAACTGACAAATGTTCAATGGTGTTGAAAGGTATATCAATTTAAATGGGACAGATTTGGTAAAGATTGATATATATTTTTAATTTAGATTGTCATTATAAGCTTAAATTTGTATTTAAAAGACAATTTGGTGAATGAATAAAGTTTTGTTTTAATATGATAACTTCTTCTTTCATTCTTTTTTATGAATTCAATTTGTGTTTTAAATTCAAATATTATTATAGTTAATTCAGTCATGACTTGTGACAGTCTAGAATTGTTGAAAAGTTTAAGAAATATAAACTTTAGTCTCAAGTTAAAGAATATTTTGAGACAAATTTTATAATGTATCTTGAGAATATTGAGTTTGGGGGAGACATATGGTCAAAGAATAAAATTGAGTGGGAAAGAATTGGTTTTGACTCAATTCATACAGTTGTTATTTATATAGCAAATTTGGACCTTCATACGGATATTATTGTTCTTTCTCTCAATTAAATTAATTATGAAATTAATTCTTGAAGATCAAACTCAACATCCTCAAGAACAACAACATCAAGTGTCATAAAGAATTGACTGAAAAGAGAAATTCTATTTGGTATAATTAAAAGACTCTATTATGATAGTTGTGACACTTGTTACTTAGTATAATTTTGGAGCTTCATAAGATGGATATCAAGTTAGTGTTTCTTAATGGCGACACTAAGAAATACAATATGGTGCAACAGGAGAAAATTTTGTGTCAATGGATACAAAGTTTATGGTTTGCGAACAGATAAAATCCATTTATGAGTTAATGAAATTGTCTTATTAGTGATACCACAACATTTCATAAGGTAATTGTCTCGTTTGGTTTTGAGATGTCTATTATGAAAAATTATTGGGTTTTACAAGTTCAGTGGGAGTAAGTTTATGTTCATAGTTTAACGTGTCGATCTTATTTTATTTAGTCAACAATGATATATGATTGTTGTATGAAACCAAGAAATATCTAACAAAAGTTTAGCGATGAAAGATCTTGGACACATCTCTTTTGTATTAGGTGTTTAGATACTTAGAGATTATTCTCAAGGTATCATCCGGTTAGCACATAAGATTTATGTATATATCAATAAAGTTGAAAATAAAACTGACACGAAAGACAATAAACTAGGGTATGTCCCAATTATCACAGGAGACTATTAAGTCTCAATCATTGTCCAAAATAAAAGAATCTAGAAAATTTAGAAAATTAAGCTTTTTTTATACTTTTTCGGTTTTTGGGAATCTTATGTATTATCTTATGTATATGCATCATGAATAAGTGTATATATAATGAGATCATTTAACAAATACGAAAATTCAAAATTTGAATTGTTGAAATGAGGCAACCATAAGGATTGTTATAGAGAACAAAAAGAATTGTGCTCACATATTAGAGATCGAATGATTTGGAGATCATCAGGATGTTCGACTTTGATCCTTTTGGATGTCTATATATAATGGGCATTCTAACTCAAGAAATGACTATAAGTATTTATGTCACTTGGTTGCATATAGTAAAGGGTTTTAAAAGACAACTCGAGCTATATTGTTGTAGCGTGCGATCTCTGTCGGTGACGCGACCACCTTATCGCCATTGTTGGAATTGGGTGCTACTTTCTGATTTCTTATTTATCCTATGAAGCTGGAAAGGAAAGGGAAGCTATCTAAAACTAACCTTGCACGCAGATGTTTTCTTTAACAAATGCTTAAGAGATTGGGGAGTCCGAGGTCAGGTTATACAATGAGGAGTTGTCAATTACCCATCCTATATATGGTTATCCATAGATCGTTAGCAATTCTACTGTTTTCTATTTACTGGTGTTTATCTGTTATGGGATGGGAAAGTTTCTCCTTTGGGAGTGTTGAGAGATTATTTTTGTTGTTTTCGGTTTTTTCGATGTTTTTGGTGAGGTACTGGACCTAAGGTTTTTTATTAGTGTGAAGGTACTGGACCTAAAGTTTTTGATTGGTGTGCTCGCTAAGATTTCGCAATCTTATGCCTACGTATTCCTGTTAAAGAAAACAGGGAAATCAGAGCAATCATAGTTCCTCCTATTCTATGGGAGGAAAGAGATGTTTGATGTCTTGTTCAAAGCCCAAAATTGAAGCTAAAAGAGTATTTGTGTCTTGTTCAAAGCCCAAGATTGAAGCTAAAAGTTTGTCTGAGAGAGAATTTGTCATCTCTAAAGGGAGATATCTCATCTATTTATCATAACTGTTGGGTGACTGATTATAAAGGAGAATTACTTTAACTGGGATATATGAATCCAGCAATGCCATAATTTCCTTTATAAGGGATTTATCCTAAAGGAGGAAACTTTAACTCAGTGTTGAGCAATGCCATTTTTCCTAAGGAGTCTTTCATGCTAAGAAATGGACATTGGCTTGGATGTAAATAATCAAGAGGCTTGCCACTTACAACAATTAGATGAAAGAAAGGGGATTTACCAGGATAAGAGATGGACTACAGCTTGGATTTTTGAATCAACAAGTGTGTCACTTATAGCAGTTATCTGGGATTGAGGTTTATTTTGATTGTCTATTTTGATGTGTGATGTACAGAGAAATGTCTTCCTACAGAGAGAACTCTTGATTTCCTCTGAGGGGATGTTAATTTTTGTGTGCCTTGATCAAAGCCCAATGTTGAAGCTGAAAGGTTGACTCTATTTAGGGAATCTTGTATCTGTCTTGTACAAAGCCCAAGATTGAGGCTGAAAAAGAGACTGACTCTTTTGGGGAGATCATTATACAAAGCCTAAGAGGATGCTAAAAGTTGACTTTTTTGGGGAAATATTTTGTATGTCTTGTACAAAGCCCAAGATTGAGGCTAAAAAGGGGTTTTTGACTCCACTGGGGAATATTTGTATGTGTCTTGTACAAAGCCCAAGATTGAGGCTAAAATGAGAAACTGACTCTACTGGTGAGAGTTTTATCTGTCTTGTACAAAGCCCAAGATTGAGGCTAAAAGAAGATTGACTCTGCTGGAGAGTATGATTTATCTTGTACAAAGCCCGAGATTGAGGCTGAAAAGAGGATTGACTCTGCTTAGGGATATTTTATATGTATCTTGTACAAAGCCCAAGATTGAGGCTAAAAGATATTTGATTGACTCAGCTGAAGATATTTATGGGTGTCTTGTACAAATCCCAAGATTGAGGCTGAAAAGAGACTGACTCAACAAGAGAGTGTTTTTATCTATCTTGTACAAAGCCCAAGATTGAGGCTGAAAAAATGATTGACTCAACAAGAGAGTGAGGAAAGATCTTTATACAAAGACTAAGAGGAGGCTATCTTCTACCGATGATTATTGAGATCTAGAGACAGGTCCAAAATGTGGAATCAACTCTTACTGAGGATTACAGAGAAGTTGAGATATCAGATGTCTTGAGGTTCTGATAGTGTTGTATTGATAGCAAGCTAACCCTAGAAGGGGAAATTTAGGAATGAAATGTTTAAACCCTGTTACTGATTGATGCAATGATTAGGGTTTCTCCCTTTCCTTGGGGAGATGAGACTGTCCAAGTCTACTGGTATGAAAGGGTTTATCTTTGTATGATGCCCAAGAGGAAGCAAGTGTTTTAAGGGATGAAAATCAACCCTAAATTGTCCTGAGGTTTTGACTCTTTGGAAAGACTGCTCTAACAAAGGATGACTAAGTTCTGTCCTATACCTGTAAGAGGTCTTTGGGTCCCTGTACTAAGCCCAAGAGAAGGCATGAGAACTTTTAAGAAGCCTGAGGGTCCTTGTACAAAGCCCAAGAGGAGGCTGGGGATGCTTTTAGGAAGCCTGTGGGGCCAAACCTAAGAAAAGTTCAAGAAAGGCTTCACCGGGAATAATCCTTTCTTTAGTGAACAATTCTAGGGTTTGAAGAAATTCAAGAGAGGTTTCACCGGGAATTAATCCTCTTTAGGGAAATGAATTTCTTTGACAATTTTCTAGTAGTGACAGTCTTGAGAAAAGTTTCATCGGGAATAATGTCTTTCTCTGTTCCATATGGTATAAGCCCAATAGGAGGCAAGACTGTATCTGGAATTTCCTATAGGGAACTAGTTTTGACTTTGTTGAAAGAGTGACCACTGGTTTGATCTAATCCTAGACCTAATTGCCGGGGAAAACTCTAAGCAGATATATACAGGCATATATACAGATGAAATAAATACAAGTATGTAAAAGAGGGTAGGAGGACTTACAGGTGAGCAAGCTCCATCATTACAAACAAATATATATATATATATATACACACACACAAAAGTTTGTAAAAGAAAGTTGTTTTAAAACTTACGGGTGAGCAAGCTTCCATTATAATAGCTGTATGGTTAGTTGTTCAAGAAATTAAAGAAATTTTTGATAACAACTATGAATTTGAATCTAAATCAGAGGGGAAAGTTGTTTTAAAGAGAAGATTGGGGCTTATACTCAAAGAGAGGCCCGGATGAAAAACAGTAATCGTACCGTTGATCTAAAAATTGTATCGGGGCTTATACAATGACTGAGGCCCAAATTATAGTATTTACAAAGAGGTTGGGTCTTACACTCTATTAGAGGCCCAAAGCTTATTTTTGTACAAGAGATGGGGCTTACAACTCAAGGAGAGGCCCAATGAAAGACAGTGATCGCACCGTCGTTTTAAGAATCGCAGAGGGACTTATACAATGACTGAGGCAAAAAAAGGTTTATGTACAAAGGGATGGGACTTACACTCTATTAGAGGCCCAAAGTGTTTTAAAAAAAAGAAGAAAAATGGGACTTACAACACAAGGGAAGGCCCAGATGAAAATGTTTTAAAAACGACGATCACGCCGAGATTTCTTAACGTACTGGGACTTATACAATGACTGAGGCCCAACAAAGATTTTTATTTACAAGGGATGGGTCTTACACTCTATTAGAGGCCCAAAGTGTGTATGTGAAGTTTAAAAATTCAAAATTTAGAGAAAACCCTAATTTTGAATTTAAAAATATAATTTTCAAAGGAAATTAAATAATAAATGATATAAAATACCAAATATATTCAAAAACAAGTTGTATACTTTGAAAAATATTTTGAAAAATCATGTTTAATCACATGAATGCTTGAAATACATTTGGAATGAAAAATCAAGGTGGGAATTTCATTTAAAAATGTTTTAAAACAAATAAAATGAAATAAATTACAAAAATTATAACTATATTAAATAAATAATATAAATTGGATTTTTTTTTTGTAAAATAAAATAATTTAACATTTTCATGAATTTTGAAAAAAAGAATCAATTCAAAAACATAAATATTCATAGAGAAATTAATTTTTGAATCAATTAAATAAAATAACAAAAATTCAAAAATTCAAATAATTTGAATTATGGCGCCAACGGTCACTTTCTTCTTCCTCGTGACCGCAGCATGGGTGATTTGCGTTTTCTCATTTTTCTCTCTGATTACTCAATGGTTTTGCACGATTCAAACACCAATCTTGTTCGTTTTTAAACAAGGATCACAACCATATAGATTAATTTCATTTATATTAAGTATGGAGTGAGAAATCAAAGGATAACCTCAAGAACCCTAATTTCAGCATGAACACAATGAAATTCAATACACGATTGATCCATGGCAATTGATTGAGGGTTATTACTCTACATACATGCAGAAACAAGATGGTAACTCACAAATTCATTTATGATGCATGGAATATAGAGTTTGAAGGCTTCAGGCTTACCTCTTGTAGCTGGTGATCGAGCTTGATGATGGAGGTGTTACAGATGTGTTCCAATGATTTGGACAACTTCCTTAGGTGCCAAGGAGTGTGTTTGAATGCTTGGCACTAAGTTCTTAAATGGTTCTTAATCCCCTTGGATCATAGTGAAATATGCCTCTACATTTTGGATTTTGGACTGTTTTTTTTTACTCAGGCAAATTTTCACTAAGTGTTGGAAAAAGTGATATTTTCATGTTTTAGTGATTTTGCTCCATCCATAACTCAAAATCCATGGAGATTTGGAATTTCTTGTAGTTGACATATTTGAAGTATGTCAGATAAACTTTCATTTGAGCTTTGAATGGGAGAAAAAGGCCTTGTGGTTTAGGAGTCATGATCTTGCAAAGTTGGTACAAAACCACTTTTGTTCCATAACTTAGAAAAATTTTGGTTTCTCATGGTTGCCCCTTTTGCAAGAAATCTCACTTTTCTTTATTTTTCTTGATGGATGATGATCAATATCATACATTAACATTGTTTTTGACTTAGGGGAACCATATTTGTGAAAATTTCCAAAAAGTCAAACTTGATTTTGTGCACAGTTGACTTTTTGTCAGATGAAATCCAAACTGTGCGATCCTTTGTGCAATCAAGTTCTTGACCTAACTCAAACTTAATGGATGGATTACATAGGTGTTATAGGGTGTATTTAATCATGTCCCAAGATTTAGGAGCATGTCTTGGTCAAAAGTCAAAGATACAGTTGACTTTTCCTTCAAAACCCTAATTGTGGTCCAGATGAAATTGGAACTTGTGAATCAAGCTTCTTGGATCAATCCATTGTTGCAAATGGATCAATGTGGTGTATTTGAGGCCCTCAAATTATGTCTTGAGGTCTTGGGTCATGCTTTGCTCCAAAAGTCAACTTAGGGGTGAATTAGGTCAAGAAACCCTAATTCCTGATTTTTGGTAACTGCATTCCCTGAGGTTAAATTGACTTGATGATTAGGTCCATGAGGTCCCTTGGAGTATCTTGGATTGTGATTTGAAGCATTGGCTCATGCCCAGAGGAAAAATTTCCATCTGGAGGCCTTGGTTGACCAAAACCCTAAGTTGGTGACACTGGCGATCTCGAGACTTGATCCACTTGGAATGTTGTAACCTTGTGCTTGATTCTTGATGTGGGAGTCCTCTTGATCCCTTATGGGTGTTTGAGAGGTTAGACAAGTTAAATATCATGTCATTTCTTGATTGATCCTTTGTCTAAGTGCTCTGAGAGAGCTTACAACCCTAATTCTTTTTTGTGGTGAATGCTCAACCATCTTTGAGGAGAGTGTGAGGCATGAAGGTACATCCATATTGTGGTGATGATTCTCACAACGATGGGAAATCTTGGCGATAAAAATTTGGGGTATGACAATTGTGACATAAGTCAGTCAAATAATGTTTCAACAACTGTTTTATAAAGTTCATTAACTTATAAGTTGTTGTTGTTGAATGATAGAACATATAGATAAAAATTTTATGTTGTTGACTTACTAATAAAAGACTTGACATATAAGGTATTTCATATGATTGTTGTTACTAAGGATGTCCAAGATTAGTGGGAGTCACTCCTTCTTTATGTTTTATAATATTGTTTTGATATCGATACAGACTTTATGTTAAGATTATCTGCAAAAATAAAGCTTATGAAGTTATTATTGTTATAACCATTTATGTATCTTTTGTGCAAATATTGAATTTGCAAACTTCAGTTTGATCTCAATAAAGAATTCAAATAGACCAGTTGGAAATAGGCATAATTCATAGATCACATTACATGAAATTTCCATGCCACTCACCCATATCGATCTATGTCATCAAGTACATTGATGTTATGGTCGTCGGGGTTCTGTCACGTGATACGTTCGTGACAACAACCGCGGTGGTCCCATTATTGATGTATGAGGTGGACCAGATTATAAAGATGAAATCTAAAGATAAATAGCATTCAGATGCGCGTCTAAAGAACTATGATATAATTATTAAAAATATATTATCCAAGTAGGAGATTATTGGAATATTTTATAATTTAAATATTATTTAATTATTATATTCTAATAATTATTATGTGGGCATATATATTTTAATTATATTAGCTATTTATTAATATTAAGAACCTTAATTGATTAAGTAGTCAAATAAAATTAAAAGGATAATTAGATTTCTAATTAGTAATTAATTAATTAATCAATTAATTGGATATGGGCTCAAATATGAGTAGATGTCAGGATGACCCATTTGGGAATAATGGAAACCTTAATTGACCATCACACTATATATAGGCTATAGTCCCCAATATACCGTATACAAGCAATTTATCTCTTCTTCCCGTCTGAAGAGTATTCAAGGCATTAGGAGTATCGGTTGAGGAAGAACCATACAAGCCATCAAGTGTTCGTTGTTTGTCATCTTTCTGGATTACCGCCAACAGAAACTTTCTTAATAGATCCATATATTTCTGTAATCTCTTCTTTCATATACTAACATGTCGTAGATCCAGTAATTATATACATGATCGTATTATCTATTATGTTCCGCATTAAAGTATATGACATAATATGTAGAACATGTATATCTAATTAATTGTTATTAATTTAATTTCAATATTTTTTCTCTTTTCTCTTTCTTTCATCTTCATCATCTTTATCTTTTTTCTTTCTTGTGCACCAACAATATTCATGCCCCTGGAAATTGTTGGATTACAACATTTTATACAATTCAAAAAAAAAAAGTTAAAAGGCATAATTTAAAAAAAAAAAATGAAGTTTCGCATGACTTGCTACTTCCCGGTGCCTATGGCTAATGCATTTGTTCAAAGGAGTTTTAAGTAAGGTAGCTAGAGCATTAGATATCATTAAAATACTATCTTGGTCATGGTTTCACTACTACGGAAGACCAATTTAACAATGATTGGGAAAGATATATAATGACGCAAACACATGCGTTGTTATGTAGAGTGTTGTTGTATATGTGATACATACAATCACGGTCTTGTGACTCTTGTAATAAATTGGAAAGTGCGCGCCTTATAACAACAGTTAAGAGTAATAACCGTTGTGATATTGTTTATGAATAAAAAACAAACGTATCATACCAGAATAAGCAATACGCCATTTGTGAACAGATATCAAAACCATTAATTACGAAGGAATATCAAAGGATGAAAAATGAAATTTCAAAAGACAAAGAGATATAATCATTAATTCAACAGCTCGAGGTTGGCAAAAACTTATACAACTTCCAAGAGAAGATGAAGAATCAGAAGAAACAATATAAAAGCGTAAGAGCCAAAACATAAAAACAACTTAATCCAAAAGAATCAAAATGAGTTCTACTGCTAAAGCTACCAAAAATGTTGAGAATGAAGTTGTTGCTGTAGAGGGGGATGTAGTTCAAAACCTTCCTCAGAATCAACATGTTGCTGTAGACGGGGTTGTCGTTCAAAAACTTCCTCAGAATCAACAAGTTGCTACTGTAGAGGGGGCTGTTATTGCGGAAAGAAGGAGAGCTCTGAGGGTGAGGAGAAGAAGGAGAAGAAGGAGAAGAATGTTGAGAAGGCAGATGGTTGTTTTCGATTCTGATGATGATGATGAGGCTGACTATGGTTGGTCAAACTTCCTCTCATCCAGAGCATTTAGATTTGATGACTAAGTTTATGTAATGAAAAGTTTATGTAATGAAACTTAATTTATCTAATGAAATTTTAATCTTTTTGCTTAACAACTTAAAATATCAGCTACAATATCTATCAACTAATATACTAACAAACAGATAACTAATTGAAAGTTCAAAAGTTTGCGTTGAACTTACTCGTAAGAAACCGTCTTTTATTAGTTGCATTTCTGTCTTCATAATGTAATTCAAACATCAACAATGCATCTGCAGTTTAAACATCAACAATGTAATTCAAACCTTAATTCAACTATTACATTTCATAACAAAGTAAACATTAAACATAAAGGAGACAAGAAAACATAACATCTTGAGATTTCCAGAAAATCTCTCTGATTTCAGTTTGTTCTTCAAATTCTTGTTCTTCTTCCTTAAATCCTCATACATAACCTTCAAATAGCCCACAGCTTCCAACTCTAACTTCATAATGCTCTCATCTTCATTTCCACATCTTTCTCCCATGTCTTCATCCCATATGAAAAAATTACATGTTTCATCGCTTCTCCAAAATGGACATCTCCAAAAAAACCTTCCTTTATTTGTTCTCTTCTTGTATTGGTACGAAACCATACGACCATCACAACCACAGAAATTTCCAGATCGAGATTTTACAGCCGAAGAAGACATAGAAACACCTTTGGATGAGTTTGTCTTCAAATGCGCCATTGAAACACCTTAAAGTAGAACACTTTCTTGTTATTGTTGTCTTCTTCCCGATGATGGTGACGGCGTTGGTGTTAGGGTTATTTCGCCTTGTTTCTTTTTTCAGTGGATAAATGGATATATACTTGGTGTTCAAAATACATAAAGAAGCTTCAGTTTATAACAACGGTTTTAAGAAATAACCGTAGTGATATCCTTATTATTTTTTAGTTAAATATAAATAAAACTAAAAAGGGGCGCATTTACGTCAAAGGAATAAACTATTTGAAGGCGATGAAGTTCGAACCCATGAAAGCTTGATTGTATCACCACGGTGTTCACAACAACCGTTATTATACCCTTGAAATTTCTAATCAAAATAATATATAAAAAAATGTTAGCGCATGAGTTTCGAAGTATCACCACGGTGTTTGAAAAAATATGTAAAAGACCAAAAAATGTTGGTGCTGGGACTTGAACCCATGGCGAGACGCTACCTATATTGACGATTTTCTAAATAACCGTGGTGAAAGGCCTCATAGTTCACCACAGTTGGAATTTTAACCGTCATTAAAAGCATTTTAATAAGACTTAAAACAATGCGCGCATCCAGTACGCACTATTACAACGGTGTATAGGATGTCGTTGTAAATCTGAAGTTGTTATTTGCGCGTTTTGTAGTAGTGTTTACAGCAAGTCTCAAAACTAAGTCTTGTATTAATTGTTTTGTTTGACACTCTAACTCTTTAGATTGTCTTCAAAATGGTTGACATTAATTTTCTCATAAAAGAAATCTAAATTAAAAGTGAATTTATACTCTTTTTATAAATATTAAAAGTAAATTAAAATAAAATTAATTTGTTTAATTAAGTTAGCTTAGTTGGTAATTGTGTAAGGATATCAGATATAAGAATGTTGTTCGAATCTATGATATCTTACTTATTATTTTTAAATGATGAATTTCAATCACTAAACTATTTGATAAAAACATTATTAAAGACAAATTAAATGTGTAAAGGAAATTTCACATATAATTAATTAGCTAATATTCTTTTTGAACAGTTCTAAATTGTTCTAATAGTTTTTTTTTCACCACCAGTATCTGATCTACAAAACCGCCTAATCTAGTTTTGGGATTAGTTCTGACATTAAGTGGTTTCAATCCCTTTTCAATTGCAGTTGCGGGGGATCAAACCGTGATCCTCTCTACCAAGTTTAATGCTAATCACCATCGAACCAACTAATATAACCGGTAATTGTTTTATCAGTTTGTACAAATAAATTGTTTTGTTAGTTTTATAATTTATAAAGACCTTTTTAGAGAGAGAGAGAGGCTCAAACCTCTCTTTACCCTTATCCATGGGGTGTTTCTCTTTCTGTTCATCGTCTTCCCTGCTTTTCTCTTAGAGACTCCATGGCGTGAATACCGGTTCACAGGAAACAGACCCGTCCAAGGCAGGAGAAATAGGATGTATTTCCATATGGGGGTGGTCTATTTGGGGGGGGGGGGGTTAGAGGAGATATCTTCTTTTTACATCTCAGAGTTTCCTGATCGAAGTAGAGCGAGGGACATTTTCGTTTTGTTTGGTTGTATTGGGAGAGTTGTCGAGGTGGTTATTTCACCTAGACGTAACAAGTTTGGGAAGCGATTCGGATTCGCACGGTTTAAGGATGTGGGGGACCTTAGAGTTTTGGGAGTTAAACTTGATAATGTTATGATTAATGGAAGGAAAATTCACGCAAACCCGCCGAGGTTCGAAAGGGGTATGAGGAGGGGCTTCTTGAACAATTTCCAGAAGAATGTAGGTGGTATGAAAGGTGGGACGACCACACATCAACTCAGAGGTATAAGCTCTTTGAAGGTTTTTGATGGGTCTGTCTCGTTTGTGGATGTGCTGTTAAATAAGCCAGTTGCATGTTCTGAAATCAACGGAACCAAGCTCTGTGTTAATTTTGTCTCCAACAAAGAAATCAGAGAGAGATTGAGTAAGGTTTATGTTGGAACTACCATTTGTCCTGGCTTGTCTTACAATGTGAAGACTTATTTTGAATGTGAAGGAATTTTCTCGATAAAAATCACTCCTTCGGGGTCGAAACTTTACCTGTTAGAGGAGCTGGATGAGGGTGCAGTGAAAGATTTTGTGGAGGATGGGGTTGATTGGTGGAAGCAGTGGTTCACTGACATTAGAAAATGGAGCGCGAGTGAGGTTGATGAGGATCGTCTCATTTGGGTTAGAGCTTATGGGATTCCTTGTAATGCTTGGTGTGTGGAGTTTTTAGAGTCCATTGCAAATACTTTTGGACGCTCATTTGCTCTGATGATAACTTTATAAAGGGGACTACCATGGACATGGCCAGATTTTTAGTCAGAGTTCCTTCAAATTTCAGCTTAATGGGTTTAATGGAAGTAGAGATTGATGGCCTAGTGTTTACCATTCAGCTTCGCGAAGATTCATTTGGGCAGTTGCGCACGTCGGGTCCAGTTATCAGCAACAAGGATAGTGAGGTTGATTCGTTTTGTTCTGAAAAAGATTGGTACTCTGAAGATCTAGGAGTTAGGGAAGAAGATGTTGAGGAGGGAGAGGTTAAAGATGATAATTTCTTTTATCCGAAGGGTAAATGTGGGAATGAAGACGATAGTTGTACTTGTAGGTCGGAGGGCACAAGCTACACTCAGAATCTCCAGGCTAGTGTTACTTCGGCAACTGATAAAGTTAAAGAAGGAAATGATGTCGTCCTTCGTTTAGGGGATGGCGTTTTTGACGAGGCACTTGGGAAGTGTAAGGTTATGAAACAACCTTTTCACGAAAGCCTAAAAGGTTGTAGTAAAAGTACAGAAGTCAACTTTTTTCCTGACACTATAGTAAGGGAAACTTAAGATTTTTTAATGAAAAATTCGGATGAGGTGGATGTCTCGGTGCAGGGTGGGGGCAGCATACGTAGATTTAATAAGCTTAAAAAAATGAAGTTTAAAAAACGGTATGGCCCACTTGGAGTGTTAGGGAATATTAAGGATAAAGGTGCTAGAAGTAAGAGAATTTTCCACTCTTCTTCTTTATCGTCGGATCCTATTGGGAGCTCAGATTTAAGTAAAGATGGGAGCCAGACAAAGTCAGCCAGGCCTAATTTATCCAACTTCCCTTTGGATAAATTCCATTGTGAAAATTCGGATGCATCCGTAATTTTTAGATGCAATTCGAAATTATGGGGGAATTTTGAATCGAATGTGGGTGGTAAATTGTGGGATGCTCTCTCAAATTTGGGGGTGGTTGTAGTGGACAAAGAGAGGGATTATAAGAAGATGATTGATGAATTAGAGAAGTTGGACAAAGATAGATCGTTGGGAGAGAAGGAGAAATTAATTGTATTGAAATGATTATCAATTCATTCAATATTAGAGGGGGAGGTAGTTTGAGTAAGAGGAAGAGAATTAGTCAAATTATCAATAAAGAAAAGGCGGATATTCTTTTAATTCAAGAAACTAAATTAGTTTCTTTGTCGGAGGTGGTGGCGAGAAGTTTTTGGGCTAAGGAGGATATAGGGTGGACTTGGACTAGTGCCGAGGGTCTTTCCGGAGGATTACTTATTATTTGGAAGGAGAATAGTGTGGAGGTTTTGTGTAGTTTTAAAGGCGAAGGGTTTGTTGGTATCAAGGTTATTTGGAGAAATTCTTTTACTATGTTGTGAACATTTATTCTTCTTGTGAGCTTAGCAAGAAAAGATTGCTTTGGAAGAATTTGTTGGATTTGAAGTCTAAATTTTCGGATGGGGAGTGGTGTATGGGTGAAGATTTTAATGCAATTTGTAACTCTTGGGAGAGGAAGGGAAGAAGTATTTGTAGTCGTAATTTAGAGATGAAAGAGTTTTTGAAGTTTGTTGTGGAGAGTGATTTGATTGACGTCCCTTGTAAAGGGAAGAGATTCACTTGGTACAGTGGCGATGGCTCCTCAATGAGTAGAATTGACCGCTTCTTGATTTCGGAGGCGGCCATTGATAGTTGGAGTGTCATTGGCCAATTCATCGGTGCGAGGGATATCTCTGATCATTGTCCGGTGTGGTTAGTAGTGGAATCCTTGGATTGGGGTCCGAAGTCGTTCATGTTCAATAATGAATGGTTTACCAACAAAAGTTTCTTACCGTTTGTTGAAAAGGTATGGAGGGAGTTGCATGTCGTAGGGAGGAGCGATTATGTTTTTAAAGAAAAACTTAGACTCCTCAAATGTAGCATTAGAAAATGGAATTTGGAGGTTTTTGGTAAATTAGATTTGGAGGTTGAGAATTGTGTGAGGGAAATTAATGAGGATGACGAGATGGCGGATTAAGCTAATGGAATGTTGTCTAACGATTCCATTGCTAATCGGAAGAAGATATCTAGTCGGTTTTGGATGAACATGAGAATCAAGGAGAACATGCTTATTCAAAAGTCCAAGTTAAAGTGGCTTAATGATGGAGATAATAATAGTAGGTATTTTCATTGTGTTATGAAGGAGAGAAGAAGGAGGAACCATATTGGTTCTATCAACTCGGCTAGAGGTGTTTTAGATTCGGTTAAAGAGGTAAAAGAGGAAGTACGGAATCATTTCGCCAACAAGTTTGTGGAAGTGGATAGTGAGAGGCCTATCTTGGATTGAATTCATTTTAACGTTCTTAAACAAGAGGAGAGAGAGATGCTTGAAAGTTCATTTAAGGAGGAGGAAATCAAAGAGGCGATTTGGAGTTGTGATGGTAACAAAAGTCCGGAGCCGGATGGGTATACCTTTTTATTCATCAAGAAGTATTGGTACTTTATTAAAGACGAGTTCATTAGTTATTTCAAAGCCTTTCATGGAAGGGCCTTTTTGTCTAAGACGATTGTGTCCTCTTTTTTGACTTTGATTCCAAAGTGCGAGAGCCCGTTGGCCATGGACGATTTTAGACCTATTTGCTTGGTTGGGTGCTTATACAAAGCACTTTCCAAACTTTTGGCGGCTAGGTTAAAGAAGGTCTTGCATTCTTTAATATCACTTTGCGAAAGTGCTTTTGTTCCGGGGAGACAATTACTCGATGGTGTTTTGGTAGCTAATGAGGTGGTGGATTTTGCTTGCAAGGAGAAAAAAGAGTGCACTCTTTTCAAGGTGGATTTTGAGAAAGCTTATGATAAAGTAAGTTGGGACTTTCTTAGGTATGTGATGAGGAGAATGGGGTTCGGGGAGATTTGGATGAAGTGGATGGAGGCTACCATTTTCTTTAGTAAAATGTCTGTGTTGGTCAATGGTAGTCCGACTAGTGATTTTGTGGTGGAACGAGGTTTAAGACAAAATGATCCCCTTTCGCCGTTTCTCTTTGTCATGGTGGCGGAGGGATTGACGGGCTTGGTGAAATGATCGGTGTTGATTGGTGAGTTCTCCGGCTTTGATGTTAATGGGAAATGTTTCATTGATATTCTTCAAATTGCGGATGATACTCTCTTGGTGGGAGATGGTATTTGGAAGCATCTTTGGGCGCTTAAAGTGGTTCTCCGCGGTTTTGAGTTAGTTTCGGGTCTCGATATTAATTTCCATAAGAGTAAATTAATTGGAATTAATGTTCCGCCAAACTTTCTTGAAGCGGAAACTTTATTCCTCTCTTGTAGATCGGAGTCGAAAGATTTCACCTTTCTCGGTATCCCTGTTGGATCTAATCCGAGAAGGATTTCTTCTTGGGCGCCTTTGGTTAAAAAGATGGTAAAAAGGTTATCTTGTTGGCATGGTAGATTCTTGAGTTTCGGAGGTAGAATTACCCTTCTTAAATCGGTGCTCAAGAGTTTGTCTATTTTTCATTTATCCTTTTATAAAGCACCGGTGTAGATTCGGAAAGAGATAATCAAAATTCAAAGTGGTTTTCTTTGGGGTAGCTCGGGAGTGAAGAGAAAAATTCATTGGATCAATTGGGATTCTCTTTGCTTGCCCTTTGATAAAGGTGGTCTTAATTTGAAAAGGATTTGAGATTTTAACATGGCCCTCCTAAATAAGTGGAGATGGAGAATTTTTGTTGGGTAGGATAACTTGTGGTATAAAATCTTGCAAGCCCGGTACGGGGACATTAAAATGATGTTGTCTAATCGGGACTTTATTTTACCCCGTGGGTGGTCGTGCTCGCCTTGGTGGAAGCATATTTTATCTCTTCCAAAGCATTATTCGGAAGACATCTTTATTAATAATTGTTCGTTTCGAGTTGGTGATGGTTTCTCAACTTCCTTTTGGAGCGCTAGGTGGATTGGTTTGGAGTGTTTAAAATCCACCTATCCTCGGCTTTTCGAGAAATCAAGGCTAAAGGACGTGGTGGTGGCGGCTTTAGGAGGTTGGGTGGACGGAGATTGGTTGTGGGGGGATTTCGGCATCAAAGCTGCAGGCGGAAGTGTAGTTGATGTTGATTTTGGTTTAAACACCACTCACTCGTATGGCCATGAGACTAATGCTGATGTGGGAAATGTTTTTTAACTAATAATTTTAAGGCTTAATTACACTTTTGGTCCCTAAGTTTTGGCCAACTCACGAAATTGGTCCCTATGTTTTAAAATTGAACGAATTAGTCCCTATGGTTTAATGTTTTGTGCAGTTTTGGTCCTTCATCCCAATTTTGATCCAAAAACGTACATGAATAGTGCATGTCCGTACATGAACAGTGCATGTCCGTACATGAACACTACATGACCGGACATGAACAGTGTGCGAACAGTTGGATCAAAATTGGGATGGGGGACTAAAACTGCACAAAACATTAAACCATAGGACTAATTCGTTCAATTTTAAAACATAGGGACCAATTTCGTGAGTTGGCCAAAACATAGGGACCAAAAGTGTAATTAAGCCTAATTTTAATGCAGGTACATATACTGAGGTGGACTCCTCCCTAATTGATGGAAGGAATTTGAATGTTATTAATGATGAAGCAAACAGCGAAGGGCTTTTTATTGGACTTTCGGGCAGCGGTGCAGCTGCAAATCACACGGCTGTTAATGGGCAGGCTGGTGTTGAGGCGATTTCGTCACTGCATAGTGGTAGGTTTTCTACTGTTGTGCATGATGAAACACTTAGCAGCGATCCATTTTCACGAGCATCCAGCAGCTCTGCTGCTTCAAATCAGGTTGGGGGTTTTATGGTGTTAAATTCTCCTTTTGCAGCTGCGCCTTTAGATACGAGGCTCTCGAGTGACATGGAAGATTTGGTTCAGTTATTAAGCAATGCTAAGCTGGTTCCGAAGTCGAAAGATCGCTTAACATGGTTGCAGGGAACTGAGGATTTTTTTCTCCGTTAAATCCTTTTATCGGTTAACTGATGATTTCCGTGTACCGTTCGGTCCAGCTAATAGGGATGATAGGGTTGTCGCCTTGGTTTGGAAAGTGGTTGCTCCTCAGAAGATCAAGGCGTTTGGTTGGAGGTGCCTCCTCAATAAATTACCGACGAAAGATTTGTTGGAGTTTAGAGGTATTTAACCTTCATCTAATGATTATAATTGTGTTTTTTGCAATTCCTCCTCTGAAACGCTGCACCACGCCTTTTTAACCAGTCAGGTGGCCCTTTTAGTGTGGAGAGAAGTGGCGGATTGGGTGGGAATGTCGGATATTGGTGGTATTAGTTCTAAGAGTAGTTTTCTGGACTGGTATGCTTTTTGCAAATTAAAGTGTGTCAGGGTTGGGAGAGAAGGGTGTATTTGGTTAGCAATTTGCTGGAACTTATGGATGCTTAGAAACATAACCATTTTCAGGAACATCGGTTGGAATGTGGTCGACACAGTTTGAGGGATTAAGTTTACGGTATGGCGTTGGTCTTTTATAGGAGATATTACCCATTCCATTTGTAATTTGTACGAGTTTGACAAAGACCCTTTGTTTTATTTGTCTTAAGTTTCAATTGGTTCGTAATCTCTTTGTTTTCTCGAACTGAATTTCGCTCTTTTGTAATCAGGTTCTAGTACCCTTTGTGCCCGCTTTAAATATATAACTTGCGTAAAAAAAGTTTTATAATTTATCACGTATAAAAAAAATATAGTCAAAGAAGACATCAAAACACAAAACACAAAACACATAGATTCAATAACTAGTCTTATACATATGATGTGAGAATATGTCAATCATTATTTATACATGTGCTTTTTAAAGAAAAAAATATAAAAGGCCCTTGACATCACATTACATGGTAAGCTTTTCAAAATAGTTCAAGTCCGACATTTTATCGTTTTTTAAAGATAAATTGAATTGAATTTTTTTAATTTTTTATTTATAAATCCAGTATGTTTTTGTATTTTTGTATTTTCAAAAAATTCATATTTGATAGGTAATTAATTTTTTTAACACTTATAGATTTTTCAAACATCTAATATATTTTGCAGTTTTTCAGCATATTTGAAAAAATCGATAAAAAATCACTTTTTTCTTTAGAAAACTATGATTTAATATTGGTTTTTTTGAAAAAAAACAATTGTAAAAAGTATGATTTTATGCTAACTTTTGTAAAAAATCGGATGTAAAAACATAAATTTCGAGAAAAATATACGATTTCACACGTGTTTAATAAAACCAGTAGTAAAAAGTATATTTTTTACACTGATTTTTCAAAAATCCGGTAAAAGTGTAAGTTAGTTGAATTTTCATTGTTAAATCCTTCTAATCCAACATATGATGGTAAATATTATATACCTGAGACTTGTTGAATTTAAATTACTAATAACAGTAGTAAAAGTATATATGTATATATTCAAATGTCATGTTGTGCATTATTGACCAAAATTTATTTTTGTCAAGTTGGGCACGTACAAGGTCTTTTAATAATGAAGTATAAACTTTTGTATTTTCACACTCACGACTATATATAGATAAATGATACAACACAAATGATATTGCACATTTAGTTTACATATCTAAGATATAAAGTTTTATTGCTCTCTAAATATTTATAATGGTGGAAACAACATCATTTTTATTGGGAGATCATCAACATAATGATAATTATCTAGCTTCTAATGAAGAAATACCTACAATTGATTACTCTCTATTATTATCTGATGACACTTATCAAAGATCTATTGCCCTTGAATTTCTTGCTCATGCATGTAAAGAATATGGCTTCTTCTATGTAAGTTAAATTCTTGGTCGAGCTCATGTATATAATAAATCTCTATGTATAAAAAACAGTACAACCTTAATATAAATTAGACTTTACAATATATATATATATATATATATATATATATATATATATATATATATATATATATATATATATATATATATATATATATATATATATATATATATATATTACATTATATTTTTTATTATATTTATTTCTACTTCATACGTGCAGCTGGTAAATCATACCATGCCAGATGATGTACTCAAAAGTGTTTTGAATGGAGTTTCTGATTATTTTGATCCAACAACTGTGGAAGAGAGAAGGATCTACTATAAAAATGGTCCATCCGATAATGTTCGATGGGGACTAAATGCTAACGATGGAGAAAATAGAGAATATCTTAAAGTTATTGCACATCCTAAGGATCGAGCTCCTTCTAATCCAACTATTCTTAGGTATATATAATATTTAATTTAATGACCAATTTTATATTTTGTAATTTAAATTCATTAAATTTTTGGTCATTTTGTTCATCAGCAAAATTACAGAAGAATATAACAATGAAATGAGGAAGATTGTTGTTGGATTAGCAAGGGCTATGTCAAAAAACTTAGGGTTTGATGAAAACTACATAGAGAAGGCATTCCACATGAAACTAGGGTTTGATGTAATGGCCATGAATCTTTATCCACCTATTTCAAAGTCCAAAAGTGATATTGGTCTCCCTAACCACACTGATCCTGGTTTTGTGATCACCCTAATGCAAGATGTAAATGGGGGTCTTCAAATTCTATCACATAAAGGGAAGTGGATTAATGTTTATATTCCTCATCATGCTATACTCATCCAACTTGTTGATCACCTTGAGGTATTTTATTGAAAATTAACTTCATTTTCTAAGATATATCATCTAATAATAAACAAATCATTTATTAATATTAAAGCACATGCATTATCAATTATAGAAAATGATAATGAGCACAAACATCTTTAGAATTAGGATTATCGCAGTCTAACACATTGTAGTATTCAAACTTGTTTAATCTATGATATTTTAGAAAATTTAGACAAATGTTCCTTTTTTTACACGCTTTGAATCGTTGTCTGACATGTGTATGACATTCATACGATACGTATGGCGTCAGTTTCTTTACTTCTACGTATTATACATTTTCTGCACCAATTGCAAACATGTGTGCAAGCAATGTTGATCAATGAGTTAAAAACGTTGAAGTTATTATAAATTTTTTTAATAACGAGTGTATGAATAAAGGTCGAATACTATCATGTATATGTGAACATTATTGATATCAGAGTATTAATGTTGTGTCCCTTTGTCATTAACTTAAGTATTTTAAATAATATTACCCAATTCTCACTAACGATTCATTTGATTGTAGATCTTAACTAATGGAAAATATAAAAGTCATGTCCATCGAGTTATTGTTAACAACAACGAAGTGCAAAGGATCTCTGTTGTTACCCTTCATGGACCTTCGTTAGACAAATTCATTGTCCCAAATAGAAAATTTGTTGATGGTGAAAATCCACAGAATTACATTGGAATGACCTATAAAGAATCCTTGGAAGCAAATGGGGGAAATCAGATTGATGTACAATCATCACTTGAGCAAATTAAGCTAGTGTAATTGATGTTATAGTTAATCATGTGTGATAATATTAAGTGGATGGGTCGATAGGTGGTTCTCTCTAGTAAAACTAGGTTTTTCTTTTAGTTTTTTTTCCTCTCTTTAGGTGGTAGGTCGAAGAGGTGGAGTTATAATACTATGATTTGGTATGCATTTATGTGGTCTATTTGGATTGCTTAGAATGATATTATGTTTTTCTATTTGGATTGCTTTCTATGATTGGCTTAAGAATCATATCTCATGTCTTAACTAATAGCGGATCGAGAGTTTTGGTATTGGTTCATGGACTATTTTGTGGCCTTAGTACTTCTCTTGGGAGTCTCTGATCTGTTGAAGGTGGTTCTGGTGGTGTGAGATCTAGCATGTTCCCTTGTTGAGATGTTGTTTTAGTTTTTTTGAGTTTGATATTTGGGTTGTTTTGTTATTTCTTTTCGGTGTGTGGGATTTTTGTATCTTGTGTCATTTTTATTGTTAGTTTGATCATTAAAGTACTTCTTGTATTTTTCGATCTTTCTCTTATTGTACCTTCTAGTGAGATTATTCCAAGTTTCTAATATTTTTTTTTCCATTAAAAAAGTATAATAACATACAATCGTAATACTCCTTATTAGGATAATTATATTGGGTCCTATAAGGGATGGTTTAGAAAGGAGCAGAGCGAAGCAAGAACAAAGATTTCTGGTGAGTGCCCAAGAGATGCAATAGGTCATCCGTTTGGGCTTGGCCTAGGCAAGTGCATGGTCGACCGAAATGGGCTTAGGCCGCCATATCATTTTTCCAATTCCCATCCGCGTAATGAACGTGGATAATGATGTGCACAATCAATAACTAGTTAGAGAGAGTCAATGGATGAAAAAGGCTTATCCATAATCCAAGGAATTAATCACCCCTGCCATCTTCTCTAAGGAGGGATCCTGGGAGTCCACCCTTGACTCTTTGACTCAGGCCCAATGAACCTTTTATAAATATCTCATCCTTGGAATTAGAGGAGATATCCAATCTTTCGCAAAATAAAAACATACACAGAGCTTCTCGTAGCCTCACGTGAGTTAGCCTCAAATACAACCAAATATCCTAAACACCACATATAACCCTACACAATAAAAGGTTATTCTCATTATACTTTTTTTGTAAGTTCAATTGGTGTCCACCAAGAGACCTTGGTAAAACTGAATTGGGCTACCTTCATAATCGAAGATCAACTCGCTACTTGTCTCTTCAGTCCTTTCCATTATGGTGAATATCTGAGCAGCGACTTCAGCCGACAGAAGCTCCAGCGACGACCATGAGGTTGTGGCATAGATGTATGCCGCTATTGATGATTTACGTCGGCACAACCAAACTTTGGAGGACAACGTCCTTAACCTCCAACAGTGCAAATAAAAGATCAAACCCACTGAGGAGACAAAAGTTTTGGATTTCCAACCTCTCTCTAATGAGATTTATGGGGGGTCGTACCAAAATGTTTAAAGCAACCTTTACACGTAAAATTATACGAAAAAGTAATCCCTAAAAGTCTGTTACCTCCATTAAAACATATATGGTGGTCATCAGAGCCTTAGATTCTCTAAAATGCAAGATCATCTCTAACACCTTCAGGGACGCCATGTTGAAGTGGTACATGAACCTGCCATAACTATCTGTCACTAGCTATAATGACCTAGTAAAGAAGTTGGTCCACCAATTCTCAGCAATTAGACACAAGAAGATGTTGACCTTTAGCCTGTTCAACATCCGCTGGAGCCTTTCAGAATCCTTTAGGGAGTATCTTGCCAGGTTCAATAAGGTGACTATCAAGGTCATCCACTTGAACTAGGAGATATTTGTAGGAGTCTTCTATAATGGTTTGAGGGTCATGCATTTTAATGAATCTTTTGCCAATAGGCTTAACACTTCCATGGCAGAGGTAGTGACGTGCGTAGAATTTTACATAAAGAATGTGAGGAGAAATGTGAAGAAAAAGGATAGAAATACTAAGGAGCAGACATTTGGAAATCCTGATTCCTCGTAGCAGTAGTGCGGAAGTCGGTATACCTCGCCCGTTAGGGACAGTGAAGCTTTCAAGCGGACCCGGAGACGTACGAATAAATTCACACCCTTGAATGCCCGTTGTGAATAGATATGGTGTGATACCTTTCACATACATGATATTCATCTTCCACCAGCCTCCAAGTGAGACGTCATGAGACCTGAGCCAAACAGGTGATATGAATTTCATATGGTAAAGGGCCACCATACAAAATATTGTCACCGGATCAAAAAGAAGATTAAGTGCCTCATCCAGGAAGGTCATCTAAAAAAATGTTAGAGTCATATTCCATAAATCACTGGGAAGCTCTAGATATCAAGGGAGAGACCCCCTATGAGCCCCATATCTAATAAGGGTAAGGAGGCAAGCAAAGGAGATGAATATAGACCACTGTTTAATACCCTTAAAATTATTGCATAAAGGTTTGCTGAGGGAGGAAATACTAGCTCCTCTTGTAGGAGATATGCATGCCAAGTCATGGTCGTAGAAGGTTCGCCTGCCAGTCCTGGTTGACGCGCAAAAGAAACTATGGAGTCTGATATCACCATCTTAGATAAGGATGTTGAATGAGTCCATACGCTTGACAAAAATCCCATGGCCATAACAATGAGGCATGATAACTGGGAAATTAAGAGAGTGTCAATTGATCAAGAGATTCTTACAAACATCATTTCCTAGGACACATTTGAGAGACTCTGCCTATACTTGGACGACCTTAAAGCTTTCCATGGCTTGCTAGTTGGATTCTCAGACGAATAGGTACTAGTAAAGAGCTACATCACCCTAAAAACCGTATTTGGCAAAGATGATCAAGGTATGGTACCTCGTGATAGACGCCCTTCCTCATACAACATGATCATAGGGTGGCATGTTTTCAATCTCTTAGGAGCCGCTATATCTACATTATACATGAGTATGAAGTACCCACTGCCCAATGAGTGTGTTCGGGTTGTTCAAGGTGATCATGAGACCTCCCGAAGGTGTTTTCTAGATAACTTGAGGTTAAAGAAGGCTACTATGGTTGTGGCTCAAATTCAGGAGCCAGATTCACAATAACAATAACATGCAGCACAAATTTCTTAAACCAAACTTATACTTACCTCAATCATATCACGGGTACATTTCTCCCGTATTTTCTCAGTCAACTTCTCTCTTTCTTCCTCATTCAACCTCTTTTGCTCCTCCAGGATCCTCTCCCACACCTCCTACAACAACCTCTCCCGCTCCACCAGATGCACCCTCTCACGTTCCTATTTAGTCACTCTCTCTCGTTCCTCCCAAGACCACTTCTCCAGCGCCTTTCAAGTTCATTTCTCCCGCTCCAATTTTAATACTTCTTAAACTTTCTCCCCCATCATTTGATCAACTATCTCTTCAATGTTTTTCTTACAGATTACTTTGTTACTTGTTTGCGATGGTTCAAAAAATAATCTCAAGTCGACGCCTCTTCCAAGACCACAAACACACCCATCATGCTCCTCTATTTCAATCCCTTATACCAATATGCCATGACATTCTCGTGGAAAAAATATACCATCTTTGGATTTTTGAACCAGTAAATCCTACAACACATATAAAAGTTCGTCTTTACCAAATTGAATTAACTTAAATAAGTAAGGTTTAAAAAAGTATCTGCTTACAATCTTTACACCCACTTCATGTGCACCCTTTAATGTTGAAAGCTCCAGAGGTTTGACTAGATTTTGGTATAACTTGATGAAGAACAAGATTAGCCAACATGAAGAATTCTGCCAGAGAACAAAGATGTCGAATGAAATGTCCCATCCTAAAGACTCGACATCATGACTGTCACAGCAGGTTGTTTTAATTTTGTTCCAAGATTCAAGGCACGTTTAGCAGTGGATCAAGGACAGAAGATTTGAAGCCCAAGACAGCAGAAGGTTATAAAAGAAGACTTATACCTAGGGCTGTAAATCTAATCTCTTGTGTAATACTTGTAAAGTAGGAAATAAGGGTGTAGGGTTTTGAGAGTCGTAGGCTTTCTTGTGTTGTAAGTCCCTTTGTATCGGTTGGATACATTGTGGTAGACATAGATGTTTATACAGATTCAGAAACTTTAAGGTAATGAATTGTATATTGTTCTTGGATGAAGCTTTGAAGAAAATCCAATAGAATTTGAGTAGGATTGTTAGTCAAGGTTGCTTGGCTGAACTTTACATTGAAAAAGGCGTCTTTCAAGTAGGATGATACAGTTATTGTGACTATAACTATTAGATATCACTGGATGTGATTAAGGGAGTGAGATAGGTTTCTCTTATCTAGGATGAAGTTCTTAGATAAAGCTTTCATTGGGTAGTGATAGGTAAACCAGAGGTTGTTTACTGTAAACCAGAGGTTGTTTGACATATCTTATGTTATTTATCATTCTGCAAATTTACAGTTCAGTATTTGCTTGTTGATTAACATGTTGTAATAGATGTTGAAATATTTGTCGTGATTCTGTTGCTCATATTTAGAGTATCAGGTTGATTATTTTGCCCTTGTTTTAAAGTTATGCAGAGAACAATGTCGTGACATATTGTTAGGACATATGTGATCTGCATGCCAGAATTTCAATTGGTATCAGAGCAGGAATCCTGTCTGTTTCTGGATGAGATCTTGAGAGTGACTTTCTGTCTTATTAAACAAGGTGTGTATTTGTATGATCAGACCATTCATTGGATATCTGGAATGATTGGTATTGAATCAAGGATGACAACTACTGGTTGGTTGTCTTTTTCTTCTATGAAGATGTTCTAGATGCTGCATGTGTTAAGGTTCTGTAAGGTGTCCTTTAAGATGTCTTGACATCTTGACTGAAGACTGTTGAAGGTGTTCCTTGGTGTTTCGCTGCATGTGTCTTTGATAGAAGAACTCTGGTTGACCTGTGTGATTCTGGAGTTGTGATTCAAGAAAAGTCTATTCTTGAAATAGATTGAGATGTTCACTATCCAGAGGGTTGAAGAAGGAAGATAGTGGAAGTATTTTCTGATCTTTCCCGTTGTCTTCTGCTCTTGAAAGTAAAGCTAGATTGAAGACTTTGTCTATCCTCATTTTGTTCATGAAGGTGTCAACATATATTGGAGACTCTAGTCGTTCCAACAGCGAGTAATGGAATGGAGAGAGGTGTTTGTTGCCATTTTCCTTTAATGTATTGTTACTTGGAATGAAGGTTTCTTCAGGTATCTTGAAGTTAGTTTGGAGGGAAGATGAGTTGTCTTCTAGGTTATCAAATTCATGGTCTATGAAATTTGTAAACTACCTTTGTCATGATAAAGTTGCCAAAGACACTTGAGATTTCTCTCAAGTCCACTCATAAAGGCTTCTCTGTCATGTATTTGGAGTCCTCTGGTTGCTCTTCTGGATCTAGGATGTTTCTGAGGATCATCAATCTGAAGAAATTGAGGGTGATTTATTTTCACCATCCATGTCTTGCAAGGTAGTGTTTCTTCAGATCAGTTGAAGTGGTTCTTCTCAAGGAAGATGCATAGGATTGTGCCAACTAAGTCAACATGAGTCAAGGGTGTCAGTCTTGATGTCTCAACATTCTGCTTGGCAAGGAAGGTACCTACACTAAAGAATACTTGTTGTTATTCCTAAAGTGTTGATATCTCTTGGATGTATGGCCTTTGGAACAAGGATTTAAGATCAATTGCTATTTGTGGAATCCACAAGTATTTAATTGATTATCCATGTGTGTGGTGTTCAAAATTGGATGCAGTCAATATCATCAGTGAAGATTTCATTATATAAGGATATGATGTTCAACCAGATGTTGAAACTTTCCATCAGTAGAGTTTGTGCAGAATCTTGTTGATTCAAGGAGTGAGACAAGGAAAGGGAGTAGCTTATGCTCTGGAAACCAAACTTTTGTGTGTTGACATAAAGTGTTGGGAACCTTCATCTGGTTGGATCTACAGAGGCACATAATCTGACTAGGAAGTTTCGTGGCAAGAAACTTGTCTAGAATATGGTGCTGATAGAAGTAAAGATGAAGACATCTTAATCTTGATGAATATTGCTTGAATCAGTTTATTTCTCATCTAGGTGAACTGAAGTGCAGCTGCAGAGAGCATGCGATCCATTTCAACATGGAGGTTCTGGATAAGTGTCCAGGACAATATCTCTGACATCTTGAAGATTTCTCTTCTTAAAAGCTAGATTTCTTGTTGCTGTTGACTACTCTTTCCTAAAGAATCAGGCTTTGGCATGTTTGGTTCTTCTGAGGATGAGTTCTTGAAGTTGATGCTCTTCAAGGTATCTGGTCTTAAGATTGGTTGTGGACCATTAACACAGGATAGAGGTTGTCTACTCAAACTTAATATCTTAATCAAGTCTATGAGAGCATGGAACTCTTGTTTTGTAGAAGTGGAGAAGTTCCTCAAGATGGTATGTCTGAGGGGGATTTGATCAAGACTGTATCAGACAGACTTGAGCTCATCAGCTGGAAGTAATGACATTGATGTCAAAATTAGATGTTCTGACATCAAGGTTATCATCAGACTGTTCCCTCTGTGGGATCTGGTTACAGTGGAGGTATATCATCTTGAGAGAAGCTGATCTTCTCATATGTGATTGGAATGGATGCTCCAAAAAGCCTATGCAATGTACGGGAATTACAGAAGCTAGTAGAGGCTACATTTTATAGCCCTAGTGGAAAGTAGGATGTTTGCTGAAGACCCAGATTCTTGGTTGAACCATGAGTATTGTCTATTGGAAATCTGGAGGAAGTTGTGTGACACTTGGCTGTGTTTAACCATAGTCACTTGGATTCAAGATGTGTGTTTCATCGTGTCCTTGGAATAATTTACCTTTGTGGAGAAGGGTGGTTGTTTCAAGACCAAAGGAAGAGCTAGTTTTGCTCTTGGCTTGCTGAGTATTAAAGGGATCTTCGCTTAAGGAGCTTGCTTTGGTGGGAGTTTGAGAGTTTATTTCTCTCTACAGTTGTCTGAAGTTCTTATTGATTAAGTTGGTGGAGTTGTGTTCTCTGGAGATTTTCAGATGGATTACTATGCAGTCCAGTTGTTATTGTATCAAGAACCATAGTGTATGGTGTATGTGATATGATCTGGATGTCCTAACTGATGTTAGAACATCATCATGTTTTTTGAACTTGGAATTCAGATTGTGGAAGCTGATATTCACCAGTTGAATCAGAAGTATTCTAACTTATCATACGGGAGAATGATGAGGTGAAGACTGTCTTAGATTATGGGGTGTCTATCTGGTAGTCTGACTCTTTTTAAGGTCAAAATGCTTGTGGAGAGGTGGTTTCTTTTGCTGCAAGTATCTCTAGAAATAAGTGGACCAGTTTGGTGCTTTTGAAGCAAGTAAGCTGAGGATTTCTGGAGCATGTATTTGATGTTTTTCAAGTGTGAATGACATCTGAGCTAGCTAACAAACTAATGACATCTGAGCTAGCTAACAAACTAAGAGATTTGTATGTCTCTTTGAGGAATGTGAAGCATTCCAGGTTCAATTGGATTTATTCTCAAGGAACATGGATATCTATGGCTATAAAATTCAAGATGGATTTGTACAGGGTATGGATGGGTTCAAAATGAGAGTGATCAATGGCAATTTTGATCTCAATCCAAGAGTTTGTTAGTTATGGTACAAGGATGTGATCCTGGTACTTTCTCACTATATGAGCATGAAGTTGGTCATGTGATATCATATGGTGATTTTGGGTGTTTCTTGTTGGAAGGAGCATCATTTATAAAAGACAGGGGATAACTTTTGTCTGATGGGTGTACTATTGTGGTACATAGATTGCTTGTGGATCAAGCAGTGAGTGAATGTATTCAGCAGGTGTGTTGAACAAGGAGTGAGCTCTTGAAGACATGAAGATGGGTCTTATGTTTTCCATTCACTTTAAAGTGTTCTTCTTGCAAAGGAGCACTGGTTATCTTTGACAGGGGGAGTTGGACTCTTGTCTAGGATCTGTTGCTGCCGTAGTGCAGTTGTTTATCAAGATTGTTTATGGTTTCAAGCAGTTTGTGATAGAATACCTCTAGTGAGTGTGTAATGTCAGACAAGATGTCATGACATTGTGTTACTGTTATAGTTATGGGTGGACTTGACAGGTTGATTTTGGTTCTGTCATTGGGATGTCAATGGATTGAATCAGAGTTGTACAAGCTTCTTGGGAGTGTCCTGAGAGTCATTGCTTATGTCTGGGAGAATTTATTTTTCTCTACAGAATTAGATAAGGCTCATGGGAGTCTTTGTTGTTAACTGGGAGATGTTTGAAGGAATGTCTTAACATCTTGGTCAGTTGTTTTTTTTACTTCTGGTTGAAAGGAGTATTCTTGGGGCTCATTGAAAGGCATTGTGACTATGCTTTAGAGTTTACAAGATGGACTGAACAAAGTCTGACAAAGTGTCAGGACATTGTTTAGGATGTATGGTTGTTTCCAAGTTGATTGTCTTGGACGGTGGAGAGTGTCTTAGAGAAGGCGTGTTAAACATGTGTCTTGATACATGCGCATTCTTTGGACGGTTCCCCTTAAAGAAGAAACATTCAAAAGTGTTTTGGCCGGTGCACATTTTTTTGTGAAGTTACATTACTCATTTAATGTTCTCATTGAATTGACCTTCGTTATTTTCAATGGTTTGTTACATCGTAAGGAAACCTCTCGGGTATATAAAGGGGGTTCTTGGCTTCGAATTATCTCAGGTTATCTTTCTGTTGTGCTGTGTTCTCATGGGATTTATCCGCCTTTGGGTATGTACAGTTTGGGTATGGGTTTGTATTGGACATATTTGTCAATTTTTGGCTAAAAAGGGGGAGAAAAGTACAGGGTTTGAGTCTGTTCATGCAGTTAGTTTGCAAGGATATTGGATAGGATGTTCTGACATTCTGTTTGAGTCTCATGTTTTCTTTCTGTTCTGAGTCCTTCCTTTGTGTCTTGTGATCTGAGTTATGAACACAGTTGTGTCTTATGTTCTAAGTTACTTAGGTGAGGGAGTATAGGTTCCTTGGTAAGGGGGAGCATTCTAGAGGGGGAGTGTGTTTGAGGGGAGTTTTCTTTGATCAACTTTTTCATACTTCCTTCTAGCTTCTTTAGGAGTCTCAACTTCCTTTCAGGACCTTTTTCAACTTCACTCACCCTGGGTTTATTGTGCAGAAGGAGTTTTAGCCAAAATTTGTCAAAAGGGGGAGATTGAAAGCTCTTGAGGTTTGACTAAGTTTTGGTAAAACTTGATGACGAACAAGATGATCCAACATGAAGAATTCTGCCAGAGAACAAATATGTCGAATGAAATGTCCCAGTATGAAGACTCGACATTGTGACTGTCACAACAGGTTGTTTTAAATTTGTTCCAAGATTCAAGGCGCGTTTAGCAGTGGGTAAAGGACAAAAGATTTGAAGCCCAGGAAAGAAGAAGGTTATAAAAGAAGACTTAGACCTAGGGATGTAAATCTAATCTCTTGTGTAATACTTATAAAGTAGGAAATAAGGGTTTAGGGTTTTGAGAGTCGTAGGCTTTCTTGTGTTGTAAGTCTCCCTTTGTATCGATTGGATACATTGTGGTAGACATAAATGTTTATACAAATTCAATAGAATCTGAGTAGGATTGTTAGTAAAGGTTGCTTGGCTGAACTTTACATTGAAAGAGGCGTCTTTCAAGTAGGATGATACGGTTATTGTGATTAAGGGAATGAGATAGGTTTCTCTTATCTAGGATGGAGTTCTTAGATAAAGTTTTCATTGGGTGGTGATAGGTAAACCAGAGGTTGTTTACTGATAGTGGATTCTTCTTCCTGGCTTGGTAGCCCCCAGATGTAGGTGAATTGCACCGATCTGGGTTAACATATCTTGTGTTATTTATCATTATGCAAATTTATAGTTCAGTATTTGCTTGTTGATTAACATGTTGTAACAGATGTTGAAACATTTGTCATGATTCTGTTGTTGATATTCAGAGTATCAGCTTGATTATTTTGCCGTTATTTTAAAGTTATGCAGAGAACAATGTCGTGACATGTTGTTAGGACATCTGTGATCTGCATTCCAGAATTTCAAATGTGAACTTGTCTTCTGGTCTTTGACATACCCACTTTCATTTCTCATGGCGTGTTGGTGGAAATAGGTTGTAAAAAAGGCTTCTAAAAGGATTTACTGACTCTAGTTCTCATTGTTTTCTTTTTTCATTAATCATTTTATGTTCAATTTTATCATATCCTCCGTGAGATAATCTATGTGGATAGATATTTCTAACTTTATTCTCCTTTTCCTTTTTTACTCTTATCCAAGAATTCAGGAATGGTGTGAGACTTGACAAAGTCATCCCAAACGTTCTTATCATTATATGAATGCTTCAAGTATGGAGGCTCTAATTTATCCATTGAATTTGTAATATAATCATGTGTGAGTTGTGTCTTAAAGCCCCTCCAACGTTCACCGGGATGTCCAATCCATTTCTTTTTCAACATATCAACCTCTAAAATAATAAACACTTCTTAGTTTTACATAATAGAGTTGATATTAGTATTAAACCGAAAAATAAAATAAATGGTCATATATACTTGTAACAAATCATAAATTTTAAAATAAATATGGTCCGTAATTTATCTTTCAGTTCACCGTAAACTCTGTGCTAATTATCTATCAAGATATTGACTTTCCTTATACCTTATATAAACCTGTAACCCTTAAAACTATCATCATGTTCACTATAAGTCTTACCAGTTCTTAGGAAAAAACTAACTGGAAAGCGAACACCACTTTCGTGGACTTTTGTCACCTTGGCCAACATCATAGAACCTCTAATTTTTCTTTTACTTTTAGTATTAGCTGAGGTGTATGATAGGTGTTGGTCGAATCGTCAATCTTTGTGTAAACCAAGAACTATATTACTCAAATCAACAAGTATCTTCTAAGGCCCTTATTGCTTATGAATTATACTATAGGCATGATACACTTCATAAGAACACACATTCAACATATTATCAAACTACCATTATTCAAGAAAAACAACATTTTAAGAAAAAACAACATTTATATGAACATTTCAATGGTTAGTATGTAACACCATTTACTCATTATTTAAGAAAAACAACGTTTTAGTGGTCAGTGACACCATATTCTCAAACTAATACTATTCAAGAAAAACAACATTACATCAATATCTCTATAGTCAGTGAAACCATTTTCTCGAACTAACAAAAGATAAATTGAGTTATGTACCGAAAACGCGATGACAGAGTTTCAACGAGCTAGGTTGGAAGAGTTCAAGTTCGAGTGGATGTTGGAAGAGATGGTGGAATATGAGTTTTGATGAAGATGAAAATCACCCCATTTTTTTAAGAGAATGGAGATAAAACGAGGAGTGTTGATAGGTAAATAAAAAGTTAGAGTCTAGGTCTGTGAAGTATTCACGCAAAGAGCTTACACACTGGGTTTTGAGAAAAACCGAGGGAATAAATTAATTAAAAATTATATATATATATATATATATATATATATATATATATATATATATATATATATATATATATATATATATATATATATAACAAATTTAAAAAAATAATAGAAAAATAAAGGTTTTTAAAAATATTAATTTCGTAATTCAAAATAAATTAAAAAGGGAAAAAAGGGAAAGGCTCTAACTGAGATCGAAATGAGGTTTCATTTTCTTCAAGAGAAAGTGGTAGAAGCGAAGTTGAACTTAGAACACTGCAGAACTGAGAATCAGATTGCAGACATCATGACAAAAAGAGTGTAGGATGATGTACTCAAGAAACTAAGGTCTATGATGAATGTAGATAACTTAGAAATAATGAGTTAGGTGGTTTGTTGAGAATGTAATTTCTTGTGTCGAAGTATGTTGCTCGACAGACGCAAGAAAGTGTCGAAAATATGTGAGTGTTGAAACGTCGAAGGAGTGTACCTTGACAGGAATTTCGACTTAGGTCTAATTTGTAGTGTTAGTAGAGTTAGGTATTTAGGGACTTGCTTGAGGAGCAAGCAAGCCCAAATCTATAAACAGGGAGTAACCCTACTATGACTTATAACACAACAAAAGTTCACTTGCACTGTTGAATAAAATTCTCAGTTTGAGAAGCAGAGAAAAGCTCTGCAGAAAATCTTTCTTCCCTTATTTTGCCTAAACTCTAATTTCTTCTTCAAATTTCATCTTTTCTTTATTTTTCATTAACAATTGTGCAGTAAGAATAATCTTGCAACCAAGGTTGGTTGATTCACTCGAGTGAAGAGTAAACAACAAGAGGAATTCGATCGGTGTGATTGAATCTTGTTCATCAAGATTGCAGCAGAATTTTCCATAAATTTTGGTGAATTTTCAACACTATTTAGCTATTTCTCATACCAATTGAAGAGGCACCCTTATTGTGGGAAAAACTAATCTAGAGATGCATCTTTGTATGCGTAAAAAGTGTGTCTGAAGATGCATCTCCGTAAACACCATTTATTTAAAAGTTAGCGGGTGATCCGGAGATGCAACTCCGAACGCTTATGTTTCATATCTCGCGCCAGACTACCTTTCTCATTTTCTTCTTGTTCATTTTCTGCAACAAAAAAAGTTCTCTAACACCCTCAAGCTTTTGAGCTCTCTGTCTCATTCAAGCTCACTACAAGAAAATCACGTATCAGCTGCAAAAATATAGGGTCGGCCCTAACCCCGACGCTAATAGCGTCGAATATATGTCTATAGAAGCCGACGCGAATATGTTAAATCGTTTTTGTTATTTTTAATTAGACCTTTAATACTAGCGTCGACCAAAACCGATGCAAACTCTGCATTTTATTAATCATATTTATTAGTTATTTAAATTCTAGCAATACTCATGGTCGTCGCTAACTCATAAGTGTGTAATGTTTTAGTAGTTATTTATTTATTAAATTTTTTTATCATAGCGTCGACGTAAGCCAACGCTAAAATTAGTGCGTAAAATATCCGTTTCCTGCAACAAATTTCGTTTCCCTCTTTTTTTTAGTGAAATATGTAATTATTATTTTTTTATATAGTAGCAGATGGGATCGACGCTAATATATATATATATATATATATTGGCAGTCCTATACGACGCTAATGTTGCTGCAAAAAAATTTAATTTTCCCCATAAATTTCTTTTGTTTTTTTTATTGGGTAATGCTAGGGCCCAAGTTAAGAACTAAATGTACAAATTATATCTTGGAAATTGTGCACTACTTTTAATAAAAATAAAAAATTTAATTTTTTTATTAATGTTTCCAAAATAAATTTTCTGTAAATGTGTCTTTTAACTTATGCCCTTAGGGCACAAGTTAACATTACCCTTTTTTATTATATGTAACTAATGATATTAGTTATATAACGGCGGCTTGGGCCGAAGCTACGTTGATTTTTGGTGAAAAAATCATTTTTGTTGCCTCCATTTTTTATTTTAAATTAATAAAATAAAATAATATAAAAATATAACTAAATAAAAACAAATATTTTATTTAACCAAATAAAACTAAAATTATAAATAAATAAATAAAAAATAAAATTATAAATCAAAATTAAAACTAAATTCATAAAATAGAATTTATAAATTAATAAAATAAAACCAAAACTAAATTAACATCAAAATTATAAACTAAAAATAAAATTATAAATTAAGAAATTAAAATAAAATTATAACTAAATTAATTTTAAAAACCAAAATTAATTAAAATATAAATTATAAAATAAAACCCAAATTATAAATTAATAAATTAAAATAAAAACAAAAATAAACCTTCAATCTCGCTCCACTACCCTCAAACTAAAAATCCTCAAAGATCCCTAGCTCTCAATCTCTCTCAATCGCTTCGCCTCTCAACTTTCTCTCTCGTTGTAAAATGAATGAAATTCACCGAGAGAAATGGTAAATAGGGACAATACCATTTATGAGTTTTATTACCCTTGTTCTATTAACCCATAACCCTCTCTTTTTCTCTTCTTTTCGTCTTCAAGAAACTTCTTCCACTTACACTCTGAAAAAATGTTTGCTTCTGCTTCGAGGTACGCTAGACTCACCACCGACGACAATTATGTACGTTCGCTTTTATCTTCTTTCGGCATCACAACTTATTATTCTCTATTAAAGGGTTTCTCTCTGATTCATCATCTTCATACGGCATATCAACCAATCCATTCATACCACAACTTGTTTGTTCAAATGCCTGCCTTAATTTTTCTTATTTCATTATGATTTTTTTTTTAATTATTTTGATTTTTTAATGTGATTGTGTGGAACCGAATTCAAAGGTAGATGGAAGAGCGTTGTTCTCGACTTCAGCTAAGAATAACTATGGAAGTCAGAACCAAAAATCTTCTATTGTTGCTAAATTGCCTCTAGGTTGTGGACAAGTTGCTGTTGATATTAAGATTCTTCGGGTGCTTGCGAGTTACCTTTGGATAAAAGATAATCTTGAATTTCGGTTTCGGGTTGTCATTGCATTGTTTTTACTTGCAGGAGCTAAGATTAGTTATATGGTTACTTACTTAGTGTCTTTCGTGGCCGACAAAATGACAAAGTCGCCATCATCCTTTATTCGTTCTTAAGGAACAGGGAAACAATGATAAAACCTAAGAGTTAAGTGTGAGAAGCTAGGTTCGCGAGTCGGTTAAGTAAGGGGAAGGTACTTGGCACCCTTCACCTCCATTGTATCCAATGGGATCCTACTCTAAGTCTAGGGTTATTGTGTTCTTAAGGTATGTTTAATTATTATTTATTCAATGCTTAATTGTTTATTTATTTACAAAAAAACGTTTTATTATTTTAATAAGGGAAGACCTAAATTATTTTTTGTATTATTGTACTCGCTAGAGTCTTACAACTCTATGCCCACGTACCCTCAAGATTATTGAAGGATCAGAGTTCCGTAGTTCGTCTTAAAAATGTTGGTTGGTTGATTGTTTTTATCCCTTAAAAAATTCTCACGCATCGGGGGTGGAAAAATATTTAATTTTTAAAAAATGCCTCAATGCTCAAGGGAAGGGGACTTACAATTTGAGGTGTGTTAGATTGATTTTATCCCTTTTGTTTGATTGCAAAAAATCTCATTACTTTGATTTAAAAAAATAACTCATAGTGATATATATATATATATATATATATATATATATATATATATATATATATATATATATATATATATATATATATATATATATATATATATATATAACTATTCCAATATTAAAAGTTTAATAAACTCAAATCTCATATCCCTTATCCCTGATTTACAACCCTAAAGATTGTTATAAAATTTTATCCCAAAATATCTCTAAGTTATCCCACGATCATACCCAGAATTAACCCTAAAAATTTCCCAATTTTATCAATATTTCATAATTAAGCCTATATATTTTTTTTATTCCTTATATTATTTATATTAACCTATTTTAAAAATTAATCCCTAATTTCAACATGCTTAATTGTTTAAAAATTAATCCCAAACACTAATTATATTTTGATATTTTAATTCCATGTTAATTATAATTATCTAGGTAATTATTTAATTATTTTTTATTAATCTCCTCATTATATTAATTAAACCTTAAATTTTATCTTAACTAATTTAAATTATAACCCTAATAAACTATTATTGTAAAAAATATTAATCAACCCTAATTATCCTAATTTAGACTAATTTAATTAAATGCTTAAATAATGTTTTCGTCCCTGTAAGTTAGCGAGTTTTTGGTTTTCGTCTCTGAATCTTTTTTTTCGGGTTTAGTCCCTATATCTTACTTTTTGTTGGTGTTTAGTCCCTACAGAAGTTTTCTGCGGATTTTCCTGTGGATTTTTCTGCGGATTTTCCTGCGGATTTTGGTTTTAAGGAAAATCCACAAAAAAATCCGCAGGAAACCTTCGGATTTTCCTACGGATTTTGGCTTTAAGGGCTAAACACCAACAAAAAGTAAGATATAGGGACTAAACCCGAAAAAAAAAAAAGATTTAGGGACGAAAACCAAAAACTCGTCAACTTACAGGGACGAAAATATTATTTAAGTCTTAATTAAATAAGTAAAATATTAAAAAGATCAAATGTCATGTTTTATCCCTTAACCCTAATTATCATCCCTTAGTCCCAGACACTAGTTAAGAATTCTAAATAAGGAAAATGTTAAATGTTTAATTCATTAAATACACTTAAGATTCTTAAAAGAGTTAATTATTTATGTTTTAAGAGCATTGAATACATATATTTTTTGAAAAAAACATGTATTTATAATCCTATTAATAAAAACTCAACTTTCTTTATTAATAGAATAGAAGCATGTTTTTTTTTGTGTTTTTTTTTTATTTGTATGACTTAAATTTTATTTAGAAAGATGAAGTAAGAATTAAATTGGTTTTGCAATCAAATTACGTTTTTTTTTTTGAATTTGTCATTAATTTACTGTAATTATATGTTTCAATACAAATAGATATGCTTGAATAATAGTAAGCCAAATTAAAACAAGGTAGAATTATGGCTTAAAATACGACTCTACATCGGCAACTATATTGTCCACACAATCTTAACGAAATTGTCGTCATAGGATGTAGCATTTTTTAAAATTCCTTTTTATACATGAGATTATAACAATTAATAGTAATCATAATAATAATAATAATAAATGAGAGAAATAGTATGAGGAAAGAAAGGAAATTTCTTATTTCAATTCCATGCATTTCTTTTCTAATGTGTGGTTTTTTTACATATATTCTTATATTTTAGAGATATATTTCCGGACGCGCCTCATGACTGACTAATTTTTTTGAAACATATCTCTGAAATAATTTAAACTTTAAATGATCACAACATATCTCCCATAGCGCATTTCTATTTGAAAATTTTTCGGAGATGCATCTACGGGAAATTTCCAGAGATATATCTTTGAAGTGTATCTGAACAATTTTTTTTTTTAAAACTCATTGTGTATTTATTCGCAGATGAATTATAAAATAACAAACAAAGCAAAATAACATAACAATATAGTAATAGGATGTCATACGTCACGTAAATCCAAAATGTAGTAACAATGTCAGGAAAAGCGTACAAACTATAGTACTGAAACAAAATAAATATAGACAACTAGTGAGTGTGTCTGACAACCTCTCCTCTGCCTCCTCTGTCTGGTTTGCCTCCTCGACCATCGACCCCCCTGTCCTCGTGCGATGTCTACGATACAAAAGTTCCCCTTGTGTTTGGGGACGGTCTGGGTATACCCGAACTGTCGCATGACTCGTTTGTGGAGATGAGGAGCATTGATACTCGATCCACAGATCAGCCATATGGAGTATAGCGATATGTCGTCAAATGGACGCGTCTGACAGTGATCCATGTAGAAGTTAACGTGGATATCATCGATAGCCAAGCGATCAAGATAGACTCTGAAAGGCTTGGCCACCTGGTTCCCTCACAGCGGGATAAAAGCATACACATGGGGCATCTCCTTAGTGTACTCATCCCAATACGACCAGTCATCGATGTGTGGGAAGTGCTGGAGGATCCAAGCCTGAAATGAAAATAAAAAGAATTCAGGGATCAAGAATTATGGCAAATATGAAATGAAAAAGATAAAAAAAAAATATTCAAGGATATAAAATTATTACCACCAGTAGTGTCGTGTTGCCTGTGGCTTGCTTCGTCGTCCACCGACATCCACCTCTCAGCTTCGAATACAGATATGCAAGGCAAGCCATCCCTCAGTTTTACTCAATGCTTATTCAGCTTGTTGCTAAAGTATCTTCATTTTTTTGTCTCTAAAAATGGCTCTGAGCCCCCATCTTTCTTTTGTTTTAAGGCTTGCATCGGTGTTGCCTTTATCCATCCTCTTTCTGGAGGAATCCATTTCACCTCTTCCTTGTGCATGTTATTACTTCCATCTTCAATATTCTCCATGTATTCCTCTTTTTTTTTTCTTTCAACATTAGTCTCTTTCTCTTCATCTATATTTTGTGTCATCACGCTTCTTCTAGGTTGCTTGAAATGTGGAGTTTTCCCCGAAACGAGGATTTGTTCTACTCTTAGTTCGGTCCTTCTTCTTGTTATGGTAAAGGTTTTCTATTTTATCCTTAGTTTTCTAAGGTTTGTTTATGATCTTTTTCTGGGTTTTTGTTAGGGTTGTTCTCTTCATCAAAATGCATACTATAACACTTGAAATTTTATTAACCTATTTAATCAGATTATTCGGGTTTTATTTAATTATTTAGTATGTGGAGCGCTTTTAATTAAACATACTATGAGTTGTATGTGTGTGTGGTGTATAGTGGGTGTAGTGAGAGTATTGGTGGGTGGATAGAATGATTAAAATAATTAGAAATGATTAGAATTAATAATTATTTTTAATCAATTAATTAAAATAAATAGAAATAAAGGTTTTGGGTGGAAAATAGGAACTAAGAAGAAATAAGGGAAGTGGTGAGAATTATGAGAGGAATTGGGCCAAAGTGTAATTAACAAAACATTAAATTTAGTTTTTAGAGATAAAAGGGGTTAGTGGAGCTTTTGAGGAAAAATATGTTAAGTTGGAGTTTTTCGGAGAAAAATATGTTAGGGCTTAAAGAGGTAAGAACTCAAAACACCAACCTTAATCAAATTCATAATTGTTGCTAGGAATCTGAGGTAAGGGGTGCTTCTACATTGGTGTTTTGCATGAAATGGTAGAAGAGGGACCATTACTCTCTTTAGAAATTGAGTGAAATCTATTATGAATTATTGTTGTGGTATGATAATCTAAAAATTGATGATTGAATGAGTTCTTATATGATTTTCGTGACTAAATTCATATGTGTGTGATTTTTTTTAGACCTATATAATATATGCCATTGTTGAGGTTTCGAAGGTTTGAAACATAAATATGAATTTCATGAAATTGAATAATAAAAGTGTGTAAATTTGTAATTTAGCAGATTATAATGATGATTTTATATATAGTATATTTTTTGGACGTGTTGGGATGATTGGGAAGCCAAAAATTGGAGCTTCTAGTGAAATTCCATGGTTGCTCGTGTTTATGCAACCTGGTGTAGGGTGACGGGATTCACCCAGATGACGGATTGACCATTACGCACCTTAAGACGCTGACGGGAGTCAGCGGTATGATGGGGGAGACCGTCATGGTCTCCAGGCTTGGTTTTTCAAGCCGGTCGTCACGGGAATAACAGGTTAGGGGTTTTAATAAGATGATGGGCGTCACCCTAGTGACGGGGCTACCCGTCATGCTGTCAGAAGGGTGTTTTGTCCCTATTTGAGTAGTTCAATCTATCTGTTCAGAACTTTGATGTTGTTCTACAATTTGGTCGATAATTGGCTACTGTTTGGCCGTGTTAGTGTGGTTAATTAATTATTATGAGTTTAATTAATTTTGGCGGAATTATCATTGTTTAGTGAGAATTGGCTTACTTAATTGTATAAAATGCATATGATGATGTTTTATGATGTTATATGATGAGAAAATGACAACTATTATTGTGAAGAGCATGATTATATGATGATTAATTATGTATTGTTGATGTTATGGTAAATAGTTTAGAAGGGGGCTATTTGTATGCTTATATGCATTGTTGTTATGATTGCTAGATAGTATTTCAGAAGGGGAAATTACTATTGTGTGTCAATGCATGTTGTTTATGGTCAGAAGGGGGATTGCAAGCATTGCTATTGTTGTTTTATTGATTTGTATTGACACGTATCATGGTATCATGTCGTTGAAAGAGGTATGTTCTCTAGTTCATAAGGGGGAACTACTGGTTTGTCCCAAGCTTAGAAAGGGAGGCTTGGAGCTCAAATGAGGCTCATGGGTTCAGAAGAGGGGACCTGGTTCCTGAGAGAATCAAATGTTGAGTTGGTACCACATGCATAGTGTCATGTTTTGTCGGGATTCTCATTACATATATATATGTATATCGTTGTAGAATGGGCGTGGGATTTTGATGATGTTAATTGTGTATTCAATGTATGATATGTTGTGTGTTATCTACCATTGCATTCTTTACACCGTTTAATATCGAAGTTTATTTTTCACTCCTTTTGCTTAATGTTGTCCACCATGGATATCTTATAGACAATCAGAAGTAAAGTTATTGATGTATGTGGAATGTGGCTTGTTGGAGTTATTCTTCATTTACTTATCGTTTATAACAATTTAGTGGTTTTAGTACTCTAATCTTGTAACATTAGGAATGGGCGTTTGAACTATGTTTTGAGTTAATGCTTAATTATGTGGTTTAAAGTCTAATTCTTTATTTGCGAAGTTTAGTATTGAAGTTGTATGATATGATTTTCAGTTGCTTATTGTCAAATGTATTTGTGAGTTTGGATTGTTTTGAGTTAATGCTTAATTATGTGGTTTAAAGTCTAATTCTTTATTTGCGAAGTTTAGTATTGAAGTTGTATGATATGATTTTCAGTTGCTTATTGTCAAATGTATTTGTGAGTTTGGATTGTTGTCGTAGTAACACCTTAAATTATCGATTAAGTTTTTTTATATAAGTTATGGGGCTTAGGGTGTTACACATTGTAACTTTACTTTTTCCTTTTTTTATCTCTATCACTTATAATTTTTTCCTTCTTAAACTTGTTCGGGTTGTTCCTACTCTTGATGTTATCTTCGTAAGTGTTGTTTTCTCTATGACTTCCTTATTTATCATTCCTACACCACTTCTTGTGATGTTGAACCTCCCCACTTCTTTTTCCAATGCAGTGTTGACTACGTTGATTCACATAATGTATGGTGCTACCCTAGTTAGCTTTATTATTATCCTTTTATAAGTTATTTCCAATCTTCATTTGCTTTATTTTCTGAAACTCCCAGATCTTGCTACCTCCTGACTTAGTGATGATGTTTGTTTTTTAGATGTTGTTTCCCTTATCCTTAGTACTTGCTACCTCCTGACTTAGTGATGATGTTTGTTTTTTAGATGTTGTTTCCCTTATCACTAAGGTAATTGCCTATTTTCTCATTGTCTCTTTGGTTTTCATCCAGATCATTGCTTCCATCCCACAACCATTAGTAATGCAATTGATCTTGTTTTGGCTTTTCCTTTCACTAGACTTTTGGTGGAAGAATTCGGTATTTATGTCTCCCTCTTTCAGCCAATGCACTTTGGCTCTTTGTGCCCACCACATCTCCTCTTGTTTCAAACATATATCAATGTCTTCCTGAATTTGAAGAATGATATTCTTATTGATATTATTTTGGTTATTGCTTTGGACATCTTTATGCTTTTTCTGAAGATCCTTGATATTTGTTTTAGTATTGTCAAAAGTTTGATGTCAGTGGGGTTCTCAAGCCATAATTTGGGACAGAGGAAGACAGTTTAACATATTAATGTCAGTGGGGTTTACCCCAATTTTCTCATTTTCATTAGTCATAAGATGCATGACTTCAAAAAGGATCCATTTATCATAATTATATCTTTGAGCTAGGTTATTCATAAGGTTACAAATAAGGGTTTTATTTTCTCTTTTTTAGAATAACCATAGATACTCGTTCCTCTCCAAATGCAATCACTATTATCAATTTTATTGTTAGCCATAATATAAAAGTATTTCTTATTAGAATCTAAAATATGTAAGTTTACATCATTTTCCCATAGAAAAGATAAACCTCCAGCTTTGCCCACCCCGCCAGTATTAAAATTAACAATATGATTGTTGCCTAAATGCCAACATTTTTAATTAGATCATAGACTTTATCATTAGCACGACTTTTGGTTTAACATAAGAACAAAATAGTATGCAAGTTAGAAGAAATCATTTGATTAAGAGCTCTAATTGTCTGGGGGTTACCCAACCCCCAACAATTCCACAATAAGATCCTTATATTTCACTAGCAGCTTTTTCAAGAAGGCTTGCCAATTCTGTTTTTGTTTCCGAGCCTTTGGATTCAACTTCATCCTCAATTTCTAAAAGTCTTCTTTTTGTTGTTTATGATTTTTTCTGCAATTTCATATTTATCTTCCTTCTCCTTTATAAATAGATTAGCTAGTTGGTTTATCATGGCCTTTGAGATTGGGTTATACTGACTTATGATATGCTTTCTTGTAGGATTACTATTATAATGTTTCTCTCTTTGTTGGAAATGCCTTCTCCCAAATTGATTAGTCTTTAGACATGGGCCTAAGGGGTTTATTTCAGTGATTCCATGCCCAAGGTTTGTAGGGTTTTTGCAATGCTTCTTGCTATGTGCCATTATGACACATGTAAAACATAACATGGGTATCTATTTGTACCTAAAATATACCCAATTCACCCCATTTGCCTTGTTGCCAATGTAAATTCCCGGTTTTAGAGGCTTGTGAACACTAATCTTCACCTTAACTTTTAGAGAGTTTCTTATGGCACCCTATGTACTTCTAACGCACCATGTGAAATTTCACAAATGCCATCTGATACCGAAGATATATCTCCGAACACACCCAAACTTAACTGAACATTGAAATATTCCGGAGATATATCTTCGGAACATTTTGAGATATAAGTCGCGCCAGACTATTCTCCTTCCTCATTTCACACTTTTCTTCAAACTCAAACTCAACTATTCTCCTTCTCAATACACTTCAACTTCACCAAATTAATTTTCATCAAGCAAGGCTCAAAGGAACTCAAGGGAACATCAAGCATCATCTATATCATCATTCAATTAAAACCATAAATTTCAAGTAAGTTTTTTGAATTTTTGGTAAATATTTGAGTTTTAGTGTAAACGAGTAGTAATCAATGATTAGGGTTAGAAATGTGTAGGAATCACATGTAACATAGTTTAGACATAGTGTACACTACTACAAAAAACGCAAACAACAACGCCATATTTACAACGGATTCATTTACACCGTTATAATAGGTTATAATGTTCGCGCATCAGTGAGTAGCTGGATTTATTACTATATTTGTCTTATAACACCATAGTAATATATGATTTGTAGCAAGCTTCGATCCCCAGCAAATACACGTTTTCAATTTTTTAGACTACATTAAGCGTGTGTCACTAAAGTCCATTATTTAAAAATTAAATTGTAAATGATTTTACAATGGTTAATAAACCAACCGTTGTTATAGGACTTTTAAAAAATAGAAAATAGAAAATTATTTAACCAAGATATTTAACCACGATGTTACTAAACAACCGTTGTAAAATTTGAAAATTGCATGAAGGTTGTAATTTCTAACCGTGATGAAAAGTGATATTTTTTAGTATATAAGCGAAAGTATCTATCGTTTAGCACATAGCAGCTATTTCTCTCAAAAGAAAACCCTAACATATATCACTCTTCCCTCTCATAACATAACTCTAAACATACTTCAACCTTCAGATTCGTCTTCACTAATCGCTAACTTGAGGTTCGTTCATTACACTTATGCTTCGATTTCGTTTACTTGTCTTGTTAAAAATGGGTTCTAATTTTTTTTTTCTTGAATAATCTCATTTTTTCAGATCCATCATCACCACCTTAACAAATACAAGAAGTATACTTTCTCTATGTTATATATGGTTTGTGTAGCTATGAAGAAAAATACAAGAAGTATGAAACCATTGTGTTAACTTCATTCACCTTGTACTTTTTTTTCATAGCTTCATGAACTAGATGAAAAAGGAAAATGTCTCTGCAAATCCTTCCATAAAGTTTCACAATATACATTTTTTTAATTCTTTTCCATAAAGTTTCCATCAAATCTTTCCATTAAAATGTCTCAGCAATCTGGCTGTAGCCATAGAAGCAGGTCCTCAAATCGTTCAAGGTACGTATGCAAGTGTGGTCTCAACGCTCCGTTGATGACGACATGGACCGACTCGAACCCAGGTCGTCGTTTCTATAGTTGTGGGATGTATAAGATTCAAGGATACAAATAATGCTCTCACTTATCTTGGTTGGATGACGAGATGGATCCTAGAGCAAAACAAATAATTTATTCACTAGTAAAAAACTTAAATGAGGAGAAGGGAATGGTTAACACCTACAAAGCCAAGGAGGACGAATTGATGTTGAAGGTGAAGATCCTGAAGAAACAGTTGAAGATTACCTGGATTTTTTTTTATTTTTAGTGTTCATTGCATTTGTTGTCATGACGAATTATGTTATAGTTGATTAGGTTTGTATGTTTACTGATGGTGTAATGGTTGATGTATTGGTTACATAAGCTTCGTGATGATGTTATGGTGTATCATGAATATGATACAATTAATATTATTATAACTTTATCACAAATATGTTTTGTATTTTCTGTTGTGATATGGTGAACAATAATATAGGTTAAAAATTGGTATAAATTATAAAAGCAGGATATAATTGTAAATTCTGTAGAAAATTTAACAACGGTTATTTATCATAACCGTTATAATAACTCGCGCGCTGTCCAGAAAAAAATTAAAAACAAAACTGCGCAGCTGGGAATCGAACCTATGACCATCACTTTATCACAACGGTTTTTTGGATAAACCATTGTGATAGGGCGCGCGCTTTCCAGTTTATTACAACGGTTACATGGCTGTAATTGTAAGTATCATATATACAACTCCACTCTACATAACAACGCCTGGTCCTGCGTGGTTATATATCTTTCCCAACCGTTGTTAAAGGTTTATTCCATAGTAGTGGTATAACTTGTTTATTGGATGAAAATGGCGATCAGATCATGTTTTCTTTAACTTGAATGAGGCATGTTTGCCATTGATGCGACCTCTATGTTGCAGAACATTCTGGAGACGCATCTCCGGAATTGTTCAGCGTTTCATATACTTTGGGAAATTCCGGAGATGCATCTCCTGAATTGTTCAACATTAAAAATTTGAGGTATTTCCGGAGATGCATCTCTGGAAATTTTCAACGTTATAGTTTTATGGTGTTTCCGGAGACGCGTCTCTGAAATTTCCTGCAGTATGTTTTGTTTATAAAAAATATCTTGTTTATGTGTGTTGTTTGCGTTCACTAATGATATTCCTTACTTTACCTTACATGTATAATGGCTTATAGAGTTGATAGACTGAGACATGACAGGGTTGTTTAGCATGCATCTCTTCGGAGGGAGCAGAGCCAACAAGTTCCGGAGGCTTCAGGTACCTCTTGTCAAGCAGAGGCGTCGACTTTTAGGACATCGTCTACTCCTGGGCTTCGTGTTTCACCTCAGGCCACTCCACCTTCTTATTCTTCCATAGGGGAGGGTATTCACCATCTCACGCATCACTTCCCCCATCCTCCCTCAAGCGTCAGGATTCACCAGTGCCACCTCCTACGGATGATGCTACTGTTCTACACCCACCTTCCACTGCTGATCTAGTGCCACCTCTAGAGGTTGAGGCTGTTGCGGATACCAAGCCAGAGGGTTTTGGAGGAGGTCTATATTATTTGTCCTTACTTTCTCTGTATCCAGACCATACTGCTTGACATATCTGGGACAAAGAGATAGCATTAGTTGGATTTTTGATTTTTTTTATGCGTTAATTTTAATGGATGACTTTGATTATTTTTTACATTGATTATTACTGACATTGATTATTTTTGGAAATTTTCAAGAGCGTGATCCCCAGAAGTTTCTTAACCATGGGAGGAAGATTGTTGGCTTGCCTCAGCGAAATAAGGATTGGTTTTGGACGGTTTTGTCCTTATCTGGCCTGAAGGACCTATGCATGACCGGTTGCACTCTGGTCAACCACGGAATGCTTAATGCATTCGTGGAAAGATGGCACTCTGAGAGCTCTTTGTTTCACCTTCCGCGTGGTGAGATATATATCACACTAAATGATGTCTCGTGTTTGTTACATCTTCTAATCATAGGGAGATTCCTTTATCATGGGAGGATGACCAAAGACGAGGCAGTCGAGATGATGGTAGAGCATCTGGGGGTTGATCCAAAGAAGGAAATGAAAGAGGTGGATAGGACTAGGGGTGCTCATGTTAGATTTGAGTTCTTGAGGAAGATCTATGATGATGAGATCCTTAAGGCACAACAGGCTCGTGGTGATGATGAGCAGGTGGCAGTACATAGGGCTCGTGCTTTGAGGGCATACTTTCTTTTTTGGTTGAAACTTGCATTTTTGTGGACACGAGTGCCACTTATACTGACGTTGCATACCTCAGGTACTTCTTGGATCTCACTCGGATCCATGAGTACAATTGGGGGGTGGCTTGCCCGACCTATCTTTATTCGAAGTTGAGAGATGAATGTCGGTGGAAGACGAAGTAGGTTACAAGCAGTGTGACACTACTGGTGGTAATATTTCTTGATCCATGAATGTTTTCTTGTCATTTTCATTTCATATTTGTGAAACTATTGTGTTAAGGGCCAAATTGTGCATACCTTTGATTATATTTTATGGCCCTTTCCAATGGTTTCCTTGCTATTTTAGTAGTAAATCTATTAGTTTTAGTGTAATTATGCAAGTTTTTGATTTTATTGTAATTATTGTGAATTATGATCATTTTGATGCTCTTTGACAGGTCTTCTTGCTTATATTTGATGATAGGAACATATGGTGAAGGAAAGAAGGCCTAAAAGATCATTTCCGAGGCAATCGTGTCGGTAACCTGCACTTAGCGCGTTTTTCAGCGCGGTCTCAGCGCGCTCTTACTGTTGAGGCAGTAGCTAAGGCCTTCAACCGCGTTAAGCGGCCTACTACCGCGCTTAGCGCGCTTTCTGAGAAATTGCCTCTGTTTTGCTGACCGCGCTTAGCGCGCTCCTGATGGTGCTTAGCGCGGTGCCACTTACTGCACTTTGTGCACTTGCTATAAATATCTTCTCTTGTAGATATTTTGAGGAACTCTTGTCATTTTACACTTTTCAGTATTTTTAGAAAGTAGAAAGGGCTTTTTAGGTCAAAAACCTTAGAAACTCAAGGAGAAGTGAGAATCAAATCTTTGGAGCATCAATCCTCGATTCTTCGACTTTGATGCTAGCAAAGCTTCCTTTCTTACTTGTTGATCAAGCTACCATGGTGATGGGTAGCTAAACACTTTTGTGTCAAGATTAGAGGTAGTTAATCTTGTTATTATGTATTTCTTTTGATCTTTTGTATGTGAACAAGGTTTATGATCAATAGATGATGAAGATCTTTGCTTTTAATGTTGTATTTATGATTTGAATCATCCTAGACATAGATTTTCCAAGTCTTTATCTAATTTCTTCATCTATTAACCAACAAACTCTAGACATAGGTTTGAAAGTTAATATTTGCTTTGTATCGATCTTTATGTTTATTTTTTCTATTATTATTTCGAGAATCATCTAGCGATTAAAACAATAATACCCACGAAGCCGCTTTAGAAATAAACGGATTCGCGAGGATACGTGATTGTATTGATCGAAACTAAGCTCACATGCTTGATTAATCGGATATATATGAAAGGGGTTAACGAAATCTAATCTTGACATGCTTTTCTTAAAACAAAACATATCTGCCCTAATTTACTCTTTGCTACAAAACTTATGTTACAAAACAAGAACTCTTTGAAAACCTTTCTCTTAGAATGGTAAACTATTGAACTGCGAGCATCTAGATATCTGAACAATCCCTGTGGATACGATAAAACACCCACCTAAAATACTTTTCGACACATTGCCGATAATTCTTGATCCTTGAATGTTTTTTTTCTATTTTCATTTCAGGCTTGGATCCTCCGGCACTTCCTGCGCATCGCTGGTTGGACGAGTGTGGACGAGTACACTGAGGATATGTCATGTGCCTGTGCTTTTATCCCGCTCAAATGGAACCAGGCGGTCGAGCCTTTCAGAGTCTATCTTGACCGTTTAGTTGCTGAGGACATGCACTTCAACAGCTACGTGGATCACCGTCAAACGCATCCATTTGACGAGATAATGCTATACTCTAGATGGTTGGCCCGTGGATCGCGTATCACTGCTCCTCATCTGCCCGAGCATGTCATGTGATATTTTGGGTGCACCTGACCATCCCTAAACACGCTACTGTCTCTGCTCCTCCTGTCTTGTCTCGTAGATAGATAGAGGAGATGTTTGCTGATTATGAGATTCATCTGGTACCGGAGGAGGCACGGGCTACCATAGCACCGGACAACTGGAGCTACATCGAGGGGTACATCAGATAGTTATTTAGGGTACCACATTCGTACTTGGTGCATACTGCTCCAGAAGATCCACCGAGACCAGCTCATTAGAAGATATTAGAGGAGGAGCAAACTCAGCTAGATCACACTAATGATGTCTTGCCTAGGTGTTGTCGTATAGTGGAGATTGTACGAGTAGGCATTTATTAGGGTATCTTCCCTAATGGGCCTGGTGTCAGGCGAGTCTTGGATGCCATGGTGGCAGATGCACACGAGGCACTGTTGTACCGGAGACATTTTCGGAGGACAAGGGGATTGGTGTCAGGCACACACAATAGTAATCTATTATTATTTTGTTGTAGTACTATACTCTCTGCTTTATTTTTACGGTTTTATTACATTTTGGATCTCAATTGTACAACATTTTCTACATATATTACTATATCATTTCGACACATCCAGTATTAGCTCTTATTATTTTGTACGTCTATTTTTATTCAAGATCGTGCTTCATTCTTCATCTGGAAATAAAATACACAACTTATAGCAAAAACACCTGTTCTGATACACTTCGAAGATGTATCTCCGCAATATTACCAGAGATGCATCTTCAAAATAATTCAAATGTAAATGGTTATTGAGTGCCATGTTTTGAATGTTTAAAATTGTTCCGGAGATATATCTTCATAATATATCAACGTTTATTTAGAAATAGGTGCGTCTGGAGATGTATCTCTGAAATCAGAGGCATGTGTGAAAAGTCACATGATGCATTAGAAACATCTAGGGTGCAATAAGAAATTCTCAACTTTTATTATGATAATACAATTTGGCATTTCATAAACATATGCTTCACACACTTCGCCAAGCTTTTTCCCTAGTTTAAGGCCCATGTGTGAAGTTTTCTCATTGATAGGTAAACCCGATATTTGGACCCATATTGGAGCTCTTGAAAAATCTATTGAATTTAGTGGGGATAACCCATTCCATTCTTGCAAAATAAACCATGAGTTCTTGAAAATCCAAGGACTCCCTTTCAATATTTTGTTCTGGTCTTCTTTTTTGTCCTTAGTGATCTTGAATATCATAGACTCAAGTTCTTTAAAAAGAAGGTTCTAAGGGTTTCACCATATAATGGAAATTGTAGCTTGGACTGAACCTCTGTCAATAGGCTTTTCACTGACAAATTTGCCCATAGTAACACTTGTTGCATTATCTCCGATATCATGGATTTCTTCTTCTCTGTAGACAAAATTTTTTTATTCCTTTGTAGTTTCTAAGTTGTTATTATCTGATGTAGAAGGGGATCATGTTGGTACTTTTTACTGTTTTGGTTGTTGGTTCTATGTGGAATTATAATGTTTTCCACCTTATATTGATTTATCTAACTTTTTATGGGCCACAATCCATTGTTGTTTAGTTTGTGAAAAAAAAAATTAACCTTGATTCTGATGGGGTTCATATATAAGTCCTTTTATTGGCTAAGTGATCTCTTTTAATTAAAGGCTAAGTATCTGAAATTTGATTAATGTAAGTAAAAGTGTGGGTTTTAACCCTGGGTCTATAATGGGTAGGGACTAGGGTTATGTATATTATATGGCTAGATCCCCACTGTAATCATATGAATCAAAAACATAATTGACGGCTTCACAACTTGCTCCCTTGAGAGTCGTGAACGAGAATGTGAGATATAGAGGAAGATTTAGTTATTCAACTTTTTGGGATTCTGAATCATGACTTCAACAAGTAAGTATTGATGTTCTAATTTCATACAATCGATCGATAAACTTTTCCGCTTACATTTGGTATCTGAACTTAATTGTATGAGTTAGGACTCAATTATATGTGGTTAATATTAATTCAAATTATTTTGATCCAATCCTACACACTTGGTGAAATCAATTTTATCGTGATGCTCAAATTAATTCTTACAAAGTTATATTCTTAGAATTTTAACTCCTCCGATATGAATGTTTCCTAATGGAAGAGGAAAAAAACACGCTACATGTACGTCTTAAGCTACCATGTATTGTTTCTCTATAACCACACCCAAATGAATATGATATCACAAAATTGAAGGGCAAGATCTTCAATTAAAATAAAATCAATCCTTATATAATATTTTACTAGCAAATATTGTACTAGCATTTATTTGTGTGGAGTACGAGATTGAATTTGATTTATTTTCTCACTTGGATTCAATTGTTAGACCATTTTTTATACCATTGGTTTCAATTATTATTAATATTAATATGCATTAAAATTATATTCTTTCAATTTGTTTCTTTTGATTAGTTTGTTTCCTAAAGCAAATTGATGTTTGGTGATTTTAAATGTACAAGTAAAGAAACTCATTCATGATAGATACTATAAATGTAGCAAATTAGTTGTTGTTGTTGCTTACAGGAGATTAGTTGAGTTAATTTTAGAGTTTTCTTGTTTTGACTATTTATTGTTATTGAGTCAATATTATTCGGTTGGTCAATAAAAATTAAAATGAGGAAAATCTAAATGTTCATTATTAGTGAATAGTATATTTTAATGCAACTAACCATAATGTGTTTAATCTGCTATTATTTGTCTTTAGTATGTCATTGATTGATTAATGTATTTGTTGCTTTGATCACTTAATATTGAGTTTTTGTACTATGTAATATATCAATTAAAATTGAAATTGATTTGATTATAATAGTATATATATAACAAATCAATTGATTATAATAGTATGATTTAGTGATACAATATTTTGTGATACTTGATAATATTCCTTCTTATTGAGGTTGACATTGTTTGAGGACAAAATTCATTGGGAATGTTGTATTGTTTAATTTTGGACAAGAGAAATTTGATTCATATGTAAGAACTTCTATAAATAATTGTGTGTGATTACCGCCAAAGTGAGATCCCTCATTTTAACTTATGAAAGTCTTTTTATAGTTTGAGAAATGGTTTTAAGTGATTACTGTGATTGTCTTCCCAAAGGTGGATAATTGTATGTAGAGATTGTGGTTGATTAAAGAGATAGCTATTAGAGATGCTTGGGTCTAAGGGACTTATTTATCCAAAAAAGATAAATTTCTAAACTCAGTGTATGTTCGTTGAGTAGCTTATTCTTGAAATTTGTAGATGAAGTTGTTGGAGGTGTTTTTGGTCTGGAGAATTTATCTATCCAAAGGAGATAGGTTTTTGAACCCGGCGTATGCGCATTGAGTAACTCATAAGAGGTTCTGACCTTGGTTGTAACCTTGGTTTTGCGCATTCCACCCAAAGGGGATTGCGTGATAATGTTTGTCTCTTAATGATAGCTTATGTTCATTAAAGTTATACCTTACCTTTATTATTTGTTCTAATGCATTTCTGTTTTATCCCAACAATGACCTTCTCTATGAACAATTATTATGCTTCTATCGAGATCCTGAATGAGTCTAATTTTTAAAAATGAAAGAAAGACTTAGAGATTTCATTAGGGATTACTGGTCTTGACACGGCATTGCATGAAACCAAACCTGTGATCAATGCTCAGAACACACCTGAAGAGAAAGAAAAATTATTAGTGTTTTAAGAGAAATATGGTCCAAGTGGACAAAATAAAAAGAGTATAAGCATAAGCATAAACAAAGGTCCAAGAGGACAAAGAGAAAAAAATGATGATAATATGATAAACAATATGATATAAAATGCTAAAAGTAAAAGCATAAAATAAATGACAAGAATTAAAGAGTAAAGATTAAATGGAACAAAGTAAAGTTAGTGCAATTATAGAGTTAGTAAGTTAGTGTTAGTGATGAATAATAATTTGTCATTTTTCGGAGAATACTCGACTAATCAATCATAAGCATGAAAACATGAATCTATACATCATTTAGGGAAGAGCTCCAACTCGGATAAAATCGACGAGTATGCCAACTAGCTCCCTTAATGACAAAGAGACAATCTATTTCACACCACACTATGTAGAGTAGGAGATTGATAACTCACTTACAAAAACAACTGAATTTTCGATTCGGGAACAATTTAGCGTTATGTTAAGCAATCGTAATTGGACTTATGTAGAAGTCACAACTATTTGAGGCTGGTCAATAACAATATTTGTGTTAATACAAGTTAGAAAAGTGACATATAAGTCACTATACTAAAGCTTGTCACACTAAAAGAAAAGAGGTAGTGGTCTCATCTTAATAAATATTTTATTGATTAATCAAATGTAATATATCACTATTTCAAAGTATGGGGAATGATCCCAATGATCATTCGCTCATAGATTTGAAATAATGAAGATTAAGCATCCTTGACAACCAACAATCCATGATCCATAGATCTCATTGACCAAAATAAAAAGAAGAAGAAGAAGAAGAGAATAACAAAACCAAGTTGAAACAAAGGATGAAACAAGTTATCACCAACATCACTCAACCACCTTGGTGGATTTGAGTTTTAACTCTATCAACACCCAAGTTCTAATGATTTTGATGAAATTTATGGTCCATATCACTATGATCCAAATACAACTAGCAAGTACATCAATTAAACAAATAAATCAATCAAAATAGAAAAAAAATGAAATTAAAAAGTTTAAAAAAAGGAAATAAAAGGAAAAATATCAAAAGGCACGCAAATCAACAAATAAATTCCAAATGACATCATAGAAAAATCAGAGAAACATTCAAATATTTTTAGAAAAAAGTTGGAGAATTTTTTAAACCTAAAACTAATTTTAATCAAAATAAAACAAGTTAAAAAGATCAAAAAAAGATTAAAAATAGTAAACCTAAAAATAAAAACCAAATGAAAATCACCATAGGTCAGAAACCATCATAGGATCATATGATAATTTTCTTGAATTTTAAAATGCAAGAAAAACATTTTTAAACTAATTATAATCAAGAAAATAATCAAAAATTCATCAAAAATAGAAAAATCAAAAATAAAAATAATTAAAAATACGGATCAGGAGAAGAAAAAGAAAAGAAAATTTTAGAAAAAAAATTTGGTATTTTTTGGAATCAAAATGAATTTTCTATTCGTTTTTAAAGATAAAATGAATTTAAAACATAAATCAGAAAATAAAATAAAATAGGAAAAAACATGGCGCGTTGGATCTCATTTCATTAATTTACGTGACAATCTAAATGGTCCAGAAGCGTGCATCCATGGTGTAACCCAATCAACTCACACACACAGATCCAAACAAAGTCAAACCGTTAGGATTAAAACATGTGTAGGCCTTGGACGGTCAGATAATGCCAGCTCATCATCTTCAACCTCCAGCCTCTGAAATTCAAATGAAATATGCAGAAAAATGTAAATCCAGAAATGGTAAAATGAGATGCTCAGATCATCATCATCATGATCATCTTTTCCTTGCGATCTCAACCATATTCACCATTAAAATTTCTTTTAACTGAGTGCAGAGAAAAATGAAGAAAACCAGAAGAAAAGTGAGAACGAAATTTGAAATTACAAGCTCAATTCAACATAAAAATGGAAACCAAAATAAGAATGAGTTTCAGCAAACCAAGGACTACATCATTGCAAATTGTTTGAAGAGATTTGATGTTGAATTCTACCTGAATGAGAAGATCTTTGAAGCTTCAGAAACTGGACCTTGATATCTTGATTCAGTGCACGATTTGACTTGATTTTGATCTGGTTAGCTTCAATGAAGGTCAAGGAAGCTAACTGAATGGAGAATTTGAGTGGAAAAGGTGTGGAAATGAAAAATGAAGTAACAAGCTTAAGAGTTCGAATGGGATCTCAGCAGGGTGAAATTGGCTATCAAAAGCTTGAGAAATGAATGAAGAATTCCCCTTTATTTATAGGGAAGTGATTGGGATGCCGAGGGAGGGTGAATGATAAAAAAATCCTTGAAATCATGTACACCTGTGATCATGTGAAATGCGTGATTTCACTTGCTCAAAACTCACCTCAAACCTGCGTTTTATGTGCCAAACAACTTCTGAACACATTGTAAACTTGATTAGGAATGAATTTGGAGCTTAATTTTGCTTCTAATTGAGATTAGCATGAATAAAAAATTCTGATCATTAGTGAAAATCAACTTCAAGTGACCATGTTCAAGGCTATAGGGCATCCTACTCAAGAGGCTTGCCTTGTGTTCATTCTTTTTGCAATTTGTAGATTTCATCATAAGCTTCACAATGTGCTAAAAAATTGTTGATTTGGATGTTTGAATCAAAAGTTATGCCATGTTGAACTTGGCAAAAACACACTGATCACATCGCTTAGAAAATTCTAATTCCACAAGGCAGAAAATGACCTCTAATGTATCAACAAAATTCATGGCCTTCCAAGCATAATTTGATCTTGATCCTTGAAGCAAACTTATAGAGGGAATAACAAAGAGTATTTTTTTTCAAAAATAATGGGCTTTAAATGATAACAATTGATGAAGTTATGAGTCTTTAAAGTTGGGGAAAAATCACTTGAAATTAGGTCAAAAAATTTATAAGTCCAAAATGACCTATAATGTTTTCAAAACTTTGATGATCTTCCACATATAATTAGCTCTTGATCTGTAAAGAGAAGTTGTTGAGGGTGTCAAGGAGAGTCTTATGCTCAAAGGATCACTCAAAAATGTCAAATAATGAAGAAGTTATGTCCTTTTGACCTTAAACTTGAAATGTTGACTTTTTGGTCAATCCAACTTTGAATCCACTTGCACACTAGATCTTTTCTTGCATTCTAAGGCATTATGAATCACATATGAACTTGACATGATTATATCTTGCTTGAACTTTGATTTATCATGGCCACATTTGAGGTTACTTGTTAAGGAAGGCATGGAAATAAACGCATGAACCTTGAATTCTCTTGAACCATAAGTAACCAAATCCTTGGGAAACTTTTGATCAATTTGAACTTGAATGACACCTGAAGATGGTATGACCTAAGATTATAGGTCAATCCCCTAATGCATGAGCCTTTAGAATCAATGTTGACCACTTTTTGACTTTGTTCAGATGAAAATTCCAATTGAATGGACCTCAATCACTTTTACTTGATTCAAATCTCCTCCTAGCAAAATAAAATGAAGGAAGACAAACATATCTTGGATATAAACAATGGTTAGTAAACATAATAAAAATATCTACAAACAAGATGGGTGTTTGGTGATCTCAAAAGTAAAGCCTTAAAGGATGAGAGGAAAGAGGGGAACCAATATGTGATCTTGTTTAGGTGCAATGATACAAATGAACATGAGGGGTCTTAGGGGTAAAAATTAGGGTATTACACCCCTGTCTTGTGAAATATCATTTTGTGTTCTTTTTCTAACAAGATTCTTATTCTTCTGGAATCTTGTTCAGTTCTTTTCTTTTATTTTTATTTTATTTGGTTGTGTGTACTGATCAAACCAAACCCGAGGTGAATTCTCTAGTCAATTCTCCTTTGAATCAACTAGTTGTCATCAATGAAAAGTTTGCGAATTTTGAAGAATTGCTTAAGCTAGGTTTTAAATTCTGGAAGACTGTGTCTGAACAAAGTTGGAAGGGATACTTTGAGATTCTCTGTGGTTTCACTTATCCAAGGCTTGTCAAAGAGTTTTGGATTAATGCTTCCATTGTTGAGCTGAATCCTGAGTGTGCTATTCTTTCTAAGGTGTATGGTGTTTCTATAACAGTAACCTCTAAATCGATTGCTAATGTGATCAATTGTGATAAGATTGGAGAAATCCCAAGAACTCTTGTTTGGGAACATTATCTTCCTACTTGGTATACTTTTGTAGATCCATCTAACACATCTCTGTTATCAACTCTTCCTCCTAATGCAATTGTTTGGAATCAGTTTCTGAACTCAAACTTGCTTCCTAAGGACAAGGATCTAGACCTTGTGGACCCTATTGAAAAATATTTGCTACTTATTCTTAATTCAGACTTACAGATTGATCTTCCTCAAGTTATGTTTGACTATATGAAAGAGACTCTTTCATCCTTTCACAAGGGAAAGACATTCTTCATTCCTTATGGACGAGTTCTTTCAGAAATACTGGTCCAACCGGGAGTTATCATAAGTTCATAGGATGATTCTTCTAAAATTTGGAGAGAAAAGTTTGAAGTTATCTATGAGAGTTTTTTATGTTAGACTTCTGCAAATTTATGCCTTGTCTTTGTTAAAACTTTGTGTATTAAGCAATCTTGTTATCCAATTCTGTTCTTGCTCTTGTGAGTCTTAACTGTTATATATATATATATATATATATATATATATATATATATTTTTTTTTTTTTTTTTTTTTTTTGTTCTAGAGGATAAATTAAATAGGATTAAAAACTCAAAACATGCAACAATCTCATTAAATTGGAAGCTATTACAAATTGTTAAAACTCTCTAGGCAATTGGATTTGTCCTAAGGTATTCCCTAGGATCATCTGACATATCTAGATTGTCTAAATAATCTTGCCATTCCTCCTTTGTAAACTCTACAGCCTTCTTTCTCAGTTGGTTTCTGCGTTTTGACTTAGAAGTTTTTCTTCTTCTTTGTGTCTCAACGAAGGTTTCTGAAGAAGAATGTACTTCTGAAGTTATCTGCTTTCTTGTAGATCCTTCAGTTGCTACATTACTCTTGTTTGCTTGAGCTGCTGCATTTAGCATGGTTGTCTTTCTGAAATCTCTCTTTAGAACCTAAATTTGTTTTTGTTTATACATCTTTGTGTTCTGAAGATTAAGTGATTATGAAAGTGAGTCTGCTAGGGGCTTTTATAGAATCATTATATTCATTACCTTGAGTATTCATTATTTTAATATTGATTAAGTCAAATCAATTTTTAAATATTGACTCTTGAAAATGATGTCTAGTATTCTGACCTATTAAGATCCTTTTAACAGCTGTAAATTTTATTTTTAACAAGTTAAATGTTGTTTCTGTTCATCTTCTTACTTCATTAATGCTTTTGTCAGAAAATCTAAAGGGAAAATAAAGTGATTGTTCGACTGCATAATATGTAATGGTCAAAATATCTTTTTCATTAATCAAGCTTGAAAGGATTACAATAAAAGAGGTCTGGATTGAACTAAAGATTAAACCTAATCTAAATCATCCATGGCCTTGTAAGTTGTAATACATCAAGTTATCCCAACTGATATCATGTTCATCCTCGTCGACATCCTCCTCTTCTACTTCTGGGATAACAAGTTGATAAAACATCTCGTTTATCCTCTTGTTCTGTGTCTTCTTCATGGATTTCTGCTTGGCTTCAAAACAGCAGTTGATGGACCTGCTTCTGTAGGTCTTTGAGGTGCAGAGGACGAAGCCTCGTTAGAAGTGTTCAGTGTAGACGATACAAGCCCACTTGCAGATGCTTCAGAAACCACTGGCTTTTGAAGGTCTTGGGTTTTCAGACTTGTAGAGCTCTCTGTGACTTTTGTTACAAAAGAAATTTTTTCGCTCTCAGTTGAGGACTCCATGATGTTTTGATGGATGTTGATGAAAATGATCTTGGCTTCGGTTACTTTTATAGTGGATTCTGGGTAACCTAAGTGATGGAATAAAATCATTTTCTTGATTCTTGGAATTGTTACGACCAATAAATATTTAACACGCACTATACAATCCTTAATGATCTCTGTTACTTTATCAATTTTTCTTCCTTGGGAACTGATCACGTAATGATGATCTGCTACGCATTTATGACTGTAATTCTTTTCTTTTATATTTTATTCTTTTTTATGTGACAAAGGGGGGAGAAAAGATATAATAGTATTTAATTAGAAACTGAACCCATTCAGTCTGTACATATTGTCTATTTTAAATTTTTGTTATTTAAATTTCTGTTATTTTGGTTATGTTACCCGGTAAATATATTTTAGCTTTCTTAAAAATAGTTCTAAAGGGGAGCTTACAAACCTCAACCTTAGACTACTAGACTCAGAAGGAGCTTACAAACCTTGGATTCTGATGTTACCAAGAAAGTTAAAATATTTTAGTTTTCTTGAATATAGTACTTAGGTGAGTTTACAGAACACAGCCTTAGACTATTAGACTCAGGGGGGGCTTACAAACCTCGTACCTTGATGTTGCCAAGAAAATTAAGATATATTTTAGTTTTCTTAAAGATAGAACTTAGAGGGAGCTTACAAACCTCAACCTTTGAACTATCAGACTCAGAGGGAGCTTACAAACCTCAAACTATCATGAAACTAAGGAAATTAAAATAGCCAAACATTGTCCTTTAAATATTTATGTTTGTCATCATCAAAAAGGGGGAGATTGTTAGAACAAGATTTGTTCATGAAATATATTCCTTGGATTTTGATGATAACAAATTATTAAAAGAACAATGGTGTTATCTAATGTGTGTTCCAAGTATGCAGCTTCTAATTCTTAGATTTATATATTCAGAATCTAATATATAAGGATGCACTTTAGAGAAGCTGAATTACTAACTTCTGGTGGTGCAGAATCTGAAGAATACTTTCTAAGAGATGTCTGGCGTAGACTCTGAAGCTGAAGGTCTCAGCATCAGAAGAAGCAACATATTGTCTCTACACTTGGTGAATGTAATTAGCTTTTGGTGATCATTCAGAATTAGTGATAAAGCTAAAGTTATCCGTACCACAGAAAGCAAGTTGCATTGTCAAATCATTTTGTCAGCTAGAGTATAAGTTCATAAGGCTCAAGAAGATTTTACATGCTTTACGGATATCTACTCTCAACGGCTCTATAGTACAAGATCTCATGGAAGACGCAATGGTTAAACATGTTACATAATGGATCAATATTATTGGTGTACATATCTTCAACGTCTCTTGTACTATGGAGAAAACAAAGACACTTGATCAAGTTATCTCTTCCAACGGTTAGTCTTCTGTAACTGCTACATAAGTAGCTGGAGATTCAAACTAAATCTGTAACAAGGATCAACTAGATAGAGGAATAACATGATCAACAATAAGCAACGCAATCGAGTATGCGGATTTTTTGTTATATGTTGTAAATTGTATAAAGCCTTAAGATTTCTTAAATATTGAATATCTTAGAAACCTTAAGAGCTTTAGGTCTTTGTTATGGTGATTACTATGTACCTCTGATTATTGTATCAAGTACACCTTGTTCTCTATTCTGCTGAACATGTAGTTTGGCAGTTTATATAAAGTTTCTTACTATGTGCTTGAGCAGCAAAGTCTCTTGATGAGAAGCTTGAGCCAAGTAAGTCTCCTGCTATGTGCTAGAGCATTGAAAGTCTTGATCAGTTGTTAATTGAGCAGTGAAGTCTTAGTCTGTGAGTCTGAGCAGAGAAGTCTTGGGCCTGAGGAGCTTGAGCAGAAGTCTTGGGTTCGTGGAACCTGAGCAAGGAAGTATTGAGTTCGTGGAACTTAAGCAATGAAGTCTTGGGCCTGAGGGGCTTGAGCATAAGTCTTGGATTCGTGGAATCTGAGCAAGGAAGTCTTGGACCGAGTGTTTGAGCAGAAGTCTTGAGTCTGATGGGCTTAAGCAAGGAAGTCTTGGGTTCGTGGGACCTGAGCAGAAGTCTTGGACCTAAGGGGTTTAAGTAGGAAGTCTCGGGCTGAGGGTCTGAGAAAAGAAAAGTCTTATGCTTAAGTGCATAAGCGATTGTAATCAAGTTTTGATTATAGTGAAAATCTCTTGTGTTGCAAGGGGACTGGACTAATCTCATTTTGGAGGAACCAATATAAATCTTTGTTTGTTCTTTATCTTTTATTTTCTTCTGTTAACATTCCGCTGCAACGTATAATCAGAATTTGAACACCAGTTTAGATTTTGAACTCTGATCGGATGCAAACTAAAGAAACGGAAAACACAATTCTACTCGCTTTTCTTGTGTATTTTTCTCACCTTCAAGTTAAAGCGTATGCAGAGATTTCAGTGTCAAGGGCGACGACAGTCTCCAGATGTTGGATACCCTTTTGATTCTCTTCATCTAACTGGATCTGACTGACTCGTCGAAGGTTGTTTTTTCAGTTTCAGTGTCTTGCACTTTATTCTGCAAAGTCTCAATCTCTTTTTTCCATCCAGTAATTTTGGTATCCAAAGCAGCAACATCGTTGTCCTCCTGACGACTCTCTTCCAATTCTTCAGCACGCTGGTCGGAATTGTTGGCCAAGTTCCACACCTTTGACCTCTCAGATACTTTGGGCGCCATCTTCGTATTAGCATTATGCTTCCTCTAGTAATCAGCAAGCATTTGCTCAAAGAGGGGCCCAAGAGTGACTAAAAAGTCTACTACCTCGACGGGGGCATCAGGGACATCCAATTTTTTCAGCAAAGTCTTAATGTTGTAGCCATAGATGAAATCCTTCTCCAGGACCTCAAAAAGATTAATTCCCCCACCGACGGTCTTCAGTTGTTTCAAAATTTCATCAATGGTCTCAAACCCATTTGTACCTCCAGAAACGATCAAAGAAATTAAACACTTCCCAATAGAGTTACCCTTGATACTCAATACCATCTTTATGTAGGCCGGGGGATTGGTTTTCTCCAGTGCGTCCATTTCCTCTTGAGATAGAAGATTGATGGGAAAATAGGAGATTTTAGCAATTGATACTTTTGGATTTTCTTTCTCCACACTGGGGGCAGTTACCTTAATGGGTTTCTCAACATTAATTAAGGTGATAACAACTTTGCTTTGTGGTTGGGCTTCTTGAGTGGGTCGAGTACTTCTGGGGGGAGTTGGTTGCTTTGGCTCTTTTGGTTCGGAAGTATTCCCTGATGAGGTGTCATTCATGTCCATTTGGTTATTCTCTTCTTCTGCGGATGTTGAAGAGGTTGACTTAGAAAGAAAAGCTTTCCCAGTTGGTGAGAGTTGTTGTCATCAGCCTCTGCGAGTTTGTTGGATTCTTTGACAATGGTTGTTGTAGCAATGGGTTGATGTATTGGTGAGCTGTTGGTTGGAGTTGGTTTTGCAATGAATGCAGTCACAGGTTGTGTCGATGGTTTGTCCTGCAGAAAAGTTAAGCGTAAATGCTCAATATAGAAAAATTATAAGAAAGATACATAATAATGGATTTACCTTTAAGGTATCTGTGTCAGGGCTAGAGTTAGCGTTCTCATTCGATGCCAATTTCCTTGTCCCGCATGTCGACTTCACAGTTTTCCCCGTAGGAACTTTCTTCCCTTTTTTCGCCTTGGGAGTGGGAGCCACTCTAGGGCTGGCTGGAATCTTCTTGGAACCAGCGCCTCGTGATTTCTTTTTTATGTGGACGAGGCTTAAGGGATGAATCTTTGATAGGGATAGGTTCAGGAATTGTCATGACGGATTCACCCTCTGCGATGGCATCATCATTGACCTGCACAACAATTAGATAAGACTGGTTCAAGTAAAGAAAAAGGCTTAAGTTAAAAATGTTGAGAAATACATAGCTTAGGGTTATAGCGGAGAACTTACTTGGGCAGGTTTGGAGGAGGTTTCCTCGACCTTGGATTGTTTGAGTGCTACTTTAGCACTAACAACTTCCCTGGTCCTTTTCCTATGTTCGACAGCTGTGATCAAAGAAAGGAAGTTGTAAATATAGAGAATGGAAACTATAGGATTGGAAAGATGGTGAAGATATATCTTTGCTTTCCTCTCCCTCATGTGTGGGAGTCTCGACCATGACATTATCTATGTTGACATGAAGGTAGCCTTTGAAACTGTATAAGTCCAACTTAGTTGGAGTCACTCATTGTGCAGGTTTCAAGCACTCATTTTTATGTACCTTCAAAAATTCTCTACAAACAAACCACCGTGGAAACGGAGGGGCGAAAACCAGAGCCATTTTGCTGGTGGACAAAGGGGGAAATTTAGGAGGGTAATAATTCCGGGTGAACTTATATTTTTCCTTTACATACTCAGGAATCTTCAAACAGGGAAGCTTCACCCGCATTTTCTCTTTCAAAGTAACCGCTGCGTCACCGATCATCCAACTAAGGTCATTTGGGTCGTACACAGTTTAAAAGTACTTCTAGAAAGCTTGGATCTCTTTGACATGTTTAGATCTACCTTTGTGGAATTTTCGCTGCAAAAAAGAGAAAACATTTGTGATATGTTGGCTTATTATTGCAACATCCATAAAATCTTGTGTGTAATAGGCTCTCCACCAAGTATAAAAATCTTGGGTGCAGTAGTAGGAGGGTTCAAAACCAAACAGAGTAAGTGTGGGGCGACTATCAGCATGTCGAGCTATCTTTTGAAGGTAATCATCTTCAGAGTAGTTAACGGTGTTGAGACACAACTCGCTTTTCTTTTTTAAGAATAGGCGAGGTACAGTTTGGCTGATCCCAAATTGGCGAGATATCGGGTTGGGTTGATAAATAAAGATCCTCACATGTTCCTTGGAGGTCCCAAGTCTAGTAGAAAGAAGTTCGGGAGTCAAGAAGGCTTCCCATATCCTTTTGGATTCGCTCTCTTTTTCGCTAGTGGCTGGGAGCTGACGTATGAACCATTTAGGTCTATGTGTTCTTTTAGAGAAGGGGGCTATGGTTGCAGTGAAGTTAAAGGTTTCTCGATCTGACCTATTTTATCAGTTAGGGTCAGAAGGTTCAGCCGAACGCCTTCAATGCTTCTGCCACTAATGGTGGCGTCGGTGTCGTCAGGACTCTTGACCTTCAAAGAAGATTTGAACGTGGTATTGAGCCATAACTAAAGTAGCCAAAATGGTTCAACTAGCAGTATATCATCTTTAGGTTTGATGTTCCTTAAGGCTTCAATGGCTTCTCCTAGGGATTCATATAATGGCCCTAAGATTAGTTGGCTGAGGCACACATTTTTTCCCTCATGTAGCTGAATGGCGAGAGTCAAATACCTCTTCACAACTTTAAGGGATTTATAGTAAAATATGCATCTGGATAACCACAATGCTAGAAACACAATGTGTTCTTCAGGGGTGACTTCAGTGGTTCTGGTAACATGGTAGTCTTTGATGTACCTATTGAAGCTGGTGTAATTGCTGTTGAAATCAATGTTATCTTCGTCACTCTCGTTGGGGTCGAAGTTGCTGCCAGTGGAGCGAAGGGCGGTAATGGATGCCACGTCGAAGATCATGGGTGTCAGCATTCCACAGGTAAGTTCAAAGGTATTAGTAGTGTTTTCCCAATAGTAAAGGGATGGGACCAACATGTTTTGGAAGTATGTTGGACCGGTTCTCGACAATTGGATTAAGTCAAATATACCTCTCTTTTTCCAGATTTCCCTCATTTTGGCTTCTATCTTATCTAACCAAGAGATGTAATCATCATGTTTTTTGGTTGGGGAGCTGAATCAAAGACTCGTAGAGTGGTAGTCAGGTACTCTAGATTCATGGGTCCCTTAAGGCTAACTAGGGTTTTTTCCTATGATAAGCGAGGAAGAAATATCTAAGCTTAGTGAGGTCCTTTGAAGGTTTATGCATAGGACCCATAAGAGCATGGTTTGTTCCAAAAATGGTGTAAGGAATAAGTACATGGGATTTGTAGATATGTAGCTTTTCCTCGAAGTTTGAAGGCTCTTGAACATACTCTCGATTTCCAACCACGATGGCACAAGTCAGCATGTTAGCCATGGGGAGTGGATCCTTAGTCTTTAGTATTCTTTGTTAAAGGTTCCATTGTTGGAAGTTTGGGAAGTTCTAATAGATTTTAGAAGAAGAAAGCTTTTCTTAGTAAAAAGATGAAGAAAATGGAGGAAAAGAGTTGAAAAATGCAAGAACCGCTATTTATAGTAAGTAAGAAAAAAATATTTCAATCTTCACTTTTGACAGAAGGCACAAAGTAGGTGGCACATGTCGTCCTCTTAGAGGAAGGATTGAAACGATCTGCTACACGTAGCCACGCCACCCTACGAAAATGGAGCCATGATGAGTATAGTTATGGGATAGTGGGAAGTGCACATTTTTTGAGGTGACAGTTGAATGAAACGTCGTGATAGTCGTGACGTAAACCCACTAGGTGAACAGTGCATGAGAAGATAAAAAATGCCCATATCTCCAAGGTTTGTCGAAAGAGGCCTTTTTGGGGGGCAATTTGGTAGCTGGGATTTTTTAGAAGGAAAAATTTTCAGCAAAAGGGAAAAGGTAAAGGTACACTGATGACGTGTGCTTAAGGTGAGTCTTGGGTCGAAGAGATTATGGGACTTAGTAATTTTTGGAAATGGTGTGGGAACATTTCGACCACGTGGAGTTTCGACAGCGACACATGCGTCGAGGAAGCGGTTATTTGGGTGCGCAGATGTTACGTTTAAATATGAATAACTGCTATTGGGTTTCATTCTGAAGGACGCGTGGAGAGAGTGCAGAGGCAGACTACATGTAAGGTTGCACGTGGCGAACACTGAAGATTGCAACGTTAAATGCAGTTATTCTCATACTAGTATATATAGGAGCTCATTTGTAGAATTTGGTATGTTCATTTCACTATAAAAATTTCACTTATAACTCAAAGTACCAGCGTCCAGAGAAAAGATTCTTGGCTGAGAGAATGTATGAACATTGAAATACCACCCTTTATTTTCAGTGCAAAGTCTTTAAAATTCACTTTACATTGCCTTATCAGTTCATTTCCAGTTTCGCTCATTTACATTGATTTTGTACTTTCAATTCTAGTTACTTTCGTTACATTTTTAACACTACGAAGTCCATATCTTTCACACTCTTTAAATCACTATTTCGACCAAGTCGAAAGTAGGTTGTTTACCAAAGGAAAACTATAAAGCAATGTTTTTTCCACTATATCCTAGGATTCACTAGTTGATCCGGCAAGTAACCTTTAATTAAGAGACTAGTTCTTGTTTACCAATTTTCTGTGTAAACACAATGCAACACAAGCATACTAATAATTCATCTCAACATAATCATATGTCAAACACGCAACAATACAACAACATAACTCAAAATAATCAATATTCACAACATTCTCATATTTCATACTTATTCTCAACATTTAACATCTCGTCATAGCACATAGTCAAACATTTCCACAACTCATGAAACATATTCCTCAAACTCGTACAACTCAACATTTACTCGATTAAATCATTTTTTAATAATCATTCTCATCGATTACTCATGTTATCACAACACATTCAGCCTCTGAAATTATTACCAATTGATAGTAATTCGTGTTAGCTTTCCAACGCTTCGAACCGCGCATCTAAGGACTCCACTTCAGCGTATCTTGTGTGAGTTGGATGAAATGAAGAAGTACAACATGGCTCCACGGTACATAGTTTTTGCCTTGAAAGACAAAGATCGAGAAAACCTCACCAGTGTTACCCAAGTGTATAAAGCTTGAGCTACGTACAATGCGAGCAAAAGAGGTTCACTGATGGAAATGCAAATGTTGTTGACTCTTATTCATAAAGAAAAGTACATGTGCTGGACAAGAAATAAGGAAGACTCAAATGTTGTTGCTTGTTAGACTATGGCTATGGATCTAGAAGGGGGGTTGAATAGATCCTTCGAGTTTTACACGCAAACGGACTACAAAATTCTGTTTTTAAAAATTGTTTAAATGGAAGCTGCCACTGGATTAAAAGTCTACAAAGAACCTACTACCAAAAGGATCGGATATACGCGAATATATATTGCAAAAGAGTATGGAAGAGAAAAATTCAGTTCTATTAATGTGATCAAACGCAATCAACAAATTATAGCGTGTTTATGTATAATCCAAACCAATGAGGCAAACAATGAAACACTAACGGTGTTTAGATTTGCTTTGCGACAAATTATCAAACACTTGGTGTGTACACACACACACTAAGTGCAGAATTTCTATGGTTAGTAATTTCAAGCTGCTCTTAGAAACAATTCAACGAATTGTATCACTTTAACCAAAACGATTTTTCAGCTTTAGATTACGACACCTCAGAAATTTAGACAACTTGAAAACTTGGCAAATTCAAACAATGCAGAAAAAATGTAAAGAGTTAAAGGAGAAAGAGAACGAACGCAATTTGATTAGGCAGTTCCCCAATCGTCCTCGCTATGGGTACATCTGCCCCCAATTCCGAACATGGAATTGAGATATATATATTATCGTTGTAATTGAGAGTTTATACAAGAGAAAACTTCTGAGCAAACAAATCTTCGAACGTCTTCGAATTGTTGATGTAGAGCCTTCTCTTCCCTTGATTCAAGATGAATCAAGTGCTTCGAATATGGTTGATTTAATTATCGTCCCGCGCTACTAAACCGAAAGAAAACATCGTTCTTCGATTACCTTAACTCGATCAATTGCAATCTACCAAAGATTCGAACCCAAACCACTCTTCTACGATCCTCTGATTACAGCTACTAAACCGATCTCTTCGGTTACCTTCGCCCAGCTGAATCCTTGTAGAACGAATCGGCTTGTGCAAAAACCCCCAAAATCCCTTAGATTCTTGGAGGAGAAAACCCTAAGGTTTTATTCAAGAAACACCTACCACAAATCTCAACTCAGAGATGAAGATAACACTTCCTGAAATCTGAACCTTATCACTTCAAATCAATGAACACAACAAACAAAAATTGGTTATGTGTAGTTGTTTGAATGCTCAAGGAAGAAGATGAAATTTGATGAGAGAAATGGCATAACAATATTTCGCGTTTCTTGTTCTATGTTAAAAAATGAACTAACTAGATATATATATATATATATATATATATATATATATATATATATATATCATGCTTTGTAATAATATGGAAATAACAGAAGGTCGACCTATAAAGAAGGTATAGGCGACCTGTTCAAGCCCGCGCACACAACTACGCAAAAATGCATACTGTGCGTCGACCGGAACAGGGAGTGCGTCGACGCATACCTCCCAGTTTTCAATTCTATCAAACGCAGACTGCATAGGTCGACCTATGCAGGGTGATGAGTCGACGCATGCCCTAGAAACATGCAAAAATCTGGATTTTGAGATTCCTAAGGTGTTGGGACATCTCTAATGAACCTAGATCATTTCTAATCATAATCAAACATATGTGCAATATTTAACTACTTGAGTTTTTCATATAAACCACTATGTTCTAATCATGAAGGTTTTGACATCATTAAAAATAAAGTACATAGAGAGAATCTTCCCTCACATACTCCCCCTTTTGATGATGGCAAAATATTCGATGTGAGATGGTATCCTCCCCCTGACTTTATGCATCCACTAGTTTGATTATCTCAATACCTGTTATTCTTTCCAATGTTCTCCCCCTTTGACAACATCAAAAAGAGAGAGAGAATAGCATGACTAGAAAATATCAACTGAAAGGACATGTTTTTAACAAATTACAACGATAAGCATTAACACACATTCACATATAAAAGTAAAAACAAGTTAACGGATATCCAAAACATGCAACATAACAACCCATAGTTATAACTGAAACACTGTCACAAAAACAAAAAAAAACATAACAGGCTAAAGTCAATTTGAATCATAAACAAAACATGAGCTAGCAAGTGAAACGCAAAATGACATGATGCAAGATGCAGTGTTGTTTCTTATGGCCTCCTCCCCCTAAATGAATGGCCTCTGCCGCGAAACGGTTGAGGATGATGAGGTGGTGGAGGTTGCACATCCAACTGCTCGGTCATCTCTAACACTGTACGATTCAGAATGTTGAAGCTATTTGTAAGAGCCCGGTGTTGATTTGCAGAAGTTTCGGCCATTGTGTTCAATCTTTCCATTGCCTTAGTGGCAAAAGATTCAAAGTTGTTGGCATGAGTACGAACTTCTTCTTGCAAAGACTTGAACCGTTCTTCTTGAGCTATGGCAAACCGATGTTGACCAAGTTGCATCGTCCTCATAAGTTCAAGAATGTCTTCATTGTTTTGTTGAGGACGTGGAGGTGAAGGAGGAGTGTAATATGACTCTTGGTAATTCAGCTCTTGTGTTGGTGGCCTATAATTGGGACCAAGATGGGTCCAATAATTATATTGCCATTGACCCCATCCTTGGTCAACCTCAGTTTCCATTGGAGATTTCCATCCTTGATTTTCTTCAGATCCTTGATACATCCATGCAGTATTAGCATCAGCCCCCGTATTCATTTGGTGCCATTGAGCATTGTCATTTTGATTCATGTCATCATCATTCTGTTCATTCTCTCCTTCATTTTCCCTTTCTTCTTCTTCGTCTTCGTCATCTTCTTCACTAGAATCTTCCAGAACAGCCTTGTTGGCTTTCAAAATATACTTATATTTTCTCTCTACAGCATCCCACATATGGCCCATCATGGTCATAGTTTTCTAACGGAACTCTTGATTTGAAGTGATGGACTTATAGACAATACCAGGAACAACTATTGTAGCGTTATTGAAAAACTTCTGAATCACGGATGCATACCCAAGTGCAGTCCCTCTACCGGAATCGCGAAGAGCATACATCTTACTTGAAAAGTAATAAGGCCAACTGATTTTTATCTTATTCATCAGAATGTAGATTAACTGAATCTCAGGTTGATCTACCCTAGAATAACCGCCCTGCTTGGGTCTAAGAATATGAGCAACAATCCACTGTAGAATTCTAGGGATAGGAGCCAGTTTTTCTGTTGTTACTGCCTTAGGGAAGAGATTACTTGCCACAACTTCATCAGTGTATGGTCTCCTGAGCATAGAATTTAAAGCCTTCTTATACTCATACCCATTTACATGCACAATATCAGTTATGTGTTGTACAGGGCTCTCATTAGCTACAGACAAATTGAATAAATCTTGCCATGTGGTGTTTTGGACAGTAAGAACCTTATTTCCTAGGTTGCAGTTGAACATGAAATCATCAAATTTTCCAACGAGACCCGTATAGAAAAGCCTTACCAAATCCTCATTATATTTGACATCACATTCCAAAAAACCATTTAAATTCTGAAAATCTAATAACTCTATGATTTCGTCCAAGTGCATGCGTTGAACCGTAAGCCGATAATACACATATTGTTTAATCACAGTTCTTTTCTTCATACTCTTAAACAAGTCAAGATTTTCAGGAGAAAGTAGAGAGGGAAGAGTTACCGGCGAATTTTGTGGATGTTGAGAAGTACCGGCTTGAATAGGGGTTTCTCTTGAGACCCTTTTGCGGGTGACTCTCCGTGTATCCATTTGATGCTTGATGTTGAAAGAGGATGAGTAATGAAGAATTTCCGAAGATAGTTGTGGAGCCCAAGTGTTGTGGGTGCAATTTATGAATTTAGGGTTTTTGGTGGAGATAGGATTAGGGAAGAGGAGGAGATGATACAATGAAGTAATGATGCAAAGAAAACCTAGAATGTTTTATCAGCAAAACGAAAAAAAACAAGCATTTATAGCAGAAGTCGAGCGAACGGTCGACCTAAGACCCTTATGCGTCGACGCATACTGAAGAAAAATGTGTAATTTTAAAAGTTACAGCTATGCGTCGACCTACTTAGTCGACCTATTCAGACCTGCGCTTACTAGTGAAATACTGCATCAACCATAGGTCGACCTACAGACTGTATGAGTCGACGCAAAACATGAATTTGCTGAAAAAATTAAAGTTTGTAACATTTAAACTGTAGTGTTGTCTAAATAGAAAGTTAACATGCACACCAAACATACAAATGAAGAAAGTGAGCATACTATAGGTAATAAACAACAACAATATCACTCAATTATGGTACACTTAATATCTAATGAAAGAGAACGATATTACCTTGATCGTTTTTGATGATGCAAGACCTTACACATGTGGTAATAGCTTTTGAAATTGTTAGTGACAAAAGTATAGATGTACATATAGATAAGGTAAGGTCATGATACTTTATAATAAGATCAAACACGATCCGAAATGTCGAGAATGCCAAGTTCCCTACGGATATGAAAGAAAGGCTCAGTGGCTAAAGGTTTTGTGAAAATGCCAGCAAGTTGATTTTTTGAATCAACATGCTCAAAAATCACATCACCTTTCTCAACGTGATCCTTAAGGAAGTGATGACGTATTTCGATATGTTTGGTGCGTGAATGTAATACAGGGTTCTTAGTTAGATTTATTGCACTAGTGTTATCGCACAAAATTGGAATACGCTCAAGCTTTAAATTAAAATCAAGCAATTGTTGTTTAAGCTATAGGACTTGAGCACAACAACTACCTGCGGCAACGTATTCAGCCTCGGCAGTTGACAAAGCAACAGAATCCTGTTTCTTGCTATGCCAACTCACCAAGGAATTTGCGAAAAGATGACATGTGCCACTAGTACTTTTCCTATCCAACTTGCACCCGGCAAAGTCGGAATCGGAATAGCCAACTAAGGAACAAGCACACATGCATACACTAAACATTATATCGGGACGTGATGCGGTAAGATAAAGAAGAGACCCTATCATACCTCGATACCTCTTTACTTCAACATCTTTACCTTTTTCATCACGATCAAGATTAACACTTGTAGACATATGAGTATCTATAGCTTTGCAGTTCAGAATATCAAAACATTTTAGTAGCTCAAGACAATATTTCGTTTGACTCACGAATGTGCCCTCTTCAAGTTGTTTGATTTGCAATCCGAGGAAATAGTTAAGTTCCCCCATCATGCTCATCTCAAACTCCCCCTGCATCAAACTAGAAAACTCCTTGACCAAGGTCATGTTAGTAGACCCAAATATAATATCGTCAACATAAATTTGTACCAAAATTAAGTGTTTTCCTTGATGTTTAATAAAGAGGGTCGTGTCAACCTTTCCTCTTGAATACCCTTGATCAAGTAGAAATTTGCTTAGACGTTCATACCAAGCCCTAGGGGCTTGTTTAAGTCCGTACAAAGCTCGCTTAAGTTTATACACATGATCAGGATATTCGTGTGATTCAAAACCTGGAGGTTGGGCTACATAAACCTCTTCATTTATATATCCATTAAGGAATGCACTTTTGACATCCATTTGGAATAGCTTAAAGTTTTTTTTGTACAAGCGTAGGCAAGTAGAAGACGTATGGCCTCGAGTCGAGCAACCGGCGCATAAGTTTCCTCATAGTCGATTCCTTCCTCTTGGTTATAGCCTTGCGCTACAAGCCTAGCTTTGTTACGCGTTATTACTCCATTTTTATCAAGTTTATTCCTAAACACCCATCGGGTTCCTATTACTCGATGATCTCGCGGAGGGGGGACAAGGTCCCAAACCTCATTTCTCCCAAATTGATTTAGTTCATCTTGCATTGATAGATACCAATGCTCATCGAGTAACGCTTCCTTAGAGTTTTTAGGTTCAACTTGGGAAACAAAAGCAGAGTAATAACAAAAGTTACTAAGTTTAGAGCGAGTAGTTACTCCCTTAGAAATATCACCGAGAATGTTGTCAATTGGGTGGTCTTTAGAAGACTTCCAAGCTGGAGGAAGTTCATCTTCCTTAGCATGATGATCATCCTCACTTTTCACTGGTTGGTGATCCTTTTCCTCCTCAATACGCACTGCTTCAGGCTGATCAATTCCCTTATCAGTGTCCTTGAGTATGTCTTCAGTGGGTACACCTGCACCATGAAAAGAACTACCTTCTCCGATATTTCTCGGATAAGACTCGTCAAAAGTAACATGAACTGACTCTTCAACTACACGCAACCTTTTATTATAGATTCTATAAGCTTTACTTGACTGAGAGTATCCAAGAAAAATACCCTCATCAGCCTTGGCATCAAATTTGCCGAGAGTCTCTTTTCCGTTATTCAACACAAAGCATTTGCAACCAAATACATGAAGGTGAGAGATGTTTGGCTTACGCCCTTTTAAAAGCTCATACGGTGTCTTGTTTAGAATAGGCCGAATGAGCACCCTATTCAAAACGTAACAAGCCGTACTTATGGCGTCTACCCAAAAGTATTTTGGTAATCCACTATCATTGATCATAGTCCTTCCAAGTTCTTCCAAAACTCTATTTTTACGTTCCACTACCCCATTTTGTTGAGGAGTACGTGGTGCGGAAAAATTATGATCAATTCCGTTGGAATCACAAAATGCTTCAAATAAATGATTTTCAAACTCACCCCCATGATCACTTGTGATTGAACCAATGTTTGTGTTTAACTTGTTTTGAGATAACTTAGCAAATCGTTCAAAGGCTGAAAAAGTATCACTCTTATTTGCCAAGAAAATTGTCCAGCAAAACCTAGAAAAATCATCGACTATAACAAACCCATAGTAGTTACCACCTAGGCTTTTAACCCTAGATGGTCCAAAGAGATCCATATGGAGGAGCTCAAGAGGTCTCATAGTTGAAACAATGTTTTTAGATTTACAGGAGATCCTTGTTTGCTTCCCCATTTGGCATGCATCGCAAAGATGATCCTTTGTAAATTTAATTTTGAGCAAACCGATGACTAGGTCTTTAGAGACAATTTTATTAAGCAAATCAAAATTGATATGAGCTAAGCGTCTATGCCACAACCATGAATCTTCATTCATAGCGACTAAACACTTGTCTCCATCCAATGATACCTCGTTTAAGTCTAGCATATAGACGTTATTCACCCTTAAGCCCTTAAACACATTCTTCTTGTCGCAATCTTCAACTACGCAACAATCCTTTGAAAAAAGAGACTTTATAATTTTTGTCGCATAGTTGACTAATGCTCAAAAGGTTGTGTCTAAGGCCATCCACAAGAAGTACATCAGAGATAGTAGTAGATGAGGGATTACCTATACTACCTTTACCGAGAATCTGTCCCTTGTTGTTATCTCCGTAAGTGACAAACCCCTTTTTCTTCACCACAAAGTCGATGAAAAGAGATATGTCTCCGGTCATATGTCTTGAGCAGCCACTATCTAGAACCCATCTTCTTTCGGTGGTCTCAAGACTTTGTACCTACAAAAATAATCAAGGGAGAGTAGGTACCCAATTCTCATTGGGTCCTTTATGGTAAGTGAAACCAATATTGCCCTTGGGCAGCCATTGATAAATGCCCTTTGGAACAAGATATCTCCGAAAGCGGCACTTAGCAATAGTATGACCGGGCTTACAACAATATAAGCAATCACGATTTGTTTAGAGTTTACCTTTGCTATCACTATCTCGAATCACATACGTGTATTTTTGATACGGATTATTCATTATTTCACGATAATGTGATCGATCAATAGCAAACGTAATCTTAGGCTTGAGAGCCTTGTCTAACTTGGCTTTGAGGGTTCTCACCTCTCTTTGCCAAATGTGACAAGTACCACAGCCCCCAAGGTCAAACCATGTATATTCATCCTTATCGATATTAGTTTTTGATACATTCACCATAGAGTTTTTGAGATCTTCCAATTCCTTTTGAGAATTGGAGACCTTTTTCTCCAAATAGGAAAAAATCTTTTTATTCGAAGCTAAGCGTTGAAATGCTTCCTTAGCTTCGTGGTGTAATGTGTCAAAAACTCTTTTCAATTCAGCATGAGACATATTTTGACAGTTTTCATATTTAGAGTGTTTTACCTCTTTTCCTTTGTTGTGACGTGCCATGAGACAAAGGTTGACGGATTCACTTTCGTCACTTGATGAGTCATCTTTCTCCGACTCGTTATCGCTTTCCCAAGCGATGTATGCTCGTCGAGACTTGTTGGACTTTTTGTTTGAGCGACTCTTGTCTTTGTTCTTATCTTTGTCTTTCTTTAGGGATGGACAATCAGGCTTGTAGTGCCCGAATTTTCCATAATTGTAGCACGTCCCCTTTACTTTGCCATTTTTATGTCCTTCACTTCTAGATTGCTTCCGGAACTTGACAAGATTCCTGTCCGAGTGCTAAATATCATTCTTGCGAATGTATCTATTGTATCTCTTCACAAATAAGCTCATATCATCACCGGATTCTTCATCCTTGTCATCTTTGGCTTCATCATCACTTTGCTCTTGATGTGTGGACTTTAAACATGAAGCCTTAAGAGCTATCGACTTCTTTTCCGTATCTTTTGCCTTCTCTTTCTTTATACTCTTTTCATACTTATCCAAGCTAATGAGCACTTGCTCATGCTCATCGAGTTTACCAAAGAGTGTTGTGAGGTCTAATGTAGCAAGATCATTGGCCTCCTTGATAGCGGTAACCTTTGGTAGCCATTCCCTGCTAAGACACCTCAGAATTTTATTAGTAGAAACCTCATTTGGAATTGGTTTACCAAGGACATGCAATTTGTTGATAATGTGAGTGAATCGTTTTTGGATATCCGCAATGGTTTCCCCTTGCTTCATGTAAAACAAATCAAACTCTTGCGTTAGAGTATTAATACGAGCCAATTTAACGTCATTAGTGCCTTCGTGGGCTACTTGTAAGGCATCCCACATAGCTTTGGCTGTTTCACAATGGGAGACTCGATAATACTCATCAACTCCCAAAGAGGAAATGATCATATTACGAGCCTTCCAATCATAACTATACTTTTTCTCGTCCTCCTCAGTCCATTGGTCTTCGGGTTTAGGAACGACAACGCCTTCCGCGTTAGTCATAGTAATTTCCATGGGACCGTTTAAAATAACGTTCCAAACCTTCCGATCTAAGGAGTTAATATGAACGCGCATACAATCCTTCCAGTAGCTGTAGTTTTCACCTGTAAAAACTGGAGCTCTATTATAAGCCCCCTTAGGTTCGTTCTCCATGATCCAAGAAGTTTTACCGAAGCACCAGAATAAACCGGAGCTCGTGATACCACTTGTTAGACTATGGCTATGGATCTAGAAGGGGGGTTGAATAGATCCTTCGAGTTTTACACGCAAACGGACTACAAAATTCTGTTTTTAAAATTTGTTTAAATGGAAGCTGCCACTGGATTAAAAGTCTACAACGAACCTACTACCAAAAGGATCGGATATGCGCGAATATAAATTGCGAAAGAGTATGGAAGAGAAAAATTCAGTTCTATTAATGTGATCAAACGCAATCAACAAATTATAGCGTGTTTATGTATAATCCAAACCAATGAGGAAAACAATGAAACACTAACGGTGTTTGGATTTGCTTTGCGACAAATTATCAAACACTTGGTGTGTACACACACACTAAGTACAGAATTTCTATGGTTAGTAATTTCAAGCTGCTCTTAGAAACAATTCAACGAATTGTATCACTTTAACCAAAACGATTTTTCAGCTTTAGATTACGACACCTCAGAAATTTAGACAACTTGAAAACTTGGCAAATTCAAACAATGCAGAAAAAATGTAAAGAGTTAAAGGAGAAAGAGAACGAACGCGATTTGATTAGGCAGTTCCCCAATCGTCCTCGCTATGGGTACATCTGCCCCCAATTCCGAACATGGAATTGAGATATATATATTATCGTTGTAATTGAGAGTTTATACAAGAGAAAACTTCTGAGCAAACAAATCTTCGAACGTCTTCGAATTGTTAATGTAGAGCCTTCTCTTCCCTTGATTCAAGATGAATCAAGTGCTTCGAATATGGTTGATTTAATTATCGTCCCGCGCTACTAAACCGAAAGAAAACACCGTTCTTCGATTACCTTCACTCGATCAATTGCAATCTACCAAAGATTCGAACCCAAACCACTCTTCTACGATCCTCTGATTACAGCTACTAAACCGATCTCTTCGGTTACCTTCGCCCAACTGAATCCTTGTAGAACGAATCGGCTTGTGCAAAAACCCCCAAAATCCCTTAGATTCTTGGAGGAGAAAACCCTAAGGTTTTATTCAAGAAACACCTACCACAAATCTCAACTCAGAGATGAAGATAACACTTCCTGAAATCTGAACCTTATCACTTCAAATCAATGAACACAACAAACAAAAATTGGTTATGTGTAGTTGTTTGAATGCTCAAGGAAGAAGATGAAATTTGATGAGAGAAATGGCATAACAATCTTTCACGTTTCTTGTTCTATGTTAAAAAATGAACTAACTAGATATATATATCATGCTTTGTAATAATATGGAAATAATAGAATTTTGAGATGAAAATACAAGTGAGAAAATTGGTAGGAATCAGTGAGCGGTCGACCTATACAGAAGGTATAGGCGACCTGTTCAAGCCCGCGGACACAACTTCGCAAAAATGCATATTGTGCGTCGACCGGAACAGGGAGTGCGTCGACGCATACCTCCCAGTTTTCAATTCTATCAAATGCAGACTGCATAGGTCGACCTATGCAGGGTGATGAGTCGACGCATGCCCTAGAAACATGCAAAAATCAGGATTTTGAGATTCCTAAGGTGATGGGACATCTCTAATGAACCTAGATCATTTCTAATCATAATCAAACATATGTGCAATATTTAACTACTTGAGTTTTTCATATAAACCACTATGTTCTAATCATGAAGGTTTTGACATCATTAAAAATAAAGTACATAGAGAGAATCTTCCCTCACATTGCTGATATCTTTTGGATACATCCTGATTTAGGGAAGTTATTGAATATTTTTCACTTGGTGTTGATTTTTTATTGTATATACAAGACCAATAGGTAATCTGCATCATGATCATACCTTGATACCATTTTGACATACTTTGATTTATCAGATTTTTTATTATTTGAATCATGAACATATAGGTACCGGTTACCATTGCTTGAGATTGTTGGCGTAGGATCAACAAAGTTGACGTTTTCTGAAGGGTTTGCCTATTTGGAACAACAGGATGCATGCTAATAGAGAAACTGAGTATTTGGCACACTTGAAGCACTTTGAGATTGTTTGTGCCAATATGCCTTTGTTTGTTAAGTGTGTGAATGAAACATGGTTGACACCTTATAAAGAAAGGTTTGTGGCTGCTTGGACTAACAGAGTTACTCATTTAGGGAACACAACAACGAACAGGTACACCAACTTATTTTCAATGTTATTACTAAGCATAATTTATCATGTTGTCTTATTATAGTTTAATTATTGGGATTTAGGGTGGAGTATACTCATTGGAGACTGAAAAACATGTTGACTACAAGCCGGGGAGATTTATGTCGGAGTTGGGATGTTGTGAACACCATGCTAAAGTTGTAGTTAAGTTCAATCAGAGTGTCGTTTCAAAAAAGTATTATCAACATTGAGCATCGGTATAACACTCCATTTTATGCCAACTTGCATGGTTTTGTTTCAAGGCAGTGTATACAACACATAGGGAAAGAGCTAGAAAGGGTCAAATTTGTTGGTACAAGCAAGGATATTTGTGGTTGCGTCATTAGATCTACACATGGGTTACCTTGTGCGTGTCAACTTGCTGGTTTCCAAATACAAGGCTTGCCTGTTCCTTTAGAACCAATTCATGTTTTTTGGAAGAAATTACACATTCAAGAGCGCGCTAACAGACATGACGATAGTGGCACAAAGCTGGATTTAGAAGCTGAATGTGAAGAGTTGAAGACATATTTCAATTCTTTGGATATTGTAGGCCATAGGGTATTAAAGAAAAAGGTTCTGGAACTAACACATCCAACCACAACTTCTATGTGTCCACCGCCGGTGAAGTACAGCCAAAGAGGGGAGCTAAAAATAGCAAAAAATGTGAAGAGAGTGATGTGCATCGTGTTCCCTCGCAATGGAGGTATGGTGAGGGCTCTCAGAGGATTCAGGCTACAAGGAGATCGTGCACAAACCAAACAGGAAGTCAACCTTCTAGTATGCCGGGTAAAAGTCAACCGTCAAGTATGTCGGGTCAAACTCAACCATCCTATGTATCTTCTAGGCATCTTTACTTGTCTCAGTTTCTCGATTTCTTGCATTCATACATTGATGACATTGTTGATGTGGGTGACTATGGAAATTGTGGTTTTTGGGCTATCGCAGCTTTATTTGGATGGGGCGAAGAGTCATGGTTGTTGGTCCGGACGCAGTTGGATACTCAAGTTCATAAACACCTAAAATTGTTTTCCAAATTGTTCTATGACACGGTTGCTGAAGTTAGAAATTCTTTAATAGTAGAACACTTGGGTGTGCAGGGTAGAGATACATGGATGTCGATTCCTGATATGGGTTACCTATTGCAAATAGGTACAATGTCGTCTTTGTCTCCCTGTCACATAGACTTAACATTACCTTTTTCCCTCTTACCATAGCTCCACCTATGTATACGAGCAGGCATAAAATCATTGTTGTTGGTTTTGTCAACAACAATCATTGGGTTCAGGTAAAATTAAAATCTGATAGTCCATTGCCTCCCGTCACTGATCGTTGGAGACAAAATTGTATTGAAGAAGCAAAAGCATGGGAATCGGCATATGCATGACGGATTAGGCATTGGGAAGAACTTAGGAAGTCATCTTTAATTTATATGCAATCTTGTGGACATTATGTATTTATTATATTTGAAACAATTTATGTGTCAAAAATATTGATTTTTTTTTTTTTGAAGTTCTGGACATATACCAAAAATTTCGAATTTCTAAAATTTTTGATATACCGAAAATATTAAATTTCTGGAAGATTTGTCCATTTTACGCAAATATTATATTTCTGGTATAATTTTACCGAAAATTTCAAAATATTTAGTAATTACTACCGAAAATTTCAAAATTTTTTGTATGTTTATCAAATGCAAATTCTGACACAGTCATTTTTGCAAAATTTCTGATATCAACTCGAAAATTTCATATTTTTCAATATTTTTTTTGAAGGGCAAAACTGAAATTCACTCCAATTGAAGAGATATCATATATATAAATGAGGGGTGACATATTAATTCCTCGGAAGCACGTGCTCCATGCTTCATGTCTTGTGTGAGATGGATGGTGGAAATGGATCCATTTGAATCTACGGAAGCTCGTGTTCCATGCTTCAACAAATTGTCTACTAACAAACAATCTAATAATTTAATACGTGATGGCCCATGAGATCATGGCAGCTAATTGACAGACCCAACTAGTACTATGAGGCCACTAGGGAACAATATATACTTCACGCTCGTGTTTCTTGCTTCAATAAATATATTTACTAATGTAACAAACCATAACACTAGCTAGCTTTTAACTTTTATTCACTCATTTTTTTGCAACACATCATAATAAGAAAGTGTTAAATTTTGATATTTTTACTTTACATATTAGATATAGCTATACCAATGTTAGATATAGCCTTATATACTGATAGTGTAGTTTTATATTCACACATTATTCTGTATATAAAGCCTTGTAACTATCATTTACACTTCAATGAAACAGTGTACATTTTATCTCCAATTCGTTTTCTTTCTTTCTCACTTCTTGAACACAGTAGCTTCTTCTTCTCCATGATGAGTTTCACCATCATTGACATGGTATCAGAGCTTATATAGCTCTGGTAGCCATTGTTTGTTATCTTTCTGTTCTTTTTCATCCCCTCCTTTTCTCTTGATCTTTGCTCCAATGGCTACTCAGAGCTACGCTGATTTCACAACCAATACTGCAAACCCTTACTACCTTCATCCAAATGAGAATCCCGCAATTGTTCTTGTTTCTCCTCCGCTCGATGATAAGAATTACCATACCTGGTCTAGGTCAATGCACATTGCGTTGATATCCAAGAACAAAGAAAAGTTCATCGACGGCTCTCTTCGCAAGCCTCCTGTTTCAGATCCTCTTTACGCTCCATGGATTCGATGCAATACGATGGTTCTTGCTTGGATTCAACGATCTGTTTCTGAATCAATTGCAAGATCCGTGCTTTGGATTGATAGTGCTGCCGGCGTTTGGAAGAATTTGCAGATTAGGTTTTCTCACAGCGACATTTTCCGCATTTCTGACATTCAAGAAGATCTATACAAACTTCGCCAAGGTACTCTTGATGTATCTAATTACTTTACGAATTTGAAAGTGTTATGGGATGAATTGGAGAATTATCGACCCCTTCCTTCTTGTTCTTGTGCAATTTCTTGTTCATGCGGCGCTATTGCATCAGTTCGTCGACATCGTGAACAAGATTATGTCATACGATTTCTTAAGGGATTGAATGAAAAATTCACTCATTCCAAATCTCAGATTATGATGATGAATCCCTTACCTGACATTGATAAGGTCTTTTCTCTGGTTATCCAACAAGAAAGGGAGATGAATAGTGTTGTATCTGCTACTATACCTAGCATTGGAAACACTGAAGAAAGCACTGCTTTGAATGTTCAAACTGGTCATGATGCTGCAAATGGTAAATCCAACCAGCATAAGGGCAAGTATCAGGGTAACAACGGTTCTAGAGGACAGAATCGTGTCTGTACTCACTGTGGCAGAAGCAATCACACCATTGATACATGTTTCATCAAACATGGATATCCTCCAGGTTTCAAGCACAAGAATAAAGCCAATGGTTCAGGTTCTCAGTCTGCTGCCACCATCAATAGTGCTTCAGAGACTCCTACATCAGAATCCACAACTCCCTCATATGGATTTACTCAAGAGCAATACAACAACCTTCTTGCACTGCTTCAGCAATCAAAGATTCCCTCTACAGCAAATTTTGTTTCCACTTCACCACTTATCATGAATTCTCATTCCTCTAACATCAATGGTAAGTTTTCTCATCTATGGATTTTAGATACAGGTGCCACATATCATATTTCCTTTAATCTTTCATCCTTTATTGATTGCAAATCCATTGTTCCTATATCTGTTAATTTGCCTGATGGATCTCAACTTTCTGCCTCATTATCTGGTTCTGTTGTTATCACATATTCCTTAACATTGCATAATGTCCTCTACATTCCTTCCTTTAAAGTCAATCTTATTTCCATAGCCAAGTTAGCTCAAAGCAATGATTGTTCTGTACAATTCACTGCTAATTCCTGTTCCATTATGCAGAACCCTTCCAAGGAAACGATTGGTATAGCTGAATTACAAAGTGGTCTCTATGTCCTAGATTCTTCTGCACACCATTACACATGTAATTCTGTTTCTAATAATGATTGTAATATCTGGCACCTCAGATTAGGACACTTATCTCATATTGGTTTACAAAATGTTGCAAAAAATTTTCCTTTTGTTTCATGTAAAAATACATATTCTCCATGTGATGCCTGTCATTTCGCTAAGCAACGAAAGCTTCCCTTTCCCAATAGCACTACTTGTTCTAATGTTGTTTTTGACATTCTCCATGCCGATGTATGGGGACCTTTTTCTACAATATCCACTCTAGGACACAAATATTTTCTTACTCTAGTTGATGACTTTTCTAGATATGCGTGGGTGATTTTTCTTAAAACTAAGGACCAAACAAAGGATAGTCTTATAAACTTTATAGCATATGTTGAAAAACAGTTCCATACATCTCTTAAATGTTTAAGGACTGATAATGGAACAGAGTTTCTAGCATTACATAGTTTTTTGTCATCAAAGGGCATAGTTCATCAAAAGTCTTGTGTTGAAACCCCTCAACAAAATGGGATTGTTGAAAGAAAGCATCAACACATCCTTAATGTAGCTAGATCTCTGCATTTTCATTCTAACATGCCATTAAATCTTTGGAATTTCTGTATACAGCGTGCTATTCATATCATTAATAGACTTCCAACTCCTCTACTTAAATCTAAATGTCCTCATGAAATCTTGTACCAAGAGCCACCTTCTTTAATACATCTTAAAGTGTTTGGCTGTCTTTCTTATGCTTCTACTTTAATGGCTCACAGAACCAAATTTGATCCTAGGTCTAGGAAGTCTATTTTCCTTGGTTATAAGGAAGGAACCAAGGGTTACATCCTATATGATTTAAGCAGTCACACTAACTTTGTGTCTAGAAATGTTGTCTTTTATGAGACTTCTTTTCCTTTCAAAAATCAACCTATTCCTTTAGCTAGTCAGCCTAATGCTTTCAATACTTAACCTTTATGTGAAAATTTGTCCCCTCCTGCTGACAATACATTGGTTGATGATTTATTTGTTCCTACTACTGAAAGTCAAAATGATGATACATCAGGCCCTTCTCAAACTCATATTCATGACAGTACCTTGCCAGCTACTCCTGCTAGTAATATGCCTGCGAGTATTACCTCTGATCAATCTTCTCCTTTGTCCAACAGTCATAACATGGATTCTCCCCAATCTAACACTTCTTTGCCTAACAGTCCTGATAACACTCCTTCTGTACCAGCTATAGTTCCTCAAAGAGTTTCCACTAGGACCTCTCACCCCCTAGTTATCTCTCTGATTATCATTGCTATTCAACTTCCTCTCATTCTTCTTATCCCAAAGTGTTGTACCCTTTATCTTCTGTTCTTTCATACAACAATTGTTCTCCTACTTACCACCATTTATGTTGTTCTATTTCATCCAATACTGAACCATCCACATTTCAACAAGCCAACAAATTTGATTTCTGGAAAAATGCCATGAATGCTGAACTAAAAGCCCTTAATGATAATCATACTTGGTCTGTTGTGGATTTACCTCCTGGGAAAGTGCCTATAGGCTGTAGATGGGTGTATAAGATTAAGTACAGGGCAGATGGTTCCATTGAACGGTATAAAGCTAAACTAGTTGCAAAGGGCTATACTCAAATGGAAGGAGTTGATTTTTTTGATACATTTTCCCCTATAGCTAAAATCACCACAGTCAGGGTTTTGTTATCTTTAGCTGCTATTAGAGGTTGGCACTTGGAGCAGCTTGATGTTAATAATGCTTTTCTCCATGGTGATTTGAATGAGGAAGTATATATGACATTGCCTCCTGGTTTATCTACCTCTAAGACTTCACAAGTTTGCAGGCTGCATAAATCACTATATGGTTTAAAGAAAGCTAGTAGGCAATGGTACTCAAAGCTCTCTTCCTTTTTAATTTCCCTTGGTTATTCTCAATCTCAAGCAGATTATTCTTTATACATTAAATCTACATCTTCTAGTTTTACAGCTTTACTAGTGTATGTAGATGATATAGTCTTGGCTGGTAACTCTCCTCATGAAATACATCATGTCAAGAATTTGTTGGATCAGCAGTTTAAAATTAAAGATCTTGGACAGCTTAGGTATTTTCTTGGCTTTGAGATTGGACGATCAACTAAAGATATCTTCATGAACCAAAGACAACACACATTGCAGTTGTTGGAAGATACAGGGTGTCTAGCTGCAAAACCATCTCCCGTGCCTTTCGACCCTAATCTTAAATTGTCTACATCTGATGGACAACCTCTTACTGATCCTTTAATATATAGAAAATTAATTGGTCGATTGATTTACTTGACTAATAGCAGGCCTGATATATCATATGTTGTACAGCATTTAAGTCAATTTGTTTCCAAGCCCTTGATGCCACATTATCATGCTGCAACAAGAATACTCAGGTATCTAAAGTCTGCCCCTGACAAAGGTGTTTTCTTTTCAGCAAATAGTAGTTTCAAACTTTATGGTTTTGCTGATTCGGATTGGGTCAGGTGTTCTGAAACTAGGAGATCTATTACCGGTTTTTGTGTGATTCTTGGTTCCTCTCTTATTTGCTGGAAATCTAAGAAGCAAAACACGATTTCTCGTTCTTCCACTGAAGCTGAATATCGTGTTTTAGCTTCTTTGACGTGTGAGCTTCAATGGCTTCATTATCTCTTTGCAGATTTTTTGATACAATTTCCTCAACCGGCTTCTGTCTACTGCGATAGCAAGTCAGCTATATACCTCGCTCATAATCCTACTTTCCATGAGAAAAGTAAACACATTGAATTGGATTGTCATGTGGTTCGTGAAAAGATACATTCCAAACTGATACACTTGTTACCTATCTCCACCACTGCTCAACTTGCAGACGTTTTTACGAAGCCGTTACACTCTCCTGCATTACGATCTAATTTGTCCAAGTTAGGTCTTTGTAGTCTCCAAAGTCCACCTTGAGGGGGGATATTAGATATAGCTATACCAATGTTAGATATAGCCTTATATACTGATAGTGTAGTTTTATATTCACACATTATTCTGTATATAAAGCCTTGTAACTATCATTTACACTTCAATGAAACAGTGTACATTTTATCTCCAATTCGTTTTCTTTCTTTCTCACTTCTTGAACACAGTAGCTTCTTCTTCTCCATGATGAGTTTCACCATCATTGACATTACATAAATCAGATTTCTTTTTATTTGCATAGATTTTTTTTTTTTTGGGAACAAATGAATTTTGAAAAGATTATCGAGTCTATTAAAAATGATTTTTTGATTAAAATATTGATTTTAAACAAATAGATTATGTAAAATTGATTTTAGTTAAAAGTAAAATTGAAGTGATTTATATTTGAATAAATTAATTGACAAGGGAATTGAATAATAAATTGCAGTGTAAAAATAATGTTTTGATTCAAAATTTGCAAATAAAAGTTTCAAGTATAATCAATGCTAAAAAGAATAATTAATTAAATTTGAGAATGTTCAAACACATCAAAATTAATTCTACACATGTTTCAAATGTGAATTCAAATACGAAATAATTTGGACATAGTTTATTGAATTCTAGTTTTGGCTTGCATGTAAAATGTTTATGAAATCTATCCCATCACACAATAATAATAATAATAATAATAATAATAATAATAATAATAATAATAATAATAATAATAATAATAATAATATTGGTTAAAATTGATGCTATTTGTCGTTCATTTATCTGGACAGGAAAGGAAGAGATCGGCAGAAAAAGCCCTATCTCTTGGAAAAAGATGTGCAGCCCAATAAAAAATGGTGGCATGAATATTATAAATCTTGAGATATGGAATGTTGTAGCTCTGTTGAAGTGTTTATGGTGTATTTGTCTTAAAAGTGACAATTTATGGGTAAAATGGATTCATAGCTATTACTTAAAAGGTGGAAATGTTATGAATTGCACAGAGGATAAAGGCAGATGTTCATGGATATTGGTTAAAATTCTGTAACAGAGACAGCTGATTGGGAGGATTCAAAATCTATGGGATACAATGCTTATGAATAAGAAATTCCACATGATGAAAGTGTATTTACAACTGGTGGAAGATAACAATCACAGCAGCTGGAATTCCCTGATTAGACACAACATGGCTCGTCCGAGAGCAGTGCATACTCTTTGGGTGGCATGCCATGGTCGATTGGCCACAAAGGATAGAATGAAAAAGTTTGGTTTTATCCATAATGAATGGTGCAGCCTATGTAATGAAAAGGTGGAAACATTAGAGCATATCTTATTCGAATGCAGGGGAACTAAAGACATTTGGCAGCAGTTGCTAGATTGGATTGGGATCAATAAGAGAACAAAGAACTGGAGTGAAGAACTGATATGGATTATGAAAGCTACAAAAGGCAAAGGTTGGAAAAAAGACATTTTGAAGATGGTGTTTACTGAAGCTGTTTATGGCACTTGGAATTATAGAAATAAAATAATATTTGAAGGGCAATGTGATAAAGACATAGTGATTAGGAATATAAAAGATAGTATAGTGTATAGAGTTTGGCAAAAGATCAAATATAGAAGTCATATAGGCAACTTGCTCATGTAATGTGGGTAGGGGTGGTTTACTAGTGCTTATGTTAGGCTGGACCGAAGGGTCGCCATTATCGCGATGTACTGTTTTTTTGAAATATATATATTTCTTTATTTCAAAAAAAAAAATAATAAAAATAATAATAATAATAATAATAATAATAATAATAATAATAATAATAATAATAATAATAATAATAATAATAATAATAATAATAATAATAATAATAATAAGGGTTAAATAAGTTTTAGGTCCCTCTAAATATAGTGATTTTCAATTTTAGTCCCTCAAAAATTTTCCTTTAAGAATTGGTCCCTACAAGATTTTCCGTCTCAATGAATAGTCTCTGACGTCAAATGGGAGTAACGGCTGCTGATGTGGCAGCGCCACGTGGCAATTTCTTCCATTTTTTATTTTTTATATTCATAAATCCAGAACTCGTAGCTAATTTGTAGGTAATTCGAAACCAATTCCTAGCTAATTCTGAAAATTGAGACTTTCTAAACCCAGTATTAGTAGCTAATTCGTAGCTAATTCGAAACCAATTCGTAGCTAATTCGTAGCTAAATCTGAAAATAATTATCAATTACTAAATCAATGGTGGACCCACACAAATTCCAGCCAAAGAGCTTGTACAATAACGACTGCAGTCATCCACCTCTTCAGCCATAAAATAACTTCAAACCAAGCCAACATGAGAACTCCAACAAAGCTACACAATTCCTGCAAAAGTCACAAAAGAACCAAGGACAACAGCAACAAAAACATTTACCACAAGACAAGCCACGCGACCTTCTTCTTCATAACTCCATCATTTACTCTATTCTTTCAATGATAATTCATTTTCTAGAAAGTAGAAAATAACTGTAACCAAAAGGAAAGGCTGGGGATAAAACACAACCACACTGGTGGACTTGAAGATCAAATGGACTAACACATCCATAGAAAACCTACCTTTTCCAATAATCTAGATGCAAGTTTATGCAAAATCTTCTTGTCAAGTACGTGACCTCCAACTCTGTGAACTTCTTCACACACTCTAAATAGAAATGACATTATATATAGAGAAGGCATAGATGGAAGAGATATTTTCATCTCCGATTGGTTCTCATCAGACTGATCTTGCTTGACTGCAATATCCTCCCATCCCTGTTCAGTACACAAAAGTGTGAGAAACTTCTATATTTAAAAGGCTATAAGATCTTGGTTTTTTATATCACCGACAAAGTAGTAAATAAAAGAATAGTAGTAGTGGTAAACACATTAGCAATGATAATAAAATTACACTTTGATGGCACCTACTACCCCTTCAAAAGGTAAACAAAACATCTACTTCAATATTGAAAGCTCGTGATTTTTAGAAGTAAGGTATGTTTCCATAAAGAGAGAGAAATGATGATGCCGACATTGGCAATAAAGAACTATAATGATAACTAAGCTAGCATCACTAAAGCTTTATAACAATAATAATAATAATAATAATAATAATAATAATAATAATAATAATAATAATAAATCAATACTTTTTTATGATAAATTGATAAACTATGAACAAGTTTAATTTAAAAAGCCCCTCACATCACATCACGAGAGAGTGTTCTAATTGTTCTAACTGAAATATTAAAATGCCCCTCCCATCACATCACAAGAGAGTGTTCTATCTTAACTTAAATTGATTTGTTCTTTTTTTTAGTTGAGTACCTTAGTGCTCGTTTAATAAAACAACAATGTTATTCATACACCAATATCCTACATCAATACTTACACCGTATATACTGTTCACCGTATTTTTACGGTGAACAATGTATTTTTTTAATAAAACAGTATATTTATTAACAATACTGATCTGAGGTGATTAGAATGGATATTCGTGGCCTTCCGTATAGGGCAGCAAAGATGGTTGTAGGAGAGAAGGGGCGTGTACCTGCAAGGTACTCCGATGCCAAAGTAAGTTTTAGTGCTAGAGAAAGCAAGTACAAAACATTTAGGTATGAGTAGTGAATATTGGATATTGATCAAACCTGACCCTCTCAAGTGAGAGGGTATTTATAGAAAAAACCCCAGTGCAGGACCAAGGTCTCCCATGTGGCCGAAATATCTAGTCGGCCAATGGGAGACTGCCAGATGAAAGGTCTAACGTGTGACCTTTTGACCTGGTCCAACTGTCCCCGTGAACTCCGGAGGGGCAGTTGGTCGCGTGAATTGTCAAGTGCGTGAGGTGGATGTTCCCAACGGCTATATTGTGCCCAACGGCTATATCGTGCCCAACGGCTACATTGTGCCTAACTGCTAGATTGGCTGAATCTCGTTATTGGGCCTTGCCAAAAGCTGGAATGGGTTAGGCCTTGCCCTATTGTGGGCCATGTGCCTGCCCAGTCCAGAACAGGAGCCCCCCCAGTCTTTGCTCTGAGGTGAAGAGTAAAGACTTGAGATAGCCTTGTTGGTCGACCGAGGGGCAAGAGTTGCAACGCGGGGAAGCCTTTTGAGGTCGTTACTTTCGAATGAAAATGTTCGAGGACATGCCCTTCGCTTGTCTATGGTAAGCCTGGTCGACAGTTGGTCGCTTATGAGTCTGACAGTTCCTTAGTATGCGAGAGCGTCCTCGCGAAAAGGATGTTTTTGTGTCGACCAGGCCTAGTGAGGAGGTGCCCGCGGAAAGGACGCTTTATGTCGACTAGTCTCGATGAGGATGTGTCCGCAGAAAGGACGTTTTTCATGTCGACTAGCCTCGATGAGGATGTGCCTTGTATGAATTGTCGAGGAGGGTATGCCCGCGGAGGGGTGGAGAGGACTTGCCTTGGGGAATGCCACATTTTGGCTTTGAGAATGCCAAACGAAGATTTCTTTTTGACACGTGTGACGGCGTAATTAATTTTTGTCAAGTCCTAGGGGGTCTTGGCTAGCCAAGCAATGATGGCTTTTTCCCTTTGCACTTCCCCATGCGAGCAAATGCTTATAAAAAGGGGGGACGAGGATTCATTTGCACACTTCAAGCAAATTCCTCTCCCCTACCTTCTTTTGCTCTACAACTTATTTCGTCGCCGGAGTTCATCTTGCCGCCGTCAACCTTCATCTTCTACCTCCAGATCTTCATCTTCAACCTCCAGATTCAAGTAAGTTCTTCATCCTTGCTTGTTATTCTTAGGATAGTCCTTTGGTTTTCTGGAAATTAGTTTGAATTTCCCGATAACACATGAATTTTTCGGTTGAAGTTCATGCGTTCTTCGATGAACACATTAATTTTTTGGGAAATTCATGAAGATCCTGAAGAACATGATGAACCTAGGATGAATGTTTTTTAATGTTGCGTAGAACTGTGTAGATCTTCCTAGGTTTCTGGTTAGAAGTATGCCATGTTTGTAGTCGGGCATTAGGCCTCCTTGGCGTGAGAACTGATTTTCACGTAAGTTTCAATTGTCGAGGAGGCACGTCCATGTAGGAGCCTGGCTTAGAGTCGCGGGGACTCGTCCTCATCCTTCGGGGAGTGGATTTCGCCATGTCCCAGTAATGTCGACTAGGGCTTGAGGGTATCCTCGTATTTATTCCTCGCCCTTTCACTTGATTTGTGGTGGAAGGATGGGTTTGATCTCTGTCATCAAATTCACTTTTGCTTCCTCTGCTTTTCAAGTGAAATGGCCGGTAGGAACGAGGAAGTCGTCCCCGAGGATGGGATTGCTAACGGGGAGGCTACGCAACCTGTCGAGCACGCCAACGTCAGGGTAGCTGAAGGGGATATTAGGTGGATCGCCCAAACGCCATTGGTGACGAGATCGACCTTTACCGAGGAGGAGGCCCGTTCGTTCCCTTTCCTTGAGGATCGGGCAGAGGATACACCCGCGGGCTGGGAAGCGATCTGCCCCTCAGAGAATGACCAGATATGCTCGGTGTATCCGGGGATGAGATTTTCGATGAACGAATCGCTTTCACGGAGGAGGGGTATCGTCTGCCCTTCACTGATTTTCAAGGGGCTATTTTTTGTCACCTCAAGTTGTGTCCTGCCCAGCTTCATCCGAACGCTTTGGAGTTTATTCGGGCATTCGAGCCGGTGTACCGGTATCTGAAGATTGGAGCTACACTGGAGCTCTTTTTCTGCATCTTACAGATTCAGAGGAGCACGGCTGGTCCAAAGCAAAGCTGGGTGTCTTTTAAACAATAGAGCAGACTGTTTTGGCCATATTTGGAGTCTGTCCGAAACTTTAAATTCAAGTTCTTGGTCGTGAAACCTGTCTCGGAGGCGTCTAAGGAATCTCTGGCCACCATGGAAGCCGTGGAGGAGAATGGTCAGGAAGTAATGAGACTGGTGTCAAAATTCCCACAAAATGGGTGTTTGCTCATTTTAGATATAGGACCGACCAGTTCCTTGTTAAGCATGACCAGCTGAGCATTGAGGACAAGAAATCCTTTCGAGCGTTGACGGCATTCGTGGAGAGTTTTATCCCTGCTTTTGTAGTGGACAAGGACAATAAAGTGTTGTACGGGGAGGACGTGGAGCCTGCTCAGGCGGCCCGCTATATAAATACCAAGGCCCTCCTCGAATGTGAGAACGAGGATGTCGCATTCGAGCTTCTTGGTATAGATTAACCTTTTGCCCGCACTATTAATGTCTTGTGCAATATGCTAATCCTTTTTTATTTCTACAGGGAAAATGTAAACATGCGTAAGCTCTTGGTCAGGTCCGCAACGGCCAAAAATCTCAAGAAGGCGTCGGTGCCGAAGGTCGATGCGGATAAGCAGCAGGCGACGCTGGAGAAGTTCATCGGTGTTTCTACCTCCTTTCCGGTAAGCACGTCGAATCCCCCTACCCCGTATACTCAAAAGAAAAGGAAGCGGGACGATCTTAGTTCTCCCCTGAATGACGGTTCGAGCGGCTTTTTTGGGGGCAAGTTTGTTCTTCCCCCCTGTTATTTGTAAGGAAAGATTTTTGATGGGGAGGGATCAGTCATTGTCCCCGAGCTTGATGTGTCGGCCATTTTGTCTGTTGATCCTAAGGTGATGAAGAAACTCCTATACCAGGATGCAGCGGCTGTGATGAGAGTGCTGGAGGCGGCGCTGGCCCTTGGGGACGCGGAGACAGTTCCGGCCGCGGAGTTTAAGAAGGTCAAGGCAAGGGAAACTGAGCTCGAGCTGGAAACTGCTGAGTTGTTCAGCAAACTGACGACCCTCCAGGGCAATTACGAGGCCAAGGTCGGACTTCTAAAAGAGATGAATCAGACCTGGGAGGAGATGCAACGCTTGAAGGAGGAGAACGTCGAGCTGAAGGCAAAGATTGTTGGGCTGGAGGGCTCCTCGGCTGCCGGCCAAGATGAAACTGAGGAGGAAAAAGCTCTGAAGACCCGGACAGACCTGATCGGGAGAATTCGCATCCTCGAGCAGGATAACCTCGAGGCAGGCGAGTTCGGATTTAGCGCAGCCGTGGAGCAGTTGAAGGCCTTGAATTCTGACGTCCAGTTGATCACCGAGGGAATGGGCATTTCCTCCCGAGCTTCCCACTGATGAAGTTTAGCTATTTTTTTTGTACCTTAGTATTTTGTTGGCATGCATGCCATTTTGATTGTAATTGATGATTGGGTTTGGCCTGTGTTTGTAATATTTTGACACATTCCGGCCTTGTGGCCGTACTTATATATATATATATTTGTGTTCGACATATATGCCTTGCATCTTATTTTGTGCTTAAATATTTGCGAATTGTGCTTGATAGATGTAGGGGCTTGCTCGACTCATTTTGATGCCCGACAGTTTGGGGAACTTGTCGAGGAGGCGAAGTAGTTTCTCCAGTTGTGGGATTAGGATCTCGGTCGAGGTCCTGATCGCACATGGCTTGGACTATTCCCATCGCGAGCTGGGTGTCCTGCCACGTTGGTACGACGGTGGAGCTCGATTGAGGTATCCCCGTTGGGCACTAAGTATGCTCGTCCTATGAGCAGAAACTTGTAGTCGTTGTAATTTTAAGGATTGTGCTTGCACTAGGGCACGCTCCCGTGACCGAGCAACCTCTCCGTAGTGGGGGGAGCTTGTCGGCAGTTAGTCCTGGCTGATTGTTGGTCCTAATTGTAATATTGTTTGAGCTTTTCAGTATTCCATGGTCGAGCAAATGGTTCTCCGTCCAACTGTTCTAGGTAGTAGGCGCCGATGCCTGTTTTTGATTTGACCCTGTACGGTCTTTCCCAGTTTGCGACCAGCTTGCCCTTATGTGAATCCTTTTTTATTTCTGTGTAGGACCAGGCTGCAAACTTGGAAATTGCGCTTTATGACTTTGGCGTCGTGGCGCAGAGTTATTTTTTGTTTTAGCGAAGCTTTGCGGAGAGCTGCCCCTAATTGGATTTCTTCTACCAGGTCGATTTCTTCTCTTAAATCTTCGTCGTTCTGTTCCTCGTCCAAATGAGCTTCTATTCGCCTGGAGGGCTCCCTGATCTCCACCGGGATTACTGCCTCGATTCCGTATGCTAGTCAGAAGGGAGTCTCCCAGGTGGTTGAGTGTGGGGTTGTTATATAGGCCCAGAGCATGCTATGTAGTTCTTCGGCCCATCTCCTTTTTGCTTCGCCTAGTCTTCGTTTTAGCCTTGAAGGATCACCCTGTTCGCGGCCTCTGCTTGCCCGTTAGTCTGGGGATTTTCGACGGATGTGAAGTGTTGCCTGGTGCCTAGTTTGGCGATGAAGTCTTGAAACTTCCTTTCCATGAATTGGGTCCCGTTATCGGTCACAAGGGCCTGGGGCTCCCCGAATTGTACGAGGACGTTTCTTTTGTAAAAACGAAGTATGTTGAAGACTGTGATCTTGGCAAGAGCTTCGGCTTCTATCTATTTTGTAAAGTAATCGACGACCATGATCAAAAATTTGTTCTGATAGGACCCCAGTGTGAAGAGGCTGAGGATGCCCATCCCCCACCAGGCGAAGGGCCATGGGGAGGATAAGGTCTTCAACTCGTTAGGGGGTGCCAAGTGCATGTCCCCGTGGCGCTGGCATCTGTCACATTTCTTGACATGCTCCTTAGCGTCATGCTGCATGGTCGGCCCGTAGTATCCTGCCCGCATGGGCCTTTCGCGCCAAGGATCTCCCTCCCAAGTGTTATGTGTTGATCCCATCGTGAATTTCTTGGAGAACGTCGGGGACCTTGTCCTTCTCAACACGTTTTAGGAGGGGGATGGAGAATCCTTGTCGATAGAGCTTGTCATTGACCAGGACATATGAGCAGGCCCTTCGCTTGGTTATGCTGGCCTCTTTGCTGTCTTCGGGTAACTCCCCTATGGCGAGGTAGTTATATACTTGGATCATCCAGCAGCTGCTATCGCCAATGGCGTTGACGTCGAGCAGCCCCGATGGCTTTTTGATACTTGGGCGGGGAAGTATCTCTTGTATGACAGACTTATTGCCACCTTTCTTTCTGGTGCTGGCCAATTTTAACAGGACATCTGATCGAGTGTTTTGTTCGTGGGGGATGTGTTGGACTTCCCATACGTCGAACCTAGTTATCTTCTCTTTTACCAGCGTCAGGTATTCGACGAGATGGTCATTTTTGGCCTGATACTCTCCCCGTACTTGGGAGGCCACGAGCTGGGAGTCCGTGAAGATTTTCAGTTCCTTAGCACCCAGGTCCTCGGCCAACCGTAAGCCTGCGAGAAATGCTTCATACTCGGCTTGATTGTACGAGGTAGGGAAGGACAGGACTAATGATACTTCGATTAAGATCCCTTCGTCATTCTCAAGGATGATGCCTGCACCACTACCTGTGGAGCTGGAAGCTCCGTCAACGAAGATGGTCCATTTGTGTGCTTCGCTTGACGGGGACACTGGAGGCGTCATTTCTGCCACGAAATCGGCCAGGACTTGTGCCTTGAGAGCCCTCCTGCTCTCGTAATGGATGTCAAACTCTGACAGCTCCAAAGACCATTTGAGCATTCTACCGGCCATGTCTGCCCGGCTAAGCAGTTATCTTATGGGCTGGTCTATTCGCACCACTATCGTGTGGGCCAGGAAGTAGTGCCTTAATCTTCTCGCAGCGTTGATGAGGGCCAGAGCAACTTTTTTGATTTGTTGGTATTTGAGTTTTGGCCCTTGCAAGGCCTTGCTGGTGAAGTATATTGGCTTCTGCCTATCGAGGGTTTCTTAAATGAGGGCGACACTAATTGCCTTGCCAGTGACGGAGAGGTACATGTACATTGTCTCCCCGCTGTCTGGTCGTGACAGAACTGGAGGTTCAGACAGGGCTCGCTTGAGGTGGAGAAGAGCCTGCTTGTATTCCTCTATCCATTCGAATGCTTTCTCTTTTCATAGAAGCTTGAAGAAGGGCAGAGCGTGTTGGGCAGACTTGGCCACGAAGCGAGATAGTGAGACCAGCACCCCGTTGAGGGATTGTATGGATTTCTTTGACTTTGGCATGGGGAATTCAGTGAACGCTCGACATTTGTCTGGGTTGGCCTCGATCCCCCTCTCGATGAGGTAGAAGCCGAGGAACTTCCCTGCTCGCACGCCGAAGGTGCATTTTTCTGGGTTAAATCTCATTTTGCATTTCCTTGCTTGGTCGAAAACCTTTTGCAAGTGGATCGTATGATCGGATTCCTTTTGGGATTTCACAATCACGTTGTCCATATATACTTTGAGCATGTCTCCGATTTCTGATCGGAAGACTTTGTTCATCATGCGCTGGTATGTGGCCCCAGCGTTTTTTAGACCGAAGGGCATTACGTTGTAGTAATAGTTCCCCGACGAAGTCATGAAAGCGGCATATCTCTTATCCGTTTCGGACATGGGAATTTGGTTGTATCCCGAGTAGGCATCCATGAAGGACAAGAGTTTGAAACCTGCAGAATTATCTACTAACTTATCAATGCTAGGCAAAGGTTAAGAGTCTTTCGGGCAAGCCCGATTGAGATCAGTGTAATCAATGCACATCCTCCACTTTCCATTATGTTTTTTGACTAGTACAATATTGGACAGCCAGGTTGTATACCTGGCCTCCGAGATAAATTTCGCCTCTAAGAGGTCTTTTACAAATTTTTCGGTATCTTGTGCCTTTTTGTCAGACTGTTTGTGTTTGCACTGCGCTACCGCTTAAACTGCATGGTCGATGGTGAGTTGATGGCAGATAGTTTTAGGGTCGAGGTCGGGTATGTCCGCGGTGCTCCAAGCAAATAAGTCTGCGTTGTCCCTCAGGCATGTCTTCAGCTGCTCTTTTACCTCTTCGGGCAGTCCTGCGCCAATCTTGACTCCTCTATTGGGGTTGTCCTCGAAGGTGATCACTTTTAATTACCCATCTGGTATAGGACGCATGATGGTTTATGTAAGGGAGCTGCCTGTCACTGCTGGAGTGTCTTCTTTTCTGTCCTGCTTGCCTTCTTCAGAGATTCGGCTGTCGAGGTCAATGGTACGCACTAAGAGAGCTGGCTTTTTGTCGGGCTGGCTTTCTTCGCTGGGAAGATCTTTGTCTCTTGCTCGTTTGATGGCTTTTGGTGCTGCGTCAATCGAGCTTTGCCCTCTGGAAGCTACTTCAAAGCATCTCCTTGCAACCTCTATATCTCCATGCAAAGTCGCGACGTGACCCTTCTCCGTGTAATATTTCATCTTGAGATGAACTATTGAAGGAATGACGATCAACTCCGCGAGGGTTGGTCTCCCCAGGATACACTAGTACAACGATGGACATTCGATGACCAGGAATTATGTTTTGATCGTCTTGGAGGCCTCCTCCTCCCCGAATATGATCGGGAGTTCCACGTACCCCCAAGGTATGGTGATAGCACCATTGAATCCTTGCAGGTCTGATCCCACGTACGGAGAAAAACTCTTCTGGTTGAGCTTCAGGGTGGGAACAAACTAGTGTACATGATGTCCACCGAACTGCCCTGGTCGACCAGGATTCGTCAGACATATGTGCTAGCCAGTTTGGCCCTGACGAGTAGAGGGATGTGTGAGTTTGGGGAACCTCCAAGAAGTTCTTCAAGATAGAACGTGATGGGCTAAGAACATCCTTGAAACATCTCGAGCGTGGACAGTCGGTCAGGGCTGCAATCGATCAGCTGATCGAATGTCCTTTTGATTGACCCTATAGTGAGCTCATTGTATCCGCCACAGGAGATGACCATCACAGTGGGGAAGGTCTCCCAAGAGCTATGTGCGGCAAACTGGGAAGGATCCTCTAGGTAGTCAGGGACGAAGAAGTCCTCTGGCCGCGTGGCAGACATGGCAACTTGCGGGGGAGGACTAGATGGCGAAGCTTTTATTTCCTTCTTAGACTCAGAGGTCTCTCGCCGGGAAGCTTCTCCCTTCTTCGTGTACTATTTTAAGTGACCCTCCTTGATGAGGATCTCGATGGCATCCTTTAGATGAACGCAATCTTCGGTCAAGTGGCCGTGACTGTGATGGAAGCGGCAATATTTGCTTTTGTCCGTGTTGCCCTTCGACGCTGTTGGTTTGGGGAAATAGACACCCCCTTGCTTAAACTCCGCGTTAATGCATTCGGAGAGAATGCGCTCGCGGGGAGCTGTCAGCAAGGTGTACTCTGTGAAGCGACCAGCAGGTCCCTTATGCTCGCGAGGACGATCATCTCGTCGTCTCTCCTTGTCGCGTCGAGGAGCCTCTGAGTCGTCCCTTTTTGTTGCCCTGGAGTTCTCCTGATCCCTTGAATCTCGGGCCTTGTAGGCGGCTTCTTTTTCCTCGTATTGTATATAAGCTTAGGCCTTACGGAGGAGTTCGGCCAGGGTACGAGGTGTTTCGATGCCCACTGCTTTGCGGAACTCACTTTTTGGCCTCATCCCCTTCTCGAGGAGGTATTTCTTCATGTGGTCCGTTGTGTGGACCTCTATAGCTTCCTTGTTGAATCTCTCAATATAGGCACACATGGGCTCATCCTTGCCCTGAATAATGCCTTCGATAGTGGATTCCGACTTGGGATGACGTCTGGAAGCAATGAAGTGTCTAGCGAACTGGGTCTTCAGGTCCTTCCACGATGTGACTGAGCCCCGGGGAAGACTCTTATACCAGGTCATGGCTCCCTTTTTTAGGGTGATAGGGAACAACCTGCACTTGATGGCTCCGCTCACGTTGTGATAATGGAGCATGGCTTTAATATTTTCTATGTGGTCGCCAGGATCTGTGGTGTCATCATAGAGTGCTAGATGGGGAGGCTTTTCCAGGCCACGAGGGATACGGTTGTCCATGATCTCTTGAGATAGAGGTCCATGGACGTCGCCATTGTCGCTCGTGCTCGATGACTTACATGGGGAGTAACTTCGCCTGCGACTTCTGCTGCGTCGAGGAGAGTGTCTGCGCTGACGACGATGTTCACAATGTTTTTCTGAGGGCTTGGTCCTCTTTGGGCGGGAGAACGCCTGGAACTCCGAGGAAGGGTACGGTGACGTCTCCTAGTGACCTCTTGCTCAGGTTCTTTCGATTTCGATCATCCCCTGATGGGGGAAATGCTCCGAGATTTGTCTCGCCAACGTTTCTGAGGGGGAGACTGAGGGCGTGGAGATGGACTCCGAGGCCTTTGTGAATGAAGTCGTTCTTGAAAGGCATGTTCCATCATGTGGATCTTCGTGCCCTACTGGAAGATCAGGCAGTTGAACTTGTTGAGAGACGCAATGAGGGCCACAGTGCTGGGATCAGCGTCTTGAGAGACATGTATGGGCTCAAAGATGTGACCGGAAGTCTGCATGCGTGGTTTCACGTCGTCGGAAGAGGGAGATTCAGTTTTTCTATCCCTGTGGTCGTTCTTGTGGACCGTAGCTCCGGGGTTGTGGTGGTCGACGTTATCCAATGTGACGACGACAGCAAAATCTTAATGGACATCATTGTTTCAGTTAGAAGCTATGATGATCGAGGAAATTTTAGAGAGTACGCTTTGGTCTTTAGGTTGAAAATATGAGGGATATTGGTTTAAAAAGACGGGGAAGCGATGTTCTCACAGACATCGCTACTGATCTGAGGTGATCAGAATGGATCTTTGTGGCCTTCCGTGTAAGGCAGCGATGATGGTTGTAGGAGAGGAGGGGGTGTACCTGCAAGGTACTTCGATGCCAAAGTAAGTTTTTGGGCAAGAGAAAGCAAGTACAAAACGTTTAGGTATGAGTAGTGAATATTGGATATTGATCAAACCTGACCCTCTCAAGTGAGAGGGTATTTATAGAAAAACCCCCAGCGCGGGGCCAAGGTCTCCCATGTGGCCTAAATATTTGGTCGGCCAATGGGAGACTGCCAGGTGGAAGGTCTAACGTGTGACCTTTTGACCTGGTTCAACTGTCCCTGTGAACTCCGGAGGGGCAGTTGGTCGCGTGAACTGTCAAGCGCGTGAGGTGGACGTCCCCAACTGCTATATTGTGCCCAACAGCTATATCGTGCCCAATGGCTACATTGTGCCCAACGACTAGATTGGATGAATCTCATTATTGGGTCTTACCAAAAGCTGGACTGGGTTGAGCCTTGCCCTATTGTGGGCCATGTGTCAGCCCAGTCCAGAACAAGTACCATGAACAGTGGCTCGTGAACAGTATCCGTGAATAGTTCTTTAAGTTATGAAACAAATTGGTTAATGAAGTATAAAAAGTTGGGTAATGAAGTGATGAAATTGGTTAATAAACGTCCAGATATTAAAAATAATATTTAATATTAAAACAAAATTGGTTAATGAAAAGTAAAAAGTTGGTTATTGAAGTTATGAAGCTGGTTAATAAACATATAAAATGTTGGTTAATAAAATTATGAAGTTGGTCAATCACACAATTTCATATCAAAGTCTCATTTAATTTAAAAAAATATATATATTTTTTTTATTTTTTATTTTAAAATATATTTAATATTATCAGGGCCGACCCACACAATTTAGAGACCCTGGTCTATTTTAAAATTAGGCCCCCTAATACATGAAAACACAACATATTAAAAAAAATCATTTTTTTATTTAGATTTTAAATAAAATTGAATATATAGAGAAAAAATGATACAAAAATATTATGTAAAAATTTGGCTCATTGAAGTTTAATTTTTCGCATTTTTCTACTCTTATAATTCTTGCTTTAAAAAAATTCATACCATTAAATAAAAGATAATAATTATTTGAACAATTTCAACAATATTGATAATAAATTGTTTTAATTAATAAAAAATTAAACTATTTAATTATAAAAGGTAATAAAAAATTAATAATAAATAAATTGGTCTATATCTTTAACTATTTAATTATAACGCTCATTAAAATATTATTTAAAATAAACTTAAAAGATCATACTTTAATAATTTATATTCAAATTAAATGTTATATGATATTATTTCAAAACATTTATGATGGATAAGGTTGGGATTGGAACCCCCAAAGTCTCAATACCACAAAATGTTTATAACCACTTGGCAATTGTAGAACATGTTATTATGTTTAGTACATGAGCTATATAATATTTGATTTAATATTTATATTAGGCCCAAAAATTTAATTTGAGGCTATGTGTAGTGGCACTTCTTGCAAACTCACAGGTCCGGCTCCTGAATATTATAATATTTTATTATTTACCGTATTGATGAATATTGAAATACAGTATAGGTATAGGAAATGATGTAGAAATATCATTTTTGTTAATACAATTGCTTATAAAAAGACATGGTAACTTTTTCAGACTATGTCAAGTTTTATATTTATTTAAGCCAACAAGTTTTATATTTATTTAAGCCAACTTCTATTATTGATGTCAATGTGCATCCAACAAAAAACATACTGCTTTATTGATTCAAAATTTCAGTATCCTTTCTTAGTTTACAAGTGAGTTTTATAAAAAGGGAAATGCTAACGAGTGCCCCTGGGGCACTGGTTAAGATATTAAAATGGTAAGTTAAGCATTATTTAAGAGATTAAAAAAACATATTTTTTCTAAATATATGTGTATTTAATGTACTGAAAACATTTATATTCAACTTATTTAAAGAAATATTGTGTGTATTCAATAAACTGAACTTAACAAATATTCTTTATTTAGCATTCTTAACCAGTGCCCCAGGAGCACTGGTTAGCATGACCCTTATAAAAATAATTGTTAAGTCAAATTTTAATATGACATTAAAATCTATTAACCGGATTATGGATCGTTTACCATTTATATCTATGCTTAAAAAAGTGTTGGCCATGAGAAATATTTTGGAAAGATTCAATGTCCCATATTAATTAAAGAGAGTCTTAAAAAGAATTTATATAAAATGATAATCCTCATCTTATAATCAATTTTATAAGGGTGAATTAAGACAAACTTTAATATAACTTCACAATTTTATAAAATTTTATATACTTGAGTTATAAATTCTTTAAGAAACACCAAAAAAAAAAAAAAAAAAAAAAAAATATATATATATATATATATATATATATATATATATATATATATATAAAATCTAAAGTCATATCACATGTCATGTTGTGCATGGACCACAAAAAATTTATTTGTCTAAGTTGGGTACACAATCTTAATAATGAACTATAAAGTTTTGTATTTTTACACTAACGACTATATATAGATAAATGATGTAACACAGATGATATTGCACATTGAGCTTACATATAAAGGATAAAGTTTGACTGGTGTCTTAATATTTATAATGGTGGAAACAACATCATTTTTATTGGGAGATCATCAACATAATGATAATTATCTAGCTTCTGATGAAGAAATACCCACAGTTGATTACTCTCTATTATTATCTGATGACACTGATCAAAGATCTATTGCTCTTCAACTCCTTGCTAATGCTTGTAAGGAATATGGTTTCTTCTATGTAAGTTAAATTCTTGGTCAAGCTCATATATATATATATATATATATATATATATATATATATATGAAAAAAATGTGGTTAAATATGTAATAAATTTTCTACAACATTTTAGACCTTAATATAAATTAGACCTCATAATAAATATTTAATTACATTTATTTCTTTCTACTTCATATGTGCAGTTGGTAAATCATACCATGCCAGATGATGTGCTCAAAAATGTTTTGAAAAGAATTTCTGATTATTTTGATCCAACAACTGTCGATGAGAGAAAGATCTCATATAAAAATTATCCTTCGGATAAAATTCGTTGGCGACTAAATGCTAATGATGGAGAAAATAGAGAATATCTTAAAGTTATGGCACATCCTAAGGATCAAGTTCCTTCAAATCCAATAAGTCTCAGGTATATATAATATTTCATTTGATGACACATTAATAAAAAAATTACTATATCATTATAATAATTAAATTCACTATAATTTTAATCATTTTGTTCATCAGCAAAATTACAGAAGAAGATAACAGTGAAATGAGAACGATTGTAGTTGGATTAGCAAGGGACATGTCAAAAAACTTAGGATTTGATGAAAACTACATAGAGAAGGCATTCGACATGAAGTTTGGCTTCGATGCAATAAACGTGAATATTTATCCACCTAATTCTGAGGCCAAGAGTGATATTGGTCTCGCTGACCACACTGATCCTGGTTTTGGGATAGCCCTAATGCAAGATGTAAATGGAGGTCTTCAAGTTCTATCACAAAAAGGAAACTGGATTAATGTTTATATTTCTCATCATGCTATACTCATACAACTTGGTGATCATCTTGAGGTACTTTATTATAATTAATTTTATTTTTCAAGATATATATTGAAATAAACAAGCTACGGTGTCTGATATGGGTCGGTATCCGACATTTAGACATTTGTATGACATGTGTCACAAAACTCAGATCAATTAATATTTGTAAAAAAAAATCATTTTTTTCTTTATTTTGATGCGTTTTGAATCAGTGTCAAACATATGTATGACACTCCAACAACGTCTGCCAACAATTCAAACTTCAATATCCTTAAGTCTTTTGAATAATATTATAGCATCCTCAGTAATTATTCATTTAATTTGATTGTAGATCTTATTAACTAATAGGAAATATAAGAGTCGTATCGAGTTATTGTTAACAACAACAAAGTGCAAAGGATCTCTATTGCTACTCTTCATGGACCTTCCTTACACAAATTTATTATCCCAGATACAAAATTTGTTGATGATGAAAATCCACAAACTTACATTAGAATGACCTACAAAGAATTCTTCCCGGTGTTAGGAAAAGTACAAGGCCCAATAGAGAAAAAAAAGTTTCTATCCTACTAAAAGATTGTTATTTTTATTTTGGGGGTCTAACTGAATTTTAGTCTTTTGTTTTGGGTCGGGTTACTGTTGTAAGCCCATGTTTTTGTCTCTAGCTTAACCCTAGCTATTTAAGGTCTTCTTCATCTCTTTTGGATGTATGAAAAATCTGAATATTTTATGTCTTATGCAATTTATCTTCTTATGCCATTATTAATCTAGTGATAACTTTAGTATAGTCTAACATTTGGTGTTTTCATCCTTGTTCTCATGGGCCCCCCTAAACCTAACAACCCTACTTCAAAAGGCATTGTTGAAGAGGTTGTTCAAACAACTCATTTTCACCTTGACAATGCTATGGCACAGGTTCAGCAACAAATGGATTAACGTTTTGACAAGGTTAATGCAGATCTAGAACAACAACTGGGTCAAATCCACACCAGAATGGATAATGACAAACAGATTTGGGATTCTAGACATGATTCAATGATGTCAACACTTTAAAAACTCCTAAACCAGAAAGAACACACCCATTCTGCTACTATTCACTCAGCAGCAAGCTCTTCAGATATTACTCAAATCCCCTTATCTATATCCATGCTACCTACACCTGTTGTTCACCTTCCTTCACCCACAAACACCCCTTTAAGACAATCAGCAACTTTTCTCATTCACCTACATTACCAACTGTCACTACCACCATTCGTCCCTCAGCTGCTCCACCACCACCTCATTTTTCCCCATACATACCCACTCAAACAGTTTTTACATAAACCCCAACCTATAATTTACCCATTTTCCAGCAAAACTCCTACCCACAATATGCAAACCTTCCCCCATTACCACTCTCCCGTACCCCTAAGCTTGAGCTTGCATTGTTCGATGGTTCCAATCCATTAGATTGGTTATTTCAAGCAGAACAAATTTTCAGTTTCTACAATTTGCCATATGAAAATCGATTATCTTTAATTTCTTTTTATATGAAAGATGAAGCTCTTGGCTGGTTTAAATGGAAGCACCAAAATTTATTTTTGACTGATTAGGTTTCTTTTACAAAATCATTAGAATTACGTTTTGGTCCTTCCTCTTATGAGAATCATCAAGCTGCCTTATTTAAATTGAGGCAAGAAGGATCAGTTGTGGAATTCCAAGCTAAGTTTGAAAAGCTTGGAAATCAGGTTGTTGGTTTGCCACCAGATGCTATTTTGAATTGTTTCATTTCAGGGCTGACACCAGAAATTCAAAACGAAATAGCCATTCACAAGCCAAGTTCGATTTCACAAGCTATTGGGCTTGCTAAGCTCATTGAATCAAAAATTAAAGATGCAAAACCCAATCCTTCCAAACCCCAACTTCCCAACCTTCCAAACCAATCCCGTCTCCTAATACTCAAGGAACCGGACTTACCAAACCTCAAACCCTCCCATCTACTTCAAAACTATCCATTCGTCGCCTATCTCAAACACAACTTCAAGAAAGAAGAGCTCAAGGGCTTTGTTTTAACTGTGGCAAAAAATTTATTCCGGGTCACAAATGTTCTACAAATCGCTTTCTTATTCTCTTGGCAGAGGACGAAAATTTAGAAGACCCTAATTCACCTCAAGACAGTCCTGGTCTAGAAAATGAGGAGTAAGATAATGGTGACACTTATTTCCAGCTCTCCACCCATGCTCTAACGGGTTAATTTTCTCCCCAACCTCTAAAATTCAAAGGTCAAATCAGAGGATTATCATTTATGGTACTCGTGGACACAGGCAGTACCCACAACATTCTCCAACCACGAATTGCACATCATCTCAATCTCAAAACAACTCCCATCCCTCAATTTTCGGTTATGGTGGGAAATGGTTCCCACTTGCATTGCGAAGGGATCTGCCAAAAGGTTCAGATTGTTTTGCAAAACAAAACTTTTCAACTCCCTTTCTATTTACTACCTATTGAAGATGCGGATGTAGTTCTGGGCATGGCGTGGCTACGCACCTTGGGCCCAATACAGGTAGATTACTCTGTCCCTTCCATCACTTTTAACCACCAAAACCAACCAATAACCTTAAAGGGTGACCCAACATCTCACCCAACTCACACAACTTTTCACCAATTACGCCAACTTGTCCACACTAATGCTATTGCCTCTTTTCACCTCATGACTTTTCACCAACTGGATTCTTCACAAACCCTCACTACCACCTCAGAAACCCTACCACCAGACTTATACCCTAACATTTCCACTTTGCTCCAACAATACCCAACTATTTTCCAAACCAACCTAGACCTTCCACGAAAACGCCCTCATGACCACCACATACCCCTCGAACCTAACACAGGCCCCATAAATGTAAAACCGTATCGTTATCCATATTCCCAAAAGGCAGTTGTAACACCCCAAATTTGTAAGAATATTTATTTAATTTATTTAAATATAATATTCGCGATTTTTGGTGAATTTTGGTGTTTTGGGCATTGTGTGGAATTTTGTGGAGTTTTGGTTATTTAATTAAATAATAGTATATAATATGAATATATTAGTATTATTATTAATTTAAATAATATTAGAGGAATTAAGGGTAAGATGGACTTTTGAGGAGGATTAGTGAGGGTATTATTGGGAAATCCCATTTTGGAAGCCCAAGGGTTTAACAAAAAGGAATTGGGAAGAATAGGATTCATTTTGGTTGGATCGTGAAAAGAAGGCGAGAGCTCTGAGGAAAAGGAAAAGGAAAGGAATTCGTGAAGGATTCTAAAGGCTCAAGAGAGAACACATCGGATCGACAATCTAAGGTACGGGGAGTAATTACCTTTCATTGTTTTCAATATAGGATTCGATGTAATTGAAGTGGATGGTTTGTGTTTGAGGGTTTATGGGGTTTTTGTGACGAATTGATGATTTAAGGGTATTTTGTGAATCGATTTAATAAGGCTGAATTTAATCGGGTAAAATAAACCTTGGGGCTAATTTCCCTGTTGATGTTGTGTCGACTTGGTGGCGAAAGGGATTTAGGGAGTTTAGGGGAAGCTTGAGAGTTGTGAAGGTTTAGGGAAAATAAGGTTTCCATAGTGTCCTGAATCGACCTAATAGACGTAGGTTTTATGCCTTTGAATCCCTTGATGCATTTGGACTATTGTAGGGATGTTTTTGGGTCATTTGGGGTTGTAATCTCAGGTACCTTTGAGTTCGTGGAGCTACTGATGCGTAGTAGCGATTTGCTGTAATCGCAGGTTCCCTAAGCGAACCATTCCTTGGCAAGGCTAATGTTCGCCAAGGCTCGCAAAGCGAGCAGCGCAGCGAATGCGCGATAACATAAGTGTGGGCACTGAGACGATTCTGGAGTTGAATTGGGGATTCGCTGGAAGTCTCGCAAAGCGAATGAACCAGTGAGTGCCTTCGAACAGCGAATAAATTAGCGAGTATGACAGATTGTGTTTTCTGGTGTTTCAGTGTGGTGACGGTGGGATTTGCTTACCGCTTCGTAAAGCGAAGGTCCTAGCGAACTGGTTCGCCTAGCGAACCCTGGAGCGAACTGCTGTTGTTCGCGATGTTTTGTTATGTGTTGTACTGTTTTGATGCCTTGATGCTGTGATTTTTACGATGATTTTTCGTGACATTACTGTTGATTATATGATGATGTGTTGGTGATTATTTGACGAATATGTGATGACATGACGTATATGAGAATTGATGAATGATGTTGCGGTGAGAATCAGATAACAAGATATTAATTAACTTGCATCACATTTCTTTAAATTCACAACTGACTTTGATTTATCCAAAGGAAATGTTCAAGATCGAGAAAAACCTAAAGGGGGGAGATCTAAGGTTCGGGGGTTGGTTACGCCTAGGGAAGGCATTAGCATCCTAAACATCCGTAGTACTCTACGGGAACCTCTTGTTTTAATTTGTCATGTCTCAGTCACTTGCTAAAGGTGTTATGCTAAAGGTTGAAACCCTAGGGGTTAGTATCTAAGTATACTCGACAAAGTATCGCACTTTGTGCCTACGTATCCTGACGGGAGTGGAATCAGAGTATCCGTAGTTCACTGATCTAAGGGTGAAAAAGAAGAATCATTGGCTATGGCCAAAGTTCCAAGGGGAAATGAGTATGAGCTCATTTTAGAGTTCACGATAACTCTTTAAGTCTACGTTATAGGGGAAAGTGAGTTCTCAATAATGATGAGAATCACATAGAGTTCAAAACTCCAACCTATTTCTAAGTTATGATTTCATTGTCTCTCATGAGGCCAAGAAATTGGATAAACCTAAAAGGATAAGGTAGGGTGTTGTTTAGTGACTTCATGAGTCAATTTAGGATGATCTCCCTTTGGAATGGGGGGAAAGATAATAGTTGTAAAAGTGAACAATACGAGTCAAGAACTTAAAGGAGATGTACAACAATTAAGCATAGACAATCTCAAAAGCATAATTTAAATATCAATATATGACAAAAGATATCAGCAATTCACAATAATCAAGAACAAGTGAGCACACATACATATGATAAAGAGAGCATTCAAGTGTGAAGTTAAAGGAAAAGATATTCAAGGTAAGGGACTCAAACAACAAAGCCTAACAAAACCCTAATAGGGTGAACTTATCCAAGGCTAATGAACTCTCTCAAAATATACCTCTTATATACCAAAAACTATCACAAGAACTCTCAAGGAAAAGGTGATTTTCGAGTAAAGTACAAAAATTAAATGGAAAAGTTTATACCTGTTTTTGTGAATTTTTAGTTTAATGTAAAAATAAAATAAAGATGAAATTTGAAATATGGAAAACTAAATTTAAACATTGAGAAACAATTAAGAATTTTTTGGAATTTTTATTGGCAAAACCTATTTTTAATAAGTGAAATTGGAAAGGAAAATAAAAATAAAATAAACAAATGTTTGAAACAAAACAGGGGGTGCGTTGGTGAATCTAACATGAACTAGGTTGTTTCATTTCTCGCCTGGGCCTTTTGATTGGGGTGCAAGTAGCGAAATAATGGGCCCATGATCCAAAATGAACTAACACGGTTCAAGCAAGTGAGATAAAACGTGGACATGCACAAAATAAAATGTGACATGAGATCAATCGGTCACTTAAATTTTAAACACTAAACGAAAAAACCATCACCTGACCTGTCACACGCTGCCACGACTTCATCATCTTCATGCAAACATGCACACTTATCCTAAACTATCGTGAAACAACCAGAATATGCCATAACACATTTTCATCTTGTTCAAACACTTCCATGCTCATTTTTCCATCAAAATCCATGAAGTAAGATATCAATCCGTAGGGCTCACATGGTAGACTAAAGCTGAACCCTAAACCACTCAAAATAACAACTAGAACTTGAATAAAAATGGACACGAAACTCATGTGCCAACTGACATAAACTAACTGAACCATGATACATCATACAAACTCAAACATCCATCCATATTATCATTCAAAACTAACTTAAATGCAAAGTGTGAACACGTGGTATTATTCAAACATGGTTGTATACTGATTATAAAATATATGAAACCATGGAAGAAGCATACCAAGTGGAGTCAGCCCACTGCTTCTTCATTTGGAAGTTATGGAAATCCAACCTCTTCCTCTGGCTGAAGATGATGTGTGAGCTCCTTTGCAACTTCTGGCTTCCTTTTAATGGCTCGCGAGTTCTCTTTTGAATGATGTGTTTTTGTTGTATTGATGTGGTTGATGTTCTGATGTTGATGATTTGTTGGACTTGTCGTGATATTGATGATTTGTTGTTGTTAGTGTTTTGGTGTATTGATGGTTGGTGGGTGGTGATGCGTGCAGCTCTGATCGTTGAGGCAAAGAAGAAACTCACGGGCTCTTGAGTTTTGGTGGTTTGTAGTGTTTGCTCTAACGTTGTATTTATTCTGATGGTTGTATTGTTTTTGTTGGTGCTTGTATTGTTTTTGATGTATTGATGGTTGGTGATTTCGTATGAGAGGCTGTCGGGTTCTATTTATGCTTGAGTATGGCCAGCTTTCAAATGTTCCCCATCAGCTACTGAAGTGAAAAAAGCTACCGTTAAAACTTGTGAGATTTGCAAAAAAAGAGTTGTTCTGATTTTGCAAGGACATGTTGGTAGGGTATTTGTCATGAGGTGCATTGTTTCAGCATGAAAAGAGGAGCAGGGTAGCAGCCTTGGTGGATACGTTTTGACTTGTTTCCCTTTTTATGAAATGTTAAAAGTTGCACCCAAAGCATGTCACATGTGTTACTCTTGTTTTGGAAAATTTTGGGACCACCTGGCATCTTATGCGTGTGAAACTTACTGACCCAAGTTGCTGCATAACAAAACTTAGCGAACTCATAGAATTTGTGACAAAGAATGCATGTTGGCATCATCCCATGAAGCTCACTTTACATGTCCATAGCTCACTCGATTTTGCACCAAATTTGGAGGTTCTTGGTTCGTTGCAAAGCTCATGTATCATAGAGCCTTTCTTGTTTGAAAATCAAATTGAAATGAACTTTAGAAATTAATGAAAAGACATTTTAAAAACCTGTCCAAAAATAGAAAATCTTAAGTCATGGTAAATGGCATAATTGTGACACTAACTTTGGAGCCTTGTAACTTGGTGAGCACTTGTCCAATTTGTGAGATTTTTGGTTCTATGGAAAGTAGGCATTTGATAGAACAATGTTCATGTGGAAAGTGACTTGAGATGAGGCTTGTAACTATGAGATAAAATGCCATGAACTCGTGTGAAGCATGTTGTCCAAGAAGACTTAGAAAATTTCTAAGTTAGGGAACTTTTCCAACTTGAAACATCAAACTTTGAAGCAACATATCTTGAGTTTGGTTTATCCAAATGAGGAGTTCTACACATGCTTGGAAAGCTTGAAGAACAAGGAACAACTTTCATGTCCAAAGATTTTTTATTTGAAGCTTGTAACTGAGTGGAAAATGGCGTTAAAGTCGTGTCCAAAACTAGGGCAAAGGTGCTGAAATTTCTCTAAGTCCTTGGGCAGTTTAGCTTCTAAGTCTCATAACTCACAAACCATGCATTTGTTGGAGAAAAGTCATATTTAACACTTTGAAGATCTTGAAAAGAGCTTCCATTTGGGCTTTGAGTCACTCCATTTGGATGTGTGGTTTGGAAGTTATGACCATTTCAACTTTTGCACAAGAGGGGAAATTTCCACTTATGAGAAGTTTCATGAACCAAACCTTGCTTCCTTTGCAAGAAAAATATTGAGACTTGATTTCTCATACCTTAACCCATTAAGGAGGCATGTCATGATGGATTGAGGCCTTAGATATTTCAATTGGATCAAAATCTCATGGAATAAGGTTTCAGTCAAAACCCTAATTTGGAGGCAGGATGGAAATGACTCAAGTTACTCATGATGAGAACCAAATGATGTTGAATCCTTGTTGAATGAGAGTTCTTGAGCTTAATTAGTTGATGAGCCAATCAAATCTTGACTTAGTAGGGCAAAATCCTTCAGTGATTCCTCAGGTTAAACCTTAATCCCATAGTTTGGTCTAGTGATCTTTTGTTGGCTTGACTTGACTCAAGGTCTTGAGGTCTTGGTTCCAAACTACTGGTGTATCTTTGTGATGATCATATGGAGCCAGAGAATACCTTAGGAGGCCTTGAATCTCTCTGTGCAAACCCTAATTTCAAACATGAGGGAAACAAACTACAAGATATGGGTTAGTTAAAAAAAATGCATAGATGATTGAACCTATATGACATGCAAGAGATCAATGGATCTAAGGGTAAAATTTGGGGTACAACAGTTGCCCCTATTTAAATATCTTCACCGGATGAAATGAGAGATGAAGATCCTCATGAAATCATGGTGAAAGATATTTAAATACAGATAACCGAAAATTTTGCCCTTAGATGCAAAGACATGCAATGCTACTAATATGATGATATGATGCCATGATAATGCAAAGATGCAGACAAAACAGGACACAGAAAAACAAAGAGCTACCAAACACAGATAAGCTCACTGGGGAAGAAAGAAGGTTAGTATCCACAAGGTAAACTCCTTGGGGATGCAGGCTAACCAACAAAAAAAGACTCACCAGGGAGACCCTGAGGCAACACCGGGGATAGAAAACAAAAGGGTAATCTCCATTGGGGAAAGATCCAGGGAGATGGACGACAGGTTCAAATATGACTTGACGACACTGGGGAAAAGACACAATCCTACTGGGCACGAAACCAGAAAGAAGACATGATCTTCACTGGATATCGTTGAAATAAAAGGAAAGACACCAAAGGAAATATTTATAGAGATTTCTTATGCTGAAGAGTTCGAACGGGATCTTCAAGAAAAACCAGAAAAGACAGAAACGAAACCTGCGCGCCAAATAAAAACACCTGGAGTTTAAATGAGAACAAGGTTAATGAGCCAAGAAAAGACTCTGGTATTCAAATAAGAATTGGTTGAGATAACAAATAATTTGCTTTATGAGGAAAACCAGTATGAGCTGGATTTTGAGTTTAAGTTCTCATTTGACCTGGGTGATGTTTTAGAAGGGAAGGATCCTTGGTGGTGGTAAAATCAAGAGATGGTCTCTACTGAGGAACATCCAGAGTAGTGGATCAACAAGTCCACGTATGACTGGCCGACACTCTGGGACCGAAAAGCAACCTTTTTGGAAGTAGAACCAAAAGATGGGCTCAAATAAAGGTATCTAGAATTATTGATCATCATGACTAGATGACATTCTAGAAAGGATCCGCAATGAAGGTTGAACAGGAAAAACGGTCTCCACTAGGAAAATACATCCAAAGTGATGGAACAACAGGTTCAAGTATGACCGGTTGGCACTTTAGAAGGAAAAATAACCTCATTGAAGATAGAACCAAAGATGGGCCCCAATAAAGGTATATAGAATGATTGATCATCAAGGCTAAACACGACTAGATGACATTCTAGAAAGGATCCGCAATGAAGGTTGAACCGGAAAGATGCTCTTCACTGGGAAAATACATCCAAAGTGATGGAACAACAGGTTCAAGTATGACCGGTTGGCACTTTAGAAGGAAAAAAAACCTCATTGGAGATAGAACCAAAGATGGGCCCTAATAAAGGTATCTAGAATGTTTGGTTGGTACCGGGGTTGCATAACTGAAGATAAGACTTCCTGGGGAATACCAATTATGGTAAAAATGTTGAATAGTACCAGAGATAGATAAGCTGCTTATAAGAGACTACCACTTATCGCCATAGAAAAACAAGCTTCTCCAAGAGAATGCCACTTGTTGTTGGTTGAAAAAAATTTTCAAAGATATGTTGATATCACAACACTGTTGGAGAAATAATTTTGTCTTCAATGAGGATCTTATAAAAGATTCTTCCTGCGAGACACGGTGCAAAATAAATGCACATTCAAAGATAGGTTTAAAACCACACCTGCCAGGGACCAGAGTTCAATCTAGGGACGAGCTAGAAAGAAACAGTCAAATAAGACTCCAATTGAGGAAAGAACTCAAATGGGGATTTATCTTATCCGCAATGTGGAAAAGATAACTGAACCAACCATCATCCATGAGAATCAAACTCGGCGTGGAATTCAGAAAGGATGGGCACTTTATACCTAGGGCTGACTTTCTATTGGAGTGAATAGACAAACCCAATCACTTGGGGAGATAAACGCCAAAGTGAACAAAGACAGGTAAACACCAGAAAAGGAAGCAGAAATGCTAAGATGCTATGCATATGAGTGCTTATGCTTATTCTTATGCTGACAAAACAGACAGGAAGCGAAACTAGAGATGAAATAAACGTCTCGACAAAGGATACCCAAACGAACTCAACAGGTTAGACCAATACTGGGGATGAAGAAGAAGAATCAACAACTTCACTGGTGAAAAGAGTATTCCACTTGAGGCATAACATCATGAGGATTGCCATCATGAGCTTAATTTATTTGTTGGAGGAGAATCTATGGAGAATTGTCAAGATTAGCTGAAGTAACAGCTTATTGGGGAGCTAGCAAAGGATATTGTTGCGGTGAAAATCGGATAACAAGCTATGAATTAACTTGCATCATTTTCTTTTACAACCGACTTTGATTTATCCAAAGGAATGGTTCAAGATCGTTAGAAAAACCTAAAGGGGGGAGATCTAAGGTTCGGGGGTTAGTTACGTCCAAGGAAGGTATTAGCACCCTAAACGTCTGTAGTACTCTACGGAAACCTCTTGTTTAAATTTGTGTTATTCTATGTTTGCATGCTAAAGATAATATGTACTAAGGGTAAAGGTAAATACCTAAAGTATATACACTAAGTATGCTCGCCAAGACATCGCATCTCGTGCCTACGTATCCTGACGGGAATGGAATCAGAGCATTCGTAGTTCCCCTCGACGGGGTAAAAGAGTGTAAAAGAAAATGTGAAATCCGAGAAGACATCGGATGTAAAGGAAAAAGATGGAAAAAGAAAAAGGTAGCTCGCTAGGATCTCGCAATCCTATGCCTACGTATTCTCAAGGTGAACTTGAGAAATCAGAGCAATCGTAGTTCCCCTCACTAAGGGGTAAAAGGGGTGAAAAGCTTGAAAGCAAAGCTTGTAAGGATGGATTGGTTAGGAGAAAGAGATTAATGGCTATCTCTTGAAAGGATTGTGAAAGGTTGGACCGTCTTAAAGGAAAAGAGATTAATAGCTATCTCTTTGGGAAGGCCAGGTCAGAAGGGAGAAGAGATTAATGGCTATCTCTTGTGAAATGGTTTGAGGTTAACAGGGTATTTGAGCTATCTATGACATGAAGTCAATGGAGAGACTTTTCCTTTGGGATGTGGGGTAAAAGAAACAGGCAAGCAGAGGGGCAAGGAAGTCTCGAGTGTCAAGGGTAGAATGAACAACAATATATACAACAGCAAATACAATAAGAATTAAATTGAAAATGAATCTCAAAAATTGACTGTAATGAAAATATAAAATGAAAATAAATTTAAAATCTAATTAAAGCTAATTAACTAAATTCTAAATTAATATGAATTATAGCAACTAATCTTACTAATTACTAATTAAAACTTGATTAAAACTAATTCTAACTAAATAAAATTTCTAATTTAAAACTTATATCCAAATTTAAAACTAAAACTATTAAAAAAACTAATTTAAAACTAATTGAAACTAAGCAACTACTTCTAAGTTAATCTAATTCAAAACTAATATCTAATTAAATTAAGACTAAATTAGTAAGCTCTAAATTAAACAAACTAAACTAAATATAATTACTAAATTAAAATTTTTTAGATTTTTATGATAACATTTAAATAAGAAACAAGGTACTAGCATTTAAATAATATCACTAACAGTATTAACTAATTAAGTAACATTGCTATCGATATCAGTGACCAAATAACAAATTCTATACACACAGTAACCAAATAACAAACCACATGCAAGTAAGACTCACAACGGTACGGTAACGAATTTGTAAAAATAAGCCATAATATCACACTGTAAAGCTACTGACTTCTATTTTAAACTAATGCAATTAACAAAACAATAAAACATTGAATATGAACGAAACAAGCATGCCAAACATTCTTTCCATTCTAAAAAAACAATTTGATATTTACAAGAACAAACAACAGCAAATTTTTATGTAACAGTTCAAAACAAAAAGAACCCCAGCAATAAGGAATTAAAGCTCAAATCATGAACAGAACCAAGCATTTCTAAACGAAAACTTGAACCACAATACCGCTCATCACAACATGAAGTAATACAAGACCATGCTATATGAAATGCATCAATAATATCAGTTTAGACAGCACAACTTACACCAGAATAAGAACTAAACGCACGCGACTTGGATTTAAAACATAAACTTATACCACCTCTAACATCAATGCATATGGAAAAAGAAACTCTTACGGTGCGAAAATGGCAGCTGAGTTGGGTTATTGTCGCAACAAAACTGGCGGTGTGTAATGCAAAAGCTGATGGCGGTCTCGCTGCGAAGTTGTTCGAATGCTGTCAGCGTGAGTTGATGTTGCTTTGTTCTTTGAAAGTCGAAAGTGAAGACGGTGGATCTGTGAGGGAATATGAAGTGAGATAGTGACAGGTTCTTGCAATGGTTGGAGAAGGTGAATATGTTGAAAGTTTGTGGAGTTGTTGTTGTAAGGGAGTGGATGGTGGCTGAGAGTTTCTTTACGCAGTGTGCATTTTCGGTTTTGTTTCATGAATCAGTTTTGGGAATGTGAAAAGGGAGAGTGTTGAGTAGATTTTTTTTGGAAGAGGTAATGGTTTGTGGGAGTGATGGTGTTTGTTACTGAGATCTGGATGAAGTGTGTTTTGTGTTCAAGCAAAGAGAAGGTTTGGACAGAGGAGCATCTTTGGTTGTTTTTGTCGGTTTTTGAAAACGCTCCCCCTCCTGAATCTGCTCTCTTCCTCTCTTTAAAACCAAACGGATGTTGTCTATTTCTTCCTCTTTTTTTGCCGTTGTGGTCATGTCTATTTCATGGCTGGTGTTGCAGAAGTCGTACAACAGGTTTAAACAGTTTTTTGTTGGTTTATGGTTGTTGCAGGTTGCAGGTCTTGGTCAAAGTTGTAGCTTGCAGCAGGTTCTTGGTTTTGTAGTTTGGATGCAGCGGGCAGGTCTAACGTTTACATGGTTAGATACAAGAGTTTGGCGTGTTGGTGAAGCATTGTTGTACAGGCTTTAGCATGAATGTGGAAGTCTTTGGATTGTGGCATGATAGTGTAGGCATAATGCAGGGACCATTTTGGTGCAAGGCAGTTGACGCAGGGAGGTTTTCGGTCAAAGGTTTGGGCAAGGTTTTGGTCATGAGATATTCCTATTTTTGTTTTTTTCAAAATGATAGTGTATAATGGACTTTATGAAAACTTGTAAAGATTTCTTTTGTAACAACTTTATAAAAAATAGAAATGAAAATCATTAAACTAAAATGAAACCTAATCTAAAAAGTGTACTAAAGTAAATTATATTAAAACTAAATGGAAATGGACTAATAAATAAATAAATAAAAAAAAGATGTACTATATTGGTATTACCTAAATAAATTAAATTAACTCTAAATTGAATAAAAAATTTTAAATAATAAAGTAAAGTTCAAATACTAAACTAATTATAACTAAAATTAAAATTAACGCTAAACTAGATTAGAAATTAAAGCTAAATTGAAACTAAAACTTAATATAAACTAAGTTAAAATGATAAAATTAACTAGATTAGTTCTAAACAATTCAAGATAAATATTTAACTAAGAATAAAATAAAATAAGGACGAGAATGATATGGAATGATAAAATCAACTGAAAATGCATGACTAATGAGATATCTACTAAAATGCGAAAACAGAGACCGACTCATAATGATAGGAAATGATCAGAAAAATCTGAGGGTAAAATTTGGGGTACAACAGATATAACAAGAACAAAGTAATTTTGCATCCCACTGGCATAATGATCATCCTCAAATCTTATCTGCCCCAGGCTATATGGTTTGTCAGAAGACGATAACAAGAGGATTTTATAGAAGAATTGGCATACAAGGTGTTTCAATATCTTCAAACTCTTGGAGAGATCTTGGCGTAACTGCCCCAGATTAACGGTATTCACACAACAAGGTCCTTGCTTGCTTCAGACTGCTTGTTTGATGATTTGGGGAACAAACTTGCCCCTGCTGATGGGTCACTGGAGTCCACACTTGTCATAAGATGACCTCAAGAAGACTTGCCCCAAAATTTTGAATTTTGAATAGTTCTGCCCCTGATTCAATAGCTCTTGGAATGGTGGATTGGCAGATCCTTCCGCTTGGTTGCCCCTGGCTGAGCCTCCTTTAACAAGTCAAATTCCCTAGCTGGCTGCATTTGTTGGGATTCTGTTGATATTGAATTGTTTGGAAAACAAGTATTGTTCATAAAAAAAATTGGCAATTTCAATGTAAAGTTCATGCAAGCTTTTGAAATCAAGTTTTATTGATGAAACACACACGGTGGAATGATTAAATCAAAAACAAAGTGGATCTAGTTATTTACGGAATGACAGAGGAAGTGATCAACACACGCAAATAACAAAGATTATTAGGAGTCAGGTTAATCAACCTTGTTGTAGTATGCTTTCAAAACAACCCTACCTCAATTAGGTCTTTTAAGGGTTGTAACGTGGCCTGGTTCACGGTTTATGAAACAAAGGATAAAGGCTTTTATTTGTCCCAACCAATCTTTATGATGAACTCCAATCCTACACTCAGTTAACTCAAGCTATACATTCAAGTTTCCAAAAGCTAGGAAGTCACTTGATTTGAGAGAGCTGACTGGCGTCTTGCATGAAGCGCTTGCATTTGAATACACAACCGAGTTAAACTGAGAACTACCCTACCCAAAGGTTAAGATTTTAAGGGTTTTTTTGTGTAAGGAAAGAAAACTCATACTTCTAGGCTCGAAGGGTAATCAAGGTATTATCTTCCTTATTTCTCTCGTGTTTAGGAATCGAAATAATGCCTTACATCCTCGGCAAGGTTTAATCGGCAGCATACCACAACAATTATGAATATAACGTTTTCATCATCCTCCCCAACCTTTGCTTAACAATAAGTTTGATAAATGGAAAGAAATAAGATGAAGATATTATTATAAAAAGTAGATGAGTGAAACGAATGGACTTAATCAAAAGATGCACAAACATTTCATTAACCTTGCCAATTTGAAAGTACAACAAAGCTCATCAGCAAATACAAATTCAAAGTGCAAAGGAAATACAATAAATTTGCTGAAATAGCCAAAAGATTGCCAGCTTTAAGGAATCAAATACAGAAAATCAAAGAGGAGCTAAATCATAGACCCCTAATCCATCTTTGTTTTGATACACCCTCCACAACATTACTTATCTCATGAGTGGGTAAGGATTTTTCTTGATATTAGGCTAGGAGCCATTGAAAGACAAAATGTTTCTCTCCACTAAATCCCTCACAATATGCTTCAAAGCAAAACAACCTTCTAAATTATGGCCGGGTGCACCTTCATGGAAAGCACAATGAGCATTGGGGTTGTAAGAAGGTGGAAGCGGATCAGGAGATGGGCCTGATGACCTTGTAGTTATTAATCCTTGTTGCACCAAAGAAGGATACAATGTTGTATACGTCATAGGAATGGGAGGAATCGGAGGCCTTCCACCCTTTCTTTTACCTAGAATGTTCTGTTCTTTGTGGATAAGCGGAAGCGTTGGACGCTCGTTGATACATTGGTGGTTGAGGAACCAGCTGATAAACAGAAGCTTGGTTGTTGAATGTTGGCGCAATGGTGGCCACATAAGGTTGCTGAACAGAATAACACTGTTGTTGCTGCTGACGTTTCCAGGACTGATTTTTCTTCTTTTTGTTTGTCATCACTGCATTGGTATCTCCTTCCCTTTTGAAGGATTTCTTGGCATCGTCGCTCGAACTACCAGCTCTCTTGGTCATTTTCCCACTCTTCATACCAAGCTCTACTTTAACCCCCACAGCCACGATATCGGAAAAATTAGCAGACACGCTACTGATCATCCTTTCTTAGAATTTCGGTCTCATCGTGTCGACAAACCAAACAGTTAACTCTTTTTCAGATAAAGGTGGCTCTACCTGTGAAGCCAGCTCTCTCCATCTCTGTGCATACTCTTTAAAAGACTCGGTATCGTTCGGAGACATGCTCAATAATTGTCTGCGATCGGGCGCCAAGTCTATGTTATATTTGTAATGCTTTACAAAAGCCTCAGATACATCTTGAAAGCATTGGATCCTAGATTGGTCCAAAGTCAAATACCACTTTGCAGCAGCCCCTTTCAAACTATCTTGGAAGCAGTGGATCATCAACTTGTCATTATCCATAAACGCAGCCATTCGCTAGTAATACATTACCAAATGACACTTAGGACAGGTCACACCTGAGTATAGGTCGAAATTGGGTAGTTTGAATTTGGGTGGTATTACCAAGCTTGAGACTAAGCACATATCTTTAGCATTAGCATTAAATACATTGCTCCCTTCCATTGCTTCCAATTTCCTCTGAATTGTCTCTACACTTTCCTTCAGCCTTTCATGTCGATCATCTCCCTCTTCAAACATATTGATATAATCATAAACCGGATGTGGGTTCTGAAAAATTGGGTGCACCTGAGCTCGCACTGCTGCTGGAGCGAAGGTAGGAATAGCTTGAAAAGCCTCATGGACCAAAGGAGCAGCTTGTTCAGTAGAAGTGACGGTCGGAGCACGTATGAAGTTAAAAGGCATGCCCAAAGTGGGGTTCACAGTAGTAACAGGAGGTTCTACAGTTGTATAGATAATCTCGGAGACCACCATCGCTTGTGTATCCATCTTTGCCCTCATAACTTGAATTGCTTCCAGAATCTTCCTCATTCCTCCTCGGAGCTCACTCAATTCATTGTTGACTCTATCCATTTCACAGTACTGTTCAGACATCCTTTGTCGAGCTTGGGCTCGTGTGTTGTAGTTGTGTTGGAAATTCAATGTGACGACTCTGGAGGGAATACGGTGACATGAGATAAGACAGAGAAGAAATGCACATGCTATGACATGATTCAAATGGGATGCTAATGCAAGCCAAATGGTTTCAAGGAACTCAAAGGCCAGTTGCAAAAATAAACTTCCGGAAAAAATGAAAAAAGTTTTGTTTTAAAATCCATGCTCTGTTGATCTTTTGAAAAGGAAATGAACGTCTGAACTCCTTAGAACCAATCAGTGGATGCAATGAGATGTATGCAATGCACAAGCACGACCAAACACATATGTACACACAACAAAGCAAACACGCCCTAGGTTTATAGGTATCATGAATGGAGCCATGGTCTACCCATCCCAATAGGTGTGTACTATGGGTTTTTATCAGCAGAATAGGGTTCTAAAAAGTTCCCAGAGTCGACAAGCCATCTTTCGGATTTTATAGACTTCCCAGATGACTTGGTAATCAATAAAATTCTCAAGAGAATCTCGTCTGAGTGTAGTATCGCGTGACAACCAATTCAGAAATAGACTCCATCATGGTCACCGCACCACATCCTAAAAGGCTTAAGTGGGGTTTGGTAACTACGGTTCTCAATATCAAGGGCTCCTAGGTTGAGAGTAGCATGTTTTCACGAATAGATTCGTTCAACATGACTAGACTCTCAAGAGGGCCTCAACTGAGTGATGGTGTCTCAATTCAACTTTTTTAGGAATCGACTCCCTCAAAGCCTCCTTGAATATACCATCGTCCTATCATAAGTGCACTCAAATTCGGGTTAGGATCTATCTCACCACTCAAGAACCAAGCCAACAAAAGATCTCAAACGAAGCATATATACAGGCAATCAAATAGATATACACAAATATAGAAAACAACCATAAATGAAACAAACAAAGGTGGGCTTAACCCTCAAAAATAAAAAATCATTCCCAGTGAAGTCGTCATTTCTGTTGCGGTGAGAATCGGATAACAAGATATTAATTAACTTGCATCGCATTTCTTTACATTCATAATCGACTTTGATTTATCCAAAGGAAAGGTTCAAGATAGAGGAAAACCTAAAGGGGGGAGATCTAAGGTTCGGAGGTTGGTTACGCCTAGAGAAGGTATTAGCATCCTAAACGTCCGTAGTACTCTACGGGAACCTCTTGCTTTAATTTTTTATGTTTCACTCGCTTGCTAAAGGTGCTATGCTAAAGGTTGAAACCCTAGAGGTTAGTATCTAAGTATACTTGACAAAGTATCGCACTTTGCGCCTACGTATCCTGACGGGAGTGGAATCAGAGTATCCGTAGTTTACCAATCTAAGGGTGAAAAAGAAGAGCCATTGGCTATGGCCAAAGTTCCAAGGGGAAATGAGTATGAACTCATTTTAGAGTTCACGATAACTCTCTAAGTCTACGTTATAAGGGGAAAGTGAGTTCTCAATGATGATGAGAATCACATAGAGTTCAAAACTCCAACCTATTTCTAAGTTATGATTTCATTGGCTCTCATGAGGCCAAGAAATGGGATAAACCTAAAAGGATAAGGTAGGGTGTTGTTTAGTGACTTCATGAGTCAATTTAGGATGATCTCCCTTTGGAATGGGGGGAAAGATAATAGTTGTAAAAGTGAACAATACGAGTCAAGAACTTAAAGGAGATGTACAACAATTAAGCATAGACAATCTCAAAAGCATGATTTAAATATCAATATATGACAAAAGATATCAGCAATTCACAATAATCAAGAACAAGTGAGCACACATACATATGATAAAGAGAGCATTCAAGTGTGAAGTCAAAGGAAAAGATATTTAAGGTAAGGGACTCAAACAACAAAGCCAAACAAAACCCTAATAGTGTGAACTTATCCAAGGCTAATGAACTCTCTTAAAATATACCTCTTATATACCAAAAACTATCACAAGAACTCTCAAGGAAAAGGTGATTTTCGAGTAAAGTACAAAAATTAAATGGAAAAGTTTATACCTGTTTTTCTGAATTTTTAGTTTAATGTAAAAATAAAATAAAGATGAAATTTGAAATATGGAAAACTAAATTTAAACATTGAAAAACAATTAAGAATTTTTTGGAATTTTTATTGGCAAAACCTATTTTTAATAAGTGAAATTGGAAAGGAAAATAAAAATAAAATAAACAAGTGTTTGAAACAAAACAGGGGGTGCGCTGGTGAATCTAACATGAACTAGGTTGTTTCATTTCTCGCCTGGGCCTTTTGATTGGGGGTGCAAGTAGCAAAATAATGGGCCCATGATCCAAAATGAACTAACACGGTTCAAGCAAGAGAGATAAAACGTGGACATGCACAAAATAAAATGCGACATGAGATCAATCGGTCACTTAAATTTTAAACACTAAACGACAAAACCATCACCTGGCCTGTCACACGCTGCCACAACTTCATCATCTTCATGCAAACATGCACACTTACCCTAAACTATCGTGAAACAACCAGAATATGCCATAACACATTTTCATCTTGTTCAAACACTTCCATGCTCATTTTTCCATCAAAATCCATGAAGTAAGATATCAATCCGTAGGGCTCACATGGTTGACTAAAGTTAAACCCTAACCACTCCAAATAACAACTAGAACTTGAATAAAAATGGACACAAAACTCATGTGCCAACTGACATAAACTAACTGAACCATGATACATCATACAAACTCAAACATCCATCCATATTATCATTCAAAACTAACTTAAATGCAAATTGTTGACATGTGGTATTATTCAAACATGGTTGTATACTGATCCTAAAATATATGAAAGCATGGAAGAAGCATACCAAGTGGAGTCAGCCCACTGCTTCTTCACTTGGAAGTTATGGAAATCCAACCTCTTCCTCTGGCTGAAGATGATGTGTGAGCTCCTTTGCAACTTTTGGCTTCCTTTTAATGGCTCGCGAGTTCTCTTTTGAATGCTGTGTTTTTGTTGTATTGATGTGGTTGATATTATGATGTTGATGATTTGTTGGACATGTCGTGATATTGATGATTTGTTGTTGTTGGTGTTTTGGTGTATTGATGGTTGGTGAGTGGTGATACGTGCAGCTCTGGTTGTTGAGGCAAGGAAGAAACTCACGGGCTCTTGAGTTTTGGTGGTTTGCAGTGTTTGCTCTAACATTGTATTTGTTCTGATGGTTGTATTGTTTTGGTTGGTGCTTGTATTGTTTTTGTTGGTGCTTGTATTGTTTTTGATGTATTGATGGTTGGTGATTCCGTATGAGAGGCTGCTCAGGTTCTATTTATGCTTGAGTATGGTCAGCTTTCAAATGTTCCCCATCAGCTACTGAGGTGAAAAAAGCTACCGTTAAAACTTGTGAGATTTGCAAAAAAAGAGCTGTTCTGATTTTGCAAGGACATGTTGGTTGGGTATTTGTCATGAGGTGCATTATTTCAGCATGAAAAGAGGAGTAGGGTAGTAGCCTTGGGGGCTATGTTTTAACTTGTTTCCCTTTTTATGAAATGTTAAAAGTTGCACCCAAAGCATGTCACATGTGTTACCCTTGTTTTGGAAAATTTTGGGACCACATGGCATCTTATGCGTGTGAAACTTACTGACCCAAGTTGCTGCATAACAAAACTTAGTGAACTCATAGAATTTGTGACAAAGAATGCATGTTGGCATCATCCCATGAAGCTCACTTTACATGTCCATAGCTCACTCGATTTTGCACCAAATTTGGAGGTTCTTGATTCGTTGCAAAGCTCATGTATCATAGAGTCTTTCTTGTTTGAAAATCAAATTGAAATGAACTTTAGAAATTGATGAAAATACCTTTTAAAAACCTGCCCAAAAATGTCACTTAGAAAATCTTAAGTCTTGGGAAATGGCATAATTGTGACACTAACTTTGGAGCCTTGTAACTTGGTGAGCACTTGTCCAATTTGTGAGATTTTTGGTTCTATGGAAAGTAGGCATTTGATAGAGCAATGTTCATGTGGAAAGTGACTTGAGATGAGGCTTGTAACTATGAGATAAAATTCCATGAACTCGTGTGAAGCATGCTGTCTAAGAAAACTTAGAAAAATTTCTAAGTTAGGGAACTTTTCCAACTTGAAACATCAAACTTTGAAGCAACATATCTTGAGATTGGTTTATCCAAATGAGGAGTTCTACGCATGCTTGGAAAGCTTGAAGAACAAGGAACAACTTTCATGTCCAAATATTTTTTATTTGAAGCTTTTAACTGAGTGGAAAATGGAGTTAAAGTCGTGTCCAAAACTAGGGCAAAAGTGCTGAAATTTCTCTAAGTCCTTGGGCAGTTTAGCTTCTAAGTCTCATAACTCACTAACCATGCATTTTTTGGAGAAAAGTCATATTTAACACTTTGAAGATCTTGAAAAGAGCTTCCATTTGGGCTTTGAGTCACTCCATTTGGATGTGTGGTTTGGAAGTTATGACCATTTCAAATTTGCACAAGAGGGGAAATTTCCACTTATGAGAAGTTTCATGAACCAAACCTTGCTTCCTTTGCAAGAAAACTCTTGAGACTTGATTTCTCATACCTTAACCCATTAAGGAGGCATGTCATGATGGATTGAGGCCTTAGATATTTCATTTGGATCAAAATCTCATGGAATAAGGTTTCAGTCAAAACCCTAATTTGGAGGAAGGGTAGAAATGACTCAAGTTACTCATGATGAGAACCAAATGATGTTGAATCCTTGTTGAATGAGAAATCTTGAGCTTAATTGGTTGATGAGCCAATCAAATCTTGACTTAGCAGGGCAAAATCCTTCAGTGATTCCTCAGGTTAAACCCTAATCCCATAGTTGGGTCTAGTGATCTTTTGTTGGCTTGACATGACTCAAGGTCTTGAGGTCTTGGTTCCAAACTACTGGTGGATCTTTGTGATGATCATATGGAGCCAGAGAATACCTTATGAGGCCTTGAATCTCTCTGTGCAAACCCTAATTTCAAACATGAGGGAAACAAACTACAAGATATGGGTTAGTTAAAAAAAATGCATAGATGATTGAACAAATATGACATGCAAGAGATCAGTGGATCTAAGGGTAAAATTTGGGGTACAACAAATGATGATGCACATTATGATGTTTATTTGATGATGATGATTAGTGATGTTGTGTATCATACATTCATATGCATACTCTGTGGCGACGCTTCATTCCCATTGTGCGGATATGAGGTAATTATGACGTGCTCTGGTTCCAATTTCGGGATCGATCCTATTGACAGGGATCTTTAGAGGGGTGATGGCCTAGTGTCCATCTATTATGATGATTGGTACCACATGCATGAGTCTTGTTGTGCATTGCATTTAATGGGTATTGTTGTATTTTATGATGTTGTTTGTGATTTTGATGTTTCCTTGTGATGACCCTGAAGATGTTGTATATGAAGATAATGCTATTTTATGTATATCCTGTTTTATATTGGTTATTATGAATTGTGATTACTCACCCTGCCTGTTTGAATGTTGCCTCCACGTGGGTAACGTGCAGGTGATCAGGTTTAGCTGTGGATGCCTTCGAGGACCTTAAAGTTTATTTGCTTTTGGTTGATTTAGAGGGTTTTGCTCTGATAGTGTAACATCGGGTTGGGGTCCTTTGAGTTGAACTATGTTGTTTCCTTATTTGTTGTCATTTTATGATATGGTTTTATTTTTGAAAACCTGCTTGGATTATTACGATGTTTGTTAAAAACCTTTTAATTGAGAATGTTGAGTTTCACTGCCATGTGAAGGCTTTTGAGTTATTTTGAGGAAAACCCTTTGTTTACAGGGCAAGTGTATTATTTTGATTTAAATGAGAAATGTGCACCCTTTGAGGTGATTTTGATGCTTTACTCTGATATTTGAGTCGTTTCTGCTGCAACATTTGTGGGGGTAGAAAAGGGTGTTACATTAGTGGTATCAGAGCAGGTCGGTCCATCCGGCCAGGTTGTCTAATGTTGTCTAGTCCCTAGTGTTCGACATGTGTGTGAAAACACTGTCGATGCTTGTTTTGTTTTCCATTTGCAGGTTGGGAATAAAACAAGGGGGGGAGAAGATAGTGCTTCTCCCAGATGCTTCAAGTGTGGAGCGATGGCTAAGTGTGGTGTTGGACGCTACGATAGTTTGGTAAGATAGTTTATACCGCCTCATGATAGTCGGATGTTATTGACAAATTGAGGAACTGATCACCCTTAATCCCTTGTTGATAATAGGTGGGATCATGTTGGATGGGATAGACGTGTCTTGCGAGCTTAAGTGGTGTACACAGTGAATCGTTTGGAGTTAAGCCAAGTGCTTACAGACGGTTTTGATGAGTCGATGCAGGATGGTGCTGAGATGTTATGTTGAGGGCAACCTTGAGTATTAGTGAAGGTGGAGAAGCTTGTGTTTTGATTTTGTTTGTGAAATTTCAGAAGTGTTTCCTGATGACGTAAGTGATCGGCCTCCAGAACGTGAGGTAGAGGTTGTGGCGGATTTGATACCATGTATGAGTTTGGTGTCAATGGCTCCTTACCGGATGTCTACATCTGAGTTGGGAGAATTGAAGAAGAAATTAGAGGAGTTGCTTGAGAAGAGGTTTGTTCGACCAAGTGTTTCTCCGCGGGGTGCTCCTGTGTTGTTAGTGAAGAAGAAAGACGGAAGTATGAGGTTGTGTGTTGATTATCGGCAGTTGAATAAAGTGACTATCAAGAATAAGTATCCACTACCGAGAATCGACGATTTGATGGATCAGCTAGTAGATGCCTGTGTGTTTAGCAAGATTGATTTGAGGTCGGGTTATCATCAGATTCGAGTTAAGCCTGACGATATTTCGAAGACAGCTTTCAAGACGAGGTATGGACACTATGAATACACTGTGATGCCGTTTGGTGTATCCAATGCACCTGGTGTGTTCATGGAGTACATGAATCGGATTTTTCATGAGTATTTGGATAAGTTTGTGGTGGTGTTTATCGACGATATCTTGATATATTCTAGATCTGAAGAAGAACATGCCGAACATTTGAGAACTGTGTTGCAAGTACTGAAGGAGAAGAAGTTATATGCAAAGCTGTCTAAGTGTGAGTTTTGGTTGAAAGAAGTGAGTTTTCTTGGTGTTGCGGTGAAAATCGGATAACAAATTATTAGTTAATTTGCATCATATTTCTTTTACAACCGACTTTGATTTATCCAAAGGAAAGGTTCAAGATCGTTAGAAAAACCTAAAGGGAAAGATCTAAGGTTCGGGGGTTGGTTACGCCTAGGGAAGGTGTTAGCACCCTAAACGTCCGTAGTACTCTACGGGAGCCTCTTGTTAAATGTTATCTTATGTTTGCTAAAGGGTTCTATGCTAAAGTTTAGTTAGCGGGAGAAGTGATAAATTCATTATGATGAATACCACTAAGAGTTGAGGAACTCTCTCCTAATGCTAGTTGTAATTTCTATGGCTCTGATGAGGCCAAGAAATTGAAGTTTCTTCTTAAGTGGTTACTTAGGTTAAGATGGGGGTCGTGACTTTAGGAGTCAACATATTTAACCTTCCTTTGGAATAGGGGAAAAAAAGAGGATAAAAAAAGTCATAGAAGAAAGAAACAACAACATAAGCATGAAGATGGCAAAATGTTTCATGATGAGTAGACATGAGATAAGTATCAAGATGTCAGTCAGACAAAGGCAAACCAAAAACACTTGAGATACATCACAAATCATATAATCATGAATAAAGGATTAATTAAGATGATATTCTAAATTAGATAATACAAATCAACAATCAAGTAATAAGATAAATTAATAAATGAGTTCAACATTAAAAATATCAATAAGGTCCTAAATAAAAGGTTCAACAAATTAATCAAGAAAGTGGAAACTCACATTAATAATAAATCAATTTCAATAATTATTTAAGAAAAGAAAATAAATTGCTAAATAAATAAATATTTTGGAGTTTTAAAATAAAACTAAAATTTAAAAGATAAGTAACCCTTTTTTTTGTATTTTTAATAAACTTGAGATAAAAAGAAAATGGTGAGATAAAGAAATTTTAACTAAAAAAAAGGAGAAAGTGTCCCATGTAGGGTTTGAACCCATGCCCTTAGCTTCAGCCACCCAAAACCTAGGCCAGCTGGGTTGCGCGCGCATGGTGTTTAGGAAGTGCAAACGTGCATATATATTTAAAAGAAGCGAAAATTAGGAAGGAAAAAAAAACACAAAAGGACTGGGTAGGGATCGAACCCCAGTCCTTATAGGCACGGCAAGGAGTAACACAAACACAAGTCCATCCGCTGGAGCGGGAATACGTCCAGTAACAAACATGACTTGATAAATACATATACTAAACATGCGTGGATATCCCAAATTAACAACACAAACCCAGCAATGCCCAATCTTTTTGCGCAAGAAGTACATCTAGGCCATGCTATTCATTTACACAGACAACATAAGCAGGGACAGAAGCAATTAATCAAATTCCATCAACACATGAATTACCAAACAAAACTAAACAATGCTAGCACATACAAACCAATCATCCAAATAAATTCTTATATTGGCAATGTGAACAAACAGCAAGAACAAGGCAACAGTTCAAGAACATATAGTGTGACAATTTCAAATGCAGCTGTTACAACAACAGGTACATAATACATTCAAATGAAAACCATGAAAAGGTAGATTTGGAAAACAGTAATGGCAATGAAATTAAACAAGACAGATGTGGAAACATATTGGCAGCAGTATATTACAAGTCAGTCTTGTCATAAGTCAGCAAGCAGTAGCAAGGTAACATAAGCAGCAGTCAAGATTTCAATAAGAAAAGTGCAAGCAAAAGTCTGAGTTATATGAATCATGTCCAAAAGTTTTTAAAAACTGAGACCAAAGTAGCAGGGACTATGTTAAGAAAATGAAACATATGACACTCACATCAACCTATAGATGATAAACAAGATAAGATACTAACTTCAGACCTAGTCATGCATATATGTTTCATATCTCAAACATTAGATTGAATATAGGGATCATCCTGGCCTAAAACAACTGAGGTCAGAGTTATCAAAAGAATGCACAGATAGTTCCATGTCAACATATAGCAGGACTTGGGTACTCACACATACATTAACATGCTGACAGAGTATACATACATATTTAGATGTAAGGCATGGATTAAGAACAGACATTGCAGAGACATACTAAAATCATTGTTTAACTTAAACAACAATCCTATATGCAAGCTTTAAGCATTCATGAACAGAGAATTCAAACAAGGCTAGGTTAATGTATATGTATCAACAACTTAGTTTCAGCAATCATGCCATCAGCTAACATGTATATTAGTGTAGGTTAATGTAAAGCATCATGCACAAGAAGATATAACAGAAACATTTGCACTAAAATTGATGGCTTTCTAGATTGAATACATCAAGATAACACTCATTCAAAATATATTATAAAGGACCTAAACGTTATATAAATGGACTGAGATCAAAACCAACATAAGAGTTCACGAATGATAGTAGTCAACATGATATACCAATATATGAAACCTTTAAAACACATCCCTTTTATGAACAAATTAGCAATTACCTAATAACTTATGATCATTGAGCATGGCATGATAGAGAGCAAGATGTACATATGAGCTAAATCAAAGTATTAAATAGGCCTTAGGCTAGCACACACACATGGATTTAGCAAAGAATGAGCAGCTGTGACAGATCAAGCTAAGAACTAAATGTGACAACAATTAGTGAAGCTCCATATGTAAATGAGGTACATGATTCCTTGGTAGTAAGCACACGGTACCAGGACAAATATCTCAAGATTTTAGAAACTGACATCAAACAGGGTTACATGGATACAAGCAGATCAATAGTCAATACTCTCATAATTTTGACACTTAAAAGCACACACATTATTGGAGACACCAAGTAATACATATTGACATTAGATAACACCTCTTAAACATACATATACCAGACCAAAACAGGGTATCATAAAGTTCAACAGATGATAAGGCATTTAAGGATTTTCAGCTTAATAAGTGACAGTAGTTTCATGGATCAACTTCAGGTTTAACAGCTCATACACTTATAAACAGCACCAAAACCACACAACCTAGAATATAACTCATGTTTAAACAAAAAAATCAGGCCAACATAGATCTTCAGACATAGCTTGAGGTGACACCAATTATATTAACATTAACAGATGGTGACGGGAGTTTATCAGGCATAATAAGATGAGTATTTAGAGGCACATAAAGGACTAGACATCCATTAAACTTATCATCCAAGAAAACATAAATAGGCTGGCATTTCAAACTTATATTTAACACTATAACATCAAGATATAACTTGCAAGACCAACAGTCCTCATGACCTCAACCATGATGACATATTAGACACAAATGACTTAATAAGGCATATAGGTATCCTAGTAAAAAAACGAGTCGTTTACAAACCAACAGTCAAACATTCAAACATACATTAGCAAAATGAGAAACGCAATGAAGACTATGGAATATGACACAATGATATCAAGCAGATGTGATTTAAATGAGAAAGGAGAAAATGATACCAAGTGAGTGATAATACACTGTCTTCAGATGTGCAGATTCCCTTCTTCCACAATGCTCCAAAGACAAATTCCTTCCTCGAGTGCTCACAATTTATGAAAACTTTAGAGTATGTTTTGTGAGAATTATTGATGATTTGCATTAAAACTGAACCCCTTTATATAGGCTGAGATATGGGCCGGGTTGAACTCATCCATGGATCCAAACTTGGTGGCTAGGGTTTTGAAATTGAATTGCTTCAAGGGACAGACGCTCCCTCCTTCTGACTTGCAAGGTAGAAATGGAAAGCATTTCCCCATCTTTCTTCGCTATCAGCCTATGTATGCATTTTTTGGGAAATTGAGAATAACGTCGCTCTGCTCTTCTCGCATATGGTACAGACAATGACGAGAATAGAATGTTGAATCTTTGCTTTGTGCCAACGAAATCTCATGAAGCAAATGAGGTAAAATTAGGACAAGATGGGACTGAATTATGGCGCCACAATTTGATGAGATGAATTCAAAATTGAATTTGCAAAGGGTTGAGAAAATTGGTTTCTCTGCAAAAGTTGGAAACGAAACGAAGAGAGGAAGAAGGAAACTATTCCCCAAACGCGTGCCATATTCCCATTGGTCCAAAACAAACGTTGAAAAGTCAAAGGAAAATAAAGCATTCTGATTGGCCAATGGTTTTACTCATTCTCCAATAAAAAATTTCCAAAAATCCACCAAGACCAAATGGAAAAAAAAACCACACGTATTGTTATTTTCTTAATTACACTTAAATGACATTTAACTTATCACTTTTAAATTAAAGCTTAATGTTATATATCTTAAAAGAAAACTAAAGATAATTAAATTAATTGCTAATAAAATCTAGCTCAATTTTAATTAATAAATTATCTTGAAATTAAAATTAAGGTAATTTGAATAAACTTAACCAAAATAATAAAAGATAATTAATTCGAAATCAAACAAATTAGACTAAAATTAAATCATCAACTAAATTAACTAATTAAGCTACTAATCAATTAAAATATAAACACAAGAACATGTTAAAATTAAATCAAGATAGGATAAATAAAATAAAGTGCTAAATAAATCAAGGCAAAATTAGATAAAGAGAAATTTAAGATAAACAGAGAAAAATAAAATCACATAGCATCTAGCAAAAAGATGAGGGTAAAATTTGGGATACAACAGTTGCCCCTATTTAAATATCTTCACCTGATGACATGAGAGATGAAAATCTTCATGTAATCAACAGTGAAAGATATTTAAATACAGATAACCGAAAATTTTGCCCTCAGATGCACACACATGCAATGCAACAGACATGATGCCAAGGAGATGCAAGAAAATGCAGGCACAACAAGACACCAAGGGGCAAACTGGAAGCAAAAAGATCACAGAGCTTCATTGGGGGGAAAGACGAAAGTTAGTATCCATGAGAGACACCTCACTAGGGATACAAGCTAACAAAAGAGACCCTACCGGGGAGACTCCAAAGAAAAACTGGGGAAAAGACCACAAACAATCTTCACTGGGAAAGAAGAACCAGGGAGATAGACTGCTGGGGGCACAACAAGCCCACATTCTTCCTGGGCATGAAACCAGGAAAAAAACCTGATCACTAGGGATCAGCCTAAAAAAGACAGACAACCAAGCAAAGACTTCCTGGGGAATCTAAGCTGAAGAGTTCGAAATGAGATCTTCAAGAAAAGCCAGGGAGACGAAACCAAGCCCTGCGCACCAGACAGGAGTCTTATAAGGTCGAAGAAAATTGTTCCAATAAGCTTAACTTTAAAGTAAGTTTTCAAAAAACTAAAGGTAAGGGTTCAATGTCCGACTCGATTCGAACAAAGAACAAGATTTAAGACAAGAAGACAGTGTTCGGCATAATTCAAGCGAAGTTCAAGTTCAAGTTCGACATGATTCAAACGAGAACAAGTTTTAAAACAAGCAGACGATGCTTGACATGATTCAAACAAAGTCCAAGTTCAAGTCTGACGCGATTCAGACAAGAACATGTTTTAAAGCACAAGACAATGCTTGACACGATTCAAACAAAGTCCAGGTTCAAGTCTGACACGATTCAGACGAGAACGTGTTTTAAAACACGAGGCAATGTCCGACACGACTCGAACACAGCCCAAGTTCAGGTTTGACACGATTTAAACGAGAACAAGTTTTAAAACAAGCAGACGATACTTGACACGATTCAAACAAAGTCCAAGTTCAAGTTTGACATGATTTAAACAATAACAAGTTTTAAAACAAGAAGACGATGCTTGACACGATTCAAACAAAGTCCAAGTTCAAGTCTGACACAATTCAAACAAGAACAGTTTTAAAACACAGGACAATGCTTAACACGATTCAAACAGAGTCCACGTTCAAGTTCGATACAATATAAACAAGAACAGTTTTAAAACACAGGACAATGCTTGACACGATTCAAACAGAGTCCACGTTCAAGTTCGACACGATTCAAACAAGAACAGTTTTAAAACACAGGACAATGCTTGACACGATTCAAACAGAGTCCACGTTTAAGTTCGACACAATTCAAACAAGAACAGTTTTAAAACACAGGACAATGCTTGACACGATTCAAACAGAGTCCATGTTCAAGTTCGACACGATTCAAACAAGAACAGTTTTAAAACACAGGACAATGCTTGATACGATTCAAACAGAGTCCATGTTCAAGTTCGACACGATTCAAACAAGAACAGTTTTAAAACACAGGACAATGCTTGACACGATTCAAACAGAGTCCACGTTCAAGTTCGACACGATTTAAACAAGAACAGTTTTACAAAATCTTTAATGTTAAACTTCTTGGGGAACGGCAAAAAGGTTTAAAGATTCCAAACTGGCGCGCAAAGGTTAAGACCGAACAAGCACGACACGAAGTAAAGCCGGGAATGTATTTATTTCACTGGGGAGATAAAGACAGACACCAACACAAGACCACAAGCAAAACAAAGCACAAGGAGCAAAGATGTTAGGGTATGATGCATATGCTTAGCTATATGCTAGAAACGACGCGAACGACGCAAACAGGAAAGAAGAAAGGATAACACAAGCCAACACCATGAAACCCAAACATCAAGGATAACCAGGCAATCTTCATTCCTATGGCGATGGCAGATCCATGCCAAAAAATTGCACTGCTAACTTTTCCTGTACCGACTTAATTCCAAAGCGTCTTGATTCCAGAGTAAAACTTAGTTTATTTTGTGTTTTCTTAGAAATTGCAACATTTTCGTTTTCAAAATCAAGTGAAAATGACAAAGTTTTGCAGAATAAAGATGATAGTATGATAAACAAGAAAATGGATCAATAGCTGATATTCATTAAAAAATGGTGACTCGCCAAATAGCAGAGTCCCATGAAATATTACAAATGCAATAAAATGGCAACTTGGTAAGGTTACATTGTATTCAATGACCAGTGACAAACTCTACAGACTAAAAAAATTCTAACAGCTGACTTCTCTGGGGATTCCCGAATACAGGTGAGACGTCTTTCAAGCATAATACTTCCGTACCGAATCTGCATTCACAGGGTGCGCAAGTTGTTCACCATCCATAGTTGTAAGAAACAAAGACCCTCCTGAAAAGACTGTCTTGACTACAAATGGTCCTTCATAATTGGGTGATCATTTTCCGCGGGCGTCTCTTTGTGAAGGTAGAATCTTTTTAAGTATAAACTCTCCTACTCGGAATTCTCGAGTGCGGACCTTTTTTTCAAATGCCCTTTTCATCTTCTTCTGGTACAGTTGACCATGACACATGGCTGTCAGCGCTTCTCGTCAATTAGGTTCAACTGATCATATCTTTCTTGAACCTATTCTGCTTCATCAAGTTTGGTTTCCATCAATATCCTTAATGAGGGCATTTCAACCTCTATAGGGAGGACAGTATCCATCCCATATACTAGAGAAAAGGGGGTTACCCCTATTGAAGTTCTAACTGATGTTCTGTACCCATGTAGTGCATATGGCAACATCTCGTGCCAATCTTGTATCTTTTTACCATCTTCTGAAGAATTTTCTTGATATTCTTGTTCGCAGCTTCGACCGCTCCGTTCATCTTTGGACGATATGGTGAAGAGTTATGGTGTTCAATTTTGAAGTTGTCGCACAGTTCCTTCATGGTTTTGTTGTTCAGATTGGTCCCATTGTCAGTTATGATCCTGTTGGGGATCCCATAACGACAAATGATGTTGTTCTTGATGAATCGTGCAACTACTTGCTTAGTCACATTGCCGTACGAAGCGGCTTCCACCCACTTAGTGAAGTAATCAATAGCCACCAAAATGAATTGATGTCCATTAGACGCTTTAGGCTCAATTGCCCCAATCATGTCAATGCCCCACATAGAGAACGGTCAGGGTGATGATAGCACATTCAACAGAGTAGGAGGGACATGCATTTTGTCTGCATAAATCTGACACTTATGGCATTTCCTACTATACTGGATGCAATCAGTCTCCATAGTCAACCAGTAGTATCCAGCCCTCAAAATCTTTCTAACCATGGCATGTCCATTGGCATGGGTGCCAAAAGTTCCTTCATGGATATCATGGATCAGCAAGTCTGCTTCTCTTTTATCGACACATCATACCAAAACCATATTATGATTCCTTTTGTACAGTACACCATTGCTGATGAAGAACTTGGCTGATAGTCTTCGTAGAGTCTTCTTATCGAGAACGGAGGCGTTGGCTGGATACTCTTGATTCTTTAGAAAGTTCAGAATATCATGGAACCAAGGTTTACCGTCTGATTCTTCTTCAATAGACTGAGAATAGGCAGGCTCAGTCCTCCTTTCAATACTAATTACTGGGTCTTCATTGATAAATCTAACTTGCCACATTGAAGCCAATGTTGCTAAAGCATCAGCCACATGATTCTCAGTACGTGGTACATGACGAAATGTTATCTCATCAAAACACTTAATCAACTCCAAAGAATATGCTTGATAAGGGATAAGCTTCTCATCTTTTATTTCCCACTCGCCCCTGATTTGATAAATGACTAGGGCAGAGTCACCCATGACTTCAAGAAAACAGATTCCAAGATCAATTGCAGCTTCCAGACCCAGAATGCACGCTTCATACTCAACAATATTATTTGTACATCCAAAATCCAACCTGGCTGTAAAAGGGGTGTAGCCACCTTCAGGATTAATTATAACAACACCTACTCCATGTCCCTTAAAATTGGACGAACCATCGAACATCATCTTCCACCTATACTCAGCCCTAGGATCTTCTTCAGAGCTGGACCCTTCATAATCTTTTACTACCATGATGTCCTCGTCAGAGAAATCAAACTTGAGTGGTTCATAGTCTTTGACTGGTTGATCGGCAAGATATTCTTAAAGAATGCTTCCTTTAATGGCCTTTTGCGTGACATACTGAATGTCATATTTAGATAATAACATGTGCCAACGGGCAAGTCTACCCGTTTGAGCAGGTTTCTCAAAAATGTACTTTATTGGATCCATCTTGGAAATCAACAAGGTAGTATGACAAATCAGGTACTGTCTTAGACGTTTGGCGGCCCAAGCCAGAACGCAACAAGTCTTTTCAAGTAATGAGTAACGACTTTCACTATCTGCAAACTTCTTACTCAGATAATAAATTGCATGCTCCTTCCGGCCAGTCTCGTCATGCTGTCTCAAAACACAGCCCATAGACTCCTCCAGAACAGTCAAATACATGAAAAGAGGTCTTTCGGGAACTGGAGGAATTAGTATAGGAGGTTCTTGGAGATAACTTTTGAGTTTCTCGAAAGCTTGTTGACAGTCAGCATTCCATTCTACTGGTTGATTCTTACAGAGCAATTTGAAAATTGGAGCGCATATTGGAGTCATGTTGGAGATGAACCTGGAGATGTAATTCAAACGACCCAAAAATCCTCTAACTTGAGACTCAGTTTGAGGAGCTGGCATTTCTTGAATCACTCGTACTTTATCTGGATCCACTTCAATGCCCTTCTGGCTAACAATGAAACCCAATAACTTCCCTGACCTGACTCCAAAGGTACATTTTGCAGAGTTTAACCTCAACTGGTACTTCCGAAGTCTCTTGAACAATTTTAGCAAGTGATCTACATGTTCCTCTTCATTTCGAGATTTGGCTATCATATCGTCCACGTACACCTCTATCTCTTTGTGGATCATATCGTGAAACAGAGTCACCATAGCTCTTTGGTATGTTGCCCCGGTGTTCTTTAATCCAAAAGGCATAACCTTGTAGCAATAAGTGCCCCATGGGGTAATGAAAGTGGTTTTATCCATATCGGTCGGATCCATTTTAATCTGATTGTAGCCTGAGAAAATATCCATAAATGAGAACATGGCGAAACGAGTCGTGTTATCTACCAGTGTGTCGATATGGGGTAGAGGGAAATCATCCTTGGGACTAGCTTTATTAAGATCCCTGTAGTCCACGCACATTCGTACCTTTCCATTCTTCTTCATAATAGGGACAATATTAGCTACCCACTCTGGGTACTTAGAAACTGCCAGAAATCTGGCATCCAACTGTCTCTTAACTTCATCTCGAATCTTGAGACCCATGTCGGGATGACTTCTACGAAGCTTTTGTTTTACCGGCGGGCACTCTGGCTTGAGGGATAACTTGTGGACCACAATATCCGTATTTAAACTAGGCATGTCTTGATAGGACCAAGCAAACACGTCCACATACTCTTTAAGGAGCGAAATCAACCGTTGTCTGGTTTCTGGTTTCAGTGATGCCCCAATCTTGACTTCTTTCTTCTCATCCTCAGTGCCAAGATTAATGACATCCACCTGCTCTTCATGAGGCTAGAGATCCGTATACTGGTAGTCACATATATCTGTTAGATCCTTGGGCACCTCATAATCCTCCTCCTCCTCAGCTTGATAGACAGGGGAATCAAAGTCAATGGTAAAAGCGAGGTTATTGAATACAATGGGTTTATGATTCATTCTGCATGGTAGAATGACTTATATTATTAAAATGCACAACAACTCAAGAACATGCAAGATGAAGATGCTTTTGTTTGAAAAGATTTCCATTTTTAGAAATAGAATGCAATAAAGTAAAGCAATAAAATTTTAGCAAAAGAGTCATTTCATTGATTTAAAGTTTAAAAATGGAGGCTCGTACAAAACAATCCACTAGCTTTGGGCAAGACTAGGGAGATGAAAACAACAAATCTAAACAAGTTACTCTGGTTCCAGGTACAAAGTTGGGATCTCAACAGACTCCCAATTGCCTAATACGCCTTCTTGGCGAAAAATCAAACGATCAATGTCTTCGCCTTCTTCAGTACTTCCTATGATTGCATGGACTTGATGTCCACCTCTGATAAATGTCTCTTGCACAGTCTTTATCTTCATTCTTCTTTCTCTTGTACCTGAAGCAGACTCCTCTTCTAGAGTTGGTCTGTAACCCAACCCTTGGTATCGGATCCTTTTCTCAATCTCAATAACTTCGCCCCAACCTGCGGGCACACCGTCTTGAAGGGCAGACTGGATACTCTTATATGAAGCAAAAGATGGATATTCTGGTACCACTGGCTTCTCATTGTCAATCATAACTGCATTAGCTATTTCTAGTGCTTGAAAAGAAGTTTCCAATGCATCCTCATCAGGCTCAATATAACGGAAGGATGACAAGTTACTAACCATCAAGTCTTCTTCCCCATAGACGATGACCAGCTTGTCGTCGACCACAAATTTCATCTTCTGGTGTAAGGTTGAAGTAACAGCACCTGCCTTGTAAATCCAAGGTCTCCCAAGTAGGCAGCTATAGGCAGGGTTAATGTACAAAACTTGAAATAGAACATTGAATTCCTAGGGTCCAATCAGAACTGGCAGTTCAATTTCCCCCATCACGGATCTTCGTGAACCATCAAAAGCTTTGACGATTAACGATGTGGGTCTCATGATCCCTCCTTTGTATGCCAGCTTGTCGAGGGCCCTCTTTGGTAAGACATTCAGAGAGGATCCTGTGTCTACAAGAACTCTAGCCAGTGTGTCCTCCTGACACTTCATTGATATATGCAGAGCAAGATTGTGTTTTCGACCTGATTGGGTCAGTTCTTCATCACTGAAGCTGAGCGTATTGCATGCAGTAATATTGGCGATAACATGATCAAATTGTCTGGCGGTAATGTCTTGGGCCACATGAGCCTGAGCCAATACTTTCTGTAATGCTGATCGGTGGACCGGCGAATTAATCAATAGGGATAAAATAGAAATTTTAGACGGAGTCTGGTGAAGCTGATCCACGACCCTGTAATCACTTCGTTTTATTATCCTGAGAAACTCCTCATTGTCCTCCTTGGAAATCACTTCTTTACCTTTGTCATTGGTAGGTATACGCACATCACCTTCTTTACCAGACACTTCTTTGTTCATAGGGATATAAATCCTCCCACTCCTCGTCATTCTTCCTGTCCCTACTATATTGGACACATTCTTCTTATCAGCCCCCACCTCTTTCTTTAGGACTGGTTCTTCTATAACGACCCCCACCTCTTTCCTTGGGATCATTTCCTCCTTATTCTTACCACCTGTAATGTCTTTGTAGATAAATGGTAATGCTTTGGTTCCTCTGAACCTGAACGGGACTGGTCTTGGGAAATTATCTTGCCTGTCGTGATTAACAGGGGAAACAACTTCAGACTTGTTGATTCTTGGAACTGACTGTTTAAACACCGGACTTACGGTACTTTCCCCTGGATTGTTGAACACAGGGACTACTGACATGTATTCTTCTTCCTCAAATACTGGCACTTGTTTTGGTAAATTGAACACTGGTTCAATTACTGCTACTCTGCTTTCTTTTCTGAAAACTTGTAAAAAACCTTCATCGATCAGTCGCTGAATATCATCTTGAACCAACTGACACCCTTCACTACTACCATCACATTCTCCACAACCATCATGGCAAACTTTGACCAATCCGGCACTGAATAGCTTAGCGTGAAACGTTCTCAATGGAGTTTTAAGTTTTGCTGCATCTGAGATCAATACTTCATCATTCTCGTCCTTGACAGCATTAGTTGACCCATGAGTTGGTAAGGGATTACTCTTCACATTTGGCTGGTTATTAACAAAAGACAGAATATTCTTCTCTACCAAACTTTTCACCAGATTCTTTAATGCCAAACACCCTTCTAAATCATGGCCCACTCCCCCTTGATGGAAAGCACATGTTGCATTAGGGTTGAAGTACTGCATAGATTTTTCAGATGGTGGCCCCAAAGGCCTAGTAACAATTAATCCTTGCTCCACCAGAGAAGGATATAGTGATGTATAGGTCATCGGTATAGGTGGAAAATTCGGTGTTACCGCCTGTCTTCTTGGAGGGGTATTTTGTTGTGGCGCTGGCCGCCGTTGCTGCTGGTAATTCTGATTTTGGTTCTTTGGGCACTGCTGATTTGGTGGCTGGGAAACAGGAACTTGTTGCATCATCTGATGATTAAAAGTGGGCATAACAGACGCCACGTATGGTTGTTGTACGAACTACACAGGGTAAACTGGTTGTTGAGGGAAACTAGGACTTGGTTGTGGTTGGAATAGAGATCGTTTTGGATTCTGCCTCTTCCCTATTATAACAGCATTAGTCTCGCCTTCCTTCTTCTTATGAAAATTACCTGGAGACTTCTTGACACTAGCGCTAGTGGAACTGTTAGGTGAACTGGCTACCTTTCCACTTTTCAGACCTGCCTCCACTTCCATGCCAATTGCAATGATATCAGAAAAATTGGCACCGATATTACTAATCATTTTCTCATAGAATTCGGGCTTTAAAGTGTCCACAAACCAATCAGCTAATTCCTTCTCAGTCAATGGTGGTTCAACCTGTGATGTAGTCTCTCTCCACCTTTGAGCATATTCTTAGAATGACTCAGTGTTCTTTTGAGTCATGGTCAGCAGCTGTCTACGACCAGGAGCTAAATCTAAGTTATACTTATAGTGCTTTATGAAGACGTCCATAACATCTTGGAAACATTTAATCTGAGATTGGTCTAAGCTTAAGTACCACTTTACGGCAGCGCCCTTCAGGCTGTCCTGGAAACAATGGATCATTAACTTAACGTTATCCATATATGCCGCCATTCTTCGAAGATACATGACCAAAGGTGCCTTAGGACACATAGCACCAGAGTATAATTCAAAGCTTGGCAACTTGAATTTCGGTGGAATTACTAGATCAGTGACCAGACACATATCCTTAAGGTTGGAACTGAAGACATTGTCTCCCTCCATGGCCTTCATCTTTCTCTGCATAGTCTCCATGTTGGCTCTTAATTTCTCATTACTATCGTCTTCTTCCATAGACATCTCGTCATGGTTTAAGTGACGCTGATTTTGAAAAACGGGTCGAAAATGGGTCTGCACCGCTAGTGGGGCATAAGTTGGAATAGCTTGCTGATTCCCATCAAACAGTGGCACTGCTTGTTACGTGGATTGTGGAGCCGTGACTCTCATAAAGTCTTGTGGCATTCCCAGAGTAAGGCCCTCAACAGGTATGACAGGTGGTTCCACAGTTGTAGCTGCGACTTCTGAGACCACAGTGACCTGCGTATCCAACTTTGCTCGTATAATATTCAGAGCTTCCATGATCTGCCCCATACCACCTTTTAGCTCATTAAGCTCGTTGTTGACTTGGTCCAAGTTCTCGCAATCTACCGACATTCTTCTTCTTCGAGCTTGTGCCCGGGTATTGTAATGATGCGAGGAATTCAGGGTGACGGTTCAACAACAACAATAACTGAAGAAGATAAAACGACAATGAGACACTGAAGAAATGCACATGCACATGCGAAAATGCAAATGATATGCGCATGCAGGCTAAACCATCAAGAACTAAAAGGGTTCGTAAATAGTGTAAATAACAGGATTACTAATAACATAACTTTCCCATTGAAAATAAGATAAGTGCTTACAGAAAAGAAATATTACAATCATCGTTCGGATCACTTTTTAAAAGAAATACAACTTAAAATAGAATTACAACAATAGATTACAACCACGGAAAATAGGGCAACCCTTCGCCTTCCCTGATCCCTTCCATGATTTCTTTGATAAGTTGCTTGGTTTTGGCTTTCTCCAAAGTCAGCTCTCCTAATAACTCCATCCTTCTCTGTTCAGCACTTGAGGATATCTCATAATGCGGAGTGGGCTTTCTCATGTTGAGTGAAATCCCTCGTACCCATTTCAGATGAGCTTCAGTGATAGGACCGTTGGTGGTCCATTTTTGATAATTAATGAAAAGCCATGCTTCCCTCATCTTGAGTTTTTCTTCAAATCCTTCTCTGTATCCATAGTACATCAGCTCCATTTCTTCTGGTTTAGGCTCCTCTTCAATTGGATGGCCCAACAGGCAACGTGCGAGCACGGGGTTATAGTTTATACAACCAAGTCGACCCATGAGTGGGTCATTAGGATAGTCTCCACAACTAACGATTATTATGGTCCCTTCAGGGTCTGTATCGTACCACTTGATGTCAGAATGCCTTAGTTCCATTAGTTTCTTGACCCAAAGAGCATTGTCACTCACTTCCCAAAACGTTGGCATCGTGGGTAGGTATGAAGTGAACCACTTGTATAGTAATGGAGCACAGCAAACAATCACACCTTTACTCCTCATAGTCTGCGTGGTAACCGAGAAGTACATGTCAGCCAGTAAAGTGGGAACAGGGTTCTGACCCATAAAGATTCTGATTGCTTGGACGTCGACAAAATCTTTGACATTGGGAAATAGGAATAACCCGTATACCAGCAAAGCAAACATTGACTCAAACATTGCGGAGTTTCCACCTTCCTGAAAGTGGAGAGCTGTCTCAATTAAAAATTGGGCAGGTAGCCCACGATACCCCTCCCTGATGGTCATGTTTTCTCGGATGTGTCTCTTTTGGATCCCCAATCCTTAGGCAATCTCCTGATTAATGAATTCTTCTTCCAAACCAGAAAAAGGGGGGATGATACTGAACGGGTAGTCCTAGCATATGTGAATATTCTTCTATGGTTGGAACTAACTGAAAGTTTGGAAAGATGAAGCATTGGTATACTGGATGATACCGCTATACCAAGGTTTCTAGCAGTCCTTCTTTTACTTGCAACTTCATTAATGATAACAGGTCCCCATACTTGTGAATAAAGCTTGGCGGGTCTTCAATTCTTCCTCCAATCTCTATCAAATGCTCAACATTAGGGATCAGGAAAGTGACGGGCCAGTTTATGTTCTTAGTAGCGTCCATTTTCTACAAAGTCTGCAAAATAAAATTTAGTATCTCGATAGTTTAGTAAAAATGAAAAATGATGCAATATGATATGCAGATGCAAAGCTAGTCTATCAAGAAACACAGAAAATTACAAAGCTTTTGACAATGGTATTTCAAAAAATTTCTTCATTAAGCAAGTTTGGCATTCAGTACATTCGGAGCAGAGTATCTTCATGCTCTTAGTACAAAGATGGGTTGTCCCCATAACTAAAAAGATAACAACAACAAAAGAAAAAAACAACAACATAGGGAACCAGCAACAAGCTTTCTAGAAGTTAGACCCGCTGGTGGATGTTTCCCCTTCCTCATCCATCTCCCTCATCAGCTTTTCAATGCGTCCTTTAATCATTTTCTTCTCGAGTAACAACCCTGTCAATGTTTCCTCCAGCCCTTGTCTAGTTCTGAGCGGCTTGTGACGGTAATAGGGTCTCCTCATCACACTGGCTATCTCATGAGACCATTCCAGATGCGCCTCATTGACGGGGCACTCCGCCTTTCATAACTGCCTATTGATTTGACACCATGCTTGCTCAAGAAGCATTTTCATTTCATAGCCGTCTCGTTCCCCATAATACATCATGTGTAAATCTTCCTTGATTATGGGTTCATTCCCCATATGACCTAGTTGTCGACGGGCGAGCACAGGATTGTAGTTGATGCAGCCGTTTCTTCCCAACAGGGGTACATTAGGGCAGTCCCCGCAGCTGGTAATTATGACAATCCCTTCTTCCGTTGGGCTATGCCGTTTGACATCTGTGTGCTTCAAACTCATCAGTTTCTCAATCCATACTTGACAATGTTCTACCTCCCAGAAAGCAGGGGTTTTTGGCAAGTAGGTTGTGAACCACTTATAGAAAAGAGGTATACAGCACACAATTTCTCCACATCCTTTATTGTATTTTGTGTGGACTGCGTGGTACATATCAACCAACAAGGTAGGTACCGGGTTATGGATTCTAAAAATTTGTATTTCCTGAGTATCAACGAACTGCTTCGCGCCTGGAAACAGAACTAGTCCATAGATCATTAAGGCAAGTGTTGCCTCATACAGTTCTTCCTTTCCTCTATTCTTGAAGTACATTGCTTTCTCAAACAAGAATAGTGAAGATAGTCCAAATCGTCCTTCTTTAATAACTAAGTTTTCCTGGATATCAGCAAATCTGATTCCGGTAATCGTTGCAATATCTCTAGCTGATGGCATTAATTCTAAACCGGAGAAAACTGAAGCATCTTTGACAGGAATCCCAATTATAGCAGAAAACTCTTCTAAGGTTGGAACCAATTGGAATTCAGGGAATAGGAAGCATCGGTAATTGGGGTGATACAACGGCACCAACACCTCCAATGGTCCCTCAGTCACAGGAACCCTTAGTAGTTGTGAGAGATTTCCATATTTGTCAGCAAAGTCTGAAGGATCCTCGATCCTGTCGCACATCCAAATCAGTTGTTGAAGTTTCGGGAGCTCGAAGTAATAAGGCCAAACTTGCTTCTTAGATTCCATATCAACAAAGTCTACAAAAATATCATTAGTTTCTTGATAGTTAGCAAAAAGAATGCTGATGCAATGCAAAGTTTCATGGAATTCAAACGTTCGCGAAATGTCGAGAGATATCAAAAGACCTCATTTTCATTAAATAAAAGTGAATTACAATAGTTGATACACTTTCAAAGAGCCCTAAATATAAAGCCAAATAAAATCTAGAAAGTCCTACGGAGATTCTCCCAAGAGTCGTAGCTTGAGTCTTTTGTTTTCTTCCTCCATCTAATCTCTTTCTGCAACAAGGTTGTCGACGATCGTCTTCCAAGCTGTGGGCTGAACAGTATAAGAGCTTGGGCCTTCTTGGACCTTCCTTCTCTTTTAAGAGGTCAACTCTTCATCCTTGGCGCGTAGTTGTTTTCGAAGTTCAAAGTTCTCCTCAACAACCACCTGATACTTGAGTTTCCATGCTTCCTCAGACCGCTGGGTCTGTCTCAATGATATCTCTAACTCTTCTTCCTTTGACATAAAGTATAGAATAGGTTCTTCTTTCATGGGAATTGGTTCCTCCTTCTTGTATGGCATCTTCAATTCAATGGCTCTCTTGCGGACCCACTGAAGATATGGCTCCAAAGAAACACAATTGGGTTTCCCCAAGAAGCTACTTTCTCTTTTGCACTTGCTATCCCAGGCTTTCAAGATTAAATCCCTTTCTTCTTCATTCTTATCATAATCCTCAAAATAAATCCCCTCTACATGAATGTTTAAGGGTTTATCCTTCATAGGGTAGCCTAATTGACGGCGTGCCAACACTGGATTGTAACTAATTCCTCCTTTGATGCCGAGAAGAGGCACATTGTTATATCGGCCACAACTGTCTATTATTGAGATTTTGTCGTACACCCGATTGTACCAGTCAATGTCTGCATGAGAAAGGGCCATAATCTTCTTAGACCACCATCCTTTCTTAGGGTCCCAAAATGCGCCTTTCTTTGGTAAGTGTGAGACGAACCATCTATATAACACAGGAATGCAGCAAGTAATCTGTCCATTACCATGGGCATTTCTAGTATGGACTGAGTGGTAGGCTTCAGCAAGTAAGGTCGGTACAGGATTCTGCTTTAGGAAAATTTTGATTGCATTTAAATCCACGAAGTTGTCAAAGTTTGGGAACAGAAAGAGTCCATAGATGAGTAGAGCAAAAACAGCTTCAAAGGCGACCTTGTTGGAATGTTTAGCAAAGTAATGGGCTTTTCCAAACAGGAACTTAGCAGTCAATCCAAAAATTCCTCCCTTGGAGATTAAGTTGTTCTTGATGTCAATTAATTCCAAATGAGTCTCTTTAGCTATTTTTTCCTCTTTTGGGTCTCTGTTAAAGATAGGAAACGGAGAATCATTTTTGACGGGTAAACCAACTATCTGAGAATATTGTTCGAGCGTAGGCAAGAGTTGATAGTCGGGGAAGGTGAAACAATGATACTTTGGATCATAGAACTGAAGCAAGGTTGAAAGGAGTCCTTCATCAAATCTTTTTGTCAATAATATCCATAAATTCCCATATCTGTCTCTGAATCCTTCGGGGTTTGTTAACAAATCTCCCAATCTCCTTAGGTCATCCAACTTAGGGTTCCTGAAAGTGTATTTTACTATTTTCCTTCTTAATTCATCCATGATATCTCTGTGACATTTAAAAAAGAAGTCTGAGTTCCATGAAACTGATATGCATATGGTCATGCTATATGGATGCAGCAAACACAAACATATACAAATATAAGCACATAAAGATTGGGTTAAGGGTATGGAGCCAAGGTTCACCCTCCCATTGGTATGTACTATAGTTTTCACCTACCGAACAAGGTTCTAATGGGTTCCCAGAGTCTACGATCCATCTTTCAGATTTTTTCGACTTCCCAGATGACTTGGTAATCAACAAAATTCTCAAGAGAACCTCGTCTTAGTGTAGTATTGTGTGACAACCAATTCAGAAATAGACTCCATCATGGTCACCGCACTACATCTAAAAGGCTTAAGTGGGGTTTGGAAACTACGGTTCTCAACCTCAATGGCACATACATTGAGAGTAGCACGCTTTCACGAAAAGGATCGTTCAACATGGCTAAACTCTCAAGAAGGCCTAAGCTGAGTGATGGTGTCTCAAGTTAACTTTTTCAGGAATCGACTCCTTCAAAGCCCCCTTGAATATACCATCATCCTATCATATGTGTACGCTCAAATCCGGGTATAGGATTTATCTCACTCATAGATATCATTCCCAAATCAAACAGGATAATATCACACATAGAACAGATATATGAGCATACAAGCAGATATGACATACAAGCAATCATACAAGTAAATAAGCAAACATGAATAACACAAAACAAAGATAGGCTTAACCCTCTTAGGAAAGGACCAGCAATAGGTCTAACTTTCCCCAGTGAAGTCGCCATTTCTGTTGCGGTGAAAATCGGATAACAAATTATTAGTTAATTTGCATCATATTTCTTTTACAACCGACTTTGATTTATCCAAAGGAAAGGTTCAAGATCATTAGAAAAACCTAAAGGGAAAGATCTAAGGTTCGGGGGTTGGTTACGCCTAGGGAAGGTGTTAGTACCCTAAACGTCTGTAGTACTCTACGAGAGCCTCTTATTAAATGTTATCTTATGTTTGCTAAAGGGCTCTATGCTAAAGGTTAGTTAGCGGGAGAAGTGATAAATTCATTATAATGAATACCACTAAGAGTTGAGGAACTCTCTCCTAATGCTAGTTGTAATTTCTATGGCTCTGATGAGGCCAACAAATTGAAGTTTCTTCTTAAGTGGTTACTTAGGTTAAGATGGGGGTCGTGACTTTAGGAGTCAACATATTTAACCTTCCTTTGGAATAGGGGAAAAAAAAGAGGATAAAAAAGTCATAGAAGAAAGAAACAACAACATAAGCATGAAGATGGCAAAATGTTTCATGATGAGTAGACATGAGATAAGTATCAAGATGTCAGTTAGACAAAGGCAAACCAAAAACACCTGAGATACATCACAAATCATATAATCATGAATAAAGGATTAATTAAGATGATATTCTAAATTAGACAATACAAATCAACAATCAAGTAATAAGATAAATTAATAAATGAGTTCAACATTAAAAATATCAATAAGGTCCTAAATAAAAGGTTCAACAAATTAATCAAGAAAGTGGAAACTCACATTAATAATAAATCAATTTCAATAATTATTTAAGAAAAGAAAATAAATTGCTAAATAAATAAATATTTTGGAGTTTTAAAATAAAACTAAAATTTTAAAAGATAAGTAACCCTTTTTTGCATTTTTAATAAACTTGAGATAAAAAGAAAATGGTGAGATAAAGAAAATTTAACTAAAAAAAAGGAGAAAGTGTCTCATGTAGGGTTTGAACCCATGCCCTTAGCTTCAGCCACCCAAAACCGAGGCCAGCTGGGCTGTGCGCGCGTGGTGCTTAGGAAGTGCAAACGTGCATATATATTTAAAAGAAGCAAAAATTAAGAAGGAAAAAAAAAACACAAAAGGACTGGGTAGGGATCGAACCCCAGTCCTTATAATCACGGCAAGGAGTAACACAAACACAAGTCCATCCGCTGGGGCGGGAATACGTCCAGTAACAAACATGACTTGATAAATACATATACTAAACATACGTGGATATCCCAAATTAACAACACAAACCCAGCAATGCCCAATCTGTTTGCGCAAGAAGTACATCTAGGCCATGCCATTCATTTACACAGACAACATAAGCAGGGACAGAAGCAATTAATCAAATTCCATCAACACATGAATTACCAAACAAAACTAAACAATGCCAGCACATACAAACCAATCATCCAAATAAATTCTTATATTGGCAATGTGAATAAATAGCAAGAACAAGGCAACAGTTCAAGAACATATAGTGTGACAATTTCAAATGCAGCTATTACAACAACAGGCACATAATACATTCAATTGAAAACCATGAAAAGGTAGATTTGGAAAACAGTAATGGCAAGGAAATTAAACAAGACAGATGTGGAAACATATTGGCAGCAGTATATTACAAGTCAGTCTTGTCATAAGTCAGCAAGCAGTAGCAAGGTAACATAAGCAGCAGTCAGGATTTCAATAAGAAAAGTGCAAGCAAAAGTCTAAGTTATATGAATCATGTCCAAAAGTTTTTAAAAACTGAGACCAAAGTAGCAAGGACAATGTTAAAAAAATAAAACATATGACACTCACATCAACCTACAGATGATACACAAGATAAGATACTAACTTCAGACCTAGTCATGCATATATGTTTCATATCTCAAACATTAGATTGAATATAGGGATCATCCTGGCCTAAAACAACTGAGGTCAGAGTTATCAAAAGAATGCACAGATAGTTCCATGTCAACATATAGCAGGACTTGGGTACTCACACATACATTAACATAATGACAGAGTATACATACATATTTAGATGTAAGGCATGGATTAAGAACAGACATTGCAGAGACATACTAAAATCATTGTTTAACTTAAACAGCAATCCTATATGCAAGCTTTAAGCATTCATGAACAGAGAATTCAAACAAGGCTAGGTTAATGTATATGCATCAACAACTTAGTTTCAGCAATCATGCCATCAGCTAACATGTATATTAGTGTAGGTTAATGTAAAGCATCATGCACAAGAAGATATAACAGAAACATTTGCACTAAAATTGATGGCTTTCTAGATTGAATACATCAAGATAACACTCATTCAAAATATATTATAAAGGACCTAAACCTTATATAAATGGACTGAGATCAAAACCAACATAAGAGTTCACGAATGATAGTAGTCAACATGATATACCAATATATGAAACCTTTAAAACACATCCCTTTTATGAACAAATTAGCAATTACCTAATAACTTATGATCATTGAGCATGGCATGATAGAGAGCAAGATGTACATATGAGCCAAATCAAAGTATTAAATAGGCCTTAGGCTAGCATACACACATGGATTTAGCAAAGAATGAGCAGTTGTGACAGATCAAGCTAAGAACTAAATGTCACACCAATTAGTGAAGCTCCATATGTAAATGAGGTACATGATTCCTTGGTAGTAAGCACACGGTACCAGGACAAATATCTCAAGATTTTAGAAACTGACATCAAACAGGGTTACATGGATACAAGCATATCAATAGTCAATACTCTCATAATTTTGACACTTAAAAGCACACACATTATTGGAGACACCAAATAATACATATTGACATTAGATAACACCTCTTAAACATACATATACCAGACCAAAACAGGGTATCATAAAGTTCAACAGATGATAAGGCATTTAAGGATTTTCAGCTTAATAAGTGACAGTAGTTTCATGGATCAACTTCAGGTTTAACAGCTCATACACTTATAAACAGCACCAAAACCACACAACCTAGAATACAAATCATGTTGAAACAAAAAAATCAGGCCAACATAGATCTTCAGACATAGCTTGAGGTGACACCAATTATATTAACATTAATAGATGGTGACAGGAGTTTATCTGGCATAATAACATGAGTATTTAGAGGCACATAAAGGACTAGACATCCATTAAAATTATCATCCAAGAAAACATAAATAGGCTGGCATTTCAAACTTCTATTTAACACTATAACCTCAAGATATAACTTGCAAGACCAACAGTCCTCATGACCCCAACCATGATGACATATTAGACACAAATGACTTAATAAGGCATATAGGTATCCTAGTAAAAAAACGAGTCGTTTACAAACCAACAGTCAAACATTCAAACATACATTAGCAAAATGAGAAACGCAATGAAGACTATGGAATATGATACAATGATATCAAGCAGATGTGATTTAAATGAGAAGGGAGAAAATGATACCAAGTGAGTGATAATACACTGTCTTCAGATGTGCAGATTCCCTTCTTCCACAATGCTCCAAAGACAAATTCCTTCCTCGAGTGCTCACAATTTATGAAAACTTTAGAGTATATTTTGTGAGAATTGCTGATGATTTGCATTAAAACTGAACCCCTTTATATAGGCTGAGATATGGGCCGGGTTGAACTCATCCATGGATCCAAACTTGGTGGCTAGGGTTTTGAAATTGAATTGCTTCAAGGGACAGACGCTCCCTCCTTCTGACTTGCAAGGTAGAAATGGAAAGCATTTCCCCATCTTTCTTCGCTATCAGCCTATGTATGCATTTTTTGGGAAATTGAGAATAACGTCGCTCTGCTCTTCTCGCAGATGGTACAGACAATGACGAGAATGGAATGTTGAATCTTTGCTTTGTGCCAACGAAATCTCATGAAGCAAATGAGGCAAAATTAGGGCAAGATGGAATTGAATTATGGCGCCACGATTTGATGAGATGAATTCAAAATTGAATTTGCAAAGGGTTGAGAAAATTGGTTTCTCTGCAAAAGTTGGAAACGAAACGAAGAGAGAAAGAAGGAAACTATTCCCCAAACGCGTGCCATATTCCCATTGGTCCAAAACAAACGTTGAAAAGTCAAAGGAAAATAAAGCATTCTGATTGGCCAATGGTTTTATTCATTCTCCAATAAAAAATTTCCAAAAATCCACCAAGACCAAATGGAAAAAAAAACCACACATATTGTTATTTTCTTAATTACACTTAAATGACATTTAACTTATCACTTTTAAATTAAAGCTTAATGTTATATATCTTAAAAGAAAACTAAAGATAATTAAATTAATTGCTAATAAAATCTAGCTCAATTTTAATTAATAAATTATCTTGAAATTAAAATTAAGGTAATTTGAATAAACTTAACCAAAATAATAAAAGATAATTAATTCGAAATCAAACAAATTAGACTAAAATTAAATCATCAACTAAATTAACTAATTAAGCTACTAATCAATTAAAATATAAACACAAGAACATGTTAAAATTAAATCAAGATAGGATAAATAAAATAAAGTGCTAAATAAATCAAGGTAAAATTAGATAAAGAGAAATTTTAGATAAACAGAGAAAAATAAAATCACATAGCATCTAGCAAAAAGATGAGGGTAAAATTTGGGGTACAACACTTGGCCATGTAATTTCAAGCGGTGGGATTGTTGTTTATCCTTCTAAGATTGATGTTGTGTTACAGTGGGAGACTCTGAAGTCTGCTACTGAGATACGAAGTTTTCTGGGATTAGCGGGTTATTACCGCAAGTTTATTGAAGGCTTTTCTAAGTTGGCATTACCTTTGACTCAGTTGACTCGAAAGGGTCAAGTTTTTGTGTGGGATGTAGCTTGCGAAGAGAGTTTTATGGGATTGAAGAAGAGGTTGACGACCGCTCCAGTGTTGATTTTGCCTAATCCGAGCGAATCTTTTGTGGTGTATTGTGATGCGTCGAAGATGGGTCTATGTGGAGTATTGATGCAGATTGGACAAGTTGTTGCTTATACTTCGAGACATTGAGGGTTCATGAAAGGAATTATCCTATGCATGACTTTGAGTTAGCCGCTGTGGTGTTGTGCTGGAAATTGGAGACATTATCTATTTGGTTCTAAGTTTGAAATGTTCAGTGATCTTAAAAGTATGAAGTACTTATTTGATCAGAAAGAATTGAATATGAGGCAGAGAAGGTGGTTAGAGTTGTTGAAGGATTTCGATTTTGATTTGAGTTATCATTCGGGCAAAGCAAATGTAGTGGCTGATGCATTGAGCAGGAAGTCATTGCATATGTCGATGCTTATGGTGAAAGAATTGGAATTAATTGAGAAATTCAGAGATTTGAGTTTGGTATGTGAAGAGACTCCTAATAGTGTGAAGTTGGGAATGTTGAAGTTGACTAGTGGCATTCTGGAAGAGATCAAAGTGGGACAACAATCTGACTTGAAGTTAGTGGACCAGTTGACTTTGATCAACCAAGGTAACGGAGGAGAATTCCGATTTTGCGAGAATGGTGTGATGATGTTCAGAGACAGGGTGTGTGTTCCAGATGTCCCAGATATTAAGAAGAGCATCCTTGAAGAAGGACACCGAAGTAGGTTGAGTATTCATCCCGGTGCTACGAAGATGTACCAGGATTTGAAAAAATTGTTTTTGTGGCCAGGTATGAAGAAGGATATTGCGGAGTTTGTTTATGCGTATTTGACTTGTCAGAAGACGAAGATTGAGCATCATAAGCCTTTGGGTATGATGCAGTCGTTGAATATTCCAGAATGGAAACGGGATAGCATTTCCATGGACTTTGTGTCGGGGCTGCTGAGAACTGCTAGGGGAAATGTTTCAATTTGGGTGGTCGTGGATAGATTAACTAAATCGGCTCATTTCTTGCCGATGAAGATTAATCATTCTATGCAGAAGTCAGTCGAGATGTACATTGAGGAAATTGTGAAGTTGCATGGGATACCTTTGAATATTGTGTCGGATAGAGACCTGAGGTTTACGTCAAGGTTGGAAGAGTTTGTAAGATGCTTTGGGTACTAAGTTAAGGTTGAGTTTTGCCTATCATCCGCAGATGGATGGATAGAGATGGAGGGCTATCCAACCTTTTGAAGATTTGCTGAGAGCTTGTGTGTTGGATTAAGGTGGATCGTGGGATAGCCACTTACCGTTGATTGAGTTCACGTACAATAATAGTTTTCATGCTAGTATTGGAATGATGCCCTATGAAGCTTTGTATGGGAGAAGGTGTAGAACTCCGTTGTGTTGGTATGAATCGGGCGAGAGTGTTGTACTCGGACCTGAGATCGTGTAAGAGACGACTGAGAAGATTAAGAAGATCCAAGAAAGGATGAAAGCTTCGCAGAGTCGTCAGAAGAGTTACCATGATAAGAGAAGGAAGACACTTGAGTTCCAAGAGGGAGATCATGTGTTTTTGAGGGTGACGCCAGTGAATGGTGTGGGTCGAGCTTTGAAGTCTAGGAAGCTCACTCCACGTTTTGTTGATCCATATCAAATTTTGTAGAGTATAGGAGAGGTAGCCTATCGAATTACTTTACCATCGTCACTTGCGAATTTGCATGACGTGTTCCATGTATCTCAATTGAGGAAGTACATTCTGGATCCGTCGCATGTGATTCAGATGGATGATGTACAAGTGAGGGATAATCTGACTGTGGAAGCATTACCTGTGCGTGTCGATGGTCGAGAAATGAAGCAATTACAGGGTAAAGACATAACTTTAGTGAAGGTGTTGTGGGGTGGACCAGCTGGCGAAAGTTGGACTTGGGGACGTGAAGATCAGATGAGGGAGTCGTATCCGACTCTATTTCCTTGAGGTAATTTTCGAGGGCAAAAATTCTTTAAGTGAGGGAGAGTTGTAACACCCCAAATTTGTAAGAATATTTATTTAATTTATTTAAATATAATATTCGCGATTTTTGGTGAATTTTGGTGTTTTGGGCATTGTGTGAAATTTTGTGGAGTTTTGGTTATTTAATTAAATAATAGTATATAATATGAATATATTAGTATTATTATTAATTTAAATAATATTAGAGGAATTAAGGGTAAGATGGACTTTTGAGGAGAATTAGTGAGGGTATTATTGGGAAAGCCCATTTTGGAAGCCCAAGGGTTTAACAAAAAGGAATTGGGAAGAATAGGATTCATTTTGATTGGATCGTGAAAAGAAGGTAAGAGCTTTGAGGAAAAGGAAAAGGAAAGGAATTCGTGAAGGTTTCCAAAGGCTCAAGAGAGAACACATCGGATCGACAATCTAAGGTATGGGGAGTAATTACCTTTCATTGTTTTCAATATAGGATTCGATGTAATTGAAGTGGATGGTTTGTGTTTGAGGGTTTATGGGATTTTTGTGACGAATTGATGATTTAAGGATATTTTGTGAATCGATTTAATAAGGCTGAATTTAATCGGGTAAAATAAACCTTGGGGCTGATTTCCCTATTGATGTTGTGTCGACTTAGTGGCGAAAGGGATTTAGGGAGTTTATGGGAAGCTTGAGAGTTGTGAACGTTTAGGGAAAATAAGGTTTCCGTAGTGTCCTGAATCGACCTAATAGACGTAGGTTTTATGCCTTTGAATCCCGTGATGCATTTGGACTATTGTAGGGATATTTTTGGGTCATTTGGGGTTGTAATCACAGGTACCTTTGAGGCTGTGGAGTTACTGATGCGTAGCAACGACTTGCTGTAATCGCGGGTTCGCTAAGCGAACCATTCCTTCGCAAGGCGAATGTTCGCCAAGGATCGCAAAATGAGCAGCGCAGCAAATGTGCGATAACATGAGTGTGGGTACTGAGACGATTTTGGAGTGGAATTGGGGATTCCCTGGAAGTTTCGCAAAGCGAATGAACCATCGAGTGGCTTCGCACAGCGAATAAATCAGCGAGTATGACAGATTGTGTTTTCTGGTGTTTCAGTGTGGTGACGGTGGGATTCGCTGACCGCTTCGCAAAGTGAAGGTCCCGGCGAACTGGTTCGCCTAACGAACCCTGGAGCGAACTGTGAGAACAAGATTTGGTTCTGCAGTATTATCTCTAAGTTTTGATGATAACAAATGGGTATTGGCATGAACAATTTTGCACAACTAATGTTGTTACTTGTGAGAACCGAGCAAACAGGTTGTGCTCCTGAGAATCAGCGCAATGTTTAAAGAAAGACATTTCGTCTATGAACTTAAAAGAGTTAAACGAGGATAACACAAAAGACTTGAATTCGAAAGTAAAAGAGTATAAGTTCTGAAGATCTGAAGACGAGGGTTCTGATGGAACGAAGTCCAGATGCTGAAGCCTCACGCTCTATGATCAAGGTTCTAAAGACCTACCCAAAGTCGACTCTCATAATTCAATCAAATATAATCAGAAGCCTCTTAAGATATAAAGAAAGTGGATTAAGAGAACAAGGTTCTGAAGACAAGTTTTAAAGATTCAGGAAGCGCAAAGCTAATGATTCGAAGACTTGATAATCTCAAGAACCGAGCAATGTTTTCCTTTCTTACTCATGCTCACAAAAAGCCTCTGAAGTTGAGAAGCCAAGAAAACTTTCCACACTGTACAGCTGTACCACATTACAACGTTAAAATTCTTGAAGACTGTGCAAAATACAAACAAGACATTCTGACACAGACAGGACGCGCAACATGCAGAAGACTTTGTACTTGTCCTCACGCTTCTAGCCGTAAGCCTACTTAGCTATCATGATTCCATCTCAACGGCTCTTTTCACTCGGCTATGAAAGGAAGCTCAAAGACTTGAAGAAAGACATACACGCGAACTGCTACAATACTTTCTAACTCATATCTTTCTTAAGTCATTCTTAGTCTAAAAACTTATTTACATTATCAGCTTGATAAGAAGCAATTTTCTGTAAACCCATTGTATTTGAACTTAAAGTTGTATTCCTTAAGAGAGTCTTAGTGATTAGATCTCTTGAGAAGTCTTGGACGTGTGTCTTAGAGGTTGTGCCTTAAGTAAGACCTGTGTGGTCGGATTACTTCAGAAGTCTAGAACGTGTGAGTTCTAGAAGTTGTTGTTAGCCACCAGCTGTGTTAGCTTGTGCAGTGTACTATTTTGTTAAATAGTGGATTAAGACCTCGTTGAGATAGGCGAAATCATCTTGGCGGGTAGACTAGATTAACTTGAGAGGTTCTCAAGTGAACTAGTATAAACATAACATGTTTATATCTCTTTGTTTAACCAAGTTGTTTTTCTTTAGAAAAGGGGTAAAGTTTTAAAGAGAAAGTTATTTTAAAGAAACGATTTATTTTTGAAAAACCAATTCAAACCCCCCCTTTCTTGCGTTTTTCACACCTTCAATTGGCATCAGAGCTTTGGTTCTGAGGTGATAAAAAGATATAATTTTTATCAAGCACTTAACAATGTACAGTACCGATCCAAGTGTGAAAAACAATGACTACACCACCACCAACAACTTCTGAAACAAATGTTATTGAAAGAGAATCTTACACTATAAAACCTCCTATCTTTGATGGCGAAAAGTTTGATTATTGGAAAGATAGAATTGAACGTTATTTCTTATTATTTGACCTAGATCTATGGGATCTAGTACTTGATGGCTATAGTCATTCTGTAGATTCTATAGGTAAAAAAATTGAAAGAAATGAGTTTACAGATGCTCAGAAGAAAACTTACAAAAATCATCACAAAGCAAGAACCATTTTGTTGAACGCAATTTCTTATACTGAGTATGAGAAAATCACAAACAAAGAAACTGCAAAGTGCATCTCTGACTCTCTTCGTATGACTCACGAAGGAAATGCTCAAGTCAAAGAGATGAAGGCTCTTGCGCTAATCCAAAAATACGAAGTCTTCAAAATGGAAGATGATGAGTCTGTTGAAACCATGTTCTCAAGGTTTCAAATGCTTGTTGTCCAACTCAGAGTTCTGAACAAAGGCTATTCTACTGCTGATCATGTCAAGAAAATCATCAGAAGTCTTCCGGCCAAATGGAGACCAATGGTGACTGCCTTAAAACTTGCAAAGGACTTGAATAGTATCAATCTTGAAGAACTTATCAGTTCTTTAAGAAGTCATGAAATAGAGCTTCAAGGAGATGAACCTCAGAAGAAAAACAAATCCATTGCACTGAAGGCAAAGCCAAAAAATAAGAAGGCATATCAGGAAGAAGAAGAAATGGAAGAATCTGAAGAAGATTCAGAAGAAAATGATATATCACTCATATCAAGAAAGATAAGTCAACTCTGGAAATACATAAGGAACAAGTTCAAAGGACCAAGGAGAAGATTGGAATCTACATCTGGTCAAAGAAGAAACTATGGAAAAGATGTTACGTGCTTTGAATACAAAGAACCTGGACATCTTAAAAATGACTTTCCAAAGGCCAAGAAAGAAGAAAGACCTAGGAAAGCCAAAAAGGGTCTCATGGCAACCTGGGATGATTCAGAATCTGAAGAATGTCCTGATGAAGGTCAGGTCAACATGGCATTCATGGCAGAAACCAGAAGCGACTCGTCAGAGGAAGAACTATCAGACTCCGACGACGAAAGAGAGGTACTTTCCTCCTTATCACGTTCTAAACTTGAATTAGGATTAACTGAACTTATAAAAAGATATCAAAACCTTCAAAGCAAATTTAAAATCTTGAAAAAGAGTTTTATAGGTTCTTCAGAAGATCTTACTAAAAACAAGAAAACCATTTCTGAACAAAATGAGAAAATACTTATCTTAGAAAACTCAAACACTGTCCTGAAATGTAAATTATCTAAGTTAGAAGAAGAAATTGTTTCAAACTCAACTAACACTAGTGAAGAAGACAAATATGATAACGCATTTAAAAACTTTCTTTCCAAAAGCGTAGATAGAAGCAAAATGGCTTCACTAATCTATGGAGTCAATAGAAATGGCAGTGGAGGTCTAGGATATTATGGACCATCTCAACCATATGATGAAACCAAAAACATCAAAATAATATCTTTGTCCAAACAATTTATTCTCTCTGGTACTAGCCTTAAGCATTCAGAACCAAAAGGCTCAAACACTAGGATTACATAAATAAACACACTATAGAAATATCCTAAACACGAACACTATGCACAAACTCCACACCATTTTGTTGACGTAAGAAAATCTAAAGGGATCAGAACCTTTAGAAAAACTAACGTAAAAGGACCCACAAAATGGGTACCTAAAAACAAGATAATCTATGTTGCAGATATCCTTAATAGCTCCATTGAAACACCAGTCATGGTACCTGGACAGTGGATGCTCGCTGTAGCGAGCGATTTTGGATGTGGTTGCGAAGCACTACCGCTCTTTGGTATCTACAGCTCGATTCATTTTTTATCCTATTAAAGCTGATGAAGGAAGGGAAATAGATGTCTCAAATTAACCCTGCTTGCAAACTGAGGTTAAACAGTCAAAACTGTTGGTTTACAGATGCTACAAAGATTGTGGGTCTCTATTAGGTTTATTTTGTTAAAAAGTAGCGTTCGGTCGATTGGTGGGAGGTTAAGATGTTAGGACGGATGTATGAAAGTATGGGATTTTGGATTTTTGTTTAGTGTGCTCGCTAAGATCTTTTCTTTCAATCTTATGCCAACGTATTCCCGTTTACCGAAACAGGGAAATCATAGCGTTCGTAGTTCCTCCTATTCTATGGGAGGAAATGGGTGTTTTGGTGTCTTGTTCAAAGCCCAAGACGTGAAGCGAAAGGTGTTTGTATCTTGTTCAAAGCCCAAGATATGAATCTAAAAGGGTGTTGACTTTAGAGAGAATTTGTCATTTCTAAAGAGGGGGTTGTATGTCACAACTGTTTATAAAGGAGAATTAATTTAACCGGGATGTGTGAATCCGGCAATGCCATAATTTCCTTTATAGGAGATTTTTAACCTGGAGTAGAAGACTTTAACTCAGTGTAGAGCAATGCTATCTTTCCTTAGGAATTTCTCATGCTAAAAGAGGGACAGTGGCGTGGATGTAGATAATCCAGAGGCTTGCCGCTTACAACAATTAGATGAAGGGGAAGGAGTTGTTGATGTTTGTGTATTGTGAACGAGGCACATCTTTGATGCTAAAATGTTGATTGGATCAACCAGTGGTTTTCTTATACAAAGCCTAAGAGGAGGCTATGGGCCCAACAATAGGGTGTTTTTGTGTCTCGTACAAAGCCCGAGAGAGAGAGGCTAAAAGGGGTTGATCCTACAAGAGGATCTTTTATACTCAACAAGAGAGTGTTTTTGAATCTCGTACAAAGCCCGAGATGGAGGCTAAAATTTGTTTGGCTCAATAAGAAACTTTTTGTATCTCGTATAAAGCCTGAGATGGAGGCAAAAGGGGTGATTGACTCAACGAGGGAGTCTCTTATGTGTCTCGTACAAAGCCCGAGAGAGAGGCTAAACGTTGTTTGACTCAACGAGGGAGTCTTTTGTATCTCATACGAAGCCCGAGAGAGAGGCTAAACATTTGGTTCGCTGGGAAGAATCATTGTAAAAAGCCCAAGAGGAGGCTATTATAACTGTTTCAGTTGAGTGACAGATCCAATATACTGATTTTAAAAGAGAAAATCAGTTCTTATATGAGTAACATTGTACTCAAGGATTCGATTCGAGGACCAGGGATATTTCCTATTCTTTGAGGAAACGGGAAATCCAAAGGGTATTGAGACTGTCCAAGTCTACGGGTTTCCTTCCTATTTAACGAAGGGATCACTTGAGAATGTCTTTGAGACTCAAGGATATTAGACTGTCCGTGTCTAGAGTTTCATCTTTTGTACTATGCTTTGAGAAACAGTAGTAGACTCTTTAAAAGGACTGTTATATGAAGATGACTAAGTTCTGTTCCTATACCTCTAGGAGGTCGTCGGGACAATTTGTACGAAGCCCAAGAGGAGGCTAGAGACTTTTAAGAAGCCGAGAGGTCCTTATACTAAGCCCAAGAGGAGGCTATCATTCCCGGAGGAAGAAATCATTATACAAATCCTAAGAGGAGGCTGTGAATACTTCTAAGAAGCCGACGGGTCCTTGTACTAAGCCTAAGAGGAGGCGGGGATGCTTTTAGGAAGCCTGTGGGTCCTTGAACAATGCCCAAGAGGAGGCCGATGCTTTTAAAAAGCCCGTGGGTCCCCAAACCCCGAGAAATTCAAGACAGGCTATTCACAAGGAATAGATCAAGCCAGGAAAGTTTGAGAATTTGGAAGAAACTCAAAGATGCCATTCACGGAGAATACATTCATCTCTGGGAGTAGAGTTTCTTGACAATTCCTAATGAGGACAGCCGAAGAGAAGACTGGTGATCCTATTAGGGATCTAGCTGTCTATTTCTACGAATAAATGAAACGGCTTTACCTAGTTCTAGACGTAGTTGCCGGGGAAACTCTAAATATCTATACTATTATTACACAGTTGATATGAGTTTATGAAAGAAGACTTACAGCGAAACAGCCCCACAATACAGTTATATGTATATGAAAGCGGTAAATGAAAGCGTATAAATACTTACTCGGTTGTAGAGCTTCCATGCTGTTTGGTTAGTTGTTCAACAAAGATAGATTAAAAATAGTATATTCAAAATCAAAGGAGAAAGCGCTTTGAAAAAGAAAGATTTGGGGCTTACAGCTCAAGGAGAAGCCCAGGGTTTTACCAGTGATTGCACTGTTGAATTTGTACAGAGGGACTTATACAAGTGACTGAGACCCAAAAAAGGTTTTCTGTACAAAGGGATGGGTCTTACACTCTCTCAAGAGGCCCAAAAAGTTTTTAAAGAAAAAGAGTGGGGCTTATAACACGAGGGTAGGCCCAGATGACTTTTCGTTAAAAATGGCGATCGCGTCGAGGTTTTCTTTTAACGAAGAGGGACTTATACAATAAGTGAGGCCCAAAATTGTTTTGGTTAAAAGGGGGTTGGGTCTTACACTCTATTAGAGGACCAAAAGTTTTGAATGGGTCTTATAGCTCGATGAGAGGCCCAAAAGTTATTTTTCAAAAGGCGATGATCGCGCCGTTTGTTTTTTACGGTATCGAGACTTATACAATACACTGAGGCCCAAAAATGATTTGGTCAAAAAAATGATTAGGTCTTACACTCTATTAGAGGCCCATGAGTGTTTGAAAATGATTTGTTTGAGTGAAAATCAAAGAAACCCTAATTTTATTCTTTAAGAGTAAATGTTTAAAGAAAAATAAAAAAATACCAAATAGGTTTGAATAAACCACTTGTGATTTTTGTTTAAGGTTTGAAAAATGAGGTATAAATCACAAGAGATATTAAAACTCATTTGGTCTTGATTCTTCAAGATGAATATTCATTTTAAAATGTTAAAAAACAATTAAAAATGAATTTATTCACAAAAATACTAATTATATTAAATAAATAATATAAAATTAATTTTTTTGTGGAATAAAAAATTTCAACATTTTTGTGATTTTTTGCAAAAAGAACCAATCAAAAGTAATTAAAATTGAAAGAGTTATTAATTTTCCAATTAATTAATAAAACATGAAAATATTGAGAAAAAAATGGCAAAATGTGAAGAAAACACAAAATGGCATGGGTGGGGTTTGAACCTAAGACCTCAAGGTTACAAGGCGCGCGCCTTACCACTGGGGTGGTGATACATCCATTGTTTGAAACAAAACATCAAATATACAAGGCATGACTTGGTTTTAGGCCTGGCCCAAGGCAAGTTTTGGCAAGTTTTGGCTCAGAAACGTGAAGGTCATAACTTTCTCAATTCTTAATGCTTGGAGACAAAATTTATATGCATCTGGACCAGAATTTCATAAGGAATCCAATGGTGGTGGTAGTTTTTTCAGATCACACTCCCTCATCAAAGCCCGATAGTGGTTTTGAAAATGACCTATAATTGCATTTTCTATGCTACAACTTGGTACAAGCATGGATTACATGGTGAATTAGCTCAAACATAACATATACAACATGTATGAGATGTTTATGATCAGTGGACTTCAAAGCATTGCATGATTCAAAGATTCCAAGTTGTGAGGCTTACCTCTTTTTTGAGATTTTGGAGCTTTTTTGCAATCTGTCAAGCCTCTTGTTCCAGAAATGATTTGATGCTTTAGACACACTCAAATGATCCCTTAGAAGCTTTTAGGATGATTGGAATTGACTGGTACCCGCAAAAACACAAACAGTCCCTTTCTTGCAAAAGGGGTTAAAAGTGACCAAAATAACAACTCCCTCAAATGGTGTTCCAGATGGTGGGAACCATTTGGGACAGTTCAAGGATGATATTTGGAGTGTGTTTGAGGTTTTATCTGGTTTGGAAAGTGACTGAATCAAGACATGGCTTGAAAAATGCAAAAAAGTGCCATTTTGAGGTTTTGAGAAGTGACTTTGTGATTTTGTGATTACAGGTCACTTGTGATAGTTTGCACAGCTTACATATGATATATATGAGGTGTGTGTGTGATTGATTGTGATGGAAAAGCTCTCAAGCTCAAAAACTCAGAATTACTTGCTTTGGAAGGCAAATTTGAGGTGAAAGAAGAGATTTTGAGGAAAGCATCTGTTTGATGGCTTTGGTGTACTCAAACTGAGCACAAATGAGCTCTATTTATAGTAGAGCAAGTTTGTTTTGCAAGCAATAGTGAATGGTGGCTGCAGCAGAGGTTTGGCCAATGTTGTCCAATGAGAATCCAAGTCTCCTCTAGCCATTGACTAGGGGTTAGGGCACAGGGTTTTGGTTCCTTTGGTCTTGGATAAGTCTTGACTGAATTCAGTTGAGAATGGCTCAGTCCATGCCACCTTGATGCTTCCATTGAATGCTCCAATCCAAAATTGGAGTCTTGTCCCTATTTTGGCAATTCTAGGTTCAACATGTTATTTCTTGTTCCAAAGACTTTGGAGGCTTGGCTTAGTGATTGTCCCCTTTAGATTCAATCCTCAGAGGTGTCCAAATGGATAGGAGTATTTGGATTTTCACAATTTTGGCAAATCGAGCAAAAGTGCAAAATCTGTCTTGCCTTGACAGATTTCAACAAGGCACCTTGCCATTGTTATATCTCATGGCTCAAATTGAATTTGGTAATGTTCTTTGTCATTTTGGAAAGCCCTTACATGATACAAAAACTGTTTGAACATGTTTGGTTTTGATCTCTTTTGAATCCAAGTGAAAAATCCCCCTACATTTGGAAAAAAGTAAAGGCAGATTCTGACTTAGTGAAATTTTCACTAAGTGTTGGAACAAAGTGACTTTTCTTGATTTTGATCACTCCATAACTCAAAATCCATGAGGAATTTGGACATAGGTCAGTATGAAGCTTTTGTAGAGGGCAATGTGATCTATAAATCAAGCTTTGAATGGGGAACAATGGCCTTGTGGTTTAGGAGTTATGGTCCTCCAAAGTTGGCACATTAGTGTCACTTTTTCCATAACTTAGAAATTTTTCTAAGTTTTTATGGTTACCCCTTTTAGAAGTTATCCCACTTTTTTTTATTTTTCTTGATGAATGATGATTCAAATCATACATTAACATCATTTTAGGGTTAAAAATCCATTTTGGTGAAAAATCTCAAAAAGTCAAAGTTGACTTTTATGCACAATTGATTTTTTATCAGATGAATTCCAAACTGTGCAATTCTTCAGGAAATCATGTCCTTGACCTAAATCAAACTTGATGGTGTCATAGGGTATATTGAATCATGTCTTAGGGTTTGGGAGCATGTCCTGGTCAAAAGTCAAAGTTACAGCTGACTTTCCTCGCAAAACTCTAATTGTGGTGCAGATGAAATTGAGACTTGTTGCTCAAGCTTCTTGGATTAATCCATTGTTGCAAATGGATCAATATAGTATAATAAAGCCCCCCAAATCATGTCTTTAGGCCTTGGTTCATGATTTGTTCCAAAAGTCAACTTAGGGGTGAATTAGGTCAAGAAAACCCTAATTCCTGATTTTTGATGTATGCATCCCCTGAGGTCAAATTGACTTGATGATTGGGTCCATGAGGTTCCATGGAGCATATTAGGTTATGTTTTGGATCATTGGCTTGTGCCCAGATGAAAAATTTCCATCTGGAGGCCCTGGTCGACCAAAACCCTAATTTGGTGACACTGTCGATCTTGAGACTTGATCCATCTAGAAGGGAGCATCCCTGTGCTTAATCCTTGAAGTGGGAGTCCTTTTGATCCATTTTGGATATTTTAGAGGCTAGACAAGTTGAAGATCAAGTCATTCCTTGATTGATCCTTTGTCTAAGACTCTGAGAGGGCTTAAAACCCTAATTTTGATTGTAGTGAATGCTCAACAACCCTTGAGGCATTTGATGAGGCATGATGGTTCATCCATATTGTGATTATGATTTGCACAATGATAGGAAATCTTAGTGGTCAAAATTTGGGGTATGACAGATGCCCCTATTTAATCTTCTTGGACCCGATGGTGTGAATGACGAAGGTATTCGGGCATTCGGGGTGCAAGAGGATTAAATATCGGAATACCCGAAATTTTGATGGCTATGAATGGCAGCTTGCGCATTCATCTTCTTTTGCTAAGCAATGATGCTTAGAAAAGGTAGACTTCCCCTCGATCCTGGTTTCCTACCAAGGAACTGGTCTAAGTTTCTGATGCAAACTTCCCCTCGATCCTGGTTTCCTACCAAGGAACTAGTCTTAGTTTCTGATACAAACTTCCCCTCGCTCCTGGTTTCCTACCAAGGAACTGGTCTTAGTTTCTGATGCAAACTTCCCCCCGCTCCTGGTTTCCTACCAAGGAACTGGTCTAAGTTGCTGTTGTAAACTTCCCCTCGATCCTGGTTTCCTACCAAGGAACTGGTCTCAGTTTCTTCCGTCAATAAACTTTATTGACAAGGGACGCTATTTGTAGCGGTTTTCCTCAAACTTCTCGCCGGATTTTCCTGGGGAGATACCATTTGATGGGAAAGAGTTTTGATGTCAGACTTGCTGGGGAATCCATTCATCTGAGTTGTGGAGTTGCACAAACTTCTCTGTTGGAGACGCCATTTGTCGACTCTATCTGGGGAAACTGAGTCTCTTGAGAGACTGCTTCCGCTTGGGGTCTTACATCATACTTTTCTCGGGATCTTCCCGGAGAAATGCCATATGACGGGCTCCAATTTTGAGGTGCCGATGACCTTTTCATCAGCGGTCTTTCGGAGAAAGGCAGCTGTACTGCCAAATCTCTGCTTAGGAGGCTTTCTCTGGGGATTTTTCTTTAATCCGGGAAAGCAAGGATATTATCTTCAATGGCGAAGAGTGACATTTGTAGAAAGCTTCTCTGGCTTTTCAGAGGTTCAAGTTATCAAAGTGGTCGAGTGCCGACTCTAATCTAGAGATACACTGGAGGAGAGAGATTGTTCAAATGCAGCATTTCCTGACGAGGCAAGAACTGACAACTCGATTGAGAAGACTGTTATCACTAGGGGACAAGACCGACTAGAGTGATAGTGATGCAATATGAATATGAATGCAAATCAAATGCATGATGTATGTATGTATATGCTGACAAAACTGACGTGACATACAGACTGACGAGTGAACACGACTGGATACTCGGCCATCGCAGGGCGAAGAAGTACCGTTGGTTAAAAAAGTAGCAATTCTACCTTGCTTAAAAGAGATAGTCCCTGCGGGGAATACCGTTGATCGGGCTTAGGAGATAAGAACTCGGCTGAGGGTATCAGATGGGAAAGCAACATCTCATACAGTTGATCCTTCATTCAGGCATACTGGCCTAGAAGGAGTACTTTGATTCTGCACTTTGAAATTCAAACGCCTTTGGAGACGCAATCGACGTTCTTTCAATGTTCAATAGTCAAAAGCAATTGTCATCTTTAATTTAAAAGCAAAAAAAGTTTTAACAAGTAAACTCATTTTTGTTTCATTTCAAGAACCGCTAATCATGTTAAAACGCTATTCTGTAAAGCTAAAACAAATAAGAATTACAAACAAAAGCACAAGGGCTCAAATTTTATTGATAAGATGGAGATCAGCCAAACGCGTGATTCTAAAGAGTATATACAAAGTTTGAAAATGGTAATTTACAGGGAAAACGGCTATGTTGAAACATAACGACCACTATCCTTCTACCAACTTTGAATTCGGGACATCCTGAGCTTCTGTCGAAGATGACCTTGACTGGAGTTTTCCTCCGATGGATGATGTAAATGCTGCTGAGGGACTTGCCTCTGTTGAACATATTTACTTGCCATTATCCCTAATTTTTGTCTGGATTGTACTATGAGATTTCCAATCCATCGGGATGAATTTTTTCATGTCTCTAACTTTTGCCTGGACCACCCTTTCGGGTTTTCAATCCACCGAGACATTTTTTTTTTAGTTTAGGCGAAGTATTTCTTGACTACATCAACATTCGTGGGGTAGGCAAATTCCTCTGCGTCCAAGGTTGCAAGTCTCAAGGCACCGCCCGAGAAAGCTTTCGTGACCACATAGGGGCCATCATAATTTGGGGTCCATTTTCCCCGAGAGTCAGTGAGAAATGATTGTATCTTCTTGAGCACGAGGTCTCCTTTTCTGAAGACACGAGGTCGGACCTTTTTGTCGAATACCTTCTTCATTCTCTACTGATACAACTGACCATGGCATAGTGCCTTGATTCGCTTCTCTTCGATCATATTCAGTTCGTCGTGTCGACTTTGACACCATTCAATTTCTGAAAGCTTAGCTTCCATCAATACTCGAATTGATGGGATCTCTACTTCGATGGGGAGCACTGCTTCCATGCCATATACTAGAGAGAAAAGGGTTGCCCCTGTTGAAGTGCGGACAGATGTTCGATAACCGTGAAGAGCAAAGGGTAGCATCTCGTGCCAATCTTTATAGGTTACAACCATCTTTTGAACGATCCTCTTGATGTTCTTATTAGCCGCTTCTACCGCTCCGTTCATCTTGGGTCGATAGGGAGATGAGTTATGGTGTTTGATCTTGAACTCTGCGCACAACTCTTTCATCATCTTATTGTTCAAGTTAGATCCATTATCAGTAATGATCTGGCTGGGAACACCATAACGGCAGATGATATTGTTTTCTATAAATCGGACCACCGCTTGTCGGGTTACATTAGCGTACGACGCTGCTTCGACCCACTTGGTGAAATAGTCAATGGTTACCAGGATGAACCGATGTCCGTTTGAAGCCTTAGGTTCGATCAAGCCAATCATGTCGATTCCCCATATGGAAAAAGGCCACGGGGAAGAAAGAACTTTGAGATGTGATGGCGGTACATGAATTTTGTCGGAGTATATCTGACACTTGTGACACCTCCTCATGTACTTGTTGCAGTCGGATTCCATGGTTAACCAGTAATACCCTGCTCTCATAATTTTTCTCGCCATTGTGTGTCCGTTGGCATGAGTGCCGAAGGATCCTTCATGAATTTCTTTCATAAGCATGTCTGCTTCTGGTCTGTCTACGCATCGGAGCAAGACCAAGTCAAAATTCCTCTTATAAAGAGTGTCACCGCTCAGGAAGAAGCTTCCAGCCAATCTTCTGAGGGTTTTCCTGTCTTTTCTGAGGGCCCCAGATGGGTACTCTTGTTTTTGAAGGAAGCATTTGATATCGTTATACCAAGGTTTGTTGTCTATGACTGCTTCGATCGTGAAGACGTAGGCGGGCCGTTCAAGGCGCATTATGTCGATCTTAGGTAGTCATTCCAATGACCTACACTAATCATGGAAGAGAGAGTGGCTAATGCATCAGCCATGTGATTCTCTCTATGAGGGACGTGATGAAACTCGACTCTGTTAAAGAAGGGTAACAATCTTCTTGCATAGTCTTTGTAAGGAATCAGTCCTGATTGGTATGTGTTCCAATCTCTTTTTATCTGATTGATAACCAAGGCTGAATCGCCGTATACGTCCAAGTTTTTGATCCTTAAATCAATCGCTTCTTTGAGACCCATAATACAAGCTTCGTATTCGGCCTCGTTGTTCGTATATTTGAACGTAAGTCTGGCAGTGAAAGGAATGTGGGTACCCTGAGGGGTAACAATGATTGCCCCAATTCCATTTCCATAATGATTAACTGCTCCGTCAAAGATAAGTCCCCATTGGGAATCTGGTTCTGGCCCTTCACTGGGTAACGGTTCATCGCAATCTTTCATTTTTAGATACATGACATCTTCGTCTGGGAAGTCAAACCCGGTTGATTCTTGATCGTCAATCGGTTGATGAGCCAAATGATCGGCTAAAGTACTTCCTTTAACGGCTTTTTGAGCGTGGTACTCTATGACATATTCTGATAACAACATCTGCCAACGGGCAATTCTTCCCGTGAGAGCAGGCTTTTCGAAGACATACTTGATTGGATCCATCTCGGAAACCAACCAAGTAGTATGACGAATCATGTATTGGCGAAGACGTTTGGCTGCCCAAGCCAAAGCGCAACAAGTTTTCTCAAGCATCGTGTACCGAGTCTCGCAGTCGGTGAATTTCTTGCTCAGATAGTAGATGGCAGACTCTTTCCGTTTGGTTTCGTCTTGTTGGCCAAGTACACATCCCATTGAGTCCTCTAGGACTGTGAGGTAAATGATCAGTGGTCTTTCTTCCACTGGAGGTGACAGAATCGGCGGTTTCAACAGGTATTCCTTAATACTGTCGAAGGCGGTTTCGCAATCTTCTGACCAAACGCAATCCTGGTTCTTTTTGAGTAATTTTAAAATCGGCACACACGTGGCGGTCATAAGGAATATGAATCTGGAGATGTAGTTCAAACGTCCCAAGAATCCTCTGACTTGTTTTTCAGTTTTCGGAGAAGGCATTTCTCGAATGGCCTTGACCTTGTCAGGATCGACCTCAATCCCATTCTGGCTGACGATGAACCCTAAGAGTTTCCCCGAACGGACACCGAAGGTGAACTTGTTGGGATTCAAGCGGAGTTTGTACTTCCTCAAACGCTCGAATAGTTTCGACAGGTGGGTCACATGCTCATCTTCTGTCTTAGATTTTGCAATCATGTCATCGACATATACCTCTATCTCTTTGTGTATCATGTCATGAAACAGAGTAGTCATGCCCCTTTGATAGGTTGCCCCGGCGTTCTTTAAGCCAAACGACATCACCTTGTAACAAAAGGTACCCCCTGGGGTAATGAACGAAGTTTTCTCCATGTCTTTCGGCACTATTTTGATCTGGTTATAGCCCGAGAATCAATCCATGAAGGAGAAAATTTTGAACTTTGTTGTGCTGTCTACCAGCATGTCAATGTGTGGTAAAGGAAAGTCGTCCTTTGGACTTGCCTTGTTCAGATCCCTGTAATCAACACACATTCTGACCTTTTCATCCTTTTTGGGAACGGGTACGATGTTGGCTAACCATTGAGGATATTCAGATGTAGCGAGGAAACCTGCGTCGATCTGTTTCTGTACCTCCTCTTTGATTTTGATGGCCATGTCCGGGTGAGTCCGTCTCAACCTTTGCTTTACTGGGGGACATTCTGATCTTAACAGTAAGCGATGTTCCACGATGCTGGTATCTAACCCTGGCATATCCTGATAGGACCAAGCGAATACATCGGGAAATTCTCTGAGAAGCTTTATCAAACCCTATCTGGCAGTTGGACTGAGCAGTGCCCCAATCCTGATTTCTTTTCTCTCTTTTTCTGAACCCACATTGATCATTTCCAACGGCTCCTTGTGAGGTTCAAAGGACCTTTCCTCCTGTCTGAGTAGTCGAGAGATCTCTTCTGGAATTTCGTTGTCAACTTCTTCTTCAGCCCCAAATATCGGGAACCCAAAGTCGGGAGAAGGCATCGGATCGTATGTTTCAACTGGGTTTAAAACAAGCAATATGCATGACGTGATGATTCGTGTTTAGAAGAGATAGAGAAAATGCGAGTGTGTACAGTGTATTTATTTTATTGCTTGTTTTTATTTTTAATTGTTTTTTAGGATTACCATTTTCTGAAAAAGCAAAAAGAGAAAACAGCAAATAGTGCGGGAATTACATAACGACGTTATTTTATTTATGAACAAGTCGATCCTTAAAACTACAGCCCTATAAAACAAAACTCTGTCGCTTTGGGCGGAGCGAAGAGGGAAAGTTTACAGAAAGCGAACCCTATCAAAACATATGTTTCACCTGGGCAGGGTGAAAGGTTAAAGATGGCAATTACTTTGACTGATGAACGATCTTCGGAACCTCGACGGCAACCCATTAGTGGCGAACTCCTCGGTGAATCACAAAGTTTGGCACCTTCCTTGATTTGTCTTCAGAAATAACACTGATTTCTGGTGGAGCAGGATCATTGGAATCTGTCTCCCAGGCAGAGTTGTCGTAGAAGGATTCCTCTGTTGTATTTTGCATAGCATTTGTGCTCTCAGCTGTATCTCCCCATCCAGTTGGCTGGATATCTTCGAGCCTGATACGAGAGCTTTTGGAAGTAGTGTACTTGACCATATAGTCAAATTTTCCACTTGGTCGTCCTAAGGTGTCCCACACTTCTTTGGAACTGGAGGAGTCATCCCTCTCGATGACGTTGACCTCGGGAAAAGCATAGTTGATTAGTTCAAGTCCTGCAAATGTTGCAAATTCATCGTCGTGTTGAGTAGTTTCTGAATGACCTGAGTGTTGATCCCATGACATGGTGGGGACACAGGTATTCTGTTCAATGACGGTCAGCTGATTTTCATTGTTCGACTGACTCTCTTGCCCCAAGTCTCCTGGATAAGGTTGCCACATTGGCAGACCATCCATTGGGCCATAGTAGGTGTAGTCAAAATTGTCTTTCATCGGAGTGTCTTCCTCTAATGAATTTGGCGGAGCACGGCATCCTTCCGGATCACGATCCCCGTATATCATTTCGATGTCTGACCTGGGTATAAATCTCGGACTCTCTATAGGAAAGCAAAAAGGAGTTTGCGTTTCGTCCTGAGACATATAACCGTCCTTGTTAAGATAGGACTTCCACTCTTCCTCTGTGTCAGAGGGATCTTCCTCATTGATAGCATGGACTGCTTGAGGGACTGGGTGAAGAAAACCTCCACTGTGGAAGAAGTTCTGAATGGGATGAAGACTTCCATCGCTGGCAGCTGTCTGGGTACAGGTTGCAGAAAAACCAAGACCCTTCTTTGTTTTATTGTCAATAGGAATGACAAGCTGTCCCCATCCAATTGTATCGGTACTCTCGACCGCTTTGATAGCATCTTTGTATGAGGAAATCGAGGTTCCTCCTTGGGATTGATTGTCCTTGCCCACCGACAGCGCTTGGAACTGCGTCCCAATAACCTCCTCAGGTTCTACACAAGTAGATGATGATAAGTTACTCACGAGCAAGGCCTATTCTCCACAGACTGTGACAAGTTGATCGTTCTGAACGAACTTTAGCTTTTGGTGGAGGGTCGAAGTGTCCGCTCCAGCCTGATGTATCCAAGGTCTTCCTAATAAACAACTGTATGTTGCCCGGATGTCCATGACCTGGAAAGTGACTTGGAAAGTATGAGGACCGATAGTTATGGGAAGATCAACTTCGCCGATAACTGTTTTTCTGGATCCGTCGAACGCTTTGACGACGACCTCGCTGGTTCTCATCGGAGGGCCTTTGAATGATAATTGCATCAAAGTGGACTTCGGCATAACATTCAGGGCTGACCCTGTGTCTACTAGTACGCTGGCTAAAGCATCGTCCTGGCAGTTAACTGTAATGTTGAGCGCCATGTTATGACGGCGACCCTCTTCGGGTAATTCCTCATCACGAAATCCCAAATTATTGCAGGAAGTGATGTTAGAGACAATGCTATCGAACTGTCTGATTGTTACATCCTGTTCCATAAAGGCTTGCTCCAAGACTTTCTGTAGAGCCTCCCTGTGGGCTTCTGAACTGAGTAACAGTGATAATACCGAGATCTTTGAAGGAGTCTGTAACAGCTAATCAACAATGTTATATTCACTCCTTTGGATGAGCTTCAGCATCTCATCATTATTTTTCGAAAGGTCAGGATTACTGGATTGACCGACTGATGGATCAGGAGCTTCTGTCTAAAGTTCCTTTTCCTTGTTAGGTTCTCCAACTCCTCGGCTGAATATTCGACCGCTCCGCGTTACAGACTGATGTCTGCAATATTCACGATGGAGGGTAATGGAATTTCCTTTCCATTTTCAACTGTCATTACACCGTATTTGTAAGGGATAGCCTTAGTTGATTCATACGGTAGTGGTCCCGGTAGATAGATGACTATAGGAACCTTCTGATTTTTCTGACCATCATAAGTAATCTCGATCTGTTCCTAGTTGGGAGCTCTAGATTCGTCAAGTAGAGGGATGATGGCAAAAACATCCCTGGTATGGTGACGACCAGAGATTGTGACAACATCCTCGACTTGATTGGCAAGGTAGTTCGGTGTCCAGTTGATGGGTCCAGAACCCGGATATGGGCGAATCTCTCTACGATCCACCTGACCCTGAAGAGCTGCTATCACAAGGTAACACCCTTGGTTGCCTTCCGAACAGACACTAAAACGGTCATAGTTGTGTGGTGGCACCTGGCCACGCCCACTTTAAATACAATGTAACCTCACTAGGTTAGCTTCCACAGATTGGATATCCTGACTTTGACGCCGAGTGGGATTCTTGTTATTGATACTAATCTACTGAGTATCTTCATCCATATAGATTGGCATCCACCAGTGATTTAATAAGTACTGAAGTACCTCCTGGACAAGGGTACAACCTCGATTGTTTTCGCAACCTGCTTTATAGCTTTGATAGTCGTGTGATATTAAGAATCCGAGTCGGACCTGCTCAGCATGTAACTCTACCAGGTTGGTATTCATCACGCGAATATCGAAGATCTGAACCATGTTGATCTGATAAGGGTTCCTATCATGGTAGTCTTGGATCCATCCAAGATCCATCTGACGCTGGAGGGCCTCTTGTATGAAAGAGCATCCCTATTTGTTTACTGAGCAAGTCAGACAGGAACTGTAATCGTGTCGTGGCAGATTATGATACTGGCTTTGCCTTGAGTGCATCGCCGCCAAGTTGACATTCATTGCACAGATGTTGTGGTTCTGAATGACGTTGGAGTTCGTATAGACCATGTTAACTCCACGAACTCGGTGCTCTTAGATCCATCCGATATCCATCTATTCCTGTAGAGCTGATTGCACTACCGAACATCCTCTATTACTTTTAGAGCAGACATCACATTGATGATAATTATGAGGTGGCACATGGCCATATCCACCCTATCTACAATGCATCTTGACCAGATTGGTCCTCAATAAGAGTACATCGTGAATTTGATAGACATTGTTAAATTCTTTCTCAATCAGGTTGACGGCAACTTTCTCGTGTTGAGGCAGCGGGTTCATGAGAACATTGGGATTCGTATCTTTGAAAGATAAGAGCCCGCTCCTAACAAGCTTTTGCACATCAGATTTGAAATTGAGACAGTTCTCTATGTTATGCTCTGATCCTCCTTGATGATAAGGGCATGTTTGATCCACCTTAAACCAAAAAGGTGGATTTTCCGGTACTGTAAGAGGAGACTTAGTCTGGATGTGCCCCTTAGCCAGTAGTAATGGAAATAGTTCTGCGTACAACATGGGTATAGGATCAAACCCTAATGGTCGTGTTATACGGTTGTTGTTATATGGAGGACGAGCCTACTGAAGAGGCTGTTGTGTCCTTTACTGATTAGGTTGGCTCTGCGCAACCTGAGGTTGATACGTAAAAATAGGCGCAGGGCTGATAGCAGGAGTTACAGCTGCTACTGGTTGATAACGTCGCCTTTGCTTTCCGAGAGAGATATTCCCAATATCCAGCTCTTTTTTCTTAGGGAGAGCACCACCGTATCGTTTTGTACTGCTTGATGGTCCAGCGTCTTTTGCCAAATGTCCTTCTCGGACGGCTTCCTCAAGACGAACTCCCATGCCCACCATCTCGGTGAAGTCACTGGGCGCACTGGCAACCATTCTGTCATAGTAAAATGAGCTTAAGGTCTTTAAGAAGATCTTTGTCATCTCTTTTTCCTCAAGAGGTGGACAAATTTGAGCGGCAATTTCACGCCATCTCTGGGCGTACTCCTTAAAGGTTTCCTTGTCCTTTTGTGACATTGATCTGAGTTGATCTTTGTCCGGTGCCATGTCCAAATTGTATTTGTATTGTTGGACGAAGGCAGTACCAAGATCTCTGAATGTGCTAATCATAGCACGGCTTAAACCCATGTACCATTTTAATGCGGCACCGGTTAAACTATCCTGAAAGTAGTGAATCAGTAGGTCCTGATTCTCCGTCTGAGCTGACATTCGCCGAGCGTACATCACTAAGTGACTCTGAGGGCAAGAGTTACCCTTGTATTTTTCAAAGTCGGGCACTTGAAATTTGTGCGGGACTTTCACATTAGGGACCAAGCAAAGGTCTGCGGCATCCTTTCCAAATAGATCCTGACCGCGAATGGCTTGCAGTTCCTTCTGCATTTCCAAGAACTGTTCCTGGAATTCATCCATTTGGTCAAACATAGTTTCCTTTTTACCAAAAGGTATCTGTGGAATCTATCCTTCCGGGACAGTGTGCACCACAGGGGGTGGTACCGTGACTACGGCAGTGAGTCTTGGCGTTTCCCGAAGTTTGTAACCTTCAGGAGTCTTCAATATGCCTCTGGTATCTTCGCTTTCCCGAAGTTTGTAACCTTCAGGCCCAGCGGCATCTGTCGCATTCTCTGATCTTCAACGATCGGCGGAACATATCCTTCCGGGATATAGTTTACAGGCATGCCCCAGGGACGATCTTTCGGCATCTGATACCTAGGATCAAACTTCTCCACTATGGGCGCTGAGGTGATCTCTGAGATCACAGTCCTTTGTAGCTGAGCTTCTGCCATGGCTTGCATGTCGTTACGAAGCTTTCTCATATCCTCTCTCAGAGCGTCGATCTCTTCTTTCAACTCTCTGTTCTCTTCCTCAAGATCATCCATCTTTTTCTGACGATTAGCCCGAGTATTGTACGAATGAGACAGTTTGACTCTAGAACCGAGACACAAACGTGAGATTCGTAGGTAAGAAGAATACGCGATGTGAGAATGATGAATGCAATGATTATATTAATTGTTTTTTGGTTTAATCAAAATAAACTTCGACAATAAGATTGCAAATATCAAATGGTGGGGAAACCCCTTTTTATTGAAATTCAAAGGATTGCGGAAACGAAAATACAGTAGATTACAAGGCACAGAAACAGAAACCTAAGCTAAGGGGTCCCGAGAGAACTCGGGTGTTGATTCTGGTATCTTCCTTTTCTTTGACCGGGGCTCTTGAGCCGTTGTCGGGTTGTCATTCCTTTGCCAAGTGAAAGGAGCAAGCAAATTCCTTTGGTCATCCTGGTTATCCACACCATGTTGCTCTAAAATATCGATTAGAGCATCCTTATCTTTCAGCAGTTGCTGTATTTTGGTACACTCCACATCGAGAATGCGGTACTTGTTCTTCCAAGACCTCTTCTCCCGTTGAACTTTGTTGAGAGTAACCTAAAGCTTTTCAGTTTCCGTTATGAAGTACATGACAGATTCCCTCGGCGGAAGAATTCCGTAACGAGGATAAGGCATCTTTAGCTTGAGAGCTCTAGTTTGTACCCAGTGGAGATAAGGCTCCACCGAGATACAGTCCGGTTTTCCTAGAGACTCCCGTCCTTTCTTATGAACGTGTTTCTAAGCGTGCACTATTTCTGTCTTTAGTGCTTTGTCAATTTCTCCTTCCTTGAAGAAAAGACCTTCCAGATGAGCATTCCGGGGAACATGCCTCATCGGGTATCCAAACTGACGGCGAACCAATATCGGATGATAGTTGATTCCTCCCTTAGTTCCTATAAGGGGTATGTTGGGGAAGTTTCCACAACGGTCAATGATCCTGATTCCATCATAAATCCTATTGCACCAATCTATGTCAGAGTTGGTGAGAGACATGATCTTCTGCGATCAGCGCAAGGCACTCTTATGATCCCAGAAAGCAGCAGACTTAGGTAAATGGGAGATAAACCATTTGTAAAGCAAAGGTACACAACATGTGATCTCTCCTCCGTTGTACAAATTCCCTAAGTGTACAGAATGATACGCATCTGCGAGCAAAGTCGGCACAGGGTTTCCAATGAGAAAAACCTTAATAGCGTTGATATCGACGAAATTATTAATGTTGGGCAACAAAAATAATTCGTAGGTGAGTAAAACAAAGATGCTTTCAAAAGCAGTCCTGTTCCCTATACTAGCAAAGTACAGAGCTTTCTTTGTCAGAAACTGGGTTGGCAAACCTTGTATGCCACCCTTGGTAGTCACGTGAATCCTGACTTCTGACTCATCCAAATGAATTGCTGTTGCAATGGTCTGATTCTTTGGAATTTCTTCCAGTCCAGAAAATGGAGCTTGATCTGTAATGTGTAGATCAATCAGATGAGAATACTCCTCCAGCGTAGGCGCTAGCTGGTAATCTGAGAATGTAAAGCAATGATAAACCGGGTCGTAGAATTGAACGAGCGCGTCCATGATTCCCTCAATCACATGGACCCTTAACAGAGGTAGCAGACCTCCGTACTTGGCTCTGAAGGCCTCTTGGTTTGTGATCATTCTCGCCAAACCTCTCAAATCCTCTAGTTTTGGAACCTTGAAGGTGTACTTATGAGTTCTCCTTCTACCGAAATCCATTAGCACAATCCTTTTCTCTGATATTTGCAATCACAGTCTTAGTTTAATTTTAAAAACAAAGAGACTAGAAGAGAATTTTTTTTGAATGTTTTAATGTTTTTTAAATGAATGCATGAATGCAGCACACAAAAACATAGAAAAAACATGGGGTCAAAGGGTCGTTGTCATGGAGTCAAGGCTCTACCCATCCCAAAGGTTTACTAGTGACTTTTGTACCTGTCTCTCATCATCATCAACTCTTGTCAAGAAAACACCAGCGGGCCGGGAACCATGCTAGGTGATGTTTTTTGAAGAGTCCTCAGAAGAGGGTGGCATCACATGACAACTATTTCCGATAGCCTTTGTGCCACTAATTTGCTCCTCAGCTTCTCAGACACTACAATCGACCCATTTCCTGTGAGAGGGAATGGGTTGCATTGGGAAGCCTCCACTGAGGTTGATGGTCGACCTCGTCGCCATCACCAATCTTAAGTGTATACTCAATCTTTCCACATGCGGCATCACATGCATTCCCATTAGCAGAAAAATAAACACATATATCAATTAGGAAAAGCAGTATATATATTTGTCTTAATCATCCTAGACCTTTAAAGCTATGAATCCTATGTTCCTGACAGAAAATGGGTTCCCCGACGGAAGCCCCAATATGTGGTTTTCACACGAGAGAAGAGAAAAAAGGTTAGAAGAGCCCCACGGTGGGCGCCACTTTTCAAGTTTCCACCTAATAGATGGGAAGAGAACAAGATCTCGCTACGAAGGTGAGATAGATCCTAATGACACGTCCCCAGCAGAGTCGCCATTTTTCTGTAGCGAGCGATATTGGATGTGGTTACGAAGCACTACCGCTCTTTGGTATCTACAGCTCGATTCATTTTTTATCCTATTAAAGATGATGAAGGAAGGGAAATAGATGTCTCAAATTAACCCTGCTTACAAACTAAGGTTAAACAGTCAAAACTGTTGGTTTACAGATGCTACAAAGATTGTGGGTCTCTATTAGGTTTATTTTGTTAAACAGTAGCGTTCGGTGGATTGGTGGGAGGTTAAGATGTTAGGACGGATGTATGAAAGTATGGGATTTTGGGTTTTTGTTTAGTGTGCTCTCTAAGATCTTTTCTTTCAATCTTATGCCTAGGTATTCCCGTTTACCGAAACAAGGAAATCAGAGCGTTCGTAGTTCCTCCTATTCTATGGGAGGAAATGGGTGTTTTGGTGTCTTGTTCAAAACCCAAGACGTGAAGCGAAAGGTGTTTGTATCTTGTTCAAAGCCCAAGATATGAAGCTAAAAGGGTGTTGACTTTAGAGAGAATTTGTCATTTCTAAAGACGGGGTTGTATGTCACAACTATTTATAAAGGAGAATTACTTTAACCGGGATGTGTGAATCCGGCAATGCCATAATTTCCTTTATAGGAGATTTTTAACCTGAAGGAGAAGACTTTAAGTCAGTGTAGAGCAATGCTATCTTTCCTTAGGAATTTCTCATGCTAAAAGAGGAACAGTGGCGTGGATGTAGATAATCCAGAGGCTTGCCGCTTACAGCAATTAGATGAAGGGGAAGGAGTTGTTGATGTTTGTGTACAGTGAACGAGGCACAGCTTTGATGCTAAAAGGTTGATTGGATCAACTAGTGGTTTTCTTATACAAAGCCTAAGAGGAGGCTATGGGCCCAACAAGAGGGTGTTTTTGTGTCTCGTACAAAGCCTGAGAGAGAGGCTAAAAGGGGTTGATCCTACAAGAGGATCTTTTATACTCAACAAGAGAGTGTTTTTATATCTCGTACAAAGCCCGAGATGGAGGCTAAAATTTATTTGGCTCAATAAGAACCTTTTTGTATCTCATATAAAGCCCGAGATGGAGGCGAAAAGGGTGATTGACTCAACGAGGGAGTCTCTTATGTGTCTCGTACAAAGCCCGAGAGAGAGGCTAAACGTTGTTTGACTCAACGAGGGAGTCTTTTGTATCTCGTACGAAGCCCGAGAGAGAGGCTAAACGTTTGCTTCGCTGGGAAGAATCATTGTACAATGCCCTATTGTAACTGTTTTAGTTGAGTGACAGATCCAATATACTGATTTTAAAAGAGAAAATTAGTTCTTATATGAGTAACACTGTACTCAAGGATTCAATTCGAGGACCAGGGATATTTCCTTTTCTTTGAGGAAACGGGAAATCTAAAGGGTATTGAGACTGTCCGAGTCTACGGGTTTCCTTCCTATTTAACGAAGGGGTCACTTGAGAATGTCTTTGAGACTCAAGGATATTAGACTGTCCGTGTCTAGAGTTTCATCTTTTGTACTATGCTTTGAGAAACAGTAGTAGACTCTTTGAAATGACTGGTCTATGAAGATGACTAAGTTCTGTTCCTATACCTCTAGGAGGTCGTCCGGACAATTTGTACGAAGCCCAAGAGGAGGCTAGAGACATTTAAGAAGCCGAGAGGTCCTTGTACTAAGCCCAAGAGGAGGCTATCATTCTCGGAGGAAGAGATCATTATACGAAGCCTAAGAGGAGGCTGTGAATACTTCTAAGAAGCCGACGGGTCCTTGTACTAAGCCCAAGAGGAGGCGGGGATGCTTTTAGGAAGCCTGTGGGTCCTTGAACAATGCCTAAGAGGAGGCCGATGCTTTTAAGAAGCCCGTGGGTCCCCAAACCCCAAGAAATTTAAGACATGCTATTCACAAGGAATAGATCAAGCCAGGAAAGTTCGAGAATTTGGAAGAAACTCAAAGATGCCATTCACGGAGAATACATTCATCTCTGGGAGTAGAGTTTCTTGACAATTCCTAATGAGGACAGTCGAAGAGAAAACTGTATCTGGTGATCCTATTGGGGATATAGCTGTCTATTTCTACGAATAAACGAAACGGCTTTACCTAGTTCTAGACGTAGTTGTCGGGGAAACTCTAAATATCTATACTATTATTACACTGTTGATATGAGTTTATGAAAGAAGACTTACAGCGAAACAGCCCCACAATACAGTTATATGTATATGAAAGCGGTAAATGAAAGCGTATAAACACTTACTCGGTTGTAGAGCTTCCATGCTGTTTGGTTAGTTGTTCAACAAAGACAAATTGAAAATAGTATATTCAAAATCAAAGGAGAAAGTGCTTTGAAAAAGAAAGATTTGGGGCTTACAGCTCAAGGAGAGGCCCAGGGTTTTACCAGTGATTGCACTGTTTAATTTGTACAGAGGGACTTATACAAGTGACTGAGGCCCAAAAAAGGTTTTCTGTACAAAGGGATGGGTTTTACACTGTCTCAAGAGGCCCAAAAAGTTTTTAAAGAAAAAGAGTGGGGCTTATAACACGAGGGTAGGCCCAGATGACTTTTCGTTAAAAATGGCGATCGCGCCGAGGTTTTCTTTTAACGCAGAGGGACTTATACAATAAGTGAGGCCCAAAATTGTTTTGGTTAAAAGGGGGTTGGGTCTTACACTCTATTAGAGGCCCAAAAGTTTTGAATGGGTCTTATAGCTCGAGGAGAGGCCCAAAAGTTATTTTTCAAAAGGCGACAATCGCGCCGTTTGTTTTTTACGGTATCGGGACTTATACAATACACTGAGGCCCAAAAATGATTTGGTCAAAAAAAGGATTGGGTCGTACACTCTATTAGAGGCCCATGAGTGTTTGAAAATGATTTGTTTGAGTGAAAATCAAAGAAACCCTAATTTTATTCTTTAAGAGTAAATATTTAAAGAAAAATCAAAAAATACCAAAAGGTTTGAATAAACAACTTGTGATTTTTGTTTAAGGTTTGAAAAATGAGGTATAAATCATAAGAGATATTGAAACTCATTTGGTCTTTATTCTTCAAGATGAATATTCATTTTAAAATGTTAAAAAACAATTAAAAATGAATTTATTCACAATAAAAAGGACCAATAAAAAATAATTAAAATTGAAAGAGTTATTAATTTTCCAATTAATTAATAAAACATGAAAATATTGAAAAAAAAAAGGCAAAATGTGAAGAAAACACAAAATGGCATGGGTGGGGTTTGAAACCTAGACCTCAAGGTTACAAGGCGCGCGCCTTTCCACTGGGGTGGTGATACATCCATTGTTTGAAACAAAACAACAAATATACAAGGCATGACTTGGTTTTAGGCCTGGGCCAAGGCAAGTTTTGGCAATTTTGGGCTCAGAAACGTGAATGTCGTAACTTTCTCAACTCTTAATGGTTGGAGACAAAATTTATATGCATCTGGACCAGAATTTCATAAGGAATCCAATGGTGGTGGCAGTTTTTTCAGATCACACTTCCTCCTCAAAACCCGATAGTGGTTTTGAAAATGACCTATAATTGCATTTTCTATGGTACAACTTGGTACAGACATGGATTACATGGTGAATTAGCTCAAACACAACATATACAACATGTATGAGATGTTTATGATCAGTGGACTTCAAAGCATTGCATGATTCAAAGATTCCAAGTTGTGAGGCTTACCTCTTTTTTGAGATTTTGGAGCTTTTGTGCAATCTGTCAAGCCTCTTGTTCCAGAAATGATTTGATGCTTTAGACACACTCAAATGATCCCTTAGAAGCTTTTAGGATGATTGGAATTGACTGGTACCAACAAAAACACAAACAGTCCCTTTCTTGCAAAAGGGGTTAAAAGTGACCAAAATAACAACTCCCTCAAATGGTGTTCTAGATGGTGGGAACCATTTGGGACAGTTCAAGGATGATATTTGGAGTGTGTTTGAGGTTTTATCTGGTTTGGAAAGTGACTGAATCAAGACATGGCTTGAAAAATGCAAAAAAGTGCCATTTTGAGGTTTTCAGAAGTGACTTTGTGATTTTGTGATTACAGGTCACTTGTGATAGTTTGCACAGCTTACATATGATATATATGAGGTGTGTGCATGATTGATTGTGATGGAAAAGCTCTCAAGCTCAAAAACTCAGAATTACTTGCTTTGGAAGGCAAATTTGAGGTGAAAGAAGAGATTTTAAGGAAAGCATCTGTTTGATGCCTTTGGTGTACTCAAACTGAGCACAAATGAGCTCTATTTATAGTAGAGCAAGTTTTTTTTGCAAGGAATAGTGAATGGTGGCTGCAGCAGAGGTTTGGCCAATGTTGTCCAATGAGAATCCAAGTCTCCTCTAGCCATTGACTAGAGGTTAGGGCACAGGGCTGTGGTTCCCTTGGTCTTGGATAAGTCTTGACTGAATTCAGTTGAGAATGGCTCAGTCCATGCCACCTTGATGCTTCCATTGAATGCTCCAATCCAAAATTGGAGTCTTGTCCCTATTTTGGCAATTCTAGGTTCAACATGCTATTTCTTGTTCCAAAGACTTTGGAGGCTTGGCTCAGTGATTGTCCCCTTTAGATTCAATCCTCAGAGGTGTCCAAGTGGATAGGAGTATTTGGATTTTCACAATTTTGGCAAATCGAGCAAAAGTGCAAAATCTGTCTTGCCTTGACAGATTTCAACAAGGCAACTTGCCATTGTTATATCTCATGGCTCAAATTGAATTTGGTAATGTTCTTGGTCATTTTGGAAAGCCCTTACATGATACAACAACTGTTTGAACATGTTTGGTTTTGATCTCTTTTTAATCCAAGTGGAAAATCCCCCTACATTTGGAAAAAAGTAAAGGCAGATTCTGACTTAGTGAAAATTTCACTAAGTGTTGGAACAAAGTGACTTTTCTTGATTTTGATCACTCCATAACTCAAAATCCATGAGGAATTTGGACATAGGTCAGTATGAAGCTTTTGTAGGGGGCAATGTGATCTACAAATCAAGCTTTGAATGGGGAACAATGGCCTTGTGGTTTAGGAGTTATGGTCCTCCAAAGTTGGCACATTAGTGTCACTTTTTCCATAACTTAGAAATTTTTCTAAGTTTTTATGGTTACCCCTTTTACAAGTTATCCCACTCTCTTTGATTTTTCTTGATGAATGATGATTCAAATCATACATTAACATCATTTTAGGGTTAAAAATCCATTTTGGTGAAAAATCTCAAAAAGTCAAAGTTGACTTTTGTGCACAGTTGACTTTTTATCAGATGAATTCCAAACTGTGCAATTCTTTAGGAAATCATGTCCTTGACCTAAATCAAACTTGATGGACATGTTCCATGGGTGTCATAGGGTATATTGAATCATGTCTTAAGGTTTGGGAGCATGTCCTGGTCAAAAGTCAAAGTTACAGTTGACTTTCCTCGCGAAACCCTAATTGTGGTGCAGATGAAATTGAGACTTGTTGCTCAAGCTTATTGGATTAATCCATTGTTGCAAATGGATCAATATAGTATATTAAAGCCCCCAAAATCATGTCTTTAGGTCTTGGTTCATGATTTGTCCCAAAAGTCAACTTAGGGGTGAATTAGGTCAAGAAACCCTAATTCCTGATTTTTTATGTATGCATCCCCTGAGGTCAAATTGACTTGATGATTGGGTCTATGAGGTTCCATGGAGCATATTAGGTTATGTTTTGGATCATTGGCTTGTGCCCAGATGAAAATTTTCCATCTGGAGGCCCTAGTCGACCAAAACCCTAATTTGGTGACACTGTCGAGCTTGAGACTTGATCCACCTAGAAGGGAGCAGCCATGTGCTTAATCCTTGAAGTGGGAGTCCTTTTGATCCATTGTGGATATTTTAGAGGCTAGACAAGTTGAAGATTAAGTCATTCCTTGATTGATCCTTTTTCTAAGGCTCTGAGAGGGCTTAAAACCCTAATTTTGATTGTAGTGAATGCTCAACAACCCTTGAGGCATTTGATGAGGCATGATGGTTCATCCATATTGTGATGATGATTTGCACAATGATGGGAAATCTTAGTGGTCAAAATTTTGGGTATGACACTCGTAACACATGACGGGAGAAAGGCTTATGTTCCAAGATCTGAAACTTAAGCCTAGAGGAGTCGTTGGTTTCGGAGGAAATCATAAAGGAAGAATCATTGGCTCCGGAACTGTTGGAAATGGTAAGCTTCCTTCCATTAAGAATGTTTTATTAGTAGAAGGTCTAATGCATAATCTGTTGTCGATAAGTCAACTTAGCGATAGTGGCTATGATCTCATTTTTAATCAAACGTCTTGTAAAGCTGTAAGTCAGAAGGATGGATCTGTCCTATTCAACGGAAAGAGGAAAAATAACACTTACAAAATTAAATTATCTGATTTAAAACATCAAAATGTAAAATGTCTTCTTTCTGTAAACGAAGAGCAATGGGTCTGGCACAGACGTCTTGGCCATGTCAGTTTGAGAAGAATCTCTCAGCTTAACAAGCTTGGTCTTGTTAGAGGCTTGCCAAATCTGAAATATTCGTCAGACGCTCTTTGTGAAGCATGTCAGAAAGGAAAGTTTTCAAAAACCTCTTTCAAAGCTAAAAATGTTGTTTCCACCTCTAGACTGTTGGAACTTCTTCACATTGATCTATTTGGCCCTGTAAAAACGACCTCTCTCAATGGTAAGAAATATGGACTAGTCATCATTGATGACTACAGCAGATGGACATGGGTAAAATTCTTAAAACACAAGGGTGAATCACATTCTGTATTTGCTTCCTTCTGCACTCAAGTACAAAATGAGAAAAATTGTAAAATAGTCAGAGTCAGAAGTGATCATGGTGGAGAATTTGAAAATAAAAACTTTGAAGAACTTTTTGATTCACATGGAATATCTCACGATTTTTCTTGCTCTAGAACTCCATAACAAAACGGAGTTGTAGAAAGAAAGAATCAAACTTTACAAGAAATGGCTCACACCATGATCAAAGAAACTGACATGGCTAAGCACTTCTGGACAGAAGCAATTAACACGGCATGTTATATTTAAAATAGAATCTCTATAAGACCTATCTTGAATAAAACTCCATATGAATTATGGAAGAATAAATTACCCAACATTTCATATTTTCATCCATTTGGATGTGTCTGTTTTATGCTTAACACTAAAGAGAATCTTAGCAAGTTTGATTCCAAAGCACAGAAATGTCTGTTGTTAGGATACTCTGAACGCTCAAAAGGTTACAGAGTCTACAACACAGAATCAAGAATTGTGGAGGAATCTAGTCATGTTAGATTCAATGACAAGCCTGGCTCAGAAAAGTCAGAGCTAGTTGAGAAACTTGCAGATTTGGAAATTAGATTCTCCGAACCTAAGGAAAGGACAGATGAAGTTAAAGGACAACAAGATCCTACACCAGAAACCACTGAAGTAACTCCAAATACCCCATCTCAACGAAAAAGAAGACTCTCCACATCCCTTCCTGAGGAACTAATTCTGGGTAACAAAGATGCTCCTATCAGAACCAGATCAGCCTTTAGACCATTAGAAGAAACACTTGTAAGACTAGTATCATTGATAGAACCAGCTACAATTGAAGAAGCCCTCATGGACAAAGACTGGGTTCTGGCTATGGAAGAAGAACTTAACCAGTTCTCCAAAAATTATGTTTGGGATCTAGTTCCTAAACCTAAGAATGTTCATGTAATAGGAACTAAGTGGGTATTTAGGAACAAGCTAAATGAAAAGGGAGAAGTTGTCATAAACAAAGCACGACTTGTTGCTCAAGGATACAGTCAACAAGAAGGAATTGAATACAACGAAACATTTGCTCCAGTTGCTAGACTTGAAGCAATACGTTTACTAATATCCTTTTCAGTAAATCATAACATCACTTTATATCAAATGGATGTTAAGAGTGCATTCTTAAATGGTTATAGATCATAAGAAGTTTATGTCAAACAACCTCCTGGTTTTGAAAATTCAGAAAAATCAGACTTTGTTTTTAAACTTAGAAAATCACTCTATGGTTTAAAACAAGCTCCCAGAGCTTGGTACGATAGATTGAGCAAATTTTTATTAGAAAACAATTTTACCAGAGGAAAGGTTGACACAACTCTTTTCTGCAAAACATATAAGAATGACATTCTTATTGTTCAAATCTATGTTGATGGCATTATTTTTGGTTCTGATAACTCTTCTCTATGTGAAGAATTTTCAAAGTTAATGCAGGCTGAATTTGAAATGAGGCTCATGGGAGAACTGAAGTTCTTCCTTGGAATTCAGATTGATCAAAGATCAGAGGCCACTTACATCCATCAAACCAAGTACACAAAAGAACTTCTGAAGAAGTTCAATATGACGGATTGCAACATTGCTAAAACACCAATGCATCCAACTTGTGTCATGGGAAAGGAAGAAACCGGAGTTAAGGTTTGTCAAAAACTCTATCGTGGCATGATAGGTTCTCTCTTATATCTAACTACTTCTAGACCTGATATATTATTTAGTGTACATCTATGTGCTAGATTCCAATCAGATCCAAGAGAATCACATCTAACCGCTGTCAAGCGAATTCTAAGGTATCTGAAAGGAACAACTAACCTTGGCCTGATGTATAAGAAAACATCAGAGTATACTCTTTCTGGTTACAGCAATGCAGATTATGCCGGAGACAGATTAGAAAGAAAGAGCACATCAGGAAACTGTCAGTTCTTAGGAAGCAACCTAATCTCATGGTCAAACAAGAGACAATCTACAATTGCTCTCTCAACAGCAGAAGCCGAATACATATCAGCTTCTCTATGCAGCACTCAAATGCTATGGATGAAAAATCAGCTGGAAGACTATCAGATATATGAGAGTAACATTCCTATCTTCTGTGATAATACTGTTGCTATTTGCTTAAGTAAAAATCCAATTTTCCATTCTAGGGTTAAACACATTGAAATAAAACATCATTTTATTAGGGACTATGTTCAGAAGGGAACTCTATGCTTAAAATTCATTTATACAGACCATCAGTGGGCTGACATTTTTACAAAATCCTTAGCTGAAGATAGATTTATAATTATTTTAAAACACCTGAATATGAAGTATTGTTAAGAATAAAAACATTTTCAGAACCTCATGTGTTTAGTCAGAAGAAAAGTATTTTCAAATCATCAGAACATTTTTCTTAACGCATCTCAAGTTCTGATAAATATGTGACATGTCATATAATTCAAAAAATTATTCTTGCATGTGATTTAAATAAAATTAAGTCACTTTAACTATTCAAATTGAACGAACAACATTTTTCTCGAGATTGACTCAGTTTTATCACATATATTCACTTATTCCCTTACGTGTCTATCCACTCAAATACTTCACAGTCTCATAAATACCATAACTTTTCACTCCATTAGAGAATAGTTAACACGCGTAACCTAGATTACCTCAAATTCTTCTTGGGAACAATCCAAAGATGTTCATTCTTCTACCTTCGTGTTCTTCAACTCCTCAAAACAATCTATCACTCTCACTTCTCACCAAAACCCTCAAAAACCCTAAATCTCTACTCTTCCTCTAAATCGCTCATCTTTTCAAAATAATGACCCCTATGCAAGAAGAAGTCGTCAAGTTCTCACAAGAATTTGAAGCATTATCAAGGAGATTGTCAGCTCCCTTAACCGAGCCATCCTCAACAATATCTCTCACAAACCAAATGGTCACTTCATCTTCATCTTATTCTTCTCAAATAAACGAAGAACACATTACCCAAAGAAAAGCTTCTGACACCTGCAATCTTGTGAGTCTAACTGTACTCAAAGAACTGCATGTAGATTTCCAGAATCTTACCGAAAATGGATTTAATATGATCAAAGAAGTTGAAGCTCAAGGATGGACCAATTTCTTTGATAGGCTCAAAGGACCAGTTTTTGAAGCACTTGTAAAAGATTTTTGGAGACAAGCTGTTTGTGACAAGATCCATGTTGCCTCCTATGTCCTGGGAAGAAAGATCGTCATCACCGAAAAATCCATTGCCGATCTTTACAACCTGGAGTTTATGAAGAACAAGAGAGTCTATGGGATGAACAGTAAATCTTCATTTGTGGAAAAGAAGATCAACCCAACCATCTACGTTAACTATCAACTGAGCAAAAAGGAGTACAAGAGAGAAGATTTGCATGCACACTTAAAAATCTGGCACAAGATCATTCTTGGCTGCATCAATCCAAGGCCTTCATCACATGTTGCAGATTTCTTCAATGCCAACCAGAAATACATGTTTTACTATCTGATCACCAAAGAAAGAATGTGCCTACCTTCTATCCTATTTTACTATCTGAGAGACATGGTAACAAAAACCAGGACAACCGGTGAATACAGAAATGATATACCAAGATACATCCCTTTTGGAAGAATGCTCTCAGACATCTTCTATGAAAGTGGTATAATAGACACTCTGGTGACAGAAGTCAAATACACAGAAGATCTGACCACAACCCTTGGAGAAACAGTAAACGCCACAACTCTTAAGCAAATGAGAATAATCAATAAAGTAAAGGTGAATCCTTTCATCATCTCTGACAATTTAAGTAAATGAAGGGTCACTGTGCCGGGTTATCCTATCTATCACAGAAGTTACCAACTTGAAGAATTAGCTGTATACTTAGATAGAGTAAAAGCACGAGTGTTGTACCCCAAATTTTACCCTCACTTTTTTGCTAGTTGATGTTTTTATTTATTTTTCTCTATATTTTAATTTAGTATTTATTTTAGTGTCTTATTTGTTTTTATTTTAATTTAATTTCAATATGGCTCTTTCTTTTTTTTTTTTAATTTTATCGTCCTATTTTTATTAATTTAAATTAATCACAATTTAACTTTTGCATTAGTTTAATTATTTAGATTAATTATTAATTTAGTTTATTATTTTTAATTTATTTAATTAACATTTTAATTAATAGTTATTATTATTTAGCATGTTATAATTAATTTAAAAGAAAAGAGTTTTCATTGCCATTTCTCGCCAATTGGTCCACCGTGTACAATTTTTGAATCATAATTGGATAATTTCATCAACCAAACAACCAATGAGAATCAAGCTTATGTGTGTTGACTTTTCAACCCAAAATTCTGGCCATTGAGAGAGAGACATGTAGCCCATAAGAAACAAAAGGAATCAAGTGTTTGTTCATGCGTACGAAATCAGATTGAAGAAGAAATTCAAACACAACCTCAAGTTCATCTCAATTCACTTCCGTAATCCGCTGGCGCGAATTTCATTTTTTGAATTCTCCAAGTTTATTTCATCTTTGAGCTTACTCATCTGGTTCCATCAAAAGTATCTTTGAGCCATGCCCTGCTCCAGCTATCACCCTGCATCGCCTGCTCACAACGCTCCAAGATCTGCAGTGAAAAGGACAGTTCAACAACGATCAAAAATTCAAGAAAGAAATAGAAGAAACAAGTTATGTTGGGAGGAGTTAAATAGGAGGACGAGAACATCCATCTGGGAGGGGGGCGATTCAACAACAACATCACTTCCCTCTGTTTTCGTTTCCAACCAACATCACTCATCCCTTCAAGCATCACTATCACTCTCCATCTTCAATAACTTCATATTCATTAACTTCTTTCTTCTTTCAGCATTGAAAACCTTTTTTTCCCTGCTAAACCTTCTCCAATCAACTTAAAATCATCCTAGAAAACCAGAAAAAGGTAGGATCAGAAAGAAAAAGAGAGTTCGAATGAGAATAAAGGGGAATCGGAAACTCACCAAGACCCGATTCTCTCCATTTCCTTCATCATCCAACGAACATAACAACGTCCCTCCTCCGCCTTCTACTTCTCCGAATTCATTCTCCGGCGACAAAACCTCTTTACCCGTTCGCCTCTCTTCTCTCACCATCAACACCTTCATAAAAATTTCACCACTGTTTTCAAACTCTTCAAACCTCCCAACAACCGAAAACCACCAAAACACCCTTCATGATAACATCAAAACAACAAGAACCTTCAGACACAAAGCCATCAATCTCCTCCACCTTCTTCTTTCAAATCTCCCTTTCGAACCACCACCAACAATCTTGAACCCAACTTTTCTTTTCTTTTTTCATCCTTAAAACACACCCATAAACTAAAACGGCAACAACCTCAAACCGTTCGAACCAAACCCAGAAATAGAGATGAATGGAGATTGGGAATGAAAACCAAGATGCGATACAAACCTGAGCAAAACAGATCGAAGCAAGAGATCGAAGAAGCGATCTGTGGATGAGAAGGAAGGTTGGACCACGTTGGGTTCTATGACGCGATGATGAGAGGGCTCGGCGCAAGTTGTAGTGATCTCCATGGTTGCGGAGACTTTTTTTTTCAAAGAAGTTGTTGTCGTTCTGATCGTGTATCTCCACCTAGAGCTTTTCTTTCGTTGTTGTTAGACCGTGTGATTAGGTTGAAGTCTTCTTTTGTTTTTTTAAAGTAAATAAAATAGAGTAATGTTGTTGCGAGGGACAGAACAGATGATGGGTCCTTCGTGGCCTCATATGATTCCATGTTTGGTAGGCCCATATTGGATAACCATACACACCCTCTTGTGCTTCAACGCCACCCCCTCTTCTTTCTATACTTTCTTTTTCTTTTTTATATAACATTTTGTTTTTTTTAATGAAAATTTTTATTATCTAATCTATTTGAATTTTTTCTTGAAAACTTCCATTTCTATTTTAATTTCAATCACCTTTATGATCTCATTTTTTATTCCATCTACTTTTTTTGTAATTATTGGTCAATGAAAGTTAAAAATCTAAGATTATCCATTTGTCGATTAAATCTTGATTTAAGCGATACCAACTTGTTTTTTTATTCCGATTTTATTTTGGTCGATGAAAGTTAAAAATCTAAGATTATCGATTTGTCGATTAAATCTTGATTTAAACGAGACCAACTTGATTTTTATTCCGATTTTTGGCCGATGAAAGTCAAAAATCCAAGATTATCGATTTATCGATTAGATCTTGATTTATACGAGACTAGTTTTATTTTCATTCCGATTCTATGTTGGTCGATGAAAGTCAAAAATCCAAGATTATCGATTTATCGATTAAATCTTGATTTAGACGAGACTAGTGTTATTTTCATTCCAATTCTATTTAGTTGATGAAAGTCAAGAATCATTGATTATCGATTTCTCGATTAAATCATGATTAAGACGAGACTATTTCTATCTTTATTGCATCTCATATGTTATTCATGTCTCTTGCATCATCATATTTGCATTATAACTTGTTATTTCTTAGTAACTTACAACTGTTACCTTTCCCCCCATTCCAAAGGGAGATCACTTTAAATTGACTCTTGAAGTCATCTTACCCCATCCCTCTAGGTTTACCTTTATTTATTGGCTATCATGAGCCAATGAAATCATAACTTAGAAGTAGGTTGGAGTTCTTAAACTCCATGTGATTCTCATCATCATGAGAACTCACTTTCCCCTATAACGTAGATTTAGAGAGTTATCGTGAACTCTAAAAATGAGTCATACTCATTTTCGCCTTGGAACTTTGGCCATAGTCAATGGTTCCTATTCCCTCGCCCTTAGATCGGTGAACTACGGATACTCTGATTCCACTCCCGTAAGGATACGTAGGCGCAAAGTGCGATGCTTTGTCGAGTATACTTAGAAATAAACCCCTAGGGTTTCAACCTTTAGCATAGCACCTTTAGCAAGCAAGTAAGATTTAACAAGTAAAACAAGAGGCTCCTGTAGAGTACTACAGATGTTTAGGGTGCTAATACCTTCCCTAGGCGTAACCAACCCCCGAACCTTAGATCTCCCCCTTTAGGTTTTTCTTGATCTTGAACCTTTCCTTTGGATAAATCAAAGTCGGTTGTGAATTCAAAGAAATGTGATGCAAGTTAATTAATAGCTTGTTATCTGATTCTCACCGCAACAGAAATGGCGACTTCACTGGGTACATCCTTATTTTTTAGGGTTAAGCCCACCTTGTTTTTTGTTTTACTTATACTTGCTTGCTATATTTGTGTATATCTATTTGATTGCCTATATATGTGCTTTGCTTGCTTATCTTTTGTTGGCTTGGTTCTTGAGTGGTGAGATAGATCCTATACCCGGATTTGAGTGCAATTAGGATAGGACGATGGTATTCAAGGAGGCTTTGAGGGAGTCGAATCCTGAAAAGTTGAATTGAGAACACCATCACTCAGTTGAGGCCCTCTTGAGAGTCTAGTTATGTTGAACGAATCCGTTCGTGAAAACGTGCTGCTCTCAACCTAGGAGCCCGTGATATTGAGAACCGTAGTTACCAAACCCCACTTGGCCTTTTAGGATGTAGTGCGGTGACCATGATGGAGTCTATTTCTGAATTGGTTGTCACGCGATACTACACTCAGACGAGATCCTCTTGAGAATTTTATTGATTACCAAGTCATCTGGGAAATCCTTAAAATCCGAAAGATGGGTTGCCAACTCTTGGAACTTTTTAGAACCCTGTTCGGCAGATGAAAACCAGTAGTGCATACCTATTGGGATGGGTAGACCATGGCTCCATTCATGAGATCTCAAAACCTAGGATTTGTATGTTTTGTTGTGTGTACATATGTTCGTGCTCGTGTGCTTTATGCATCCATACATTCAAGCATTCTTAGCCCTTTGGTTTCGAGGAACTCAAATGTTTGTTTCCTTTGCAAAGATCAATAGAGATCAGGGATTTTAAAAAATAAGACTTTTTCAGTTTTTCCAAAAGAATTTCTCGCAACTTGCCTTTGAGTTCCTTGAAACCATTTGGCTTGTATTAGCATCTCATTTGCATCATGTCATAGTATGTGCATTTCCTCTCTATCTTCGTCTCATGTCGCCGTTTTCCCCTTCAGATATAATCGTCTCTGAATTCCCACCGCGAGTCCAAACTCGACAAAGGATGTCTGAACAATACTGTGAAATGGACAGAGTCAACAATGAATTGAGTGAGCTCCGAGGAGGAATGGGGCAGATTCTGGAAGCAATTCAAGTTATGAGGGCAAGGATGGATACACAAGCGACAGTGGTCTCCGAGATTATCACTACAACCGTAGAACCTCCCGTTACCATTGTGAACCCTACTTTGGGCATGCCTTTTAACTTTACACGTGCTCCAGCTGTCACTTCTACTCAACAAGTTGTTCCTTTGGTTAGTGAGGCTTTTCAAGCTATTCCTACCTTCGCTCCAGCAGCAGTGCAAGCTCAGGTGCACCCAGTTTTTCAGAACCCACATCCGGTTTATGATTATGTCAATATGTCCGAGGAAGGAGATAATCGACACGAAAGGCTGAAGGAAAGTGTAGAGACAATGCAGAGGAAATTGGAAGCAATGGAAATGAGCAATGTATTTAATACTAATGCTAGGGACATGTGCTTAGTCTCAGGCTTGGTAATTCCACCCAAGTTTAAACTACCCAATTTTGACCTATACTCAGGTGTGACCTGTCCTAAGTCGCATTTGGTCATGTATTACCGACGAATGGCTGCATTTATGGATAATGATAAGTTGATGATCCACTGCTTCCAGGATAGTTTGAAAGGAGCTGCTGCAAAATGGTATTTGACTTTGGACCAATCTAGGATCCAACGCTTTCAAGATGTATCTGATGTTTTTGTACAGCATTACAAATATAACATGGACCTGGCGCCCGATCGCAGACAACTACTGAGTATGTCACAGAGCGATACCGAGTCTTTTAAAGAGTATGAACAGAGATGGAGAGAGCTGGCTTCACAGGTAGAGCCACCTTTATCTGAAAAAGAGTTAACTGATTGGTTTGTCGACACGGTGAGACCAGAATTCTACGAAAGGTTGATCAGTAGCGGGTCTGCTAATTTTTTTGATATTGTGGTTGTGGGGGTTAAAGTAGAGCTTGGTCTGAAGAGTGGGAAAATGACCAAAAGAGCTGGTAGTTCGAGCGACGATGCCAAGATATCCTTCAAAAGGGAAGGAGATACCAATGTGGTGATGACAAACAAAAAGAAGAAAAATCAGTTCTGGAAACGTCAACAGAAACAACAGTGTTATTCTGTTCAGCAACCTTATATGGCCACCATCACGCCAACGTTCAACCACCAAGCTTCTGTTTATCATCCGGTTCCTCAAACCACCAGTGTATCAACGAGCGCCCAACGCTCCTGCTTATCGCCAACGGACTCAAGTTTCTCGTTAGAATATTCCAGGTAAAAGAAAGGGTGGAAGGCCTCCGATTCCTCCCATTCCTATGATGTATACAGCATTGTATCCTACTTTGGTGCAACAAGGATTAATAACTACAAGGTCATCAGGCCCACCTCCTGATCCGCTTCCACCTTCTTACAATCCCAACGCTCATTGTACATTCCATGAAGGTGCACCAGGCCATAATTTAGAAGTTTGTTTTGCTTTGAAGCATATTGTGAAGGACTTAGTGGAGAGAAACATTTTTTCTTTCGATGGCTCACAGCCTAATATCAAGAACAATCCTTACCCGCTCATGAGATAAGTAATGTTGTGGAGGATGTATCAAGACAAAAATGGATTAGGGGTCTATGATTAAGCTCCTCTTTGATTTTCTGTATTTGATTCCCTAAAGCTGGTAATCTTTTGGCTGTTTCAGCAATTTTATTGTATTTCCTTTGCACTTTGAATTTGTATTTGCTTATAAGCTTTATTGTATTTTCAAGTTGGCAAGGTTAATGAAATGTTTGTGCATATTTTGGATTAAGTCCATTCGTTTCAATCATCTACTTTTATGCTCATATACAAAAAAAAATATAATAATATCTCCATATGGTTTCTTTCCCTTTATCAAACTGTTTGTTTAAACAAAGATTGGGGAGGATGATGAAAACCTTGTGTTCATAATTGCTGTGGTATGCTGCCGATTAAACCTTGCCGAGGATGTAAGGCATTGTTTCAATCCCTAAAACACTGGAGAAATAAGGAAGATAATCCCTCGTTAACCTTTCGAGCCTAGAAGTAGGAGTTTTCACTCTTTACACACAAAAAAACCCTTTAATCTCAACCTTGGGGCAGGGTAGTTCTCAGTTTAACTTGGATATTCAATCAAATGCAAATGCTTCGTGTAAGGCGCCAGTCAGCTCTCTCGAATCAAGTGACTTCCTAGCTTTTGGAAATTTGAATGTATAGCTTGAGGTAACTGAATGTAGGACTGAAGTTCGCCACGAAGTTGGGGTGGGACAAATAAACTTTGAGCCTTTATCCTTTATTTCATAAAACCGTGAACCAGGCCACGTTACAACCCTTAAAAGACCTAATTGAGGTAAGATTGTTTTGAAAGCATACTACAGCAAGGTTGATTAACCTGACTCCTAATAATCTTTGTTATCTGCGTGTGTTGATCACTTCCTCTGTCATTCCGTAAATGACTAGATCCACCTTTGTTTTTTATTATTTAATCATTCCATCGTGTGTGTTTCATCAATAAAACTTTGATTTCAAAAGCTTGCATGAATTTTGCATTAACATTGCCAATTTTTAATGAATAATACTTGTTTGCAAAGAAAATTAAATGTCAAAGAAATCCCAGCAAATGCAGCCAGCTAGGGATTTTAACTTGATAAAGGAAGCTCAGTCAGGGGCAACCAAACGGAAGGATTTGCCAATCCACCAGTTCAAGAGCTATTGAATCAGGGGCAGAACTTTCCAAATTCAGGATATTGGGGCAAGCCTTCTTGAGGTCATCTTATGACAAGTTTATGGTGTGGACTCCAGTGACCCATCATCAGGGGCAAGTCTGTTCCCAGTTGTTTCTACTACAGTTTAAAGGACTTGATATTTCAAATACAGTTGAACTGGGGCAATTATGTCCAGGTTTATTTATTTTCAAAAGTTTGAAGACATTGAAGCATTTCGTATGCCAATTCTTCTGTAAAATCCTTTTGATGACTTATCCTCATAGATCAGTTAATCAGGGGAAATCAGGTCGAGATTCGGTAAATCTCTAAAAAAGGGCCAATCAGTCTGGGGCATCTCTTTCACAGATCAGTCAGCCTGAAAAGCAAGTTCAAGGACTTTGGTGTGCAAACGCCGTTAATCTGGGGCAGTTACTCCGAGATTCATGAATCTAAGAGTTTGAAGATATTGAAGCATTTCGTATGCCGATTCTTCTGTAAAATCCTCTTGGTATTTTCTCCCAACAGACCGTGTAATCTGGGGCAGAGAAGATTTGAAGATTACCTGTTGCAAGAGCTATTGTTTATTATGGTGATCATTATACAAGTCAGAATGCAGGACTACCCTGTTCTTGTGATATACTTTGCCAGCTTCCCAGTAAATTGTTACTTCGGTCGAGCTTGGCCAATCTCAATGGATCTTCTTCCTCCAGTGAAGAAATCAAGCTCATGATGGCAAACCTTAGTGAAGTCATGATGATATACCGCGGGTGGAATACTCTTTTCCCCAATGAAGTAGATCTGATGATCCTACTTATTCATCCCCGGTAATGGTCCAATCTGATGAGTTTGAATGGGTATCCTTGTCGAGATGTTTATTTCATCTCCAGTCTCGTTTCCTTTTGTCTGTTTTGTCAATATAAGCATAAGCATGGCATAAGCATTCATATGCATAGCATCTTAGCATTTCTGCTACCTTTTTTTGGTGTTTACCTGTGTCGTTCACTTTGGCGTTTATCTCCACAAGTGACTGGGTTTGTCTATTCACTCCAATAGAAAGTCAGCCCTAGGCATAAAGTGCCCATTCTTTCTGGATTCCCCACAGAGTTTTATCCTCGTGGATGATGGTTGGTTCAGTTATCTTTTCCACATTTGGATAAGATAAATCCCCATTTGAGTTCTTTCCTCAAGTGGAGTCTTGTTTGACTGTTTCTTTCTAGCTTGTCCCTAGATTGAACTTTGGTCCCTGGCAGGTGTGGTTTTCAAACCTATCTTTGAACGTGCATTTATTTTGCACTGTGAATCTTTTGTCAATCCTTATTTAAGACATGATCCTTTCTCCAACATTGTTGTGATATCAACATATCTTTAAAGCGGTAATCTCCTGAAGAAGCTTGTTTTTCTATGGCGATAAGTGGCAGTCTCTTATGAGAAACTTATCTATCTCTGGTTTTATTCAACCTCTTTGCAACCATGATCGGTATTCCCCAGGAAGCCTTATCTTCAGTTATGCAACCCCGGTGTTAACCTATCAGATTCTATACCTTTATTGGAGCCCATTTCTTGGTTCTATCTTCCAATAAGGTTGTCTTTTTTCTCTAAAGTGCCAACTGGTCATACTTGAACCTGTTGTTCCATCACTTTGGATGTTTTCTCCCAGTGAAGACCGTCTTTTCGGTTCAACCTTCATTGCGGATCCTTTCTAGAATGTCATCTAGTCACGTTTAGACTTGATGATCAATCATTCTAGATACCTTTATTGGAGCCCTTTTTTTGGTTCTACCTCCAATAAGGTTATTTTTGCTTCTAAAGTGCCAACCGGTCATACTTGAAACTGTTGTTCCATCACTTTGGATGTTTCTTTTTCCCAGTGAAGACCGTCTTTTGGTTCAACCTTCATTGCGGATCCTTTCTAGAATGTCATCTAGCCTTGATGATCAATCATTCTAGATACCTTTATTGGGGCCCATCTTTGGTTCTATCTCCAATAAGGTTGTTTTCCTTCTAAAGTGTCAACCGGTCATACGTGAACCCGTTGTTCCATCACTTTGGATGTTTTTTTTCCAGTGAAGACCGTTTTTCAGTTCAACCTTCATTGCGGATCCTTTCTATCTAGAATGGCATCTAGTCATGTTTTGACTTGATGATCAATCATTCTAGATACCTTTATTGGAGCCCATTTCTTGGTTCTACTTCCAATAAGGTTACTTTCTGGCTCATACTGGTTTTTCTTCATAAAGCAGATTACTTGTTATCTCAACTAACTCTTATGAGTACCAAAGTCTATTCTTGGCTCATTAACCTTATTCACAACTAAACTCCAGGTGTTCTTATCTGGCGCGCAGAGTTCATCCCTATCTTTTCTGGTTTTTCTTGAAGATCCCGTTTGAACTCTTCGGTATAAGAAATCCCCAGAAAATCTTTTCTTCAGGTGTCTATTATTTTGTTTCAACTGATCTCTAGTGGAGACCAGGTCTTCTTTCTGGTTTCTTGCCCAGTAAGATTGTGCCTTTTCCCCAGTGTCGTCCAGTCATATTTGAACTTGTCATCCATCTCCCTGGATCCTTCCCCGGTGGAGATTCCCCTTTTGTTTTCTATCCCCGGTGTTTCCTCGGAGTCTCCCCAGTGAGTCTCTTTTGTTGGTTAGCCTGCATCCCCAAGGAGTGTTTTCCTTGTGGGTACTGACCTTCTTCTTGCTTCCCCAGTGAAGCTTTTCTCTTCATAAGAAACAAAAGGAATCAAGTGTTGTTCCTCCTCCTTTGTTCATGCGTACGAAATCAGATTGAAGAAGAAATTCAAACACAACATCAAGTTCATCTCAATTCACTTCCCTAATCAGCTGGCGCGAATTTCATTTTTTGAATTCTCCAAGTTTATTTCCTCTTTGAGCTTACTCATCTGGTTTCATCAAAAGTATCTCTGAGCCATGCCCTGTTCCAGCTATCACCCTGCATCGCCTGCTCACAACGCTCCAAGATCTGCAGTGAAAAGGACAGTTCAACAATGATCAAAAATTCAAAAAAGAAATAGAAGAAACAAGTTCTGTTGGGAGGAGTTAAATAGGAGGACGAGAACATCCATCTGGGAGGGGGGAGGGGGCGATTCAACAACAACATCACTTCCCTCCGTTTTCGTTTCCAACCAACATCACTCATCCCTTCAAGCTTCATTATCACTCTCCATCTTCAATAACTTCATATTCATTAACTTCTTTCTTCTTTCAGCATTGAAAACCTTTTTTTTCCCTGCTAAACCTTTCAATAAACCTTCTCCAATCAACTTAAAATCATCCCAGAAAACCAGAAAAAGGTAGGATCAGAAAGAAAGAGAGAGTTCGAATGAGAATAAAGGGGAATCGGAAACTCACCAAGACCCGATTCTCTCCATTTCCTTCATCATCCAGCGAACATAACAACGTCCCTCCTCCGCCTTCTACTTCTCCGAATTCATTCTCCGGCAACAAAACCTCCTTATCCGTTCGCCTCTCTTCTCTCACCATCAACACCTTCATAAAAATTTCACCGCTGTTTTCAAACTCTTCAAACCTCCCTACAACCAAAAACCACCAAAACACCCTTCATGATAACATCAAAACAACAAGAACCTTCAGACACAAAGCCATCAATCTCCTCCACCTTCTTCTTTCAAATCTCCCTTTCGAACCACCACCAACAATCTTGAACCCAACTTTCCTCTTCTTTTTTCATCCTTAAAACACACCCATAAACTAAAACGGCAACAACCTCAAACCGTTCGAACCAAACCCAGAAATAGAGATGAAGGGAGATTGAGAATGAAAACCAAGATGCAATACAAACCTGAATAACAACGGATCAAAGCAAGAGATCGAAGAAGCGGTCTGTGGACGAGAAGGAAGGTTGGACCGCGTTGGGTTCTATGACACGATGATGAGAGGGCTCGGAGCAAGTTGTAGTGATCTCCATGGCTGCAGAGACTTTTTTTTTTCAAAGAAGTTGTTGTCGTTATGATCGTGTATCTCCACCTGGAGATTTTCTTTCGTTGTTGTTAGACCGTGTGATTGGGTTGAAGTCTTCTTTTGATTTTTTAGAGTAAATAAAATAGGGTAATGTTGTTACAAGGGACAGAACGGATGATGGGTCCTTCGTGGACTCATATGATTCCATGTTTGGTAGGCCCATATTGGATAACCATACACACCCTCTTGTGCTTCAACGCCACCCCCTCTTCTTTCTATACTTTCTTTTTCTTTTTTATATAAAATTTTATTTTTTTAATGAAAATTTTTATTATCTGATCTATTTGAATTTTTTTCTTGATAACTTCCATTTCTATTTTAATTTCAATCACCTTTATGATCTCATTTTTGATTCCATCTTCTTTTTTTGTAATTATTGGTCAATTAAAGTTAAAAATCTAAGATTATAGATTTGTCGATTAAATCTTGATTTAAACGAGACCAACTTGTTTTTTTATTCCGATTTTTATTTTGGTCGATGAAAGTTAAAAATCTAAGATTATCGATTTGTCGATGAAATCTTGATTTAAACGAGACCAACTTGATTTTTATTCCGATTTTTGGTCGATGAAAGTCAAAAATCCAAGATTATTGATTTATCGATTAGATCTTGATTTAGACGAGACTAGTTTTATTTTCATTCTGATTCTATGTTGCTCGATGAAAGTCAAAAATCCAAGATTATCGATTTATCGATTAAATCTTGATTTAGACGAGACTAGTGTTATTTTCATTCCGATTCTATTTAGTCGATGAAAGTCAAGAATCATTGATTATCGATTTCTCGATTAAATCATGATTAAGACGAGACTATTTCTATCTTTATTGCATCTCATATGTTATTCATGTCTCTTGCATCATCATATTTGCATTATAACTTGTTATTTCTTAGTAACTTACAACTGTTACCTTTCCCCGCATTCCAAAGGAAGATCACTTTAAATTGACTCTTGAAGTCATCTTACCCCATCCCTCTAGGTTTACCTTTATTTCTTGGCTATCTGTTTACCTTGAAAATTGGTAAACAACCGCTGATCTTCTAAAACTATAAAGTTCTAGTAATTTACAGGATCGATCAGATTGATCCTAGGACATGTGTTGTATGTGTATTTGGGATATTTCGCGATTTGGTAGAGTATGCCTTTCGACAATGCACATAAATAAAAAAAAAAGGGTGTTTGAAGTGTAAAGGAAAGCGATAAAGATATAGAAATAACTAAGTCAAACAATACATCAAAGAAAAGAAAAGGCTGAATGTAAAAGTTTGATAAAGAAAAATTGGAGTTAAATGCTGGAAAGAAATGCATAAAGATCTTAAAATACAAAAAGGTAAATGCTTGAAAGTAAAGGCTTTTAATGTATAACTGCAAAGTAAAGACTTGGTAATGTAAATGACTTGAAAGGTAAAAGTTCGTGGAAAAAGATTTCAAAGTAAAGAATCTAAAACATAAACTTCAAAGTAAATTGCATTGCAATAAAGGATAATGGTGATTACAATCACGTGCATTCTCACTTCACTGGTTTCTCGACACACTGAATACTTTGAGTGAACATAGAGTTACTTGTACAAATATGATTTTTTCACACTATTCTAACTCTAAAACTAGCCTATTTATAATACTCTAAAGTAACCACCATCTGACGGTTTTATTCTTAGATTACGTCACTTGGCACTTCGCATGTCTTCACGATCTGGATCTTCGCCACCTATCCTCTTTTCAAATTCAAATAGTGGAACTTCCCTCCACTATTCAGTTGTAACTGCAGCGCATTATCCATAGCCACTTCACTGTGTCGAATTGACACATTGGACTTAGCAATATTTGAAGTCCTAAAATCATTCTCTTCGACTCAGGCATTGCACAAACATGGTCGAAGGCCTTCTAGCGAAGCCTTCTTTTTTAGCTTTATTACTTTAAAGAATAACTTCTTTTAAAGCCAAATTGTCTGAAATCATGTAGCGTCGAAATTAGGAGCTAACAAATTGCCCCCCAAAAATGCCCTTTCGCCAGTATTGGTAGGAAGGTCATTTTTTGATAAAATATTCTTTCACCCATGCTTATGACGTCATGTCATGATGACAAATCTCCAAACGTCTTTTCAGCCGTATTTGCGAACAGTTTTCATCATCACCTTTCTTGGGACTAGACATTTGCAGTCTGATCACAACCACCACCATCCAAAGATTTTAAAGAGGACACACGTCCCACTATCGTATCCATTTTAACGGTGGATTCATAGTCCCCTCATCTTCCAAACATCTATAAATACCCTTTTTCCCCAATTTTACGAACTTTCGCATTCTCAAACTTTTCTGCAACTTATTTCTTCGTTCTTCAAACTCTCTCAAGAAAACTCAGAACACACTCTCGTTTTCTCTTCAACTTCCAACAATGGCGTCTTCACAACCCATCCATCAAGAAACCAAGAACCAAAAGGGTAAAACCACTCCGTTCGAGCAAACTCTCCCGCCATTTTCAAACATCCCCGGACCAAAGGTGGTAAAGAACCAACAGTTCATGTCGGAACCTCTTCTTGAAGAAACAAGGAGCATTTATGAATCTCAGATAATGATCCCTCTCCTTGTATCTGATAAACCCTATGCTTTAGGTGGCCCCCTAGCTGATGTAAAACCCACCAATGAAAAACTGGCTGAGTTCTTTCCTTCTTACCGTAAGTCTAGACCTTTAGGGCAAAAAAGCAACCCTAATGAGGATGGAACCTCTCCTAATACACCCACTCTGACAAAAATGGATCTGAGATACCTTCATGATGGTACGAGGCTGGTAAAAGCTGTCAACCATTTAAAGGATTTTGACCTTTGGATGACCAGAATGGAAAGGGTCAAAGCCGATCATTGGAAAACTATTGGAATCTATGATCTGCTTATGTTGTCGAAGACCAACATCCCTTATTGTTTGAACTTGCTGGCAACATCGCTTTACTTCTGGGATAGTACCCACTACACCTTTCATCTTCCTTGTGGGATGGTTACTCCCACACTCTTCGACCTTGCTGGCATTGCAGGTCTTCGACCAGATGGCATTTCATACGATCCTGATACTGATGCAGAGGATACCATAGGGATCTCTGACTCCAAGCTCACATATACCCACTTCATCAACCACCACAAACGTGATACTACAGAAATCACTGATAGTGAACACATTGCTTTTCTGACCGTTTGGCTGTCGAGGTATGTTTTTTGTTTAAAATCCCTGCAGGTAGCCAAGAAGTATCTCACTCTGGCCAACCAACTTCACAACAATAGAGGAGTTTGCCTAAGTGGGTTGATCCTGGCGAACCTCTACGAGTCTCTCAGCGAAGGGGCAGCTCGACTTAAAGACTTGGAGGGCCAAGGTAATGTTCACTTGAATGGCCCTCTCTGGCTACTTCAGTTGTGGCTCAATGCAACCTTTGAAGCTAGCCTTCCCAGGAAAAGGCAGGTCGATGAAGATTCTGCTGAAATCAAAAAGAGGAGGGTCGAAGGTACCCGCCTGGTGAAACTTACACCAAATGACGATGGGGAAACTCTCAAAAGAGCCTTCTCCAATTATATTATGATGTTTGCAAAAAGGCATGAGTTCACACCTAGCATGGCTCCCTTTGCTGAGAGAAAATGTGGCCTGAGTGGCTCACAAGGCCATTCCCTGATCCATCCACCAAACTCGACGCCGAATCTGTTTCGATCTGGGAAGCCTTTTTTATTCTTAGATTTATCGTTGAAAGGCTGAATCTTGGGAGAGACATGGCAGCCTTAATTGCTTACCAACCAAATCTTGTCTCTCTACAATTTGGGTTGGCTCAGATCTTCCCCAAGTGTCTATATGGGAGAAAGGCCATGTGGTCCTTCACACCGCCAGTTTTGATTGTAGCGAGTGATTTTGGACGCGGTTCTTAAGCGCTGGTCGCTCTCTGTGGTTTGAGCTTACTACAGGTCTATTCATTTTTTATCCTATTGTGAGCTGAATAAGGAAGGGAAATAGATATCTCCAATTAACCCTGCTTGCATACTGAGTTTAACAGCGGTCTGTTAGGTTACAGATGCTATCAATGTGGGGGGCCTTTGTACTGGTTATTTGTATTTTCGCCAATACTGGTTTCTTTCTTTTTATTTTGACAGAAGGTTTCTGGCGGGGAACAAGGATTAGGATGTTAGGACTGATGCTTTTTGATAGATATGTGAGAGTATGGGATTTTGGTTTTTTGTTGGTTGCGCTCGCTAAGATTTTTCTTTTAATCTTATGCCTACGTATTCCCGTTTACCGAAATAGGGAAATCAGAGCGTTCGTAGTTCCTTCTATTCTATGGGACGAAATTGTTGTTTTGGTGTCTTGTTCAAAGCCCAAGACGTGAAGCGAAAGGTGTTTGTATCTTGTTCAAAGCCCAAGATATGAATCTAAAAGGGTGTTGACTTTAGAGAGAATTTGTCATCTCTAAAGAGGGTTTGTTTGTCACAACTGTTGGGTGACTGACTATATAGGAGGATTACTTTAACTGGGATGCGCGGATCCTAGTAATGCCATAATTTCCTATATAGTGGGTTTTAACCTGAAGGAGAAGACTTTAACTCAGTGTAGAGCAATGCTATCTTTCCTTAGGAATTTCTCATGCTAAAAGAGGGATAGTGGCATGGATGTAGATGATCCAGAGGCTTGCCGCTTACAGCGATTAGATGAAAGGGAGAGGAGTTTTTTATGTTTGTGTACTGTGAACGAGGCACGGCTTTGCTGCTAAAAGGTTGATTGGATCAACCAGTGGTTTTCTTATACAAAGCCTAAGAGGAGGCTATTAGGTTTTTTGACTCAACGACAGAGTCTTTTGGTATCTCGTATAAAGCCCGAGATGGAGGCTATTTGACTCAACAAAAGAGTGTTTTTGTGTCTAGTACGAAGCCCGAGAGAGAGGCTAAAATTTGTTTGGCTTAATAAGAACCTTTTTGTATCTCGTATAAAGCCCAAGATGGAGGCGAAAAGGGGTGATTGACTCGACAAGGGAGTCTCTTATGTGTCTCATACAAAGCCCGAGAGAGAGGCTAAACGTTGTTTGACTCCGCTGGGGATAATCATTGTACAAAGCCCAAGAGGAGGCCAGGGTAACTGTTTCAGTTAAGTGACAGGTCCAATAGGCCGATTTCAAAGAGAAAATCAGTTCTTATATGAGCAACACTGTACTCAGGGATTTTTGATGCGAGGATTAGGGTTATCTCCGGTTCTTTGAGGAAACGGGAAATCCAAAGGGTATTGAGACCGTCCGAGTCTGCGGGTTTCCTTCCTATTTAACGAAGGGGTCACTTGAGAATGTCTTTGAGACTCAAGGATATTAGACTGTCCATGTCTAGAGTTTTATCTTTTATACTATGCTTTGAGAAATAGTAGTAGACTCTATGACAGGACTGTTCTATAAAGATGACTAAGTTTTGTTCCTATACCTCTAGGAGGTCGTCGGGACAATTTGTACGAAGCCCAAGAGGAGGCTAGAAGCTTTTAAGAAGCCGACAGGTCCTTGTACTAAGCCCAAGAGGAGGCTATCATTCCCGGAGGAAGAGATCATTATACGAAGCCTAAGAGGAGGCTGTGAATACTTCTAAGAAGCCGGTGGGTCCTTGTATTAAGCCCAAGAGGAGGCGGGGTTGCTTTTAAGAAGCCTGTGGGTCCTTGTACGATGCCCAAGAGGAGGCCGATGCTTTTAAGAAGCCCGTGGGTCCCTAAACCCCGAGAAATTCAAGGCAATTCTATTCACCGAGAATAGATCAAAGTCAGAAAAGTTCGAGAATTTGGAAGAAACTCAAAGATGCCATTCACGGAGAATACATTCATCTTTGGGAGTAGAGTTTCTTGACGATTCCTAATAAGGACAGCCGAAGAGAAGACTGTATCTGGTGATCCTATTGGGGACCTAGTTGTCTATTTCTACGAATAAACAAAACGGCGTCACCTAGTTCTAGACGTAGTTGCCGGGGAAACTCTAAATATTTATACTATTATTACACAGTTGATATGAGTTTATGAAAGAAGACTTACAGTGAAACAGCCCCACAATACAATTATATGTATATGAAAGCGGTAAATGAAAGCAATAACCACTTACTCGGTTGTAGAGCTTCCATGTTGTTTGGTTAGTTGTTCAACAAAGAAAGATTGAAAACAACAGTATATTCAAAATCAAAGGAGAAAGTGCTTTGAAAAAGAAAGATTTGGGGCTTACAGCTCAAGGAGAGGCCCAGGGTTTTATCAGTGAACGCACTGTTTGATTTTGTACAGAGGGACTTATACAAGTGACTCAGGCCCAAAAAGGTTTTCTGTACAAAGGGATTTGGGTCTTACACTCTCTCAAGAGGCCCAAAAGGTTTTAAAGAAAAAGAGTGGGGCTTATAACATGAGGGTAGGCCCAATTGATTTTTCCATTTAAAAATGGCGATCGCGCCGAGGTTTTCTTTTAACGCAGAGGGACTTATACAATAAGTGAGGCCCACAAATTGTTTTGGTTAAAAGGGGGTTGGGTCTTACACTCTAATAGAGGTCCAAAAGTTTTGAATGGGTCTTATAGCTCGAGGAGAGGCCCAATGGTTATTTTTCAAAAGGCGACGATCGCGCCGAATTTTTGACGGTATCAGGACTTATACAATACACTGAGGCCCAAAAATGATTTAGTCAAAAAAGGATTGGGTCTTACACTCTATTAGAGGCCCAAAAGGTTTAAAAATGATTTATAAGGGTTGAATTAATCCAAAAACCCTAATTTATTTTCAAAAATGTGTTTTAATTGAATAAAAATTCAATTAAAATGATCAAAATTGTTTAACACATGGAAAACAAATTGTGATCTTGGATTAATGCTTCAAAAATTAAGTATTGACCCACAAAATAATTAGAAAGCATTAAAAGTTGCAAAATCAAGGTGGAAAAAATATTTTAAATGTTAAAAAACAATTAAAACATTAATTATTTGCAAAAATATCAATTATATGAAATAAATAATATTTTTGGGATTTTTTGGGAAAATAAAATATTTTAACATTTTTTTGAATTATTAAAAAAATAATCAACTCAAAATCATTAAAACTCATAGAGAAATTAATTTTTGAATCAATTAAATAAAATCACAAAATTCAAATATTTGAATTTATCAAAAAGGGCGCCAAGAACAACCAAGAACACGCGTGTGTTCTGAGTTTTGCCCAGATTTGCATTTTCTCTCCAATCTCACTGAATACTTGATCATATCATGTAATCCACATACCAATCAACTCGTTTCAACCTCACGATCATGTCTATGGCATTTAATTTCATTTAAATTAAACATATAACAAGAAATCATGAAAAATCCTCAAGAACCCTAATTTCTGCATGAAGGCTAGGATTTTTGATACACGATTCAAACAAAGCAATTAATTGAGGGGAAACATTCCATGCATGATTATGAACATATGGCCAAAGTATTGTGCGAGGAAATATGCATAGATTGAGAGATGACCAAGTTTAGGCTTACCTCTAGGTCGTGACAGCAAGTGCAATGTGATTTTGGAGTTGGAGGTGTTACAGATGAGTTGTGATGATCTGAACAGCTTCCCTACACCCTATGGAGTGTGTTTGAATGCTTGAACTTGATGGAAATTGGTTAGATCACTTCATGGCATCTCAACTGCACCTTGGTTAAAACCTTGAGCAATTGACTGGTGATTCTGAGAAATCAGTGTTCCAGATGTTGTTTAAGTGTTTGATCAGCTCATATATGATGTATGTGAGGTGTGTGTGTGTGATTGGTTTGAGTGGAATTGCTCTCTAGCTCAAAAACTCAAAGTTGCCTTGCTAAAGAAGGCATTTTTGCCAAGAGAAAGAGATTTTGAGGAAAGCATCTGTTAGATGGCTTTGGTGTACTCAAACTAATCACAATTGAGCTCTATTTATAGTAGAGCAAGTTTGTTTTGGGATCCACAGTGAATGGCAACTGCAGCAGAGGTTTGGCCAATGTTGTCCAATGGAAATCCAAGTCTCCTCTAGCCATTGACTAGAGGTTAGGGCACAGGGTTGTGGTTCCCTTGGTCTTGGATAAGTCTTGACTGAATTTAGTTGAGAATGGCTCAGTCCATGCCACCTTGATGCTTCCATTGAATGCCTCATTCCAAAATTGAAGTCTTGTCCCTATTTTGGCCATTCTAGGTTCAACATGCTATTTCTTGTTCCAAAGACTTTAGAGGCTTGGCTCAGTAATTGTCCCCTTTAGATTCAATCCTCTGAGGTGTCCAAGTGGATAGGAGCATTTGGATTTGGCTGATTTTGGCAAATCGACCAAAAGTGCAAAATCTGCCTTGCCTTGGCAGATTTCAGCAAGGCAACTTGCCAATGTCATATCTCATGGCTCAAATTGAATTTGGTAATGTTCTTGGCCATTTTGGAAAGCCCTTACAGGATACAACAACTGTTTGAACATGTTTGGTTTTGATCTCTTTTTAATCCAAGTGAAAAATCCCCCTACATTTGGCAAAAAGTAAAGCAAAATCTGACTTAGTGAAATTTTCACTAAGTGTTGAAACAAATTGACTTTTCTTGATTTTGATCACTCCATAACTCAAAATCCATGAGGAATTTGGACATAGGTCAGTATGAAGCTTTTGTAGAGGGCAATGAGATCTACAAATCAAGCTTTTGATGGAAAAAAATGGCTTTGTGGTTTAGGAGTTATGGTCCTCCAAAGTTGGCACATTAGTGGTACTTTTTCATAACTTAGAAATTTTTCTAAGTTTTATGGTTACCCCTTTTACAAGTTATCCCACTTTCTTTGATTTTTCTTGATGAATGATGATTCAAATCATACATTAACATCATTTTAGGGTTAAAAATCCATTTTGGTGAAAAATCTCAAAAAGTCAAAGTTGACTTTTGTGCACAGTTGACTTTTTATCAGATGAATTCCAAACTGTGCAATTCTTCAGGAAATCATGTCCTTGACCTAAATCAAACTTGATGGACATGTTCCATGGGTGTCATAGGGTATATTGAGGCATGTCCTAGGGTTTGGGAGCATGTCCTAGTCAAAAGTCAAAGTTACAGTTGACTTTTTCCTTAAAACCCTAATTGTGGTGCAGATGAAATTGAGACTTGTTGCTCAAGCTTCTTGGATTAATCCATTATTCCAAATGGATCAATATGGTATATTAAAGACCCTCAAATCATGTCTTGAGGTCTTGGTCCATGATTTGCCCTAAAAGTCAACTTAGGAGTGAATTAGGTCAAGAAACCCTAATTCCTGATTTTTTTAGTGAATGTATCCCCAGAGGCAAAATTGACTTGATGATTGGGTCCATGAGGATCCATGGAGTATATTAGGTCATGTTTTGGATCCTTGGCTTGTGCCCAGAGGAAAATTTCCATCTGGAGGCCCTGGTCGACCAAAACCCTAATTTGGTGACACTGTCGATCTTGAGACTTGATCCACCTAGAAGGGAGCAGCATTGTGCTTAATCCTTGAAGTTGGAGTCCTTTTTTATCCTTTGTGGATGTTTGAGAGATTAGACAAGTTGAAGATCATGTCATTCCTTGATTGATCCCTTGTCTAAGGCTCTGAGAGGGCTTAAAATCCTAATTTTGATTGTAGTGAATGCTCAACAACCCTTGAGGCATTTGATGAGGCATGATGGTTCATCCATATTGTGATGATGATTGACACAATTATGGGAATCTTAGTGGTCAAAATTTGGGGTATGACATTGATGAAGGAGGTGCTGCAGTCACTTTCGACTGGTGGAACGCTAGGAAAGCAACCCTTTCCCCTGTGTATTTTCAGCCCACCTTCTTGTGTACCAAACCCTTCCATAACTGGTGGTCGAAGTACTATAGTGAGAAATTTCTTGATGTTGCTGCTTTCTCTTCCTTACTTGACCAAGCTTTTCTTGATGTGCAGGAGAAGACCAAGAAGAGTAAGTTCATTCATGTCAAAGAAATTCAAGCCTTTCAAAAGTACTTTGAAACTGTCTATCGACCCGATGATATTAGTCGAACCATTCGTGAGGCTGCTGTCACTTTGAAGGAGAAATTTCTACAAAAAATGGATCAGTTGAAAATTCCTTCAAATGTTCCCCTTGAGAAAAGTTATAAGGTAGCTTTTGAACTCTTTCCTCCAAAGTTCCCTCGACTGCCTAACGCTGATTTTGGAGTGGCACTTGCCCCCCATTTCCAGACTGGTTTGTCTGTGGTGAGCACTTAAAAATCCTTCGACAGCAGTCTCAACTGAAAGCCCAATGGGTGGTTGCGACTAAACATACGCTGGACAGTTTCAAAGGACACCTTCATATAGGGGTCGAGGATGTCCGTGTCGAATCCGAAATATATGAAGGTTTGAGGCCCTTGATTTGTGATTTTTTAACTAACCACTCAATTATTAACCTTGTAATAATCGTCTGTCTTTCAGCCATGGCCAGGAAGACCAGCTCATCGAAGGGTGCTGCGAAGGTCGAAAAGGACACTGAAGGCACAAAGGTACTTTATATTCCTTGCCTAAGTCTTTTTGTGTAACCAATCCTCTAATATTTGTGTCACCTTTCAGGCTGCTCGAAAACCTCCAACGCCTTCAAAAAAAGGCAAGAAAGGTGCTCAAGCAGTTGTTCCTCCAGATACTGATGATGAGTCCCCTGAGGAGATAGTAGTTAAGAAGAAAAGGAAGCTTCTCAAAGCTTCTGGAACTACCACCCAATCTCCCTCAAAGGCGGCAAGAATCCTTGAGAAGACACCTGCTGGTAGTGGTGTCAAGAAACAACTCTCCAGGGTTGCATCAAAAATGACTGCTGGTAATCCTGAGAGTGCAAACTCAAGTCCTGATGCTGCGGCTGTACAGGTATGCGTACTATCTTCATTCAGTATTTGGATTCCCTACTCAGACTTCTCTCAATCTTATTCCCTTTACTTGTGGTTTTTCAGGCTTATGTAGGTGGTTCTAACCCACCACAACCTTCCTTCAGCTTTACAACAACTCTGCTGAATAGCCAAGGTGAGCTAACTTATCACCCTACCTCTGACCTTGGTTCTGGATATAGCTCAATCAGCGAAATTAACCAACATATCCCTCTTACAGTTCCTCCTCCTGCAGCAGATGAAACAAACCAAAGTTCTCCTGCCAGGACCACTACTCAACAATCCCAGACCGATGGTTCTGATCATGAAGAGGATGATGTTTCTCATCAACAACCTCTCGACCACACAGAGGCTATTGGTATGGACACAGAAGAAAGGCCCACTGAAGCAGAGGAGGAGGAAGTCGAAGAATATGAAGAACAAGAAGAAGAGAGGGAAAGGACTGAGTAAGATCAAGCCCACACACCTGTGGCTGGACCAGGTCCTACAAACACTCCAACTCCTAGACCTACAGTCACTTCGACTGCTGGAGAACCCCCTACAGGAGACCCCTTGGCTGCCCTCAAATGGTCGAATCCTCGAGAGTATGCCAGGATGATACTTGGGAAGAAGTACAGCCCTTCAGGTACCAGTCTCAGCACTTCGACCAGCTCTGGGGGTCTAGCTCCAGATAATTTTATCAGCCCTATCCTTCAAAAAATCAAGGATAAATTCTTCAAGGGAGACATCCATAATGTCTTACTTTCAGATCCAACTGCTCCTCTCTTTCTGAAAGACAGCCTTCAGATACTGGACCTTTCGACCCTCAGCAAAGATGTTTCTGAATTCCTGTTGGAGCCAACTGCTTTAGTGAATCAAATGTATGAGGACTTCAAGCTCCTTCCCAAGATCCAAGATAACATTGAAATCACAACTGGATTGGAAGCTTCAGCTTGGGATGAAGCGCACGCATCAGAAGCTATGGTCGAAAGTCTATAGACTGAACAACAGAAAAGGCAGGCAGAAGTGGAGTCGAACCAAAAGAACATTGATGACTGGAATCAGCAAATTGAAGAGCTACAGAACAAGATTTCTAAGGCTGAAAAACACAACCTTGAGCTGGGAGAGTTCGACGATACTGAAATGGCCAGAGAGTTGAAGCGCACCATAGACTTCCTTGACAAGGCCCAAATGCTTGAAAAAGAACTTTCAGCAGCCAAACTCAACAAAGCTCTATGTGAGAAACGCCTTCAGAATCACAAGGTCAACTTCCTTGAGTTGAAGTCGAAGCTCCCTTTTTGATTGTCATATGATTTCTTGTTTGTAGTTCCACTTTTTGTTCATCATGTTTTATGGCCCTTTTAAGGCCCCATGTACAGACAAACTTAATGCCCTATAACCTTTATCTAAATTCTTCTGTTTGCTACTAACTCTTCGACTTGCAAAAATTTTCTCTCAAACTTTGCTAACTGAGTAATTAAAGTATTCTGCCTCTTTTCTTGGAAATCATGAAAATAGCGTAGCTTTTAACAGCTTAGTGTTCCAACGGCACAAGTTTTTATTCCATAAAGGAATATTAATAGCGCAACCCTAGGGTCAATTCCCAAGGGTCATTTCACGTATTTCCGTCGTTGACTGGCCAATCCTTACAAAGCCTTGCCTCTATAAAACCCTCTTCCCTCTTGGGATATCTTGCACCTACTACAGCAAGGATGAGTACTTCTTCAAAGAAGGCAATGACCAAGAAGGTGGCTGTAGAAACAAAGAAAGTTGAGGGAACAACTACTACCCTCAATAACACTTCAACTGGAGCAACATCTCGCGCCAAGAAGAGAGAAACCAAGATGAGGGTCCCCAAGAAAGAACATTCCAAAGCACTAAACTCTGATGATGAAGCTGACGAAGATTATGTTGCCTTCCTCAACTCCATTAATTGGAGGGACTATGAATGATCTTTCTCCTGGGTTTTATGTTATTGTAATTGTTGTTTTCTGTATGCCATTTTGGCCCCACATGGCCTATTTTGGCTTTTATAATTTGAATAAAATTTACGTCTTAATATGAATTTCTTGTAAAATAGGCTTATATTTTTTCAAATATTTCCCATTTACCCTTAAGACTCTTAAATCACCCTCCGTCTCTTGAATCTCATAAGCATTATTACTAAACTCCTTAATAATTTGAAAAGAACCTTCCCACTTAGGAGACCACTTCCCCAAAGTTCTGTTCTTTCGATCCATAGGTAAGATCACTTTCCACACTAGATCTCCAGTTGAAAAGGTTTTAATCTTGACCTTTTTGTTATAAGACTTCTCCACCCTTTTCTTTTGCCTTTTCAGCAACTCTAATGCATGGAGCCTTTCTTCATCTAGGTCTACTAATTCATCAAGCATCATATTCCAATAAGACTCGGATGGAATCTCATGATGCCTTTGAATCCTTATTGATTGAAGATAAATTTCCACAGGCAGAATTGCATCATGACCAAAAGTCAGTCGAAATGGGGTAGTATTAGTTGCCTCTTTAGGGGACGTTCGACATGCCCAGAGTATTTGGTCCAATGTCCTATGCCAATTTCTTGGGTTTTCCCCCACATGCTTTTTTATCAACCCAATAACTACTTTATTTACTGCTTCGACTTGGCCATTAGCTTGAGCATAATAAGGTGTGGACGTTACAAGCTTGAATCCTATTTCTTTAGAAAACTCTTGCATTTTTCGACCAGTAAAGACTGATCCTTGGTCTGTTGTAATTGTCTCTGGGATTCCAAACCTATAGATGATGTGCTTCTGGATGAATTCAATCACATCTTCTTGATCAACATTTGGTAATGGGGTAGCTTTGACCCATTTGGTAAAATAATCAATACCCACCAAAATGTACTTATGATTTTTAGATGATGCTGGTCGAATCTCTCCGACCAAATCCAAAGCCCATCCTCTAAAAGGCCAAGGTTTCACTATAGAGTGTAATTCACTCGCAGGGACATGTTGAATGCTAGCATGAACTTGACATTCCTGACAACCCTTAGCAAATTCCATACAATCTTTTAACATGGTAGGCCAATACAAGCCTTGTCAAAACAACAACCATTTCATTTTATGGCCTACCTGATATACCCCACATGCCCCACTATGGACAGTCGAAAGGGCTAAGTATGCTTCTGCCTCACTGAGGCACTTAAGCAATACTCCCTCAGGAGTCTTTTTGAATAATTCATTACCCAACAAGACATAACTTAAAGCTTGATACTTGATTTTCCTTTCTGTCGAAGCTATTGGATTTTTCAGGTAATCCATTATAGGTTTCCTCCAATCCTTGTCAATTATACTATCAACTGCCAGAATTACGAAATTGTCTTCATCAACATATCCAAGCTTAGTTTCTTCCAAATCTAATGGGGCTAATCCTACTGACACCACCCTTCCTCTGACTTCGACTTCGATTGCATCTTGTAATTTGTCTTTCGCAACTTTATACCCTGATGCAATCTGAGCCAAGTCATTAGCTACCTGGTTTTCCAGCCTATGGATGTGTCGAAAACTAACTGCGTCAAATTTTTTCAACAGTCGATTCACAACTACAAAGTACATAATCAAGTTTTATTTTATGCACTTGTACTCTTTGGTCACTTGTTTTATGACCAGTTCTGAATCTCCCATTATTTCGACATGAGTTGCCCCCAATTCCAACAAAACTTTAAGTCCAGCAATTAAAGCTTCATATTCAGCTTCATTGTTAGAACAACGGCCTTCGATTTTATACTTAAGTATTGTTGGAATTTTATTAGGAGAAATAACAAGTACTCCTATGCATGTCCCATCTTTGTGGCTCGACCAGTCGAAATATAACTTCCAAGGTTCCACATCAAGATAGTTCAGGGGGGTTTCATTTGTAGAATGGTCAGCTATAAAGTCTGCCACTATTTTTCCTTTAACAGCTTTTAAAGGCTTATAAGTTAAAGAATATTTAGTTAATGCTAATGCCCATTTTCCAATTCGACTATGCAAAATAGGTTTGGACAACATATGTTTAATAACGTCATAACGAGAAGAAACATACACATCAACTGGTTTTATATAATGCTTCAATTTGGTACAAGAGTAATACAAACATAAACATAATTTTTCAATCATGCTATATCTAGTTTCTGCATCATTTAAAACTCTACTAAGGTAATAAACGACTCTTTCGACGCCATCATCATCCTCTTGAGCTAACAAGCTCCCTAAAGTTCTATCTGACGCAACTATGTATAATCTCATACACTTATTTCCACGAGGTGGTGAGAGAATGGGGGGTGACTCAGGTACTCCTTGATCTTGTCGAAGGCTTCCTGCTGATCTTGCCCCCAGTCGAACCCATCCTTGCTAGCTCGAAGCAATGGTGAAAAGGCTTGGGTCTTCCCACTTAAGTTACATATAAACCTCCTCAAGAAATTTATTTTGCCCAAGAGAGACTGTAATTCCTTCTTTGTTGATGGCGCTTTTGCTTCCATAATGGCTTTGGTTTTATTCTGGTTAATTTTGATCCCCTTCTTGTGGACCACAAAGCCTAAGAAATCCCCTGCCTGCACACAAAAAACACATTTGAGAGGATTCATTTTCAAACCATGCTTTCTCATCCTTTCAAAGGAATGTCGAAGATGGCTTATATGATCTTTTCCTGAAAAGGACTTAACAACAATATCATCAATATATATTTGCATAAAAGTCTCAATAAATCATGAAAGATTGAATTCATTTCTCTCTGGTAAGTTGCCCCAACATTTTTCAGACCAAAAGACATTACTACCCATTCATAAGTGCCTAATACCCCTGGACATCAAAAAGCAGTTTTTGGGACATCTTCCTCAGCAATGAATATTTGGTTATAACCAGAATAACCATCCAACATGCTCAAGTATTCATGTTCTGCAGCAGAATCAATTAGTATTTCTGCCACAGGCATAGAATATTCGTCTTTAGGGGTTGCAGAATTTAGATCTCTAAAATCTATACAAACCCTTAAAGAACCATTCTTTTTAATGACTGGTACAATATTAGCTAGCTATTCGACATACCTAGCTGTACAGATGAACTTGCATCTAAGTAGCCTTTCGATTTCCTCTTTAATCTTGGAAAGGATTATTGGGGCAAACCGTCTTGGATTTTGCTTGATTGGCTTTTTCCCAGGTATGATTGGCAACTTATGTTCAACAAGCTCTCTCCTCAAACCAGGCATTTCATCATAGTCCCAAGCGAAGCAATCCTTGAATTCCTTCAATAGTTGGACTATTTCAACTTTGAGTAATGGGTCGAGATTAGCTCAAATGTAAGTAGTCCTTTTTACTCCCCCTTCACCCAAGTCAATTTCTTCCAAAGGATCCTGCGCCAGCATTTTAATATTATCTGACAGTGGATCCTTTTCAAAACCTAAAGGCTCATTATCATAAACAGCATCAAGCCTTTGGTTTTGGTCTTCGATTTGAGGCCCATCAGGTGGCTCAGGTTCAAAGTCCTTACCAGGGCCTACTTCACAAATTTGAGTTTTGGCTTCGACAGCCATGTGGTTGTGTGCAGCCTCTAAAGCCGCTTGTAGCTTATTTTCGGTCACATAGGCCGAAATTCTTTGTAATGCGTCGAATTCAGTCATTGTTACTGAATTCACTCCCCTAGCCTGTGGGGTCAACCTCAGGCAACCCATAGTACGAGACATTGCATTCTTCTCTTACGACCTCTCTGTCCCATCGAAACCCCTCCAGTGGGTGCAAGTGTAATGAGCAGAATGCGTGGTCATCTGGGGAGAGATCGAATTCTGCTGGAGTACAAGGCGCAATATGCGCCAAATTTTTGTCGAACTCAGCACCCTCGACATGATTAACAGGCACCTTAAAGTAGCCTTGATCAGCTTCAATGTTTTCTACTATTCCATCAGGCCTCCAGATTGTTATTCGTTGGTGCATTGATGAAGGTACTCACTACGCCAAAATTGAAAAAAGACAGCGCAACAAATACGGCGCTTTTTGGACAAAGCGCTGCTATAGGTCTTTTAAAAATTTCGCTAAAAAAAAGCGCTGTAATAGACAGCCTTTAGAAAGCGCTGTTAAATGCCCTTAGAAAGCGCTTAATGGAAGACACCTTAGAAAGCGCTTTCCAGAAAGCGCTGCTATAGGTATTACTTTAGAAAGCGCTTTAGAAAAGCGCTGTCTAAAGTTTAACCTTAGAAAGCGCTTTAAGAAAAGCGCTGTCTAAGGTTAACCTTTAGAAAGCGCTTTCAGAAAAGCGCCCTCTAAGGTCTTTAATTCTCCCCACTTTAGAAAGCGCTTTTTAAAGAAAGCGCCCTCTAAGGTCATTTATTAATTAAAATATAAAACACATTTCATTTCATTTTCTGAAACTGCTTCTATTCATTTTCTTCTCTCGACCGCGCGTTTCTTTCTCCTGAAACCCTTTCTCTCTTTCTTCTCTGCTGAAACCCTTTGCCATTGTCGTCGTTCATTCGCGGTTGTTGTCGTTCTGCTGCCGTCATTCACTGTTGCGACTTCACTGCTGCCGTCATTCTGCTGCCGTCGTGCTTCATTGTCGTGACGAAGAAGAGGTACATTGTTGTTGCTGTTCTTACTTCTAACATTGTCTGTTGTTGTTCTTGTCATTGTTCTTGTCATCGTTATTGTCAATCGTTCTTGCATGTTGTTTTCGTTTTGTTTCTGTTATTGTTGCTTCAGTTATTGTTGTTATTGTTGCTCCTGTTGCTGTTATTGTTGAGAATGTGAAATTAGTAAAACAACATTGTATATGGTTGAGTGCCAAAACGTGAAAGGAGTTTAATAACAAAACATAACTGATTAAACAATTAGAAAATGATTTAGATAAGTTAAAGACCAAATGCAATAGGATAATGATTTAGATAAACAATTAGAAAAGCTTAGTTGATTAAATATAAATCAGATTTTGCTATGTTTTGAATTATGATTTGTGTTATTTAGTGTTATCGGTTATAACTAATAACAAAACCTATTTCCCCTCATTCAATCTTAAATTGTACCAAGTTTTATAGGTTTTGTTCACAATTGTTTTTATCAAGTAAGAATTTTTTTCATTAATAAATAAGTGCAATTTGTACTCATTTTTGCTATATGATTCTTTTCTACATTTTTAGTATATCATAAATATGTTTACATTTAGGTTTAACACTATTAAAATGTAATTTTAATAATCTATTTAACCAAAAAATCATTCTACAATTTATCTTCAATAGTAATGCATATTTTATTAATGATATTTCATTTTATGATACGTGTACAGGGGGGTCTTGTTAATTCTAACCTATCTGGACACTGTGTGGGTCTAGAAGTTGTTTACATCTCTAAAGAAAATTAGTTGTTCTCTCTTGCCACTGTAATTAGTAGTGCTTTGAATGAACTGATATGATGGAGTTACTAACTTATTGAATTTGCTATATATAGGGGTTACTTGTGATCAAAGTGTGAAAGTCAGATCATTTCCCTACAGGTATAACATATTTTCTTTTTGTTTTTGTTTAGTTTAATTATATAACTATGGATAAGAAATCGATGTCTTCAAGTCGATTGTCGAAAGAGTACGACAATGGGGTATCGGAATTCGTTAAGTTTCTTGTTGTGCACGCCAAAGACCCCAGTCGAATGATATGTCCTTGCTTGGGTTGTTGTTTTGGGAGTCGAGTTGACGCGGTTCAGTTGGCATCGTATTTATTGAGGAGTGGAATTGATAAAAGTTATACATGTTGGAATTTGTATGGTGAGAAAATTAACGGGAATGTTGAATCGGGGGATAATATGACCTATGCTTCATACGACAATGGCACAGATACATACGATTTTGATCGAGTCGAAGAGATTGTAGAAGCACTTGAAGAAGATCTTAAGGATTGTCCCAAAATGTTTGAGAGGTTGGTAAGCGATGCAGAGAAACCGTTGTATAATGGTTGCACCAAATTCACAAGATTGTCTGCGGTATTAAAGTTGTACAACTTAAAGGCGGGCAATGGATGGTCGGATAAAAGTTTCACAGAGTTATTGGCCCTTATGAAAGATATGCTTCCAGAGGATAATGCTCTTCCCAATCGAACATATGAGGCCAAAAAGATGTTGTGCTCTATTGGCATGAGCTATGATAAGATGCATGCCTGTCCAAACGATTGCGCATTGTTTCAAAATGAGTATGCATCGCTAAATGAGTGTCCTAAATGCGGTGTCTTCAATTGGCCGGAAAGAGACACAGAGGGTTTAAAGCCTTATTATCAAACAAATATCTTAAGGATGAGGACAAAAATTTTGTTGAAGCAGAACTTCCACCGTTGTATGCGGATGTGATTACTCGGAAGAATGGGGCATTTTTGTAGCCAAACGGAAAACCGAAGAATTCAATGTAATGTTATCTTGCCATGTCTATTGATTGTACTATATATTTGTTTCATTAGTTTGTTTTGATATGACTTAAACTTTTTTATCCAGAAATTGAGTGCCATTAATCGCGAAAGAGCATCAAAACCCGCGTATCCATACAGAAAATGGCGTTTGGGATATGCACGGTTACAACAATAATTGGTAAGTATATATTAATGCTATGACTTTATTAATTATATTATTGTGTTATAATTGATGAACTTATTATTTAACTAAATGTGTAGTTAGAAGAGTCTAAAAGTGAAGAATCATCACTTCCGGACCATGTTTTGTGGAAGGAAGCTCGCGTGGGTAAGGATGGAGCTGTTAGAGAAGATGTTCAGCATGTTTATGACGAATGTGTAAGTATAACATTATGTCTCAAAGTTAATCTAAATTTTATTAAAATATAATTAATTTTTAATCCCCACTAATAATTTTTTATTTGTCAATGAATTTCAGGAGAATCTATCTAAATCCTTACCCACAGATGAGGATGATTGCAGGAGCATTCTTAGTCGAGTACTAAATGTTCCTGAGTATCCCGGTCGGGTGAGAGGTAAAGGATTTGGTGTGACTCCATCTTCCCTGTATAAGCAACCAAAGAGAAAAAATCCCAGCAACCAAGAAGTCATGCAAACTTTGATGACACTACAAGCGCAAGTCCGTGAATTGCAACAGGATAAAGAGAGATATGAGGCGGAAAAGCGCGGTTCCGGTTTGAAAGATACTAGTGACAAAGCTAGTATCAATTCTCCAAATAAAATTCCCGAGGTAATTAGCACATATTTATTTTAATTAAATTAACACATTTATTTTAATTGACCTTTATACATATTAACAGTTACATATTTATTATTGCTTCAGGGCATTTCATCTTGCCAGCTATATTTGTCGTTATCGACTTATCGCATGGTTGGCAAGGGAAAAGTGCATAACCTTGTGGGAGCGTTACTTCACCATCAACCGGTCCCTAATGGATATCTGAAAGTGTTGGTTGATATCGCTTTAGATACGGATGCGGTACTACCCATACCTGACTCGGTTTCAGAGATTACATTGCTGCGGGATGCAATAGGTTCGTTTGTTGCATGGCCGTTAGACCTCATTTCCATAGGTGATGAGGTATGTTGAAAACCATTACGAATCTCTTAGTATTCAAATGTCAATTCTAAACGATTATGAAAATCATTCTAAACCATTACTTACATTTTTTTTACATGGTAATGTTAGACTCCTACAAAACCCGCAACTAAGAATAAAGGGGTTTTGCGGCAAAACGAGTCTGTTGAATCACACAGAGAGGTAGCTTTTAAGTGTTATTCTATTATCCGAATTCAAAAGTTTCATGATTTTCTACTTTACCTAACTTATATGATTGTTAGGTTCCAGCTCATGCTTCACAACATACCGGCAAGAAAAAAGCTCCTACAAGGACCGTGCAGGAAAAAAGAGCTCGCTTTCAGACGTGTCTAGAAACACTTATGACAATGTCAGATTTGATGGATGGTGTTATTCGTCAACTAGAAATGGTCAAAGGTGTTTTTGGATTTCCGCATTCTGAGATAATCAGAAAAGAGGACATGGAGCAGATATTCAAGCATACTGAATTAGGCATTGGTGTTATGCATTCATACATCTGGTACTCCAATCAATCTATTATTTATTTAGTTGAACAATTTATTTACACATTTCAATAAAAATAGTCTAATGTTTATTATGTTTTTATTTACGGTGCCTGTATGAAAAATTCATGCGGGGGACGGAATTGTCAAACAGATTCTATTTCTTCTCTTGCAGCCTTGTTAATGCACCGAGAATTAGTATGAATGCAATTGAAGTAAGAGACCACTTACTTGAGCGATTTATGGCCAGCAACACAGAAAGTCTGTTTCTTTTACCGTATAATACTGGAAACGGGTAAGATTTTCATTCTAATTTCATTCTAATCTTTAATTTGTATCTTTTGCATAGAAATTATCCATCTAAACTTTTGTTATATTTTACAGTGGACACTGGTTGTTGGTTGCCATTAATCCTATAACAGAAGTGGTCTATTATCTTAATTCATTAGATACTGATTGGTCCACATATCAGAATATAAAGGATGTGGTTGACACGTAAGTGAGATTGTTCAAAATATTCGTGTGTATTTGTATATTTAATTATTTCTGTGACATTGTTCTACGTTTACGTTTTTCTTTTATAGAGCTATACTACTATATCGTGCACAAAGAGAGACTCAAGTAGCACGGGCTAGAGCAACCAATATTACATGGGTCAAAGTGGAGGTATGTTAATTTTCACAATATTGCTTATTAGTGATGCTACTCGATAACTCAAAACATCTATATATTATTTCTTATTTGTTTGTCTATGTGTAGTGCCCTCGTCAGCGTAATGGCATAGACTGCGGGTACTTCGTTTTGAGGTTCATGAGAGAAATCCTTCAAATGGGACAATTGGAGATTCCTATTACGGTATGCATGGTTTTATAACTTAGGATTTATTTTAATATTTATCGAATATGTCATATAATTTGTTATTTTTAACTAAATAATGCGTATTTTGTTTTGTTATGTAGTATTTTGATGATATGGCGTGTCCTTATTACACAAGGAAATAATTGCAAGATACTAAGGAGGAATTGTGCGAATTCTTTATTGCAAGAAGAATTCTTTCTTGAATGTATAGTTTTGTGAATGTAAATTCTAGTTTATTGAAATGTAATTCTATACAGGTTTGAAACCATACAATAGAATTTGTGTGAATTCTGCATGTAAATTCTAGTTTATTGAAATGTACAAATTCTATACAGGTTTGAAACCATACAATATAAGGAATTGTGCGAATTCTGCATTAATGTAAATTCTAGTTTTGAAATAGAATTTGTTAATGGAAATGCGTATCCATACTGGTTTATTGAAATGTGAATGATACATGTTTATGGAAATGTGAATTATACAGGTTTCTGCATAAAAAAATGGTTAAAATGGGATTTTTTTTAAAAAATCTTCAAAATTATACGTAGACAAAAGACAGCGCTTTTGAGAAAAAAGCGTTGTCTAAAGGTATAGGAAAAAGCGCTTTTGCTCTCTAAAGATATATAAAAAAAATCTAAAATTTTATACGTATACATTAGACAGCGCTTTGAAAAGCACTGTCTAAAGTCCCCCTTTAGAGAGCACTTTTAAGGAAAAAGCGCTCTCTAAAGGTATATAAAAAAATCATTATACGTATACATTAGACAGCGCTTTCAAAAGCGCTGTCTAAAGTCCCCCTTTATAGAGCGCTTTTGAAGAAAAAAAAGCTCTCTAAAGTATATAAAAAAATTCTTTAAAATTTTAAACGTATACATTAGACAGCGCTTTTGAAAGCGCTGTCTAAAGTCCCCCTTTTAGAGAGCGCTTTTTCATAAATAAAAATGCGCTGTCTTTACCTACGACAGCGCAGCCTTAGACAGTGCTTTTAAGCGCTGTCATAGGCCAAAAAAAGCGCCCTCTTTTCCCTTGTTTAGCGTAGTGACTGCCCCAATGCCATGGATCCATTCCCTTCCTAGCAAAAGGTTGTAGTTAGCTTTGCTTTCGACCACCATAAACAGGGTGGGTCTTGTCACTGTACCTACAGTCAAGTCAACCTGCAAGACACCTAGAGTGGTCCCAATCTTCCCTTCATAGTTAGAGAGGACCATGTTGTGGGGTTTAAGATCAGTGTCGAATTTACCAATTTTACTTAGCAAAAAATGTGGCATTAAATTGACAGTAGCCCCACAATCTACTAAGATCTTGTTAACAGCCACGTTCTCTACTTTCCCTGTAATATACAGAGGTTTCAAGTGTCCCTTCATGGCCTCAGTTGGTCTCTCAAAGAAAGCATTCTGTTCTTCGACACATCCATTGTTCATTACATAATAGCACACATGTTGGTGTGCTGCCATTTCTGCCTCAGCGTTGGCATCCAAATTTCCACTTCAGTCACTCTATCATATTCCCTTGGCATTACTGACACTACGTTGACAATGATGTTCAAAGAAGCATCAGAGTATGAATCAAAATTGTGGGTCGACGCTTCGTCTTCAACTGTTTCGACCACAAATTTCTCAGCTTCTTCCTTCTTGGAAGTAAACAGCTTTCGACCCACCGGCAGGTGGTTCGTTGTTCTCATGCCAACACCTTTATTGCTAGCTGGCAGGACATTAGTGATGGTCTCCATCGAATCTTTAGCCTGAGCTTCTCTTAGAGCCTTCCTTCACCTCTGTTCTCTCCTCCACTAGGACCTAGACATGGGATTTTTTCTTTTGTAATTCTCAGACACATGGGCAGCTTTGTTGGAGGACTTGAATTCTTTCCTATACTCAATTGAAGAACCTCTAGTCACCTCGAAACTTTTCCATCCTTGCTTCCCTTTTCCTGCTGCTTCGACGGGTTTAACCCACCTCCCAGTTGGTACTTCGCCGCTGGGTTTTAATATAGCTTGCTTGGCCCTTGGAAATTGTGGCCTTGGGCCATATTGTCTCTGAGTAGCTTTCCTTGGGTCGAACCGCCCTGGATTTTGAGCAACTCTCCTCTCACGTCCATATTTGGCCTCTTTCCCTGCTTGGAGGCCATGAGCAGCTTCTTTGTCAAAGATAGCACTGCATCGAGGGCACAGCATGACTTCAGAGTTCTTCCCCTGGAATCTGTGGAGAAAATCAATGATGGTCTCATCCTCTCTGGGATAAGCCAGTTTATCGTAGTCCTCTTGTTCATCAATATCCATGGCCTGTCTGTCAGTAACTTTGACCATGTTCACGTTGACTTCATCTTTTAAACGCATCTTAGAAAAGTCAATATCAAGGCTTTCAGCAGCCTCGTCCATCTGTCTAAAATGATCAGCAATCTCTCTTGTCACCATCTGCAATTTTGGTGCTTCAACTTCAGCATGGGTCTCGACTGTAGTTTCAGTGTCGAACCTTTGAATTTCAGATGAGGTACTAAAGTAATGTTCAGCAGTCATACATATCAAATGCTCAACCTGATAGCCATCCATTTCTTCAGCCTCTCTAATAAACACAACATCATTGGCAATGTCCTCAGTAACCTCCACCACCGTGGCATTTCTGCCAAGAGCTTCATTGGTACTAACACTATCCGAACAACTGTCAGATAATTCAACCAGATTGACCATGTTGACCTCCTCAGGCTCTGCATAATTTGCTTCAGCTACTTCAAGGGGGCTGGTATCAATCTTCATCTGGGTCTTAGTCTTCTCCCCAAATTTGAGCCTTCCCTCATGAATAGCATTCTGCACCAAATCCCTGAAAATAAAACATTGAGACGTCTTATGACCCAATTAATTATGGTATTTACAAAAACCTCTCTTTTTTCTTTGCTCTAAAGGTGGTATTTTAGCACCAGGAGGCACTAATATTTGACCATCCTTAACTAACAAATCAAAAATTTCGTCACACTTAGTGATGTTGAAAGTATATGTTTTCTTTGGGGACCTATCATTCTTTTCGATTTCGACAGGGTTTTTTCCATTCGAAGGAACTAATAATTTACAAGAATAAGGAGGGCCCTTCTTAAGTTCAGCAAGGTCTATCTCATTTTCGTCGAACCTAACGGACTCATTATACAGTTCTTCAATACCCTCCTGGTATTCGACGTAAGCTACCTTTTTGTTCTTATTCACCCTAGCTTTCTCATCTTTGAGACGCTCTAGATGTCGAACTCTGTCAGCCAACTGGGCCATATCTCTTAAATACTGGGTGTCCAGTTTCTTCCTGATAGAGTAATCAAGGCCACCAGCGGCCATTTCGACAAGCTCATACTCAGGCACTTGTGTAAAGCATCTAGCCTTGAGTAGTCGAAACCTATTCAAGTAATCGTCTATTGGCTCATTGAACTTTCGTTTCACGCTAGCCAGTTCTTTCAAACTAATTTTCGTCTGACCCATGTAAAATTGTTCATGGAACAAACGTTCTAACTAGGTCCAATTACAAATCAAACCAGATGGTAATGTAGTGAACCACGTGAACTCATTTTTAGTGAGGGAACTAGGGAAATACTTCACCCTTAGACTCTCATCATTTGCAATCTCATCGGCTTCGATCAGGTAGCGCGCCACATGTCCGACGGTGGATTCTGTAGTATCTCCTGAGAATTTAGTAAACTTTGGCACTTTTGTCCTGGGAGGCAATTCAGCTTGAAGTATATAGTCTACTATAGGCGAAGTAAAGTTTGGCCTAGAAAAACCCATATTCAGGCCATTTCGAGCCATTATTCTTTCGACCAAGGCTGCCAAATTATTCTCTGCTGCTACATTGTTGCGTCGAACCTGATTCACCACACGATCAGCGTCTTGATTTCTATTCACTAGCACCATCCTTGGTTCCTCCTCTTCAAGTACTGGTATTTGATTTCTAGGAGGCTCCTTCCTAGGTGGTTCGACTAACCCCAGATTCACTGGGTTCACTTGTTGAGCATTCTCCCTCGTCTCGACTCCTTGAGTTTGGTGTTGAACAGGAGCTGGCATTCCCATGAACTCTGTTATTCGTGCCATCTGGGTTGTCATCATTTGATTGGTTTGAGTAGTATTCTGGATCAATGGCTGGAAAATCTCTCCCATCGTCTGAGACAAAGTATGTACCATTTGCATGTTGCTCTCATCCATCTGTTAGCTCAAATATGCTGCAGATTCATTTGTTAAATTGGGCCCTTGAGCAGAATATCCCAAACCTATGGACTGGCTGTTTCGACCCATGTTAATTCCAGAACCTGACTCCTGCAAAGGGGAAGATATCACATTTTCTAAATATACTGGGGGTGCAGTACGCAGATTCTACATCATTGTTGTTGGCATGCCATAGATTGGGTTCCTAGGCAAAGACTGTGAAAATCCAGGGGGAGAAAACTGCATGTACGTCGAACCTCCTGCTGGCGGAGTCTGAGGATTTATCACTGATGGGCCAATGTACTCCAAGACTGGGTGAGTGTAAGGCCTCACGTATTTCGCCACTGGTCCCGCTGTCAAAGACGCTAGCTCTGTCACCATGGTTAACACTGTCGACCCTCCTGTCGAAGGAACTGGAGTTGGTGCCACAGTACTTCTTGGTAATTCTTGAGGATTGATGGTGTTGTTCTGAACACTTGAACTGCTTGGCTGAGAATTAGTCCCAGCAGAACTGGGATTCAAATTTCCTTGGCCAGATGCCATTCTCCTCACGTTTCTTCTCTTTGGTCTATATTCGTTTGAATTGGCTACCTTTCCACTTCTCAAGTGCATACGATAGTTTGCAACAATCTTGACCAATGAAACAAAAATACTTAAGAAGGCAGTTATAAAACTTCCTTTTGGCAGTTATTTAAAAGTTACAAACTTCCAAATCCACGTTTAGCACTGTCCCACCGGGTGTGCCAATTTGTTTACCTTGAAAATTGGTAAACAACCGCTAATCTTCTAAAACTATAAAGTTCTAGTAACTTACAGGATCGATTAGATTGATCCTAGGACATGTGTTGTATGTGTATTTGGGATATTTCGTGATTTGGGAGAGTATGCCTTTCGATAATGCACATAAATAAAAAAAGGGTGTTTGAAGTGTAAAGGAAAGCGATAAAGATAAAGAAACAACTAAGTCGAACAATACATCAAAGAAAACAAAAGGCTGAATGTAAAATTTTGATAAAGAAAAACTGGAGTTAAATGCTGGAAAGAAATGCAAAAAGGTAAATGCTTGAAAGTGAAGGCTTTTAATGTAAAACTGCAAAGTAAAGACTTTGTAATGTAAATGACTTGAAAGGTAAAAGTTCGTGGAAAAAGATTTCAAAGTAAAGAATCTAAAACAGAAACTTCAAAGTAAATTGCATTGCAATAAAGGATAATGGTGATTACAATCACGTACATTCTCACTTCACTGGTTTCTCGACACACTGGATACTTTGAGTGAACATAGAGTTACTTGTACAAATATGATTTTTTCACACTATTCTAACTCTAAGACTAACCTATTTATAATACTCTAAAGTAACCACCATCTAACGGTTTTATTCTTAGATTACGCCACTTGGCACTTCTCATGTCTTCACGATCTGGATCTTCGCCACCTGTCCTCCTTTCAAATTCAAATAGTGGAACTTCCCTCCACTATTCAGTTGTAACGGCAGCGCATTATCCATAGCCACTTCACTGTGTCAAATTGACTCCTTGGACTTAGCAATATTTGAAGTCCTAAAATCATTCTCTTCGACTCAGGCATTGCATAAACATGGTCGAAGGCCTTCTAGTCGAAGCCTTCTTTTTTAGCTTTATTACTTTAAAGAATAACTTCTTTTAAAGCCAAATTGTCTGAAATCATGTAGTGTCGAAATTAGGAGCTAACACTATCATGAGCCAATGAAATCACAACTTAGAAGTAGGTTGGAGTTCTTAAACTCCATGTGATTCTCATCATCATGAGAACTCACTTTCCCCTATAACGTAGATTTAGAGAGTTATCGTGAACTCTAAAAATGAGTCATACTCATTTTCCCCTTGGAACTTTGGCCATAGTCAATGGTTCCTATTCCCTCACCCTTAGATCGATGAACTACGGATACTCTGATTCCACTCCCGTAAGGATACGTAGGCGCAAAGTGCGATGCTTTGTCGAGTATACTTAGAAATAAACCCCTAGGGTTTTAACCTTTAGCATAGCACCTTTAGCAAGCAAGTAAGATTTAACAAGTAAAACAAGAGGCTCACATAGAGTACTACGGACGTTTAGGGTGCTAATACCTTCCCTAGACGTAACCAACCCCCGAACCTTAGATCCCCCCCCTTTAGGTTTTTCTCGATCTTGAACATTTCCTTTGGATAAATCAAAGTCGGTTGTGAATTCAAAGAAATGTGATGCAAGTTAATTAATAGCTTGTTATCCGATTCTCACCGTAACAACGAGGGTATGATGTCTGTGAAATCAAGCATGAAGAAGAAGAATGGGAGCAAACAGAGCAAACTAAGCAGACTGATCAATTGAATTCTGAACCAACTCTTATTGAGTCTCCCAAAAAGAAAAGAAAGCATGCTACCATCATCTCTAAGCCTCAGAAAAGGAAGAGGAGTAAAAGATAAAAAATCCTCGAGAATACATGTTTATCTACTACATCAAAATCCAATCCTAATCCATCAGTCTGTGCCAAACCATCTAACTTACAACCATCAATGTCTCATTCAGAAACCCCACAAATTCCTTCTTCATCAACAACCTTACCTATCACAAAACAAGACATACTTGTCTCACCAATGGCCTATGCTTTTCATTAGAAAATCATAACTGAATCCTTAATCCGGCCTTCTGATTTTCCTTCTCCTAAAATCCATGACAATCTAGAAGTATCCTCTCCTACCGATCAACAACAACCATCTAAACCTGCTACTACTGAGATTGGCTTATCCCAGCAACCACCACCTGAAACCAACTCTGATAAATCCAACCTCGCTCTGGTTATCTACAATGCTCCACCTCCAGCATCCTTTGAAGAATGTACAAGTAAATTTCATGACAAAGCTCTTGAGATGTTTGCTAAGTTAAGAGCGGAACTTTGTACAAGCACAAAGCTCATGGAACTTGAGAGTGCCTTTCAAAGTTTTCAAAAATGGCTGGACATGGAACTTACAAGAAATGTAAGTTTCTCAAATATAACCATAACTACTGAACTAGCAAAGGCTAAGGAGAGAGCAGAAGCTAAAGCAAGAGTCAAAGTAATCAAGTTCTTGGCTGTCAAGCAGAAAGAAGCTGAAGAAAAGGCTGCTAAAGAAGCAGAAGAGCAAGCTGCTAGAAAGGCACAAGAAGCTGCTGAAGCTGAAAAAGCTAAAGAAAGTTCTATGATTGCTTCCATTTTTTATCCTGTTATCAAGCGTCTGGGAGACGCCATTGATGAAATCAGAATTGAACAGAAGAACTTCAGAGAAAGGTTTGGCAAGCAAGATACAGTCAATGAAAATATTCAGATCATGATGAAGAAGATTTGAGACAAGATGTCCTCTGACAGCAATTAAACCTCTATTTTTCTTTTAAGTTTTAGTTTTGTGTTTTTCACCCTTGGACTACCCTGTGTTTATCTTTTTGATTCATGACAAAAAGGGGGAGAAAGTATATGAATGTGATAAATTTTGATCCTATAGTCATTCTCTGAAAAACAACGTTGCTTACATGCTAACAGATAAATCTATCATATGTCATCTCTATTAGATTGTTTTTCTGTATTTTTCCTCAGTGTAGATAACTCAGAACTTTGATGATGAAGAAAGACTCAAAAGGTTAATAAAGTCAGGGGGAGCCCGAGCAAGAACCTTAATCAAATCTAATACTTAGGGGGAGCACTTCATAAAAAGGATAAGCTATCCTAAAACCCTTTTTCCATGTTCACTGTGTTATATATTTATATATCAAAATTGTGTCATCAAATACATAGTTTTGTCATCATAAAAAAGGGGGAGATTGTGAGAACAAGATTTGGTTCTGCAATATTATCTCTAAGTTTTGATGATAACAAATGGGCATTGGCATGAACAATTTTACACAACTAATGTTGTTACTTGTGAGAACCGAGCAAACAGGTTATGCTCCTAAGAATCAGTGCAATGTTTAAAGAAAGACATTTCGTCTATGCACTTAAACGAGCTGAACGAGGATAACACAAAAGACTTGAATTCGAAAGGAAAAGAGTATGAGTTTTGAAGATCTGAAGACAAGGGTTCTGATGGAACGAAGTCCAGATGCTGAAGTCTCACGCTCTCTAATCAAGGTTCTGAAGACCTACCCAAAGTCGACTCTCATGCTTCAATCAAATATAATCAGAAGCCTCTGAAGATATGAAGAAAGTGGATTAAGAGAACAAGGTTCTGAAGACAAGTTCTGAAGATTCTGGAAGCGCAGAGCTGATGATTTGAAGACTTGATAATCTCAAGAACCGAGCAATGTTTTCCTTTCTTATTCATGCTCACAAAAAGCCTCTGAAGTTGAGAAGCCAAGAAAACTTGTCACACTGTACAGCTGTACCACATTACAATGTTAAAATTCTTGAAGATTGTGCGAAATAGAAACAAGACATTCTGACACAGACAGGATGCGCAGCATGCAGAAGACTTTGTACCTGTCCTCACGCTTCTAGCCGTAAGCCTACTTAGCTATCATGATTCAATCTCAACGGCTCTTTTCACTTGGCTATAAAAGGAAGCTCAAAGACTTGAAGAAAGACATACACGCGAACTGCTACAATACTTTCTAACTCAGATCTTTCTTAAGTCATTCTTAGTCTAAAAACTTGTTTACATTATCAGCTTGATAAGAAGCAATTTTCTATAAATCCATTGTATTTGAACTTAAAGTTGTATTCCTTAAGAGAGTCTTAGTGATTAGATCTCTTGAGAAGTCTAGGACGTGTGTCTTAGAGGTTGTGCCTTAAGTAAGACCTGTGTGGTTGGATTACTTGAGAAGTCTAGAACGTGTGAGTTCTAGAGGTTGTTGTTAGTCACCAGTTGTGTTAGCTTGTGCAGTGTACTATTTTGTTGAATAGTGGATTAAGACCTAGTTGAGAGAGGCGAAATCACCTTGGCGGGTGGACTAGATTAACTTGAGAGGTTCTCAAGTGAACTAGTATAAACATAACGTGTTTATATCTCTTTGTTTAACCAAGTTGTTTTTCTTTAGAAAAGGGGTAAAGTTTTAAAGAGAAAGTTATTTTAAAGAAACGATTTATTTTTGAAAAACCAATTCAAACCCCCCCTTTCTTGCGTTTTTCACACCTTCATGAACTGCTGCTGTTCGCGATGTTTTGTTATGTGTTGTGCTGTTTTAATGCCTTGATGCTGTGTTTTTTACGATGATTTTCTGTGACGTTACTGTTGATTATATGATGATGTGTTGGTGATTATTTGACGAATATGTGATGGCATGACGTATATGAGAATTGATGAATGATGATGCACATTATGATGTTTATTTGATGATGATGATTAGTGATGTTGTGTATCATACATTCATATGCATACTCTGTGATGACGCTTCATTCCCATTGTGCGGATATGAGGTAATTATGACGTGCTCCGGTTCTAATTTCGGGATCGATCCTATTGACAGGGATCTTTGGAGGGGTGATGGCCTAGTGTCCATCTATTATGACGATTGGTACCACATGCATGAGTCTTGTTGGGCATTGCATTTAATGGGCATTGTTGTATTTTATGATGTTGTTTGTGATTTTGATGTTTCCTTGTGATGACCCGGAAGATGTTGTATATGAAGATAATGCCATTTTATGTATATCCTGTTTTATATTGGTTATTATGAATTGTGATTACTCACCCTGCCTGTTTGAATGTTGTCTCCATGTGGGTAACGTGCAGGTGATTAGGTTTAGCTATGGATGCCGTCGAGGACCTTGAAGTTTATTTGCTTTTGGTTGATTTAGAGGGTCTTGCTTTGATAGTGTAACATCGGGTTGGGGTTCTTTGAGTTGAACTATGTTGTTTCCTTATTTTGTTGTCATTTGATGATATGGTTTTATTTTTGAAAACCTTTTTGGATTATTACGAAGTTTGTTGAAAACCTTTTAATTGAGAATGTTGAGTTCCGATGCCATGTGAAGGCTTTTGAGTTATTTTGAGGAAAACCCTTTGTTTATAGGGCAAGTGTATTATTTTGATTTAAATGAGAAATGTGCACCCTTTGAGGTGATTTTGATGCTTTACTTTGATATTTTAGTCGTTTCTGCTGCAACATTTGTGGGGGTAGAAAAGGGTGTTACAGCAGCCATGGCCTCCATTATCAACGACATGTTACAGCAAGGCATTATCAAACCCAGTCACAGCCCTTTCTCCTCACCCGTTTTACTCGTAAAAAAAATGGAACGTGGCATTTTTTCATAGACTATCGCGCTCTCATTGTTGTGACCATTAAAGATCATTTCCCAATTCCAACCATTGATGAACTCTTGGATGAATTGGGCTCTGCTCAGTTTTTCACCAAGTTAGACTTACGCTCTGGCTATCATCAGATTTGAGTGGCATCGGAAGACACGCATAAGACAATGTTTCGTACTTTTGACGGGCACTACAAATTTCTCGTTATGCCCTTTGGGCTCACTAACGCCCCCTCTACATTTCAATTAACTATGAACAATCTTTTACGTCCTCACTTACGTAAATTTTTTTTAGTTTTTTTCGATGACATTTTGATTTATAGTCCTACTTTCAATGATCATTTAATTCATTTGCGGGTTATTTTTTACTTGCTTCAGTCCAATTCTTTCTTTGTGAAACTATCTAAGTGTGTGTTTGCAGTGAATCAAGTTAATTATCTTGGTCATGTTATCTCAGTGGGTGGTGTTGCACCCGATCCAGACAAAGTCAAGGCAATTTTAGAGTGGCCCCAACCACGCTCACTCACTGCTCTCCTGGGATTTTTGGGCCTTACTGGTTTCTATCGTCGATTCATTCGAAATTACGCTACTCTCGCTGCTCTGCTCACCGATTTATTACGTTCCACTAAGTTTGTATGGAGTACAGAGGCGGCCGAAGCCTTTACAAAGTTACAACACACAATGACCGACATGTCGGTCCTGACTTTACCAGATTTTACAAAAAAAACACTGTTGAAACCGATGCTTCTGGTGTTGCCATTGGTTCAGTCTTATCCCAGGAAGGTCATCCCATTGCTTTCTTCAGTAAAAAGCTTTGCCCTCAAATGCAGTCTGCGTCGGTGTATGTGCGAGAGATGTTCGCCGTTACAGAATATGTAAAAAAATGGCGACAATACCTTTTAGAGTAAAAATTTGAAATTCATACAGATCAAAAAAGTTTGAGGAATCTTCTTCTCCAAAAGATTCAGACTCCAGAACAACAAAAATGGGCTTCTAAATTGCAAGGTTTTAACTTTGAAATATTTTACAAACCTGGGAAATCCAATCTTGTTGCGGATGCTTTGAGCAGACAATTCCACAACGATGACACTGTGTTGTTGGCCTTGTCGTCCCCTATTCCAGACATCTTGTGTAGACTCAGAGAATTTTATGCAACCGATACAGTAGGAAAGACGTTATTTGAATAACTTATTCACACTAGTCCTAATCAGTTCTACAAGTTTTCCAAAGGATTATTGTAACACAAAGACAAGCTTTTCATACCTGAGTTGCAGAACTTGCGTCACCACATTCTTCATGAGTTCCATAGTACCCCAACTTCTGGTCATTCAGGCACCAAACCCACATTAGCCCGACTCGCCGCATCCTTCTCATGGCCTGGGTTATCCGTTGCAGTTAAAGAGTTCGTCAAGCACTGTTCGACCTGTCAACACAACAAATATCAGACACATAAGAACAAGGGGTTACTTCAACCATTGTAAGTTCCTAATCAAGTGTGGGAAGAACTCACTATGGATTTCATTACTAACTTACCGAATTCCTTTGGACATACAGTGATCTGGATCATGTGTGATCGCCTCACAAAATACACACATTTCATCACTATGCCGTCTAAGTTTACTGCTCAGGATCTGGCCTCAAGATTCTCGGTGGAAATCTCACGCCTTCACGAAATACCCAAGTCCATCATACCGGACCGTGACCCTCTGTTTCTCAGCAACTTCTGGAAGAAATTCTTCAAAGCCCAAGGAACTACAATGAAGTACAGTACAGCTTATCACCCGGAAACTGACGGACAAACAGAAGTAATAAATAGATTTGTTGGGACATACCTTCGTTGCTTTGCAAGTGAACAGCCTCGCCAATGGTACAAATTCCTCTACTTAGCCGAGTTCTGGTACAACACGTCGTTTCACACTGCCATTGAGATGACGCCTTTTTGAGCTTTATACGGCAGAGACCCTCCCACTATTCCAGAATATTTGTCTGATAACACTTCTGAGGACCTTTTGGAACAAGCCTTTCATAAACGTGATGAAATCCTAGCACAGTTAAAGACAAACTTAAGCAAAAGTCATATACAGATGGAGAAACAAGCCAATAAGAAAAGAGTGAAGTTTACCTTTAAGGTCGGAGATCTCGTTCTGTTGAAACTTCAACCTTATCGAAAATGCACCATCAAGCACCGTTCATCGCGGAAGTTAGCAAAGAGATACTATGGACCTTTTACCATCATAAAACGTGTCGGTGAAGTTGCGTATATGCTGGATTTTCCATCGTCTTCACGCATCCATCCGGTGGTGCATGTGTCCCTCCTTAAACCTATCTTTGGAGCTCCGAAATCTTCAAATTTCTGACCCCTTCCTCCATATTACACGCCCATCTTTGAGAACCAAGACCAAGTGCTAGAGAGCGAACATAATGACCAAGACACCTCTGGGTATTTTCAGAAAGATGTTGCAACCCATAAGGTTATCCTACAAGACACAGATTCGTTTTTGGAACCATGTGGAATAAAAATGAGCAACTGAGATTTTTTGGTGAGAGAAGTGAAAACGAAGAGCGTAAGGAGAGAAAATGACTCGTTGGATCTTAAGGATGTGGAAGCAGAGGAAATTTTATCTCCACAAGTGAACTCTACTTTAAGTAGAAACACTTCATAACGGTCCGCATGTGTTATTTCTGAACCAACCCATGTGACAAAATCTTCAAAATATAAGCCAAATATTGTTTTGATTAAACCCCACTCAGCAACATTAAATGATGCTCCCATTCCTCTCCCACGCATGGCCCCACCGCCCATTTCCCATGCAGTAAACCGCCTCACTTTTTCAAAACCACTTCAGGATACTAAGTCCTGCACTGCCCAAGAAAAGTTATTATCACCTACTCCCAACAACTTTGTTTACTCTCCCCACACGCCTCCACTCACACAATCCCCAAGACTAACCTTATCCTCAATACCTCAATCCTCACCATCCATTCCGATTTTTGCTCCACGTTATCCTCCCAAGCCACCCAATCCAGCCGCCACATGTACTTCCCAATCCAACCCTTTGCCAGCTATTCCCCATTCTAAGTCAGTAGATCTTTCCAAGAGTTTTTCCACTAATATCAAAATGAACCATACGATATTCCCTTCGGTGGGTTCTCATAGCATCCATCCCAACTAGCCTCCTTCTATTCAGCCCATTACCACTTCATCAATGAACCTTGAGGACAAGGTTCTTATTGGGCCCAGGAGTAATGTTAGGAAGAGTACAAGGCCTAATAGAGAAAAAAAAAGTTTTTGTCCTACTAAAAGATTGTTATTTTTATTTTTGGGGTCTAACTGAATTTTAGTCTTTTGTTTTGGGTCGGGTTACTGTTGTAAGCCCATGTTTTTGTCTCTAGTTTAACCCTAGCTATTTAAGGTATTCTTCTTCTCTTTTGGATGTATGAAAAATCTGAATATTTTATGTCTTATGCAATTTATCTTCTTATGTCATTATTAATCTAGTGATAACTTTAGTATAGTCTAACACCCGGTCGATGTACAATCATCACTTGAGCTAATTGAGCTACCGTGAATGATGTAATATATCTTTTATTTGATTAAAACTCATGTGAATCTCATTGTTTTAAAAGAAATTGATCTAATTTGCATGAATATTAATCTGAATAAGAGATTGTAGTAAGTTGTTAGAGCATAAAATAATGTGTTGCTATTTTTTTAAAATTAATATGATGTGTTTTTCTCCCATCTCCCTCACACATCACATATTAGTGAAAATTAATTAATTAATTAATTAATAATAATATTAATAATAATAATAATAACAATAGTAATAATAATAATAATAATAATACTTCCTTCATTTTTAAAAAAGTTGTTTGATCCCAAACAAGGGTCAAGTATTGTGGAGATACCTAACACATTATCCAGGATTCCAGGTGATGTTTAATTTATTTTCTTAGTTAATGGACCACATACATTATTTTCTTAGTGAATGTAGTTAGGGAGTTTTGGCTTTTTCCAAAAAAAAAATCCTATGAATTAGGACATTGTCCCTCCGAGTTAGGTGGAGTTTTTTTTTTTTTTAATTTATACATCTTTTAAAGATGGGATGTATCGGTTTGGTATGAATAGAAGCCAAGTCTTTCTAATATAAATGCCTAGTTTTTTTATAAGCAAGAGAAAATGCATTAATGCGGACACAGGGGATATTAAACCCTAATACAAAAAAGACAGAAGAAAATAATAAAGAATCCAACGAAAACTAACATATACAAGCTAAAAGATTTAAAAATCAATCGTTCTTGCTTGATTCAACGGGTCTTTTGGACCTAGCCCAACCAATCCCAATAGGGAAATTTGGACGAACCCACAATTTCCTTCATACCTAAATGGCCTCATTAAAAAGGATATAATTTCAAGCTAACCAAACAAACCAAGTCACTGAAAGCCAAAACAGTAGACGAAGATTCTTCTCGAGCCTTCCTTTTAAGAGATTTCCAAAATCCTTCTTATGATCTATAATAGAAGCATCAAGAGGCATCCTAAGAATCCCGATCATGTCCAAGATGATCTGTCAAACTCGGGATACCACAGGACAACAGTGAAAAAGATGAAAGTGACTTTCTTCGGGACCCAAACAAAGGGGACACAAAAGATTGTGAAGTCCATTAAGGACCCCTCGCTTAGTAAGCTCATCCCTAGTTGGGAGCCTAATTAAAAGAAGCCTCTAAGAAAGTACCTGAATGTTGTTGGGCACACTTGATTTCTAAAGAACCTTTAGAACACACAACAAGAGAGAATCTGAATGGGAACCTACTGTAGAGATAATTTCCAGCTTTGATTAAGTAGACTTAGCCAAAAATCCTGAAGCCTTGCGCCACCAAATAAAAACATTAGCTAAATCAAGATTAGGAAAAACATTGATAAGGATATTTGGGAGTTCCTCCTAATTGGTCCTTGAGACGCCCGAAAGTTAGGAAGGGTTAATCCCCACATTCTAACTCTAAGAGTTGTTTATCCAATGCTCGAACCCCTAACTTTGGGCCTATGATCCTGCACTGAGTGAAATAAACTACGAAATAACACTTTAGAAATCAATATTTGAACCATTTCCTAATTTACAAGAAACATTACTGCCAAACCATTTTACATCGTGTCCCCAAATGGCCACAGATGCCCTAAGGTCTCTCCACCATAATAGTCATTTTCTATTGTTTAGTGACCATGTTGAATCAAGAAGCAAACCTTTGATGTCACCATATTTAAAAGAGAGTAGGGGAAACTAAACCGAGTTATGATAGATAAGAGTTTTCTAAGCCTATTTTCTCAACAATGCCACATTAAAAGATTCACAATGTTTTACCCCCTAAGCCTCCATCGATCTTAGACTTACAAACAGTAGATCAAGAGAACCAATTAATTATCCTCTTATTCTCTTCACCATTCCATAGGAAAACACGTTGAATTTTGATTATATCTTGAATAACTACTTTTGGGACTCTATAGAAAGAGAAGTAGAAAAGCATAATAGAATTCAAAACAGAATTTAGAAGTGCCACAAGTCCTCCAAATAAAACATATTTATCTTTCCAACTTGACCGTCTGTTGCAAAGCTTAAAAATAATGGACTCCTATGTTGAACTCGTTTGAGGGTTATCCCTAATTGGTGGGCCTAGAAAGATGAAAGGAAATGGATTGATTGTGCAAGACAGGAAATCAGAAAATGCCTCCAAAAACCCATAGTCCATATTGAAGCCCATAGTTTTTATTTTATGGAAATTAACACATAAATCGGAAGCCAATTTGAAACCATGCAGAAAATCTTTTATTGAGCAAATATTTTCCCACCTAGCCTCTCCCATGATGATTGTATCATTCGCTAATTGAAGGAATTTTACTGTTTAATGTTCTTGGTTGGTGTCATTCATCTGGGGTGGACAAGAATGTGTGACCCCTCACTTCATATTTTGTATAGTGAAGTTTCTTTACTACCTCATTTTGCGAGTTCTCTAAAGTGAGTATTTTTACCAAAAAATCATGCGAGATGCACAAAAGACTGTAAATAAGATTTAACAAGTTAGATTCATTTTCTCTCAGAATGGGTTCTGGTTAGATCTTGAGTGTCTGAAGAGTTTTTGGCTTAAACTCCTTGCTTTAGGGCAAGGGGCCTTGGCTTTTTGGGTGCTGCTAGGTCTCTTAAACGTCTTGTTTTGAGTTTTCTTATCATGTATAACGACTGGAGTAGGGTGAGGAGGAAACATAGAGCTTCTAAGCGTTAGGATGACATCGGTAGGGGATACAGGAATTTTTCTCAGGCCTCAACCTCCTTTTTCATCACTGAGTTTCCTGAGTACAAGCGTTCGAAAGATCTTTATGAGGTTTTTTCTAAGTACGGAGAAGTCGATGAAGTTTTCATTCCTGCTAAGAAGGATAAACTCGGTAGGAAATATGGTTTTGTTAGATTCTTTGGTGTGAAGGATGCAAGGAGTTTGAGCTTGAAGCTTGATAATATCTTTATAGACGGTAGGAAACTGTTTGCGAATCTTCCAAGATTTGAGAAAACTTCGAATTACAGAAAGGCAGAGCCCTATCAGAGGAGGGTCAGCAGCAAGGAGTTTGAAGGTAAGGTAGGCACGGCTGGGGACGGGGAAGACGATACTCTGCAGGTTAGAGCTAAGGTCAAGGATAACCGGTCTTTTGCTGATGTAGTCAGGAGTGAGGAAGAGGGGGAGAGTGCGAGGGATTTGGAGTTCGAAGTTGGGGCGGAGGTCTTGGAGAGATTTTCTAAAGCTTTTGTGGGGAGAGTTATTGTCCCAGGCATGACTTATAACATCCATCGTCACTTTGATTCTGAGGGGCTTTTTGGGATCAAAGTCACTCCTCTGGGTGCAAATTTATGTTTGATGGAAGAGGAAGACTCATGATTTTTAGAAGAACTTCTCTCTAGTGCTAAGTCTTGGCTAGACCAGTTGTTCACTGAGGTTAAGAAGTGGTACCCGGGGGTTACGGATAACGAAAGAGTTACGTGGGTGAGGATTTTCGGAATTCCTTACCACGCCTGGGTGGTCCCTTTTTTTGAATCCCTTATTGCTAAAGTTGGCTCATTCGTTTGTTGTGACGAGGATACTTTGGGAGCTTCGAATATGGACGTCGCTTGTGTTAAGATTAAGACAACTAGTGAGTCGTTGATCAATGTTGTTTTTAACGTGGCCATTAATAACTCTGAGTTCAGAATCAGAATTGTGAAAGAAAGCAAGGGCTCCTTTGGCAAGGCTTCGAAGAAAGGTGTTAGTGAATCAGTTCATGGTGAAGAAGATGATTCTAGCCTGATCTGTAGTGACAACTGGTGGAGCTCCGGTGAAGAGGAAGACGACGAGGTGGTTGGAGAATCCGAGGCTCGTAGCATCTGTAATGAGACTTCAGACCCAGACCTAAGGGCAGTCCTAATGGTAGTCCTATTTGTAGTAGGCATATCCTTAAAAGTTCTTTTGTGAAACCAGGTGTAAAGTTCGAGATGTCAGAAGATCATGAAAGGATGAAAGAGGGGAGAATCGAGGTAGCATCATTGGCTTTAGGTGTCTCAGAGAAAGGGTCGCAGGTTGGGTCTGATCCTATAGTGTCAGATAGTACAAAAGGTGAGAAGGAAAAATCAAGAGGTTGTGGTCCTCTAGTTGTTTCTCATTCTGGGCCGGTAGGGTTAGGAAGTTTTGATGGGTTGTTAATGGCCCAAAAGAGGAATAAGGCCCAAAGGATTAACCCTGTGTTTATTGGGCCTTTGGGTGGTTCTCAATTGGAAGTGGGGTCCGTTTCACGCAACGACAGAGAGAGAAAATGTGCCTCAGAAAAACTTCATTCAATTAGGAAAGAGAAGGTTCCGTCTTTAGGGAACCCTAATTTGAATAAGAAGGCTGCGAAAAAGTTAAAGGATTTGAATGTAGAGGAAGGTTCTGATCCAATTGAGGTTTCAGAGGGTCTCTTTCCAAAGGCTCCTCAGGGGGGAGAACGTTTCTTATCAGAGAGCAGATGTCATTCTGTTACTGATTCAGAGGTCTTGCTTGGCAAAAAAAGATTTTGGGAGGATTTCGAGAGTAAAGTAGCTAGTAGAGTGAGAGTTATAGTGGGTTATTTAGGAGTGAACGGTGGTGACAAGAAAAAGATTGAGAACGACATTAGATTGCTGGAGAAAAGAGATGAAGAAGGTTCGAGACTGAGGGAGGCTACAAAAGATTTTCTATGAATATTATGTCACTTAGTGTGAGAGGATGTGGCAGCTCTATCAAAAGGAAAAGGGTTGCGGGTGCGATTCAGAGTGGTAATGTTCACGTTTGTTTTCTGCAAGAGACAAAGATTTCAAGTATCGATGGTGATCTGGTGTATGCTTTGTGGGGGAATCAAGAGGTGGAATGGTCTGCAAGTGACTCTATTGGGAGTGCCGGAGGTTTACTTATTATGTGGAGGAAGGATTCTCTTACTCTTAATTGCAGTTTCAGAAAGGAGGGTTACGTGGGGGTTAACGGTTTGTGGAAGGGTACTGAGATTTTTCTGGTGAATGTCTATTCTTCGTGCCATTAGAATAAGAAGCAGGAATTATGGAGAAACTTGGTTAAGGCAAAAAACTTCTTCAAGAGAGGTGAGTGGGTCGTCGGTGGGGATTTCAACGCTAATGCTTTTAAGGAAGAAAGGAAGAGTCTGGTGGGTGTTACCAGGACAACGGAGATGGAGGCGTTTCGTAGTTTCATTGGTGATCTTGACTGCATGGATGTGTCGTGCGAGGGAGGTTTGTTCACTTGGTTCAACAGGACTGGGAACTCTATGAGTCGTATGGATAGATTCCTTGTTTCTGAATGGTTGATCGATGAGTGGAATATTAAAGGGCAGTATATTGGGAGAAGGGAGCTATCTGATCATTGTGTTATCTGGATGAAGTGTAATTCAAACAACTGGGGCCCTAAACCTTTTCGTTTTATCAATTCTTGGATGGAACATTCTGATTTCTTCAACTTTGTGAAGGATTGTTGGAACTCTACAATTGTTGTTGGGAGGGGTGATTTCATTCTCAAGGAGAAGTTGTGTAACCTTAGAAACAAGTTGAGGGTTTGGAGCAAGGAAGTTTTTGGTTGGGTGGATGTCAAGATTAATAAAGTTATTTTCGATCTCAACTTCTTAGACCAGGAAGTTAGCAATCTCGGATATGTAAGTTTTGAAGATATGGTCAGAGCGAGAACAGATGCTAGCAAAGAAGTGTGGGATAAGCTCATCTTGAAGGAAGACTTAACTAGGACCAAAGCAAAAATCTCTTGGTTGAAGGAGGGTGATTGTAACTCTAAATTCTTTCACAATGCTGTTAAAAGGAGAAGGAGAAGAAACGGCATCTGGTTTGTTAAGACTGAGAATGGAACTGTGGATGACGCTGTTGGAGTGAAGAGAGAGGTTGGAAGATTTTTTGAAGAAAAATTTAAGGAGGACAATTTTAATCATCCTGTCTTGGAGAATCTTGAGATGAAAAGGTTGTCGGAGGTGGATAGAGATTGGCTTCAGAGGGATTTTTCTGAAGAAGAAGTCAAGGAAGCTATATGGAGTTGCGGGAGCGACAAAAGCCCTGGCCCGGACGGTTTCACTTTCGCTTTTTTCAAAGGTTGCTGGGACATTGTTAAAGGGGACATCTTTTACTTTGTGAACGATTTCCATAGAAAGCCAGCGTTAACTAAAGCTTTTAAGGCCTCTTTCTTGTCTCCGGTTGCGAAGATTAGGAATCCCCAACATCTCCAGGACTACAGACCCATTTGTTTGGTTTCTTGCTATCAAAAAATCTTATCTAAAATTCTAGCATCAAGATTAAGGGTTGTGGTTGGATCCTTGGTGTCGAGTGAGCAGTCTGCGTTTTTACCAGGCAGATGCATCTTCGATGGGGTGTTGATAGTGAACGAGTTAATAGACTTAGCCAAAAGAAGAATGAGGAGTTGTATTCTGATGAAAATCGACTTCGCTAGGGCTTACGACTGCGTATCTTGGAAGTTTCTTAAGGAACTGCTGGTGAGTTTGAACTTTGGCACTAAGTGGATAGAGTGGATGGATTCTTTGGTGTTGGATGGTTTCATGTCAGTATTGGTTAATGGTAGCGCAACGGCGGAGTTCAAGGTACATAAGGGTTTGAGGCAAGGGGACCCTCTCTCCCCTTTCCTTTTCCTGCTTGTCATGGAGGTTCTGACTTCTATGGTTAATAGAGCTGAGTCTTTAAGTCTGTAGAAAAGCTTCAGTTTGGGAGAGGACTTAAGTTGCAGGGTCACTCACTTTGCAGACGACACATTGTTTTTCGGGGAGGCTACTTGGGATAACTTATGGTGCATCAAAGCGATTTTGAGAGGGTTTGAGCTGGTTACAGGGTTGAGAGTTAATTTTTGTAAAAGCAAGATAGGAGGCATCAATGTTTGTAGGGATTTTTTGTATTCAGCAGCGGGATTCCTTAATTGTGACATCATGGAGATTCCTTTTGTGTTTCTTGGGGTTCGTATAGGTGACAGCCCTAGAAAATCTTTTATTTGGAAGGAGCTGGTGGATAAAGTTAGAACTAGGTTGGCTGGGTGGAAGGGGAGGCAGCTTTCTATAGGTCGAAGACTTGTCCTTATTAAATCAGTGATCAGCTCTTTACCTCTATACGCGTTCTTTTTCTATAGAGTCACGACTGGTATTTTGAGGACTTTACAAAGGTTACAGAGTAGGTTTTTGTGGGGTGGAAATGAGGATTCGAAGAAAATACATTGGATCGATTGGCAGATGGTGTGTCGTCCTATAGAGGAGGGTGGTCTTGGAATCAGGGAGCTAGGTACTTTTAACAGAGCTCTTCTTATGAAATGGAGATGGAGGATGGTTAGTGAGGGTGATAGCTCTTGGAAAGATGTTCTGAAGTTTAAATATGGTAATCTGTCTTTATGTCTGCTTAGACCTGTTTCTCAAGCGATCAGTAGGTTCGAATCTATCTGGTGGGGTGACTTGAGAAGTATAAGCTTTGAGAAGGGTTCGTTCAATGACCAATTCTTAGCTAATATCAGGACTTCTTTGGGAGATGGTTCGGAGACGTGGTTTTGGCATTATAACTGGGCTTCAGACATTCCTTTGAAGGATCTCTTTCCTAATCATTATCTCTTTGCTGTAGAGCCTTTTAGTTCAGTCGCGTGCCTAGGGGACTGGTTCAGTAACTCTTGGTGCTGGAACTTTTCTTTCTCAGTTTTCTCTGTAGGTACTATAATGGCAAGGGGGGAGAAGGATCTGAGGTATTTATTAGACGCGTTCTCTCCTAACTCTAACAGGGACGTCCATGTATGGGATCCTGAAAGGCATGGTGTATCCGAGGAATCTAAGGTTTTTTCTATGAAGTCTTGTTATACAAAGTTGTGGATTTATAGACAGTCATCCGACGAAGAGAGAGAAGCTGCAGAGGTTATGAACAAGGTCTGGAACTCAAAGCTGCCATTGAAGGTGAAGGTTTTTATGTGGAGGATGGCTAGAAACAGGCTGCCTACGAGGGAGCAATTGGCTAGACGTAGGATTATAACTGACGAAGAAGGGCTAGTTTGTGCAGTGTGTGGGAGAGAGGTCGAAACTCTTAATAATGTGCTTTTCGAATGCTCCAGAGCTGCGGCAGTTTGGGATAGTATGGAGCATTGGTTGGGCATTCCGTGTAGAGGCTACATCAACTGGAGGGACTTTGCTCTTGCGTTCTCTGCAGGGTTTCCGAAAGGTTCTAGTAATAGTGCAGGAATTTTGGTTTGGTGCACGGTGGTTTGGTTTATCTGGTCTAGTAGAAACGTTTCTTATTTTCAGTCTGTTAGAGTGACTGTTATTGATATGTCTAATTCTATTAAATACTTCAGTTGGAAGTGGTGTGTTCTTCGTAGGAGTAAGAGGAACATTTCCTTCTACGACTGGTTTACAGTCCCTTTGTTGAGTTGTAGAGGGCTCTAGTTTTTTGTTTTGTTGGGTTCCTGCACCCCTTGTGCAGTTTTTATCAATCTATTGCTTTCAGAAAAAAAAATTCGCTAATTGAAGGAGATCAAGCTGGATTTTTTCTGAAAGTTTGAAAGAATGGATACTCCTTTGTGAAATAACATTCTTCATTAGCCCAACAAGAACTTCAAGCGCAATAATGAAAGGACTAGTTGATCTTTTGGAAAAACTAATGTTTTTTTTCAATTGGTGGGATTATTTGAAAGATAATGTCTTCAAGAAAATTCATCTTCTTGCCGAAATAATTCAAATGACGCGTGAGGACACTTAAAGCGAATCTTCTGAGTGCATAGACCATATAAAAATGGTGTTCCTCACTTTAGGCAACCCCACCACTAGAGGTTAAGTGTCATAAGATTTTAAGGAAGGTATTTTTGAAATTATTTTTCCATCGATTTTTCCGTTCTTCTAACCTCTATTTTTTATTTCTTTATATAAGTTAGAAACTCGTCGGGGTTTGTTTTAGAGGATAACAAATAAGAACCATTGATTTTTAACAAAAGCTTCAGGTCTAGTGGAGTTGAGACCAATAGACCTGCACACCCAAATATTCCAAAGATGAATATAAAATTCATCAATTAAAACAAAGTTATCAATAGAGAATGAATACTAGTGGTGTGAATGCTCCTAATTATAAGGTCTCTCCACCAAGATGGATAACATTACTTCCGTACAAACATTTTTTTTCTGGTTAGCATCAACTAATGATGTCCCTCCCTATTAATAACAAATTTACAACATAGTAACCCTGGAGTTAATTTAGTATTATGGGAATACTTTAGTATAGGCATGCTCGTACAACCAAATTTATGAGAATATGAAACGTTTTGTTTTCTTACTCTACATAACTCATATCTGGTCTTACTAAAAATAGGTTTTATATTGATTCAATTCTGAATGTAGCATTATATGTTAACTACCTCTTCATATAAATGCTTCGCAACATTCTTTTTTTTAGATCTTTGACTCGACAGGATCAATTCAAGGTTTTCTTTTCTTAGTAAATTTACTTAAATTTTCATGCAAATTTGTTACTTCTTTTTTCATCGAGACACAAGTCTCACATTTTCCAACTAGTTTCTAATATTAGCGATTTCAAACCTAAGTGTTTCATTACTTTTTTCAAGAAACTCTAGATAATCCTTAAGGTCTAAGTTACGCTTTTTGATCTTATCATTCTCTTCAATTAACTTAGCACTTAGTTTAAACAACTGCTTGTAAGATAACTTTGTTACCTCATGGTCATCTTCCTCGTGAGATAATTTCAAGCAGACTTCATCTTCTTCGTTGGAAGAAGATTCTTCAAGGATTCTTCCTGAGGTTGACTCTTCTTCATTTGTGGAGGTTTTGTTCTCTCTTCTTCTCTCAAATATTTCCCTAGATGAAGTTTCTTCTTCACATCCTCTCACCGATGAAGTTCCTTCATTTAATATTGAATCCTCTGAAGATCGTTCAACTATTGAGTATGTTCTTTCAAAGGAAACAATTGGAGTTGTTTGATAGAAATTTGATAAAGTTGTTGATGATTCTTCAAGTTTTGAACTTATGCCTTCATCTTAAATTAATTGAACTAATTCGTTCAATTTTTCCATGTTTTCTTCCTTCTTTGATTTTGCCAAATTAAAACTTATTTCACTATTCATTTGTAATATTTGAATTTATCAAAAATTTGTGCGCGTTACCAGATTTTTTGAGCCAATTACCAATTTCTAAGTATCCAATTTTACTGACAATTTCAGTTTTATACCGATTTTTTTGGAAAAAAACATGCATTTTTATCAGGATTTTCAAATGTCTAGTAAAAAATCATGTTTATCATGCATTTTTACCAGATATTTTAGAAATTCCGGTGAAAACGCATGTGTTTTACTCGATATTTTGAAAAATACGATAAAAATGCATGCATTTCTACTGGATATTTTAAAAAATCTAGTAAAAATGCATACAGGAATTCCAAATTTTTCTAAATAACTGATAGAAGAAAATTTTCAGATTGTTAACTTAATATTTCAAAAAACCCGGGAAACCCGTGTTAATTTTCGAATTTTAAAAAAATTGGTAGTTCATATTTTATCGTTTTTTCTTTGCAGTGAAGAAAAGAGGATCAAACTGAGTGATTGTTTCTAGGCAGCGTGACATAGCTGCAACGAGGACTCGTGCGACAATAGATGACTTTGAGGATTCGCATATCTGGGCGAGGAGAATAGTCCCAACCGATTATTACGGAAGGTGGATGGCTGAGGAGGCTTATCTTCCCCGCAATATCCGACGTAAAGTAGCTAGAGCTGATGAATGAGCCAGAGATGTTGTTGATGAGCCACTTGTTGACGATGTCCATACAACAGTTGAGGATGTGGAGGGTCAGGGTCAAGATTATAGACAGACGGTGGTCGAGACAGAGGTGGCCCGTCACATTGAGGCGGATGCCTTGCTGACATGGAGACTCCTTAGGCAGTTATAAAGGTGACTCCTCTAGAAGATATTGAGGTTATTGCTCTGGAGAATACTGATGCGCCTGCTATGGATGATACAGAGGCTACTCCTCGGGATGATACACAGATTACTGCACATGCTATGGGTGATACAGAGGTTACTGCTCCAGCTTCGACGGAGTGGTGTGTACACATAAATGGAGGGTTTCTTGGAGGGCTCAGTTATTGTTTCGTGCTCACTAGATATGTCGATCATGTGGCACTGAGATTGTGGCAGTGAGAGGTATATATAAATTATGTTGAACTTGTTTTTATTTATTATTGATAAGTTGGAAATGATTAATGCTTTTTTTACTTTGTTACAAGACGACATGCCGCTGAAGGTGCCCACCCACATAGCGCAGTTGAAGAAGTTCTTAAATGTCCTGATTCTTAAGGAGGTAAGGGATATTGTGGGTGATTGTGATCTCCTTTTATTGGTGGATTGTTCGTTGACGATGCTCGGCTTTGCACTATTGTCAGAATTTGTTGAATGGTGGCATAAGGAGACATTTTCCTTTCATCGCCCATTTGGTGAGATGAAGATTACTTGGGATGATTTATCCTCCCTATTCCATCTTCCCCTGCTAGGTAGTTTACTTACCACTCCTCCCATTAGTCAGTAGCTTGCATGTGTTATTGTTATACGGAACTTGGGGATTACTGGGGCGTATCTGCTAGAGGATTTCAGGTTTAACAAGGGTGCTCACTTTCTCCTATCTTGGCTTTGGGATAGGTATGTGGAGTTGGTGCAACAGTCTATGTACGAGGAATCAGTTGGGGTATGCATGCTACATCTTGTAGGATGTATTATCTTAGCAGATAAATCTCATGTATATAGCTTAGCAAAGTCAATTGTTGATCTGAAATGGTGTTGCAAGAATATGTTTTTTTTTAAGGAAATTCGGGGGCAAATTTTAGTTTAAGGGGGGATAATGTAATACCCCATATTTCCTTAAATGCTCAATTGGGTGTCAGTTGAGATCAACTGAGTTCCTATGTACTGTATCTTTTGTCAATTGGAACCACTAATGCTCCTAAGTGCCTTAAATGTTGTCAATTTGGATCATTAGAGTAACTAGTGAACTCTGAAGAGATTAATTATTATTAATAAAAGAGACAAACCAATATTAATAAGTACAAGAGAGGACATTTTGGTAACATTAATAATTGGTAAATTGGTGTTAGATGACAAAATATCAATTGGAGTATTTTATATCATTGTATAATATTATATTATATATTGGTGTTAGTGCCTTAAATGTTCATTAAATGAATATTTTAATCTTAACCATTTATTTTTAAATCTAAGGGCTAATAATTATTCCTATTATTCTCACATAAAAATAGTATTCTCACTAGATATGCCTTATATATATATATATATATATATATATATATATATATATTTGTGTGGTGAAGGAAAGGGAAGGAAAAAGATAGAAAGAAATGAGAGAAAGGAGAAGAAAGAAAGAGTGAAGAGGAAAAGAAGAAGAAAAGTGGAAGTTCAGCATCATCACTTCATCAATTTCATTACATCTTCATTATTCAACAACTTCTTCATCTCAATTGCAAGGTGAGTTCCACTAGTTAGGAATTTGGGGTAGTAAATTGGGGAAATTATATGATGTTGGGATTGGATTGAGAGAAATGTGTTAACATGATGATTATGATGAATTGCATGCCTTACTATGTTAATCCATGTCAAATTGAGTGTGTGAATCCTATATGATCATGTGAGTTTAGGGTTTTGACCATTTTCATGTCCCTTACACGTTTTTGGGAATTCTGGTTTTTCCCGTCTCGTCGGGCGAGCTCGGGGCAAGCCAGCTCGCTTTCAGGTCGTCGGGCAACCATGACAACAAGCTGAAAAATAATTGTTTTCTCGTTTTCCCCATAATTTGAGAACCCTAACTCAGAATGAGGCACGGTCGGAAGTTATTCCAATGCTCTATGTGATAGTGAAGTAGAAGCATAGGTATATTCCATGGACTTATAGGATTGAGATGGAAATTGAAGTGAATGTGAAAAATGTGGTTCGTGATTCCACCATAATTCATGAATCGAGGACCCGATTGATATGGGACTTGAAGCATTGGAAAGATGATTCAATGTGCCCCTAAATGGTGATGTGAGACCATGAACTAACCAAGAATGCTTGGTAGAGAATAATGATGACTATATGCCTTAAGTGAATTATTTATGTGGAGTATGTTTGACTTGTTTATATTACTCTATGTGCTATATGTATGATATATGAATATGGAATAGATGTTTTGATTGTGTGATAACATGCTTAAAACATTTATGAAGATGGGTGAGGGAACCTAGGCTTATAACTAGGTAAATGGATTAAAAAGATAACTAGGTTGCAAATATGATTTATATGACACTAGAAGGTGACATTCATGCAGTATGATACATAGGTGAGTGTCATAGATGAATGATTACCATAATTGAGAGTGAGATGTCTTGTATGGAACATGTGATGTTTTGTGTGATTAAGGTGAATGTGATCACCTTGTGATCGTCGAGTACGATGACATTATGTTATATTTTATCACGTAGTCGAAAATAACTCCCTATTTGTGTTGTCCCAAGAGTGATGCTTATGTAGAACTCCTTTGGGATGTACGCACCATTACTTTAACAGGTTAGAGTCCCATATAGGTGAAAAGGTTGAAATGGGTATTACACTGAGTCCCATAGGAAGTGATGATTGAAGTACTTGAAATGGGTATTACACTGAGTCCCATAGGAAGCTACGATGGAAAGGCTTGAATGGGTATTACACTGAGTCCCATAGAAAGCGACAATTCTTAAGGCTGAGAAGTCCCTTAGAATCCGAAATCCATTTGTATGTCAAAGTATGATACAAGGATCTGTGACCCGTGCCGAGAATCTTAAACGTAGGATCGAACGGGAAAAGATACTTTGGTACAGCTTCCGACTAGTGGTCGTTTGAGTTGATGAACTCAAGAGACATATTCACATACATTGCGAGTTTTGTGAAATCAAGTCTTATCGCCTTTCCCCGTTGACTTGAGTTAGAATTTGATTAGAACCTTGTAGAGCCGAGTAAACCCATAATATAGGAGGAACTCACTAAGATTATTATCTCACCCCATTATTGTTGTTATTTTTCATATATTGTTTGCAGGTTTAGTTTACAAGTAGAGTTAAGCATGGATGTTTTAAGGGAAACTTATATTGTGATGATTTTTCTGCTGTGTATTGTGTACAATGAAGGATATTGTACTTAGATTTTAGATTTTTATTTTTGGCACTTTCCATATCTTGTACCATATGTTGTTTCTTTTATGTTTTGTAAAATGATCAAGTATGTAAATGATGTCAATAGGCACTTATGAGGGTGTCGGTATCAAATAATAACACTCTTATGGTATTATTCTAGATATATATTACATGGGTCGTTACACATTTGCACTGTACAGTTTATTAGTTAACATTTCGTCGTTTTCATTGTTGCAGCATGAACATAACGCAACACATTACAATTAATATAACTTAACACAGACAATTACATAACTTAACAATAATAAATAACAAAAACATATACACTACTTGATGATTTTGGACATTTCAACATCTTGATTATGTCGTCGACAGACCTAGTAATTGTCGCATCAAACTCGATCAATCCCTTTGTTAGCCTACGATGATATGTTCTCCACATAACCTTCAAATCTTCATCATTCTTCAGCTCAATATGATTCTATTTCACTTTTTCATCAGTATCAATTCACGGCACATGGAACTCAATTTGACTCACTTTTTTGTTCTTGGTGTCGAACAACATATTATTCAATTTGGATCTCATACGAGCAAGACATGTGATGTCCTCCAGGAGTCCAAAATCAACAAGGGGTTTCACCCCGTTGAAGTACACACATGCCATAAACAAATAGTGAGACATTTTAAAATGTTCGTTTTAACAACACATGATCCCTATTTATATAAGTTTAAATTCATTCTAGGCCACAAAGATCTGTAGGTACATTCACAGTCGTATGAAATTGTAGGTAAAATCTCAACCGTTAAAAATTACACTACCAAATTTTTTGAAGCCCTTAAAATCTGATAAATGCATGAGCTTTTAAAAAAACCGTTGATTTTACACTACCGAATTGTTTAAAGTTTTGCAAAAAATATCCGGTACAACATAGTATTTTAAAAAAGAAGGTGAGTTTTTTGATACACTAGTTTAAAAAAACAACGGTATAAATGCATATCGAACTTTTTAAATACACTATCCAGTTTCTTTAATTTATACAAGATATTTCATTTGTTCTGCTAGATTTTTAGTGCACCTTTTTTACTAAAAATTTAACAAAGGTAATAGGAGTATTATCGAAAAATAAATGGACATAAATGGATGTCCGGGACAAAATTTCCTTATGTACATGCTTGCAATTGGACTGATCTATGTATTTTTCTTTTTTATGTCCGGTAGATGCATGGAAATGCCTACCGATATGCACATGGAAGCCGCCAAACGAACTCAGAAATTTGCAGGGTACCATGAGTTATGGAGTATTGTATTTGTATGAGATAGAAAAGGGAGGGGATCTACTTGGATGGTATGGCTCTAATTATATTGGTGATCATGAAGATAGAAAAAGCACACATGATTATGATTTTAAGCTAGGACCAACGACAATATCTTGGTTCTCAAAGAAACAACCAATTGCGAGACTACATAACCACCTTAAGCAAAGTTTGTGGCAGCTACATCATGTGCTTGCCAATGAGTTTTGCTGAGAAGAATCATAATGTTGAAGGAATAAAGGCAGGCTTCCATCAGGAATTACACAAGCAATATTCCGGTAAAAATTGCATTGTGATCTACTGTGACAATAGTTCCAATATCAAATTGTCTGAGTCTATGATGCATGAAAGAAGCAAACATATTAACGAGTGATTTCATTTCTTGAGATTTCACCAAGGATGGAGTTATCAAATTGATTCACTATTGCGCACCTGATCAGTTAGTTGATATCATTAGTAGACTTTTTTCTTTGAAGAATAATGGAATATCATTTTAAATTTATAATTATATATGCTAAACTAACAGTTTAGGAACAAATACACAAATCTAGCTGCAAAAGACATGTATGATGATATATACAGGTTTACAACATTTCAAAAGCCAATCCCAATTTTCTAATTGCTAGTACAACAGATAGCTCTTCATGGACAATTTGAAATGGGCAGGGGAAAAATGAAATTGACTAGCAAAAAAGGGAATGATGCGGGAAACTTTGAAATAGTTATCACATCGGTTAAGAAATTGAAAACTAACCTAGGCTTTAGGAACTTGAATAAAAGTGCTTGTTTGTTTCTGCGGCCTATTACCGTGTGCTGACTCAATTCAACTATTTGGAGCTTTGGAAAATTCACATTCTGCGAACAATGAGATGCGGTATATACCATCACATCGTATAACCAAACATGCTCTAAAACCTGTCCGATCATAATGCTTCCGCCAGCTATCATAAATCTTACTTCTACTTCCTTCTACATCTTGTGGAAAGTAATTAAAACTGCAGAACAATAAACAAGAGCTTTGAGATTGCGACAAGGCTTCTATCGTAGTAAGGTAAAATTTCCTCAAATTTCAAAGTAGTAAGTTGTTCATAAGTAACTGCATAGCATACAAGTAGATTCATGCATGTATGTATATGAATAAATAAACTATAACAATAACTTACCAATCAAGCAGAGGAGAAAAACAATTGAAACAGTTATTCGTGCAAGCCGACTGTATTGCATTTGATATTGAGATCTTTGAAGCTGTCTCTGAATAGCACCACACCATCCATAGAGTTGCTTGTCGTAACATTCATCAGAACTATCGAGGCTACTTTTAGTTTTTTCGAGGCAGGTATTGCTTCCCTTTTTTCAGTAAAAGAAAAATAAAGATTTACAATATTAGTAGTAATTCAGCAAATGCATTAAAAGTCGATCAAACAAGTCTCCATAAAGAACAAAACAACAAAAGCAGATAAAGGGCTCACCCTATTCAATTCATTCATTGGAATTAGTGCACTATTCGATTCTTTATGATGATCCACCGTTTTCAGTTTTCTATAACCATTCCTCGGCCACTTAAATTTCGAGATTGATTCAACAGAACTAAGAAACCCCGATAAACTCGGCACCTTATGCATTGGACCACCAGAAGAACCACTGGAGGAACTCAACTGCTGTGAATCATCGTTAACTGAAATTTTCCAATAACCAATATCAGCACTAGCACTAGCTACCCTACGAAACCCATGTGATGCATCCTCCTTAGTTTCGCCACGTCCAGATGAAACACGAAAATCCTTCGACAAATTAACAACAGAATCTTTATCACATAATCGCTGATTGTTGCTTTCAGCTGCCGGCATTCCCGAAAGAAACATAGCAAGCTCATCTTTTTCTCCTTCATCCAAACACACCCACGGCCGAGACGCCTTGCCACCCAAAGGAAAGGCTTCATTTAATGAAAGCTCAACTTTCTTTATCTTATCCTCCATAGCAGTGATAAAATCTCGGTGCCTAGTTCTTGCATCATTACCAGAGTTTCTACTATAACTTGACTTAATTTCGCGTTGAAATTCCTCTAACTGCATTTCAAAAACAAAGAAACAATACAATCATATACCGTCGTTATTATAAACAACAACAACAACAAAGCCTTACCCTAAACCCTAAACCGTAGTTATTATGATGATTGAACATTTCATATGAAGTTCATAAAAATTAAGAAAGGTCTTTTAGCAGGATTAAAATTTACCTGCCATTTAGTAGTGCCAAGAGTAGTAAGTAAATCTCTTCTGAGTTCATTAGGGTTCCACATGCTTGAAGTATCTTTGGTGGCATGAATCCATGTCCTAAATGTAGATTCCATCCTTCAAAAACACAAAAATCACAAATCAATATCCATAAATTTGAACCAACACACATGATAAGATTTAATTTAATATTCAACCAGGAAAAAAAAAGGGAAAATATTAAAAAAAAAAATTTCATACCAAAACTTATTTTCCAAAACCTAATAAACAACAAATTAAATAAATTTTAAAAAAATTTGATTGGAAAAATAAATTGAAGGAATGAAATTGGTACCTATCTGCAGATTCCTGAACTTCTTCAGCGGCGTGAAAAAATGGATCTTTTTCCCAGCGATCAAAACTCGACGCCATGAAATTGAGAAAAATGAATTGGAAATATAAACCCTAACTGGGGGAATTGAAAATCAATTGAAAGGTATAAAAAAATAATAATAAATAAAATGGAAGAAATGGATCTGAAAAAGGTTGTGGTTAGTTGCGATATGGTTGAGAATGAAGAGGGTGTGGAACGTAAATAAATAGGAATAAAGTTGTTTTTATTTATTTTTGAAAGATTTTTAATGTTTATTTATTTATTGATTTAGTAGTCAACGAGAATTTCTCTTAATGGTCGCATGTGGATAAGCTAATGCTGACAATGTTAGTGGTCAAAAAAGTACAACCTCAGCGTTTTGCTCTATTTTGCAATTTTTATTGGGGTGAATTGGGGAAGGTTCGGGTTTTAGGAAAATGGAATATATATATATATATATATATATATATATATAACGTATCTTATAGAATTTTTTTTTAAGATAATTTGTTTTTTTTTTTAAATTACAGAAAAAACCAATATTTCAGTATATTTACTAAAGTGGCTGGGTTTGCAAAAATCCTATAAGGGTGGTGTCATATGGGATGACACCTCAGTTGGAGGCCACATGTCAAACCATATGGCGCATCAGGCCAAAATGGATGCCTTAAAAATTCGTTTTAACTTAGTTGAGAGTCGCCATCCCAGATGGCGCCTCAGTCTAAGTTATTATTATCTTTTAAATTTTTAATCAGAAATAAAAAAAATTGTTTTTACTTTTTAAATTTGTTGTGATGCCCTAGACTGATGAATCTGCATACCTATACTCTGCGTCCACTATTCATTAGCATGCCTCTGTGTTAACCCTCACTTTCGACGCTAGAAGGAATCAAAGCTATTTTAAGTTAAAAAATTATTTTTAACATAAAGAAGGCTTCGACCCAGTTTTGGTGAAGCCTGAGTCGAATAGGGGTTTTGGAAGCCTAAAAAATGGCTAAGTGTTGGGAGATGCTTCGACCGTGAGAATGTTGAAACGCGCGTCGCAGTTATCACATTAAGGCTGGAGGGAAAATCTCAAATGTTTGAATTTCAAAAGGATCAGTTGCTGAACGTGGGAGCAGTTGAAATGGAGAAAGGCGCCAAGAGGACACGTTTGGAAGCATAACTACCACTTAGTAGTTATTTCTTAGCACTATAAATAGGAGTTATTTCTATAGAATAAGTGTGTTCATATTTTTGTACAAGTTACTCAAAGAAACTCAAAGTACCCGCGTGTAGAGAAACGAGTTCGTGAGAATGTATGCAATGTAACACCACTTTCTTTCATCAATGCAATTTATCTTCATCATTTTTATGTTTCAGCACTTTACGTTTTCCTGAACTTTACCTTTCATGTCTTAACTTTTCTTGAATCTTTATTTTTAGTCAAGTTTATCTTAGACCTTGTTTTTACTTTAATTTAAAAGCTTTCGACATTTATCTTCTTGCATCTTTACATTCAAGCATTTAATCTTCAAGCATTTACTTTCAAAGTCTTTTATCTTCAAGTCATTTATTTTTAAAGTCATTTATCTTTCCGCATTTACTTTCGACTGCACTTTTATCAATTCCAGTCTTTATTTTTAAGAACGTGGAGTTCATTGCATTTTATCTTCAAAAGCTTTTACATCATTGCATTTACTTTTAAAGTCATTTATTTCCTCGTCATTTACTTTCGACAGTCATTTATTTTTCTGCATCTTTTACATTCAAGAACGTGGAGTTCAAGCACTTTTACATTTTTGTCATTTATCTTCAACAGTAATTTATCTTCCTGCATTTTTATCAATTCAAGTCTTTATCTTCAAGCCTTATTTTCAAAGCTTTTTACTTTTTGTCTGTTACGTTCGACGCCTTTAAATTCTGCATTCTTTATTTACAGCCTTTTAACTTCCAAACTTTTACTTTACTGCAAGTAGTCGAACGTGGAGTTCACTTAGGTTTCTTTTTTCAGCATTGTCAAACGTGGAGTTCAGTTTACATTTCCTTTATTTCAAGTTATATTCACTCTCTCTTAAAATTTAGCACATGTCCTAGGATTTGTGTGGTCGATCCTGCAAGTTAGTCAGTTTTATTTAAAATTGATAGACCAGAGGTTGTTTACCAAAATTCACAGTAAACAAATTGGCACGCCCAGTGCGACCTAGTGCTAAGTTTTATACTTTTTGTTAACCTTATCTTTCTTAGTGAAGAAATACTTTCGTTGTATGTTATTGAGAAGTGGGAAGTTAGCCACAACAAACGAAGGAATACCAAAGAGAAGATACACTAAGAGAATGGCAACTAATGCCAACCAACAAGTTGATCCTCAAGGGAGTATTTCAAACACTCAGTCAAGTAGCAGTATGGGGTCTCAAAGCACACCATCACCAGTGTCTTCGACAGGAGGACAGACGTCACCTTCATTAGTAGTGTCTGAACCAGGATCAACATGCACAAAATCATATACTCAACCTGTGATAGAATACATAGGACCACAAAGTCCTAATTCACCAACACCCCCAGGAGGAAATTCAATGTACCGGCATTTCCCTCCTCCAGGTTTTCCACATCCACGGTCAAGAAGTCAACCCTATGGTATGCCTACATCAATGATGCAAAATCTGCAGAATGCTCCACCTGTATTTTCAGAGAATGTAGTGTTTTCGCCATTACAAGGATCAGGATCAGGGGGTCGAAACAATCAGAGTATAGGTGTTGGTTACTCCGTGCAAGCGCCTAGTCTTACAAATACATCCATAAATTGTTTGAGACAGCAGATGGATGAAAGTAACATGCAAATGGTGCATACGTTGTCTCAGACAATGGGAGAAGTTTTTAAACCCTTGATTCAGAATACAACTCAAACTAACCAACAATTGGCTACACAATTGGCACGCATGGCTGATTTCATGGGAGTATCAGCGGTGGATCGAAGAGCAACTGTTGTCGAAGATATCCCAAGACGTCATCCACGTCATGTACTTGAGGTGAACTTGGAAGATCAAGAGATGATTGATCATTTTAGAGTCGAACCACCTAGAAACCAGATGCCAATCCAGATGGAGGAAGAGCCAGTAGTGATGGTGAACAGGAACCAAAATGCTGATCAGTTCCTTAGACAGGTTCGACATCAAAATCAAGCAGAAGAAAATAATCTTGCAGCCATGGTTGAAAGGATAATGACCAGGAATGGTGTGAATCTTGGCTTCACAAGGCCAAATTATACTTCGCCTATAGTGGATTATATTCTCCAAGAAGAATTACCCCCTAGGACGAAGGTTCCAAAGTTCAGCATGTTTTCAGGAGATACTACTGAATCTACTGTCGAACATGTGGCTAGGTATTTGATTGAAGTAGGCAAAATTGCAGCTGACAAAAGCCTTAGGATCAAATACTTCCCAAGTTCCCTTACCAAGAATGCCTTCACATGGTTCACTACTTTGCCTCCAAATTCCATATACAATTGGACCCAGTTAGAGCGTTTGTTTCATGAACAGTTCTACATGGGGCAAACTAAGATTAGTTTGAAAGAATTGGCTAGCATCAAACGCAAAGTTACTGAGCCAATTGATGATTACCTGAATAGGTTTCGACTTCTTAAAGCCAGGTGCTTTACACAAGTACCAGAACATGAGTTGGTTGAAATGGCTGCTGGGGGTCTTGATTATTCCATTAGGAAGAAATTAGATACCCAATATCTTAGAGATATGGCCCAGTTAGCTGATAGAGTCCGACAACTAGAAAGGCTAAAAGAGGAAAATGCTAAATTCAGCAGGGGTAAAAAAGTAGCCTTTGTCGAATGTAATGAAGATGTGGAGAATTTGTATGATGAAACATCTTATTTCGACGGAAATAAGGTTGACATTGCTGAGTTAAAGCAAGGTCCACCTTATGCCTGCAAATTATTAGCTCCTGCAAATGGAAAAAATCCTGTCGAATCTAACGACAAATTTCCTAAGAAAACATACACTTTCGACGTCACTAAATGTGACGAAATTTTTGATTTGTTAGTTAAAGATGGGCAAATGATAGTGCCTGCTGGTGCTAAGATGCCGCCTTTAGAACAAAGAAAGAAAAGAGGTTTTTGTAAGTACCATAATTTCTTGGGTCATAAAACTTCTCAATGTTTTCTTTTCAGGGATTTGGTGCAAAATGCTATTCAAGAAGGGAGGCTGAAGTTTGGTGACAAAGGCAAAGCTCAGATGAAAATTGACTCTGATATATTGCAAGTTGTAGAGGCTAACTATACATAGCCTCACGAGGTTCAGATGGTCGAAGCCACAGAAGGATTTGATCAGTCAGTCAACATGGTGGAAGTCACTGAGGACTTTACCACCAATCCTGTGGTAACTGAAGGTTTTAATAAGGCTGCGAATGGCTTGAATGCTGATGGTGCCAGTTTAATGTTGGTGACCAAAAAAGCTGCTGACAAGTTTGTTGAGATGGATAATGCTGCCAAGATATTAGATATGGCAGTAAGCAAATTGAAGATAAATGCTACTGAGGGCATTAACATGGTCGAATTGGTTGAAGAATCTGATGCTAGCTCAGGCAGTATCAGTACCAACGAGGCTATGGGCAGGAACGCCCCCAAAGTCTAAGTTGTTAAAGAGTTGGAAGATGACATGCTATTGGTAGGAGAGATGATAGACATGGATGGTTGTTTGGTAGAAAACTGGATATGTGTGGCTGCTGAACAATTCTTCAAGACATCTCCTGATGTTGAAAGAGTCAATGCTGAGGAAATGGTCGAAGCTGAAAAGACTGCTTGGCAGAAGGCTTCCCAAAAAGCTGCAGGAGCAGCAGCAAGTGGTGGGTGTCTGGCGAAGACCACTGAAAGTCTTGAAGCTCATTTCTCCAAGATGCGCTTAAAGGATAAAATTGATGTCAATATGGTTGAAATTACATATCAAAAAGCTGAACAAGTGAGTAAGGCAGATGAACAAGAAGAGCGCAACAAAATAGCTTATCCTAAGCAAGAGGAGACAATTGTGGATTTTCTGCACCGTTGCCAGAAGAAAGGTTCTGGAGTAATTCTATGTCCTAGATGCAACGCCATTTTTTATGAGAAAGCTTCCCACAAGTTAGAAGGTGTCAAAAAAGCTGGTGGAAGCTGGGGGCAGAAGGTAAATAAAGGTCCCAGAAGTTTTGACCATAGACGACTTTCGACAGGGTTGAAAAACCAAGTACCAGGAGTTAGGCCAGGTACATTCAAACCAGCTGCGAATGTGCCAACAGGTAGTTGGATCAAGCCTCTCGAAGGAAGAGGACAGAAGAAGAAGTGGGAGAAATTTGATGTGGAAAGAGGTTCTTCATTTGAGTATAGAAAAGAGAACCATACCACCAACAAGTCAGCATACATTTCTCAAAATTACAAGGGTAAAAATCCCATGTCTAGATCACAATGGCGAAGAGAGCAACATAGGCGAAAGGCTATCAGGGAGACTCAGGTACAAGGAGAGTCAAGCACCAATATTGATAATCAAGCTGGGACAATTGAGAAGATGCCCATAAGGCGAAAGCTGTTCAATGTTCAGCCAGAGAAGAAAGTTGAAGATGATGAGAATATGACTGATAATTTCGACAGTGAGTCAGCAACTTCTCTAGATATTATTGTGAATGTGGTATCAGTAATGCCAAAAGAATTTGGTCAAGTTTCAGAGGTCGAAGACTTGGACCAAACGGCTGAATTAGAAATGTTGGCACACAAGCCTGTGTGGTATTACATCATGAACAATGGGTGCGTCGAAGAACATAATGCTTTTTTTGAACGCCCCACAGAGGCAATGAAGGGTCATTTGAAGCCTCTCTACATTACTGGCAAAGTAGAAAATGTTCCTGTTAACAAAATCTTGGTGGATTGTGGTGCAACTATTAATTTAATGCCAAGATTTTTGCTGAGCAAGATTGGGAAGTTTGAGACTGATACCAAACCCCACAACATGGTTCTGTCGAACTATGAAGGAAAAGTTGGTTCCACTCTAGGAGTGATTCAAGTGGATCTTACTATGGGAACCATTACCAGACCAACAGTGTTTATGGTCGTTGAGATGAAAGCTAACTACAATCTACTCTTGGGTAGGGAGTGGATTCATGGAATAGGAGTTGTACCTTCATCTATGCATCAAAGAATCACCATTTGGAGACCAGATGGGATAGTTGAAAATATTGAAGCTGATCAAGGGTACTTTAAGGTGCCTATTAATCATTTGGATAGTAGACAGTTTGAGAAACATTTGGCGAACATTGCTCCATGTCCTCCAGCCAACTTTGAGTTTACGCCTGATGAAGAAACATTTTATTCATTGTATTTACACCCTGTCGAAGGTTTCAAATGGGACAGGGAAGTACCAGGAGGAAGATTGCCATGCTTAGGCTCACCTCCAATAGAGCCCACAAGATGGGGAAATGAATTCAGTGATCATGACTGAGTTCGAAGCTTTAAAAAGAATTTCGGCCTATGTGGCTGAAACAAAACTACAAGCGGCTTTGGAAGCTGCCAATGACTATATGGCTGGCGAAGCCATTTCTGAATTTTATCAAGAAGGTCCTGGTAAGGACTTCGACCCAAAACCTCCAGATAAGGCTGAAACTGGAGAGCAAAGCCAGAGGCTCGACGCCATCTATGAAGATGAGCCTTTGGGATTTGAGAAGGATCCGTTGGCGAATAATATCAAAATGCTAGCACAAGATCCTTTAGAAGAAGTTGACCTCAGTGAGGGGACAACCAAAAGGCCTACCTACATCAGTGCCAACCTTGATCCCCAGTTGAAGGTTGAAGTGGTTCAGTTGTTGAAAGAGTTCAAGGACTGCTTCGCCTGGGATTATGATGAGATGCCTGGTTTGAGCAGGGAGTTGGTCGAACACAGGTTACCTATGACACCTGAAAAAAACCAGTCAAACAAAATCCAAGACGGTTTGCACCAGAGATATTGTCAAAGATCAAAAAGGAAGTCGAAAGACTGCTTCGTTGCAAATTCATTCGCACGGCAAGGCAGGGGATTTCCTAGGCTTTGTGGTCCACAAGAAAGGGGTCGAAATAAATCAGAATAAAACCAAAGCCATAATGGAGGCGAAATCGCCATCAACTAAAAAGGAGTTGCAGTCGTTGCTGGGCAAGATCAACTTCTTAAGAAGGTTTATATCCAACCTGAGTGGCAAAACACAAGCCTTTTCGCCATTGCTTCGTTTCAGCAAAGATGGTTTTGAGTGGGGGCAATTACAGCAGGAAGCCTTCGACAAAATTAAGGAGTACCTAAGCCACCCTCCAATTCTTTCACCACCTTGTAGAAACAAGAGTATGAGATTATATATAGCTGCATCAGATAAAACTCTAGGGAGCATGTTAGCTCAGGAGGATGAAAATGGAGTTGAAAGAACCATTTATTACCTTAGTCGAGTTTTAAATGATGCAGAAACTAGGTATAGCATGATTGAAAAGTTATGTTTATGCTTGTATTTCTCTTGTACTAAATTGAAGCAATATATAAAGCCAGTTGATGTGTATGTTTCTTCTCACTTTGATGTTGTAAAACATATGTTATCTAAGCCTATTTTGCATAGTCGAATTGGAAAATGGGCATTAGCATTAACAGAATTTTCCCTAACATATCAACCTTTAAAAGCTGTGAAAGGGCAAATAGTCGCATACTTTATAGTTGACCACTCCATAAATGAAAATGATTTGAATTATGTTGAATTAAAATCCTGGAAGTTATACTTTGATGGATCAAGTCATAAAAATGGAACAGGAGTGGGAATATACATTATTTCTCCTGAAAAAATTCCAACAAAATTCAAGTACAAGGTCGAAGGACCTTGCTCTAACAATGAGGTTGAATATGAAGCATTAATTGTCAGCCTTGAAATTTTGTTAGAATTGGGGGCAACTAGAGTCGAAATAATGGGAGACTCAGAATTGGCTATAAAACAAATCACAAAGGAATATAAATGTGTTAAAGAAAATCTCATTATATACTTTGTGATAGCCAATAGATTATTAAAGAAATTTGAGGTAGTGGTCATCCAACACATACCTAGAATAGAGAATCAAGTTGCTAATGACTTGGCTCAAATTGCCTCTGGATACAAAGTGTCGAAGGAAAATCTTCAAGAAGTAATTGAAGCAAGAGGTAAAGTGGTGGCTGTTGGATTGTGCCCATCAGACTTAGAAACAACTAAGCTTGGATGCATAGATGGCGAAAATTTTGAAATTTTTGCTATAGATAATTTGACAGATGAAGACTGGAGGAAGCCTATAGTTAAATATTTGCAAAATCCAACGGCTTCGACAGAGCGAAAAATTAGGTATCAAGCTTTAAGGTATGTACTTTTGGGTAATGAATTGTTTAAAAATACCCCTGAGGGAGTCTTATTGAAATGCCTTAGTGAAGCAGAGGCAGATTTGGCTCTTTCGACAGTACATAGTGGGGCATGTGGAGCACACCAAGTTGGCCAGAAGATGAAATGGCTGTTGTTTCGACAAGGCATGTATTGGCCTACTATGCTGAAAGATTGCATAGAATTTGCTAAGGGTTACCAAGAATGCCAAATTCATGCTGGCATACAGCATATCCCTGCAAGTGAATTACATTCCATAGTGAAACCATGGCCTTTCAGAGGATGGGCTTTGGATATAGTGGGAGAGATTCGACCAGCATCTTCAAAGAACCAAAGATATATTTTGGTGGGAATTGATTATTTCACCAAGTGGATTGAAGCAATACCACTGGCGAATATAGGTCAAGAAGATGTTATTAAATTCATTCAAAATCACATTATTTATAGATTTGGTATTCCTGAAACAATCACTACGGATCAAGGATCAATGTTTACTGGTCGAAAGATGCAGGAGCTTGCCAAAGAAATAGGTTTTAAGTTGTTGACTTCTACACCTTATTATGCTCAGGCCAATGGGCAAGTCGAAGCTGCCAATAAGGTAGTGATTGGACTAATTAAGAAGCATGTGGGAAAGAGGCCTAGAAATTGGCACAAGACATTAGACCAAGTTCTTTGGGCATGTCGAACATCCCCTAAAGAGGCTACTAATACTACCCCATTTCAACTTACTTTTGGTCATGATGTAGTATTGCCTGTTGAGATTTATTTACAATCTATAAGAGTTCAAAGACATAATGAGATTCCCTCTGAGGATTATTGGGAAATGATGATGAATGAATTAGTGGATTTGGATGAAGAAAGGCTTAGAGCCTTGGAGTTGTTAAGAAGACAAAAGAAAATGAGATTGAAAGAATTTGGGCGAAAGACGTCAGTATAATGAAAAAATGGTGCACATACCTGAGCTTGTACAGCAGCAGGACTTGAGTTACCACTTTCATGGTCGCCAGGAGGTGTTTGGGTGGCTACCATAGAAGGTTGTTTTTCGACACCACTTGTTGTGGGTGCCTTTTCAAGTATTTTGGCCACCTTCAAAGGAGGTAGGCCAGCAGGTCCAGATGCTTTTATTGGTTTTCTTCTTTTCTTTGTAAGAACCTCCTCAGGAGATTCATCTGAAGCATCTGAAGATATAACAACAGCTGGGGCATCCTTTTTACCTTTCTTTGAAGGTGTAGGAGATTTTCGACCAGTCTGAAAAGGTGATGCAAATGTGAGAAGTGATTCACATAATAAGAACATAGGCAAGGGATGTGAAACGTACCTGTTTACCTTCTGGTTCTTTGCTACTTTGTGTAGCAGCAGCCTTGGCTGAAGGAACTTTCCTAGGCATAGCTGAAAGACAGTGAAAATTGTTACAAGTTAATGATTAAATGGTTAGTTATAAAGCCATGGAATAAGGGCTTCAATCCTTCATATATTTCAGATTCGACACGAACATCCTGAATTCCTATATGAAGGTGTCCTTTGAAACTGTCTAGCGTATGCTTAGTCGGAACCACTCGTTGAGCTTTTAGCTGAGACTGTTGTCGAAGAAGTTTTAAATGGTCACCACAGACAAACCAATCTGGAAATGGAGGGGCAAGTGCCACTCCAAAATCAGCATTAGGCAGTCGAGGGAACTTTGGAGGGAAAAGTTCAAAAGCTACCTCATAACGTTTCTCACGAGGGACGTCTGAAGGGATTTTTAGTTAATCCAACTGTTGTAGAAATTTTCTCTTTAAAGTAATAGCAGCCTCGTGAATGGTTCGACCAAGATCATCTGGTCGATAGACAGTTTCAAAGTATTTTTGGAAAGCCTGTATTTCTCGGAGGTGAGTGAACTTACTCTTCTTCGTCTTGTCCTGCACGTCAATAAAAGCTTGGTCAAGCAATGAAGAAAATGTAGCCACATCAAGAAAATGCTCATGGTAGTGCTTCGACCACCAGTGGTGGAATGATGAAGTGCGTAAGAAAGAAGGCTCAAAAAACATGGGAGACAAAACTCCTCCTCTCTCATTCCAGCTGACGAGTGTACTGGTGACATCTTCTTCACCAAAGCTTACAGTATGAAGGATTACTTGGCCTTTCCTCTTATATAAACATTGAGGAAAGCTCTGGGCCAACCCAAATTGTCGAGAGACAAGATTTGGTTGGTAAGCAATCAGTGCTGATAGGCCTCTCCCCAAGTTCAGCCTTTGGACAATGAATATGGGAATTAAAAAGGCTTCCCAAATAGCAACAGATTCACTGTCAAGAGTCTTGTGAGGATTTGGAAATGGCCTTGTAAACCACACAGGGCCATATCTTCTTTGAGCAAAGGGTGCCATGCTGGGAGTAAACTCATAGCGCTTGGCAAACATCATGATATAGCTGGTGAAGGCCCCTTGAAGGGTTTCACCATCATCATTGGGCGTAAGTTTGGCCAAACGGGTCCATTCGACGCTCATCTCCCTTATCTCAACGGAGGCTTCGTCAACTAGCCCTTTTCTGGGAAGGCTAGCTTCAAATGTTGCATTGAGCCATAGTTGAAGCAGCCAAAGAGGTCCACTCAAGTGTACAGAACCTTGAGCTTCCATGTGCCTCAGTCGAGAAGCCCCTTCACTGATGGACTCATAAAGGTTCGCCAGGATGAGTTCACTTAAGCAGACCCCTCTGTTATTGTGAAGCTGGTTAGCAAGGGGCAAGTACTTCTTAGCCACTTGCAAGGACTTTGTACAGAAAACATATCTCGACAGTCATACTGTGAGAAATGCAATGTGTTCTTTATCAGATACTTCATCATGACCTGCGTCGAAGTAGTGTTTGATTAAGTGGGTGTAGGTGAGTTTGGAACTTGAAATGCCTATGATATCCTTAGCATCTTCTTTAGGGTTGTAAATAAGGCCATCTGGGCGAAGCCCTGTGATGGCAGCCAAGTCGAACAGTGTGGGGGTAACCATTCCACATGGCAGATGGAAGGTGTAGTGGGTGCTGTCCCAAAAATATAAGGACGCTGCCAGCATGTTCAAGCAGTATGGTACGCTGGTCTTCGACAGCATGAGAAAGTCATAAATCCCCATGTTTTTCCAATGTTCAGACTTGACCTTTTCCATCTTCGCCATCCATTGGTCAAAATCCTTCAAGGGATTAACAGCTCTTACTAGCCTTGTGCCATCAGTGAGATAGCTAACATTGATCTTGGGCAGTGGAATTTCTTCAGGAGAGGTTTCATCAGAAACGTTAATTTTGGAAAAGCTTTTTTGCCCTAATGGCCTTGTTTTCCGGTAAGAGGGGAGAAACTCACTTAGTTTCTCATGAGAAATGTCAACATCAGCTAGAGGACCAGACAGTGCATAAGGTTTGTCAGAAACGACTAAAGGAATCATTACCTGAGACTTATATATGGCTCGTGCTTCTTTAGTGGTGGGTTCCGGAAGGCAACGACGATTATCCACTATTTGGGTGGCTGGGATGTTTGCAAATGGAGGAATGGCTTGTTTGAATTGAGTAGCCTTGCCTCTTTGGGTTTTCTTTGGTTGAGGATTCACTTAGGAGGACGCCATTGTTAGAGAAAATGAAAAGAAGTGGTGCTTTTCTGGGTTTTGCGTGAAAAAAACTGAAAAAGAAGAGAAGGTTGCTTGAGAGTATGAAAGTGTGGAAAGTTCACCAAATGGTGAAAACGGATATTTATAGAGGTTTGAAAATCCCAAGAGCCTTGGATCCACCGTTGAAGTTGAGAAGGTAGTGGGACGCGTGTCTTTCTCTTGGAAACGTGATGAGTAGTAGCAGTTATGTTCAGACTGCAAACATATATTTTCAAGAAAGGAGTTATGATGAGTGCGGCTGAAGAGACGTTTAAGGGTTTGTCATGATGACATGATGTCATAAGCGTGGGTTAAAGAAACTGAACAGTTGAGCCACTGAGTGATTAGTGGATTATTCAGTTGAAGCCATGCAAACAAGCGTCGAAATGGTTGTTGTATCAAAAAATGACCTTCTTGCCAATTCTGGCGAAATGACATTTCTTGGGGGGCAATTTGTTAACCCTCACTTTCGACGCTAGAAGGAATCAAAGCTATTTTAAGTTAAAAAATTATTTTTAACATAAAGAAGGCTTCGACCCAGTTTTGGTGAAGTCTGAGTCGAATAGGGGTTTTGGAAGCCTCAAAAATGGCTAAGTGTTGGGAGATGCTTCGACCGTGAGAATGTTGAAACGCGCGTTGCAGTTATCACATTAAGGCTGGAAGGAAAATCTCAAATGTTTGAATTTCAAAAGGATTAGTTGCTGAACGTGGGAGCAGTTGAAATGGAGAAAGGCACCAAGAGGACACGTTTGGAAGCATAACCACCACTTAGTAGTTATTTCTTAGCACTATAAATAGGAGTTATTTCTATAGAATAAGTGTGTTCATATTTTTGTACAAGTTACTCAAAGAAACTCAAAGTACCCGCGTGTAGAGAAACGAGTTCGTGAGAATGTACGCAATGTAACACCACTTTCTTTCATCAATGCAATTTATCTTCATCTTGTTTATGTTTCAGCACTTTACGTTTTCCTGAACTTTACCTTTCATGTCTTAACTTTTCCTTGAATCTTTATTTTCAGCCAAGTTTACCTTAGACCTTGTTTTTACTTTCATTTAAAAGCTTTCGACATTTATCTTCTTGCATCTTTACATTCAAGCATTTAATCTTCAAGCATTTACTTTCAAAGTCTTTTATCTTCAAGTCATTTATTTTTAAAGTCATTTATCTTTCCGCATTTACTTTCGACTGCACTTTTATCAATTCCAGACTTTATTTTCAAGAACGTGGAGTTCATTGCATTTTATCTTCAAAAGCTTTTACATCATTGCATTTACTTTTAAAGTCATTTATTTCCTTGTCATTTACTTTCGACAGTCATTTATTTTTCTGCATCTTTTACATTCAAGAACGTGGAGTTCAAGCACTTTTACATTTTTGTCATTTATCTTCAACAGTAATTTATCTTCCTGCATTTTTATCAATTCAAGTCTTTATCTTCAAGCCTTATTTTCAAAGCTTTTTACTTCTTGTCTATTACTTTCGACGCCTTTAAATTCTGCATTCTTTATTTACAGCCTTTTAACTTCCAAGCTTTTACTTTACTGCAAGTAGTCGAACGTGGAGTTCACTTAGGTTTCTTTTTTTCAGCATTGTCGAACGTGGAGTTCAGTTTACATTTCCTTTATTTCAAGTTATATTCACTCTCTCTTTAAATTTAGTACATGTCCTAGGATTTGTGTGGTCGATCCTGCAAGTTAGTCAGTTTTATTTAAAATTGATAGACCAGAGGTTGTTTACCAAAATTCACAGTAAACACTCTGCACCATTGTTTTTGTTTCAGACCACTAGTGACATGACAATACAAGCATGCCTTGGAATCTCATACCTTACTGCACATGTCATACTACAAAGACCAAGATGCATGCAAGGAATCTCATGCATGACTACACATGGCAGACTGCAAAGACTAAGATGCATGCAAGAGAACACATGGCAGATTACAAAGACCAAGAATGCATGCATACCCTACGAAACCCATGTGATGCATCCTCCTTAGTTTCGCCACGTCCAGATGAAACACGAAAATCCTTCGACAAATTAACAACAGAATCTTTATCACATAATCGCTGATTGTTGCTTTCAGCTGCCGGCATTCCCGAAAGAAACATAGCAAGCTCATCTTTTTCTCCTTCATCCAAACACACCCACGGCCGAGACGCCTTGCCACCCAAAGGAAAGGCTTCATTTAATGAAAGCTCAACTTTCTTTATCTTATCCTCCATAGCAGTGATAAAATCTCGGTGCCTAGTTCTTGCATCATTACCAGAGTTTCTACTATAACTTGACTTAATTTCGCGTTGAAATTCCTCTAACTGCATTTCAAAAACAAAGAAACAATACAATCATATACCGTCGTTATTATAAACAACAACAACAACAAAGCCTTACCCTAAACCCTAAACCGTAGTTATTATGATGATTGAACATTTCATATGAAGTTCATAAAAATTAAGAAAGGTCTTTTAGCAGGATTAAAATTTACCTGCCATTTAGTAGTGCCAAGAGTAGTAAGTAAATCTCTTCTGAGTTCATTAGGGTTCCACATGCTTGAAGTATCTTTGGTGGCATGAATCCATGTCCTAAATGTAGATTCCATCCTTCAAAAACACAAAAATCACAAATCAATATCCATAAATTTGAACCAACACACATGATAAGATTTAATTTAATATTCAACCAGGAAAAAAAAAGGGAAAATATTAAAAAAAAAAATTTCATACCAAAACTTATTTTCCAAAACCTAATAAACAACAAATTAAATAAATTTTAAAAAAATTTGATTGGAAAAATAAATTGAAGGAATGAAATTGGTACCTATCTGCAGATTCCTGAACTTCTTCAGCGGCGTGAAAAAATGGATCTTTTTCCCAGCGATCAAAACTCGACGCCATGAAATTGAGAAAAATGAATTGGAAATATAAACCCTAACTGGGGGAATTGAAAATCAATTGAAAGGTATAAAAAAATAATAATAAATAAAATGGAAGAAATGGATCTGAAAAAGGTTGTGGTTAGTTGCGATATGGTTGAGAATGAAGAGGGTGTGGAACGTAAATAAATAGGAATAAAGTTGTTTTTATTTATTTTTGAAAGATTTTTAATGTTTATTTATTTATTGATTTAGTAGTCAACGAGAATTTCTCTTAATGGTCGCATGTGGATAAGCTAATGCTGACAATGTTAGTGGTCAAAAAAGTACAACCTCAGCGTTTTGCTCTATTTTGCAATTTTTATTGGGGTGAATTGGGGAAGGTTCGGGTTTTAGGAAAATGGAATATATATATATATATATATATATATATATATATATATATATATATATATATATATATAACGTATCTTATAGAATTTTTTTTTAAGATAATTTGTTTTTTTTTTTAAATTACAGAAAAAACCAATATTTCAGTATATTTACTAAAGTGGCTGGGTTTGCAAAAATCCTATAAGGGTGGTGTCATATGGGATGACACCTCAGTTGGAGGCCACATGTCAAACCATATGGCGCATCAGGCCAAAATGGATGCCTTAAAAATTCGTTTTAACTTAGTTGAGAGTCGCCATCCCAGATGGCGCCTCAGTCTAAGTTATTATTATCTTTTAAATTTTTAATCAGAAATAAAAAAAATTGTTTTTACTTTTTAAATTTGTTGTGATGCCCTAGACTGATGAATCTGCATACCTATACTCTGCGTCCACTATTCATTAGCATGCCTCTGTGTTAACCCTCACTTTCGACGCTAGAAGGAATCAAAGCTATTTTAAGTTAAAAAATTATTTTTAACATAAAGAAGGCTTCGACCCAGTTTTGGTGAAGCCTGAGTCGAATAGGGGTTTTGGAAGCCTAAAAAATGGCTAAGTGTTGGGAGATGCTTCGACCGTGAGAATGTTGAAACGCGCGTCGCAGTTATCACATTAAGGCTGGAGGGAAAATCTCAAATGTTTGAATTTCAAAAGGATCAGTTGCTGAACGTGGGAGCAGTTGAAATGGAGAAAGGCGCCAAGAGGACACGTTTGGAAGCATAACTACCACTTAGTAGTTATTTCTTAGCACTATAAATAGGAGTTATTTCTATAGAATAAGTGTGTTCATATTTTTGTACAAGTTACTCAAAGAAACTCAAAGTACCCGCGTGTAGAGAAACGAGTTCGTGAGAATGTATGCAATGTAACACCACTTTCTTTCATCAATGCAATTTATCTTCATCATTTTTATGTTTCAGCACTTTACGTTTTCCTGAACTTTACCTTTCATGTCTTAACTTTTCTTGAATCTTTATTTTTAGTCAAGTTTATCTTAGACCTTGTTTTTACTTTAATTTAAAAGCTTTCGACATTTATCTTCTTGCATCTTTACATTCAAGCATTTAATCTTCAAGCATTTACTTTCAAAGTCTTTTATCTTCAAGTCATTTATTTTTAAAGTCATTTATCTTTCCGCATTTACTTTCGACTGCACTTTTATCAATTCTAGTCTTTATTTTTAAGAACGTGGAGTTCATTGCATTTTATCTTCAAAAGCTTTTACATCATTGCATTTACTTTTAAAGTCATTTATTTCCTCGTCATTTACTTTCGACAGTCATTTATTTTTCTGCATCTTTTACATTCAAGAACGTGGAGTTCAAGCACTTTTACATTTTTGTCATTTATCTTCAACAGTAATTTATCTTCCTGCATTTTTATCAATTCAAGTCTTTATCTTCAAGCCTTATTTTCAAAGCTTTTTACTTTTTGTCTGTTACGTTCGACGCCTTTAAATTCTGCATTCTTTATTTACAGCCTTTTAACTTCCAAACTTTTACTTTACTGCAAGTAGTCGAACGTGGAGTTCACTTAGGTTTCTTTTTTCAGCATTGTCAAACGTGGAGTTCAGTTTACATTTCCTTTATTTCAAGTTATATTCACTCTCTCTTAAAATTTAGCACATGTCCTAGGATTTGTGTGGTCGATCCTGCAAGTTAGTCAGTTTTATTTAAAATTGATAGACCAGAGGTTGTTTACCAAAATTCACAGTAAACAAATTGGCACGCCCAGTGCGACCTAGTGCTAAGTTTTATACTTTTTGTTAACCTTATCTTTCTTAGTGAAGAAATACTTTCGTTGTATGTTATTGAGAAGTGGGAAGTTAGCCACAACAAACGAAGGAATACCAAAGAGAAGATACACTAAGAGAATGGCAACTAATGCCAACCAACAAGTTGATCCTCAAGGGAGTATTTCAAACACTCAGTCAAGTAGCAGTATGGGGTCTCAAAGCACACCATCACCAGTGTCTTCGACAGGAGGACAGACGTCACCTTCATTAGTAGTGTCTGAACCAGGATCAACATGCACAAAATCATATACTCAACCTGTGATAGAATACATAGGACCACAAAGTCCTAATTCACCAACACCCCCAGGAGGAAATTCAATGTACCGGCATTTCCCTCCTCCAGGTTTTCCACATCCACGGTCAAGAAGTCAACCCTATGGTATGCCTACATCAATGATGCAAAATCTGCAGAATGCTCCACCTGTATTTTCAGAGAATGTAGTGTTTTCGCCATTACAAGGATCAGGATCAGGGGGTCGAAACAATCAGAGTATAGGTGTTGGTTACTCCGTGCAAGCGCCTAGTCTTACAAATACATCCATAAATTGTTTGAGACAGCAGATGGATGAAAGTAACATGCAAATGGTGCATACGTTGTCTCAGACAATGGGAGAAGTTTTTAAACCCTTGATTAAGAATACAACTCAAACTAACCAACAATTGGCTACACAATTGGCACGCATGGCTGATTTCATGGGAGTATCAGCGGTGGATCGAAGAGCAACTGTTGTCGAAGATATCCCAAGACGTCATCCACGTCATGTACTTGAGGTGAACTTGGAAGATCAAGAGATGATTGATCATTTTAGAGTCGAACCACCTAGAAACCAGATGCCAATCCAGATGGAGGAAGAGCCAGTAGTGATGGTGAACAGGAACCAAAATGCTGATCAGTTCCTTAGACAGGTTCGACATCAAAATCAAGCAGAAGAAAATAATCTTGCAGCCATGGTTGAAAGGATAATGACCAGGAATGGTGTGAATCTTGGCTTCACAAGGCCAAATTATACTTCGCCTATAGTGGATTATATTCTCCAAGAAGAATTACCCCCTAGGACGAAGGTTCCAAAGTTCAGCATGTTTTCAGGAGATACTACTGAATCTACTGTCGAACATGTGGCTAGGTATTTGATTGAAGTAGGCAAAATTGCAGCTGACAAAAGCCTTAGGATCAAATACTTCCCAAGTTCCCTTACCAAGAATGCCTTCACATGGTTCACTACTTTGCCTCCAAATTCCATATACAATTGGACCCAGTTAGAGCGTTTGTTTCATGAACAGTTCTACATGGGGCAAACTAAGATTAGTTTGAAAGAATTGGCTAGCATCAAACGCAAAGTTACTGAGCCAATTGATGATTACCTGAATAGGTTTCGACTTCTTAAAGCCAGGTGCTTTACACAAGTACCAGAACATGAGTTGGTTGAAATGGCTGCTGGGGGTCTTGATTATTCCATTAGGAAGAAATTAGATACCCAATATCTTAGAGATATGGCCCAGTTAGCTGATAGAGTCCGACAACTAGAAAGGCTAAAAGAGGAAAAGGCTAAATTCAGCAGGGGTAAAAAAGTAGCCTTTGTCGAATGTAATGAAGATGTGGAGAATTTGTATGATGAAACATCTTATTTCGACGGAAATAAGGTTGACATTGCTGAGTTAAAGCAAGGTCCACCTTATGCCTGCAAATTATTAACTCCTTCAAATGGAAAAAATCCTGTCGAATCTAACGACAAATTTCCTAAGAAAACATACACTTTCGACGTCACTAAATGTGACGAAATTTTTGATTTGTTAGTTAAAGATGGGCAAATGATAGTGCCTGCTGGTGCTAAGATGCCGCCTTTAGAACAAAGAAAGAAAAGAGGTTTTTGTAAGTACCATAATTTCTTGGGTCATAAAACTTCTCAATGTTTTCTTTTCAGGGATTTGGTGCAAAATGCTATTCAAGAAGGGAGGCTGAAGTTTGGTGACAAAGGCAAAGCTCAGATGAAAATTGACTCTGATATATTGCAAGTTGTAGAGGCTAACTATACATAGCCTCACGAGGTTCAGATGGTCGAAGCCACAGAAGGATTTGATCAGTCAGTCAACATGGTGGAAGTCACTGAGGACTTTACCACCAATCCTGTGGTAACTGAAGGTTTTAATAAGGCTGCGAATGGCTTGAATGCTGATGGTGCCAGTTTAATGTTGGTGACCAAAAAAGCTGCTGACAAGTTTGTTGAGATGGATAATGCTGCCAAGATATTAGATATGGCAGTAAGCAAATTGAAGATAAATGCTACTGAGGGCATTAACATGGTCGAATTGGTTGAAGAATCTGATGCTAGCTCAGGCAGTATCAGTACCAACGAGGCTATGGGCAGGAACGCCCCCAAAGTCTAAGTTGTTAAAGAGTTGGAAGATGACATGCTATTGGTAGGAGAGATGATAGACATGGATGGTTGTTTGGTAGAAAACTGGATATGTGTGGCTGCTGAACAATTCTTCAAGATATCTCCTGATGTTGAAAGAGTCAATGCTGAGGAAATGGTCGAAGCTGAAAAGACTGCTTGGCAGAAGGCTTCCCAAAAAGCTGCAGGAGCAGCAGCAAGTGGTGGGTGTCTGGCGAAGACCACTGAAAGTCTTGAAGCTCATTTCTCCAAGATGCGCTTAAAGGATAAAATTAATGTCAATATGGTTGAAATTACATATCAAAAAGCTGGACAAGTGAGTAAGGCAGATGAACAAGAAGAGCGCAACAAAATAGCTTATCCTAAGCAAGAGGAGACAATTGTGGATTTTCTGCACCGTTGCCAGAAGAAAGGTTCTGGAGTAATTCTATGTCCTAGATGCAACGCCATTTTTTATGAGAAAGCTTCCCACAAGTTAGAAGGTGTCAAAAAAGCTGGTGGAAGCTGGGGGCAGAAGGTAAATAAAGGTCCCAGAAGTTTTGACCATAGACGACTTTCGACAGGGTTGAAAAACCAAGTACCAGGAGTTAGGCCAGGTACATTCAAACCAGCTGCGAATGTGCCAACAGGTAGTTGGATCAAGCCTCTCGAAGGAAGAGGACAGAAGAAGAAGTGGGAGAAATTTGATGTGGAAAGAGGTTCTTCATTTGAGTATAGAAAAGAGAACCATACCACCAACAAGTCAGCATACATTTCTCAAAATTACAAGGGTAAAAATCCCATGTCTAGATCACAATGGCGAAGAGAGCAACATAGGCGAAAGGCTATCAGGGAGACTCGGGTACAAGGAGAGTCAAGCACCAATATTGATAATCAAGCTGGGACAATTGAGAAGATGCCCATAAGGCGAAAGCTGTTCAATGTTCAGCCAGAGAAGAAAGTTGAAGATGATGAGAATATGACTGATAATTTCGACAGTGAGTCAGCAACTTCTCTAGATATTATTGTGAATGTGGTATCAGTAATGCCAAAAGAATTTGGTCAAGTTTCAGAGGTCGAAGACTTGGACCAAACGGCTGAATTAGAAATGTTGGCACACAAGCCTGTGTGGTATTACATCATGAACAATGGGTGCGTCGAAGAACATAATGCTTTTTTTGAACGCCCCACAGAGGCAATGAAGGGTCATTTGAAGCCTCTCTACATTACTGGCAAAGTAGAAAATGTTCCTGTTAACAAAATCTTGGTGGATTGTGGTGCAACTATTAATTTAATGCCAAGATTTTTGCTGAGCAAGATTGGGAAGTTTGAGACTGATACCAAACCCCACAACATGGTTCTGTCGAACTATGAAGGAAAAGTTGGTTCCACTCTAGGAGTGATTCAAGTGGATCTTACTATGGGAACCATTACCAGACCAACAGTGTTTATGGTCGTTGAGATGAAAGCTAACTACAATCTACTCTTGGGTAGGGAGTGGATTCATGGAATAGGAGTTGTACCTTCATCTATGCATCAAAGAATCACCATTTGGAGACCAGATGGGATAGTTGAAAATATTGAAGCTGATCAAGGGTACTTTAAGGTGCCTATTAATCATTTGGATAGTAGACAGTTTGAGAAACATTTGGCGAACATTGCTCCATGTCCTCCAGCCAACTTTGAGTTTACGCCTGATGAAGAAACATTTTATTCATTGTATTTACACCCTGTCGAAGGTTTCAAATGGGACAGGGAAGTACCAGGAGGAAGATTGCCATGCTTAGGCTCACCTCCAATAGAGCCCACAGGATGGGGAAATGAATTCAGTGATCATGACTGAGTTCGAAGCTTTAAAAAGAATTTCGGCCTATGTGGCTGAAACAAAACTACAAGCGGCTTTGGAAGCTGCCAATGACTATATGGCTGGCGAAGCCATTTCTGAATTTTATCAAGAAGGTCCTGGTAAGGACTTCGACCCAAAACCTCCAGATAAGGCTGAAACTGGAGAGCAAAGCCAGAGGCTCGACGCCATCTATGAAGATGAGCCTTTGGGATTTGAGAAGGATCCGTTGGCGAATAATATCAAAATGCTAGCACAAGATCCTTTAGAAGAAGTTGACCTCAGTGAGGGGACAACCAAAAGGCCTACCTACATCAGTGCCAACCTTGATCCCCAGTTGAAGGTTGAAGTGGTTCAGTTGTTGAAAGAGTTTAAGGACTGCTTCGCCTGGGATTATGATGAGATGCCTGGTTTGAGCAGGGAGTTGGTCGAACACAGGTTACCTATGACACCTGAAAAAAACCAGTCAAACAAAATCCAAGACGGTTTGCACCAGAGATATTGTCAAAGATCAAAAAGGAAGTCGAAAGACTGCTTCGTTGCAAATTCATTCGCACGGCAAGGCAGGGGATTTCCTAGGCTTTGTGGTCCACAAGAAAGGGGTCGAAATAAATCAGAATAAAACCAAAGCCATAATGGAGGCGAAATCGCCATCAACTAAAAAGGAGTTGCAGTCGTTGCTGGGCAAGATCAACTTCTTAAGAAGGTTTATATCCAACCTGAGTGGCAAAACACAAGCCTTTTCGCCATTGCTTCGTTTCAGCAAAGATGGTTTTGAGTGGGGGCAATTACAGCAGGAAGCCTTCGACAAAATTAAGGAGTACCTAAGCCACCCTCCAATTCTTTCACCACCTTGTAGAAACAAGAGTATGAGATTATATATAGCTGCATCAGATAAAACTCTAGGGAGCATGTTAGCTCAGGAGGATGAAAATGGAGTTGAAAGAACCATTTATTACCTTAGTCGAGTTTTAAATGATGCAGAAACTAGGTATAGCATGATTGAAAAGTTATGTTTATGCTTGTATTTCTCTTGTACTAAATTGAAGCAATATATAAAGCCAGTTGATGTGTATGTTTCTTCTCACTTTGATGTTGTAAAACATATGTTATCTAAGCCTATTTTGCATAGTCGAATTGGAAAATGGGCATTAGCATTAACAGAATTTTCCCTAACATATCAACCTTTAAAAGCTGTGAAAGGGCAAATAGTCGCATACTTTATAGTTGACCACTCCATAAATGAAAATGATTTGAATTATGTTGAATTAAAATCCTGGAAGTTATACTTTGATGGATCAAGTCATAAAAATGGAACAGGAGTGGGAATATACATTATTTCTCCTGAAAAAATTCCAACAAAATTCAAGTACAAGGTCGAAGGACCTTGCTCTAACAATGAGGTTGAATATGAAGCATTAATTGTCAGCCTTGAAATTTTGTTAGAATTGGGGGCAACTAGAGTCGAAATAATGGGAGACTCAGAATTGGCTATAAAACAAATCACAAAGGAATATAAATGTGTTAAAGAAAATCTCATTATATACTTTGTGATAGCCAATAGATTATTAAAGAAATTTGAGGTAGTGGCCATCCAACACATACCTAGAATAGAGAATCAAGTTGCTAATGACTTGGCTCAAATTGCCTCTGGATACAAAGTGTCGAAGGAAAATCTTCAAGAAGTAATTGAAGCAAGAGGTAAAGTGGTGGCTGTTGGATTGTGCCCATCAGACTTAGAAACAACTAAGCTTGGATGCATAGATGGCGAAAATTTTGAAATTTTTGCTATAGATAATTTGACAGATGAAGACTGGAGGAAGCCTATAGTTAAATATTTGCAAAATCCAACGGCTTCGACAGAGCGAAAAATTAGGTATCAAGCTTTAAGGTATGTACTTTTGGGTAATGAATTGTTTAAAAATACCCCTGAGGGAGTCTTATTGAAATGCCTTAGTGAAGCAGAGGCAGATTTGGCTCTTTCGACAGTACATAGTGGGGCATGTGGAGCACACCAAGTTGGCCAGAAGATGAAATGGCTGTTGTTTCGACAAGGCATGTATTGGCCTACTATGCTGAAAGATTGCATAGAATTTGCTAAGGGTTACCAAGAATGCCAAATTCATGCTGGCATACAGCATATCCCTGCAAGTGAATTACATTCCATAGTGAAACCATGGCCTTTCAGAGGATGGGCTTTGGATATAGTGGGAGAGATTCGACCAGCATCTTCAAAGAACCAAAGATATATTTTGGTGGGAATTGATTATTTCACCAAGTGGATTGAAGCAATACCACTGGCGAATATAGGTCAAGAAGATGTTATTAAATTCATTCAAAATCACATTATTTATAGATTTGGTATTCCTGAAACAATCACTACGGATCAAGGATCAATGTTTACTGGTCGAAAGATGCAGGAGCTTGCCAAAGAAATAGGTTTTAAGTTGTTGACTTCTACACCTTATTATGCTCAGGCCAATGGGCAAGTCGAAGCTGCCAATAAGGTAGTGATTGGACTAATTAAGAAGCATGTGGGAAAGAGGCCTAGAAATTGGCACAAGACATTAGACCAAGTTCTTTGGGCATGTCGAACATCCCCTAAAGAGGCTACTAATACTACCCCATTTCAACTTACTTTTGGTCATGATGTAGTATTGCCTGTTGAGATTTATTTACAATCTATAAGAGTTCAAAGACATAATGAGATTCCCTCTGAGGATTATTGGGAAATGATGATGAATGAATTAGTGGATTTGGATGAAGAAAGGCTTAGAGCCTTGGAGTTGTTAAGAAGACAAAAGAAAATGAGATTGAAAGAATTTGGGCGAAAGACGTCAGTATAATGAAAAAATGGTGCACATACCTGAGCTTGTACAGCAGCAGGACTTGAGTTACCACTTTCATGGTCGCCAGGAGGTGTTTGGGTGGCTACCATAGAAGGTTGTTTTTCGACACCACTTGTTGTGGGTGCCTTTTCAAGTATTTTGGCCACCTTCAAAGGAGGTAGGCCAGCAGGTCCAGATGCTTTTATTGGTTTTCTTCTTTTCTTTGTAAGAACCTCCTCAGGAGATTCATCTGAAGCATCTGAAGATATAACAACAGCTGGGGCATCCTTTTTACCTTTCTTTGAAGGTGTAGGAGATTTTCGACCAGTCTGAAAAGGTGATGCAAATGTGAGAAGTGATTCACATAATAAGAACATAGGCAAGGGATGTGAAACGTACCTGTTTACCTTCTGGTTCTTTGCTACTTTGTGTAGCAGCAGCCTTGGCTGAAGGAACTTTCCTAGGCATAGCTGAAAGACAGTGAAAATTGTTACAAGTTAATGATTAAATGGTTAGTTATAAAGCCATGGAATAAGGGCTTCAATCCTTCATATATTTCAGATTCGACACGAACATCCTGAATTCCTATATGAAGGTGTCCTTTGAAACTGTCTAGCGTATGCTTAGTCGGAACCACTCGTTGAGCTTTTAGCTGAGACTGTTGTCGAAGAAGTTTTAAATGGTCACCACAGACAAACCAATCTGGAAATGGAGGGGCAAGTGCCACTCCAAAATCAGCATTAGGCAGTCGAGGGAACTTTGGAGGGAAAAGTTCAAAAGCTACCTCATAACGTTTCTCACGAGGGACGTCTGAAGGGATTTTTAGTTAATCCAACTGTTGTAGAAATTTTCTCTTTAAAGTAATAGCAGCCTCGTGAATGGTTCGACCAAGATCATCTGGTCGATAGACAGTTTCAAAGTATTTTTGGAAAGCCTGTATTTCTCGGAGGTGAGTGAACTTACTCTTCTTCGTCTTGTCCTGCACGTCAATAAAAGCTTGGTCAAGCAATGAAGAAAATGTAGCCACATCAAGAAAATGCTCATGGTAGTGCTTCGACCACCAGTGGTGGAATGATGAAGTGCGTAAGAAAGAAGGCTCAAAAAACATGGGAGACAAAACTCCTCCTCTCTCATTCCAGCTGACGAGTGTACTGGTGACATCTTCTTCACCAAAGCTTACAGTATGAAGGATTACTTGGCCTTTCCTCTTATATAAACATTGAGGAAAGCTCTGGGCCAACCCAAATTGTCGAGAGACAAGATTTGGTTGGTAAGCAATCAGTGCTGATAGGCCTCTCCCCAAGTTCAGCCTTTGGACAATGAATATGGGAATTAAAAAGGCTTCCCAAATAGCAACAGATTCACTGTCAAGAGTCTTGTGAGGATTTGGAAATGGCCTTGTAAACCACACAGGGCCATATCTTCTTTGAGCAAAGGGTGCCATGCTGGGAGTAAACTCATAGCGCTTGGCAAACATCATGATATAGCTGGTGAAGGCCCCTTGAAGGGTTTCACCATCATCATTGGGCGTAAGTTTGGCCAAACGGGTCCATTCGACGCTCATCTCCCTTATCTCAACGGAGGCTTCGTCAACTAGCCCTTTTCTGGGAAGGCTAGCTTCAAATGTTGCATTGAGCCATAGTTGAAGCAGCCAAAGAGGTCCACTCAAGTGTACAGAACCTTGAGCTTCCATGTGCCTCAGTCGAGAAGCCCATTCACTGATGGACTCATAAAGGTTCGCCAGGATGAGTTCACTTAAGCAGACCCCTCTGTTATTGTGAAGCTGGTTAGCAAGGGGCAAGTACTTCTTAGCCACTTGCAAGGACTTTGTACAGAAAACATATCTCGACAGTCATATTGTGAGAAATGCAATGTGTTCTTTATCAGATACTTCATCATGACCTGCGTCGAAGTAGTGTTTGATTAAGCGGGTGTAGGTGAGTTTGGAACTTGAAATGCCTATGATATCCTTAGCATCTTCTTCAGGGTTGTAAATAAGGCCATCTGGGCGAAGCCCTGTGATGGCAGCCAAGTCGAACAGTGTGGGGGTAACCATTCCACATGGCAGATGGAAGGTGTAGTGGGTGCTGTCCCAAAAATATAAGGACGCTGCCAGCATGTTCAAGCAGTATGGTACGCTGGTCTTCGACAGCATGAGAAAGTCATAAATCCCCATGTTTTTCCAATGTTCAGACTTGACCTTTTCCATCTTCGCCATCCATTGGTCAAAATCCTTCAAGGGATTAACAGCTCTTACTAGCCTTGTGCCATCAGTGAGATAGCTAACATTGATCTTGGGCAGTGGAATTTCTTCAGGAGAGGTTTCATCAGAAACGTTAATTTTGGAAAAGCTTTTTTGCCCTAATGGCCTTGTTTTCCGGTAAGAGGGGAGAAACTCACTTAGTTTCTCATGAGAAATGTCAACATCAGCTAGAGGACCAGACAGTGCATAAGGTTTGTCAGAAACGACTAAAGGAATCATTACCTGAGACTTATATATGGCTCGTGCTTCTTTAGTGGTGGGTTCCGGAAGGCAACGACGATTATCCACTATTTGGGGGGCTGGGATGTTTGCAAATGGAGGAATGGCTTGTTTGAATTGAGTAGCCTTGCCTCTTTGGGTTTTCTTTGGTTGAGGATTCACTTAGGAGGACGCCATTGTTAGAGAAAATGAAAAGAAGTGGTGCTTTTCTGGGTTTTGCGTGAAAAAAACTGAAAAAGAAGAGAAGGTTGCTTGAGAGTATGAAAGTGTGGAAAGTTCACCAAATGGTGAAAACGGATATTTATAGAGGTTTGAAAATCCCAAGAGCCTTGGATCCACCGTTGAAGTTGAGAAGGTAGTGGGACGCGTGTCTTTCTCTTGGAAACGTGATGAGTAGTAGCAGTTATGTTCAGACTGCAAACATATATTTTCAAGAAAGGAGTTATGATGAGTGCGACTGAAGAGACGTTTAAGGGTTTGTCATGATGACATGATGTCATAAGCGTGGGTTAAAGAAACTGAACAGTTGAGCCACTGAGTGATTAGTGGATTATTCAGTTGAAGCCATGCAAACAAGCGTCGAAATGGTTGTTGTATCAAAAAATGACCTTCTTGCCAATTCTGGCGAAATGACATTTCTTGGGGGGCAATTTGTTAACTCTCACTTTCGACGCTAGAAGGAATCAAAGCTATTTTAAGTTAAAAAATTATTTTTAACATAAAGAAGGCTTCGACCCAGTTTTGGTGAAGTCTGAGTCGAATAGGGGTTTTGGAAGCCTCAAAAATGGCTAAGTGTTGGGAGATGCTTCGACCGTGAGAATGTTGAAACGCGCGTTGCAGTTATCACATTAAGGCTGGAAGGAAAATCTCAAATGTTTGAATTTCAAAAGGATTAGTTGCTGAACGTGGGAGCAGTTGAAATGGAGAAAGGCACCAAGAGGACACGTTTGGAAGCATAACCACCACTTAGTAGTTATTTCTTAGCACTATAAATAGGAGTTATTTCTATAGAATAAGTGTGTTCATATTTTTGTACAAGTTACTCAAAGAAACTCAAAGTACCCGCGTGTAGAGAAACGAGTTCGTGAGAATGTACGCAATGTAACACCACTTTCTTTCATCAATGCAATTTATCTTCATCTTGTTTATGTTTCAGCACTTTACGTTTTCCTGAACTTTACCTTTCATGTCTTAACTTTTCCTTGAATCTTTATTTTCAGCCAAGTTTACCTTAGACCTTGTTTTTACTTTCATTTAAAAGCTTTCGACATTTATCTTCTTGCATCTTTACATTCAAGCATTTAATCTTCAAGCATTTACTTTCAAAGTCTTTTATCTTCAAGTCATTTATTTTTAAAGTCATTTATCTTTCCGCATTTACTTTCGACTGCACTTTTATCAATTCCAGACTTTATTTTCAAGAACGTGGAGTTCATTGCATTTTATCTTCAAAAGCTTTTACATCATTACATTTACTTTTAAAGTCATTTATTTCCTTGTCATTTACTTTCGACAGTCATTTATTTTTCTGCATCTTTTACATTCAAGAACGTGGAGTTCAAGCACTTTTACATTTTTGTCATTTATCTTCAACAGTAATTTATCTTCCTGCATTTTTATCAATTCAAGTCTTTATCTTCAAGCCTTATTTTCAAAGCTTTTTACTTCTTGTCTATTACTTTCGACGCCTTTAAATTCTGCATTCTTTATTTACAGCCTTTTAACTTCCAAGCTTTTACTTTACTGCAAGTAGTCGAACGTGGAGTTCACTTAGGTTTCTTTTTTTCAGCATTGTCGAACGTGGAGTTCAGTTTACATTTCCTTTATTTCAAGTTATATTCACTCTCTCTTTAAATTTAGTACATGTCCTAGGATTTGTGTGGCCGATCCTGCAAGTTAGTCAGTTTTATTTAAAATTGATAGACCAGAGGTTGTTTACCAAAATTCACAGTAAACACTCTGCACCATTGTTTTTGTTTCAGACCACTAGTGACATGACAATACAAGCATGCCTTGGAATCTCATACCTTACTGCACATGTCATACTACAAAGACCAAGATGCATGCAAGGAATCTCATGCATGACTACACATGGCAGACTGCAAAGACTAAGATGCATGCAAGAGAACACATGGCAGATTACAAAGACCAAGAATGCATGCATACTCATATGACTCCCCCTCTACACCAATATAAATACCATCTCAGCATGCCACAATTTTCATCTCATCCCAAAGTCTTCTCTTATCTTCTCTTCAAACCACAAAAACTTTGCATCCATTCCCTCAACCCACAACCAGTTACGGAAAAAAAAAAGTCTTTACTCACGATGGGAAACAACCACCAAGGAACGCCGAAAAACGTTGACGACTTCGTAAGTTTTCCTGTCTTCTTTTGTTTTACAATACTAAACCTTGATGTATTTTATTATCTTAGTAATGTTGCTGGTTTTTTTTGTTCAGGAGGTTTCAAGGTTCCGTTGTCGTGGACACGCATACTTCCGTCACGACCCTATCACTGAACAATATCTAAGACGATGTGGATTTGGAGAAGTGATTAAAATCCCATCATACCATGTAGACCCAAAGTTTATTCTAGCCTTGCTAGAAAGATGGAGGCCGGAGACCCACATATTTCACCTTCCTTTTGGTGAATGCATGGTCACTCTCCAAGACGTGCATATGTTACTAGGCCTCCGCATAGATGGCATGACCGTCAACGACCCTGTAAATATAGACAACCAACTATGCGTCGAGTTGTTGGGCACGCCCCTACAGGTGGAAGAAGATAAGTCTTCACCCGACGGTAGACCTAGGGGGCAAGGTATTAACCTAAAATACCTTAGGGAATACCATGACTCTATTGTATTAAACGTGGATTCCCTCCCCTATCACATACTACAAAAAACTAGATGTTATTTATTGCTATTGTTCGGTCATTTTTTGTTTCCAGAAAGCACTGGAAACAGTGTAAATATTATGTATCTCCCTTTGTTGTATAACATTAATAGAGTGCACGAATATAGTTGGGGTTCAGCTGTCCTAGCCCATCTGTATAGTGCACTCTTCAAAACTGCAAAAAAAGACGCGTGTGCATTTTATGGTTGCGCCTATTTCCTTCAGGCGTGAGGTTGGTCGAGAATGCCAACACTAGCTCTAATTAACCGGAACCCCTTCACATTCCCCTACGCATTAAGGTAAGCTTATATACTTCCCTGCGCCTATGTCCTATACTGATATGGTTAGTTGTAACTAATTCATTTGTAACTACATTTTCAGGTGGGCAGTTCCGAAAATGAGCTACGAACGAAACCCCAGGAACGCCATAACAGTTTACCGCAACCTGCTAGACCACATTGGCCCAAACGACGTATATTTTCCTACAACTTCCATAGATATTTCTAACATTTTGTACAGTTTCTCATTAAACATTTTTTCCTTGTAGTTTGTCTGGAGGCCGTACGACGAGCTCGGCCACCAGCCCAACGAAAATGATGCTGCTGTGTGGACTTCTAAAACGCCAATTATTCGGTTCACAACTGTTGAGATGCATCAGAGCGACCGAGTCAAACTTCAATTCAGAATGCATCAGGATATTCCAGTGGCTCCTACAAATTTGGGAAAATGGCATCTGTGTATAGTCGACACGCAGTGGAAGGATGGTGTGTGGACTAACTTTGCACCAGCGTTGTGTCAACAGTGGGAGATGCAACACCAGCACGTCTTAACCGACCCCGTTGTACAAGATGCTATGCCAACAGAACTATATATGAGCTGGTTTAGGTATGTTACCACACCACAACCATTCCTCGCTCAGCCCACGTATCTAGTTGACCCCCGCCAACGTGCGTCTTCCTCGTAGCAGAATACCCAGCAATATGCCCAACATCATTCACCGACCTATACACCACAACAAGAAAACCCTTACCCCTATAGTCCTGACGAGTCTTTCGAACCCACCGAAGCACACCCAAGCCCCCCACAAATGAACACCCCATCTTCCTACCACCAAGAACCACAATCATCCTACAGCCAACAAACCCACCCACTGTTCGACTACCAAACCCCCCTTCAACCGCTGACTCAGTACCAACACCCATCAATGCATCATTTTGGCCAACCATACCGTATGGAGCCAAACCAACCCCCCATACAAATTACACAAACATGGGCATGCAGCTGGATTACGGAAGCACCGTCGGCGGGAAACCCCCGGCTATTGGGGACAGATGCTTCAGAATTTATCTCATGCGTCGGGGCCATCTCAACAAACACAAAGACCAGCCACACCTCAACAAACTCGTGGTGCTAGACAGTGACGTCACCAAGAGCCCCTCAATGTGGAACCGGTAGTCGTTTAGATAGGCACGATCATTGAATTTTTTTTTGTCAAAATATTGTACTAATTATTATCCAATACAATTTATGGCTATCATAATTTTATTTCCAATACAATTCTCAACTCACAAATTTAACATAACAAAAAAAATTAAAAATGTTTTTTTAATTCCCAATTAAAAATTAAAAATAAAAATAATAATAAAACACACTGAGGCGCCATCTGGGATGACGACTCTTTAGAAAAATAATTAAGGTTTGGAACTTAGCCTGAGGCGCCATATGGTTTGGCATGTGGCCTCCAACTGAGGCACTATCCCATATGGCGCCACCCTTATAGGGTTTTTGCAAACCCAGCCACTTTAGTAAATATACTGAAATATTGGTTTTTTCTGTAATTTTTTTGAAAAAACAAGTTATCTTAAAAAAAATTCTATCTTATAAGAATATTATTCTATGTGAAAATATGAAAATTTGTTTAAAAAGAATTAAAAGTATGACTAGTGTGGATAATAGTAGGAATGACAAAACGGATGGATTGAATGAATATAAATTGCATTGTTAATGAATAGATCAAAACAATCTATAATTCATCAAGGATTAGGCATGGCAACGTGGCAGGGCGGGTTTAGCTAGCCCCGCACCCGCACCCACCTCCCTGTTATAGACCCGCCCCCGCCCCCAAATCCAGTCGGGGGTGAAAATTTACCACCCAGACCCGCCCTCGATGGAAACCTGTTTGCCGGCACCTGCACCCGCCCCCATCCGCAAAAAAAAATGATTTCTTTTAAATAGTAATAAAAATTAATAATTTTATTAAAAACTTGATCATTTTAATAATAAACTTGTTTTTAAAGATGAAGGTTTGAGTGAATGGTGAGAAATGACTAATGAGAATTTTTAATGACTTCTCCAAAAGTGAATAATTGTGTAATAAAATAATTTAAATATGGGTATTAAAGTAAATACCATAAGACCAGGCGGGGACGGGGATGGGTGCGGGCGGGTAGTAGCATCCCCCGCCCCCGCACACGCACCCGCAATTACAAACTGGGTTTTCCCCGCACCCAATCAAATCGGGTTTCCCACATTAATTTCGGGCCGGGTCTGGGCGGGCCCTGGAGGGCCCGGGTTTTCTTGCCATGCCTATCAAGGATCCACTAAAATTTCTTTTAAAAAATCCAATCTAAATCATCAATTAAGAATAAAATTCATCCAATCCATCCATTAACATAATTCTAAATAAAAAATTAAATATTTTACCTTTTTAAAATTTTAAAAGTCTAACCCTATAAGAAAAAAAATTAACAAGTCTGGTGTTTAAAGAATTATACATTTACAGAAAAAAATTCATTACTGTTAATTTACATCAATGTTACCACCACTGCTATTTTAATTATAATTCTAATATATATGACATTCAGTATAATGTTAGAGAGTTTTAAAAAATATTTAACTTTGGTTTTCATTTTTACAAAATATTTATTATTATTTGATTTTGAAAATAATCCGTTAAAATTTATAGAAATAGTTAAACAATTCATTGGATTTTTTAAATTGTTTGGATGGATCGTATCTATCCATAAAATTAAATGGATGGATTGGATTCAATCCATTAACTAATATTTTTTGTAATGGATGGATTTGATGGATAATTTAGTGGATGGATATGGATTTTAGCTTAATAGATTTCATTGTCACCCCTAATTCTACATTGGATACGAATGTGGTGACTTGATCATTTATAAGTGAGAGAACTCACTCACCTATCACCTTAAGGTTTTAGGTGAATATGTGGTGTGTCTCTCACAAAAGTGTTGCTCAAGAAAAGGAAAGTCTCACAATGTTCAATACTCCCTAGGGCATCAAGAGTTCTGGTTCTAATCCAATTTCGTTACAGGCTACATTCAAGGATGAGAAAAATAAAGATTACAAGGCCTTTGCTACTCCCAATTATTTTTAATGCCAATTTTCATTCTCACCCTCAATTACTCTCTCTTTATTTTTCTCTCTCAATTCTTAACTTCATCTTCTCCAAATTACTCTAATTCTCCATTAATTCACCTTAAGGTTTTGGGTGAATATGTGGTGTGTCTCCCACAAAGGTATTGCTCTAGAAAAGGAAAGTTTCATCATTTAGAATGCTCCTCGCTTGACCCCCGATTGTTGCGTCAACAAGTGGTATCGTGAGCCTTTGTTTCGAGAAAGGGATCGACTTACTTGTATCAAAAGTATACCACATGGGTAGGTGTCCCGGAAGTGTGTCCAACAGCGGTACAAGTGTATGTGGAAGAAAGAGCTTCCACTTAAGGGGGAGCAATGTGGTAGACTCACACTTGAAGGGGAGTGTTGAAAAAGAATTACAAGTGTGAGTAGTGTGGATAATAGTCTCACATTTGATAGGAATGTTGTGACTTGAGCATTTATAAGTGAGAGAACCCACCGACCTATCACCTTAAGGTTTTGGATGAATATGTGGTGTGTCTCTCACTAAGGTGTTGCTCTATAAAAGGAAAGTCTCACAATGTTCAATGCTCCCTAGTGAAAATATCCCTCAACAGAAATAATCTGAACCATTAGATTTACCGAATTAATCTGAACCATTAGATTTTAAAATAAATGGTGGAGATTATGTGCCATTTATTTCCCTCTCCTCCATCATATTTCACGCTCTCACATAAAAATGTCATTCTTATATGATATATCCATTTATCACGTAGTTTATTGGATACATTATAATATTTCATCCGTTTTAAAATGACTATTATTTAAGGATTTTGTAGATAGATTAATGAATACAATAAAGTTATTATAAAACATTGCATTTTTATTAAATTAATCTTATTAAAATATTTGAAGTAATGTATATAGTAATAATTAAATGACACAATTGAAAAAATTATAATAATTACTAATTGAAAAGTGAGAAACATATTCATTTTGAAACAAATTTTATGAATGATGGTCATTTAAAACGGATGGGGTATCATATATTCAAACTCGTTGGTCGCGACTTTGTGCAATGGTCGGATTACTACTGCAAGTATACAGTTTATCGTGTAGTCTTAAAAAGGTTGTCGAACCCACAGGGATCAATAATCAACCTAGAGTGATCGATTATTGCGGTGTAAAGCTAAGGCTAGATTTGGCGGTAAAAGAAATTTGGTTATTAACGGGATTTGAAAAAACAATAATAAAGATGAGACCGGAGAATGATTTTCGTGCTCTTTGGGACTCCGTAAGATCCAGGTGTTAACAAAGGTCTTGAGATTGGTCTGAAGGATATGCCAGTTTAAAGGCTCGACCTCACGCTCTCGCGGTCTTAACCAAACCATGCCTAATGACCCCAAGATCTTGCTCTCACTCGCTCGGTAGTTAAGAGGTGCTGTTTGAAAACTAACATAAACTAAATTAGGCCCTAAAGCTCTCTTGCTGCATTTAGGCTCAATGTCTGATGTCTACTATCCGACGATTACCTCAAACTCTCGCTCTATTGGACACGCCTTGGTGTGTTTCTCACTCTCGTGATGAAACACTGTTAAACAGCCCCTCGCTCTCACGACAAGGTTGTCTAAATTCAGTTTAGACACCAAAACCAGAGTTTTAAAACAAAGGTTAAACACCGAAGGATTCTACAGAGTCTCGTCGGAACGACGGTCCTCAATCTACGGACTCGAAACAAAACTACTTAGACATAATTGAATCTAACACTAATACATTAACATTTCTGAATTTTAAAACATACATGATGGCTTGTTCTTAATTAAGTTCAGAATTAGGTTTTTATGCGAAATCAGAATTATGCAATTAATCAAAAGAAAACAAAATGCAGTAAAGTAACTAAACCGTAAATAACCTAAAATGAGAAGTAATTAAAACGGGAAATGGACTTGTATTAATTAATCGATCCAAGTGTACATCAGCAGCAAAAGAAATGAAAAGTACAATGGGTGTATCAATCTCTCGATGTGATCGATTGATACTGTGGCTAATGATATAAGTGGTTAGGAATTTCGGCAGCGCTTCCACAAGGTTCTTCCCATTCCAAATGTAGACCTCTGGTACTCTATTTATAGGCAAAATATGGCTCCTAAGCAATTGAGTTCAAATTTTGAAATATCACTTGCAAACTGCCAGAACTGCATAAAGAAAACTGCTCCCGCGCACAATGGCGGTCGCCTTATGGCAAACGGCGGTCGCCGTTTCTTTAAATGTTTGAATTTCCCTCCTTTCTGACATGGCGAACGCCTTTCCTCTGGAAGAGGCATAATCATGCAATTTTCTCCACTTTTCTTCTCTTTGAGCTCATATCTTGGTCTTTTCTTCTCTGGAGCTGATATATGACCTGTAAATGGAAAAGAAACAAAAACATAAGCAAACAATACACGAAATGATAATGACTCGATAAAAATACAATAAAACATGCACGAATTGAATCGAATTAAACGATACGAAATCGAGTCATCAAACTCCCCCACACTAAGGATTTTGCTTGTCCTCAAGCAAACTCTCAATGCAATAAAACAGTAAGCATTATGTTTCGACTCTTAGGCACGACAAAAACAATCTAAGCACAAGGTTGCTAGGCTACAGTGAAACAGATAGGTACTGAATATTGAAAACAAGGATACTGTAATGACACGACTCCACAAAAGCGGACGAATACTCCCTTCCTATGCAATACCAATTCAAATCACGAAATTATACCTAGACCTATATCATTCATCTTATTTCACCTCTTTTTCATTCGAGCGCAATCACATTAAGCTCGTTATCCTTTGTACTTACATGGTAAGCGAACCTGTTAGTGTTTATGATCTCTTATTTAACAAGATTTTTTTTTTCTTTTTCGCATTTGTGCATTCTTTTGCTTACGAATTTCAAGAGTCTGAACCTGTAGGCTAAATGGTCGGGTGAGGACCACCTAACTTAGCGGGAACATGTCTTTCATTCGCATTTTTCTATAAAAATCATATAAATCACATTTTGAGATCACACATATTTGCATCGGCTCGTTACTTAGTTCGTACATAAGGATGGTGCTGACTGCTAGAATAAACTAATCAAGGGGTTACTTCTAAGAAACTAGGCATAAGGTCATGTCATAATGTCTATTTAAATCAATATCACATATTTGGGGAATCTAAGGTGTAGGAACGGAACCGATATTTTCAAAACTTTCCCAAGTCCGCCTACCTAGCCTAAATCAAAGAATGAAACAACCTATACTATATGCTTAATGCCTTTGAGTCTAAACAAAAATTTTGAAATTTAGGGTCAAATAAGGGGGTTGATAGACATAGGGAAAACGTAAAGTAAAAACGACTCAAACATGCATATGACTCGATAATGAAAAACAAACTAAACTAAAAAGCAAGAGATAAATAAAAGCAATAAACGACTCCTCCCCCACACTTAAATTAGACAATGTCCTCAGTGTCTTAATCTAAGGTGAAAGAATGAGCGATAGAACCTGGATACATCAATGATAGCGAGCACGTCCTCCACGATGGTGCTTGTCCTGCCTGATGGCTGAGTTGTCCTGGGGGACATGCTGGACACAATCTGCAATTCGGTTTACCTCCCTGCGCAGTCCCGCTATCTCCGAAACAACATCTCTCAAATCTGTCTCAGCCCTGGCCATAAACTCGTATTATCTCCTCTCTAACTCCTGCATCTGCACATCACGCGCGGCATCTCTCTCTCTGTGCTGCCTGAGCTCTAAAAAAACTTCATCCAATGACGAGCGAATACCTGCAAAATCAGCAAAAGGTGCCGTGTGTGCTTGGGTACTAGACCCAGGAATGTCAGTGGCATGGGTATGAGCACGGGGCTGCTCAGGATGCTGTCCCATAATATCACGATAGTGCCTTTCGTCGTTCGCTGCCTCTACATCACGCGCTCCTAAATCAAATAGCCAATTGGTGCATCGACGCACGTTAATACGCTCAGCATTAGGCAAAGAAAAACCTTGAAACTCGTGTGTCCGGACCATAAAGTGATACTTGTTACTATGTAAACTCTTGATAAGCCGCGCATTACGGCAAAAGTCAATGTCGGCATAGAGACAAGGTATGCTCTCTTCGTTTTCTAAATCGGCCTCTAAGTCTAAACAGATGGCAATGGCAGTAATGATACCACCTATACAGATGGAACCGCCGACTCTGTTTGCTACACTAATGAAGTGGGCAAGAAGGAACGGTGTTGGATTTACACGGGTCTGGGAAAGTGCACAGTGGATAAAGAATAAATCTTTAGAGTTTACATTTCCCAGATTTTCACGGCCGAAGATGGTGGAGGCGAGGGTGTGGTGAAAATAGCGAATAACAGGGTTTTGGATTGTTGTGGCTTTCAAACCCTCCCATCTGGTGGCTCTTGCGTTTGTTATTTAGTGCCAAAATTGGAAGGCTCCTTCCTCCCAATCACTGTCCAGGGGTGCTTGAGTCCCAAGACCCTCACCGGTAGGAAAACTAAAGTACTCAGCTATCCGCTCATGAGTGAGCGAATAGTCAACGTTAAACATCCTGAAGTGAATGGTTCCGGTAGTGCGGCTGAGGTCATGGACGTATCATACTGAACTAAGAAACTCATAGGTAAGCCTAACCGAAGAAGGATTAAACATAGAGCAAAAGCGGGTCATACCCAAGTTCCGGAGCATCCATGAGACACTATCATGAAGACCCAAGGTGTGAAGAATCTCGAGCTCTGGATACCTCGTGGCGTAGATTGGCCTTTTGGATACTCGGTGGAAGTTGGAACACATGGTGGCTCCAAGTTCTCCGTCGGGGAACTCAATGCCCATGTAATCAACTTCCTGGTTAGCAGCCATGATTGTTTCTTAGGAAGATGGTGGTAGTTGGAATTTTCTGAAGTGGGTAGAGAAATGGGTAGTGGGTATGAGAAAGGTGAATGGTAATGAGTGGTTAGAGGTGTTTATATAAGGATTTAGTGGATGAATATGGATAGATGGAGTTAATGTGGGAATGATGAAGGGTTTACTAGGTACTTAGGGGGTCTAGGAACATGCAAGATTGTAATGAATGGGAAGTGAAGGAGGCAAGGGCGCGTTTCACAAAAGAAAAACACGTGTTCTGCCAATTCGAATGCACGGCGAGCGTCGTTAGGCACATGGCGACCGCCATTTGCTTTCAGCACGCCTTTTAGTTTTCTGGCTTGCAGAATGCAAAGTGGTCATTAATTTTGTATTTTTTTTGACAGGCCTAGGTTTGCTAAACATTAATAGAAAGTAAAGTAATTATTTAAAACAATAAAATAGAAACTTAAAGAAAAAGAAATTGCATTAAACGAAACTGAAATGCACTACATTTACACGTCGGCATCCCGACGGTACACAGTGGAATGGAAATTACAATTCAAACAATACAATAAGGGGAAACACTGTACGTGTAAACAAACTAATCTAAGAAAAACAGGAAAAAGAAATGTGCGGCTACGGATCATCCATGGTGTTGTCTAAGAGAGTAGACAATTTGGAACATATGGTCTAACTCTTCGTGAACAACATCCATTAGGCCGATGAAATCGACTCGGAGAGAGGAAATATCATCTCGGAAGGAATCTACTTCAGCCTAGAGAGCATTAATAGCAGCAGCAACATTCAAAGGGGGCATATCAGGATCGACCTCGGAACCTTGAGTGGCCTCAGCAGACATAATGGTATCTCTATTTTCATAAGCCTGAGGAGAGTCGGGCGGAGTTAGAAACTCGTTGACGACCTCCAAATCATAGAGCCAATTGTCTTTGTTGTGCACACTGGTCTTAGCATGGTTGGGCAAGATGAAGGCATGAACCACAACATTATTGATAAGTAACTCGAATTCTACCAGGCCAAGGTTAGCAATAATGCCTCTGTTGAAACAGAAACTAATGTCCATCGGGCGGAAACCACCGAATGCAAATGATCGGTTCAGATGGTACCTCATCCCAATTGCATCAGCAATCATGGTCACCAGCCCACCTATTAAAATTGGTTCGAAGGAATCACGGGCAATATGACTGAGATTAGCAAGTAGGTACGGGGCTGCATTGATCGGCTTTCCCTGGGATGCGCAGAGCATGATATATAGCTCATCCCTCGACACAGACGTCACGTTCTCTTCTTTTCCAAAGAAGGTGTGAGCCAGAACCTTACAGAAATATCTCCATGCAGGATTGTGAATACTTTCGGAGAACATATCATTAGGGTCAGCATTACCGCTTCCTGTTATGGTACCCTAGAAATGTTCAAGATCATAGCTAGTGAAGGCATCAGCAGGGGTTTTGGTCACAGCGTCGGGCTCATTAGGAAAACCCAATAATTCAGCGAATTCATGGTGAGTGAATCTGTACTTGTTACCAAATAACCTGAAGGTGGCCAATCCACGGCCAAATCTGAAACCACGGGTGGCATCATAATAGAGGGAGCTTAGGAACTCCAAGGTCAGGCTACGGTAAGTGCTAAATCTCTTCTCTAAAGCAAAGTGAGACCATCCTATCTGGCTCAGAAGGAAAATAACACTGTCTCGGATGCTAAGGGTTTGCATGGCCGAGTCGTCAGGATAGATGGACAGACCAAAATCTCTTTGAGACAAAGCCTCAAATCGACGCCTCTGGACATCGTTCCTGAAAACAACGACACGGGTTTCAAATGTCTGCATGGTTTCTGGTCAAAGGTTTCCTAGAGAATGGTCTCCTGAAAAATTGAAAAACATTACAATATTAGGGGGAAAATACTATTACCTACGCGTTAGTAAGATAAAAATAGTAATAATAATCGTAATAATAATAATGATAGCAGAAATAGTGAAATGCAACAAATAGTGATGTATATTGCATAGACTTTATACTAAACATGCATGCAGTGTCCTAAAACTAACAAAGTAAAATAGAGGGTAAAATAAAAACTAAAGATCGTGGTTTAGCTCCCACGGAGCGCTTTGTTTAATGTCGGAAGCTCGACACTAGAATTGAAAAGGGCATCATTTGTCGGGAAGAGCGGGAAGCTCTTCCAACTTGTAATAATTGATGAATTCCCTGTTTTCTACTAGGTGGTAATGTTTGAGTCTCTTGCCGTTCACAAAGAACGTCTCATTCGACTTTCCTCTAATTTCAATTGCTCTACTTGGTAGGACTTTTGTAACTTCGAAAGGACCAGACCATCTAGAGCATAATTTTCCAGGAAAGAATTTAAGCCTAGAGTTAAAGAGAAGAATTATATCTCCTTCACTAAACTCCTTCTTTGTTATTCTTTTATCATGCCACTTCTTGGTTCTTTCTTTGTATATTCGGGCATTTTCATAGGCATCTAGTCTTAGTTCTTCTAATTCATGGATATCGAGAATCCTTTTCTCGCCTGCTGCCTTGTAATTCATATTCAGGGTTTTAATGGCCCAATAAGCTTTATGCTCAAGTTCCACAGGCAGATGGCATGACTTTCCATAAACTAGTTTATACGGTGTGGTTCCTATGGGAGTTTTGTAGGCTGTTCTGTAAGCCCACAGAGCTTCATGAAGTTTAGTAGACCAATCCTTTCTAAAGGTTGCAACGGTTTTTTCTAAGATTTGCTTAATCTCCCTATTCGACACTTCTACTTGTCCACTAGTTTGAGGGTGATAGGGTGTTGCTACTCGGCGTCGTACTCCGTATTTAAGCAATAGCCTCCCGAAGACATTCGAAATGAAATGGGATCCGCCATCACTAATGACAATTCTTGGTAACCCGAACCTGGGAAAGATTATGTTCTTGAAAAGCTTTACCACCACTCGTGCATCATTTGTAGGTGAAGCTACTGCCTCAATCCATTTTGATACGTAATCTACTGCGACGAGTATGTATTTGTTTCCAAAAGAAGATGGAAAAGGTCCCATGAAATCAATGCCCCATACATCAAAGACTTCGACTTCCAAAATTCCCCTTTGAGGCATCTCATCACATCTAGAAACATTTCCAGTGCGTTGGCACCGGTCACAGTTCATAATGGCAATGTGAACGTCCTTCCAAAGGTTTGGCCAAAAGAGGCCAGATTGTAATATCTTCGCGCATGTTTTTGATGTACTGGCATGTCCTCCATACGGTGCAGCATGTCATTGGGATATGACATCCTATACTTCCGATTCAGGGACACATCGACGAAATATTCCATCGGCACCTCTCTTGAATAATAGGGGTTCATCCCAGTAATATTGTTTAAGATCATGGAAAAATTTCTTTTTCTATTGGTATGTTAGATCTGGTGGAAGCACTTTGGCTGCTAGGTAGTTGACAAAGTCAGCATACCATGGCAATGTGGTTTTTGTATAGATTGCTTCTACTACTTCATTTGTCTCTGCATCGTTAAATAGCAAGGAACATTCTACGGTTTTGCTTTCTCTTTCCAACTGGGCTACTAGCCTGTCGTAAGGAAAATCATCGTTTATAGGCACTCATTCGGGCTTCAGATCCTCAATCCTAGAGAGATGATCTGCTACCACGTTCTCTGTACCTTTCTTATCCTTTATTTCCAAATCGAATTCTTGCAAAAGCAAAATCCATCTCAAGAGTCTTGGTTTGGCATCCTTTTTAGCCAACAGGTACCTAATAGAGGCATGATCGGTATAGATAATAATTTTTGCTCCTATCAGATAGGAACGGAATTTGTCTAAGGAGAACACAACAGCTAGGAGTTCCTTTTCTGTGGTCGTATAGTTCATATGCGCGTTGTATAAGGTTCTACTTGCGTAGTAAATAGCATGAAGCCTTTTATCCTTTCTTTGTCCTAAAACAGCGCCTACAGCATAGTCGCTAGCGTCGAACATTATTTCAAATGGTAAACTCCAATCAGGTGGTTGCATAATTGGTGCGGTAATAAGAGCATCCTTCAGATGTTCAAATGCTTTCAAGCATTCTTCATCGAATATAAATTCAGCTTTCTTCATCAGTAGTCCAGTCAAAGGTTTTGTAATCTTAGAGAAGTCTTTAATGAATCGTCGGTAAAAACCGGCATGACCTAAAAAGCTTTGTACTTCTCTAACTGTTTTGGGTGGTTGAAGGTTTTATATGACTTCTATTTTTGCTTTGTCTACTTCAATACCTCTATCGGATACTACATGTCCAAGAACTGTACCTTGTCGCACCATGAAATGACACTTCTCCCAATTTAGCACAAGGTTAACTTTGACGCATCGTTCGAGTACCAACTCAAGGTTCGACAGACAGTGTTCGAAACTTCCCCCACATACAGAGAAATCGTCCATAAAGACTTCCATCATGTCGTCTATGAAATCTGCAAAGATCGACATCATGCATCTCTGAAATGTTGCGGGAGCATTACACAGTCCAAACGACATTCGACGATAGGCAAATGTACCATAGGGGTAGGTGAATGTTGTCTTCTCTTGGTCATCAGGGTGAATAGGTATTTGGAAAAATTCTGAGTATCCGTCTAAGTAACAAAAATATGAATGTTTGGCTAGCCGTTCAAGCATTTGGTCTATGAAGGGTAAAGGAAAATGGTCTTTTCTAGTAGCCTTATTCAGCTTTCTATAGTCTATGCACATCCTCCATCCAGTTTGAGTTCGTTTGGCTACGGCCTTGCCTTTTTCGTTAGTTACAACTGTAACACCACCCTTCTTTGGTACGACATGCACTAGGCTGACCCATTTTCTGTCAGATATTGGATATATGATTCATGCTTCCAATAGCTTTTGCACTTCTCTCTTCACTACATCGCTTAGGACAGGGTTCAACCGTCTTTAATGCTCTCTAGACGTCTTACAGTCTTCCTCCACTATGATGTGATGCATACATATAGAGGGACTTATCCCTTTTAGATCGGAGATGTTATATCCAAGAGCTGTGGGATACTTCCTCAAGACTTCCAATAATTTCTCGGTTTCTATTTGTCCTAAATCAACATTAACTATTACGGGTTTTTCAAGTTCAGTATCTAGGAATTCATATCTTAGATCTTTGGGTAATGTTTTGAGTTCTACAGATGGTTTATTTGGGAAAGGCATTAGATCGGGTGTGAGTGCTAGGCATTCTCTTAGACTGTCATCTTCGTACAGCTCACGCCAATTATCGTCTTCGATTATTGGGGGGCTGGAATCTTTACTACATCCGTGTACCGCGTCGGTTCCTTTTCCATTTCTCTGGCGCATTCGTCGATAACGTCTAGAAAACAACATGAATCGTCTAAAGCAGGGGCTTTTAGGAATTGGGCTAAAATAAATTCGACTTTTTCTTCCCCTACTTCGAAAGTTAACTTTCCTTTCTTCACATCTATTATAGCTCCAGCTGTTGCTAAGAACGGTCTACCTAAAATAAATGGTATATTAGAATCTTCCTTAATGTCCATTATCACGAAATCTGTTGGAATATAAAACTGACCTATGCGAACTGGCACGTTTTCTAGCATACCTACTGGACATTTCACAGAGCGGTCTGCTAGTTGTAGCGACATCTTCGTTGGCATCAAGTCTCCTAATTCAAGTTTCTTACATGTGGATAGGGGCATTAGGCTAACACGGGCTCCTAAGTCACATAACGCTTTGTCTATGACAGTTTTTCCGATTACACAAGGTATGGAAAAGCTACCTGGATCTTTTAGTTTTGGAGGCATGTTGTTTTGAAGTATGGCACTACACTCAGCAGTGAGCATAACGGTTTCGTTATCTTCTAACTTTTTCTTGTTTGATAGGATCTCTTTAAGGAACTTGGCATATGAGGGCATTTGCATAATAGCTTCTGTGAAAGGTATCGTTATATTCAGTTGCTTTAGAAGCTCTACGAATTTCTTAAACTGTCCTTCATTTTTGGATTTAGCTAGTCTTTGGGGATAAGGCACAGGTGGTTTATAAGGTGGCGGAGGCACATAAGGTGTTTCTTTCTCTGCGGCCTTTCCGCTTTCATCTTCCTTCTCCGTGTTAGGTTCTTTTATTTTCTCAGTTCCCTTTGGTGAATTTTGGTACATGGCTGAATTTTGGAATATCGGGTCAACAGGTCCATCGTACTCTGTTCCGCTTTGCAAAGTTATAGCGTTAGCATGACCTTTTGGGTTTGGTTGTGGTTGGCCAGGAAATGTTCCAGCAGGGGCTGCGATAGTTGATTGTTGCTGGGCTACCTGAGAAATTTAAGTTTTTAACATTTTGTTATGGGTAGCCATAGCATCAAGCTTGCTTGACAATTGTTTCATCAATTCGCTCGTGTGAGCGTTTTGATTTGCGAAATCCCTGTTTTGCTGAGCTTGAGCATTCATAAAGTTTTCCATCATGATTTCCAGATTTTACTTTTTTGGTAGAGGTGGAGCGGATTGCGCTCCTTTCTGGAATCCGGGTGGAATAGCAGGTGTTGGGTTAGGTGGATTCAAAGCATTGTTATTCTTATACGAAAAATTCGGGTGATTTCTCCAGCCAGGATTGTAAGTGTTTGAATACGGGTTCCCTTGAGCGTAGTTCACTTGGTCAGTAGGAGTACTAGCCAACACTTAACATTCAGCGTTTGTATGCCCAGGGTTTCCGCATATTTCACAATTTGGTGTAAGTGTAGCTACGGTAGCTGCTGGAGGTGTTATTGCTAAACTTTCGATCTTTTGAGCAAGCGCGTCCACTTTAGCATTGACTCGGTCTATACCGTTGACTTCGTGTATTCCTCCTTTCGGAGTTGGTTTCTCTCTACCAGCGCGTTCACCTCCCCATTGGAAATGGTTTTGAGCCATAGTCTCTATGAGTTCATAGGCTTCTGCATACAGTTTATCCATTAGAGCACCGCCTGCGGCAGCGCACAGATTCATTTTGGTATTGTACAGCAGCCCGCCGTAAAAGGTGTGTATTATCATCCATTCCTCAAGTCCATGGTGTGGGCATAACCTCAACATGTCCTTGTATCTCTCCCAAGCATCGAATAAAGATTCGTTATCCTTTTGCTTGAATCCGTTAATTTGGGCTCTCAGCATAGCGGTCTTGCTTGGTGGGAAATATCTGGCTAAGAAGACTTTCTTCAACTCGTCCCATGTCGTCACTGAGTGAGATGGTAGATATTGGAGCCAAGCCCTTGCTCTATCTCTCAATGAGAACGGAAAAAGTCTCAGTCTGATTGCTTCTTGACTAACCCCATTGGCTTTCACGGTGTCTGCATATTGTATGAATATTGATAAATGAAGGTTTGGGTCATCCGTAGCATTACCTGAGAATTGGTTTTGTTGAACTGCGGATATTAGGGAAGGTTTCAGCTCAAAATCATTACGGTTAATGGCTGGGGCAACAATGCTATTATGTGGTTCGTCCTGCGACGGAATAGCAAAGTACTTTAGAGGACGGTTTTGTGGGCCTTCTGTCATGTTTTGTTCTGGTTCTGATTCGGCTTCAGAATCTGAGTAGGGAATAAGAGGATCCGGGATGTTATATCTAAGGAGGAATTTGTTAATTCGGCGTCTCAGAAGTATGTAACGTTCGATTTCGTTGACTGGCTGCTCCAACTCTTCGCCTTGTGAGGGAGTGTTTGGCATACAATTGACGAATCAAAAAAGGAAAAGAAATAAAAAGTTGCCTTAGTCTATACTGTGCAACGAAAGTATCACAATAATGACTAAATTGAGTCCCCGGCAACGGCGCCAAAAACTTGGTCGCGACTTTGTGTAATGGTCGGATTACTGCTGCAAGTATACAGCTTATCGCGTAGTCTTAAAAAGGTTGTCGAACCCACAGGGACCAATAATCAACCTAGAGTGATCGATTATTGCGGTGTAAAGCTAAGGCTAGATTTGGCGGTAAAAGAAATTTGGTTATTAACAGGATTTGAAAAAACAATAATAAAGATGAGACCGAAGAATGATTTTCGTGCTCTTTAGGACTCCGTAAGATCCAGGTGTTAACAAAGGTCTTGAGATTGGTCTGAAGGATATGCCAGTTTAAAGGCTCGACCTCACGCTCTCGCGGTCTTAACCAAGCCACGCCTAATGACCCCAAGATTTTGCTCTCGCTCGCTCGGTAGTTAAGAGGTGCTGTTTTAAAACTAACATAAACTAAATGAGGCCCTAAAGCGCTCTCGCTGCATTTAGGCTCAATGTCCGATGTCTACTATCCGGCGATTACCTCAAACTCTCGCTCTATTGGACACGCCTTGGTGTGCTTCTCACTCTCGTGACGAAACACTGTTAAACAGCCCCTCGCTCTCGCGACAAGGTTGTCTAAATTCAGTTTAGACACCAAAACCAGAATTTTAAAACAAAAGTTAAACACCGAAGGATTCTACAGAGTCCCGTCGGAACGACGATCCTCAATCTACGGACTCGAAACAAAACTACTCAGACATAATTGAATCTAACACTAATACATTAACATTTCTGAATTTTAAAACATACATAATGGCTTGTTCTTAATTAAGTTTAGAATTAGGTTTTTATGCGAAATCAAAATTATGCAATTAATCAAAAGAAAACAAAATGCAGTAAAGTAACTAAATCGTAAATAACCTGAAATGCGAAGTAATTAAAACGGGAAATGGACTTGTATTAATTAATCGATCCAAGTGTACATTAGCAGCAAAAGAAACGAAAAGTACAACGGGTGTATCAATCTCTCAATGTGATCGATTGATACGGTGGTTTATGATATAAGTGGTTAGGAATTTCGGCAGCGCTTCCGCAAGGTTCTTCCCATTCCAAATGCAGACCTCTGGTACTTTATTTATAGGCAAAATATGGCTCCTAAGCAGTTGAGTTCAAATTTTGAAATATCACTTGCAAACTGCCAGAACTGCATAAAGAAAACTGCTCCCACGCACAATGGCGGTCGCCTTATGGCAAACGGCGGTCGCCGTTTCTTTAAATGTTTGAATTTCCCTCCTTTCTAACATGGCGAGCGTCATTCAGTTGAACTGGGGCAAAAGGCGAACGCCTTTCATCTGGAAGAGGCAGAATCATGCAATTTTCTCCACTTTTCTTCTCTTTGAGCTCATATCTTGGTCTTTTCTTCTCTGGAGCTGATATAGGACCTGTAAATGGAAAAGAAACGAAAACATAAGGAAACAATACACGAAATGATAATGACTCGATAAAAATACAATAAAACATGCACGAATTGAATCGAATTAAACGATACGAAATCGAGTCATCACTCGTACTCTACTATTATAGGTCTCTTTGCATATTTATCATATGACATCTCTTTAGAAATGACAAAAAAAAAAGTACTTTTGGGTAATGCGAATAAAACTCGTCACAAGAATGGATCAGATAATTGATTAGGTATTCACAAATAAAATTTATAAATATTTAATAATTTGTTAGTTATTGGGTAGGGATATAAATTTGATGGTTCATGTATGCATGAGTATTCACATCGGTTAATTATTGTCAAATTTAATTAAATATTATTATATTATTAAATCTAAAATTATTATAATTATAATAATAATAATTATTATTATATTAAATATGAAACCATTAATATTATTATTATTTTGTTGAATATAAATTTATTAATAATATTGTCATTTTTTTAATCTAGTATAATTATGTGGTAAAAGAAAAAATTCAAAATAAATGTTATTTATGTTGTTATTATTATAACTATTTTATCTTAATTTAAAAATTATTTTTATATGTCTTTAAAAAGAGAATAAATAAATTTTAGTTAATTATAAATTAAAAAAAAATTAAATATTAATATCCATTAATATACATAAGTATTTGCAGATATATCAAAATTCACAAATACATCTATGATAATACTCACACAGATATGGGACAACCACATACTTCTTTCATCCCACAATAAGTGACTCAGTTGACTTTTCTCGTAGATTAAAAAATAGAATAAATAAAGGAGAGAGAGTGATATTTTTATTAAAGTACCATTATCATATATTGAGAATGATGTAAGTAATATTAATTATAGGGTAAAATTGGAAATTAAAATGATTCATTTATTTTGCGACACTCTTTTATTCCATATAGGTCACTCATTATGATACGAAGGGAGTATATTATATTTGAACAACGAATATCAAAAGGTGTGAGTGCGTATTCATTATCATCTCTACCTCCACTAAAAAATATTATAATACAGATTTTGCATGTAAAGGTATTTATAAATTATCCACCAAAATTAATTTACATCACCACTTTAGTTAGGGCTGGACAACAGGTTGGGTTGGGCGGGTTCGGGCCCAAAACCACCACCCAGCTCAAATTTAAATACAGTGACGAGTTCAGTTTAGATGAGTTTCGAGTTAATACGGATGGGTATTTCGGATTAATAGACTATTTAGGCCAAAAATATTTTTAATTTGTTTCTTAAAAAAATAATTATATTTTAAAAATAATTTTTCAAAAATTTTATTTTACCACAAGTATACAATTATGTAGTACATAGACACAATTTATAAGCCTAAATCACCACGTATTAAAAACTCTATAAACTAATATGAAAATTCAACTTACAATAACAATTATAATAATAATTACAATGATAAGTTATACAAATTCTCGTGACCAATGGTTGGCATATAAACTATCAATGTCTAACTTAGATGATTAATATTAATATAAATCCAAATTACTACAACATTGAAATATTTTTTTTATGAGTAAATATTGTCAAATACATAAGTTGGCGTTGTCATGTGTACATACTAGTTTTTGACAAGGTGTTTGACAAACATTCATTTCCAAGAACCTTCACATAAGCTATTGCCAAATTCTGTCAAAATTAAACCTCATTTTAGCCACATTAAAAAAACCACATAACCACATAAACAAATTCAACCACAATACATGCTATACTTATTCAGTTATACATATTCAAGCATGGATAATCTCGAAATTGAAAAGCAAACAAAAGAGAATTTGAAATGGACCACAAAACATGTTAAACAAAAAATCAAATAAGTATATTAGGGCAAGCATACACCATAAATTGAAACCTAAATCATACACACGCGTCACAAGACAAATGAATAGGCATGCATAGGAAATAGAACACCAATTCAAAACTCAAATTGAAATTGAAACCAAAACCACAACATAGTACAAAATTGGAGATGGTTACTAGACAGTGAACATAAAAAACAGACAAGGTTAATGATGTGTGTCTTATGGAGAAATTATGACAGATAAGGTGAAATGATTTATGCATTATGCAGAAACTGTAACAGATCTATGTTCTTGTACTTCCTAAATTATAAGTCATCGTATAAATGATAACAAATGTCATCCATATTGACCTAATATAATAATAACTACATTTTGAAAACATCATTTTGGGAAGTAACCTCTTTCCACAAGAAAATAGAATATGCATAAAGTTATTCGAGAGCATATATATTTCAACAGCTGAATAATTTTTAAGTAAAATATTACCTTTAATGTTCTCCATATTTTTTATTGACATACAACTATTATCTTATCCTGCTTAAAAAATATAAATAACAACAGTTGTTTTACACATTATCTAACTATAACAAGCTTTCACAAACTAAACACAAGAATGTTAAATCATAACCCTTACCTTACCTTACATTTGCTATATTTTTATTCCTAATTTTCTAGAGAGAGAAACTCTCGCTTCTCTCTAGGTTTTTTTCTTTTCTATCTTCAACTGTTTCATTGTATCGTTGCGGCTTACATTACACAGCAAACACTCTTATCCTCACCAATTTCTCATAAGAAACATGTATCAAGTTCATTAAGAGACGTCTTGGCGATTTGTATTTGTAGTTTGGATTGCGCTCTTCCTGTGTTCTAGGGTTTCGTCACTGATAGATTTGTAAGGGTTTGGTTTAAAGTCCTAACCTTAGGGTTAGGGACCTTCCTCCCTTCGGGTCTTGTTCCACAGTGCTTTACCCTTCAACTTGGATTCGTGATTGCAAACTGATTCTCGTTGGTGGTTTCTGGTGGTCTCTGCTCTTCATTCACAACCTTCTGTTTTCTTGGATCTGGGAATTTTCTAAGCGAGTTTGAGTCACTGCTGCTATGACTGGACAAAATGAAACTGGCGATAAGCTAGGGGTTTGGGAGGTGGCTGGGAAGAAGAAGGATCGTCGTGCCGTTATCGGTAGAAGGTCAATCTGGAAGAACATCAAGGGTAAGGGTATTGATATTGATTTGAGAGATGCGTCATCGTTCTTTTTTATGGAATTTCCAGATGGTTATGACGCAAAAAACATGTTTGATATATTTAAAGAGTTTGGATTTGTTCTGGAAGTGTACATTCCGAGAAGAACTGATAAGAGGGGAAAAAGGTTCGGTTTTGTGAGATTCAAAAAGGTTGATGACGAACATCTTCTTGCCATTGAATTGGATAATATCACCATTAATGGCAACAAGATATATGCCAATCTCCCTAGATTTCAGAGAGAAGTTAAAAATCTAGGAGATACGAGGAATGGGCAGAAAGGTGAGGTTGATAAGAGGCCAGATAGGATTTCTCATATTAAACCTCTCGCCAGGACACGAAACCATGTAGGAGTCACGTATGCACAAAAAGTCAGAGGAGATAGTGGTTGGGTGAAGCGTTACCCGAAGCAGGTCCTGATAGGAGATAAACCCAACTTTGCACATCTGAGTTTCATAGTCAATGAAGAAGAAATGGAGAGATTCGACCAGGCTTATGTTGGCACTCTGGAAAGCCCTGGGTCTGCACTTGATGTCAAAGAAGCTTTTGAAATGGAAGGATATTTTAACATTAAAATCACACCGTTGGGGGCTCATCTATGTTTACTTGAAAAAGATAATCAGGGAGATATCAAAAAATTGGTGGATGAAGATAAAGAGTGGATAAGCAAGTGGTTTTCTGATGTTCACCCGTGGACCCCAAATGATGTAGACCAGGAAAGACTCACCTGGGTGAAGATCTTTGGCTTGCCATGCCACGTCTGGGGTGAAAAATTCTTCAAGTTCCTCGCTGCAACAATCGGTGTTTTCGTTAAAATGGACGAAGATACGCAGAAGCAGGCAAGACTGGATGTAGCTCGTATCCTGATACGCAGTAAATTTGCCATGAATTTAAACGAAGTTATTGCGGTTGAAGTTAACGACATGTCATACCATATCAAGATTGTCGAAGATTCGTTTGGACCGTATTCGAGAGATCACTGTCATACGAAAACTACTAGATTTGAGGAGGACAGCTCTGAAGAAATTGAGTCAATATCAGAGGATGCAGAGGATGAAGAGAATTTTAGGGATGATTCTGATAACTCCCTCAGTAACAAATCTAGGACCTCTGCGTTTCTCCCTGATGATGGTGGTATTTCCAAAATCAACGACCCTCTGAGAACGCATGAGGTTGTAGGTGAGTCCCAAGGGTTAGTGAAACTTGTTAATAGGGTCAGTAACAGGACAGGCTGGAAGACTAAAAAGAAGACAAAAGTTGCATGCCAAACAAGCCACAATGGTGATTTGCGTTCCCATGCTGCTACTGATATCATTGTAACGAGTGAAGAAAAGAGATCTAAGGACGACTACGTGAGTTGCAGTTTAGATTTACAACAAAGAAATTCTGGGACTGTGAACCTCAAAACAGGAAGTGAGTAGAAGGTTTGTTTATGCCTCAATAGCTCCTCTGAGGATGAGATTTCAAATTATCAAACCGAGCGGAGTGGAGGAAGGTTTGAAGTAGTGGGTGCAGACACTAAATTAAAGATCATTCCTAATAAGAAAAAGTTGTTGATTGATGACATCTGTCAAAAGATCAAAATACCGTTCACCCCTTCATATTATGCTACTCTATTAAAAGTGGATAGCTCCTTCCCCAAAGTCCCATCCCCTCTGCATTGCCCTTGCAGGACCGAAGGTGTAGAAGCTGATATAGCCTCCCCCTTAGTCACTAAGACTTCTCCTTCAATAGACAACTCCATTGGAGATTCTATTTTTATGCAGACCAATTCACGGATAAAGAAGAAATTAGATAACCTTCCGGCCAGAGTTTGGGGTTCTATTAAACAAATGGGAATTGAGGCGGATGAAGACGATGAAGCGTTTGAATCAATTCTTCGGAATTTGGAAGTTGTTGACAGGAAATCAAAGAAATCCAAGAAGGCGGCAGCTACTGAGTTTACATGAATATTGTCTCCTACAATATTAGAGGGTGTGGGGGTGGTCTAAAGAGAAAAAGGATAGGAAACAACATCACTAAAGGTGGTGGGGAGATATGCTTCATCCGGGAAACTAAATGCACTAACATGACTGACGAGTTGGTGTTTAGTATTTGGGGAGATAGTAAGTGCCAGTGGTTGGCAACGAATTATGTTGGCTTGGCAGGAGGCTTACTTATAATTTGGAAAGAAGGAATCTTAAAACCAATTTGCAGTTACAGTGGCAATGGTTATCTTGGAATACAAGTAGTGTGGAAAGGAAGATATGTGTACTTACTAAACATATATTCTCCATGCAACATTAAAGAGAAAAGAGAATTATGGTCCAAGATATTAGATTTAAAAGCTAACATGGAACCAGGGGAGTGGATCCTGGGTGGAGATTTTAATGCAATCAAAAGCCCGAGTGAACAATTTGGATGCACGAGTCATAAAAGAAGATACATGGCAGAATTTACAGAATTTATAAACATGACAGGTTGCTTGGACACACCAGTATCCGGCTGTAAATATTCGTGGTTTAAACCTAGAGGAAAAGCATGTTGTCGCCTTGACAGATTTTTAGTGTCTCCTGGAATCTTAAACGAATGGAATACGATTTATCAGAGGATAGGCGAGAGAGACGTTTCAGATCATAGACCGGTTTGTTTGGTTGCAAGGAATACAAAATGGGGCCCTAAACCGTTCAAAGTCCTTTCTTGTTGGTTTGAACACCCAAGTTTTATCTCATTCGTGAAAAAAGAGTGGGAAGATAGACTCGTGGAAGGGAAGGCATCGTTTATTCTGACTAGAAAACTGTGTCATCTTCGAGAGAGATTGAGGTGGTGGAATGCTAATGTATTTGGGTGGATTGATACAAATATCAAGACGGATATAGGAGTTATTAACGACGTCGAAGACCTCTTTGAATTAAAGTAAGATCACATTACAGCTCAGGATTTGGCTAAGAGGAATGACGCGGAAGACAATCTCTGGAAATACTTAAGGATCAAGGAAAGTATTCTAAAACAGAAATCCCGGTCGAGTTGGAATAAAGATGGGGACTCTAATTCGAAATACTTTCACGCTGCTCTCAAAAGTCGACTCAATTTGAATACTATTTCTTCTGTTAATGTTAATGGCAGGCTGATAGAGGATGTGGTTGGGGTTAAAGATGTTGTGAGAGATCATTTTCTAAAGAGGTTTAGTAGAGTCAACAGGCCTTTCCCTTATATTGGTAGTGATGGATTCAAACGTTTATCTCCTGAGGACAGTGAAGAACTACAAACAGAGGTCGATTTGCCTGAGATCAGAAGGGCTGTTTTTGAATGTGCCGGAGATCGGAGCCCGGGTCCAGACGGGTTCAGTTTTGAGTTCTTTAAAAAGTGCTGGGATATTGTAGGGCAAGATTTCTCAAACTGTATTTTAGAGTTCTTTGATGGTGAGAAACTTCCTAAGATTCTTGCCTCTTCCTTTGTGGTGCTCATTCCTAAAAATGACAGCTTGAAGAATCTAGATGATTACAGACCAATTTCGTTAATTGGTTCCGTATACAAAGTCGTATCTAAGATTCTTGCTAATAGACTTAAGGATAAAATTGGAAGTATCGTCTCAACATCTCAAACGACATTCATTGAAGGAAGGAATCTACTCGATGGTGTTCTTTCACTAAATGAAGTTATCGATCTAGCAAAACGAACCAAGAAAGAGTTAATGTTGCTTAAGGTTGACTTCGCCAAAGCGTACGATTGTGTGGAGTGGAAGTACCTACGCGATGTTATGCAAATTATGGGGTTTGGAGAAAAATGGATGAGGTGGATGGACAATGGGGTTTTCAACTGTTTCGCTTTGATTTTGGTTAATGGGAGTTCTACAAAGGACTTTCCCGTGTCTAGAGGTCTCAGACAAGGAGACCCGTTGGCTCCTTTCTTGTTCACTATTGTTGCTGAAGGCCTCGCAGTGTTAATGAATAGGGCGGTGGATGGAGGTAATTATTCTGGTTTTAAGCTTTCTCATGACACATCCCTTCACTTACTACAGTATACAGACGATTCCTTGCTGGTGGGAGATGGTTCATGGAAGAATATTTTTGCAACTAAGGTTATCTTGAAGGGATTTCACATGGCATCCGGTCTTGACATCAATTTCAACAAATGTTCTCTTTACGGTATCAATATTCACGACTCGGTTCTCAAGGCGGCCAAAAATTTTCTCTCCTGCAAAGTATCAGCTTGTCCTCTTAAATTTCTCGGAATATTCATTGGTGGCAACCACAGATTATTATCTTTCTGGAAACCGATGATCAACAAGGTGCGATCTAGACTAAACTCATGGAAAGGCCGGTTCTTATCAATGGGGGGCAGAGTTACCTTAATTAATTCCGTGCTGGCAAACCTCCCAATCCACTACATGTCTTTTTATAAACTTCCTGATCAGGTGATTCGCACTCTTACGTCAATCCAAAAATGTTTCTTGTGGAATGGTTCTGCGCAAAAAAAAGGGGTGTCATGGATCCGGTGGAGCATCGTCTGTAAAAGCAAAGAAGACGGAGGACTCGGGGTCAAAGACTTAAAGCTCTTCAATGTCGCATTACTTTTCAAATGGATTTGGAAAATCGTATCGCCGGATGATTTTTTGTGGAAGAACATTATCAAATGCAGATATCTTAATCCTGAATGTGATTTTCATCTTGGGGTGCTCCCTAAGTACCATGTTCCTCCATCTCTATGGTGGAAGGATCTGTTTAATATATCTATTTTTTGTGGCAGGAATAACTTTACATATTTGCTTGCTTATGAAGTTGGAAATGGAGAAAAGGCGCTTTTCTGGTTAGCTCGCTGGGCAGGTTCTACGACTTTGGCCTCCTCTTATCCAGACCTTTGGAATCCGGCTGTGAATAAAGAAAGTAGGATCTCAGATAACGGATTGCACGAAGTTGGTGGTTGGCAGTGGAAGCTGGATTTTCCAATGGAGAATTCTCACGAAGGAATCAGCCAGCAGGTCTGCTCTATTCAAAACCGACTAACGCATTTCAGGTGAACGAAGGGAGAGTAGATAATGTCGTTTGGCTACATGACAGCAGTGGCTCTTTTTTTGTTGCGTCTTGTCGTACCTCGAAAAATACGATCCTCGCGATGGACACGGAAAAAACTGTTCGAAACAGAGTCGCCACCGAACTTTATTTATCCCAAAATAGGGAAAGGAAAATATCGATAAAACCTCTAAAGGGATATAAGAACATGGTCGTCGCAACCAAATTCGGGTTCGGGAGTCGGTTACGCAAGAGGGAAGGTATTAGCACCCTCTACGTCCGTTGTACTCAACGAGAACCTCTTGAATCGATTCGTGAAATAGTTAGCTAGGTTTGTTTGTTTATCTTCTAAGGATTATTGCTTTCTAAGGGGAAAATGGGGTGGTTTTTTATTAGTGTGCTCGGCAAGGATTAAGAACCCTTGTGCCTACGTATTCCCTCGTGCAATGGGAAAGTCAGAGCGTTCGTAGTTCGTGGGACTACGGTTGGTTGGTTCGTGTTTTTTAAACGAACGAGTGTTTACTAAACAATGTTCTTTTTGTGAAAGTTGTTTGAGTATGAATTAAGTATGTTAAGATTTGATTGAGAAAAAGAGTTGGATTTAGACGTGTTTTAGGGTTTCGGTCGCACGGAGGCGAGGAAAGGATAGATTTGATCGTATTGGATGTTTGAGGTGACAATTGCTCACACACGAGTAAGAAAACTCGCACCCAAGCAATAGCTGACAATTGCTCATACACGAGTGAGAGAACTCGCACACAAGCAATCGACGAATTAAGGTTTATATCTTTTAGAAGTGTCAATTGTTCACACACGAGTAAGAAAACCCGCACCCAAACAATTGAGGAGAAAGACCAAAGACTTGATCCCCCTCACATCACCTTTTAGGAAATTGTGTTTGAATATATGATTAAGTGTTTTGATAATTTGATTTTGAAAAGGTTTGAATGTTTGTCGAGTTCGTGTGTTTTAAAGGCGTCAATTGTTCGCACACGAGTAAGAAAACTCACACCCAAACAATTGAGAAGTTAAGGTCAAAATTTTCAGAGGCGTCAATTGTCTACACACGAGTAAGAAAACTCGCACCCAAACAATTGAAGAGAAAGACCAAAGACTTGATCCCCCTCCTTTTCACCTTTAAAAAAATGTGTTTGAATAGAGATTAAACGTATTAATGATTGATTAAGAAAAGGAGTTTGAGTGTTATCGGATTATATGTATTTTAAAGGCGTCAATTGCCCACACACGAGTAAGGAAACTCGCACCCAAGCAATTGAAGAGAAATACCAAAGACTTAGTCCCCCTCTTTTTCACCTTTATGAAAATGTTTAAGTTTTATTACATATGTTGGTTTGATTTGAGAAAAGTACTCGACGTTGGATCGAGGTTTTGATTTATGAGAAGATTAAGAAATAAGGGTGTCTTATGGTTTAAAGTGAAGGTTGGAAATACTTGATATATGGATCAAGTAAATGCTTAGGATTGGATTGATTGAATTTATTTGGAAAATACTTGACGTTGGATCAAGTTTGTTTTACTCTTATAAAAAGGGTTGATTTTAATCTTATGGAATTAATTAAGCCGCGATTAAAATATACCAATCACATACATGCATACAAATCAAAATAGAATGGGTAATCGTTGCATAAGGCCCAAGATGAGGCATAGTGAGGTCGATTGCGATCGTGAAAACGATCGACTTATCAGGTATGAAAATGATTGACACGAAGTCCAAATATTAGTTGAAAAATATTTTGATTTGAATAAACACGCAATGACATAGCATAATATAATCAAGGCATAAAAAATCCACAAGGTAAACATCATGCACCACACATAATAAGCATAAGTAAATGGACTCAAGCATGATATGGTTAGTCCCCTAATTCTAGTGTTAGTTTAAGGGAGGAATCCTAAACTAAAATAAATTCTAAGTTTTAGAATTAAAATAAAGTTCAAATAATTAATTAGATTAAATTAAAATATTTAATAAAATTAATTATCAAAATTAATTAATATTAAATAAAATAATTTAATAAAATTAAATAAGAATTGAAGATTTATTAGATAAAAGTATTTTAGATTTTTCAAAATAAAACCAAACTATGATTAATCAAATTAAAATTCAACATTTAATAAAATTAACCATAAATAAGTTAATTAATATTAAATGAATAATTTTAATAAAATCAACCAAAATGTTTAATGATAATATATTCGAAATTTAATAAAATGTTTTTTAGAGTTTTTTTAGTACCTAATTTTAAGTTTAAACAAAACATCAATGGGCCAGCAGAAAAAGGAAATGGGGGGTGGCGTTCAAAAATTGCTTTCCAGGCCCCATTATTAGAAGCCCAGTGCAGATGGGAGGGTGCGGACAGTGGACCTTCAGTCAACAAAGTTGACTAGGGGATAAATCTGGACCGTCCAATCAAGATGATGATGATGAAAGTTTAAACAAATGATGAAAACTGAAGGAGCATCGTATGGAACCTGGGGTTGCACGCACTAGATCCAACAAATGGTCCTACCGGACGGTGACAAGTGTCACCGCCGGAGTGGACCGCACCGTCACCCTCTTATCCCTCCATATCTTCACAAGTAACATCAGATCTCTCTTTCTCAAAATCGTCCGTCTCTCTCTCAACCTTCACTGCTTCTCTCCCAAGACAACCGTTTCTTCTTCTTCCCAACCTCCACGCCGTCCGCCTCTCATCTCCTCTCAATCCTCAGCTTCGCCACCATCACCTCCATCCATTTCTCTCATTTTTCGTCCACCGAACCTCAATCTTCAACCTTCTCCTCCGTTCGTATCCTCCTCTTCTAAAACAAAACCACACCAAGAATGAAACCTCCGCCGCGCCGTGGCTCATTACCGGCGACGGCGGAGTGCAAGCCCCAACATTTCAACGCGAGCAGAAAAATTCAAAAGATAACATACTTGAATCTAAATTTAAAGCATACAACAAGTAATCAATATGAGACGAGGATGAAGGAAAACGGCTTAGAAATCGGAGTCGCTCCGATGACGTCTTCAAAGGAGGAAAACCAGGTAATCTTGCGTCTTCTCGCTTCCTCTGTTTTTCGGTTCCGCTTGTTGCTCCTCACATCTTCTTCTTCCTCTTTGATTTCTATGGATTCGTTGTTGTGGTTAATGGTGACCTTTGAATCTCTTCTGCTCACTTGTTATTGAATTTGGGCTGCGGGTTTATTACTGGTGAAAGTTGATTGATGAAATTTGAAAAAGTTTGTGGTTTCGGCAGGTGCTTTTTTCCTTTTTTTTTTGAGAATTTTCGCAGCTGTTTTGAAGTCGTGACTTGTGGTTTTAATAAATGGTGAAAAAAATGAAGTGTTACAATTGTTTTCTTTTTCTTTGCAGGTTACAGGGTGATGAATTGAAGAGCGTAAAAGCTTTCAATTCCGTTAAAGTTTTTGGCTTGGTTTTTTTTATTGGAAGAATGAGGTCAGTGTGTGAAATTGGGTTTATGTCTGTGACAGCTTCTCTTCGTCTCACTCTTATTTTCTGGGTCGTTTGTAGTTTAGGTTTGTGGCGGTGTGAAATGGTTGTGGTAAGAACCCTAGTTTGTACGTAAGAGCCATAACCAAAGAGAGATTCAATTTCAGAGTTTTTGGTTTTTTCTGTTTAACTTGGTGGTTGCAATTTCAAGTTTGAGGAAACGGGGTTCCTTTTTGCTGAGAGCTCCCTTGGAATGAAGGAGGAGGGTCTTATTTATGAAGTGAGCTTGAGGGTATAATGGGAAGGATTGAAAACGTTGTGAGCTGGAAATTGTGGTACGGAGAATGGTGAGGAGTGGTGATTGTGCGCAGCGTATTGTGGATAGCAGTGGTGGTAATGTTGTGATTTGTTCGTACGGTTTTGCTTTATTGAGTGGCTTAGTGGCAATTGCATTAAAGGTTTTGTTTATGGCTTGATGCTCACACGGCTTGGAAGAAAAAATTGTAGTTGGAATGGAAAAAAGGAGGTGGGCCGTGGTGTGTTGCTTCAAGTGGATGGGAATACTTGTTTCTTCATATTTTTTTATTTTATGTAATGGGTTTTGGAATTTGCAATATTATGCAATGGTTTGGATTAATAAAGGGATAAAATGGTTATTTAGATACTAATGGATGAGTTTGTGGTTTATAAAATGGAAATGGATTAAAAGAAATAGTTATGGAAATTGGACCTAAATTAGATATGGATACAAAGAATGAAGTGGATAATTGAAACACAATGGATATTTTTTTGTGATATTTTTTGAATAAAACGGATAATGTGTAATGGGTATGAAAGAATTGATTGGATTAATTAAATGGATATGGACAAATTTTGGGTAATTGGTTAATATTTGGATAATAATAAAAAAAAAGGTTAAAATGAATTTGAAAATGGGTTAAAGGAAAAGAATGGATATGGACATGAAAAATGGTTATAGAAATGAATACGAGCAAGAGATAGGTTAATTAAAAGTGAAAATGGACAAATGGATTGGATATAGATATGATGGTTAGTGGATGAATGTTCAAATGAAAACCATCATAGGTAGGACACATTTGGGGTATGACAGATGCCCCTATCTAATTGGCTTGGACCCGAGAGAGTGAACGGCTGCATGGCGTTCATTTTAAGGGTAGAAGTCAATTAGATATAAGAATGCCCCAAAAATTTGTCTCACAAAAGGTAAGGTGTTTGTAGAATAAGAGCTGACAGAATGAAGTAGCGGGGTACAAAATGAACAAATTAACTTGAGGTCCTTTGGGTGGTCGAAGCAGTCCCTTATACACTAAGGTTCTCCGATGATACCAAAGCAGTATTTCTGGATGCGTGAGATTCTTTGGGTCGTCGAAGCAGTCCCTTATCCATTAAGGTTCCTCGATGATACCAAAGCATTATCTCTGAAGGCAGACGATTCTCTGGGTTGTCGAAGCAGTCCCTTATCCATTAAGGTTCCTCGATGATACCAAAGCAGTATCTCTGAAGGCAAACGATTCTCTGGGTTGTCGAAGCAGTCCCTTATCCATTAAGGTTCCTCGATGATACCAAAGCAGTATCTCTGAAGGCAGACGATTCTCTGGGTTGTCGAAGCAGTCCCTTATCCATTAAGGTTCCTCGATGATACCAAAGCAGTATCTCTGTGGTAAATTTGCTGAGGAATAGTTGAGCAAGATTCCTGTCGAAGGAGGAAATGTGCTGGCTTTGCAGGGGAAAGCTCACAAGAAACTTTTTAGAATATCCTCTGCTTGGGGAGTAATAACAACAGCTGTTGGGGATTGTCATTATCAACTGCATGGTTGAAGAACTTGCTGGGGAATAGAATTCCTTGAGCACATGTAGGGTACCAACTCCTTTAGAAGAACATTGCTGACTTTGAAGGAGGACTGGCCATGATGCTTGCAAACTGATCCTGGATCCCTCTATGCTATGCTGGGGATGGATATGCCATGCATACATGAATGCAAATGAACTTGTTTTATATGAGATGCAAATGGGAATGAAACTGGGCAATGCTTCACTTCAGGTTTCCAAAGAAGGATTAAAGGGGATTAGATGGAGCAAGGTGAAATACTCACTGGGAATACTAGCATATCAACTCGGGGGTTGAGAAAAGGAAATACACCATCGACTCGGGGGTCGAGAAACATTAAGATAAACTGTCGTCAACTCGGGGGTTGAAAGAAAGGTAAAGGTAATATCGAATCGGGGGTCGAGGAAATAAAGACAATATCGACTCGGGGGTCGAAGAAGATAAAGATAACAGTGACTCGGGGGTCAGTACAAGCAATAAGATGTCAACTCGGGGGTTGAAGATGTAATAATGATATCGACTCAGGGGTCGAGAAACTAAGGCAATATCGACTCGGGGGTCGAGAAAATAAAGACAAAATATCATCAACTCGGGGGTTGAAAGAAAGGTAAATATCGACTCGGGGGTCGAGGACGGAAGTAAAGGCAATATCGACTCGGGGGTCGAGGACAAAACAATATATATCAACGCGGGGGTTGAGGAAGGAAATAAGTTATGTTATGTATGCATATGATGCACGTATATTGTATGTGATGCATATGTGGATGCAAGCAGGGAATTGGTGAAGGAAGGTGCCAGCAGGGTGGACTTTTGGTAGTTGCCAAGCAAGGTTGGACTATTGGTGGTTACCAAGGCAGGGTTGGACTTTTAGGAGGTGCCAAGCAGGGTTGGACTTTTAGGAGGTGCCAAGCAGGGTTGGACTTTTGGATGGGAAAGGATTTGATTTCCCGACACTTAGTATCTGATAGTGCCATTATTAGAGGACAGCTGTGGATGCTCTTGGTGTCTCAAGTTTGATCCTTTGCAGAAATTGTGTGCTTGGTTCATGAGAAAATCTCACTTCTAGCTGATATGCCATAAATGGTTGTATAAGCGCAGCGACATAACCAATGCATGTTGATTGTATGAGCGTAGCGACTTATCCAATGCATTCTGATTGTGCATTTGCTCTGCCCTAAGGCTTTTAATACTTGTTGAATTCAAGGGTCGCTTAGTGCATGACATGGCCCGCTTGACCAACTTGATTGTATGAAGGGAATCTGCCCCTTTGCAACCTGTATACCCCAGTCTGTAGGGTATTGAGATGATTTGCCCCAGTGTCTGGATTTTGCAGTGGTCTGCCCCAGTCTTGGCTTTTGAAAGACTTGCCTCAGATTGACTAAGTGTGGCTTTGAAGGACTTGCCCCAGATTCACAAGGTTATGAGATAGTCTCGATTCGAGTCAGTGCCAACGAATGCTCAAGTTTCCCTTTGATTGCACTTTGTTGGAATTTCCAAAATGTCAGGTACTGATTTGTAGCCAAAATTGTTCGTTCAGGAATGGTAATTTTAATGCGACATTCATGCACGTTTTTGAAAAATCATTTATTGGAATAATGTGTTAGTGTGTGACGAGTGAACCATTAGTCCAAACGCAGTGTTGATTTACTGGTGTGTGAAAGGTACAGCAAGAATATGATACCAATTCAAAAGACTAGCAAATTCGTAGGAGTCAGTTTACGCAACCTTGCTGTAGTATGCTTTCAGAATAAACCCCGCCTCAATTAGGTCTTTTGAGGGTTGTAACGTGGTCTGGTTCACGGTTATAGAAACAAAGGATATAAGGCTCAAATTTTGATTTGTACCCACCCCTTCTTCGTGATGAACTCCAGTCCTACGTTCAGTTAAATCGACACACGCCTTTGATGTTGATGGTGTAAGAATGAAGATGAAGGTTCAAGATTCATTTGAAATGACAGTCACCTTGTTTTGTTTTTTATGGACGTCAATGACCTTTTGATTTTTGATATGGTGGCCACTGGATCTTATTTTGTTTTTGTTGAGGATTCGAGGAACTCTTTTGTTTTTTTATCCCCATCTTTTGCATGGACTGACTTTGCTTTTCGAGTCCATCAGGGTTGCCTTGATTTTTTCCTAAGTCTCCTTTGAGGTGCTCAACTTAGCAGGCTTTTGTTTTTTTTATTTTTTTGATTTTGTCAGAGGATTGTGACTGCCAAGTCATGGGTAGTTGCTGAACAACCATCATGTTTTTGGATTTTGCTTTTGTGAACTGAGTGCGTAATCAGGTTAACTGAACATTACCCTGCCCCAGGTTGAGTGTAAGGGTTTTTAAATATGAAGGAAACTCCTACTTCTAGGCTCGAAGTGGTTAACTAGGGACTAACTCCTTATCTCTCCAGTGTTTGGGGATTTGAAACAATGCCTGTACATCCTTGGCAGGATTCTATCCGAAAGCATATCGTCATCCTCCCTCCAATCTTTGCTAAACAAGGAATTGGTAAAAGAAAGTGAATGAGAGGTATAGAGATGAATATTTTTTGTTTGTTTTTTTTTATATAAGTGAAGAAAATGTGAGCGAATGCGGCGTGATTAGTTCAAAAACTGCATGATCACTTCATTAATATTACCATTAATAAAAAACAATGTCTACAAGCAAATAACACATAACATAAAGAAACTACAAATGCATAGAAACGACATGATCTAACAAATTGCCAGTATTGGGGACTGGGCTTTTCTTTCTTGAGTTGTTGTTGGGCTAGCTTTCTTGTTCATCGAGACCACTATGATAGCCTTCTTCACACCTACTCTCAGCAAATTCTTCCATAACATGGGATGACGAACCCACCTGATCAGATGAATAATTGACGTTGATTTGAAGACCTCGAGGCGTAAATGAGATTAGCTTGGACTCAATCAGGTCTTGGATCTTGTTTTTGAGCTGTTTGCAATTCTCAGTTGAATGCCCCATGGAGCCAGCATGGTATCCACATCGTGCATTGACGTCGAAGCCTGGTGGGTATGGAGGAATAACAGGATCCAAGCCCTTTGGCACTATTAACCCACTACTAATCAAACGTGGCAATATATGACTGAATGACATTGACAAATGATCTAAATGCCTTTTTGGTCTTTGACTATAGTAGCGTCGGGGTTGTGAAGAGTGTTGTTGTGCAATCTGTTGTTGACGAGGGAAACCTCTATTGGCAGGAGTATATTGACCATGTGGAGAGAATGGAATCGCACAGGGAGGCCCATGGGACTGCTGACTTTGAACATTTGAGATGCTTGAGTATTGAGGATAAGGTACCAGAGATGGAGCTTGTAAAGTGTCCCAGATTGCATTGATTTCATCCTCCTCTTCCTCTTGAGAACTGACAATGGATCCAGTCTCACTAGCCTGGATGCTCGAGGCATCTTGGATCTTTCCACTTTTGATATGACTCTCAATGCATTCTCCTACTAAAACCAGGTCAGAGAAGTTTGATGTCCCATTGCTCATCATTTTTTCTAGGTATGGGCTTTGCAAAGAACCTATGAACAGGTCAACCAATTCTCTATCTAAAAGTGGTGGTTGAACGCGAGTAGCTACCTCTCTCCATCTCTGAGCATACCCTCTGAAGGATTCGTTCTCCTCTTGAGATAAGCCTTGCAACTGTAAGCGGTTAGGAGCCACATCAAGATTGTATTGGTATTGCTTCACAAATGCACCGGCTAGGTCCAACCATGATTGGATATGGCTACTCTGTAGCTGCATGTACCAACTCAGTGATGCCCCACTCAGACTGTCTTGGAAACAGTGAATCATAAGTTTGTCGTTGAGAGCATTGGTGGTCATCTTTCTGCAAAACATCACCAAATGTTGCTTTGGACAACTATCTCATTTGTATTTCTCAAATTTTGGCATCTTGAACTTTGGAGGTATTACAAGTCCGGGTACCAAACACATGTTCAAAGCATTCAGATCAAAGGCATCGCGCCCCTTCATGGTTTCAAGCTTCTCTTCCAACACACGACATCTTTCAGCAAACTCAACATCTTGAGGTCGTTCAGTATTCACCACCAAGCTTGTCCCTCGGGAATTCGGTGTAGTGAATGCAAAGCTATGGTATTCAACTGCATCATGAGACAAGGCATGTTCATCTTGAATAGTGTGACATTCTTGTATAATTTGGTCCCCAACAGGAATTTGCACAGGCTGAAATTGGTCAAGATTATCCACTTGAGGCAAAATGACGTCCTTAGCGACCGTAAGCCTTTGAATGTTGTCCTCTTTCCTTGCCAAGGCTATCATAGCTTCCACAAGTTGGTCTAGCTAGTTCTTCATCAAGTCAATATCTGTTCTTGACGTAAACTGGTTCCGCTCTTCTGAATCCATGATTTCTCCAAGAGCGGCTTCAATTCCGATACGGGTGTCGGGAAATCAACTGCGGGTTATGGACAAAGGATGGATGAGTTTCTGGTTTTGGAAATGGATATGCAATGCAAATGCAATGGTATGCCAATGCTTATGTACAATTCCAGGATCAAAACAACATCTGATTATGAGGAAGGAGTTAGACACAGGATATCTCTGATCATCGGATCCCCCACAGGTAGGCTCTAAACGGGTAGGTGCCTAGAGTTATGGATATCTTTCAAAGACATTATAGCCATGACGAAGGAACATCAGACGATAATATCCTTGAAAGGATCTCGTCTAGGTGAGGTCTTCATTTCTTCCCCACGAGAAAGACTCCTCGGAGGCGCCCACTACACAACCATCGACACACGGGTTTAGGGTTCTCAGAATCCTAGATCGAGGTCGAAAATATTACTGTCAGGAAGTAATACGTTCGAGGGATCTCATCTGATTGGGGCGTTCACATTAACTCACATAGAATTAACACTACTAACCACCATGGGTAATTTGGTTTTGGTCCTTGGGATCAACGATTCAGGCTCGAAAATATCACCGCCATGGCAAAGTTTTACCACAGCAATAATATATCCAAGGGAACCTACTCCAAGCGGGGTTTTCGCTTCAACTCACGCGGAAGAGACCACGCAAGCCTACACTACACAACCACCATTCTAAGGTTATACTCGGACTCGGGTGTAGAGCCATCTCACAGAGCACCAATGATCAGAGAATCCCAACAGTGTCGAAAGAGATAATAATAGGATATAATAACAAATAAGCAAGCAAGTAGATAACAGATAGTTAAACAAGCAAGCAAACAAGCAAGAAAAGATGAACAAACAAGCGGATCTAACACTCACGAATCGAGTCAAGTTAGGCTTGACTCTCTCTAGCATAGGGCAATGCAATTCCCCAGCAGAGTCGCCATCTGTCGTACCTCGAAAAATACGATCCTCGCGATGGACGCGGAAAAAACTGTTCGAAACAGAGTCGCCACCGAACTTTATTTATCCCAAAATAGGGAAAGAAAAATATCAATAAAACCTCTAAAGGGATATAAGAACATGGTCGTCGCAACCAAATTCGGGTTCGGGAGTTGGTTACGCAAGAGGGAAGGTATTAGCACCCTCTACGTCCGTTGTACTCAACGGGAACCTCTTGAATCGATTCGTGAAATAGTTAGCTAGGTTTGTTTGTTTATCTTCTAAGGATTATTGCTTTCTAAGGGGAAAATGGGGTGGTTTTTTATTAGTGTGCTCGGCAAGGATTAAGAACCCTTGTGCCTACGTATTCCCTCGTGCAATGGGAAAGTCAGAGCGTTCGTAGTTCGTGGGACTACGGTTGGTTGGTTCGTGTTTTTTAAATGAACGAGTGTTTAATTTGCATTCTAACTGCTAAACGTTGGCTTGTCTGCTCGTCAAGGGAGGCTGAAGCACTAGTTCATATGCGCGGAAGAATGGACTAAATAATGTTCTTTTTGTGAAAGTTGTTTGAGTATGAATTAAGTATGTTAAGATTTGATTGAGAAAAAGAGTTGGATTTAGACGTGTTTTAGGGTTTCGGTCGCACGGAGGCGAGGAAAGGATAGATTTGATCGTATTGGATGTTTGAGGTGACAATTGCTCACACACGAGTAAGAGAACTCGCACCCAAGCAATAGCTGACAATTGCTCATACACGGGTGAGAGAACTCGCACACAAGCAATCGACGAATTAAGGTTTATGTCTTTTAGAAGTGTCAATTGTTCACACACGAGTAAGAAAACCCGCACCCAAACAATTGAGGAGAAAGACCAAAGACTTGATCCCCCTCACATCACCTTTTAGGAAATTGTGTTTGAATATATGATTAAGTGTTTTGATAATTTGATTTTGAAAAGGTTTGAATGTTTGTCGAGTTCGTGTGTTTTAAAGGCGTCAATTGTTCGCACACGAGTAAGAAAACTCGCACCCAAACAATTGAGAAGTTAAGGTCAAAGTTTTTAGAGGCGTCAATTGTTTACACACGAGTAAGAAAACTCGCACCCAAACAATTGAAGAGAAAGACCAAAGACTTGATCCCCCTCCTTTTCACCTTTAAAAAAATGTGTTTGAATAGAGATTAAACGTATTAATGATTGATTAAGAAAAGGAGTTTGAGTGTTATCGGATTATATGTATTTTAAAGGCGTCAATTGCCCACACACGAGTAAGGAAACTCACACCCAAGCAATTGAAGAGAAAGACCAAAGACTTAGTCCCCCTCTTTTTCACCTTTATGAAAATGTTTAAGTTTTATTACATATGTTGGTTTGATTTGAGAAAAGTACTCGACGTTGGATCGAGGTTTTGATTTATGAGAAGATTAAGAAATAAGGGTGTCTTATGGTTTAAAGTGAAGGTTGGAAATACTTGATATATGGATCAAGTAAATGCTTAGGATTGGATTGATTGAATTTATTTGGAAAATACTTGACGTTGGATCAAGTTTGTTTTACTCTTATAAAAAGGGTTGATTTTAATCTTATGGAATTAATTAAGCCGCGATTAAAATATACCAATCACATACATGCATACAAATCAAAATAGAATAGGTAATCGTTGCATAAGGCCCAAGAGGAGGCATAGTGAGGTCGATTGCGATCGTGAAAACGATCGACTTATCAGGTATGAAAATGATTGACACGAAGTCCAAATATTAGTTGAAAAATATTTTGATTTGAATAAACACGCAATGACATAGCATAATATAATCAAGGCATAAAAAATCCACAAGGTAAACATCATGCACCACACATAATAAGCATAAGTAAATGGACTCAAGCATGATATGGTTAGTCCCCTAATTCTAGTGTTAGTTTAAGGGAGGAATCCTAAACTAAAATAAATTCTAAGTTTTAGAATTAAAATAAAGTTCAAATAATTAATTAGATTAAATTAAAATATTTAATAAAATTAATTATCAAAATTAATTAATATTAAATAAAATAATTTAATAAAATTAAATAAGAATTGAAGATTTATTAGATAAAAGTATTTTAGATTTTTCAAAATAAAACCAAACTATGATTAATCAAATTAAAATTCAACATTTAATAAAATTAACCATAAATAAGTTAATTAATATTAAATGAATAATTTTAATAAAATCAACCAAAATGTTTAATGATAATATATTCGAAATTTAATAAAATGTTTTTTAGAGTTTTTTTAGTACCTAATTTTAAGTTTAAACAAAACATCAATGGGCCAGCAGAAAAAGGAAATGGGGGGTGGCGTTCAAAAATTGCTTTCCAGGCCCCATTATTAGAAGCCCAGTGCAGATGGGAGGGTGCGGACAGTGGACCTTCAGTCAACAAAGTTGACTAGGGGATAAATCTGGACCGTCCAATCAAGATGATGATGATGAAAGTTTAAACAAATGATGAAAACTGAAGGAGCATCGTATGGAACCTGGGGTTGCACGCACTAGATCCAACAAATGGTCCTACCGGACGGTGACAAGTGTCACCGCCGGAGTGGACCGCACCGCCACCCTCTTATCCCTCCATATCTTCACAAGTAACATCAGATCTCTCTTTCTCAAAATCGTCCGTCTCTCTCTCAACCTTCACTGCTTCTCTCCCAACACAACCGTTTCTTCTTCTTCCCAACCTACACGCCGTCCGCCTCTCATCTCCTCTCAATCCTCAGCTTCGCCACCATCACCTCCATCCATTTCTCTCATTTTCTGTCCACCGAACCTCAATCTCCAACCTTCTTCTCCGTTTGTATCCTCCTCTTCTAAAACAAAACCACACCAAGAATGAAACCTCCGCCGCGCCGTGGCTCATTGCCGGCGACGGCGGAGTGCAAACCCCAACATTTCAACGCGAGCAGAAAAATTCAAAAGATAACATACTCGAATCAAAATTTAAAGCATACAACAAGTAATCAACATGAGACGAGGATGAAGGAAAGCGGCTTACAAATCAGAGTCGCTCCGATGACGTCTTCGAAGGCGGAAAACCAGGTAATCTTGCGTCTTCTCGCTTCCTTTATTTTTCGGTTCCGCTTGTTGCTCCTCGCATCTTCTTCCTCCTCTTTGATTTCTGCGGATTCCTTGTTGTGGTTAATGGTGACCTTTGAATCGCTTCTGCTCACTTGTTATTGAATTTGGGCTGCGGGTTTATTACTGGTGAAAGTTGATTGATGAAATTTGAAAAAGTTTGTGGTTTCTGCAGGTGCTTTTTTTCCTTTTTTTTTGAGAATTTTCGCAGCTGTTTTGAAGTCGTGACTTGTGGTTTTAATAAATGGTGAAAAATGAAGTGTTGCAATTGTTTTCTTTTTCTTTGCAGGTTACAGGGTGATGAATTGAAGAGCGTAAAAGCTTTCAATTCCGTTAAAGTTTTTGGCTTGGTTTTTTTTATTGGAAGAATGAGGTCAGTGTGTGAAATTGGGTTTGTGTCTGTGACAGCTTCTCTTCGTCTCACTCTTATTTTCTAGGTCGTTTGTAGTTTAGGTTTGTGGCGGTGTGAAATGGTTGTGGTAAGAACCCTAGTTTGTAGGTAAGAGCCATAACCAAAGAGAGATTCAATTTCAGAGTTTTTGGTTTTTTCTGTTTAACTTGGTGGTTGCAATTTCAAGTTTGAGGAAACGGGGTTCCTTTTTGCTGAGAGCTCCCTTGGAATGAAGGAGGAGGGTCTTATTTATGAAGTGAGCTTGAGGGTATTGAGGGTATAATGGGAAGGATTGAAAACGTTGTGAGCTGGAAATTGTGGTACGGAGAATGGTGAGGAGTGGTGATTGTGCGCAGCGTATTGTGGATAACAGTGGTGGTAATGTTGTGATTTGTTCGTACGGTTTTGCTTTATTGAGTGGCTTAGTGGCAATTGCATTAAAGGTGTTGTTTATGGCTTGATGCTCACACGACTTGGAAGAAAAGATTGTAGTTGGAATGGAAAAAAGGAGGTGGGCCGTGGTTTGTTGCTTCAAGTGGATGGGAATACTTGTTTCTTCATATTTTTTTTATTTTATGTAATGGGTTTTGGAATTTGCAATATTATGCAATGGTTTGGATTAATAAAGGGATAAAATGGTTATTTAGATACTAATGGATGAGTTTGTGGTTTATAAAATGGAAATGGATTAAAAGAAATAGTTATGGAAATTGGACCTAAATTGGATATGGATACAAAGAATGAAGTGGATAATTGAAACACAATGGATATTTTTTTGTGATATTTTTTGAATAAAATGGATAATGTGTAATGGGTATGAAAGAATTGATTGGATTAATTAAATGGATATGGACAAATTTTGGGTAATTGGTTAATATTTGGATAATAATAAAAAAAAAGGTTAAAATGAATTTGAAAATGGGTTAAAGGAAAAGAATGGATATGGACATGAAAAATGGTTATAGAAATGAATACGAGCAAGAGATAGGTTAATTAAAAGTGAAAATGGACAAATGGATTGGATATAGATATGATGGTTAGTGGATGAATGTTCAAATGAAAACCATTCATAGGTAGGACAAATTTGGGGTATGACACGTCTATGTACCGACTGCTACAACATAATGAAGGAAACAATAGTTGGACGTGTGGGGAGAGTCTGAAGGCGGTTCTCAAGCTGGTTTGGTTAGCACAAATTCCCCCTAAAGTTAGTATATTTGGTTGGAGGCTGATGCACAACAGAATTCCGACCCGGGAGAATCTCTCGTGCAGAGGTATTATAACCGATCCTCATGCTTTAGTGTGTCCTTTTTGTTTTTTGGAAGAAGAAAAAACTGAACATATTTTCTTTCATTGCCACAAATCAGTGCTGGTATGGAATTTTGTGTTTAACTGGTTAGGAATTGAGGAATTCTTTCTTGGTGATATCATAAACCATTTTTCTTTTTGGATGGACGGGTGCGTGAAGAAGAATATTAACGTTAGGACTGCGGTTGGTATGTGGTTAACGGTATGTTGGGTCATTTGGTCGTCTAGGAATAACATTATGTTTAGAGACGAATTTTGGGATCTCGACACAACTACTAATCGAGTCATTTTATTTTCTTGGTGGTGGATAGGAAAGAAGCACAAAAATGCTTTTAATTGTAATTACTATGAGTGGGTTAATGCCCCTTGTGAATTTTTGTAGGTCCGATTTTTTATATCGGATTTCCTTTTTGTAAATGGTTGGGACACCCTCTAGTGTCCTTGATATAATTCAATCTTGCTTATTAAAAAAAAAACATTTGCTATAGACACAAAGTAGAATAGAGGAACATAAATCATTAGATAAACATGAAATAAGAACAAAAACAAGTTAGAAAGATGCTATCAATTAACAAATACCAAAATAGATGACAAACACAAAAAAAAAAAAAAAAACTACAAAGAAGAAATGATAAGATTAAAAACTCTAACATGGGTAAAAAGAAGAAGAAGGGTAAAACAACCCTGTTATGGTGATAGGTGGTGGTGGTGGATGTGGATTATTGTTTGTGTTAAGAGAGATGAAGAGCATTGACAGAAATTATTTGTGAGAGAGAACAGATAGAGAGGCAATTAAAATGAACGGAAGGAAGGTTGTCTCATCATATTAAAGAAAACTCTAATGTAAAACGATTTAGTTTTGCTTGTGGTTACTGAGCAAGTTAGGGTACCCGCGGTTCAACTTCATTTACCTGGACTCACACACATAAACCCAGAACAAACCGGTTATATGACCCGCCAACCCGTTGACTTCGTTAAACCCGCCCAAATTCATTTTATTTTTTATTTTTTGCTGGTTTGGGTTGGGCTTCGGTTCCTTATCCAACCCTAACCTTAATAGTGAAAGTTGAATTTACAATCTTTTGAATGAATATATTCTTTCTTAAGTGTTTATTAGATAATATAAAAAGAAAAAACTAACTTTTAATTTTTAGTTTTTCAATATGTGTAAAAAAAAAATTTTAGTTTTTCAATTTAAATCAATAAAAAAAAAGTTTAAATAAGTAATTGTTTTTTAATTTATAGTTTGTAGTTTTTGTTTACTAGTTTATGATATCCTCTGGTTTTAGCTTTATTATTTTAATTGAAAATTATTTTTATTTTTTATTTTTTATTATAATTTAAAATAAAATAAATATATTTTAAATACTTGAATAGAAAAGTTAAATTTTATATTAAAAAATTATGAATCTCTTATTTTAATTTTTCTCAATTCTTTTTCTTTATCATTTTTATATCAACTTCATTCATTCTCTTTCTCTAGCAATTTTAACTTTGTCCATTATTGTTGCTCACTTATACTTTATCATTTATTGTCATATGACGATAAAAGTTATATATATATATATATATATATATATATATATATATATATATATATATATATATATATATATATATATATATATATATATATATATATATATATATATATATATATATATTGAATATAATATAATATTATACTTAATTTTACATATATATTTAAAATTGTTTACATTCAATCCGCCCTTTATCATAAAATGTGAATTGGAAAAAAGTTCCTATTTGTTTTTTTTTAATTTTATTTATTTATAAATAATGTGGACTGCCACATTAACCTTTTCAAGTAGTTTTTTTTTTATTTTAATTTTTTATAAACTATTCAAAAAAACTCTAAAGCCTAAATGCTAAACAAGAAGATCTAGTCTTAGATATCTTATTCAAAAAGGACATCGATAAGACAGTGGAAGTCATGGATATTGTTTATCTCATTTCTCTTGAATAATGGAGAAACAAAGTCAAACCAAGAAAACTAGAAGATGTCTTTGTGGAATTTTTAGCTTGTGATTTTTTACTCAAGTTGCGCTAAAATTCATTAAGCTTATTTGGAAGAATCTCAAAAACAAATTCACGAGATTAGAATCACTCTCTTTCCAAAATATGTTCAGAATCTCGAAAAGGTTTGCAGTGGTTTACCATTTCGACATGAAAGTGTAGTATAAAGTTGGTGAGTTCGACTCGCCTATCAGGTTTTGGGACTTAGTATATTCTGAAGTCTAAGGAATAGGTGATTTAGAGACATTTCGACACCACACTACAAAGGTTCAACAGAGATAGTTAGAGTTCATAAAAGCAATTTCAATAATATGAGCAATTTAGAGACAGTTCAAAGTTTAAAGCCACGTGGAAACTTATCAGAAAAAAATGGCCCACATAATAGGATGTGTGTCGAGTCCTAGAAAAGTAACGGTTATTATTGTATTTAGTATATAAGTCGATTTCATTCTTGTAATAAAGGTTCATAATATTTCATTAGTATTCTCTATAAAACTCGAGTATCCAAGTCACAAAGAGAAAAAAGTTTGTGAGAAATGTATGAATTTGCGTCCCTCTTTTAATTTTTTAATTCAAGCATTGTATTTGTTTGATCTTTATAATTTCTTTTCATTTACTTTATTATTTGAGCAATTCTGCACTTTAATTTTGAAACTTCTATCCAATTATCCTTCATTGTTCTGGATTTATACCTCATGTCTTTACATCTAATCATCAAATATCCAAACACAAACGTGTTTTATCGAACAGTTTTTTGTACAATATGTTCTAGGATTTTTTCGAGTTTAATCATGTAAGTGAATTAAAACTAGTGATTGTTTACCAAAAACAAGTGTAAACAATTTGGCACACCCAATAGGAATCTTTTGTGCAAGAATTTTAAAATTTTGTATAAAATAGTATGGCCAAGGACCACATTAATAGCAAAAAAATGAAAAATGGACTGCACCAGCAAAAGGAAGGGTGTTGAAAGGAATTCAGGCTCGTTAAGGGACCAAAGGCGCTGGTCAAGGCCTTGAGGGAGTCAACAAATATTGACTCTACCCAAACCTTCAAATTGTGTGACTAATAGATCAAGGGCCAGGGAAAAGCCAATCACACTGTATAGTAGGAGAGTGCTGCATATGATTGGTTAATGGAAGTAGGAATTAACACATCAAGTGGCTGAGAGGCTGCAACACACTGGCACACATGTCAAAGGGAAGTGATGTGTGGGTAACCTAAAGTATGAGGAGTCTCACGTGAGACTCACTCTTACCGTCTCTCTCTCATGGACCCCTTATTTCTTTGATCTCTCTATAGTAAACACGATTTCCAAACAAAAACCTCACCAAAATAAATCAAAATCTGGGATTTCATGAAGAATACGATGAACACCATACCCAGTTTTCAGCTTAACCTCGCCAAAACACCCAACTCCTAACATGAACTATGATTAGAATCGCACCCTAAACACATACCTCAATCAATTTTAACATAAAGCCCATCAATCAGACGATCAAAAAATAACCTTAGAACATTCAAAATGAAATTAAATGGCGCTGAAGCACAATTGGAGTTCGGGACCATGAGGGGTTTTACTCCTCAGGTCATTGCACACATTATGGTGAAAGAAAAATGAGCAAAATATAATAAAAGGCTACCTATGGTCACTACTAGAAAACACTGTTTTAGCCTCAACGTAAAATGGATGCTAAACGTTGAAATCTGGATGCTAACAACAATTTAGCGTCAATTTAGCGTCCAATTCATTGACGACAATAAAAACCTTGAAGCTAAACATTAGCATCCTGCTGAAGCTAATTAGAATTTACATAAATGGACTTTAAAACAGAAGCTAAATAATGATCTAATCGTAGACGCTAATTAGTGTTTGTAATCTACCGATGCTAAATTTAGCATCAACATATTTTAAACTCTAACTAGCATTAATTTTTAGGGAAGCTAAATTTAGCATCAAAATATTTAAAAGGCTAAATAGCGTTTATTTATTGTTGATTCTAAATTTAGCATCCAAAATAAAAAATAATAAATCAAATTTATAATATTAATAAATACCAAACATAAGAAATTTATATTAGGCTTAATTTAGTAACGTGACAATCCTAATTCACTTTAAACTAGCAGTTCATGTTTTTTTTTGAAACGGCAAATGAATATTATTAGAGCAAAACCAAGGCACAAGAAATGCCTTAAAATACAAATCAGGCTGCTAGAAAAAAGCAGGTTCCTCACACCAGATAACAGAAACAAAATAAGGCATAGAAACAATCAACAGCCGCTACACACCAGCCCAAAGACAACACTGCACCAGGCCTTAAGAAAGCACGGGCAACCAAATCAAATAAAAATCAACTACCAGCCCCCACGCTGCGAATTCACGCAGGGCCAAAGAAAGAAAAAAAAACTCTGCACCGTGAACACCAGACAAAACTTGCAAGGACTCTCACCACCTAGCAGTTCATGTTCATAGCATCAATACATAGCATCATCTTGATTCATTTCCTAAAGCATCTATACATACATACCAACACTGCACCAAGCTGACCTTACAGACAGTACTGCAACAAAACAGACCAAGTTAACATGATAAGGCAATGGTGTTTTGATAACAGACATCAACAAGATCAACACAGTTATAACAATCATAAATTTAATTAACAGAGTTCACATAACTGCTACTAACGGAATCACCATTTTATCCCATGACAGAAGTATCGCAAGAGCTCAACAAAGACTAACTCAACATCTCAGACACTCATGACAGTTTTTCAACATACCAAAGCAATGCCAAACTTCCTAATCAATCTTGAATCAATAGGAGGCCAACATGAATATGTTATAACAAGTTGGCATCATAGTTTCGAATTTACATGATCCATATCATCAAGACAATCTCACACTAGAATTTCTCACCAAAAGTTTAACAACTTATTGACATAGCAAAGCTCACATTAGCTCTCATGGACCTTAACAAATTTCTATTGCTAACTGACCATTTCAACAAAAATTCATAACAGAACTTTCACACAAATAGTCAACATTCCAATTCAAAACTAACTAAAGCCATAATAAACCTGCAATTAACTTGCGAATGACTAAGCTAACCTCACCTACAAGCCACAATGCAAAGCATCATCTGCAACTACAAGTTGCTAAACAAGTCAAAGAAACACAAGCTGCAAAGAGAAACTACAGGCTGCAACACAAGGAAGCCAAGCCACCAAACAGAGAGCAAGTTACAAATGCATCTAATTAATATCATAGAAGAATCAAAACCAACTTTAACAAAATTCCACTAACCTCAATTCAAATCCAATTCGTGACAGAAACTCTTTTTAACATAACAGAGATTTGTGGCCTGAGGGGTGCTGAGGGTTTTCATTGCCCTGCCATACACATAACAGAGATTTGTGGCCAGAGTTTTTTCATTGCCCTGCCATACACTCTTTTCTTCCAATTTTCCTCTACCAACTGCATAAAATTCTCATCCAACCTCCCACACAATATTAAAGAATAATTCTATACATATATTTCAAAAGCAGATTTGAAAAGATTCATAGCATTAATTACCAGCCATATATTTAAAAAGTTCTCAACCTGCTACAAAAGGGTCACAATAGAACTCAAAAAGTGAACCCATAATATGTCACTAGTAGAAACTAAATAATCCTAAGGCAAACCCATAATATGTCACTAGTTCAAAAAAACTAAGTAGGGTCATACAAAAAATATGAAAGTTGTGTCATTGTTAAAAGACTAGCCTAGGTCATCCTCTGATTGATCATCAAGATCATCATCCTCCGATAGATCATCAAGAGCACTGTTATAATACGGATGAGGTCGACTAGTACTGCAAGATCCACCTCCTGAATGATGCTATAAAGCCGTCATCCTTTTCCTAAACTCTTCCATATCAATTAGGAATTGGTTTTGCAACTCCTTCGTACGTTGATCAGCCTCAACCGCTCTTTGGTTTGCTTCACCCGCTCTTTGGTTTGCTGCGGCTGCCTCCCGACGAAGCATCTCAATGACCTCATGTTCAGGAGGACATGACTCTTGAGTAAGATGAGATACACCTGGTTTAAGGTTAACAGACAAAGCTCCAGTTCCGTAACAATGACCTCGAGAAATACCCCCGGCAACATCTACCCATAATTCAAGTCTTTTCTCACCATCAACCTCTAGTGTATCACTTGTAGTATGCTCATCATTCTTAATTAGTTGAGTAAGACGTTCCTGATAGTTATCCTGGAAAAAAAATAAGTAACATAAGTTTGATGGTTTACAGTTTTAAACATTCATAAGTTTGATGGCAGGTGCATCACTCTGTCACGGATCAAATCAACTTAGATTAGATCCATCACAGTTTTGATGGCAGGTGCATCACTCTGTCACGGATAAAACTAAAGGATATAGTTGGCTTTATTCTTAATCGTTATAAATTTCTAAACTCTAGTCTATAAGCATCCAACATAGATGTGCCTAATTTATAAAAGATCAGAACCACCATTTACCGACATCGCTGCATTATAATAAATTAGTAACAATAATAACTTTTCCAATTTGAATTCAAATTGATGGTCCTTAATTTACAATAGTATCTAACAAGAATCCTAAAGCATACACAGTCATATGATGGGAGCAAGCTTAAGCTTGCTACTCTCCCTGCTTAAAAAAACAATTTATGTGTTAGAAACTTGACTTCTCTAGGAGTCATTAAGTTTATACACTTGCAATTTGCACATGGACATCTTATGCCCCCTTCCGTTAAAAAATTAGGACGTGCCATAGCCATTTCTACAAACTCGGCAACTCCACTAATGAAATTGTCTTTCAAACCATACCTATCAGGATTAACTGCATCATACATCCATGTACGATCCATTTTCTACATGGAAAAAATGAAGCTATATCGCTATAGTCAATATGTAATAGTAAAAGTAGTATGCATATAGGCAAGGCCCTGAAATAATAACCAATCTCAACAAAATCAATAACATTTTAAATGTTTTATAGTTGAGAAAACATACCAAGAAATGTAGAACGGAATGATGGACCAAGCTTTATAAAGTAGGGTGAAACTATAGAAGTCCTACAACCAAGTCAAGCTAAAAAGAATTATTAGAGAATGAAAAGAGTGATATAAAAGAATTATTACTATTATATGATGTTGTTACATCTTATAATCTAAATTAAAAAGATTGATGAGAATTCTGGTATTAATTGATAACAATAGCAATTCAATAACAATAGCAATTCAATAACAATAGCAATTCAATAACAATGCAACCTCATCTTCTTTACTTGATGCTTGTTGAATATAGACACTTGTTAGCACATTGTTTCTCTACCAAATGACCATGTTGACTTAGCTGAATGATATTATAACGTGAATCTGATTGCCAACGCCAAACCAAACAAGTTTAGTGTTTTTAAATTACCAACAAAACCTGTTTCTACTTTCTGTTTCTAGCTGCATATTACTGTACACCAGAACAGATAAGAGTCCAACTGCCATCTGTTTATACTTTATGTTTATATAGATATATCTAACGGTTATTTTAATATGCAGACATGCAAACTCCAACAGATATGCACTCCCCTGCCACTATAGAAAAAAATACTGCTGTAGAAAAATTGAGAACTTACTGCTGTAGAAAATACTGCTGTAGAAAAATTGAGAACTTACTGCTGTAGAAAAATTGAGAACTTAATATGCAGACAAGTTTAGTGTTTTTAAATACTGCTGTAGAAAATACTTCAGCAGCATCCTAACACAGAACAAGATTAGATCTAAGAGAGTTTTCGATCAAAAAACAAAAAATTTGAAGTGGTACATTCATAGCTCAGAGCACCAAAACAAGAAGATTACCGTGATGCGGTTCAATTGAGTTATTGCACTTAAAGAATGAATGTTTGGCCCCCCAAGCAAGTGAATTATTGGTGCACCATCCTTCTGGCATATAGGAGAAATTGTAATTGAACAAGACCAAATTTAAGAGATTAGAAAATAATCTATTACATAGTTTTTGATGCAGCAAAAAACCCCAAGTGTCTGTGCATGATTTCAAAGCAGAAGCCTAGAGAAGTTGATAACTTAATATAAAATTATGGTCAGAATAGTATGTGTTAAATTTATATTTATAAAATTTGTACCTTATTGATGAAATAAGATTTGATCCTCCAATGCGTCCCTTGTGATTTTGAAGCGAAGTTCTTGGAGAGATTGCCCTTGGGGGTGGATACACAAACACTACTGAATCTGGATTTGGGACCCTAAAATGAAATTAAAATATAAAAACCGTTTTCCAAAAGAAAACATGGAAAATATAATAGTGATGACTTTTGAAATGTAAATATAAAGTTTTAATTTTGTTTGTCAATTTCCCTGTTTTGAACAACCGATTTCATATCCATCTAAACTGCTGAACAATTACTCAATTTAGCATCATTTGAACTGCTAATAGTTTCAAAATGAAAATCTAACAAACACCAACACCGACATCGCATACCATCTTTAGAGGACAGTTTGGTGCCAACATACTCACTTTCTCTACCAACTTGCGCCCGACAAATGATTTTATTTTTTAAACAACTGAAAAACACTACACAACTCAAAATTCAAGCACAAGACGTACCCAAAAAAGAGCAGAAAATAAATGCAGAGTCATTGCACTAGCATAGAAGACAAACCAAAGAATAAGCCAGTTCTAACCATACGCACAGCAAGTCAGCATGAACATAGACAACCAGAGACAGTCCAGTGCCAACTCCAACACATATGCACTCCCTGCCACTATAGAGAAAAATACTGCTATACCGAATTACCTAAAAGAAACTGCACATATCCTAACCCGGACAACGACGAAGACTCATCGAAATGCTGAAAAACATCCCACTTCTAATTGCCAAAAAGAATTTCTAAATGACAGTAAAAAGACAGCTCTGCCTAAACTGTTACCTAAATATTATAACATAGATTCTGCATCAATTTTAATACTAACAAACTAACTGTCAAGCCACAAGAGGCCAGAAATAACCAATTCTCTAAAGGCACAGATATTGGTGAATCCTTTCACTTTAGCCATTTCCAAGCATGGCACACATTCTATAAGGGGTAGAGAAATAAAGCAAGAGGACATTGTATCTAAAGCAGAACCACTTATAAGAAAGGTGTCTCAAACACTTTCTTCATGGACCTAAAATACATTGATTCCCTATAACACAGATTTAGTTATTTCAATAATAACATAATAGTATAAGAGAAATATGTATAGCTCATTATACTATCAGATTTTCTCAAGTATTAGTTATGTCAATGTAAAATTGGAGGTTCCCCCATAAAGACATAAGATCATTCATACAGTCGAAATACAAATCATATCAATTTGCAAATATATAGAACTCAAATTCCAATAGTATGATAATTTAATGATCAGTATATAGAACTCAAATTCTTCTCATTTTCCAAACACATTAATTCTTCCAATTTGTCGCGGTGAGAATCGGATACCATAGCTATTATGTTAACTAGGATCACAAATCTTAATGTTCACCACCGGTCTTTATTTTATCCAAAGGAAAGGGTTAAAGATCGAAAATCCTAATAAGAGAATCTAGGTTCGGGGGTTGGTTACGATTAGGGAAGGTGTTAGCATCCTAAACGTCTGTAGTACTCTACAGGAACCTCTTGTTATCATTTATGTTATTTATCGCTTGAAATAAGGAGAAAAAGTTATTTGAAAATTAAAATTAAAATAGGTAATATCTAAAAAAGAAAATTTAAAACTGAGAACTAAATAAGCAGTATTTTTGAAATTTTTAGGATTAAGAAAAAAATTAATTTAAAATAATTAATTGAATTAAAGTCAAATATTTAATAAAATTAATCCTTTAATGGATTAATTAGTATTAAATAAAAGAATTTAATAAAATTAATCAAAAGTTACTTAATAATTATTTTTTTGAGTTTTTCTTTTATTTAATAAAATATAAAATTAAAAGAAATTAAATTAAACATAAAAAATTAATAAAGAAAAGGAATGAGCTTAAGAGAAATAACAAATAAGTGGGGTGCATTTAGAAAAAAAAAGGGTCCAGGCCCAACAATAAGGGTCCAAAACCAACCGAAATTGAATGACAACTGAATTTAGCTTTGAAGCTAACTAAGAGTAGATTCATGTAAGAATCACTCTATGAGAAGCCAAGCAAATGACTATATGCACTCAAGCGGTTCTCGAAGGTTAAATTAGATATTAACTCCGAAATCAAAATGCAACGCTAAACAAATATAAATCAGCATAAAAACCGATGAAAATCGACAAATAGTTTGCTACACTCAACGTGGTCATCGCAACGGATTCAAATTATGCGGATCTAAATTTATAAAAAGGAAACAAAAAAATAAAAAAAGAAATTTTAAAGTGTTTTAAAATTGTAATATTATTACAAAGAAAAGAAAATAAAAAAAAAATTAAAAAAACCTCAACAATATTGTTATCGCAAAAACGCGGTCATCGCAATCAGATCCGAATTGTACAGATCTAAATATAACAAAAAAGCAACTAAAAAAAAAAGAGAAATTTAACTTTGGTAAAACCTCAACAATATTGCTATCACGAAAACGCGGTCATCGCAACCGGATCTAAATCGTAAGGATCTAAAATTTTTTAGAGATAGAGAATGCATGAAAAAATAAATTTTAAAATAAAAAGTTTTAAAACAATAATGTTGCTACGCAAAATACGATCATCGCAGTCGGATCGAACTAAATATAAATGCCACGCATCATGCACATATATGCAGACAGCGTATCGACATAATTCGATCCGAACAATCTAATAAAAAAAAGAATTAAAACAAAAAAAGGGCAAATTGCTACCGCATAAGCGGTCATCGCAACCAGATCCGAATTGTACATATCTAAATATAATAAAAAGAAAAACAAAGCAAAAGGAAATTTTTAAAATTTGATAAAACCCAACAATGTTGCTAACGCGAAAATGCGATCATCGCAACCAGATCTAACCAACACAAATGTCACGCCTCATGCACTCAAATGTGCAAATAACGTATCGACATAATATGATCTGAACAATATAATAATAGAAAAAAATAGAATTAACAAAACATATATAAATTAAAAAAAGTTATATTGTATATATTATAATATTAGTTAAGTATATGTTAGTAACAAATTGCCATCAATATCTCTCATTCAGTAATGCCGTTGAAAAAAAATATACAAGTTAATGAATAGTGCCGATAGTAACAAATTGCAAGAAAAATCTCACACACTCATGAATAGTAATGTACTCACCAGAATTTCTCCGCACAGTAACAGTATATGAAAACTTGCATATATTAATACTTAATCGAAATCCTCACGTATAGAAGAATGGCAGCAGCAGGTTAATTGGAATTTTACCGGTGGTCCGCTTTTTGTATTTTCCGGTTTTTTTTCCTCCCTACAGCAGTGATAACGTGTGTGTATATATAGGACTAAATTAGGGTTAATTTTAAATCGTCAATATTGTCCCTAATATCCAATTTGAGGCCCAAAATAATATTAAAATTAAATAAAAATTTAAATTAAATGAAATTTCAACAATTCAATTAAAATAAATTTAAAATAGAAACTAAAAATCCTATTTATTTATGAAAAACAATATTAGTTAAATCTAAAAATTAAAATAAAATGCCAATTACTATAATTATTATTTTTAACTTTTAGTTAAATATAAGATAAAATAAATATTTAAAATAAAATTAAAAATAGAAATTCCTATTTATTCTAAACGTTATTAGTTAATAAAAAATAAATATTTAAAATGAAATTAAAATAAAGTACTAATTATTCTAATTATTTATTCTAAATAATATTAATTAAAAAAAGTAAAATAAACGGACTCTAAATAAACAAAAAATCGGACACCCGAGTGATCGAAAAAATAAATCGAGTACACTAAAATAGATCAGTACGAAATATACGACATGGAAAAATATCAAATTTTAGGGTCAAAAATTAGAGTGTGACAGATGCCCCTATTTAAGTTTCTTCTATCCGGAGATATGGAGATTGAAATCTTCGTCTCGACGTGATAGGAGAGACTTAAATACAAACATGCACAAGTTTTGGCCCTAAGATACCTTATGATATGATATGGAATGAAAGACAGAGATCCAAAAGTTACATCTGAAACATTTAGAAAAGCATTAAATGTACGGGTGAAGATTTGAAGACATATCTGGGAGAACGTCAGATAAAGAACATCATATTTGGAAAAAACATCAGATAAACAAGGTCATATCTGGAAGAACGTCAGATAGACATAAAGGGGCTCTGGAAAAACATCAGGAGCAGACACATCTAGGAAAACATCAGATGGTAAAAGCAAGGTCATTCCGGAAAAGCAACAGAATAAACAAGGCGATATATCTGGAAGAACGTCATATAACAAAGAATCAATCTAGAAGAACATCAGAAATAGAGACATATCCGAAAAAACATCGGATAGATTCCGGAAAGGCATCAGAATCGATATGAGTGTCTGGAAAAACGTCAGACAGGTTCTGGAAGAACATCAGAATATGAGTACATATCCGGAAGAACATCGGAGCGATTCCGGAAAAGCATCAGAATCAAAGGTAATATCTGGAAGAACATCAGATAAGTTCTGGAAGAACATCAGAATAAAGGACACATCTGGAAAAACGTCAGACACAATGTCATATCTGGAAGAACGTCAGATAGACACAAATAATGTTCTGGGAGAAACATCAGAACAAAAGTACATATCCGGAAGAACATCGGATAGAGGGACCCATCCGGAAAAACATCAGATGGAAAAGAAACCAGACATCCAATAATGGCCTTGAATGAAAGGTACAATCACAATATCTAATAATGGTTTAAGATGAATGTGAACAAAGATATCCAAGAAAGCATTGGACGAATATGAACAAGGAGGTACCCAAGAAAGCATTGGATAAATGCGAAAATATCTGTTTGGTAGGTTCCAAGTGAGTTGGAGTTTGAATGCAAAGGTAAGACGTGGATAACAACACGACCAATGGATAATGCAAATGAGTACAAAAGAGGATGACTCTCTTGCTATGCATGTGTATATGAATATGATCAAATGCAAATGTAGATGTAATGCAGACGTCGAGGACACGACTTGACTCTTTTGTGGAGAAGACAAGACTGGAAGACTGATTCCTCAACACGAAGATCACTGTCATTCTGCTTAAGTACTAGAGATGTTACTACCGAGCACAATTATTCCATACTGGTAAACTGTATCAAACTGGTGATCCTTATAGGAGGGATGGAAAGCTGTATGGGGATTCTTCAAGTAAACTGCCCCTGATTAGTTGTCTGTTGTAGATGAACTGATAATTGCTTCAGCTGGATTGATTCTGTAAATGACTGCTTAACTGTGCACTTGGAAAGCTTGCCCCTAGTCTGAGTCTCGGAAGATATTACGAATAAACCAATTCTGAGAAAGACTTGCACTGTAACAAATCTTGAACTGATTTTCAACCTGATCTGGAAAGAACTTGCCCCTGATTGGATCACCGACCAAGTTTCTCAAATGTTTGAAAATTCCTTAAGAGGAAGCCAGATTGCAAACAAAAGTGTTCATACAAACATAGTAAATGCAAAGTTCATGCAACTTTTGAAACCAAAATCATTTTTGGAAAGAGTTAAAACAATAGGGTCACTGGTTAGAACACGGTGGTTCAAGACGTTTAAAAGTGAAAGATAAAGCAAAAAGGGCGTGATGCCAAAAAATGATCTGCAAAGATCTTTAGGAGTCAGTTTGCGCAACCTCGTTGTAGTATGCTTTCAAAATGACCTTGTTTCAATTAGGTCTTTTGAGGGTTATAACGTGGCCTGGTTCACGGTTTAAGAAACAAAGGATAAAGGCTCAAAGTTTATTTGTACCCGCCCAATCTTCGTGATGATCTCCAGTCCTACACTCAGTTAACTCAGACTTTGCACTCAGGTTCCCATAGGTTAGGGATTGCATTGATGATAGTGATGATGGTTTAGAAGTTAATGGACTTTTGAGGTGACAGTCACTACTTCCTTATAACTCTTGGTTGTTTTTTCATTGAGGATTTCATGGTAAGGATTTAAAGATTTCTCTTTTTTATTATCCCTAACTTTTGCCTGAACTGTTTCTCGTGAATCTTACAGTCAGCGGGATGCCCCAATTTTTTTGTCTGCCTAAGTCTCCTTCACAGGTTTCGACTTAGCGGGCTTTTTCCTCTTTTTTTTATCTCTTTTTTTTTAAAGAAAGTGACTTCTTGGCTTAATGATTACGGCGAACCATCATCGACTTTTGACTTGAAAGACATCTTCGACACTTGCTTGTTGCGTGCGAAGGAAAAATTGAGAATGCAACCTTTTTGTTGAAAGATGTCTTGCATGAAACTCTTGTATTTGAATGCACAATCCAGTTAACTGAGAACTACTCTGCCCCAGGTTAAGATTGCGGGTTTTTATTTGTAAAGAAAAGAAACTCCTACTTCAAGGCTCAAAGGAGTTGACGAGGGTTTATCTTCCTTATTTCTCCAGTGTTTAGGAATTGAAACAATGCCTTACATCGTCAGCAAAGTTTTGATTTGAAAGCATACCAACAACAGTTATGAGTATAACGTTTTCATCATCCTCTCTCCAATCTTAGCATAATCAGAAGGAAAGTGGAAAAGAGATAATTTTTTGTTTTTGTTTTTTTTTTGTTTTTTTTGAAAAGGAAAGCATAATGGTGTAAATAGCAAACACAAATGAATTAAATTAAAAGTTGCAATGCTCATTTCATCAATCATGAAAGTACAAACACAATTCAAATGCAAACAACTAGTACAAAGAAAGTGCAAACAATAAGAAACATGGCCTAATGGCTAATCAGAAACAAAGAGTGAGCTGTCCTGTCTAAAACACTGAAGTCTGCTGAAGTCGACTGAAGCTTCACTTGGCATGCTCTGGCAGAGGATTCGTTTGGACATTAGGATTGGTGTCACGAAAGTTGATGATTCCGACCTTAATCAAGTCACGCACTCTAGCCTTTAGTGCATAGCAATGTTCCAAGTCATGGCCGGCGACACCTTCATGGAATGCACAATGGAGATCAGATCTGAATCCAGGTGGAAGTGGATCTGGAGGAGGAGGCAAAGCCTTAGTGGTAATCAAACCTTTCTGAACCAGATCAGGATATAATTCAGTGTACGTCATTGGAATAGGATCAAAATGACTCCTATTATGGTACTGATTCTATCTAACAGCCGAACGTTGAGTAGCTTGAGCTGGTCGTGGAGCAGTAATCACGGGAGTAACACCAGCAACAACAGGGTGATCAGAATAATGAGGTTGGGGTCGAGGCCCTCTTGTTTCAAATATGACAGCATTAGTCTGATCTTCTTTCTTCTTCTGGAAGTTCCCATAGGATTTCTTCGCACCATTAAAAGATTCAGCAGTCTTTGACACTTTACCTCTCTTAAGACCTTCCTCGAGTCTTTGGCCAATAGTAACCAAATCAGTGAAATTAGAGGAAACACTACCAATCATCTTCTCCCAGTAGAATGGAGACAGTGTGTCCATAAACAATCTAGATAATTCTTTCTCTGCCAAAGGAGGTTCAACTTGAGAAGCGAGTTCTCTCCAACGCTAAGCATATTCCTTGAAGGACTCTTTATCATTTTGAGACATGTTTTGAAGCTGACGGCGATCAGGAGCCATGTCAAGGTTATATTTATATTGCTTCATGAAGGCATTAATAAGATCCTGGAAACAGTGAATGTTGTTCTGTTCAAGATTCATATACCATTTGAGAGAAGCTCCACTCAGACTATCTTGAAAACAGTGGATAAGCAACTTCTGATTCTTGGCATGAGCAGCCATTTTTCGGGTATACATGACCAAATGAGCTCTTGGGCAAGAATCACCTTTGTACTTCTCAAAAGTAAGAGTCTTGAATTTAGCAGGCATAACAAGGTCAGAAACCAAGTGCATGTTTTCTGCATCAATGTTGAAGAAATCAGTACCTTCTACAGCTTTAAGTCTCTTGTCTATAGTTTGAAATTGTTCACGGACAACCTCAGGTTCAACAGAGTCTTCACGGTCTTCACCCTGAGCACTGGCAGCATTGTACTCATAGAGAGGGTTCTCAAAAGGAGCCCGAGTAGTCTGAACTATAGGTTGAGGCTCGGCAAAAATAGGAGCTTGAAAAACTGGTCCAGCAGTCTGACCAATCATACCAGTAGATGCAAGAGGTGGTGAGTAGTTGGAAGGTAAACCAAACTCTGGCCAAGTTGAAGGTTGCACCTGAACAGGGTGAGGATCTGCATTTGAAACTTCCTAAATGACAGTCCTTTGAGGTGGTTCTCCTCTAGCAATCAAAACTTGGAGCATTTCAGTGAGCTTTGCCATGCTTGACTTAAGGTCGTCGATCTCCATTCGCATCTCAGCATTGTGTGCTTCTTGCTCGGCCATTATGCGTCTGTAGTTAGCTCTAGTCTGGTATCGATGTCGAGGAATCAACTTGACGACTCACAGGTGACACTGAAGATAAAGATAGCTGGAAATGAGTTGCTGGACAAACGGATGTATGCAATGAATCATGCAAATGATATGCAATGCAATGTAATGGTTTCAAGGAACTCAAGAGTAGGTTGCAAACATTTCGGAAAGGCTGAAAAAAGTTTCATTTTATAATCCAGGATTTTTTATTGATTTTGCAAATGAAAGAACAATTGAGTTTCTTGAAACCGAATGGTTATGCATGAATGCATGAATGGATGCATAAGCACAGGTATACACATATACAGGCAAACAATCCAGGGCCTAGGTTTGAAGATCACGAGCATGGAGCCAAGGTCTAACCATCCCAATAGGTGTGTACTATGGTTTCAAATGTACCTGCCGAACGGGTTCTACAAAGTTCCCAGAGTCTACAATCCATCTTTCCGATATTATCGATTTTCCAAATCACTTGGTAGTCAATAATATTCTCAAGAGAATCTCGTCTGAGTGTAGTATCGCGTAGCGACTATTGCAAAAATAGACTCCCGCATAGTCCCCGCACTACATCCTAATAGGCCAAGTTGGGTTAAAGGTAACTACGGTCCCCAGTCCCGAGGGCCTTTAGATCGAAACCATATCGTCTTCACGAATGAACTCGTTGGAGAAATATTCTATTCGAGAGGGCCTAGACTGAGTGGTGAAGTCTCAATTCACTTTTTCAGGAATCGACTCCCTCAAAGTATCCTTGAATTCTCACCGTTTTCCTATCTTAATTTCACTCTAGTCCGGGTGTAGGACTTTGTCTCACCACACAAAGTAGCAACCCTGCAAACAGAAAATCCAAGCAGAACATGTATATATACAGATATAAAGATATATAGGCAAACAAGCAAATAAATAACATAGATATAAATAAGTTAGGGGAAACCCTCGAACGCCCCCAGTGAAGTCGTCATTTCTGTCGCGGTGAGAATCGGATACCATAGCTATTATGTTAACTAGGATCACAAATCTTAATGTTCACCACTGGTCTTTATTTTATCCAAAGGAAAGGGTTAAAGATCAAAAATCCTAATAAGAGAATCTAGGTTCGGGGGTTGGTTACGATTAGGGAAGGTGTTAGCATCCTAAACGTCTGTAGTACTCTACAGGAACCTCTTGTTATCATTTATGTTATTTATCGCTTGAAATAAGGAGAAAAAGTTATTTGAAAATTAAAATTAAAATAGGTAATATCTAAAAAAGAAAATTTAAAATTGAGAACTAAATAAGCAGTGTTTTTGAAATTTTTAGGGTTAAGAAAAAAATTAATTTAAAAAAATTAATTGAATTAAAGTCAAATATTTAATAAAATTAATCCTTTAATGGATTAATTAGTATTAAATAAAAGAATTTAATAAAATTAATCAAAAGTTACTTAATAATTATTTTTTTGAGTTTTTCTTTTATTTAATAAAATATAAAATTAAAAGAAATTAAATTAAACATAAAAAATTAATAAAGAAAAGGAATGAGCTTAAGAGAAATAACAAATAAGTGGGGTGCATTTAGAAAAAAAAAAAAGGGTCCAGGCCCAACAATAAGGGTCCAAAACCAACCGAAATTGAATGACAACTGAATTTAGCTTTGAAGCTAACTAAGAGGGGATTCATGTAAGAATCACTCTATGAGAAGCCAAGCAAATGACTATATGCACTCAAGCGGTTCTCGAAGGTTAAATTAGATATTAACTCCGAAATCAAAATGCAACGCTAAACAAATATAAATCAACATAAAAACCGATGAAAATCGACAAATAGTTTGCTACACTCAACGTGGTCATCGCAACGGATTCAAATTATGCGGATCTAAATTTATAAAAAGGAAACAAAAAAATAAAAAAAGAAAATTTAAAGTGTTTTAAAATTGTAATATTATTACAAAGAAAAGAAAATTAAAAAAAAAAATTAAAAAAACCTCAACAATATTGCTATAGCGAAAACACGGTCATCGCAATCAGATCCGAATTGTACGGATCTAAATATAACAAAAAAACAACTAAAAAAAAAGAGAAATTTAACTTTGGTAAAACCTCAACAATATTGCTATCGCGAAAACGCGGTCATCGCAACCGGATCTAAATTGTAAGGATCTAAAATTTTTTAGAGATAGAGAATGCATGAAAAAATAAATTTTAAAATAAAAAGTTTTAAAACAATAATGTTGCTACGCAAAATGCGATCATCGCAGTCGGATCGAACTAAATATAAATGCCACGCATCATGCACATATATGCAGACAGCGTATCGACATAATTCGATCCGAACAATCTAATAAAAAAAAAGAATTAAAACAAAAAAAGGGCAAATTGCTACCGCATAAGCGGTCATCGCAACCAGATCCGAATTGTACATATCTAAATATAATAAAAAGAAAAACAAAGCAAAAGGAAATTTTTAAAATTTAATAAAACCCAACAATGTTGCTAACGCGAAAATGCGATCATCGCAACCAGATCTAACCAACACAAATGTCACGCCTCATGCACTCAAATGTGCAAATAACGTATCGACATAATATGATCTGAACAATATAATAATAGAAAAAAATAGAATTAACAAAACATATATAAATTAAAAAAAGTTATATTGTATATATTATAATATTAGTTAAGTATATGTTAGTAACAAATTGCCATCAATATCTCTCATTCAGTAATGCTGTTGAAAAAAAATATATATGTTAATGAATAGTGCCGATAGTAACAGATTGCAAGAAAAATCTCACACACTCATGAATAGTAATGTACTCACCAGAATTTCTCCGCACAGTAACAGTATATGAAAACTTGCATATATTAATACTTAATCAAAATCCTCACGTATAGAAGAATGGCAGCAGCAGGTTAATTGGAATATTACCGGTGGTCCGCTTTTTGTATTTTTCGGTTTTTTTTCCTCCCTACAGCAGTGATAACGTGTGTGTGTATATATAGGACTAAATTAGGGTTAATTTTAAATCGTCAATATTGTCCCTAATATCCAATTTGAGACCCAAAATAATATTAAAATTAAATAAAAATTTAAACTAAATGAAATTTCAACAATTCAATTAAAATAAATTTAAAATAGAAACTAAAAATCCTATTTATTTATGAAAAATAATATTAGTTAAATCTAAAAATTAAAATAAAATGCTAATTACTATAATTATTATTCTTAACATTTAGTTAAATATAAGATAAAATAAATATTTAAAATAAAATTAAAAATAGAAATTCCTATTTATTCTAAACGTTATTAGTTAATAAAAAATAAATATTTAAAATGAAATTAAAATAAAGTACTAATATTCTAATTATTTATTCTAAATAATATTAATTAAAAAAAGTAAAATAAACTGACTCTAAATAAACAAAAAATCGGACACCCGAGTGATCGAAAAAATAAATCGAGTACACTAAAATAGATCAGTACGAAATATACGACATGGAAAAATATCAAATTTTAGGGTAAAAAATTAGGGCGTGACACAATTAAAAACCATAAACTACTAACTATCCATTAATTTAGCAAAATGAGTACTACCACTACTGTGCATTATTTTCAAACTTCAGAAATTGCAAACATGAACAAGTTCAGAAGCTCAGGAGGATCAAGACCACTTCCCAAGAGAGGGCAGATAAAATCCAAGATAGCAGCCAATGCTTGTCATTCTGGTTCAAAGGTAAGTACATAGTTCCAGCTCATCGCCGTATCAAGCTAGGATGGAACATGAACATGTGAGGGGGAAGTGGTTCATTTCCTGTTATAGATTTGATGTTTGTGGTTTTGATTCAGAGTTTCTTTCGGTTCAGCATTGGTCCAAGTTATGGTTCAGAATGTGTTTGGTTCCAGTTTCGATTTCGAGTTATGATTCTAATGTGCCTACTGAATTATTTAACCAAAAGTATATGTTTTCTAAGTAACTAAAAGCTGACTACTGCACTAGGAAAAAAAATTAGAAACGAAGTTACAGTATGTGGTATTCTACAGATATCTTCGGCTGATGCTAAATTTCTTAAAGCTAAATCACACTTTTCTTGTAGTGGGTGGAGCTCCACCTTCTTCTCCGATGAGGTGTGTCCAAATTTTGAATGTTCTCAACTTTTTGTTTTATGTATGTGTGTTTTATGTTGAATTGTATGGATGATGGAAAATCAAGTGCTCAACTTTTTGTTTGCTAATTGATTTCTGATTTAGTTTGAAAACAAAAATGATGTATGTTATAAGATGGTTTTGATGACATGTTAGAATCTTAGCATGGCATGATGAATGTTATTAATGTTGCTATGTGTGTTTCCTCTTTTTCCAATCCATTTACAATTTTGTGTAATGTATGATGTATATTGGTTTGGTTTTGCAGGAGGTGGATGTGTTAATAAATGCACAAAGTGATGTTGGTGATGGTATGAAGCATGGATCCAAGCAAAGGCATGAGGATGATGGTGGTAGAATAAACCGCGTGACATGATACACAAAAGATGATGAATTCAAATGAAGATGAGAAAAAAACACGTGTCTTAAAGATGGTGGCGATGGTATCATAGGCTGATGATGAATGGCACATGGGGACATGCTGCAAGAGATGGAAGAATCATGTGGGATGATGATGGAAAGATGAAAAGGTGTAGGGACTTCCCACAAAGTTGGAGATTTTTCTCTCTTTTTTTTTTTTGTTTGTATTTTTGTATCTTTTGTCTTATTATCAAAAGATGTAAAACTTAAAACTATTGTACTTTAATTAAAAGTAAAATAATAAAACCTTTTGTTGTATTTTGTATTCAATGTAAAATGCAATCTCTTTTAAATTGAATTATTTTAATAAAAAACTTCTATTAATTCCTTTTTTATGTAAAGCATACTTTAAATATACTATCCACAAACTACTGAGTAATGAAAAAAAGTAAAATGCATTCTTGTTATCTTAATTCAAATGCAAATCACTTTATTACACTAAAATAAAATGGACATATGTATCATGGTAATTACGTAACTTAAATGAAATGACAAACTAACTCAAATGGAGGTTAAAGAACCACCAATGATCGAATGCAAATTTCAAAAAAACAACATCAGTTCTATTGAGTTCCAAAACACTTTGGCCATGATCACATGCAAGAACAAGGACAATGATTCAAAATGGAATGAGATCTTAAAACCAAGATCATACACTAGGTCAAAACAAGAATACCCATGGTCAAAGGTCAAATGGTTTATTGTGAATGCGAGTGTGGATGTAGTTGAATGTACCTAATACTATACAATGCAACAGGTTAAAAGTAAATAAATGATAGGACAAAAGTAGGTATAATAAAGAGCATGTAAAAAAGGCATTCCAAGTTAAATTTCATGCTCACCTTTGAGAGCACGATCATGTTGTAAATGTTCCATTTTTACCATTATCAAACTTTGGAAGTTTCCATCTGAATCATCCACGTCAAATAGTTAATTGTTCGGTATATTTTTATCCCAAAATTGCTTAGTCTTTTTTATTTCGTAAACTAGCCACATCCAATAGATTATAGATAATTCATAATTCATAAGACGTAAGAGAAAGAATTGTCCATCACCTATGACAAAATTAAATGGACAAAAAAAAAAGAGTTTGAATTAGAAAAAGAGGCATGGCATTACTAATGGAAAGAAGATAAAAAAATGAGATGAAGACGCAGAAGATCTTAAGTACAATCTCCCACCACAACCACCATAGTTACGAGAGCAAAATTGTGATTTAGATAAAAACATAGTAAAATTATTATTACAATACAAAGAGACGGCGCTTGAGAAAAATTAAATGATTAAAAAAGGCACAAGAGTTCAAATAGAAAGAAAATAGATAGTAAATTGAAGAATTTAAAAAAGTAATAAAAATTATACCTAACACTATTTCAAATAAGAAAACTTCAATTCAATTTGGTTGAAAGTAAAATAGTGAGGAATGATATCGATATTTAAAAGGTATTGCTAACATGTCCCTTATGTAAAGAAACTCAAATAAAAAGTGTGTTAAAAAAATAATGAAAAAACTAATTATCAATTTTTAATAAAATCAATGCACAACTTTCAAGAAAAAGTGTCTACATTTAACATTTAACTTTTTCTTTTATGACACATTAGAGTATTATTGTTATTGTATTCTATTACTGAATTACCTTACCATGAGAGTAATTTTTATTTCTTTTAACTAAGGATAATGCTAGGTGGACATCGGGCGGGTTTGGGCGGTTTCGGGTCCAAAATGTCAAACCGACTCAAACCTGCGGTTAGAAATTACATACCCATTTCCGCCTGTTGACTTTATCGGTTTAGCCAGATTGCGGGTCAGACAAAATGCGGGTTAGGCGGGCGGAAATGGGCGGATAAGGGCTTAGCTACCAACAACAAATTTTATAAAGAGATATGTGTTAAGAAGGAAAAGAAACTTAGACTAAAAATATGATGATTTTAGGATTTTAGATTTAGATTACATACATCAAACAACCAAAATCTAAACATAAAAACGATAAAATTATAGAAAGTTGAGATCTTGAAAAGAAAAAAAAATGAAAAAAAACTTAGATTAAAAATATATTAAATTTAGAGATCTTAGATTTATACTACAGATGTAGCATCAAACTAAAATATGAAAATAAGAATAATAAAAATATAACGGTTGAAATCTTGAGATGAAGAAGAAAGAAAGATTGATGAAGAAGAAGAAATAAGCTATTATCATTTATTTGGTCATTTCAATTACAATATTGCATGATTCTCTTCTTGTTTTTACAGGACTTAAACTAAATAAAATGAGAGAGACTATCTTCTTGTTTTTAAGAGCACATGTTAATAACTAAATGTAGATATATTTATTTTGGATTGTTTTTATTAATAATTTTTAATTATTAATTTATTTATTTTTTGATACAAACTTTCTAATTATAGATTTCTTAATATGTTATGGCACATGTTAGCTCCCTTTAACTAATTGAGATGTTTAATTAACTTTATTATTAAATAACCCCTTCCAAGAGATAGTTTAAAGATGAATTGGGAATTTTAAAATATTTTTGATATTCTGTAATTCCTTGTCATATTGTCAATTATTGGTCATCGAGATTTACGGTCAGTAAAAATTCATATTTAAATATATATATATAACGCTAACATGTGCCTATCAATAATATTAATATTAAGAGTGGGGATCAACTTAACCCCCAAGGGTTGGTCTAATGGTGGCGGCTTGGGTTTTGAGAGTGTACTCCTCTCAAGGTCTCAGGTTCGAATTCTACTAAGTGCAATTAACTCTTGTGTGGGTCAGTCCATACGGAGCTTTGCTCTGACTTGAAACGGGACCCCCATTAGTAAACGGTAAATATTGATCCTTCTTAAATTAGTCGATCGCAAAGCCGGATACCAAAATTAAAAAAAAAAAAACTTACTTCAAGAGGTGAACAAGTGTTTTTATTTACTCCAATTCTTATCCATTAAATTAGATCAAATCTAACTGTTGCAACTTTTAATTAATTATAGTCACGTGACGTGACGTGGCCTCTTTTATCTCTCCTCTATCACGTTGGTTGTATGTGGTTACTATCTTACCTAGAAATAGCCACCGAGGCTTATTTTGTTCAGAAAAAATAACATTCATCCCTTCTAGATGTTCTAGATAAGAAGAAAAGAAACCAAAAAGAATGCACTTCTACTCGAAGTCAAATTTTACTCTTTCAATTTATTGTCTAACAAGCATTTTTGTAAGGTAATGGTTATTTCTTATCAATTTCATATGTCATTCTTGATTATTCTAATTTCTGAATCTAATACATTTGTTGTTTTGAATATAAGACTTCCTCGCTTTTCATTCTTAGCTATTGAAGTATAATCAAAATACTTTGTTTCTTGCTTTCTTGTGAACTACAGAAAAAAATCAAGGTATCAATTGCTCATCTTTGAGTTCTCCGTCTTACCTAGTAGTTATTCTTGTCAAAATCACAATAGTGATTTATCGCATTACTTCTTTTAATTATTTTGTCATGTTTAAACCATGTTTGGAAAAGTTGACTATAAGTATAAGCATCATATTAGCAGTTCTTAATTATATTTTTCAAGTATTCTTCATTCTATTACAATGTTAATTATGTATTATTCTTTTTTAAAAGTAGGTACAAGTGTACATTCAACAACAATCAATGGATAGTGCTTTTGATTTATCTAACAATAATACAATGACTTCAGATACTTTTGAAAATTATGAATGTCAACTATTTGAAGTCATTGGCAATGTTCCCAGAGATATAGAAACATCTCATGAAAATATTACAACAGATGCGCCAAAATTAAAAAAAAAAAAACTTACTTCAAGAGGTGAACAAGTGTTTTTATTTACTCCAATTCTTATCCATTAAATTAGATCAAATCTAACTGTTGCAACTTTTAATTAATTATAGTCACGTGACGTGACCCCTTTTATCTCTCCTCTATCACGTTGGTTGTATGTGGTTACTATCTTACCTAGAAATAGCCACCGAGGCTTATTTTGTTCAGAAAAAACTAGCGGGATACCCGTGCGGTGATGCGAATTTGTTTTTATTTAAATTTTGAAAAAAAATAGAATTAATAAACATCAGTAAATATAAAAAATATAATTTATATTTTATAAAAAAATATAATTAATACCCGCGAGCATCGGTTGATATTTTTTATAAAAATACTTATGCAATAATTTAGTTTTATAATTATTAAATAATATTATAGTATTTGTAAATATTATTTTAACTGTATAAATAAATATTATTAACATAAATAAATATATTTTATTTAAGTATTATTACAAATATCTATTTCGTGGGATATTCATATCAGTACTCGTATGTTCGTCCGAGTATTGTGTGTTACGCGCATATTTATGCAATGATTTAGCTTTATAAATAACAACCAATAATATAATATTTGAAAATATTATTTTAATTGTATAAATAATATTTCACTTGTTCTCAATTATATTATAAAATATTTTATAAAATATTTTATAAAATATTTCACTTGTTCTCAATTCTAAAATTATTTGGAACATCCATATACTTTTTTTCATATATAAAAATAAAGTTCAATCTAAAATATTTAAATTTTTTCCGTGTAAAAATATTTGTCTCGTATGCTTTTCTATATTATCAATGATTTCATTTTCTCCGTTTCACCAATTCAGTTTTGCCCGTAGAAATATATTTTCTCTTACAATCTCCTAATTTATGTAAGGTTTATTAAAAATATATCTTTTGTGGGATACCCATAAAGATCATAATTAAGTAATAAAATTAAAAATAATTAACAATTTTTGAAAATAAAATTGAAGTTTCAAATATTGATATTTAACTCATTTCTAGAAAAAATGTTAAATTTATCAATATTTTTTATAAAAAATTAATACATAATAAAATGTATTTAATAATATTTATACAGTGGATTTGAAAGCACATTTGGTTAAATTTAAAATTTGAAAAAAAAAGTAGAATTAATAAAAATATTTAAAATATAAAAACTATAATTTATATTTTTAAAAAAAAAAAGACAGAATAAATACATATGGACACCGGTTGGTGAAGCATATTTATTTTTAAAAAAAAAATACAAAAGAAGACATAATTATTTTACCTATGACACACGTTTATTCAATTATTATTTTAATTAGATAAATTTCAATAAACGACACATATTTTTCTCATATTTTGATAAATAATATATTTTAACCCGTATACAATTATTATTTTTGTTCAGGCATTATTTATAAAAATATTTTTATAATATTTATTTTAATTTATAAAATAATTTATTAATGAAATGTATTATCTTATAAATATGTTTAAATACCTAAAAAAACATAACTTTCACGTAATGTTTTTTGTATTTGCATCATTTAAATTACTATACCACGGAAGTTAATTTTTAAAATATTAAAGACAATGTTAAATGCAATTACCATCATTTATAGTGCTCTAAATAAAATTTTACTTTTCATTAAACATTAAATATTATAATGATAATAAAAAATTAATTAATTAATTTCAAAACCTCTAAATGAGATAAAAAAAATTGATTTAAATTACTATAAATAAATTGTAACAACAAAAGTTACTAAGTAAAAATTGTGTGGAAGAGAAAAAACAAAAAAAAAAATATTAAAAAAAATAAAACTTAAGTAGGTTGAAACATTGAACCATATTTCACGTTTGTGCATAATGTAAGCATATATTTATTTTTAATTAAAAGATTTAATTGACTCATATTTAATTTACAAACAAAATAATCATGTATTTAATATGTTATAAATTGAATAGAAAATTAATACAAATTTTTTAAAAACTTGTTATATTTATGACAAACGGAGTTTTTGACAAAAAAAAAAAAAAGAAATGCTTAATACTATTTATATCACTTATAATATAAAATATGATTGTTATAATCTTATTTTGTTAGGAAATATACACATTTAATTTATAGTAAAATAATGTGTAACCTTATTTAATTTAAATTTTAAAAAATTAAATGATGTGTATTTTTAATTTTTAATTATAGTATATTTAATAAATTATAAATTGAACAATTAACTAATGATTTAAATAGCTTTAATGATTTATATTTGTATATAGTTACAAATTAATGACTTTTCTTTCCCCATTTAATATCTCAACTGATTATTTATATAGATACTGATTTTGAAAATTGGTTTACTCTTCCATAATTTTTTAAATCAATATTTAAACATGCTAAAATAATTTTCTAAATTAATTTTCTTTTATTAATTCAAACTTAATTATTCTTTTATAAATAACACTTATAATTATTTGGAAAAATATTTGGACTTTCCCGTACGTAAAGATTATTTTGGTTTTTGTTTTGGTTGTTTTGGACTAAGTTATTAATATAAATAATTAAAATGAAAATTAAAATTTAAAACTAATAATTATAAATTATTGAAAGAACATATTTAGAATTGATTGATAAATATAAGACACATATATCTAAAATATTTATTTTAATACCTGAGAAAATTATTAATGACATATATTATTTTGTTAGGTAAAAATGACATATATTCTTATAATGACATATAGTTGTATGTATTGTTGGACCGGTGAAAGAGTATAATGTTAAATCAGCTTGATTACATTTTTTGTGATTGCAATTATACACTTTTATTTTGAATTGGTTGCCTATGTCATAAGGTATTGAAAATAATCAAAATGACCATATTAAAATGAGATTAATAGTTTGCTCAATTTAATGTATGATACACAAACACATTTATGACAGTGTATTTTATCAGAATAGTTTTCGACGTGCAGGAATGACTTAAGATAGTAAGAATAGTATTCGGTCAATTCACAACTTTGTTAGTAAAGTTGTTTTAGGACCATTAAGGATGTTGTTTTTCATATGGTCTTTCACACAATACTTTTGTAATTCTTGAACAACTTCAGACACCTCTTTATGTTCTTCCTTTTGCAGTAAAACCCCTCCATCTGTTTGTACCACCTGGTTAAAAGTTAAATTTTAATTCTCGTTATGGAAGTAAAGATTATAAAGTACAGTAAAATGTAATGAAATAGAATCAATTAAGAAGTATTTTAAATTTTAATTCATAACTATCTTAAAGTTTTTGGGCTGAAAAATGAGAATAATAATCACAGTTCAAAAGCCTTATATAAAATCTATTATACTAAACAAATCTTTATATGAAAAATCATAACTTTATTTACAACCCATTCTTCTGCTCTGTTTCAAAAAAATTTAGCGGCATCGATTAGGAGATTTATTTTTAAAATGTAAAATAATCTATAATTGCAGCTTAGAAATTCCAATTTATTTCATCATCTCAGGTCGCAAAATTTTATACGCTACACCATTATAAAAACAAAGAACTAACAAAGACTTTTTTCCAATAGTTGTTTAATCAATGATGCAACAAAGGACAAAAAAAACAACAATGAGAGAAAACTGAAATAAAATAGAGACAATAAAATAGAACCTTTGTTGTTAAAAGTCGTCTGAATGTACCACCCAAGCAAGCTTTATACAACCAGGAAATCCCTCAACAATTAGATAATTTTCAGTAGCCATGCCATTACCTGAAGCATGAAAAGAAATCAATAACATTCCAAATTGATATCATATATTTGATAAACTTGCAGACAATATGTTCCAGTGATTAAAATAGGTTCCAAATTCTTTTGCAGTATCAAAATTATGTCTCTATAATATTGCATCATCCACAAATCTCTAAGATTAATGAGAAGCAGAACATGAGAATTAATCAAGATTGAAAATGTTATTAATGTGGGGAAAAATGAATAAGTTTTAAGAAAAATCTGTAAAAAAAACAAACAAATTGGCAAGAAAATCAATTATCACTAACCCATGCCTAAACTTGAAAAAAAATGTGGAAAGAGAATGTCGAAGATTCATAATACGAATGAAGCTGCTCAACTCGAAGATTACTTGGTGCAAATTTCTCAGCAAGTTCTACACATCAAAAAGCAATATATGTTTTGTATTCACTTTTGATATGAAAACTTCAATTATATCGGTAAATCACAACCAATCAAATACGTACCGGCAAATCTGAGGCATTCTTTTTTGGACTTTCCCATAACACTACAACAAAAGCAGCGGTAAAAGTATCGCCAGCTCTAATTGTATCAGTGACTGTTTTACAAAAAATGTTGGTTCTTGAATTGGCTCTTCTCCTTCTATGAAAAAGATAGATCCTTTGGCATCAGAAATGTAAACAATTAAAATTAAAATTAAAATTGTAATCAAAATTAAAATCTCTCTCGCCCTATTTTTCCTTCGTGAATTATACAAAGAAAGGCAGTGAGACTCATACAACCGTTGTATTACATTCAAAACAACAACCCCTTAATGAACCTGAAACATAAATGAAAAATGCATACCGATACTTTTTCGAAACCATAATTTCGTGCATCTTCTTCATATTCATAGGATTTCCGAAACCCTACTTTCGGAAATTTTAGATATTTTAATTAAACAAAAACAATACACATATTAAACCCTTACCGAAGTCGAAGCACAGCGATGAAGGCATTAAACCAAAACCTGAGTTCAAAATCAAAACATATAAAAAAGTTAAAAAGCTAAAATGCAGAAGAATCAAAGTTAAAGGTAGTATGAAACTGAACTAAAAGAAAATGAGTTTTTTACTTGACCGATCTAAAAAACATCATCAACCCTTCAAAAATTTTAGATCTTCTTTGATTTCACAATTCTGAAAAAACAACCATGGTATTTTTCGCAAGTCTAAATAACAATAACAATAATGTATTTCGTTCAAATAAATAACAACAACAAACAATAACAATAATGTCTTTTTCTTGACAATAAAATTTAAAAACCCTAATGACAGAAATCAAACAAAAGGATTTGCTACATATTTGATTTTCTCCAGATCTACATCGCTTTTCTCCAAATCTAATTTTCTCCAGATCTGTAGATTTTTTTTCCTGTGATTTTGATCCCAAATTTGTGTAAAACACTAAACCAACAAAAAAAGAGAAACAAATAGGAACATAAGAGAAGATCATGAAGGAAGAAACATTACCGAAGTTGGTTGAAATATCGAATACTTAACTCCTCTATAAACCTGTCCGAAAATCAAATGAAGTGAAGAATTAATTCGTTTGTGTTTCAGATCCGACGACCATCACCCCACAAAAATGTAGATCGACAATATTCAACAACATTATTAACACCACAGAAATCAAAAAAATCAAAAAAATTACTTATCCAAACCTTCTTCAGCCAAACCCTTGTTCTTTGATTGCAGAGTTGTATGAAGACATCATATACTGAACCAAGCATGTTTCAAGTTTGATTTCAATAAAAAAAGAGGAAGAATGAAGAAGAAGATTTAGATGAAAGAGAAAGAGAAATATGCAGTAAAAAAAGAGAGAGAGAAGAGTTGAAAACAGAAAGGAAGGGAACATTGAGTTGGAGTTGGAATTCAAAAGGTTTTGGAGAAAAAACAGCCACGTGGAGCATTGCTAGAATGACCATGTGGAGGAATGTATGAGCAGAGGGTCAAATTAGTCTTTTCCAGAGGCATTTCTTTTCTTATATAGTAGATAACATTCATCCCTTCTAGATATTCTAGATAAGAAGAAAAGAAACCAAAAAGAATGCACTTCTACTCGAAGTCAAATTTTACTCTTTCAATTTATTGTCTAACAAGCATTTTTGTAAGGTAATGGTTATTTCTTATCAATTTCATATGTCATTCTTGATTATTCTAATTTCTGAATCTAATACATTTGTTGTTTTGAATATAAGACTTCCTCGCTTTTCATTCTTAGCTATTGAAGTATAATCAAAATACTTTGTTTCTTGCTTTCTTGTGAACTACAGAAAAAAATCAAGGTATCAATTGCTCATCTTTGAGTTCTCCGTCTTACCTAGTAGTTATTCTTGTCAAAATCACAATAGTGATTTATCGCATTACTTCTTTTAATTATTTTTTAAACCATGTTTGGAAAAGTTGACTATAAGTATAAGCATCATATTAGCAGTTCTTAATTATATTTTTCAAGTATTCTTCATTCTATTACAATGTTAATTATGTATTATTCTTTTTTAAAAGTAGGTACAAGTGTACATTCAACAACAATCAATGGATAGTGCTTTTGATTTATCTAACAATAACACAATGACTTCAGATACTTTTGAAAATTATGAATGTCAACTATTTGAAGTCATTGGCAATGTTCCCAGAGATATAGAAACATCTCATGAAAATATTACAACAGATGCTCCAAATGTTGGTGAGTCGGTATGGAGTTTGAATGTATTTAGGATGTTAGAAAATTTAACAATTCATTTGCTAAAAAGATGGGTTTTGGAATACATATTCGTTCAAATAAGCCAAAAAGAGTTATTTTAGTATGTTACAATGAAGGTTTTCTTTCAAGTGAAAAGCTTTGAAAATGAAGAAGTTCGGGATGATACCAAAGAAACTATAAAAAAAAGTGTTCAACTTTTCGAGGTAGCTGTCAAGCTTCACTTATTGCTTCAAGAGGTTCAATAGAGAGCAAATGGATTATAAACTCATTTGATAATAACCAATTACCATAACCATGTTATGGTTAGTCCAAAGAGTGTGTCTTATATGAGGTGTCATAAAAGGATGAGTGTTGCCACAAAATGTCGTGTTGAAAAATTTAAGGAAGAAGGCATGCCTGCAGGGAAGGTTACTTCAATTTTTGATAAAGGAGATTTAACTTTCTCTAAGAGGGATTGTTGGAATCATCTAAGAAATCTCCATAGAAAGAATTTAGATGTCGGAGATGCTCACGCCGTTTTCAATTATTGCAAACGAAAACAAGTAGAAAATTCTTATTTTTTCTACGCAATCCAGTGTGATGATGAGTCTCGAATGATAATTTTTTTTGGGTTGATGCTAGATCTAGATTAGCTTAACAACAGTTTGGAGATGTTGTTACTTTTGACACCACATATAAAACCAACAAGTACAACATGCCATTTGCTCCATTTGTTGGGTCGAATAACCATCAACAGTCTATTCTATTTGGATGTACTTTATTACAAGATGAATCAAAGAGTTCTTTTATATGGTTGTTTGAAATATGGCTTGAGGCAATGAATGGGAAAAAACCTATATCTATCATTACTGACCAGGATTTAGCAAAGAAAGCTGCTTTGGCAAAAGTGTTTCCAGAAACTCGACACCGCCTTTGTTTGTGGCATATTAGAAAGAAGTTTCCTGAAAAGTTAGCTCACATGTATCATAAAAACTCTATTTTCAAGCGAGAATTGAAAACTTGCATTCGAGATTCAACTAGTATACCAAGTTTTGAAGAAGAATGGAAGCGTTTAATGATTGAATATAAGTTGGAGAAAAATGAATGGCTTCAAGGGTTATATAAGATCAGAAAATCCTGGATACCAATATATAATAGAAGTACATTCTTTGCTGGAATGAGTACAACTCAAATAAGTGAAAGTATTAATGCATTTTTTGATTCTTTTGTGAATGCAACAACAACTTTACATGAGTTTGTGTTACATTTTGAGAAGGCACTAGATAGTGGCGATGAGGTAGAAAGAAAGGAGGATTATGAATCAAGACATAAATCACGCATTTTGACTACAGGGTCAAAAATTGAGGAGCATGCTGCTCCTATTTACACAAGAAATATTTTGGGCTAATTTCAAGATGAACTTGGGAAGATCAATTCATTTTTTAAAAAAGAAGATTAGAAAAGATGGAACTAGATGTATCTATCAAGTGTCTAATTGTTTTGATGATCGAGACATGTTTGTTGTTGACATAGATTAGACACAAAGAATGCTAAGTGTAGCTACCATCTCTATGAATTTATGGGAATATTGTGCAGGCCTATCTTAGTAATTTTCCAAGCAAAGAATGTCATTCATATTCCAAATCACTTTATTTTGGAAAGTTGAACAAAGGAGACTAACAAATACATTGAGGTTTGTTTTACTATAAATAATTATGATGGTCAAACTAATACATCAAGGATTTTAAGAAGGATACATACACAACAAGAATCAAGTAAGTTAGTTGATCTTGCTGAAGATTCCGAAGAGGTATATAAGTTTATTATTTCAGAATTGAGTCGTACACATATGTCAGCTATTGCAATGAGTCAGATGTATATGTTGGTGATGGATTAATTCCTTTGGAAACTATTCAGAATGAAGATCAAATTTGTGTTTTAGAGAAAGGCAGTGAGCACCACAATTCATGATTGAAAACCCACACATATCACAAACAAAAGGGAGAAAGAAAGATGGAGCGAAAATCACCAAAAACGGCAGATTCGAGAGTGCCCTTGAAATATCACATAATAAATCATTAGTCAAAAGAAAAGCATGTCATGAGTGTGGTGAACATGGCCACAATACCAGAAATTGCAAGAAAATAAAACCATTATAGGTGTAAGATTTTTTTACATTTGTAAATGTTGAACATATTTGTTTTATTTATAATTATCATAAATAACTAATGTTGCATCTGGTCTATGAAGGTGAATTACAATTGATTGAGCAGTAACATTATCCTCTTCGCAAAATGGAGCTTATTTTCTTATCAATTCTTCACTGTCCAACATTTAGTCTTATGCAAAATTACATTTCTAATGGTTAAAAAGGTTACCATGTGTTAAGAGTGCACCTTCCAGGCCATAACACACTGGGGGCAATTTGAAACAATATACCTTTTTATTTTATTGAAAGTTTCACAACCATACTATATAGTTTCCAACCTCTTGATAGAAAAATGGAGTTGTATCACAATTGACTTTTGTATGGAGTTGTATGTAGCAACATAGGTGTGTTTTATTGGTGCCTTGTTGTGTGTGTTGTGTCACATATTGATAGAGGTGATATCTTTGTCATTCATGTGTGCTCTAAATTATACAGTAGATTGAAAACTTGTCTGAGAAAAGGTGAATGTTATACTTCGAGGAGTGGTCTTAAGTATGGAGCAAAACATTGTATTAGATGGAGTAAAAGGTCAATGTAATTCAAGATTATGGAAGCAGTTTTAGCCGAACATTGAAAATATTAATCCTGCTTAAGTTTACTTGATACATTTTGATTAAATCAAGTGGGTAGATGTCTTAAGGTGTGTATCTCATGTGGGTAGATTTTTTCAAACACATCATTATTAAATAGTTTTTTATTTCAATACTTGGAATATAAATTGCGATCATGAATCTTTCCTATATCATATACACTTATTTACTCAAATATAAAAGCATATTATTCTTTGAGTACAAAGATTGCTCGTAAAACAAATGAATCATGTAACAATTCTCCTGACATTGTACGACTTTAACTAAGCACAAGAATTTAACTAACAACATTGCTATGTTTACACCAAAAAACATACACTATACCGTATGTACTACTTAATAACACGGTAAACAGTGTCATAAATATTGAACAATATATGAATAGTGCCATATGACCAGTGCATGTGCCCGTGAACAGTAGCGCGAACAGTGTTCGCGTACGATATATGAACAATGACATTTTAAGAGTGAACAAAATCGGTTAATGAAATGTAAAAAATTGGTTAATGAAGTGATGAAGTTGGTTAATAAACGTCCAAATATTAAAAATAAATTTTAGTAGTAAAACAAAGTCGGTTAATGAAAAGTATAAAGTTATAAAATTGGTTAATAAACGTCCAAATATTAAAAATAATTTTGAGCAATCACCAAAGTTGGTTAATACAACGTAAAATGTTGGTCAATAAAGTTATGAAGTTGGTTAATCACACAATTTATTATCAGTATTTCTTATTAAAAAATTAAAAAATTAAAAAATTAAAAAAATTAATATATTATTATAATATTTCACTATTCACCGTAATGCCAGCGCCTACCCATCAGTCGAGCATGCCCAACCCAACAACATGCTTAACGGTCCATTAAGGCCCAATTCCCCTCCTCGTCGGGCACACCCCAATGGCATGACCGTCGAGCATACGCTACACATCCCGGGGAGAGCTCGCGCCTCACCTCCCACGTCCTCCACGTGCTCCTCCCGCGGGGACACGTCATTAGGTGACTACCCACCTCCGAAAGAGTTGGTCTACCCACTTTTCGGAGATCTCGGGGCAGTTACTCCAGGGCGAAGACCACGTGCTGGTCTTCCCTACGCCACGTAAGCCCTGACAGTTATCTACATTGGGCCTAACAATCCTACCCAGTGCAGACGACCGTTGGCCTAGCGCTGGGGGCACAATATAAATACCCTCTCTTATGAAAGGGTCAGGTTACATTCTATTCTAAATCAAACTCTTACTTTCTGTACTTGCTTGCTCCAGTCCTAACTTTGGCATCGGAGTACCTTGCAGGTACCCCCTGTCTCATCACCACCGGAGTAGCGGAGCTCACGACGTTGCTAGCCACTAGTCTACTTTCTGATCAGGTATGATCAGTGGCGCCGTCTGTGGGAACCTTTACTTCCCCGTTTTCCTCTTCGTAAAACCAAAGCAACTTCCATTTTCTGACAACCATGGCCAGCACCCAATCTGAGGCCAAGACTCCAGACACCGCCTTTGTGCAGTTCAACAATGGAGACGACCACGAGGACAATATGGTCGTCAACGTTGAAGAAGGCGACGAAAGGGACGAGCGTACTTCCTCCCCTTCCTCTAACGACGCGACATACAACGCCACCCAACAGGACAGCGCCCCCGCTGTCTACCAGAGGATCCCCGCGCCACCAAATGTTGATCCGAACATGGTGGCCCTGTTCGCTCTGATCAATCAGACCAACCAACTGATCTCCCAGCAGAACGAGAAGATAGAGGCGCTCGAAAGGGGGCGACAACAACGCTCTCCCCCGCGGAGACATTGTTTCCCTCCATCTCCCAGTCGTTCTTCTTCCCCGAGAAGGACACCATCGGTCGACTCTAGGAGCCCGGCTCCACTACTTGCGGGACGCCGTCCGCGCCTAGAACGACCCCAGCCTGTGGTCACCCAGAAGCGCCATTGCTCACGTCCTCGGAAGGAACAACGACACTCTCCTGCCCAGAAGAGGAGCAAAGCTGACGGCAAAAAGCCGAAGAGCCGTCCAAGGAGCTCCCCCCGGCGACACGGGCCTGGTCGGGGCAACCACTCCCCGTCACGGTCACCAGTTAGTAGTGATGAGGATGACCAGCGGACCCCGCTGTCCAAGGAGATTATAGAGACCCCTATACCTGTGGGGATGGAAAAGCCTCCACCATTGAGGACGTACGATGGCACCGCTGACCCTGACGATCAGGTAGAGAGCTTCGAGGCAATGCTCGACTACCGGAATGTCTGGGGAGCCATTAAATGCAGGTTCTTCCTAACCACCCTCCGGAAAGGGGCCATGGCGTGGTACAAAAGTCTCAAGCTAGAGTCCATCACTGCTTAGAAAGAACTGAAGAGACAGTTCTCTAGGAATTTCACTGCGTCCCGTTGCCACCCGAAGACGGTGGCCTCCCTGGTAGCCATCCTCCAAGGGAGAGACGAATCTCTCCTAGGTTACATCGAGAGATTCAACCAGGAAGCCATTGAGGTACCCGATACCGACGGCATGAAGAAGTTCCTGATCGAGCGGGGACTGCGTCACGAGACCGAGTTCGCCAAGGCTGTGGGCATCCATAGACCCCGCAACTTGGAAGACCTCCTCCACCGAGCCCAATCATACATCCAGTCTGAAGAGTCGGAGGCCGTCCACATTGCCCGCGACTCGCGACACCAAGAGGGCTCCCGGAGCTCCAGGTATGAAGACTCTACTGCCCCCCAGCGCGGGGGAGAGAGGAGTCGCGAAGGCTGTCCCAGGGACTCTCGCGAACCGAGAGGTCCAGCTGGCTGGTTCATGGAGTACACTCCGCTCACCGCTCCCCGCGAGCGAATTCTCTCCGAGTTCGCCAACTCGGAATTTCATAAAGGGGGTGTCCGCTTTCCGAAGCCGACGTCCCCAAATCAAACACTAACAAGTCCAAATACTGCAGGTTCCATCGGAGCCACGGACATGTCACCGAAGACTGCATCCACCTCAAGGATGCGATAGAGATCCTAATCAAGGAGGGGCATCTAAAGCAGTATACAAAGAGGAACGACGCTCCTCGGCCTGATGCACGGGACGCGCAAAGCGTCGAGGAGATACCCCCCTCTGGAGAGAACAGACTGCAAGTCGCTCTAAGCGTCACTCGCCCAGAGGACTTTTACGTCCCCGAACGAATCGAGGACCCCGCGGCAGTTCGCAGCCTGTGGGAGAGTTTTCCCTCTGAGGACACTGTTACAGCCCGTAGCACATGGGAAGGTTTCCCCGTGGAAATGGTTATATCTGGCGGGGGCTTCAACAATGTCTCTGTTGGGTCAATCAAGTGGAAGTTCGACGAGCTGGAATCCGCGACCTCGGCACAGACTACCACCTTTGAGAAGGTGCAGGAGAAGTCAAACCCCATCACCTTCTACCTCGAGGAACTGCCAGGTGGTGCGCCCAACTCCACCATCCCTCTCCTGATCCGGGCGCAAATGGCAAATTTTGACGCCCGCAAAATCCTGGTCGACCAAGGGAGTTCGGTGGACACCATGTACGCCCACTTCTTCGAGACCCTCCAGCTCGACAAAAAGCATCGGACCCCTTATGTGGGCTCGGACCTACAAGGTTTCAACGGCACCACCACCAGACCGTGGGGCTATGTTGAACTAATGGTCACTTTCGGGAGTGAGGACACTGCCCGACAAGTCAAGACCCGCTTCCTAGTGGTGGACTGCCCTTCCCTGTACCAATGCATCCTGGGGAGAACCACTCTGGCCGAACTCACGGCGGTACCATCTACGGTCCATCTGAAGATGAAGTACTATGTTGCCAGAGGCCGGGTCGTCACCATGCACGGGGACATTGAAGCTGCTAGGAGATGCTTCGAAGCTACTACTAAAGGCCTGAGCTCGATCAACGTTAAGCCCAAGGTCGGAGAGAAGTCAACCACGGACGCAGTACAGATGCCACTCCCGCGCGTCAATGCCGTGGACCTCAACAGTCGTTTCCCCGGCGAGCAGGAAGAAGAGGGAGCAGCGGACAATTACCTCCCAGTTGAAGGCAACAGGCAGTCTCTCCACCCAACGCGCCCCATCCCAGACGAAGACTTCGAGCTCGTCGCCCTTGGAAAAGATCCAGATATGAGCGTGAAGATTGGCATCGGGCTCCCCGACCTGGCAAAGAAGCAGCTGAAGGCATGCCTCCGAGAGAATGTTGATTTGTTCGCGTGGAGTGCATCAGAGATGCCAGGCCTCGACCCAAAGGTGGCCTGTCACTAGCTCACTGTAGATCCAGCCGCTAGGGCTATAGTGCAACATAGGCGTAGACAATCTCCCGAGAAAGCGGAGGCTGCTGAAAAAGCTGTAAAAGACCGCTTAGAGGCAAATTTTATTTTGGAGGCCAGGTACACAACCTGGCTGTCCAACGTTGTACTTGTCAAGAAAAATAATGGAAAATGGAGGATGTACATTGACTATACCGATCTTAACTGGGCGTGCCCAAAAGATTCTTATCCATTTCCTAACATTGACCAGCTGGTCGATAATTCTGCAGGTTTCAAACTATTGTCCTTCATGGACGCCTACTCTAGGTACAACCAAATCCCCATGGCCAAGCCCGATAAGCAGCACACCGCCTTCATGACCGAGTCAGGCAATTACTACTACAACGTAATGCCCTTCGGCCAGAAGAACGCCGGCGCGACCTACTAGTGGATGATGAACAAAGTCTTCCGGGGAGAGATCAGAGACATGCTCGAGGTCTACATGGACGACATGATCATCAAATCCGCAAAAGAAGTCGACCACGCTGCCCATCTCACAAAGGTCTTTGACACAGCGAGGAAATGCAGGATGAGGTTCAACCCCGACAAATGCACCTTTGGAGTCCGGGCGGGCAAGTTCCTCGGTTTCTACCTCACGGAGCGAGGAATCGAGGCAAACCCCGACAAGTGCAGGGAATTCTCCGAGATCCCGACCGCAAACTCGAAGAAGTCAATATAATCACTGAACGGGATGCTGACCTCGCTTTCCCGCTTCGTGGCCGTCCGCACAGTACACTCTCCCCTTTTTCAAACTTCTACGCCAGAAAGTCACGTTCAAATGGACCGAGGAATGCGAGCAAGCGCTCCTCCATCTCAAACAAGTCCTTTCACAACCCCCGGTTCTCTCGCGACCAGAGGGCGGGGAGACTTTATTCCTGTACCTCGCCATCACGAGCGAAGCAGTCAGCGCAGTCCTAATCCGGGAAACCCCCGACGGGCAGAAGCCGATTTACTTCACCAACAAAGCCCTCTAAGGTCTGGAACTTAGGTACCAGCAAATCAAAAAGGTCGCCTTGGCTCTCGTCACCGCGGCCAGAAGATTGCGACATTACTTCTTGGCCCACACGATCGTGGTGAGGACCGAGCAACCCCTGTAACAACTCCTCGGCCGGCCAGACATGGAGGGGAGGATGCTCAGATGGTCACTCGAATTCGCTGAGTTTGACATCCAATACGAGGGGAGGAAGGTCCTAAAATCCCAGGTGTTGACTGACTTCGTGGCAGAAATGACCCTCCCAGAGCCTTCGACCAATGGATCCCAAAAGTGGACGGTCTACATCGACGGGGCTTCCAGCTTGAAAGGCAGCAGAGCAGGCATCATCCTCGAAAACGAGGAAGGCATCCTGTTTGAAGTCTCTCTCACATTGTCATTCTCGACGTCAAACAATCAGGCCGAGTACGAGGCTTTCCTCGCCGGGTTACGCTTAGCTGAAGACCTCGGGGCTATAGAGGTCAAAATATTCACCGACTCCCAGCTCGTGGCCTCCCAGGTACGGGGAGAATACCAAGCCAAGAACGACGACCTCATCGAATACTTGGCTCTGGTAAAGAAAACGATGAAAATGTTCTCCTCGGCGGAAGTGAATCACGTCCCGCGCGAACACAATACTCGAGCAGACTTTCTATCGAAACTCGTAAGCACAAAGAAGAAATGCGGGAACAAATCTGTCATTCAAGAGGTGCTCTCTCGAGCATCGAGAATACCATCCCCGCGGCTGACGTGAACGCCATTGGAGATAGTCATAGCTGGATGACCCCGGTGTACGAGTACCTCAGCACGGGAAAGCTACCCGACGACCCTAAAGACGCCGGAGTGGTTAGGCGATGCGCCTACTCCTATACAATCGTCAAAGACAAACTATATCGACGGGGCTTCTCGATCCCTCTTCTCAGGTGCGTCGAGGAGTCCAAGGTCCCCGGTATACTCCGAGAGATCCACGAGGGGATCAATGCGCAACACCTCGGTGGATAATCACTAGCCCGTAAAGCGTTACGAGCAGGGTACTACTGGCCCACCATGCAGCAGGACACCAAGGAACACGCCAAAAAGTGCTACAGATGCCAACGACACGGGGACATGCACCTGGAACCTCCTAGTGATCTCAAAACACTCTCGTCCCTGTGGCCGTTTGCATGGTGGAGGGTGGATATTCTCGGGCCCTTCGCTGTGGGATCGTACCAAAACAAATACCTGATCGTCGGCGTTGATTACTTCACGAAATGGATCGAGGCGGAAGCCTTGGCCAAAATCACGGCCCACAACATACTACGTTTCTACAAGAGGAACATACTAGCCCGGTTTGGCGTGCCCCAGGAAATTGTCACCGACAATGGGACACAATTCACTGATAAGAACTTTCAGTACTTCGTCGCGAAGCTGGGCACGAAGCAACACTTCACCTCGGTCGAGCACCCATAAACTAACGGCCAGGATGAAGCCACGAACAGAGTGATCCTGCGAGGTCTAAAACGGAGACTGGGTGACGCCAAGAAAAGATGGGTTGAAGAGCTACACAATATCCTCTGGGTCTACAGAACAACCCCGCACTCCATTACCGGAGAGACCCCATTTTGTTTGACTTACGAAATTGAGGCGGTGATCCCCGTGGAAATAAGGGAACATTCGAGAAGAACGGAGTCCCCCCTCGATGAGGAGACGAACGATGAGTCCCTCGGGGAGGAGCTCGACTAAGTCGAGGAGATAAGGTCGGGCGGGGCCCCTCGCGAAGCCTCACTCAAGCAGAAGATAACTCTATGCTATAACAACAAAGTTATTAAATGTGATTTTTAGGTAGGCACCCTCGTCCTACGAAGGAACCAGAAAGATCCGTGAGAAGGCAAGCTCGCCGTGAACTGGAAGGGCCCCTACCGCGTCCGCGCGAAAATGGGGACAGGAGCCTACCACCTCTAAAATCTACACGGGGAGAAAATTGTTCGACCATGGAATGCTGAAAAACTTAAACAATATTACAGTTAAACACTGCCCGTGACCCATTCCCATCGCGACTACGGGGGCGCACTAAGGTACAAACGCGACTCCTCTCGAGACAAAAAGACAAGGGCCCACGTTGTGTGTGCGCGAGGACCCTTAATCTGACGGGGACACCTCAACCGAGCTCCACCGTTGCCGTGCCATTTTGGCAGGGCACCCAGCTCGCGATGGGAAGCCCACGCCACAAAGCTAAGACCTCGATCGAGCTTTTAGCCTCGTTGAAGGTTGAAACACAGCTCCGATCACTTGACCAGTTCCCTCCGCTGTCGAGGATCAACAAAGTCGAGCGAAACCCCTAATTACTTAGACAAAAAATAGATATATCATTAAACATGCAAACATCACACACAGATAACGAAAGACAGTATAATAAAATTGGGCAGAAGCCCATTATTCAGAAAGTACATATAAATATCATAAGCCCCTGGCGCGCAGGCCGGGAAAAAATCATTACAAAATCACGGCACGCAGGCCGAACTAAATGAAGTCAAAAGAAAATGGCACGCAGGCCGACTAAGAAAAAGAAAGGCAAAACAACTGTGTTGTCCTAAGACTGCTCGTCTTCCATAGTCACATCGTCATTATCTTCCTCAGACACCGATGGGATAATCTGACCTTTTACCACATCATGGTAAGGGCCAGTCCCTTCAGTGATGAGGTCGGGGTTCACGATCTGTAGCTGCTTCACGGCGTTAGTGAAGCCCACCTCGACAGCCTAAAGGGCATCCTGCTCGGTCTACCTGAGCCTCGCGATCAAGTCAGCCCGAGAGGTCAGCAACTTGTCGTCCTTAGTTTCCTCTTCAACAGGGCGGGCAGCCGCCTCCAGCTCGGCGATCCTCGCCAGGAGATTCTTCCTCTCCTCAGTGGCGTTCTTCAGCTTCCCCTCCACCTGTCCTTGAAGCTTGACCTGGGCTTCATTCTGTTATTTGCACTCCGCGAGGTCCGTGCCCAGTTTCTTCATCTCGACCTCAACTGACTTGAAGTTATCCTGCAGTTTGGTCAACTCCGTCGTTGGACATGTTTCATCGTTCAGGACCAAGGCTATAGCGCAAATCCGCATCATCGCGGCCATGTCCTCCACCAAGGCTTTTCTCCTTGAAACCCGGTCATCACCTACAATGGCCTAGGATTCAGATGCGTTAACGGTCGGTGAGTTGGCCCCTGAGAAGAGATTCGGTCTCAGGTGACAAGGCGGGAGCACAAACTTCTCACTGGGAGGGCTTTCAGTAAGGTCGCCCTGAACCTGCTCGGTGGTCCGCTGCCTTTTCGGGGACCCTTGCGAGTTCGGAGACTGGCTGCACTGAGGGGAGCCAGAGGAATCCGCGGATGCCGGGACAGGACCTGGGCGTTGCTGCCAAATCTGTTCGACTCATCCTTTTCCACTCTTCTTCGACCCTCGAGTAGCTGCCAACTTCTTAATACGCTCCTCTGCGCTCAACATTTTGCCTGCAAAGGTCAAATAGAAACACGTTAGTAAACTAAAGACAAAAATGTACAAAAAAGCCCAACCAAGGAGTTGTTCGCCACCTAACAACTCGAGGGCATCCTCGTCGGTAAACGTCTCGAGGAGGGCCCTCGTATTAATCAATCGGGCCTCCTCTAAAATCTTCCCGTCGTTGCCATAGATAAACTTCCCGTCCGGAGTCACTAGCTCCGCGGGTGTAAAACCGGAGACGAACTTGACTATCTCCTCATGGGCCAGACGGTCATCTTCGCCCAGCGAACCTGGGCTAAATATGTAGCTGTCTGTGCCTTTCTTGAAGTGCACTTTTGTCCAATGTAGGGGGAACTTCGCCTCGAGGACTTGCACCCGCTGCCCGTCTATTTCTTTAAACACCCGGTTGTACACTATCTCCTCAGCCTTGAATGAGACAGGCTTTACGATATAATACCGGGACTTAAAGTGGTGTACAAAGTCCATATAAGTCCGGAATAACCTGCTCACTTGCTTGAAGGATACCCAACCATGCCTTCCCTCGATCGTCTTCCTCTGTAGGTGAAATATCTGGAAGAACAAAGGTATGGTCGCCCCAATGCAGAGATGCCGGCAGACGAGCTCGAAGGCGCGAATGAAGGCAAGAGTGTTGGGGTGAATTTGTGAAGGTGCCAGGCGCAGCCAAGTGAACACCTCTCGCTGGAAGTCACTGAAGGTCGGGCGCCAACCCTCCTCGTCGAAGGTAAACTCGTATAGGGGGAATCTCATCCCTTTGAATCGCGAGCAGATGCAGTGATGTACTAGAGGCTTGTACACTAACCAGTTCTTCGAGGAGCCCTCGCAGCTATCCTCGACAGTGGCAAAGGCTTTGAGTTGCTTCCGTGCGATGTTGAGGAGACCGGTCCCTATCTTTACTCCCCGTTGAGGATCGTCATCGAGCAGGACGAGCTCGAAGTCGCCATCTGGAATAGGGCGCATCGGATGAGAGTTGTTGCTGGTCAAGGTGGATGAGCTGCTCGGGCCGACGTTGTCTTTCTTCTGGTTATCTTCGGGGAAGCGGCTGTCGTGGTCGACAGAGTGAACGCGAGGCAGTGTGTTAGCTTCCTCTGAGCTGCTGGGTAAGGCTGGCTTGTTGGACGTCTTCGGCTTGGAAGCAATGGTGTTGAGTCCCTTGGTGGCCGCTTTGAAGCACCGTCGCGCAGCTTCGAAGTCCCCGTGCAATGTGGCGACCATACCTTTTGAAGTGTAGCACTTCATTTTAAGATGGACGGTGGATGACACAGCTACCAGCTCGGCTAGAGTTGGCCGCCCGATTATGCACTGATAGAGAGACGGGCAGTCAATTACCAGGGACTGCACTTTAATGGATCTGGCTGTCTCTGCAGATCTAAAGGTCACGATCAGCTCGACGTACCCCCAGGGTTTCATGACTAACCCATTGAAACCCTGGAGGTCGGAACCCACGTAGGGAGTGAGATGCGATTCGTCCAGTTGGAGGGTCGAGAAAAGCTGTGAGTACATAATATCGACCGAGTTGCCTAGGTCGGCAAGAATCCTGCTAATATCAAAATTGGCCATCTGGGCTCGAATGAGCATTGGGATACTTGAGTTCAGGGGCCCTCCGAGGAGCTCTTCCCTGTAGAAGGAGATGATGACCGATCCCTTCTGAGCCTTATCGAGTGTTGTCACCTTGCTGGAGCTCGTACTGATCAGGTGCTCGAACTTTCTCTTCACGGAGCCCACAGAGACTTTGTTGAAGCCCCCCGGAGATGACCATCGCGGAGGGGAAAGTCTCCCGGAGGCTGTGGGCCGCAAAGTACACAGGAGCGCTGAGCTTGTCTAGAACGTAGAAATCCTCCGGTCGTGATATAGACATGGAGACTTGGAGGTTGGTTTCTTCAGAGGAAGGCACCTTTTCCTCTACTTTCTTTGACTCCTGGGCGTCTTGCCGGGGATCATCTTTCTTTTTTGTAAACTACTTCAGGTGGCCATCCCTGATCAGTATTTCTATGGCATCCTTCAAGTGGATGCAGTCTTCAGTGGTGTGGTCGTGACTCTTATGGAAACGACAGTATTTTGATTTATCGGCGTTGGGCTTGGCCGGTATCTGTTTGGGGAACCGGGCTCCCGCCTGTTTGAACTCTGAATTAGCACACTCGGATAGAATCTTTTCCCCGGAGACAGTCAGGGGAGTGTAGTCGTGGAACCGGCCGGAGGGCCCCTTATTGTCCCTGGATTCCCGGGGACGATCTTCACACCTTCTTTAACCCCGACAGGATGTCGAGGGCTCATCGCCTTTAGAGGCCCAGACATTCTCCTGATGGCGGGAGGCTCGGGCGGAGCTGGTCGTCTCTTTTTCTTCGTATTGAATATATGACTGCGCCTTGAGGAGGAAGGCGTCCGGGCTTCTTGGAGGTGCAAGGCCAATAGCTTTAGAAAATTCTGAATGTGGGCGAAGTCCCCGTCCGAGAAGAAATTTTTTCATGTCGTCGGTAGTTGGGACCTGCACAACTTCTTTATTAAACCTCTCAATATATGTTCGGAGGGGTTCATCCTTCCCTTGAATTATGGCCTCAAGGGAGGCTTCAGTCTTGGGGTGGCGACGTGATGCCGTAAAGTTCCTGGAAAACATCCTGCCCAGCTGCTTCCACGAGGTGATGGACTCCTCGGGAAATTGTTTGTACCAGGTCATTGCCCCTTTCTGGAGCATGGTCGGGAACAAGCAGCACTTGATGGCACCCCGGACGCCACAATAATCTAACAGTGCATCGATGTTTTCGAAGTGCTCATCTGGATCAGTCGTTCTGTCGTACGTGCCCAAAGACGGGGGTTTCTCCAAGCCTTATGATAACACCGAATTACACCACATTTTTTACTCGAATTGCACATGCTTCTTAGGATTTTTATTATCGTTTTCTTGTATTATGCTTGTATTTTTTCTTGTTTTCAGATTCTAGGTGTTTCCAGAGCCATCCACGAAGAAATGAAGGAAATCGAGCAAAAAGCCAACTTTTGAAGGAATTGCACATGTGGCACCCAACATGGCGGGCGCCATGGGGTAGGCCACAAGTTGGAGGGGACTCAACTGCTGACAACTGCCACGTCTCCCACCACTTTTTTCCCTAGTTCATGTGGCGGGCACCATGAGGGGGTGGCGGGCGCCACCTTTGACGGACATTTTCCCTCCCAAAAGAAGTTGGAGGGCATCCTTGTCCTTTCATACCTTTTCCTAAGTCTATAAATAGAGACTTCTTGTCCATTTCATGGCATCCAAACTTAGTTGCAAACACCTTAGGCATAAATAATCGAGTTTTTGTAAGTGATAATCTTCTCACATCGGGAAGTTATCACATTTGTGTGATCGAGTCTGTAATCGAGTTTGGAGCACTTGGTGGAAGTTAATCCTGCCGCCATTTTCCTTTCCAGTTATTTTTCAGTTGTTTTCAGAATTCAAGCCTCCGATTGGAGCAGGTTTCTATTTATGAATTAAGCTTTTATCTTCATTTATTTCTCGCATCGCTTTTATATTCATTTATTTCTCGCATCGCTTTTATCTTCATTTATTTCTCGCATCGCTTTTACTTTATTTATTTCTCGCAATCGCTTTACTTTATTCGCATTATTTACTTTCAAAACCTTTTATTTCAAAAAGACTTTACTTTGACATGATAAAATTAAATATGTATGTTTACATTTCCATGTCTGGCTAAATCTTAAAGGTTAGAATGTAAAGATCACGGTTTAAGTATCATTTCACATAATGCATCGATAGAAACACTTAGGGGCTATTTTGGTCTTTAACACGAGTTTTCCACACTTAATTTCTGTTGGGTAAGATCGAAAGTCGTCCAACCTTTAGATAAACTTGGTTAGTCTTAACTGTACAAAGGAAGCGACAGCGCTTTGCACAGTTAAGTAGGAATTTTTAATACTTTAGAAAAACGATTTTAGAACTATTTTCGGACGCGTTTGTAGGTTTAAAATCCGGTTCGTATGAACCTCTTTTGTTTAAAAGTTTCAGATCAAAATACTTTTCAACTAAGTCAAGAAACTATATTTCTTAAAAATAGGTTTTTCACTTTAACGCAATGCGCGCCTTTTTATAAGTGACAATAAGAGGGTTTGTTTAAATGTTAAACTCGGTTCTGAATACGCGAAAGCGATAGTTCCCGTTAAATTAGTTCTTTTCATAAAGTAGAAAACATTGCCCATAAGTAGTTCTGTTACATGCGTTGGAATGTTATCTGACAGTGTGAATTACATTCAAGCCTGTTGCTTTCATTTGAGTTTTATATCTTCGTACTTTGCTTCACTCTACTTTTACCGTGCACTCATAAATCCCTGAATTAACTTGCCTTAGATAAACACCGTAACTATAAGAATCGATAGATTGACGTTTGGTCTCTGTGGGATCGATAATCTTTTGTATTACTCTGACGCGTTTTGTATACTTGCGAAAACCACGCATCACCTTAAGGGAGGTGTGTAGCCAATATCTCCTGGGACAATGGGCCGTGGGTATCATCGTCTCTGTTGGAACTGGTCTGGGAAGGGGAACGGACGATTCGCTCGTGACGGCGACTTCTTCGGGGTGACGGTGTAAATGCCCGGCCTTTTGGTCTGACCGGGGGCGAACGTTGATCTCTCTGGGTTCTCTTATGGCTCGGAGAGTGTTGGTTTCGCGGGGAAACGTGATCGAACTTTCGAACGGCATGAGACTCTGGTTCTTGGCGCCCCCGATGGTTGACTTCCTGTCGGGGTTGCGGACTCTTGGAACGTCGTCGATTCTTTCTTGGCGGGGGGGGGGGGGGGGAGGGGGGATCTCGGACGGACAGATTCTTCCAACGCCCCAATCGTCTCATTTTTTGGAGGATCAGGAGGTTAGTCTTGTTGATCGCTTCAAGGAGGGCCACCACGGCCGGGTCGGCGTTGAGTGGCGCTGGAACAGGCTAGATGGCTAGCAGAGGCTAGTCGTCAACACGGTCGGCAGGAGTGGGGGAGGGAGACGCGGTAGCTCCGTCTCTCTGATGACGGGCGTCTCCTCCGAGGAGGAATGAAGATCCGTCAGCATTAGTTTTGTTGACGGGGAGGACAGAAAGATTGTGAGTACCTTTGACGTGATCTTGGGAAGCCATGATCGTAATCTTGGACGGAGAATGTGTTTTGGTCTTAGAATCTGAGGTGGATGTTAAGACGGGGACAACAAGACTCCCTACAGTCGGCGCCACTGATCGTGAAGGCTGATCAGATCCTATGATGGGCCAAGAAGAACGTTTGTGATGCTGGGTGTGAGATGAGGAGGAGGGGGTGTACCTGCAAGGTACTCCGACACTCAAGTAAGAAAAGGTCAGAGAAAAGGGGCAAGTACAAAGTGTGTTCTTAGGATGATTATTGAATACCTGGCCCTCTCAAATAAGAGGGTTTATATATTGCCCCCAGTACGTGGTCAACATTTATTATTTTCGAGGTGGAATAACTGTTTCCTGAAGAATAGGTAACTGCCAAAAACTAGCCGTTATGACGGGCAGAGGTGCCCAAAACTAGTCGTTGCCACAGGCAATGGCGGAGTTCCGGGCACATACGTCCTGGCTGTTCCTGGGTGAAGGAGTCGTGCGTAACGGGAAGAAATGCCGGGGAGGAGCAGATGACCTTGAGACTCATCTGTCCACATGTGCCCGGTAGAAGGGCATGGCAACGGCGGAGTTCCGGGCACAGGCGTCCTGGTTGTTCCTGGGTGAAGGAGCCGTGTGTAATAGGCAGAAATGCCGGGGAGGAGCATATGACTTTGAGACTCATCTGTCCACATGTGCTCGATAGAAGGGCGGAAAGGTAAATGCTGCTCTTCCTCAGCTGGACTTAGACAATTGGGTCGTTCTGGGAGCAGGAGTGGATTGGGTCATGCCTAGTCATTGGTCCAGTCCGGAACAGTATTAATCTACTAAAAAAATATGTTTGATTAAGAGAATTAAGTCTAGTAAAATAGTATGCCAAAATAAAATTCTAGTAAAATAGGGAGAAATGATGAGCCAGAAAAAAAATTGGCTTAAATGCACTTTTGGTCCCCAGAGTATCATTTTTCTAAACTATTGATCCCCCTTTAAAAAAACCCAGCTTTTAGGTCCCTTATTTAAAGTTTTTTTGGGATTTTTTTGGTCCCCTCTCATATTTTAGTTATGTGGCATTGTAAATGTTGATGTGGCATGGGGATAAATTGCCATGTCATTAATTAAAACATATTTAATAAATTTTTAATATTAAAAAGCAATTTTAATTAAAGAATTAAAAGAAATAAGTTTATAAATACGTAATTGTTTTCATGTTCTTCCCCAATCGTGTCTAAGAACCCTAGATTTCAAAATCTTCCCCAATTCATTTTTTTCAATCCTCAATCCTCAAGAACCAAGCCTCACGACAATGTCTGGGTATTCAGCTTCAAGCAATCGCAGTGTTTCTTGCGCGAATCATGTTGAATGCAAGTGTGGTATTCCCTCTCCATTGATGATGGCTTGGACGGAGCAAAACCCAGGAAGACGTTTTTTTGGCTGCAGGATGTACAAGGTTAGCTGTAAAATACTCTTTCCTAGAAATCCCTATTTTGTAGTAACATGAATGGAATCCCTAATTTCTTCATCTTCATGTCCAGAATCAGGGATACAAGAGATGTTCACATTTTCTTTGGTTTGATGAAGAAATGTCGGAACGAGCCAAGGGAGTTATATCTTCAATGCATCAAAAGTTTAACCAACAAAAGGTTAAGTTGAATGAAGCTGTTGTTAGAGAAGATCAATTGAAGTTGGAGATCAAATTTTTGAAGAAGATGAACAAGTTGACTATAGGAATAACATTAGTGTTGCTAATTGGGTTGGTTTTAACAAATGTATGAAATTAGTTTGTAATGTGTTATTTAAGTTTGTAAGTTGTTCTTGGTTGTTCTTTAGTTTTAGGTCTGATAAGTGTATGGTCTGATAAGTTGTATTTGGTTGTTCTTTAGTGTTAGGTCTGAAATTAGTTTGTAATGTGTTATTTAAGTTTGTAATGTGTTATTTAAGTTTGTAAGTTGTTCTAATGAAATTGTTGAGTTGATAGCATTTTAATAATCCATAGCATTATGTTTGGTTGCATAACAGACCTATAACTTTAAGCACATGCTAATATCAGTACAGCAATAACAGACCTATAATTTTAAACAGACCCATAACTTTAAGCACATGCTAATATCAGTACAGACCTTTGGTTGCATAGCATACCTATAATTTTAAACAGACCTATAATTTTTGGTTGCATAAAGCAGACCTACAATGCTTTGTAATAACAGACCTATAATTTGTACCATATTTGTATCAGACCTGTAATGAAGTTTCTTGACACAAAGTGCATAAAAATCAAATGTACCAGATTGGTATCACATGTGTATCAGACCTGTAATGATGTTGGTACCAAAATTTCTATTCATTTGTACCATATTTGTATGAGACCTGTCATGTTGTTTCTTGACACAAAGTGCATAAAAATCAAATGTACCATTACTCAAATTATACCATTACTCAAAATATCAGCATTCATATTACATAATGGATTCATAATTCAAACATAAAAAATAAACACCAAATCCAAACATCAAACACCAAATCCTAAATGACAGCATATGTCATGACAGTTACATAATAGCACTAAATGTAGACACCAAATCCAAAATGACAGCATATGTCATGACAGTTACATAATGACACTAAATCTAGACATTCCTATTCTTGGGTAGGCTGTGGAACTTGAGAGCATGAACCAATCTCCTGACTTGACTCCTTTGCACCCTTTGCAACCTTCTTTTGCTTTTTTCCCTTTGCACGTTTCTTTTGCTTCTTTCCCTTTGCACCTTTCTTTTCCTTATCCTGAAATTTCTGCTTTTTGTTCCCTCCCTTAGGCATGACCCTATCAACTGCTCTCTCCCCCTTGCATGTCCTCATGTTATGGCCCATGGATCCACATTTCTTACATGTGACAGTTTGAAGCTTCCTTGGCAAGACATGTGGATTTTTGGGTTCATCATTTGTTTTGTTTCTCATCTTCTTGGGGCGTCCAATTGCCCTTCTTATCACAGGGGGATTGATTACTAGTGCATCATTCACAGGCCAGAGCTGGGGTCCATTAGTTGGGAATATGATATGTGAGTAGGTCTTTTGAAAAGTATGTTTCTTGCACATATAAAACACAAAAATCAGAACTATAACACAAGCAGCAACAAGACCAATAATACAAAGTAGCATTCCATACCTATAATAATCAGAAGTGAATTCTTCTGGTTGTGTTTTGTTATGCCACATGCACGATATTGCATGACTACAAGGGATACTAGTCAGGTTTCATTTCCTACAAGCACATGTTCATTCCCTAAGGTTCACACAATATGTTTCTATACCATTAGTTACACCAAATATTGCCATTTCATCATCACCATGCCAAGTTAGAGTCCATCTTTCAGCTAATCTCTTATTCTTCTCAAGTACTAGTTGAATTCTTGGGCAAAGATCACCAACATATTTAACCATAATTTCCTTTTACTGTATGATCCTCTTAGTAAGGTAATACTTAATCCCTTCTAAGAGAGTGATAATTGGTTTATCCCTATATTCTAGGATAGCCCTATTAAAAGCCTCACACATATTGTTCACCTGGAGGTCACAATTAGAATAAGTTTTAAAATGTGACCTGCTCCAATATTCAGCTGGTACATTTTTCATGTCCTCCCAAGCACCTTCATTCAATCCTTTTATCCTCAACATTGCCCTCTCCCACCCCTGAACAGTGGTTGCCCTTGCAGCACTCGACAATGCTTCCTTCAATTCCATCCCAGGATACTTTTTTTTCCAATTGCCATACAAATGCTTGACACATAGCCTTTGCTCCACATACTCACTCAAACCTTGAACAGCTGGAACAAGACCCTGCAGTTTACAATTGAAGATCATATTAGATTAAGTCAACAGGCAGTCAAAGTATGGAAATTAATTAAGTATCATTTACCTTTTGCTGATCAGATATGAAAGCATATGCCCTTTGATTTTTTCCTTGCAAGTCATCAAGTAGCAAATTTAGAAACCACTCCCAAGAGTCCTTTGTTTCTGCCTCCACAACAGCATAAGCTATAGGAAATATTTGATTATTTCCATCTATACCTACAACTGACATCAACTGCCCACCAAACTCCCCTTTTAGAAAACATGTATCAAGACCAATAAGTGGCCTACAATAGCATGCAAACCCAACCTTACATGCCTCTAAACAGATGTAGATTCTCTCAAAAGCTGGTCCAGCAGCAGATTCACAGCATTGCAACTTTATGTTATTATTAGGGTTTGATGCAAGGGGATCATTAGCATAGGTTCTTAGATGACTGAACTGATCCCTACCAGCACCTTGAATGATTTGCATTGCTCTTCTCTTAGTCCTGTAAGCCTGGTCAGTTGAAAGTTTAACACCACATTTCTCAAAACTCATAGCCACTAAACCAGTTGGTTTCAAATCGGGAGTATGCCTTAATATATGGCTAAATTGCTTCCCCAGCCATTCAGTCTTAGCCTGTCTATTTTGAGCAGTTCTATGACATGTATGCTCATCATACAAGGACACTACCGGCCAATACTGTTTACCAACCCTCCTTCCTATTCTCATATAGAATTTACAATCAGTGATACACTTAACAACCATTCTCTTTCCATCATTCTTATGTAGGTAGACAATCTTTTTCTCCATCATGGCATACTCCTTTATAGCCTCATTCACCAACTCCTTAGTGTTAAATCTCATCCCTAGCTCAAACTTTGTTCCCTCACCAACTTTATAAGCAGGGAAACTCTCACATTCCTCATCATCTTCACTTTCATTTGGGGTGTGCAGTTGGTCAGAATCCTCCCCATTGTCAAAGTCCTTAACATTTAAGTTAACATTGTCATTAGGTAAAACACTTGTCCAATCTAACTCATGATCACTAACGACTTCATCCTCCACTTCATCCTCCACTTCATCATCCATTACAGCATCCATTTCATCATCCACTTGATTGCCAACCCCACCTTCCTCTTCACCATTCACATCAGATACCTTCTCCCCACCCTCTTCAACATTGTCCACCTCCTCTCCACCATTCACATCAGAAACCTTCTCCTCACCCTCTTCATCCTTGTCCACACCCTCTTCACCATCAGAAACCTTCTCCCCACACTCTTCATCATTCCCCTCAGCAGTCTTATCCCCACCCTCTTCAACATTCACCTCAACAACATCATCATCAGAAAATATTTCATGTCCTACATCTGTCTCTTCTACAATATCAGGTACACTAACACTATGTTCAACATAGTGATCTACAAGTTCACAGCCCTCAACCTCCTTTATCATTTGCAACACATCCTTGTCAGAATTAAGTGGTCTAAGCCCAAGACTAAAGCTTTTCCTAGGGTTCAAATACCAGATAAACTTAATATCCACATATCCCTCTTTCTTAATCAATGCCAACAATTCCATGTAGGAAAGATAATCAACATCAAACTTCTAGTTCATTTCTGACACAAACCCACCAATATACAGTCTTACAGGAGTATCAACTAAATCACCTCCATGATGAATCCTAAACTAAATTGTGTGACACTTGGTTGGCCTGTTTTATATCAAAGACAACATGAAAGTCAGAATGGGACCACAGACCACACATTAAAAATGAACAAACAAGTATCGTGGGTCCCCATTAACATTAAACCCTAAAACAAACCACACAGAATGCAAACCCTAAAACATTGGGGGTCCCCCTTGTACATTATAATACAACAAAAGAAACCCTAAAACATTAGGGGACCACCATTAACATTAAACTAACCAAACAAGTATCGTGGGGGACATGAGACGTACCTGAGACAAAATTTCACTCCTTTTGTCTTCTCGGAACTAGAACCGTGATTGGGATTCTCCATGGAAGATTGCAAGAAAAAACACGCGCGAGATTTGGATTTGAGGATTCAACAAAACGTTCCGGGGATTCACTTATGATTTTGATTTGAGGATTGAAAAAACGATTTGGGGAAAATATGAAAACTAGGGTTAAGAGCGTTCAGAGAAATGATTTTGGGAAGAAGACGTTTTGAAATAAACATTAGTATTTATAAACTTGTCTTTTAATATTCTTTTATTAAAAATGTTTTTAAATATTAAACTTTCATAAAAAATGTTTTAGTTAATGACATGGCAAATTATTACCAACTATGAGCAACATACCCCATGCCACATCAGCGTTTACAATGCCACATAACCAAAATATGAGAGGGGACCAAAATTATCCCAAAAAACTCAAAACAAAGGATCTAAAAGCTGGGTTTTTTTAAAGGGGGGTCAATAGTTTAGAAAAATGATACTATGAAGACCAAAAGTGCATTTAAGCAAAAAAAAATCAAAAAAAATTTGTTTCAAAGGGAGAGCATAGAAGACTACACGTTTTAAATTGATATAAGAAAAAACATCAACTACACGGAGAAGAAGAAAATCGTTTAATTTTGTTGCTGACTTTTTGTCATGGTATAAATTAAATAAGTTTCATAGTGAAGAGATAAAAATGGTCATGTCAGGTGACTATAATTAAAAATTGTAACCATTAGATTTAATCTAATTTAATGGATAGAATTTAGAGCAAGTAAAAATACTTACGCTTAGAGTAAATTAATCCCATTCTAATATTAATATAGGAATATTAATATAGGACATACATAACTTCATGAGAAGATAACATACATAATTCAAATCCGTTAATATTACACATAATATAAGCCATTACACATTTACAATGTTTTGTTGATTTACAAAAGTTATTACAATTCCTTATCAGTGTTTACTTTGAACCTTCATCTAGAATAGAAACATCAGAGAAACTCTAATGGATCACTTCTTACTTGGCCCAAAATCAAGCCCAACTTCAACGGGCCGAAATCAAGTCCAACTAAACACAATTGGACTCGAAACCCTATGCTTCCCATCACTCCACACCAAATAACCAAAACTCTTCGTTCCCGAAGGCATCGAACCGCACGTAAAACGCACCGTATAACCCTTTTTCTCATTCACCCCAAACCTAATCGTCTCCGGCACCACCACAACCTTCACCGACGAAGAATCCACCGCCGAAAGCTCCACAGAGGCTTTATAAACCCCCGGACCTCCAACATTCGTAAGAACCCTACTGTATTCCACCGTCACCGGCTTATCCGAACCACCGCCAATTCCCGAAGCTGTTTCCAAAGCAACCGCAAAAGAAGGATAGTTAAAATCTTCAACCCTATAATTCTTCTTTCTATCACAAACGAAATCTCTCCTCGCCGCAATTTTGATCTGCGACGACGTGTAGTTCAAGGCACAGAAAAATCCAAGATAATCATCGACGTTAATGTCGTAAACAAGTCCAGGATCAAGGGCGGAAACAGGGTCCACGTGTCCGGATCCGAAATCGAACGGAGTAGCGGGTTTCCCGGTTGCAACGTCTTCGATTGTTGCACCGTTTTTGTAAGAGGTGTATGCTGTGGTCATGAGTGCTGACCGTATAGAAGCAGGGCTCCATTCAGGGTAAGCTCCTTTAACTATGGCAGCTAAACCACTCACGTGAGGGCATGACATTGAAGTTCCTGATATAATGTTGAAACTCACGTGCCTTTTGTCTGTGGTTAAACCGGTTGGACCAATTGAACCGGTCCAACCGGCTAAGATGTTTACACCCGGAGCTATTAAATCGGGTTTGTGAATCTTCGGTGTTAAAGAGTTTGGTCCTCTTGAACTGAATGCTGCTACCACTGGTGAAGGTTGAACTTGTAAGTGTGTGCCACCAAAAACTAGTTTAGCTTTAGGATTTTTCGTGGTGAAAACGTAGTTTTTTAGGATATTGCTTGATTTTAGACCCAATGATGCTGCTGGTAGAAGATGAGAATCAGCTATTAATTCTTCACCATACTCTTCATTGTTAGCCAGAATCATTCCTATTCCACCGGCATTTTTTACTACAAGACCCTTTTCAGCTCTTGAGTTTCCACCTCTTTCGCATATCACGATTTTGCCGAAAACTTTTGATTTTGTTAATGAATCAGGTATGCAAAGATACCCAACTGCGGAATTGCTCACATTTCCTGCGTAAACAAGTGGTAGCAATGAGTCGGGTAACGGTCTTCCGGTGTAAAGTGATGCGCCTGTGTAGTTTTTTCCGTTTGCTAGTGTTATGTAACAAGGGAAATTGCGGTCGATTGTTCCGGCTCCAACTGTTGTTATCCATGGTGCTACGTTTGATAAACTTTCTGCACTTGGTCCACCGTTTCCAGCTGAAGATGAAACTAGAATTCCATGAGACATTGCTGTGAAAGTACCGATTGCGATGATGTCTCTGTAATATTCTGTTGAGCTGCCGCCGATGGACATCGATAAGATGTTAACACCGTCTTCAATAGCTTTGTCCATTCCGGCAGTTATGTCAGAAGTGAAACAACCACCAGTCCAACATACTTTGTAAGCTGCTACACGTGCTTGTGTAGCCATGCCTCTTGCTGTACCAGAAGCTAAACCAAATAAGCTAGCTTCTGTTACAACAGAACCTGCGGCTGTTGTTAACGTGTGAGTTCCATGTCCATCATCATCTCTAGGGGATCTTGATTCTGTTGTTTCATCTATTGGACCAAGTGCTGCTTCATACCCTTTTGCGAAAAACCTGGCGCCAATGAGTTTTTTGTTGCAGTTTGATGAATTCATGTTGTTACCGGTTTCACATGCCCCTTTCCAGCTACTTGGGATTGGACCAAGTCCTGTGTCATCTAAGCTTTTTATCTCTGGCCATATACCAGTGTCAAGAATACCAATAATCACCTGGCTCTGTTGTTTAGACTGAGGTAAAAGAGCATTGGTTTGTGGCAAACCAAGGAACTGTGGTGTTCTTGTTGTGTGAAGTTCATATCTTAGTTCAGGGATAACAGAGAGAATTCCTGGTTGGTTTGAAAGTGTTTCAGCTTCTTGATGAGTAAGTCTTGTGGAGAATCCATGAGCTATGTGTTTGTAGGTGTAGAGAATCTCTGCTGTTTCTGATACTGATTTTAGCGATGTGTCGAACCAGTCAAGGTGATCGGTGAATGTTTCTGGCATGGTGGATTTGTCCATGTGAATTATGTATGTGTTTTTGGTTTGTGCTGTGGTTTGTCTGCTGCAGAATATGAGCAGCAGAATAATTTGAAGAGACTTGAATATCTGCATTTTTTAGGTTTTGTCACCAAAGAAGTGTCAATGATGGTTTTTCTGACAAAGTTTGAGTCTATGGCTTGTTTTGGTTTTGCTTCTGAGATACTTGAGATGTGTTGTGTGGTATTTATTCTTGATTTGGAACTTGTGGATTGGAACTGTTGAGTATGTGTGATGGATGAAGATTCTTTGAGGAGCATAAAGTAACTATAGTCATTAGTATGAAGATTCTTTTGAGGAGCAAAAAGTAAGTATAGAGATAAGTGATATGTTTTTTTAAAAGAAAAGACAATTTTTTGGTTTTATCTTTCTATTCTTTGGAAAAATAGATTTTTAGATTGATTATTGAATAATAAATGCATTTAGACTAAAGATAGATCAAATACATTAATTATTGAATAAATTTAAAGTAAATTTATTTTTATAATTCTTATGATGTCAGTTTAATGTTTAACATATATGAATTTTAATGAAGATTTTTTTAAATCTTTAATATCTTAATATACTAGAGTAATGAGTTTCATACTTTAAGAAATGATTATTGTTATTATATTTTAGAATTAAATTGAAAGTAATTAATATTAAATATCATGTTATAAATTATATTCACATAAAACAATAATATTTATTAACTTATTATATTATGAATTAAAATTTTATTGTAATGATTATTAACTTTAGTATTTTGTAATATTTGTCATATTTGATTATGTCACGTAAATATGATAAATGAAAAATGAATAATAGTTTTTTTAATATTAATTATTGATATGTGGATATGAGAATGTTGTATTAGAGGTATGATAAGCCCGTACGTAATAAATGTATTATTAAATATTAAGGTAGTGTCTATGGTAGAAAAATAGAATTTAGATGGTTTTAACATGTAATGAAAAAATTAATAAATTTTGTGGTAAAGAGAATAGATAAGGTGGTTTTTTAATATACCACTCAAGTTTTTTAGACACCACGTGAAATTATTTTTTTACTCATTTATTTCGGATGTGCACATCCGGACGCACCAATTTTTTAAAAAACACTGAGGTTTTTCGGATGTACATATTCAGAAACAATTCTGATGTGCATTTCTGAAAGAATTTCTTATAACTTCGCGCCAGACCTTCTTCCTCCTCTCATTCTTCACTTTTTAATTTCCAAACTCCCTCAAACTCTCTCAAACCCTCAAATTTTCAATCACCTCGAATCTCAATTATTTCCTCTCAAGTTCGGCGCAAAGTAACATCTACAACGAGCAAGAGTCTCCAAATCCTCCGTATCTCATATTAATCGATAAGTTTTCAAATTTTAGAGTTACGGAGTAATTTTCGAGTAATCGATTTAGAGTTGATATTTAGTTGTAGAAATTGTTTGGTTGAATGAAAAACATAGGTTATAGTCAATGTAGGACTTGTGTAATGCTTCATGCGGACGATCAGGGCATTAAAATGCCCTTTTGCATGGTACAGTGGCCATGATTGCCATTTTTAGACTTCAAAATACGTACCGGAAGTGCAGATCTAGAAATATTGTAACGTTTATTATTCTGGGTGTTTCCGGATGTGCACATCCAAAAGGTTTTATTTTTATTTTTTTTAGTTTGTTTGTTCGCTTAATTATTTTTATAAAATTATAATTTTTTTTAATACTTTGCAGATTAGATGGCTGACAGAGACGATCGTATCATACATGGGCGGACAGCTCAGCACGCATCTGTCCGACGTGAGCGGATGCAGTCTACAGCCGAGGCTTCCGGCGCAGAGGGAGTCCCTGTAGCCCCTACAGCTGAGGGACATCCTACACCGCATCCTACACCATAACCATCCACATCACAGGTTCATGCCACTCCCCCGTCAGCCGCCGCTTCTACATCTCGGAGGCGTCGGGTTTCTACTGGTACCTCATCAGGGTCCCAGCACGCACGCAGGCCCCGGCGGGAGACTCCAGCTCCATCAGCTGCTCCTCTTCGTTCCCCTGTTCTTGTTCCTGTTCCAGAGGGTGATCACCCAGCACATGATGGTGTTGACGACGATGACGATTTCGATGAGCTGGGCGGTTATCCCGGGGACAATCTAATATGTCCCTACTTGTGGGGTACGCTGAGCATACTGCCAGATTTGTCTAGCAAGGATAGGTAACCTTATTCGGTTTATTTATAGAATTGTTTACGTTGAAAATATTTGCATTTGTAACATTGTTTTATTTGGAAATTTTCAGGCGAAGGATCCCCAGAAGTTCTATAACCATGGGGGCAAGGTTATAGACACGATTGAGATGCTGTCAAAGGATGAGTGGTTCACGTCTGCACTTGCGGAGTCTGGTCTTGGAGGCCTGTCTAAGATTGGGTATTCCCAGATCCAGTACGGTATCCTGATGGCATTTTTTGAGAGATGGCACCCTGAGACATCCTCATTCCATCTACCGTACGGCGAGATCACGATCACGCTGGACAACATCTCGTGCCTCTTACATCTACCGATCACGGGTACCCTTCTCCGTCACGGTAGGATGACGAAGGCGGACGACATGGAGTTGCTGGTTACAGAGCTTGGAGCTAGCGCATAGAAGGCACATGCGGAGGTGCACCAGTTGAGGGGCGCACACGTCCGGTTCTCATTTCTGATGGATAGATTTGGTGAGGCGCTTGCAGAGGCAGGACGGGCAGCAGGTGATCCAACTGAGGTGGAGATCCATAGGACGCATGCCCTGAGATGCTACTACTTGTTTTTGCTGGGCACGCAGGTGTTTGTGGACACCGGCTCCTATTATGTTGATATCGTGTACCTCAGGTACCTTCTGGATCAGATAGAGATCCATGGGTACAACTGGGGACGGCTGCACTGACATTCACCTATTCCAGGCTCTCTGATGGTTGCCACTGGGCAGCCAAGACTGTGGCAGGAAGCTGTATGCTATACGCGGTAACAATCTAATATTCTAAGTGATTTTTTTCATTTCTTTTCTTTCTGTATTCATTATAATGTTTGACACCCATGTCATGTTTTACATTTCAGGCGTGGATTTTACAGCATTTTCCCTACATTACTGGTTGGGGGAGTGTCCATGGGTACAATAAGGATATGCCACGTGCTGCTGCATTTGTCCTGCTCAGTGGGAACTAGGCGCCGGACCCCTTCAAAGTGTATCTAGATCGGATGGCTGCTGAGGACGTTTTGTATTGCCCCTATGCCAATCACCGTGTGACGCGCCCGTTCGATGACGTTTGTTTGTTCTCAGTATGGTTGACATGCAGGTCGACCATTACTGCCCGATACCTGCCGGAGCGCGTCATGCGTCAGTTCGGTTACACACAGACGATTCCCAGGATGCCTCGTGAGTCTGCTGCTCTAGGCTTGACCCGCAGGCAGATAAATGAGTTATATGCTGACTACCAGTCCCACTTGGTACCGGAGGAGGCTCGGGCGACCAGAGCGGAGACATACTGGAATGTTGCTGTCGGGTACATCGTGTGGTTCTACACCGTCTCACACCCATGCATGGTGCCCACTGCTGAGGGATCGCCACCCAGACCTGCTCATCAGGAGATATTAGAGGAGCGGCAGTCTCGGCTGGACCATACTCAGGATGTCCTACCATGCTGTCGTCAGATAGTACATATAGAGCAGCAGGCCATTGAGGTCGGTCACCTCCCTGAGGGCTCTGGTGCCAGACTTGCCGTGGATAGGATGATTGCGATTGCTGAGGGGGGCACTTCAGTACCGCAGACATCGATCCAGGTTGGGGGTAGGGGCAGAGGAGCAGGGGAGTCAGGAGAGATCCTTCGTCATACGCAGTAGTTTTTTTGATGTATCATATTTATATTACATGTATGCACTGTATTTTGATAGACGTTTATTGGCAAAATAATCTTTTTCGTCCTTTAACTTTACACCATGGTCCAAAATGGTCCCTTAACTTTAAAAAGTGGCGATTTCGTCCTTTAACTTTTTAAAAAGTACCAAGTTAGTCCTGCCATTAGTTTGACCAAACGTCTGTTTATATTTACTTACGTGGCAGGTGACTTGGAATTTGTTTATCGTCTTCTTCCTTGGTTGTGCATTCTGCAGACGCCCATTCTTCTTCCTTGTTAGGGCAAACTCAAATCATCTTCCATCCTTACAATTTTTTTTCCAAAGCAAAAGCTAGGGTTTAGGGAAAATGAAATCGGGTACTTCTTCTTCTTCTTTGAGCAAGAGAAATGAAGAAAATGGGGATTCAACAGTCAGTGGAAATCGTTGGAGGAAGCCCTCTTGCTATTGTGGAGACATGGCTACTCTGCAAAGGGCAAAAACAGTGAAGAACATGGGAAAGTTATTTTGGGGTTGTCCCAATTTTAAGCAAGATGGATGCAATTACTTTGGTTGGTACCATGAAGATGCATTTGATGAGAAAGAAGAGCTTTTAATGCATAGGATTGGGGTGGCTGTAAAGGGATTAGATGAGGCAAAAAAAGACATTGAAGAACTTGGGAAAAAGCTGATGAATATTGATGTTGAAATGAAGATGATGATGAAGTGGAAAAAATATGGAATTTGTTGTTTCTAATTGTTATTGTTGTAATGTTATTTAGGTTGAATTAGGTCACTTATGTTGTGTATGTGAAAGTATGTTTTGTCCCCATTTAAATGTTTTCTGGTTTGAATGTTGTTTGTAAGGTTGAATGTTGTTTTTGAATGTTTTATTAATGAAAAAGATTTGCTGTTATATTGTATCATTTGTAATATTTGGACATGACCTATAATATTTGGACATGACCTATAAGTATATGGTACATGACCTATAATTTGGAGCTATAATATTCTGAATGTTATTGCCCTATAATTGGGACTTATATCAGATTGACCTATAACAGATTCAAAACAGGTTTATAACAGAAACATAATTACAAACTGGTTCATAAAAGGTTAAGAACCATAACAACATTCTTGTTGATTACATAACAGACCAGAAACATAACTAAAAATAGGTTCATAACATGTTCAGAACCAAAATAACATTCTTGTTCATTACAGCATAACCTTAAAAGTGCAAACAAAAAACAGGTTCACTTCATAACAAAAACCACAAAACCATAGTGACTAAAACACCTAATCCTAAATATGTCTAGGGATTCTTCTTTGCAGCTGTTCTCTTGGTGGGAGTAGATCTTCTAGTGACTGGACCAACAACATTCTTTGATGCAGACAGCCTGGTTGTAGGGCCTGGTGGAATAAATGGCCTTGGAGCTTTTTTCACTGGTAGCTTCTGGGTCTTCCCCTTTGCAGGACCATGAGTCTTCTGAGCAGTAGATTCTTGGGTAGTTTGAGATGCTTGACTGGGTTGCACAGTTTGAGATGCTTGACTGGGTTGCACAGCAGGCTGAGTAACAGTTTGAGTAGATTCTTGGGCAGAGTTTTGAGTACTCTGTTGTGCAGCCTGACTACTTGTGTCCTTACAAGTGGACTTGTAGTGCCCTGATTTCTTACACCTGCTGCACTTCACCGAGAAACCAGTTCTTCTCATCTTGTTATCAGATCCATCAATCTCTCCTTGTTCTAAATGTCTCCTCTTTTTGGGCCTACCAGGCATCTTCTTGAACTTGGGTGGTTGCACATCAGGATATGGTGTCTTAACCCACAAGTTAGACCCATTAACAGGGTAGATGACATGTTTATAAACTGCCTTGTATTTTGAAACTCTATAGTATTCAGGGATGTAACTTTCTATCCTGAAATTCCTACTCTTCATAGCAGACAATGCATGCACACATGGGAGTCCTGTAAGTTCCCATCTTCTGCATGAACACACATGGTCTTTCAGGTTCACAACATACTTATCAGCCTGATTCTCCAAGTGCCTTACTTCAAACATATGCTCATCAGACATCCTAAAGAACCAAAGAAAACAGAACAAATGATTCACTTGCATGCCATTGTTAATTCAACTGAATAATTACTAGTGTATTGAGCTGACATACCTTACAAGCCAATTGTTGGTGTAGGTGCTTGTGATATCAAGTTTCTTTCTAATATTAGGCAATATGTCATTCTCATCCAAAGTACCAAACCTCATTCTGTTGATAGCCCATCTCTCCATCATGTAGATTCTTATGTCTTCAAGCATAGTGATTAAAGGTTTGGCCCTTGCCTCAAGAATCACACTATTGAATGATTCAGACATGTTGTTGAGAACAGCATCACATTTGTTTTCAGTCCTGAAGTATGACTACTCCAAAACCTTGGTGGGGTCTTAATCATATGCTTAAAAGCTTCCTCATTTATAGCCCTCATTCCCTTCATCTCTCTTTCCCATGCTTGTGGGTAAGTTGATTTGGCAGCCTTCCATATAATATCCTTCAACATTTTGCCAGGAAACCTCTTCCTAAAGTTGTTGTACAGATGCCTAACACAAAACCTGTGCTCCACCCTAGGCAATAGCTCTTCCATTGTGGGTAACAACCCCTGCAATAGGAAAAACATAAGAAAAACATAAGGAAAAATATAAGAAAAAGCCAAGGAAAATGATAAGAAAAACTTGCCTTTTGTTGGTCTGATATGAAGGTGTAAGTCATGCATTGCTCTTTGCCTCCAAGGTCATCAATTAGGAGCTCTAAGAACCAAGTCTAGCTGTCCTTGTTTTCACCCTCCACAACTGCATATGCTATGGGAAGCATCTGATCATTAGGATCCCTCCCTATAGCAGCCAGAATCTGGCCTCCACACAACCCCTTGAGAAAACATCCATCTAAACCTATTACATGTCTGCACAGCTTAAAGCTTTCTTTACATGCAGCATAGCATACATATAGCCTTCTAAAGCATGGTCTATGATCCTCAACACCTTCTGGTACAGGATCCACTTTGAGCTTCATAGTTGATCCAGGATTGGCTCTTAACAATTCATGACAGTAGTCATACACCCTTGTGTAATCTCCCAAGAATGATCCATCAACAAAATCCCTTGCAGCAAACCTTGCTCTTATTGCCTTTGTTTTGTTCACCCCAACATTCCATTTTTTTTAGGCCTTTTCTTTGATATCCCTTATCTTCAACTTTGGATTATTTTTCAAGCTATTTTGGATTCTTTTACTCAACCATTTGGTACTCATCAGTTTCACATTATATTCCCTACTGCAACTATGCTCATCAACCACTTTCCTAAGTTGCCAAGTGTCTTCATTGGGCAGCTTGCTACAGTATGCCTCCCAATTACAACCATCTTTGCATTTAGCCCTTACCCTAACTTTGTCATTCTTTACAAACCTAAGATTTCTACCATTCTACACAGCATAAGTAGTTATTGCCTCCTTAAAGTCACCCTTTGAACTAAAGTAGACTCCCACACCCCACTTGTAATCAGCCATGTCTTTTGGTTGTCTAAAAATAGGATGTTTTTTTCTTGGAAGTCCAATACTTTCATCACTATCACAACCACTCTCCATGTCATCAGCATCATTGTCACTGCCTTTATCTTCACCAGCCTTCCCTTTGTGTTTATGAACTTTGCTACTACCTTCAATTTCATCATGAATTAGGGATTCAACTTCATCCTGCTCAACCTCATCAAACCCATCAGACTCATCATCAAAAGCCACATCTTGTGCACTATCATACTTGTATTCCTCATCTTCACTATCATCAGTACTTAAACCATCATCAACTCCAACTTCCACTTCTTTCTCAACATTCACTTCTTTCTCAACAGTCACATGTTCCTCAACATTCATACCTTGTTCCTCTGCATTAACTTGTTCATCACCATTAAATTGTTCATCACCATTATCTTGTTCCTTTACAATAACTTGTTCTTCTACATTAACCTGAACAGGGGTGGTATTTTCACCATGAACAACTTCATCAACCAGCTTACTAAGTAACTCCTCCACCTCATCCACAATTTCTTCAGGGCCCTCACCAACTATGTCATCCACATCAACTTTGTCACAGTAGTCAGGTTGAGACAACGTGTGTTGAATGTAAATATCAACACGTTTGTGAACCCTATACAGGTCTGCTATTTCTAATGCACCCTTGTCATTAATTAGTGCATTCATACCAAACTGCGGATCCTTGTAGTAGATTGTTTCAAACTCCCTATAACCCAAATCTTTTAACACATCCACTAGCTCAAAATAACTCCATCTGTCTACATCTACCCTCAAATCATCAACTACACCATTCGCATATACAGTCAGACCCTCATCAGTAAATTCCCTACTATGATGAATTTTGAGTTCAATAATTTCATCCATGATACCTAACCAGACCAAAATATCTACAAAATTAGGGTTTACCCTATCAAATCTACAAGAAGACTAAAACTGAATACGAACCCTAATTTTCGTAACTTTTAACCCTAACAAATATGAAAGACGAATTAACTAACCGTTTGATCAATGGCAGATGAAGATCTTCACTCCTTTTCGTTTGGAACCGTCTCGTCTGGTGAGAAATCGTTCGTTTTGCACTTCGTCTTCTCTAATTCGCATGCCCTAGCAGAGTGCTACACCACCGAGAAAGAGATTGAATGGACTTTTAATTTTCTGAAGATCAATTAAAACATTCAACATTTCCACGTCACAGCCATATCTCCCACGTGGACAACATTATCAAAAAGGGACTAACGGAAGCTAACAGAAGGATAAACGTGGCACGTTTTAAAATGTTAAAGGACTAAATCACCACTTTTTAAAGTTAAGGGACCAACTTGGACCCTGGAGTAAAGTTAAGGGACGAAAAAGGTTATTTGCCCGACGTTTATTTTATATATATATATATATATATATATATATATATATATATCATTTTATTTTATATATGGATGTTGTCAAATGTATATTAAGTTGCGACGATTTATTAACATATGCGACCAAGCAAAAAAATCGATTTTAAAAAAAAAATAAAGTTCTGCTGTTTTTCGGATCTGCAGATCCGGAATGTTTCCGGATGTGCACTTCCGGAACGCATCAGCGTTTTTAAAAAAATTGGTGCGTCCGGATGTGCACATCCGAAATCAGGGGGCAAAAATGGAAATTCAGGTGGTGCCTAAGAAGGTTGGTTGGTGTGATAAGAAATTGCCATAGATAATTGAAGATGAGTCAAATAATTATAGGTAGAAAAAAATATTAAAAAAACTATAAAAGAAATTATTAATAAAAAATATAATAAAATTATAAATAAAGATTTTGAGATTAATTATTTGTATAGGAATATAATCATAAATAAAAAATTATGGCGAAAATTGGTTAGTTAGATAATACTTGATTGTTAGTTGTTGGTATAGATATATATTATTAATAATAAATGTAAAATAAAATTTAAGAATAATTTAAGAATCATTCACATAAACATTAAAGTTATATATTTCTCCTTTAAATATGAGAAATATTGTGAAAGAGAGGGAATAACACTGAAGGCCAGATGAGATAAACAACTTATTTGTACGTGTTTATGAATAAATCTATATAAATTGATTGTGAAGGCTGGATTAGATCCTGTTGAAGTGGGCTACCAAGTACGTCTGAGATGCTGGTCATATGAAGAGGAAGAGGGGGTGTACCTACAAGGCACTCCGACGCTCAAGTAAGAAAGGGTCAGAGAAAAGAGGCAAGTACAAAGTATGAGTTTCAAGGGTGATTATTGGATACCTGGCCTCTCGAGTGAGAGGGTTTATATAGTGCCCCCAGCGCGTGGCCAACGGTCCTATTTTCGGGGTGAAATAACCGTTTTCCCAAAGAATAGGTAACTGCCCAAACTAGCCGTTATGTCGGGCAGGGTGTCCAAAACTAGCCGTTATGTCGGGCATAGGCATGGTTTCGGGCACATGCCCTTAGCTGTTCAGGGAGTGAAGACGCCGTGCGAAACAAACAACATTTCCGGGGAGGAGCTGTGCAGTCCTTGCTCGGTTTGAGGGGCAGAAAGGTCAATTTTGCCCCTTTGTGGATTGGACTTAGGCAATTGGGCCATTCTGGGAGCAGAAGTGGATTGGGCCATGTCTGACTATTGGTCCAGTCCAGAACAGGAGCCCCCCAAGTCGTTGCTCCCGTGCATGGGAGTGATGACTTAAGGACAGCTCGCGGCTCCGGGGAGCTAGGGTAAAGTCGTCATTCAGTGACGGAGAAAGTTGCCTCGTGGTGCCTGTGACTCCCTGGTGTTCGTGATATTCATGTTCGTGTCTGAACTGACCGTCGTGCGGGGAAACTAACGGTTAGGAGGAATTGAAATGTTAGGGCGTCACGTGTGTCTTCGAGCCTTGTGCAGCAGTGACTAGGCAATGATGGCTAGTTAATAGCCATCATGACCTACGAGGGCGTGCCTCCGCACGTGCCCCTCAATATAAAAGGGGTAGACCCGTTTCATTTTGAACTTTTCGCTCTCGTTTCTCTTCGTCTTCTTCATAGTTCTTGTCTGTTCACGCCGTCAGCTGTTCCGGGGAGGAGCTGTGCATTCATTGTCCGGTTTGAGGGGCTGAAAGGTCACTTTTGCCCCTTTGTGGATTGGACTTAGGCAATTGGGCCGTTTTGGGAGCAGAAGTGGATTGGGTCATGTCTGACCATTGGTCCAGTCCAGAACATAAATCATTTTTATAATAAAAATTTTAAAAAATTTAAAAAAATTTAAAAAAATTTTGAATATGTTATAAATTATTTTCATAAACTTTCTTGAAAACCTTATAATTTTTTTATATTAAAAAACGCCATAAAATGTTTTATAAAGTCTTTCAAACAGTGATTAAAAAATTTGTGAATAAATAAGATTAAATAAGACAATCCTAATAAACACTTACAATCTCAAATTTTTTCTTAGTAAAAGACATTTAAAACCTTAACAATTCTAATATATACACTACTTGTCTTAAGGAATGATCTTTATAGGAATTTATAAATATAAGATTTAATATTTTTTTCCTCGTATTTATTAGTCGGAGTTTATATTGGTCCCTTAATTTAAAAAACATCTCTTTTGGTCCCTTAGTTATTCAAATAGAGTCAAGTTTGTCCTTGATGTTAAATACGTTAGTCAAAGTCAATGCAAGAGGTCTGTTATCACTTTCATGGAATAGTAATTGTTGAGATGGAAAAATATTTGCTGAGTTGTATGTGAACATTGGTGAGATAAAATATTTAATGGGATTTAAAAGTGATTGCTTTCATTTCTCATATTTTCTCTCATAGTGAAACGAATGAAGGACACATGAGTGTTGATGCGAATGTGAACGAAGGAAGAATGAAAGCTACGAATGAAGGAACAAATCCAGAAGCAAGAGAGAACGAAACGAGACAACTATTTTCTGAAACAAAAAAGAGGAAGACGCGTCTACTGGTAAGTCTAATGTTTCACCCCTTTCTAATTTAGGGTTTACTAAATTTTCATTTTAACCACTTTCTAATTTAGGGTTTATTGGGTTTTCATTTTACTGGGTTTAATGTGCAGGGTTTAATGTATAATATTCGTTTTAGGGTATAATCTTCGTATTAGGGTTTTCGCACAGTTTTAGGAATTTGTGTTGGTTCTTATTCTAAATGTCAATTTGAGTTGTATGAATGTGATTGTATGAATTTCTGTTGGTTCTGATTCTAAATGTAAATTTGTGTTCTACAAATGTGATTGTATGAATGTGATTGTGTTGGTTCTGATTCTAAATGTTAATATGTGTTGGTTCTTATTATAAAGTTTTCCTTTTAGGTAAATAATAGATGACTATGTTCATGTTTTTATCCACCATGGAGGTTCATTTGTAGATGATGAGTTTTCTAATTATGAAAGATTTGTTTCAGAGTTGAGATGTGATGTAGATAAGTGGAGCTATTTTGAGGTGGTAGAGATAAATAAAGACATTAGATATAAGGAAGTTGGAACAATATTATAAAAGAACTCCACATTTGGTATGTTTACTTTGAGTGATGACAAAGGTGCCCAAGATATAGTTGATTTATGAAAGGTACATTTGAGTGTTCATATTTATGTACAACATCCATTTCTCAACCTGAGTGTTAAGACGGTCCTATAAAGGATGATACCATAAACCCAGAGGATGTTGTTATTCTTGGTGAAGAAGATGAGATTAGAAAATTGTATGAGGAAGTTGTCAAAGGTAGAACATGTGATGTAACTGAGTTGAATGGGGATGAGGTGAATGAGGGGGTAGTTGAGAGGGATGAACTTGGAATTAATGAGGCGAATGAAGTTGAGATTAATGAGGGTGTAGTTAGATGTAATGATGTTGATATGAACGAGGTTAAGATAAATGTTGGTGTAGTTGGAGACAATCATGTTGAGGTGAATGAGGTTGAGGTGAATGAGGTTAAGGTGAATGGGGGTGTAGTTGAAGGAAATTATGTTGAGGCAAATGGGACTGAGGTTGATATGAATGATGGCGAGGTTAATGATGTTGAGTTGACAAATGTTGAAGTAAATGATGATGGAAGCATTGGTACTGAAATAGATGATGATGGTGGTGATATGAGCTTTCATTATGATAATGTCTTTGATATTACCTTTGATGACTCACATGAAGGTAATGGTAGTGATGGTTTAATGGAAGAGGGTATGAAAAATCTGTTAGGTTATTCTAATGATACGATGGTTACTAGCAAAAAAACATAAAGAAAAAGGGGATTTTAGTGAGGTTGAAGGCTAAATAATATATTCATTAACACCTATCTTGCCTAGATACTGTTATACATAATTTGTTTTGGTAATATATTCACTATTTTTTTTTGTAATATATGTAATTTTTTAGGATTAGGATCGAGATAGTTAGTGGATACACAAACTTATAAATTAATAGGTATAATACTATGTGCTCGCTTATCTGTTATTATGTAATGTGTTATTTATTCACTTATATATTTTGCCCATATTGCAGAATGTCTGATGAGCATATTTTTTAAATTAGGAAAATTGAAAATTATGAAGATAAATTCTTTGCCAACTTGCAAGATCATAGATACTCATGAAAAAAATGGCAGCTTACATCATTGTCGTGTGTTCATGTCATATCTTCCATGAAGAGTAGGAACTTAAGGATGAAAGAGTACATTCCTGATATTTACAAAAAATGAAAATATCATGAGGTATACAAACATGTATTTTTATCCTGTTAATGGGTCTAACCTTTAGAAAAGGACAATCTATCCTGATGTGCAGCCATCTATCTTAAAAAAATGCGAGGTAGGCCAAAAAAGAATAGGAATATGGAGCAAGGAGAAATTGATGGCCCTGATCATAAAATGAGGAGGACAAAATTACATGTTAAATGCAGTAGGTACACCTCAGGCAAGTCAGGACCAGTATACTCAGGCAACTCAAGTTAAACCTCAACAAATTTAATCACAAGCAACTTAGGATTAATCTCAACGAAGTCAATCACATTCAACTCAAGCTCAACCACAACCTAGTTAATCTCGGGAAAGTCATGCAAGTCAGGCAAATGGAAACAATACCTTTTAAGGCAAATGAACTAATAAAGGCAAGTGGAACAAGACCTGCTAAGGCAAGTGGACTAAGACATTGTCAAGAAGTTAAGCATAAGAGACCACCCAGAAGTGTTCGATCACTAGGTCCTACAACCACGTTAAGTGCAACTAGGAATGTCTCAGACCCTACCACTAGGCTCAATTCATCTCAAACAAGCAGAAAGACAAATTATATTTCATTTGAAACTCTGTTTTGGTTCAGGATAGTTGTGATATTAAGTTAGACGCCTTTTAGAACTTTGTTTTGGTTTCAGATTGCTATAATGTTAAGTTAGATGTCTTTTGGAACTCTCTTATGATGTATTAGATTGTCTTTTTGATGTAATAGGTTATCTTTTGGTACTCTGTCCTTGATGAGTTTGCTAATTAATGAATGTTAGGTGCAGATTTGACCTAAAAATGGCCTATCTTTCTTTGCACTTTTTCCACTCTTTTCTCATGTTTTCATTCGTTTTACTCTTGATTGATGTTATTCTTCTAAACATTGAAAATACCTTTAGTGCTTGTAATATGTGTGCTATTGTGCAGAAAATAGGCATAAAACATCAAATGTAGTAAGACACAAGAAAAGGTGCAAGCTGCTAAAGAAAAGAGAATGATATCAGTTAGTTCGCCTAGCGAACATGTAGGCGAGTCCCAGCGAACGTTCGCCTAGCGAACGGTGGCGAAGCTCCTAGCAAAGAGAGGTAGAAAGAGGCAGTGGAAAAAGGGAGTAAAATTCGTTGGGGCGAAGGTTTTGGCGAATGCTCGCTTCGCGAACAATCCTTCGCTTAGCGAATGCACGTGAATTTCTGGGGCGGTTTAACTATTTGAGGCACCTGAAGTGCCTATTTTTAACCATTCGCCTAGCGAACCTGCAAATTCCTGAATTGTATAAATACAATTTTCACACTTTTTAGGTGATGTTTTTTAGTTGTTGTAATTTTGGATAGAGAAACTTGTAGTTAAGGATCAGAACTTGATATTCCTTCATTTTCAAGGGAGAAAAGGTAGGATCTTTGCTTTCTTGTTGGTGATTGGATGTAATCTTTTGATACCTATTGTATTTCCTCTAATGTATGTTTGTGAATTGAATTCTGATAGTCTATTGTTGTTGTCTTTGGTTGATTATTTGTGGTCTTGACAAAACCTTTACAAATCTTTGATCTTAGATTTTCATCTATCAATGAACAAGCTTTTGACATGGTTGTGTGAGTTGATATTCATTTTATCTTTTGTTGTATTGTGTTGATTAAGTAGCATGGCTAGCATGAGTAGGATCAATACGGTATTGCGAGGATGCGTGATAATAGTGATGAAGAACGGTATTCACATTCATTTGGCAAATTAGTTGAATACATGTAAAAAGGGTTAAGCGTGTGTACGTATTTTGATCTTGCTTAAATACGAAGAAATCATTTATTTGATATGGATGTTATAGTAATATCTGTTAGGAATGAACTCTAGACATAGATTTAGGCCTAACACTTGCGTGAGTATCAGCTCTTAAAGCTCTGTGTTTGTTTTGTTGCGTGAGACATCACTGATGAGACAATACAGTTGGCCTCTTGACGTTGCGTTAGACATAACCTCTGTTGTGAGTGATACGCGAGGATATTAGGCGAATGAATGATTTGTGTTTGCTTGATTAGAAGAATGCATGTGTTATCAATTGATGAGATCCAATTCCAACAAGGCTTCGTTTATAATTCTGTCTTTACTTTATATTTTCCGTCTTTACGTTTTCGGCATTTGCTTTTGGTTCGTCTTTAAACCAGAACTTTTGAGCTTAGAAATATAGAAACCGTTGAATGGCATTCTTTCCCTCGCACTGATCCCTGTGGAGAATGATAAAACCGAGTTACTTATATATTTTTGCTTGCTGCTATTCTAGCTTCAACAAAATGGCGCCGTTGTCGGGGATCGGTGTTTAGATATTGAATCGCATCGCATAGTTTCTATATTTTTGAGCTTTGTACATTTGTCTATATTATTTGCATTTGTTTGCTTTTATGTTTTCATTAGTGTGTTCAGGAATGATGAGAACTCCTTCTAGATTGGTTGCTTTGTATAAAGAATTCAATGAAGCTTCGACCGAGTCTGGATGATGAGATTTGAAAGTATGCGAGGTAAATTGTATCGCTTTATAGAATGTTAGAATGATTTAAGAATTCTGTGCTTTGTGCAAATGTGTATCTTTGTTTCATTTTGCAACTTGTTTGAATGCTTGTTTCACTTAGGTCCAAAAGCCACAAATTGTGAGGAAACCTCCATTGTTTACTATATGCAAGGATGACTGATGACTTTGTTTAATTCGTTTGATTCATGCTTTATCTTTTTATTATTGTGATTTTATGGAAGCATTAGAAATGATCAAGACATTTGTTTATATTGAGCACAACCGTATCCAAAGTTTCTTACCCGTGAGTAGTGAGAATTTGTTAGCCCCTTTGAGCCTAAAAACAGTTTAGATCTCATTTTAATGATGAACTTGGTTTATGTACATAATTTGCAAGTATAGTTCATCATTGAATTTTGTGAGGTTTGAAAACTTTCTTCTTGAACCTTTGAAAATTGTTATACTTTGATTTCCTTGCGGTAAAAGCAAGGAACATTCATATGAGGTTTGGTTGAATTCAAGTTGGGGAGAATGAAAAAGAAGATGGTAGGTTGCTTTCAACTTTTGAAAAAGATCAAACAAGCATGAAGAGAAAAAGTGTAAATATGATTGTGAAAAACAAAAGAAAAAGGATGCTTGTTTGATGAAAAAAATAGAAAGTGAAATAATTGTGCAAAAGGTAGTTTGAGAATGTTTGTGGTAAAGGAATGAGAATGGTGAATGAAGTTGTATTGTGTAAATATAATTTATCGGCAATTTCTATTGAAAGACCTTTAGAAATGTCCCTTTGTTGTTAACCCGGCCAAGCTATAACCTTAAAAGCCCTTAGTGATCTTTTTGCTTCCATATTTTCATGTTGATTGTTAGATGTTGTATGAATTGGATTGCTATTTGCATTGTTTGTCAGGTGAGTGAAATTTCCTCGCGGTTGCAAATGAGTCAATTTCTTCATTCTTATTTTGAAGAGGAGTGTTAGAGTGATTCAAGTATGAAAACTTAGTTGTTCTTTGAACCAATTATGATATTTGTTTAAGAACTTAATTCTTTATCATTGTTCGATTCTATTGAGTGGTAAACGTTGCTTGTGCGCATTTTCATGTTTGGTTTATCTTGACTTTGGTTGAATCTTATGCTTGAGTAAATCCTCTTGTTTTCAATGAGAGGCATACTTTGCTTGAGGACAAGCAAAAGTTTAGTTGGGGAGAGTTGTTAGGTGCAGATTTGACCTAAAAATGGCCTATCTTTCTTTGCACTTTTTCCACTCTTTTCTCATGTTTTCATTCGTTTTACTCTTGATTGATGTTATTCTTCTAAACATTGAAAATACCTTTGGTGCTTGTAATATGTGTGCTATTGTGCAGAAAATAGACATAAAACATCAAATGTAGTAAGACACAAGAAAATGTGCAAGCTGCTAAAGAAAAGAGAATGATATCAGTTAGTTCGCCTAGCGAACATGTAGACGAGTCCCAGCGAACGTTCGCCTAGCAAACGGTGGTGAAGCTCCCAACGAAGAGAGGCAGAAAGAGGCAGTGGAAAAAGGGAGTAAAATTCGCTGGGGCGAAGGTTTTGGCAAATGCTCGCTTCGCGAACAATCCTTCGCTTAGCGAATGCACGTGAATTTCTGGGGCAGTTTAACTGTTTGAGGCACCTGAAGTGCCTATTTTTAACCATTCGCCTAGCGAATGAAATGGTTCGCCTAGCGAACCTGCAAATTCATGAATTGTATAAATACAATTTTCACACTTTTTAGGTGATGTTTTTTTGTTGTTGTAATTTTGGATAGAGAAACTTGTAGTTAAGGATCAAAACTTGATATTCCTTCATTTTCAAGAGAGAAAAGGTAGGATCTTTGCTTTCTTGTTGGCGATTGGATGTAATCTTTTGATACCTATTGTATTTCCTCTAATGTATGTTTGTGAATTGAATTCTGATTTTCTATTGTTGTGGTCTTTGGTTGATTATTTGTGGTCTTGACAAAACCTTTACAAATCTTTGATCTTAGATTTTCATCTATCAATGAACAAGCTTTTGACATGGTTGTGTGAGTTGATATTCATTTTATCTTTTGTTGTATTGTGTTGATTAAGTAGCATGGCTAGCATGAGTAGGATCGATACGGTATTGCGAGGATGCGTGATAATAGTGATGAAGAACGGTATTCATATTCATTTGGAAAATTAGTTGAATACATGTAAAAAGGGTTAAGCGTGTGTACGTATTTTGATCTTGCTTAAATACGAAGAAATCATTTATTTGATATGGATGTTATAGTAATATCTGTTAGGAAAGAACTCTAGACATAGATTTAGGCCTAACACTTGCGTGAGTATCAGCTCTTAAAGCTCTGTGTTTGTTTTGTTGCGTGAGACATCACTGATGAGACAATACAGTTGGTCTCTCGACGTTGCGTTAGACATAACCTCTGTTGTGAGTGATACGCGAGGATATTAGGCGAATGATTGATTTGTGTTTGCTTGATTAGAAGAATGCATATGTTATCAATTGATGAGATCCAATTCCAACAAGGCTTCGTTTATAATTCTGTCTTTACTTTATATTTTCCGTCTTTACGTTTTCGGCATTTGCTTTTGGTTCGTCTTTAAACCAGAATGTTTATTGATTACTATTTACTTATTCAATAATGATACATCCAATTTAACTAAAATGATGTCAAATTGGTCTGTCAAATTAATGTTCAAAACAAATCAGATGTATACCATAAACATATTTAGTATGTAAAATTAATGTTTAAATCAAACCAGAAACATATTTGGTCTATCAAATTAATGTCAATTTGATGTAAAAATAGAGTATACTATAAACATATATTAAGAGGTAAAAATTAAAACTTGAATTCCATTTCATTCATCTAAAACTACATTACAAAATCAACTCACACATAAATTATGGACAAAATTACATAATTAAAATATCCAATTGTACATGAAAACACTTATAACTACATAACATGATTTTTTTTTGAGAAATTCTTCTACTTCATTGTGTTTTTGAGAGCCAATTCAAGTTCTTCTAACTTTTGTTTTTGTGCATCTATTTTACTTATTTGTCTTTCAAATCTTCATTCACTTTCAACTAATTTATAATGTTGATCTTCATTTCCTTTTGCTAAAGTTTTCAACTTTTTTTTTCTTCATGATAAATATGTTTTTATCATCTTTCACTTCATCATAATACCAAGCAAAATAGTCACATCCATTTTTAGTACCCCTGCATGAATTTACGAAAACATTACAACTGTGCCAAATTAAAATTGAAAGATTAGAAGAGAAATGAAACTTTATAGTGCAGACATGACTGCATTGCTTCTTCGAAAAAGATGAATAAACCCTTAATTCAGAAATGTTACTATCTTCCCCACTATTACCAATTTTTTTTGAAAACGGAGACGAATTTGCAAACGACATTATTTATCATTGTTCTTGGAATGAAGATGCCTTAACTTGAAAAAGAATGTAAAGTTGTAGAAGATGTGTAAAGAACCCTAATTCGTACCATGAACCCTAATTCCTAAGGTTGCAAAAGATGTCCTTGATGAGGTTGAAAAAGAAGTACTATGAACCCTAATTTGTAAGGTTGAAGAAGAATTACGAAGTAGTAATATGAGAATTTCAAAAAGAGATGCCTAGATTTATAACATGTCATCTTAAATGGCTGCCATGTCTTGCTGATTAGGACAAAACATTAAAAAATTTAACAACGTTCAAGAAAAATGACTACGAAGGATAAACTTGGAACAATTAATAAAGTTAAGGAACCAAACTGATCGTTTTTAAAATTAAGGGACCAATATAAATCTCAAAAAATAAATCAAGACAAAAAAGAATATTAAACATAAATATTAATCTCACAAATATGTTTGGTATGCTCTCACTATTTTTGCAATTTTTTCATAAAATTTATTAATTACAAATACCAAATTAAAAATAGTATAAATAAATAAAAAGAACTGTATTGATAATTGTATTTTATTCTTATGGGAATAAAAGTTATCAATATTTAAAATATGAGAATATACAATTTAAAACTCACATTTATATTTTATTTCTCAAAATAAAATTAAAAAAATTTATAACAAACATATGAAAATGTTATATTTCCAACCTATTTCTTAAAAAAATTGTGACTATAATTAAACAAACACACTTTTATTTATCATTAATTTTATCAATTTATAATTGATGGAATTTGACACCCAACAAACAATAACAATAATGTAGAATGACTAGGCAACCATAGTACAAAAAAAATCTCATCCATATATTATTATTCTTAAAATCAAGAACCTTTTGGATAAAGAAATTTCAGTGGTACACTCAATCAAATCAAAGAGAAATAAAGAGAAGGGATTCGTTTGCTTTTGAACAACTATGGTCATGTCGGGAGTGTGAAATGGTGACTATGTCTCTTTCAATTATTGTTTAACTAGGTTAAAGACAAACAACAAGGAAAAGCCAAGACAAATTTGTACCTAAAATTCACTCATTTTTCTCTCAAAATGATTCTAGAAGACAAAGCTCTTTCCTGAAAAGTTTGAGATACCTTTAATATAATAGAGACATGATCAAAAACATAATGAATCTCTTAATTGTTTAAAATAAATTGTTGATAATAGTTATTAGTTGTTTGTTATGAGTTGAAGGTTTTCAAAAAGAAGGATTGTTGAATAGACAAGAAGAAAATTGATTAATAATTGAGAATTGAGACGTTTGAGGGATAGCTTCTCCAACTAGTAGAGTAACCTTGTTTGCTTTGCCTTTATTTCTATCATATAGCTGGAAATGGACCTACCACTCGTTAATGCTAACCACTTTAACTTAACCAACTTTCTTTTTATACTTAATAATGTTATAGTAGCTTGTAGTGACCATGTCTTAAAACAATGAACAATGTTGTGGTTTGAATCAATAATTACTACAATAATTGGAAACCAAAACAATTTACTTAATGTGCTTATCACTGTAAGTGTGAATCAAAATTTTGAGTGGTAAAAGAGGAAATCATGTTTTGGGAGTAATAGAGAATCGCGAAAAGCAAGCGGAAATCGCCGGTGGTGCTGCAGCTTTTGATGGTGGTCCAACGAGACAGACGGGGCCTTATAGTGGTCAATGGTGGCTGGTCATCGTAGTAGCGGCGATTCGGGCGAGTTGCAAGTTTCGAGCCAGTAGGTTTGGTTCACAGATTTTTTTGTGATAAGTTGTGTTTTTGTTTTGAGTTTGTTTTAGATTTTGGATTTCAGTAATTATAAATATGAATCTCTATTACTTTTTGTTAGACAAAAATAAAAATATAGATAGAAGGTGTGATAATCTTAATTAGAGAGCAAAAGGTAAACTTTTTTTGGAGTTTTCAAAAACTGTCAGACTTTCGAAGACATTTAAAGAGATTGAGAAACACTTCTAAACATCTTATATTTGTGTGATTCACATATAGAGTTTGAGAAATTGATATACACTTAAGTAGAAAATAAGACTTATTCTAGAGAACTCGAGAGACTATTTATTTTGTAACTCTTTTATAATCTCTTGTAACGACTTTTGGATGTATAGTAAGTTGGATAGCTGTTATCTCCCATAAAGTAGTTAGGTTTGATCAAACTGGATAAAAAAAGTTCTTTGTGTACTCGTCTTTTATCTTCTTTGTACTTGTTTTGAATTTGTTTACACTTTTTTAGCAGATACATTTTTGCATTAGGTTATCAATTTTGGTTGTCATTGTTCTTTGTCTAACACATAAGTGGTCTTGGCGTAATGAATATTATTGTTAGATTTTTACAACGAGAAGATCTTAAGTCTTAGGGTGATCGAACTTTTCAATTTTTCAACAAGGGGTGCCCACCATGGGGTAAAGGAATTAAATCTACAAGTTAGCATCACATGTTCTAAATGAGATAGCAAAAAGTATTCCAAAGACAACAATTTTAGATTGTAGAAAATGAAGATGGAATAAATATCAACTCAAGAGAAGTGCGTCAAAACATTTAACGGTGATGCATCAATGCATTTACATATAACACACGAAGAAAATACCAAGATGGTGGATAAGGCCAGAGTACCATTATCTAATTTCTCGGGAATAAATTTTTTAGAAACGTTTCTAGGGAGAAGACTGTAAATTCGATCCGGGCGGGTCATAGGTTTTAGGTCGGTCGGTTTGGTTCACAGATCCGTTCAGTGATGAGTCGTGTTTTGTCCTTGTTTTAGATATTTTGGATTTCAGCAGTTAAAAATACATATCTCTATTACTTTTGTTAGACATAGAGAAAAATACAGATGGAATATGTGGTAATCCTAGTTAAATAGACAATAGTAGAAGTTCCTTGGAGTTTTTGGAAATTGACAAACTTTTTAAGGTATCTAAATGGATTGAGAAACACTTCTAAACACCTTAGATTTATGTGATTCATATATAGAGAGGTTAAGAAATTGAGAAATACTTGTATACAAAATATGATTTGTTCTTGGTAACTTGAGAGACTGTTTTCTTGCAACTTATTTGTAATCTTCTATAACAATTTTTGAAAGTATAATGAATCGTAAAGTTACCCTCTTCCTAGATTAGATAGATTTAGTCAAACTAGGTAAAAAGTTATTTGTGTACTTGTTGTTTATCTTTCTCTTACTTGTTGTGGATTTTTTTTACACTTTTTGGAAGATTAATTTTTTAGGCCATTTATTTTGAGTATCACTGTTCTTTGTCCCACACATCAGTATTCTTGACATGATTAATATTATTGTTATATTTCCACAGCGAGAAAAATTTGGTGTGATTGAACCTTTCAATTTCCTAATAAGTGGCTCTCATCGTGGGGGCAAATGGGCTGAGTTTATAAGTGAGCACCATAAGTTCTAAATGGGATATTGAGAATGATTCAAAAGACAACAATTTTGGATTGTGAAAAGTGAAGATGCAATAAATCTTAGCTCAAGCGAAGTGCATCGAATAATTGAAGGGTGAGACATCAATGCATACATACTTAACACAAGTAGAGAAGACCAAGATGATGGATAAGATCAAGAGTGTCATTGTCTTATGACTCGGTGATAAATTTCTAAGGAAAGTTTCCAAGGATAAGACTGCAACTTTGATGTGGAAAAAGCTTAAACCATTGAATATGACCAAGTCTCTGGCTCAAAAGTTGTGTCTAAAACAACATTACTACTTATTCAGAATGAGAGAGAACAAATCCATAATGGAACAATTGACATGATTTCACAAATCATTGATGATATAACTAATATTTAGGTGAAGATTGGTGATGAGGACAAAACTTTAATCTAGTTGAGCTTATTACCCATATCCTTTGAGTACTTTAATGATGTCTTTTTTCTTGATAAAAGTACTATTACATTGGATGAAGGCCAGGCATTTTTTAAATCCCAGAAGTTTCAATGATGAAATATTATAAGGTTAACGATAATGGTGAATGCTTGAGTGTCTCAAAAGGGGGAGTAAGAGTAGAGGGAAGTCCAAATCTATAGGTTTTGACAAGCCAATGTTAAAATTCTTTTTTTGTCAAAACATTTTCCACTTTAAGAAGGATTGTCTAGAGAGAAGGGCGAGGATGATTTTATTCATATTGCAATTGACTCAGATCAAGATGAGTATGGTTATAAGAGTATTAGTGCACTAATGGTGTTTATTTTGGAAACCTAAGAGAGTTAGGTCATGAACTCATGATGCTCTTATCACACGCGCCCAAGGAAAAAGTACTTTGAGACTCTAAATTTGGAAGACGATGGCGTCCTTTAAATCAGTAATAATCAGGCTTGCAAGGTTCATGGCGTTGGTGCAATAATACTTAAAATGATAAATGATTGTGAGTTTCTTCTATGCAATATGTGGCATGTTCCCAAGCTCAGGCAAAATTTGTTGTCCATAAGCATGCTTGGTGATCTAGTTAACACAAGGTGTTGAAAGTTTCGCAAGATGGATTGTTCATGGCTAAAGGATCTAAAATATGGCAATTTTATATTTTAGACGGTTCCACTATTATTATTTGTGCATCATCAACTAATGAAGACTTTCTTGAAAAGAATAAGATATGGGATTTGAGATCAAGGCATATTAATTGTGTGGAGGTTATTTTATAGAACTTTACTAATTTTTCCAGTAAATAAAGGATAAAGACTCATTTGAACACTTCTGGCATGATGTTATGAGATGAGTTGCTAGAGATTTTAAAGGGTAAGGGTGGAGCTAAACTAGTTTACCTGATCGGAAAATGTCCATTCTCATGGATAAACTTCCAGGCACATATGAATGTTTGAAGTAGAAAATTAATGGACTACTCTAATTTTAGGATCTTTAAAGCTTTCTTCCATAAATTAAGCTAGTCCATCTTGATGGTAAGGTTATGAAGTGTGTCTTTAAAGGCTACTCTAAAGTTATAAAGGGTTACAAGTTGTGGGATGTGGAGTTTGGGGATCAGAAATCATCATAAGAAGATTATTACTTTCAATTAGGACTTTAAGAGGAGAAAGAGTAAAGACGTGTATATGAAGGTATTATAAACTATGACAGAGAAGACTCAATTTTAGGTGGAGTTTTATGTTAGGAGATTAGGGATGATGAGAAAGTTAATGCTCTTAATCCTAGTTCTAGTGTGAGTAATTTTATAGTGTCCTATGATTATCATTTGGCTTATGCTAAGAAAAGGATGAAGATTATCATCTATCACATTAGGGATACAATTATGATAACCTTGTTTGTTATGCTTTCAATGTGGTTGAAGGGTTGTAAAACTCATAAACAATGACCTTTAGGGAGGGCAACGGGTAGGGGTACTATAGTACTTGTCCCCATACTCGCGATTTAAAAAAACCTCGTACCCGAGCACACACCCGTGCGTGCATCAATGTTTCACTACAACAAATAACGCTTTTTATGACGAAACTTTCACCTCGAACAATAGAAAACTGTGGTATAAAGTCAAGACGCGCAATTTTTTATTATTAAATAAAACATAAATCTCCTTGATTTTTCATAAAACCGAGGTGAAAAAACAACTCAGTACAAGCTTCGATTCCTAGCTATCGCAGTTTATGATTTTATTTATTTATACGTATAAACAAAATTTTCTAACCCTTCGGTTTTCTATTTAACGAGGTATTAAATAATTAAATTTTACTATAAAAATACTCGTTAAATAGATTTTACCCTAACCCATACTTGTATGAAGTAGCCTCAAACTCGAAAACATAATTCTTTGGGATGGATTGCAAGACAAAAAAATTGTTCTTTTATCTTGAAAAGAACATTTTTTCTTCCCTTGCAATCTATCTCACATAATGGTGTTGATGTTGTTGTTGTTGTATTTTTTTGGAATAATCCTCAATTAAAGAAGGGTACTCAGTTGATAGATTGCAAGTGCAGAAAAGAATTCTTGCTTCATGTTACCAAAAGAAAAGACCTTAACCAACAATGAAGTGAGCTCAACCTTTGAAAAGAGCTCAGTTGATAGATTGCAAGTTTAGAAAATCATTTTTGCTATAAGTTAAACAAAGAATGACGCTTAACCAACAAAGAAGGGAACTAACTCAACCTTTGAAGAGTACTCAGTTGATAGATTGCAAGTGCAGAAAATCATTCTAAATTCAAAAAAATTGTTTTAGTGGGTATGCAACAAAATTTGAATATCACCGAAGATTTATTGTAAACAATGTTTTTTTAATATTCTGTCTAAACAATGTGTTAAAAAAAGGCTAAATTACCTACAGGGTCCTTTAAATTATTTAATTGTAACACTTTGGTCATTTATGTTTGTTTTGCTTCAAGTAGGTCCTTTAAGTTATTTTAAAATATCAAGTTAGTCCCTTAAGTTGTTTTTGTAACGCTTTGGTCTATTTTTTAAAAATCTCCGTTAAAATAAATTGTAAACTCATATACCTTTTGAACTGGTTTTTCGCGCTGATCACGAATATGTAACTAGTTTTGCGTTTTATTGTGTATTTTGGTCGGATCGATGATTTTTTCATTATGTATTTCGTCCATTTTTAACTAATTCTCATGAATCGTAACTTGTTTGGTAAATTTGAGTGACACTAGACATGCCGAATTAGTAATATTCAGTCAATTATTTGAGTGAAAATAATGAGAACGTTTGGACCATTCACCACTTATCATTTTCTAAAGTCTAAACAATGTTATTGTTTTACACAGAGGTCAATAGTTCTAGGATATGTCTCAACTCAATCATAAATAGTAGCAACTTATCATCGCAGAAAATGAATGAAGTATGAACCGCCAATTAAGAAGGAAGGAAAAAAAATTAGTATAATTAGTCTCCGGATCCTTTAACTTATAATAAGCTTTATTTTGGTTCTTTAATAAAAAAATATTCAAATTTGGTCTTGTAATATTAGTTTTGTTAATGTTATTAAATTTTTTCGTTAGTTTAGTTGAGAAAACGTTAATATTTATCAACGTAGCATAATAACTATGCAATAAGTCAGTAAAATAATAATAAATAATACAAATTTATTTAAATATTTATATACATATTTTCTACAAGAAAAAAACACACAAATAACTTTAAATTCAAAAAACTAAAAAAAAAACATAAAAATCATTAATTAATTTACAAAAAAAATTATATGAACAATAACTAACTCAGAAAAATATAAAAATCATAAAAAAATTCAGAAATACATAAAAAAATTAATTAATTAACATAATTAACTCAATAAAACATAAAAATCATCAATTAATTTACAGAAAATAAAATTAAGATCTCAGCATCTTCTGCATCAGTAAAACAATCCCTCTCATCAATTTCATCAGGCTCAATCACAACTTTCCAATTGAAACTCGAAAAAGCTTCATGCCCACTCGTAAATATCTTCATATCACCCATCGGCGGCGCTTTGGTCCCTCCACCAACAGATCCAGACTCATCGAATTTCCTTTCCACAAACTTCGATTTCGATCTTTGTGAAAATATTCTTTGAAACTTCGATTTCGATTTCTTCACATCTGCATCCTTTGGAGTATTTGCATCAGTAGTTTTGTTTTTTAGAATATGTTTCTTCTTGTGATGCTTGATTTGTCTCAACCACCCCATCAATCGAACTCCAACACACCATTTCTGTAATAACCTTAAAACTTCAAAAAATTCAAAACTTGAACACCATAACAAAAACCCAGTTGAAAAACAAACTTTTTCAGATAGTTATATTTATTTGGTCAGAAAATGTGAAAACGCAAATGGATTTGGTAAATTGAAACAAGAGACAAGAGAAGAAACACTCACTAATTAAAAATCAAAATTTTATGAAGAATGAAAGCATTAGTATAATACCCGATAATTTTTCATCGATCTCTATGTCAAAAAACACTATGTGGGTCACACCCTCCAAATCATCTTCCAAAAGGATATCCTTCAAAACAGTGAAAAAAGTTAATTAATATGTATGAATGATGATTTAGGAAGAAGACCCATGAATAAACTTACTGATTGATGATGATTTTGAGTTGTGATTAACTTATCGTGAGAAGAAGCTTGATGGGTTATGTTCTGAACCAATTTGATCTGAAAGAATGCAATGGTTGCAGAGGAAAGTAGGGTTTTAACTATTTAAGGAGCCACTTGAATATTTATAATATAAAAAGTAAAAAAAAAAGCCATATCATACCTGCCACGTAGATAGTTAATGTTTTTTTTGTTGAAAATTTAACGGAATTGATCAATTAGGCTAACATAAGCGTTTTAAGGGACTAGAGTGTAACATTTTTTGATTAATGGACCAAAGGGAAACAATACATTAAGTTAAGGGACCAAAATATGAGTTAAGCAAAAAAAAATATACTACTAATACTGGTCGGTAGAACTGTCAAAATGGGTTAGCCCACATCGGCCGACCCGCTAGGCCTGAAAAATTATAGGGCTTGACCTTAAAATTAGAGCCCAAATTTTTTCAGGTTTTTTTAGCCCAGCCTTAAATAGCTTGCTACCCATTAGGGCTAGCCCATATGGGCCATGGATAGGGGTGACAAAACCCATCGTGGCCCGCCGGGCCGGCCGTGCACCTGCAAAAAAATGGCGGGTCCGGTTGGGATTTTGGGCCCGCTTCCCACCAAAGTCCGCCCCGTTAAAACCCACAGCCCGTCAAATTCCGCCCCGCCAAAACCCGCCGCCCACCAAAGTCTGCGCACTTATTCGTTCAGCTTGTCCCACCTTAAACCCGTCATTTTTTAGTTAATTCTAGTAATTCCAATTCTTGATGATTTTATTTTATACATTTATTTGAGAATATATGCAATATTTTTTGAAGTAAAGTTTGTTAAAAAGATTCTTTATAAAACTTGTTCTAAAAAATAAGTGAAAAATCTAATTGAAATGTAAAAACAAGCCTATTAATCTATTAAAAAAATAAAAATAAATAAATAAAAAAGTAGGCGGGCAAGCCCATCGCCCGCCAACCCGCCACCTTGGCGGGGCGAGCTAGACTTTCATGCCCATTTCCACTTGGCGGGCTTGTCCGCCCCGACTTTTTTCTGGCGGGCTTAAGGAGAGGTGAGGCGGGGCGGGGCGGGCCGCTCGTTTTGCCACCCCTAGCCGTGGATAGCCCATTAGGCCTACATTGCTATAAGTTTTAAAAAATTATATTAATACTTATATTGTCTTACTCCAAAATAACACATTGACTTTTCTCACCTCACTATATTTTATCTCTGTTCTATTCAATCTTAATTTCTCTTTTACATATTATACATTAATATAATCAACACTTTTTTCTCGTATTCTATTAGTTTCTCTTATGTTAAATATTCGAGTAATATTTTATACAATTTAGACATGTATTGTATTTAAAAACACATTATAGTATTTATAAAAGATAATATAGTACTTAAAAATGTATTATATTTAAAATAACATAATTTTTAATTTTATTTATAATAATATTATGGCATTTTTATTTTTATTTTTTATTAAAAAAAAAGCCCGTTTAGGGCCGGGTAACCCGAAGCTAGGGGTGGAAATAGACCAGACCGATAATAGGGGCCTAGCTTACACAGGCTCAGATCAGGTCAAACTTTTTTTTAAATAGAAAAGGCCTAGGCTTTTTTATAAGCCTATTTAGTTAAAAAGGCTAGGCCTCATGCCATGAAAAAAGCCTTTTAAGCCTAACAGGCCAACCTTTTTAAATAAATATGAATAATTTTTTTACTATCATTATGTTATGCTTGTATTTTGAATTAAAATACATAAATAAAAATTGGTTATCTTGGAGAACTTATGAATATAAGATGAAAACACCTTATGAACAATGTTATAAGTTATTTTCATAAGTTATCTTAAACAAATAATCTCATAAAACTTTTGCTAATAGGTAAGTTAAAATAAGTCAATGTAAATAAATTTTTAGTCTCATTGGTTTTTTAGTTTGTTAGTTTATTTAAAATAACAGGCTTTTATGTAGGCTAACGGGTTAACCAGGCCTTAAAAAAAGTCAGACTCAGACCTAAAAATAAGCCTATGACAAACTACAGGTCAGGCTTAGACTTCAAGTTTTTTGGCAGGTCAGGCTTAGGCTTGACAAAACCTAGCTCGGCCCAGCCTATTTCCACCCCTACCCGAAGCCCATCTTGGGCTGGGCTCAGGTAGTAATTTTCGAGCCCATATTAGAAATGAGTTTTGAGAATTTCTTAAGGCACCCTATGTATTTCTTAGACACCATGCAGATTTCTTATAATGCCCCATAGTTTCTGGAGATATATCTTCGGACACCTTTTTTCACACTCAATGAAGGCCATTATGAATGGCGCCCCATGCAATTGCTAAAGATTTATTCCAGAGATATTTCTCCGAAACCATTTGGAGAAAACATGAAAATTAATCAGTTCAGTGGATGTTCCGAAGATATATCTCCGGAAGACGTGAGCGGCAATTTGAATTTTCCTGTCACCTTTGCATGTCAGATTGTTCCGGAGATATATCTCTGGAAGTATCTGATTTAGTTTCAAGCTGCATGATCAGTCCCCCCATTATTGCCATTTTTCATTTCAACTCTAACCCTCACCCTAAAAATCCTACATTCTCAATCCCATTTTTCACTCCAAATCTCCATCCTTTTGGTTCAACATATCACAGGGAGCAAAAGAAGATCGAATTTTAGGTAAAGATTGTTCATTCTATTCTGCATTGCTCACATTAATTGTGAAAGTTTGTTGAAAAAAAACTTACGCAGTGTCCGGAGATGCATCTCCGGAACGTACTGAACATGAACTTTTCCGGAGATATATTTTCGGAGTGTTTATGTGTTCATTTTCCATCCTTTTCTGAAACATTAGATTAATTATTTTTACTGTTTTTATTGTTTCCAATAGATATGGTGCACCCCGATAATGTCTCGAAATAAGTAGTTTCTTCATACGAAGTTTTTCCGAATGTTCAAGGGATTATTGTTAAGGCGATAAATGTTCGCAATGAATTTATTAACAAGCAAGAGTTTGAAAATTATGATAACATGCTCGAATAGATTCGTATGGTGGCATCTAGACTTGGATTTGGTGTGGATATCGGAAGTTCGGATAATGGTTGAGATAGAAGAAGCACCTTTCTGACTATGTGGTGCGAAATAAGCGGAAAATATCGAACTCCTCTCCGAAAATTTAAGAGAGAAGACATGGGTAGTAGAAAATGTGAGTGTACGTTTAAGCTTCGTGGTTACAAGTTGGCTAGCAAAAAAAGGATATTTAATGTCATTTGTGGTGTGCATAACCATGAATTGTGCTTAAAATTAGCCAGACATCCTAGTGTATGTCGGCTCAAGTCGGATGAGAAGGCATGTATTAGTGACATGGCCTTGAATCTTGTCTAACCGAAAAATATACTTGCAACATTGAAACGAAAGCAAATAAACAATATATCAAACATCAAGCAAGTGTATAACATTCGGTACCTCACTAACAAGGCGATTAGGAGAGATAGAACTGAGATGCAACAACTGTTGAAACTCTTGGACGATAACAGTTACCTGTCTCGTTCCCGAACTTGTGATGATGGAGTTATGGTTATAGATATTTTTTGTACTAATCTGGATTCGGTAAAGTTGTTCAACACGTTTTTGACAGTGCTCATACTTGATTCTACCTACAAGACTAACAAGTATAACCTTCCATTATTTGAGATGGTTGGTGTTACCTCAACTGGTTGGTATTTATCAACTCACCGACTCTAAAATCTCAAAAAAATGTTGTTAAAGGTGCTCGAATTAGCAAACCACCTCCGACGCCGCTTCCACCAAAGACTCCATTCATTGATGAGATGCCGGTTTTTATGCATAAATATATCGATTGTATCGTCAATGTTGCGGGAGACAGTAATTGCGGTTACCAAGCCGTTTTGGCTTTACTTGGTAAGGGAGAAGATAATTATACGCTAGTTCGTCATCAACTTATCCAAGAGTTAAAGATGTATAAGGAATCATACACGCGGTTCTACGAAAAAAAAAAGAAAAATTCGATGCGGTTTATAAGTCACTTGTTTCTTGCTTGAGCGGTCCGGCACCAGAGTCAAAATGGATGAGCTTCCCAGATATGGGTCACCTAATTGCATCATCATATGATAGGGTGTGCATTGACCTGACACGCTACGGATTTTCGGAAACCTTTTTTCCACTGCGCACCGCACCACCCCAAAATCCAAATGATCGCATCATGTGTATTGGATGGCTTTCAAAATCAAGTCATTTTGTTCAAGTTTGCTTGAAACCAGGATGCCCCATACCACCTACATCACCATAATGAACGACTCATTTACAAATTACGAGACGTGGCTGGATCATTTTATAGAATGGATGCAAGAATTCGATAGATTGAACAACATTAAAAAGGAATCGAAAGCACAAAAGTCAAAGGGGGTACCACCTATAGATTTATCCGGTGACACATGTTTTGATTCGTTTTGATTTATTTTTTGGTAATCGGACAAATAATTGAATATAAGTGTCTCTCAATATAAATGAAGTGTTACATATTCACTTATTATTCATATTTGGTCTTTATGCATGTTTGGTTCATATTTGTTGCATGTTTGGTCTTTCTCAACTCTCTGTCATATGTTTTTGTTTTGAATATGTATTAGGAAAAGTTTCGGAGATGTATCTCCGAAAGGTTCTTTTATTTGCTTTGTTTTTGAATGGTTCAGAGAAAGTTCCAGAGATGCTTTTCCGAAACAAGATAATGGGGTGCCGTTTCGGAGATATATATATCCGGAGTATGAATGACAGTCAAGGAGTGGTCCTTATTGAACTAGGTCTTCTATAAATTTGGGTGTTCTTGTGTTATACTTCACATAAACTCAAAATATCTCAAATGTGTGAAATAAACATCCACTGGTATGTCTCAAGTGTCTCCCACTCCGACGTCTCTACACCCAGGAGGACGTTTAAGCTCATCGATCTCACCCCCTTGACGATATCATAGACGAAATCCAATGTCTCCTACCTTACGGAGACACACGAAGGATTGTCAAGCTTGAGTACTGTTCACCCTCGGTTGACAATGAAGGGAACATTGTGTTAAGCAAATTTGAGCTCAAGACTCGAGCGGATGTTATGGTGATGTGGCGAATGTTTTTCGGTTTTGAAGAGAAAGTTTTGCTCGAGTTGGAAGCGACACTGCGAAGATCGATCGATGATATCTTGGAGATGTGCAAGCGTCCACTGGAATATTGAAATGTAGTACTTAATTTTCTGTTGAAATCATCATTGTAATACTAATTTTATGTTATGAATGCTCATTTTATGTTTGGAAAGTTCATCTTGGGTTGTTTATGTGTCTGGTTTTGTTCCGAAAATATAACTATGGTATGGTTCTGGAGATATATCTCTGAAATAAATCTTTAGCAAATGCATGAGGCGCCATCCAGAATGGCCTTCCTTGAGTGTGAAAAGGGTGCGTCTGGAGATATATCTCCGCAAACTAGGGGCAGTATAGGAAATCCGCATGGTATCTAAGAAACACATAGGGTGTAATAAAAAATTCTCATGAGTTTTTTTTGCTCCAGCCCTAAAAAGCCTGAGCTCATCAAAACCGATCTATTTATGAGTAGATAACCCATTTTAACAGCTCTACTAGTTGAAATAAAAAAACAATATATAACTCTTGCAAGCTAATGGAATCTGAAATTTGCTATCAAGTCTTTATGCTAAGAGCATCATCTTCGATTCATTCTTTCAGCACTCACATCCATTCTTTCCACTTATGTTATTTAAATGGGTCATACTTAATTTTTTTTATACTATATTATATTTTCAAATTCTTTAAACAATGTAATTATATTTTTTAACTAGTCATACAATCCATCAAAAAATTTAAAATAGATTCTACCATATCTAACATTGTACCTCACATTTATATTATATAAAATTATAATTGAAATAATTTAATTTAAATATATCAAAATATATTTAAAAATTATACATTTAAAATAAATCATAGTAAAGTAAACATATATTAAAAAACACAATACATAACACAAATAATTTATTAAAAATACATTAAAAAACATAAATGTTAAAATAAATTATCAGCACAAATTACAAGAAGAAATTTATTCAAAATATTTTTCAATTGTTGTTATTTTCCTGCCAATAACGTTGTCATATATATTCTATCAAGTCTTGTTAAAGGTGTCGATGAATTTGTTTATCACGAACATCAAATCTTCTACATAGGCACTCATGGAAATCAATATTAGAATCATACGACAATATTGTCACATTATTGCTCAAATGAACATAAGAAAAATCAAAATTTTCACTATATGTGGCACATTCATCTTCAACAGTCATGTTATGCAATATGATGCACATATTCATTATGCGCTGGAGTATGACTAAGTGCCAAGATTGTTCTAGGTTACATTGTTTAATATCCTTTCTTGCCCCTCCTCGATGTTGGACAAACAATTTTCTCTTACCTCCTTGTGGCATCGAGATACTTTTCACAAATGTGACCCTTTCAGGATAAATTCCATCTGATAGATAATAACTCTTGTTGTATTCAGTATGATTGACTGTGTAATAATCCTCAAGAGCTTGCCCTTGCAAAGAATCGTTGAAGACATTGGATTGGTTCAACACATTAATATCATTGTTTGAACACACTACCTCAAAGAATGCATGTCAAATTCATAAGTCTTTTGAAGCCACTACTTCAAGCATAGCAGTTGGTTTCCCATGATCACCTCAAGCGTACCACCCTTTCAATCCAACTGGAAAAATTTTCCATTCCCGATGCACACAATCAATGCTCCATAACATACATGGAAATCCTAGTGTCTCCCATATTTGAATTAGGCCTTCGTTGTCTTTAGTGTTTGACCTTCACAAATATTGTGCCCCAAAGATGTTAATCACTCCCCTTGTAAATTTATCAGCATATTTTAGTGTCGTAGTTTCACCAATTCTCAAATAGTCATCCACACTATCAGTAGATGTTCCATATGCCAACATACAGATAATTGCAATGCATTTCTGAAGTGGTGAAAAACTTGATCTACCAGTTGCATCAACCCTCATTCAAAAATACTCATCTTGTTGACCTAAAGCTTCAACAACACGAAGGAACACATGTTTATGCATTAGATACCTTTCGAAGAAATAACTTAATCGTTTATACTATAGTTTCCGAAAAATAATCATTGAATAATCGATCATGTCCCTATTCGCGATTCTTCTTTATATTCCTTCTTTGATGTCTAGGCATTTTAGAGCTCGATGTCTCTTCTTCCATAAACATCCTCACGAGTTCTTCGTCGATATCATCATTCATATAGTCCATGAACATATTTGCAATGTGAGAGGATGAGAAGGACTATGAAACTTATTGTGCATGTTAATACTATTTATATGACTAGTTTATAATAGCTAGTTTGACTTTGAATAACGACTAATTTGAATAACGGCTAGTTTGAATAATGTCTAGTTTGACTTTGAATAACGACTAGTTTGAATAATGACTACTTTGAATATAAATAGTTTAACTTTGAATGACGACTAGTTTGAATAACGACTACTTTGAATAGCTGCTAGTTATAAGAATACATAATCAAAATTTAAAAATACATAATCATACTAACTAATTCCGTATCAACTAAGTACAAAATATAAAATCATACTAATTAAGTAAAAAAATACATAATCATGCACCTGAAGTTGAATTCTTTGTTCTTTTTGTAGGAACTTCCGATGAACTCGCGAGCCATTTAGGTTCATCTTTCAATAATCTCCATGTAGCCTCAAATATAAACTTTTCACATTTATCTTGGAAATAGATTTTGTATGCAACTTGCCTGATATTTCTCTCGGAGCTCTCGCTTTGCTGTGTATACACGATCTGTTTGTAGCATGCAATAAACTTTTGAACAAATGAGTTAATTTTATGCCATCGACCTTTTAGTGTAATTGATTTTCTCTCTTTGTAATTGATGTCACGATGCTTGTTGTAAGCTTTGCCAATCCTCTTCTAAAAACTATCTCCTTTTTTATCAACCCCAACAATTAAATTTGTAATACCCCGTAAATTATTTTGCTCTGGATAATATTGGTTGTGATCAACTGAGTCTCAGTGTGCTCTGAGAAATTATCTGCAGAGATAATTAGGGTAACTGTCAAACTTAGAGTGAATCCAATTAATATTATCTGACTCTGAGATATTTAAGTATTTGGACTTTAGAGACTTTTTGGACAATTAGTAATGTTGCTAATTGATGATATGTTGCTATATCATTTCTTTTCCTTCATTTTCCTCATTAGAACCAAAGGGAGAAAAAGATAGAAAGGATTTTGGAGAGAAAGAAAAGAGAAGGAAAGGAAGAGAAAAAGAGGAGAAAAGTCCAAGAGCAAGATCATCAAGAACACTATCAATCTTCATCAAATCATCTTCCAATCTTCACCATCTTCATCTATTCAAGGTGGGTTCTAGATAGAAACTTTTGTTTTAGATTTTCTTGGATTATACAACCTAGGTTAGAATTATGAGAAATTGGATGAGTTGCAATATCTTGAATTTTAACGGTTAAAATGTGTTATAAACTTAGTAGTATAAGCTATATAGGTGTAGAATCATCTATAATTGATTATGGGATGTTTGGATATGTTTTGGGGAAGTTTTGGAACCATGGAAGCTCAGCTGTTACGCTGCAGAACTTTATGCATTTCCCAAATTCGCACTGCGAATCCCCCAACGAAGGGGAAATCGTACACTCGCTGGCATATCGCACTGCGAATGTGAAGGCGAGCATTCGCCAGTAGTTCGCACTGCGAACTTTGCTATGTTTTGGTTCTGCCTTGGTTCGCCAGCTGTTCGCACTGCGAATGGTGCAGCGAACAAGTGTTGGCTAGGCGTTCGCTGGACGTTTCGCACTGCGAATGAAGTAGCGAGTATTCGCTGGCTTATTCGCAATGCGAGTATGACAGATTCCCCAACTTGTTTCTTTCATAACTTTTGTATCGTTGATCCATTGTGAGTGTTCTTGGTATCGTTTTGAAGCTAAGAACCTATTCTAGCTAATGGTAGTGAGAGATATATGTTTATTGCCCGATTAAATAAATTAGAGGGAACCGTAAATTTGGTATAATTGGGGGTATGTTGAACTATGTATTTCCACTATGTGATTGATGATTACATGCCTATGCTCGTACTGTTAAACATGTTTGAATATGTTTGCATGATAAAATATGAAATAGGTAGTGTGAGGAATATTATCGGAAACCACTGTCGGAAAGTGTGAAATAACAATTACGACGACGCTCGTGCATAAGAGGCCGAGGCGGACGTCTATTACCAAACGGTATGGAAAGAATTACACTAGTATGGATCATGTTTGATTGTGTTTGAATGTATAAGACAAGAGAGGTCTTAGGCTAATATGGCCGGGTGATTGTCGAATACAATCCCATTTATGTTTATGATCAGGTAATCGTAACCATCGCCCTTGAGAGGCATTTAAGAGTCTCGAGCTCCTCTAAATGCAGGCATTACTACTTGGCAGGTTTGATTCCCAATGTTATAGTACGATGGAACCTACGGGTAGAGACTTGTGATGGCATGAGAGGCCATGAGAAGTGAAGAATTAAGGTGATAATGCGTCCCTTAATTCTGAATCCATTCTTATGCCAAGTAATTACAAGGATCCATGACTCGGGTCGTCTTCTAGACGTAGAAGCGGAAGGGAAAAAGGGATGCCTTGGTATGGGTTACCGATTAGTGATACTGTGAGTTAGTGAGACTCACGAGCTTGGATCCATACAGTGTGTGTGCACTCAAAGTCACTTCCCTTCCCTTATGACTTGAGTTAGAATGTTAGAACCTTGTAAAGCCGAGAGGACTATAAGATAGAAAACTCACTGAGATTTGATGTATCTCACCCCACTGTTGTTGTTTACATCACAGGTTCTGCAGGTCCGGCGAAGGGTAAGGACAAGGTTATTTGACTTTCCTTACGGATCGTAGCTTTTGTGTGGCAAGGCTTCCGTTGTGAAGATTTTTGAGATCATTATTTAATCTAGTTCTTAGTGTATTTCGGGCATCTTGTATATGTTATGCCGTAGACTTTAGAGATTTGTATTTAGGGCATTTAATGTATACAATGTGTTAACTAGGAACTTGTATATATTTCAGTACCAAACGTATTATTCATGTATGATATATGCTCTTGATGTATGTATATATATGTGGGCGTTACAGTTGGTATCAGAGCAGGTTGTATCCTCGACCTAGCCATGAAATAGTATAAGTGTTTCTTTCCGTTTCATATGTGTTGTGTCGCAATTGGTCTTACGTGTTATATTTATGGTATTGAGCCTGATCAACTTAATCCTATCTGTATGACATTTAGGAACATGGCCGATCGGCGCAGAAACAACCGTGGTAGACCGAGAACTACTCCAGCAGGGACAAATCCGCCAGGGGACGAAGGGAATGCCCCTCTGTATCAATTTATACAACAGATGCAGCAACAACATAATCAGTTTGTGCAACAAATGGTGCAGCAAATGGCTGGTGGTGTGTATCCTCCAGTGGTTGTTCCAGAAGCTGCAGGGGGAACCTTTAGGGATTTCATTCGCATGAATCCTCTGGAATTTCAGGGAGGGTTAGATCCAGTAAAGGCTTATGAATAGATATCCGACATGGAGCGGATTTTCTTGATCGTTCAGTGTAGTGAAGAGAATAAGGTGGTTTTCGCTTCTCACTTGTTAAAGGGTCCTGCCATGAGGTGGTGGAAAAGCGCTTCAGTCTTGATGACAATTCAGGAGGTACCGAAAGTGTGGGAACAGTTTAAGATAACTTTTATGGAGAAGTATTTTCCAAGTCCTTTAAGGTCTCAAAAGGAATTCGAGTTTCAACAATTGAGACAAGGTAACTTGACTGTGGCCTCTTATGCGGAAAAGTTTGAGGTTATGGCTGCTTATTCTAGACAAGCCATGTATGCTCCTGATGAGAGGTGGAAGATTGATCAGTTTCTATTTGGTTTAAGGGCTGAAATTTCACATAGTGTGTCTCAGAGAGAATTTACTAGCTATGCTGAATTGTTACGACAGTGTTATGTGGCAGAGCATAGCTTAAAGAAGGTGCAAGCAGAAGGAGAATTAAGTAGGGTAAATCAAAGTGATCGTGGGCGATCGAATCAACAATTTAGACCAAGGCAACAAGCTTTCAAAGGAAAGCAACTTCAGGGTTCTAGACCTAGCGCACCTTCGGTGTGCCGTTTTTGTGGGAAGAGGCATGGTGGTAGATGTCATTTCGAAGGAGTGGAGTGTCATCGGTGTCATAAGATGGGTCATTTGGCGAGGGATTACCCTCAGGGTCGAATTTTAGCACAAGAAAAGAATACCGGCCGAGTATATATCTTGGATGCAAGGAAGACAAAGGGTGACAACTCTTTGATTGCTGGTACGTGTTTTGTGAATGGAAATCCTTGCTTTATTTTATTTGATTGTGGAGCTACACACTCTTTTGTATTGATGCAATGTGTAAAGCGGCTTGGGTTGCAAGCGGTTCTGTTGTCTCCACCCATGGTGGTTACTACTGCCATGGATGAGATGGTTGAAACACCTTTAATGTGTGAAAATTGTTGTTTTATCTGTGGATGGAAGAGTTTTCCAAATCTATTTGATTTGCTTACCGCTTAAGAAAGTGGATGTTGTTCTGGGAATGGATTGGCTTTCGGATAATTCGATATTTATCGGGTGTGAAGAAAAACTAATCATTATTCCATCTATTGAAGTTACTCCGAAGGATGTGTTAACTAATATTTTAGAAGGTACGGTTGGAATGATTAATTTCTTGTTTGAGGAGGAAAAATCCGTTCTTTTGATTCTTACTAAGGAGGAGAGTAGTAACCGTCAAGTTTTGAGTATTCCGGTAGTTTGTGACTTTCCAGAAGTTTTCCCCGAGGATATCACTTCTCTTCCTCTGGAGAGGGAAGTGGAATTCTCTATTGACCTGATACCGGGAATGGCTCCAATATCCGTTTCTCCGTATCGGATGGCACCACTTGAATTAAGAGAATTAAAGGATCAATTGGAAGAGTTGTTGGCTAAGCATTTTGTTCGACCCAGTGTTTCGCTCTGGGGAGCTCCAGTATTGTTGGTAAAGAAAAAGGATGGTGGAATGCGGTTGTGTATTGATTACCGTCAATTGAATAAGGTCACCATCAAGAACAAATACCCATTGCCAAGGATAGACGACCTGTTAGATCAATTGAAAGGAGCCTGTGTGTTCTCAAAGATTGATTTACAGTCGGGTTATCATCAAATTCGGGTAAAGAGTTCAGATGTACCAAAGACTGTGTTTAGAACCCGTTATGGTCATTATGAATTTTTGGTGATGCCTTTCGGTGTGACGAATGCTCCGACAGTTTTCATGGATTATATGAATCGGATATTTCAACCTTATTTGGACCAATTTGTGGTTATTTTCATTGATGACATTCTTATCTATTCTCGTGATCCTCAAGAGCACGGAGAACACCTAAGAATCATTTTATCTATCTTACAAGAGAGACAACTTTTTGCCAAGCTAAGTAAGTGTGAGTTTTGGATGTCGGAGGTTAATTTTCTTAGACATGTCATATCTCAGGGAGGTGTAGCGGTTGATCCATCAAAAGTTGAAGCAGTGATAAATTGGGAGAGACCGAAGAATGTGTCTGAAGTTAGAAGCTTTTTGGGACTAGCAGGTTATTATAGAAGGTTTATTAAAGGTTTTTCCCAACCGGCTTTACCGATGACGAGACTTACTCGGAAGGATTATTCGTATGAATGGGATTCGGCTTGTGAGCAAAATTTTATGAGCTTGAAAGAGAGATTGACGACCGCTCCTGTTTTGGTTATCCCTGGTCCTAGCAAGTCGTATGAGGTATATTATGATGCATCGAAGATGGGATTAGGAGGTGTGTTAATGCAAGAGGGACATGTAGTGGCTTATGCTTCACGACAGTTGAAAGTCCATGAAGAGAATTATCCAACGCATGATTTAGAATTGGCGGCAGTTATATTTACTTTGAAAGTGTGGCGTCACTATTTGTATGGTGTACATTTTGAGATGTTTAGTGACCACAAGAGTCTAAAGTATCTCTTTGGAGTTGAACATGCGTCAAAGGAGGTGGATGGAGTATTTGAAAGATTATGACTTGGAGCTAAGATACCATCCGGGTAAAGCGAATAAGGTGGCGGATGCTTTAAGCAGGAAAGTGTTGCATAGTGCCGACTTGATGATGTTGGAGTATGCCTTAATGGAAAAGTTTAGAGATCTAAATCTTCAATTCAATTGGACTCCTAATTGTGTGATTATGGGAAATTTGAATATCACTTCTACTCTTCGGGAAGAAATTCAACAAGAGCAAGGGTTAGATGAGAAGTTACAAGAAGTGTTAATGCAACCGGGTTTTGTGCGAGCTACCGACGGAGTTATTGTATTCAACCGAAGGATTTGTGTTCCGGATAACGCGGAGTTAAAAAGGAGGATTTTGGATGAATCGCATAAGGGTGCTTTTACTATCCATCCGGGATCTTCAAAAATGTACCAAGATCTAAAGAGAGACTATTGGTGGTCCGGGATGAAAAGAGATATTGTGGTGTATGTGTCGGAATGTGCGGTGTGCCAACAAGTAAAGATCGAGCACCAAAGGTCGGGTGGCTTGGTGCAACCTTTAGAAATTCCGGTGTGGAAATGAGATAGTATTTCGATGGACTTCGCGGTAGGATTACCTCGTGCGCAAGGCGGTTATGATTCGATTTGGGTAATTGTGGATCGGTTAACGAAATCCACGCATTTCTTAGCCGTAAAGACTACTTATAAGGCGAGTCATCTCGCAAGGTTGTTCATTGCGGAGATAGTGAGATTGCATGGTATTCCTACTACTATAGTTTCGGATAGAGATCCAAAGTTCACTTCGAGATTTTGGAGAGCTTTTCAACAAGCGATGGGAACGAAGTTGTGTTTGAGTACGTCGAATCATCCGCAAATGGATGGTCAGACGGAATGGATAATACAAACCATGGAAGACATGTTGAGAGCTTGTGTCCTTGGAAGTGGAGGAAATTGGATAAAACTTTTGGCGTTGATCGATTTCTCTTATAATAACAGTTATCATGCAAGTATTGGTATGGCACCTTATGAGGCGTTGTATGGAAGGAAGTGTAGGACACCGTTGTGTTGGGCAGAAGTTGGCGAAGATAGGATGTTGGGACCCGAGATTATTCATGAAACTACGGAGAAGATTAAGATGATCCGTGAAAGAGTTAAGCAAGCACAGGATCGTCAGAAGAGTTATGCAGATAACTGAAGAAGACCTTTAGAATTTGAAGAAGGCGATCACGTGTTTCTGAAAGTTACTCCGAGATTGCGGTTGAAAGGACTGTTTTGGTCGCAGAAATTAAGTCCGAGGTACGTGGGACCATATCAGATTTTGGAAAGAATTGGTGAAGTAGCTTACAGATTAGCCTTACTGCCTACTCTGTCCGAGATGCACGATGTTTTTCATGTGTCTCAGCTTCGGAAATTTGTCCCAGATCCTCTTCAGCCAATTTTACCAGATACAATTGAGATAGAAGCAGATTTGACATTTAAGCCTCAACCGAGTCGTATCGCCGGAAGAGAAACTAAAGTGTTAAGGAATAAAGAAATTCCTCTTGTTAAGGTCCAGTGGGATGAGACGCATCCGGGTGATGCAACTTGGGAATTGGAATCAGAGATGCGGGAGGTTTATCCTCATCTATTCAGGTAATTGTTTTAAATTCGTGGGCGAATTTCTATTTAAGGGGGGAGGATGTAATACCCCGTAAATTATTTTTCTCTGGATAATATTGGTTGTGATCAACTGAGTCCCAGTGTGCTCTGAGAAATTATCTGCAGAGATAATTAGGGTAACTGTCGAACTTAGAGTGAATCCAATTAATATTATCTGACTCTGAGATATTTAAGTATTTGGACTTTAGAGACTTTTTGGACAATTAGTAGTGTTGCTAATTGATGATATGTTGCTATATCATTTCTTTTCCTTCATTTTCCTCATTAGAACCAAAGGGAGAAAAAGATAGAAAGGATTTTGGAGAGAAAGAAAAGAGAAGGAAAGGAAGAGAAAAAGAGGAGAAAAGTCCAAGAGCAAGATCATCAAGAACACCATCAATCTTCATCAAATCATCTTCCAATCTTCACCATCTTCATCTATTCAAGGTGGGTTCTAGATAGAAACTTTTGTTTTAGATTTTCTTGGATTATACAACCTAGGTTAGAATTATGAGAAATTGGATGAGTTGCAATATCTTGAATTTTAACAGTTAAAATGTGTTATAAACTGAGTAGTATAAGCTATATAGGTGTAGAATCTTCTATAATTGATTGTGGGATGTTTGGATATGTTTTGGGGAAGTTTTGGAACCATGGAAGCTCAGCTGTTACGCTGCAGAACTTTCTGCATTTCCCAGATTCGCACTGCGAATCCCCCAGCGAAGGGGAAATCGTGCACTCGCTGGCATCTCGCACTGCGAATGCGAAGGCGAGCATTCGCCAGTAGTTTGCACTGCGAACTTTGTTATGTTTTGGTTCCATTTTGGTTCTGCCTTGGTTCGCCAGCTGTTCGCATTGCGAATGGTGCAGCGAACAAGTGTTGGCTAGGCGTTCGCTGGACGCTTCGCACTGCGAATGAAGTAGCGAGCATTCGCTGGCTTATTCGCAATGCGAGTATGACAGATTCCCCAACTTGTTTCTTTCATAACTTTTGTATCGTTGATCCATTGTGAGTGTTCTTGGTATCGTTTTGAAGCTAAGAACCTATTCTAGCTAATGGTAGTGAGAAATATCTGTTTATTGCCCGATTAAATAAATCGGAGGGAACCGTAAATTTGGTATAATTGGCGGTATGTTGAACTATGTATTTCCACTATGTGATTGATGATTACATGCATATGCTCGTACTGTTAAACATGTTTGAATATGTTTGCATGTTAAAATATGAAATAGGTAGTGTGAGGAATATTATCGGAAACCATTGTCGAAAAGTGTGAAATAACAATTACGACGACGCTCGTGCATAAGAGGCCGAGGCGGACGTCTATTACCGAACGGTATGGAAAGAATTACACTAGTATGGATCATGTTTGATTGTGTTTGAATGGATAAGACAAGAGAGGTCTTAGGCTAATATGGTCGGGTGATTGTCGAATACAATCCCATTTATGTTTATGATCAGGTAATCGTAACCATCGCCCTTGAGAGGCATTTAAGAGTCTCGAGCTCCTCTAAATGCAGGCATTACTACTTGGTAGGTTTGATTCCCAATGTTATAGTACGATGGAACCTACGGGTAGAGACTTGTGATGGCATGAGAGGCCATGAGAAGTGACGAATTAAGGTGATAATGTGTCCCTTAATTCCAAATTCATTCGTATGCCAAGTAATTACAAGGATCCATGACTCGGGTCGTCTTCTAGACGTAGAAGCGGACAGGAAAAGGAAATGCCTTGGTATGGGTTACCGATTAGTGATACTGTGAGTTAGTGAGACTCACGAGCTTGGATCTATATAGTGTGTGTGCACTCAAAGTCACTTCCCTTCCCTTATGACTTGAGTTAGGATGTTAGAACCTTGTAAAGCCGAGAGGACTATAAGATAGCGAACTCACTGAGATTTGATGTATCTCACCCCGCTGTTGTTGTTTACATCACAGGTTCTGCAGGTCCGGCGAAGGGTAAGGACAAGGTTATTTGACTTTCCTTACGGATCGTAGCTTTTGTGTGGCAAGGCTTCCGTTGTGAAGATTTTTGAGATCATTATTTGATATAGTTCTTAGTGTATTTTGGGCATCTTGTATATGTTATGCCGTAGACTTTAGAGATTTGTATTTAGGGCATTTAATGTATACAATGTGTTAACTAGGAACTTGTATATATTTCAGTACCAAACGTATTATTCATGTATGATATATGCTCTTGATGTATGTATATATATGTGGGCGTTACAGAATTCTTTGAAACGTTGAGCCATGATTGAATGAGAACTTCATCATCTTTTTGTTGGAACCTTTGTTTAGGTATATTCAAAACCGATGTAAATGCAACTTCTTCACCAAGGTTAATAGCTTATAAGCTACCTTGAGTGCAAAATTGTTGTGTTTGATGTTCTTGATCACTTGATGCATGTCACTACTACCTATTTGATCCCCATGAAACATAGTGGGTTAGTTGATTAAGATGTAAATTATTGAGATTGATATAAATAAGGTGGTGTATGATATGAGTGATTTCTAAAGTGTGGATTATTTTGTGGATTTGGGATAAAAGGATAGTTCAGAAAATTGAGGTTATGGTGTGAATTTAAGATAAAGGGTGCATTTTTAAAGTATGAGTTGCCTTGTTGATTTAGAATTGAAGGAGGAGTACCACCATTTTGCATTAAATTGGACAAAAATTATGTTGATTGGGATCCAATGACAAATGAATGTGTAAGAAAAAAAAAGAGATAAAATAAATATTTTAAAGGGTTAAATATGTTTTTAATTCATCTAAATATTTCAATTATCATTTTTAATCCTCCCAAAAAATTTCTTCAAACAATGGACCCTTTAAAGTTTTACGTCCATAATAATGGTCCTTTCCGACTAACGGAAACTGACATGACATGACATATAACATTTTGAATCTGACATGATGGACATGTTGCAAAGCTAATGACATAGTTTTTAAAAATAAACAAAACAAAAATTAATTTTTTATTATAATTTTTATTTTTTATTAGGATTAATAGCTATTTTGCCCTCTGACATATAGACGCTTTTCGAAAAATCCCCCTATAAAAGAAATTTGCAAAAAATACTCTAACATTTGAAGATTCTCTCAATTTTGACCTTCATCACGCCCGGTAAGCAAAAATGCTGACGTGTCAGATTTTTTTTTTAGTGATGTGAAATGTCAAGTGGCTTTTTAATTTTATTTTTGAATTATTTTAATGCCACATTGGCATTTCGTTTTTTATTTATTTTTGGTTTATTTTAAAAAATATGTCACATGTTCAAAATTTGTTAGAGGTGAGAATTGAACCCATCCCCTTTCTTTCATAGGTCCCCTCCTTACCACTAAGCCAATCCACTTCTTTTGTTAATTTATGCCTTTAAAATGTATATATTACATCTTTAGTATTTTTTTTCTATCAATATAAACTAAATTATTTTAACATTAGAATTTAGTATTTAGTTTAATAGTTTCTAATAATACTAATAGTTTAATATTGCTATTCAATTTAGTTTTTATTTAGTTTTTATTTACTAATACATTAGAATTTATTTATTCAATTTAGTTTAATACTAATAGTGTCTATTTATAGTTTAATAGTTTTTAATAATACTAATAAATTAATTTAATTTTTGCTACAGTAATTTAATTGAATATTTTTTAGTTTTATTTGAATATTTTGGGTTTTACTTAAAACATTATTAAACTAATATTATTACTAATATATTAATTTGGTATGTTAATTTAGTATATTAATTTAGTAATAAAATGTTAATTTAGTAATAAAATGTTAATTTAGTAATAAAATGTTAATTTAGTATGTTAAGTTAGTATATTAAGTTAGTATATTAATTTAGTATGTTAATATGGTACAGTAATTAACATTTAAATATAAATGTTAATATTAATTTAGTTAAAATATTTAAATATAAGTGTTAATATATTTTTAGTTAAACTAATTTAATAAACTAATTTTTGACTAATTTTCAGTATAGTAATTTTACTGTAATATTTTTAGTAATGTTTCCAAACTAATGTTACAGCATAGTATAAACTAATTTTCTTAACGTTTTATCTAATTTAATATATTTTTTAAACATTTTAACTAAATTAATATTAATATTAAAACATAATATATTTTAGTCATAACATTAATATATTTTAGTAATAATAACGATAATAATGTTAATAACGTTAAATAATATTAAATAATGAATAATACACTAAATAATATTTTAGTTACAATATATAACATATACTAAATAATATAATAGAAATATACTAAATATTAAAAAAATCATTAAATACTGAATATTAAAGAAAATATGTAATATATACATTTGAATAACATATCATATCAGAAAAAACAAACTAACCTAATGGTAGTGTCTCTCTCATGTGATATTGAGGTCATGAGTTCTATACCCACCTTTAACATTTTTTGAATGTTTATATATTTTCAAAAATAAACCAAACAATAAATATAAAATGAAATGCTTACATGGAAATAAAAATAATTAAAAAAAAAGCCAACTCGTCATCCACATAAGAATTTTTTTTTTTTACAAAATAATAAATACCTTCCACGTCAGTATTTTTAATGACTGGATGTGATGAATGTCAAAATTAAGAGAATCTTCAAATGTTAGAGGAATTAGAGACAAAAAATTCACGATCAAACTTTCATTTTCTTCTACAACACCTTCATTGACAGATTCACCATCTTTATTTTTTTTTTAATTAGCTCCATTAAACTTCAACGACACTTTCATTTTTAACATATTCAACAACCTCCACTTCCTATAAATCTACATAAAAAAAGTAAAACCCAATATTTTTATATCTCATACAATAATATACTATTATTAAAAAAACCTGCAAATAATCGTACTTATGAGAAACAAAGTAAAAAAAAGAGACAAGTAAATGTGAATGTCTTCCACATAAAAAATAGGCTTAATACCCTTTTTGGTCCTCTAGCTATAGGGGTAGGTCCAAATAGGTCCTCTAGCTTTTAAAAGTTCCAAATTGGTCCCATACGTTTTTAAATAGGTTCGTAGTGATCCTTTCTGTTAATTACATTCTAACGGTGTTAAAAATGATGATGTGGATTCTGACTTGGTTGGGGTGTGTAGCACAGTCAACATCTCCTTCCCAATTGAATATGAAACTTTATAAATCGAATCCCAATTCCAAACCCTAGGTTACCAATTCATCCAAAATTTACCAAATTGAAAGGAAAATCCACTATCAATAATGAGTTCTGGGCACGTTTCTTCTTCATCTTCAAGAACCCACGTCGATTCGCAAGTGTATACCAGTTTTGGGAAAGTCATGTGTGCTTGTGGAGACCTTGCTATACTTCACAAGGCAAGAACCGTCCAAAATTATGGAAAGCTTTTCTGGGGGTGTCAACATTTTAAGGTAATCTTCTTTGTCAAACACATCCATTTCATCAGTTACAGCTTCACTGTTAATAAGTTGCATGCATATATGTATAGGGACACACGAATGCCGGGTGCGGTTTTTTTGAATGGTTCTATGATGATTCAAGAGATGGCAAGGAAGAAAGCTTGAGGAATCTGCAATGGCAGACTGAAATGCAATTTAAGGAATTGGAAGAAGCCCAAAAAGAGTTGGCTGAGGCAAAAAGCATGGTTGAAGTGTTGAAGGTCAATAATTTGCAGCTAGATGAAGCTTTGAAGAACACAAGGAAATGGAAGATGATCTGGAAGTCCTTGTGCTTTATTGTGTTATTTGTTTTAGTGGTTAAGGTGTTGTGAATGTTGAAATTGATGTAAAAGTTGCTTCCATAACATGTACTAATGGTCTGAGTAAAAGAGTATTGTTGTTACCAATTTTTTAGTTTTGTTGCCAGATGTATCAGTTGTTGTTACCAAATATACTCTTTTAGTGTTGTTGACATATTTATCATGTGTTGCCATATTTATCAGTGGTCTTAGTAAACGAGTTGTTTTGTTGCTGTCATAAACATATTTTAGAAGTTGCAGTAGTTTGTGGCATACAGATTTGTGCACCAAATTTGTGACCTGATTTTTCTGTTTTGTACACTTATTTTGTGCATCTGTTTTGTACACTAAATAACAGTTTGTGCACCTGTTTTGTACACTAAATTTGTGCACCTATTTTGTACACTAAATTTGTGCACCTGTTTTGCAGCAATCGACCTGATTTTGTACACCAAATTTGGGCACCTGTTTTGTACACTAAATAGCAGTTTTTAACAGTTTGTGCACTAAATGGTTTGACAGGTTTTAACATGATTTTAACAGTTTTTAACAGAATAATTTGACTACAGCATAACAGAAGTATAAACACAAAATAGGAAACATTGTACACCATAATTTAACAGAATAATATGATAACAGCATAATTTAACATAAAATATGAGTAGCATAATTTGATTACAGCATAAAAGAAGTATCATTACAATAATAGCAGAAGCATTGTACACCATAAGTACTTAGTACACAACATTACACATAATAGCAGAAGCATATCAGAAATGCATGGTACACAAAATAGCAGAAATTGTTCATAATATCAGAAGACACCATTACACAATACAACACAAACTATAGACCCTAAGAGGATTTCTTTGGAATGTTCCTTTTAGTTGGTGTTGTCCTCCAAGTAGTAGGACCCACTGCATTCTGTGATGCACTCAATCTGGTGGTGGGTCCTCTTGAATGTTGTGATGGTCTCTTAAAAGGCAACTTGTGCCTAGCTTGTGTTGCAGTCTTCTTGTTAGTTGTCTGAGAAAGCCGAGTTGCCTGGGTTGATTTGGCTGCCTGAGTTGCCCGAGTTGTTTTGCTTGGCTGAGTTGACTTAGTTGCCTGGGTTGCCTGAGTTGTTTTGGTTGCCTGGGTTGTTTTTGTTGTATGACTTGTCTGGGTTGCCTGAGATGCTTGTTGGGTTGCCTGAGTTATATGAGATGCTTATTGGGTTGCCTGAGTTGCCTGAGATGCTTGCTGGGTTGCCTGAGTTGCCTGAGATGCTTGCTGGGTTGCCTGAGTTGACTGAGATGCTTGCTGGGTGGCCTGTGATGCCTGTTGTGGTGGCTGAGCCATCTTACAAGTTGATTTGTTGTGCCCAGTTTGTCTGCACCTAGTGCACCTCACAATCATACCAGTTTTTCTTTTTTTCCCGTCAGAACCATCAATCTCACCCTGTTCTCTATTCCTTTTCTTTTTTGGTCTTCCAGGCATTTTCTTGAATTTGTGAGGCTGCACATCAGGGTATTCAGTTCTCACCCATAAATTTGTACCATTCAGAGGGTAAATGATAGGTTCATACACCCTAATGTACCTAGCCTTCTTGTAATAGTCTGGAACAAACTGGTCAACAGCAAGACCTCTACTCTTCATTGAGGAAATGGCATGGACGCATGGGAGACCTGTCAGCTGCCACCTTCTGCAAGAACAACACTGTTCCTTTAAGTTGACAGAGAACATGTCTCCCTGATTCTGAATATGCCTCACCTCAAAAATATGTTCAGATGACATCCTATAAAAATATCAGAAGTAAGTCTATCTCCTATCAAAAGAAAGTCATACTACAAAAACACAATAGTAAGTCTATTATCTATTACCTTACTATCCAAGAATTTGTGAAACTGCTGGTTTTCTCGACCTTCTTCTTTATGTGTGGCAAGACTTCATCATCACCTAAATTAGAGAACTTTAGCCTATTTGCCGCCCATTTTTCCATTATGTATCCCCTTATTTCTTCTAACATTGTAACCAAAGGTTTTGCCCTTGCTTCCATAATCACACTGTTGAAAGCTTCTGACATATTATTCAAGACAGTATCCGACTTTGTTGTGGTTCTGAAATAGGACTTGCTCCAAAATCTTGGTGGAGTTTGCATCATGTGTTTGTAGGCCTCTTCATTTATCCTCCTCATGCCTCCCATCTCTCTTTCCCAAGCCTGTGGATAAGTAGCTCTAGCTGCCTTCCAAATGACCTCTTTCAACACTTTTCCTGTAAATTTCTTCCTAAAATTGTTGTATAGGTGTCTCACACAAAACCTCTGTTCAACACTTGGTAATAATTCACCCATGGCTGGGAGAAGACCCTGCAAATGCATAAAAATTCAACATTAAATTCTAAATCAAGAAATACATTCAAACTTAAATAAAGGCAATAAATCTAGTGGTACCTTTTGCTGATCAGAAATGAAAGTGTAGGTTCTACATTCTTCTCTTCCACCCAGATCATCAATGAGGAGCTTTAAAAACCAAGTCCAGGAGTCTCTATTTTCCCCTTCCACCACAGCAAAGGCAATAGGCGACATTTGATCATTAGGATTTGTTCCTATTGCAGATAAAATTTGGCCACCACATAGACCCTTTAGAAAACATCCATCAAGGCCAATAATTGGCCTACACATTTTGAAACTCTTATTGCAAGCATCATAACAAATATACAACCTCTTGAAATAAGGTCTTGCATCCTCAATGCCCTCTTGAACTGGTGTGACATTTATCTTAACAGTTGAACCAGGATTTGTCCTCAAAATTTCATGACAGTAGTCATAAATCCTAGTGTAATCTCCTAAATAAGATCCATCTACCATATCCCTGGCTGCAAATCTGGCCCTAATAGCCTTTGTCTTGTTAACACCTACATTCTATTTCTTGAGGGCCTTCTCCTTAATATCCTTTAGCTTAAGCTTAGGATTATTTTTCAATGTATTTTGCAACCTCTTGCTTAGCCATTTCGTGCTCATCATCTTAACATTATACTCTCTAGCACAACTATATGTGTCAACTAATTTCCTAAGCTGCCAAGTATCCTCATCAGGAAGCTTTCCACAATAGGCCTCCCATTGACATCCAGATTTACATACCACCTTCACTCTTATGTTGTCATTTTTTAGAAACTTTAGACCTCTCCCATTCTGAACATCATATGTTTGAATGGCTTCCTTAAAATCACTTTTGGTATTAAAATAGGTTCCCAACTCCCATTTATAGTTAGACATGTCTTTCATAGCCTTGAAAATTGGATGTTTCCTCTTCCTTGGTTCTTCATCATCCTCAGTGTCACATCCACTGTCTAACTCTTCACTACCATACACAACTTCATTATCCTCTCCACTATCTGCTTCCCCTTTCCTTTTCTTCATTTTACTAGTTCCTTCTTGTTTCTCATCATACTCCACCATTTTGGCAACATGTTCTTCATCATAATCCAGACTAGCATCAGAATCACTAAAATCAAGCTCCAAGGCACTATCATAATTATATGATGAATCCTCACTGTCATCAGATGAAGTATCATTCCCATTATGCACCTGACCATGAATCCCATCACCATTCATATTCCTAAGACCCTCACCAGAATTCATATTCTCAACACCCTCTTTCTCAACACCCTCTTTCTTAACACCCTCTTTCTCAACACCCTCTTTCTCAAGACCCTCACCAGAATTCATATTCTCACCATCCTTGACACCCTCATCAGCAGTCACACACTCAACATAATTGTTTACATCCTTAAGGACTTGATCAACAAGTTCAGCAACAATATCATATTGTTCTTCATTCACAACATCCAAAGGTTCTTCATTTAATATGTCCTCCTCCATGTTTATAGGTTCTTCATTTAATGTGTCACCCTCATCAACATACTCAGGTTGGGATAATGGGTGTTCAATGTATATGTCGACCTTCAGGTGTACCCTACATAGGCCAGCTATCTCTAACGCACCTTTATCATCACTAAGCACATTAATCCCAAATGTAGGATCCTTGTAGTAGATGTTGTCTACCTTAGTATACCCTATATCTTTCAAAACACCTATCAACTCAAAATACGACCACCTATCAACATCTACCTGTAATTCGTTACATTTACCCCCCACGTAGTTCGTTTTATCAGAATCCATAAATTCCCCATTATGATGAATGTTGAGGGTAATCATTTCTTCCATTTTAACCTAATATCATAAACAAGCAGAAACTTTACGAAAAGAACAATAAAAACCCTAATTTCAAAAAGGGGGCGACAAACCCTAGATTACAGAAAACGTAAATTCTACGAAAGGAACATAGCCATTTACCAGGATATTACTTCGTCTTCAATCGTATGTCTATGAATCTTCGTCTTCGTCTTCACCCTCAATCGTCTTCGTGTTCGTGTGACTGTTCTAGGGTTAGAGGCATGGAACTGAAATGACTTAATGAAAATAAGAGTGGGAAATGAATTGAACTATAACCACCGTGCAACATCCCTATTCAGAAACGTACACATCAGCACACCCATGCCATGTCATCAAGATTTTAATTAAAATTTTAACTTTTCTAACGGCGAGGACAAACGTGGACCTATTTAAAAACGTATGGGACCAATTTGGAACTTTTAAAAGCTAGAGGACCTATTTGGACCTACCCCTATAGTTAGAGGACCAAAAAAGGTATTAAGCCTAAAAAATATCTCTAGCAACAACTCATAGTTTAAAGGAAAAAGTTGTGTAGTTATTTTTATAAATTCATATTCAATTTGAATATGATAAATGCCCGTATATGAACATGCACAGTAATTAAATTTCATAATATATTATGTATTAATAATTTTAAAGTATAAATTAAAACTTTCATACTGTATTATTTTTATATTTCACTCACACACAACCTAGCATATACTATACAACCGCATCAAAATAAATCTTACACAAATTATATTGCATCACATAAATAAATATTATACATACATCTTCCAACTTATTTGTCTCAGCCTTACAAAATCTGTTCTAATAGAAGAACATGCTTACCAAATTGTTCTTCAATGTAATCAAGATTGCCAAATTGTTCTTCAATGTAATCAAGATAAGGCTCTTCAATTTCTCTACACCCTTTAAACTCAATTGTATCAACTAAGTTCAAACAGTTATATAATTTATCATAGAAAAGAACTCTACATCTAAATTCCAATTTTCTTAATATCAAATTTGGTAAAGTTTTTATCTGTGAGATATTGGATCGAACTCTAGTATGATCGAAAGTAGCTTTTTGGTTCGACAGATGTTTAGCATGCTGTCGAAGGCCGTTCACATTGTTGGGGGGAGTTCAATAGGGAGCATTGATACATAGTGTAGGACTAGGCACCTGTGTGAGAGACACACCACTTATCCACCTAAAACCTTAAGGTGATAGGTCAATGGGTTCTCCCACTTATAAATGCTCATGTTACCACATTCCTATCCAATGTGGGACTATTTTCCCACTTACTCACACTTGTTATATTATTTCAATACTCTCCCTCAAGTGTGAGTCCACAATGTTCCCCTTTTTTATTTATACTTGTACCGCCGTTGACACCTTTTTCAAGAGAATTTCAATACACCTCTTCCTGGGCGTCGATTTCAACGAACCACTACTTCCTGGGCATTTCGATACAAGTAAGTCGGTCCTTTTCTCGAAACAAAGGCTCATGATACCATTTTAGAACATGAGGAGGAACATCAATATTGGGCCAAGAGAAACACAAGTGAGAGAGACACCACATATTCATTTAAAACCTTAAGGTGATAGGTGTATGGGTTCTCCCACTTATAAATGCTCAACTCTCCACATTTATAACCAATGTGAGACTCCAACTCACACTTGACTTTATTATTCTCAACGCTCCCCCTCAAGTGTGAGTCCACAATGTTCCCTTTTTTTTATACTTATACCGCCGTTGACACCTTTTTCAAGGACCTTTCAAGGGCATTTCAATACACCTCTTCTTGGGCGTCGATTTCAACGAAACACCACTTACTAGGCATTTTGATACAAGTAAGTCAGTCCCTTTACGAACCAGGCTCTGATACCATTTGATGGGGGAGTTCACTAGGGAGCATTGATACATAGTGTAGGACTAGGCACCTTTATGAGAGACACACCACTTGTCCACCTAAAACCTTAAGGTGATAGGTGAGTGGATTCTCCCACTTATAAATGCTCAAGTCACCACATTCATATCCAATGTGGGACTATTTCCCCACTTACTCACACTTGCTTATATTATTCCAATACACATGTTTTGTCGAAGTAGTGTATGCTGTAGTTGAAGTAGGGTCAAGCATGCAGTTATCGGAAATGCTAGATTTGTTAGCATGTCGAATTGGGCTTGTTTGTTATGTCTAATTGTTTAAGTTAGCTTGTACCCTAAGTTAGCTTGTAATGGGTAATTGTTAAAAAAACCCATTAGTTTAGTATGTTAGGTTTTATTATAAATGACATACTAGTCTCTCATCATAAGTGCAGAAAATTCTAATTAGGGTGAGAGAGTTATTTGTTACTATTGAGTACTTGTAATCTGATTTGAAGAGAAAGTAAAGAATAACAGTTATAACCAATCCTTTTTGTTCTTCTTCTTTTACCATCTTTTTTACCCCTGTGAGTTTCTTGACCATAAAGAAATAATTTATACTTTGTTTTTCCAAGGCATCGGATTTCACAACAAATTGGTGCGGTAAGCGTGGAGGAAGATGCCTTCAATAAAGTATGAGATTGAAATGTTCACCAGAGTGAACGATTTCGGTCGGTGCTTGAAGATGAAAGTCGTACTGGTTCAGCAGGGTTGTTTGGAAGCGCTGAAGTGAGCTACAGCCATGGACTTTGCGTTGACGGAAAAAGAAAGAACGAGTATAGTAGAGAAATCTCACAATGCCATCTTATTGAGTCTTGGTGATAAGGTTCTATGACAGGTTTCAAAGGATACGACGACGTCGGGGTTATGGGTGAAACTCGAAAGTTTGTACATGACCAAATTGTTGGTCAATCGCCTCTACCTAAAGCAAGCTCTGTATTCATTCAAGATGAGTGAATACAAAGTTTTGGATGAGCAGTTAGATATGTTCAACAAGCTAATTCTTGATCTTGAAAATATCGATGTCAAGATTGATGATGAAGATCGAGCGCTGTTGGAGCTGTGTGCTTTACCCAGATCACATGCTCACTTCAAAGAAACTCTCTTGTAAGAGAGTCTCTGACCTTTGAAGAAGTTCAGTAAGCACGTATTCAAAGGATTTGAACGAACGAAAGGAGCACAAGCCATCTTTGACTGGTGAAGCCCTGTCGGTCAAGGCGAAATTCACAAAGAGAGATGTCAAGTTCGACAAGAAGAAGGGTAAAAGTCAGCAGAAGTCTTATAGTGGTGATGCATCTGGCATTCTATGCTATCATTTTAAGAAGGAGGGTCATACAAGAAAAGTGTACCTTGAGCGCCTGAATAATCATGGAGGAAAGGACAATGTCAATGCAGATATTGTGCAAGATGATTATGAATTATCTGATGTCTTGTGGTTTCGAGCATCAACTCTTGCAAAGAGTGGATTATGGATTCAGGAAGTACTTGGCGTATGACTCCAAACAAGAATGTGTTTGAAGAATTATGTGATCAAGATGGTGGATCAGTGTTGTTGGGAAACAATAAATCTTGCAATATTGCAGGTATTGGATTTGTAAGATTCAAGCTCCATGATGAGTCAATAAGACTATTGACTGGGGTTAGGTATGTACTTGACTTTAAGAGGAATTTAATTTCTCTTGGTGAATTCAACAAGAAAGGATATGTTTTCAAAGGAGAGCAAGGTATCCTGAAAGTCATGAAGGTGTCGAAGGAAGTCTTGAGAGGCGTGAAGAAATAAGGCTTGTATACCCTTGAGGCTGAAGTTATAAATGGTTCGACAAATGTTACATCCACGAATCCTTTGTCGAAGACAAAAATTTGGCACATGAGATTGGGCCATGTCAGTGAAAGGGGTCTGGTCGAATTGGGAAAACAAAATCTGCTTGGGGGAGACAAAGTCGAAAAGCTGAAATTTTGTGAACCCTGTGTACTTGGAAAATCTTGTAGAGTGAAGTTCAATAAAGGCAAACAAAGAACACATGGATACCTTGATTACATCCATGCTGATCTTTGGGGGCCTGCGATGTGTCTATCACATTCAGACACAAGGTATTTTCTATCCATAGTTGATGATTATTCTAGAAAGTTATGGGTATTCATCCAAAAGACTAAGGATGAAACTTTTGAGAATTTCAAAGGTTGGAAGACTCTGGTCGAAAATCAGACTGACAAAAAGGTCAAAAGGTTGAGAACCGACAATGGTCTTAAATTTTACAATGAGGCGTTCGACAGCTTTTATGCTGCCTCAGGTATTGCAAGGCACAAAACAACTGCAGGTACTCCATAACAAAATGGTTTGGCGGAAAGGTTTAATCGAGCTATTTTGGAAAGAGTTAGATGCATGTTGACTAGTGTTGGGTTAAAGAATGTGTTTTTAGGCTGAGGCTGTTTCGACAGCAACATATTTGATAAACAGATGTCCTTCGACTGCGTGAGATATGAAGACACCTAGAGAAGTTTGGCCGGGACATCCACCAGATCTCGACAAATTGAGAGTATTTGGCTGCGTGGCCTATGCTCACATTAGGTAAGACAAGGTCGGAGATAGAGCCCTGAAATGCATGTTCATGGGATACCCTGAAGGAGTCAAAGCTTATAGGCTATGGCGCCTAGAGCCAGGTCACAGGAGGTGTATCACCAATCGAGATGTAGTTTTCAATGAAGCTGAGATGGCCTTCAAGAAAACTGATGATGCTGACGAAGAGCTAGAACAAGGAGATATTTTTGTTGAGGTGGAGCATGTTGATGCTGAATTGCGTATCCCAGATGAAGTCGAAGAAGAAGCAAAAGATACTGAGGAAGTTGAGGAAACTGTCGATGACTATCTAATGTCAATAGATAGGTCAAGGAGAGTCATCAAGCCACCTCAGAGACTTGGGTATGCAGATCATATAGCTTATGCCTTAATCTCAGCAGGTGAGGTTCTAGACGAAGAACCTAGAGACTATAAGGAAGTTATGGGGAGTCGTAATAAGACTGAATGGCTAAAGGCCATGGATGATGAGATGAAATCTCTTCATGATAACAACACCTGGGAACTGATCAAGAAACCTGTTGGAGCCAGTTTAGTGAACTGTAAGTAGATTTTCAAAGTTAAGGAAGGAATCGAAGGAGTGGCATCAAAGTGATACAAGGCAAGATTCATCGCTAGGGGTTTCACTCAGAAAGAAGGTGTCGACTCAATGATGTGTTCTCTCCTATTGTGAAGCACATGTCCATTCGAATGTTGCTTGCCACGGTGGCACAGTTCGACCTTGAACTAGAACAGATGGATATGAAGACTGCATTCTTGTATGGTGATCTAGATGAAACAATCCTGATGAGGTGACCTGAAGGGTATGTCGAAAAGGGAGGAAGATTATGTGTGCAAGGTGAAAAGATCTTTATATGGACTGAAACAATCTCCTCAAAAGTGGAATAGGAGATTCGACAAGTTTATGGCACACATATGTTTCATTAAAAGTCAGTTCGACCACTATGTTTACTTCAGATTTTGACCTAGTAATTCATTTGTTATTTTGTTTCTTTATGTGGATGATATTCTAATGGTAAGCAACAATGTCGAAGATGTAATGACGATGAAGGCTGAACTCAATAAGGAGTTCGACATGAAGGATCTGGGAGTTGCGTCCAGGATTATTGGGATCGATATCTGAAGAGATAGAAAGCAGTCAAAATTATGCTTATCTCAAGAGGCATACCTATGGAAGATTCTCGAAAAGTTTGGTATGTCGAATTCAAAGCCTTTCGTGACTCCGACAAACCCTCAATTCAATTTGAGTATAGATCAGTGTCACAGTACCGATGTCGTAAGAGCTTAAATGAATAGCATTCCATATGCTAACATAATGGGTTTTTGTATGTATGTTATGGTTTGTACTAGACCCGACATAGCATATGCAGTAAGTCTTGTAAGCAGGTACATGCCGAATCTTGGAAAGGCTCACTGACAAGCATTGAAGTGGATTCTAAGGTATATAAATGGGTCTCTGAACAGAGTCCTAATTTATGGTGGAACCTTGGGTGAAGATAGTAAAGCAGCAATCGAAGGATATGTCAACTCTGATTATGTAGGTTGTATGGATTCTAGAAAATCTATTTATGGATATGTATTCACTATGTTCGACACAACAATCAGTTGGAAAGCAACCCTTCAGAAGGTTGTTGCCTTATCAACCACTGAAGCAGAATATATTGCCCTAACTGAAGCTGTGAAGGAAGCATTGTGGCTTGAAAGTTTTGCAAAGGAGCGGAAACTTCAAGGTCGAGTTATCACTGTTAAATGTGATAGTCAAAGTGCAATACACATGTCAAAGAATTCAGCCTATCATGTGCGAACCAAGCACATTGATGTGAGGTTGTATTTCGTCAGAGGGGTAGTTGAGCGTGGAGAAGTCCAAGTGCTGAAGGTTTCGACAGATCATAATGCTGCTGATATGATCACTAAGACATTGCCCGGTTGCAAGTTTTCCACTATATGCAGTTGATAAAGCTGCATGAAGAAAGCTAGTTTGTTCCTTGATATTATAAAGTTTGTTCCAAGGTGGAGATTTGTGAGATATTGGATTGAACTCTAGTATGATCAAAGGTAGATTTTTGGTTCGACAGTTCGACAGATGTTTAGCATGTAGTCAAAGGCCATTCACATGCTGTTGTCGAAGTAGTGTATGCTGTAGTCGAAGTAGGGTCAAACATGCAGTTGTCAGAAATGCTAGATTTGTTAGCATGTTGAATTAGGCTTGTTTGTTATGTCCAATTGTTTAAGTTAACTTGTACCTTATATTAGCTTGTAATGGGTAATTATTAAAAATCCCATTAGTTTAGTATGTTAGGTTTTATTATAAATAGCATACTAATCTCTCATCATAAGTGCAAAAAATCCTAATTAGGGTGAGAGAGTTATTTGTTATTCTTGAGTACTTGTAATCTGATTTAAAGAGAAAGTAAAGAATAACAGTCATAACCAATCCTTGTTGTTCTTCTTCTTTTACCATCTTTTCTACCCCTGTGTGTTTTTTGTTCATAAATAAACAGTTTATACCTGTTTTTCTAAGGCATCGGATTTCACAACATTATCTTTACACATCTTTGATATAGATGCAGCATGTGAAATTGTTGCTGGTCTACCGATGAAATGAAGCATTGAAAAGAGTTGATTCCTGAATTTTTAGCAAATTTTTGTAGCCAAAAGGTGAAATCAAGAAAAATAGTTTTAGGATTTAGTTAAGTGAAAAGAAGTTCAATTTGGAGTTGTGTTTAATCTTGTGTTTAATCCATAATTGTCATCGTGAGTGGACCTAAAGAGAAAGGGACATGAAGTGGTTTCGGCATCAAAACTTAGATTTTCTTTTATTAGAGACTGAATTTTATATCTTTATATCAGTAAAAAATAACAATTATAACAAAACAAAATTTTAAAAATAATTTTTTAAAGCCATGTCATTAATCTTGCTACCTGTCAGTCATGTCAGATTAAAATGTCACATGTCACACCACATTAACTTCCGTTAGTTGAAATTAATGAGAGAGACCAATAATATAGCTTCCGTTAGTTAGAATTAATGGGAGAGACCAATAATATGAACGGAAAATTTTAGAAAGACGATTATTTAAAAGAAAATTTTTAATGGATTAAAAAAAATTGAGATATTTAGAGGGATCACTAACATATTTAATCTTAATTTAAAATTAGACTAGATATAAATGAAAATTGTAACAAAATGAGTGAACTATTTATTATAATACAAATTATTACCGTTATCAATTTTCTACCCGTTGTATTTTTTTTGAAATAGCTAAAAACCTTTATTGACAAAAGGCATAAGACATGGCAATAAATGAACATAAAGTTCCAGGGTTATATACTACAATACACCAAAGACACCTGGAAAAACTTTAAATAAAAAGTGATACACCCTAAACAACCGAAACATAACACCTTCCAAACCAAAAGGCACCCAAGCCAACAACCAACTAATCGATACTTCAACAAATGAATGAAAAAGAGTTCAACCCAATGCAATTGCAAACAATAGCAAGGTCAATTTTCGATAACATATTTGGGCCAACCAACCAAAACAGCCAGAAGCTACCGTTACACCAAAAGAGTGAGAGAAAACATATCCCAAAACAGAAGCACACAACAGCTAGATAAAAAGATCAATTCAACCAGAAACAAGCTAAACCAACATCCTCAAACTCCCACTAAAACATCAGCAAAGATAGAAGTCAAGCATCACCGGGACCAAACCAACCATAGCATAGAAACAATCTGACCTAAACCAAATAGAAAAAAATGACTTTTCCTGCCTAGACTCAAAACTCACCACAAACAACAACAATCAGACAATCCTTTCAAGGACAAACATTCCCCACCCTTCCACCTTCATCTTACGCCATTTTTCTTCAACGAATTGGTGATCTCCTTTTGTTTCTTTCCAGCAACTTAACATACGAAAAGGTCTTGTCCCCCAGTTTAATTTCACTCCGTATAGCATGACCGGGCAATCGTTTGAAAGATCTTTGTCTAAACCCCATTGACTACATTCCGACCAAGTCCTATTCCATTCTTCAGATATGAGAATTCTTTCGAGCCGACTCATTGCTGAACCATTCAATCTCGACCACGTAAATCTTTTGTCGTGAAGCGGTAAATCAATTAACTCTGATTCTACTATAAATTCATCAAAAGTTTCCATTTCCTCCTTCGTATTTCCATTGTTTATCCCATTCCCTTTAGTTTCTATTCTAACTGAATTAAAATCTCCCAACACGCACCATCTAGCCTCGCTTCTTGTCATGATCAACTCTAGAAGTTCCTCCCACAACTTTTATTTTTCCTTCTCTCCATTCTCCTTCTAAGATTAGAATATGTTCTCTATTTACTCTTCTCTGAATCGATAATATGTTTGTATTCCATATTCCAGACCTTCCTTCTAATGCCTTGAAAGCGAAATCACAATCTATTGATCCCCACATCATTACACATTAGCTCCTCTCCACGACTTCCAATTTTGTTTCTTGGATACAGATAATCTCTATTTTCTCTTTTAGAACCATATTTTTAACCTGTTTCTTTTTTTGCTAACCCCTTAGTCCCCTCATATTATAACTAATCAGAATCATGATGATGATTGTAATGAACACCAGAACTGACCTCCGGATTTAGTGATCATCATCACCTCTCCCCTATCCTAATTTCCTTCTATTGTTGTTATCTCCTACTATTAGTTCCTCTATTAATTCCACTTCCTCTCCCTTATGCACTATTCCATATTGTCTCCCCATATCTCATACACCTTTTTCTATTTGTTTTGCATCTCCTTATAAAAATTTCCAACTATTATTTTCTAACTTGTTTACAGGTATGGCCATGATAGGACATACATTTACCTATCTGTTAGATTGACTTCTTTGTTTGCAAGTGCACTTGTTTATTTTTTTTCTTTCCTTTTCTTCATGATTTCCTTTTGTAACACCCTGTATAATATTTATCTAGAATAATACCATACAAGTGTTTTTATTTGGTACTGACACATCAAAAGTGCCTAATGGCATAATTCACATACTTGTCCATTACTAAAACATAAATACAACATATGGCATAAGTCATGGAAACTAGCCAAAAATAAAAATCTAAGAATAATATACAATTTCCTCAATTGTATACAACAAAAATAATACACAGTGGAATAAGCTTAACTAAGCTTCTCTTGAAACATCCAGGCATCGCTCCACTTGTAAATCAAACCTGCAAACCACACCTGAAATAAAGCAACTACAGTGGGGTGAGATACATCAAATCTCAGTGAGTTCCCTATCTTATAGATTCTCTCGGCTTTACAAGGTTCTATCAATCCTAACTCAAGTCAAGGGGAAGGGAAATGACCTTGAGTACACAATCTCACAACCTCACACTATATGGAAACATGCTATGAGTTCATTAACTCAAAATACTATTTATCACTAATTGGTAACTAGTTAAGGAATCTTTCCCCGACCATCCCGATTAAAGAGATTAAACATGGGTCACGGATCCGTAACGTAGATAACTTTCCCCGGCCATCCCGCACAAGGAGATCTCGACACGGGTCACTAATTATCTACCAATAGTACTTTCCCCGACCATCCCACATAAGAGGATCTCGACACGGGTCACTAATACCACCCACTAAGCAACTTTCCCCGGCCATCCTACACCAGAGGATCTCGACACGGGTCACGACTACTTACTTAATAAATACTTTCCCCGGCCATCCTACACCAGAGGATCTCGACACGGGTCACTCATATTTATCAAGGGAAAACATACCTAATAAATACTTTCCCTGGCCATCCTACACCAGAGGATCTCGACACGGGTCACTAATATTTATTAGGGGATACGATACTTAATAAATACTTTCCCCGGCCATCCTACACCAGAGGATCTCGACACGGGTCACTAATATATATTAAGGGAAAACATACCTAATAAATACTTTCCCCGGCCATCCTACACCAGAGGATCTCGACACGGGTCACTAATATTTATTAGGGGATAAAAACGGTTCCGATTACGTGATCATATACACAAACGTGATTGTATTCGACGATCACAAGGCCACAATGCCTTAAGGCTACATTCGCCTTTCACAAAGAACACAAGGTTCACACACATGTTCCATACTAGTGTTTCACTCTTTCATACCATTCAGTAATGGACACACGCCTTGGCCGCTTCTGCACGAGCGTTGTCATTAAATTATCTACTCTAGGCCAGAACTCGTCAATGAATGCACGAGCGTCGCCATCCAGAGTTTCTATCGCTTCCTAGCCATTACTAGGTTCCACTATCAAGTTTTTATGGGGTAAAGTTTCCTCACTCTACCTAATTCATTTTAAGCATACATATTCTCTCATTCATACTTAACAACAATTAGATAGATATGGCATAACACAAATATTACACGTAAACACATATAATCACACATCACATAAAACACCCATTTCGGGTTCCCTCCGATTCATTTAATCGGGTATCGAAATTAATACTTTTTACTTTTATCCCGTAGGATACTTTCACAGCTTTACATCGATATAAAGAACGCTTAAAACGGACACCCGAGTTAAAAGATATGAATTTTTGAAGTCTTTTCCCAAAAAGTTACAGTGTTAATCGGTTAACACATTTGGATAACCGATTAACCAACTTCAAGTGGCAAAATGAAGTTTTAAGACACTTCCCGTTAACCGGTTAACCAAAATGGTTAATCGGTTAACCAGTCTGATTTCAACGCAGGACAACATATTTTTTCACTGGTTAATCGGTTAACCCAAATGGTTAACCGGTTAACCCTGTTGCAGAAACCCAAAATCTCAGTTTTTATTGATACAAAACCCAACCAAACCCCATCATAACATATTGGAACACAACAACAAGTATCCTCGATTAAATTCATGCATAACCCGATTATATTACGCGATTTATTTCACGTTTTATCCGTTAGATTTCATTTATTTGCAAAATTGTTCATTTCTCTCAAAACCTAACCTAACTCTAGAAACTCGAGGATTCTACCACTAAAGTTTCTATCTAGAACCCACCTGATAATCGAAGAGGAGTTTGAAGAAGATGTTGATGATCCATGAGCTTTTCTCAAGCTTTCCCTCTTTCTCTTCTTCTTTCTCTCTTCCTTCTTTTCTTTCTCTTCGTCTTTTCTATCTTTTCTTCTTCTTCTCTAACATATATATATATATATATATATAATACTAATATTATATAATATAATCCAATAGGGTAAAACATCTCCAATTGATATTTTGTCGTCTCAACCCAATTGATCAATTATTAGAGTTACCTTAATATACTCTCTAGAACTAATAATTATTGATATGCCTCTTTCATAAAATAATTGATCTCTTTAGAGTTCATTAGTTGCTTTATTGATCCCAAATGTCAATACTTAAAGTACTTAGAGGATTCCATCAATCCAATTTACCAAGGATAGAGCACATAGATACTCATCTGATCTCATCTGATATCCAATTGAGCATTTTAATAATACGGGGTATTACACCTTTTTTCCTTCATAATCTCACGCCTCCTTCTTCTTCTTTCTTTGTATGCTTAGGGCTGCTCAAACTCCTCAACTATTACTACTTGTTTCTCTTTTGGCTTTGTTACCCCTACCTTCCTTTCTTTTTCTGTCTTTTTGTGTTTGTTCCTGATTGTGCATTTGGCTCTCCTCGCTATAACCCCTGTTCTTATCTCCATAATTGTCACTTTCCACGTGTTCAGTTTTATCCTTTTGTGTATCCACCACCTGATTGTTATTTTCTTCTTGGTTGGGCTTAATGGTTGTTTCTTCCACCACTTGACTACATGGGCCTTGTTCTTTTATAATAACTCAATCTTCATTGCGATAAGTTTGGCCCGTTTCTTTTATGATATTTCCTTTTTGGTCTTCCTGTGAGCTTTTTACATTCTCTTTTACTTTACACATCATCATGTCTTTTGTTTTTTGTGCCCCGTTTCCAAAAATATCATTATTGCATCCATTGTCCTTATTCACTTGTTTGTCCCCAGCTTTAATTGCTTATACATTCTTCAATGCTTTTTCTCCTTCCACCTTCCTTTTCATTATTACCTTTTCTGACATTCCTTCAATACCAGTGTTCTCTTGCCCTTCCATATTCAATGTGTTTAACCTTCCTAATTCCCTCATTATCTTGTTGTAATTGTATTCTATTTCCTGCAAATTCTCTTCATCTTTCGTCGACGCCATTGACGGCGGTATGAAAGAATCATCTGAGTTACTTGAAACTTCGTCTCCTGCACTTTCTGAAATCTCTTCCTGGCTTAAACACTCACACATCTCCTCTGTTAATCTGATCATGAAATCTTCGTCATTGACCTTGCTTCTAAAGACTTTATTGATGAAGTCCACCTTCGTTGTTCTAATCAAAACCCGTGCCATATCCAGTCTTTGCAGATTCTCCGTCATCTCGTCCACTTCTATTAGTGTCCTAATCTTCATAACTAATGTTGAGAACACCTTTCTTATCCAAGCATGTACTGGTATCCGATACATTCTAATCTATGTGAATCTTGATCCTCTTGAATCTCTTGATTCCCACTTCCTCAAAATTCTAAACCATTGCTGAAGCATGCCTTCAGACTCTTTCACGCACTTTTATGGACGTGATCCCTTCTTCTGTCATAAGTTCCTACAATGTGCTTATTTGATGGACATTGTGTACAAAACCAGTGTATCCTTCCTTAGCCCAAGCCATTTCCTCGTCATTGACTGTTATCATCACTCCATCTTCATGTTTATCTTCCACCTTCTGTTTTTCCTCTTTATGTTTTGGTCTCCATATCCTCACATCCGTTCTGGGTTGTTCTTCCTTTTTTGTCCAGCATTGCATCTGCATATATGACTTCCCTTCTCTTCTCATGCTCTGTATAAATCCTTGCTCGTTCTTCATCTAAATAACCTCTCCATGTTTTTCCTGGGCGATGTTTGATTTCTCTTCCTTCTTCATGATATGGTATACCATATATGGTTTTCTTCCCTCTCTCAAAAATTTGGATATATTCACCCATGCCTTATATGATCCAAACCAAATGTCCTTCAACTGATTTTCAAGTCAGGATGCGTCTTTTACTTCTGCGTATCAAATGAATCCAAAAATTTGTCCCATCTTGTTCCTTTTCCTAGCTATGTATACGTTTATCACCTTTCCCCAATGTTCGAATGTTCTTTGCATCTCCTTTTCACTGATGTCTTTATGTAGATTATTAACGTAGCATGTCAGCTTTCCATGTTTGTCATTTTCCGGTCTGTGGTATCTCCTTTTTCTCGGTTGAACGAAGGTCCATTCCTCATTTTCTCTCATACTAATATTGATGGTAGTAACAATAACATACCAAAGTATCTGTTGCATGATTATATTGTTGCTTTATTCTTCAATATGCTTAATATTGTACTACCGATAATTAATTGGAGTTAAAGAACGTTATGATTAGAGAACATATTCTTATGTTAGAAATGTTTTTTTTTCAATTATCTATCTATTTTGACACAATGTCATTGGTTGTTGTGGAAGAATGAATATATAACAATTAATAATACTGTGTCAAAATAATGGAAGAACGAATATATAGGTTCTCTTCAAAATAATCCTTTGGCTTTGAATTTGTAGTAACATGTGGCAAAGCAACCTATCATTGAATATAAGATAATGCATATCAAAATAAATGCTTCTATGATAAGGAATGAAATTGTATAAGCGTAATATCAGTTAATTTATATTTTAATGTATTGTCTTTGTTAAATTATCGTATAAATTATTTTCTTACAAAACCCTAACTCATACTAGGTAAAAATGGTCTTTTCATGCATAAAATGTAGGTTTGACTAAAGTCAACCTTAAATGAATCGATTCAAGAAAGTTGGTGAATCAAATTAACTGATTTTGATCCCATGAATCGATTCAAGCACTACTAAATATATTACATTTTTTGATAAAGCTTTCACATCATCCAACAAAAAACTGAGTTAAAATTCCAAGACGTACTATGCTATTTTCTCTCTCAAGAAATTATCATATATTTCCTGGGTAAACTAATTCAGTGTACATGTTTTAAGTCCCAACAATTGCAACTTTTGTTTTTTTTTCTTTAAAAGTGACGCATTTCTTATTATATAAGATTTTATTTTATTATTAAATATTCTATTCCCTCGATTTCTCAAATAATTAAGAGGTAGGATATCCAAAATTTTCTATAAAAGGATTCCTTCACTAAGTTTTACCCTAAACCTAACTCACAAGTACAACCGCTCCATACTTTTAAACATCATTCTGTCAGATGGATTGCGAGACAATTTTTTTTAGTTCTGTGTTGTTGTTCTTCTTACACTAACCTTTAACAAATCATTTTTTCTATTCTTGCAATCTATCTCACAAAATGTTGTTGTTCTTGTTGTTGTTGTTCACGTCAATGTTTAATGGAATAATTTTCCAATGTTATCAATCAAAGAAAATTTCTATAATATATATATATATATATATATATATATATATATATATATATATATATATATATATATATATAAATTTCTTAGTTTGACAACATTGAGAAATTTATTCTTAATCATATTGCAACACACAAAAAAGTTGGTGAATGGTAAAAAATTGAAAGAAAAAAAAACAATACATGTTTTTTTTAATTTTTTTCCATTCACCATTTTTTTTTGCAATAGAAGCCATCTATTATCCCAGTTCTTTTAGATATCGAGGTTAAAAGTACCAAATTTATTGTAATTAAAAAAAAAAAAACATTTTTACCTCGAGTTTAAGTTATAACCGAAGGAAAAAAAAAGTCTATTTATTGAGTTTCTTTGCAGTCCTTAAACAAATCTTTACCACCCATTTAGTGAGTATCAGTGCTCAAAATACTGTCATTAGTGATCCGCTTGAAACCTAAAAGATATCTATTCAGAAGGCTCATGCCACATTATAAAAGCATTCTGAATATTAAAAATTGATCATGAAAGCATTTGTCATGAAAACATTGAAACTTATTTGTTTTATATCAGAAGCATTAAAACATTGTTCTCTATGATGGATTGCAAGAGCAGAAAAATATTTGGGTTAAAGGTATGTGTTCTTAAATAATCATATAACTGAATATTTATTTTATTTATCTAACCTTTTTTTTATATCAGAAAAATGCATGAAAAATTCAAACATTTGATCTTCCCCAAGAACCAACATTTGATCTTCACCAAGAACCAACATTTGATCTTCACTTACAATGATGTTGATGAATTAGATTCAAAATTTGTTATATACTTTTACTTCAATATTCGGCGTAAACATTGTAACATTTTGTGTAAACAATGTAATTTGCAGACAATTTAATTTAATATTCTGTGTAAACATTGTAATTTGTATTTAAAAAAATTATATTTCCCCTCGATTTTGGTCATAAACTGAGAGGTGTGTGGTGCTAGTTTTGAAAATATAAAAATGATGTTGCTGAGGATCGAACCATTGACCATTTCAACTATCCCCTTAGTTAATCGAAAGTCGAGGGGTAAAGTGGCAAGTTTTCATGATGTCCTTCGTTACCTCGCTTGTATCACCGAGGTAAAATCTCCTTCACGCTCGTGGTAACATGTGTTTTTGTAGTAGTGAATACTACATGTGAATTGACACAAATGTGTTTTTGCAAATTTTCGTTTGGTCACGGAATATGTGACCTGATTCATGCAATGTCATAAATCAATTCGACTGAAAAATTTCATGTCTTGTGTGAATGCGGGGTATGTGATTTGATTCAAAGTTTTTTTTAATATACTCTTATGAATAATCTCATGAATCAAATAATGGCATAAAATTTTCAATTAAAATATATCATTTGAGTAGATTCATTAAACACCCTAGATTCGAATCATTTAAGTAATTTTGGATTGATTTTGTACTATTTCTCAAACACTTATATATAGCTTTATATCGTTCTATTTCACTAATACATATCAAATCATTAGAGTGATTATACAAAAATACTCAATCTCTCTAAAAAAACCTTCATCGTTTGTATGAAGATCAATCAACCTTGTTCGTGTGTGATGTTGTTTTGCGAGGAAATCCATTAGATTGCTAACGTTTTTTTTAAGTGTATTATTTCTAGCTTCTGGATCAGTTTGTGGAATCCATGATTTGAATTTCCACTGAAGAAAAATATTGGTCTTCTCCATAGGAAATGGTGTTTCTTGTTTCTATCAATCTCTTGAAGAACAAGTTCAAGCCTTACATTCTAAATTGTGTGAAAGTTGTTGCAGTGTGAAGATTGAAGATTGTGTAACAAAGATCAAGGTTGAGATCAAGATTGTTGTTGTGGTTAGTTGCGTTACCTAAAAATATAAATAAAAAAGAAGATAAAATCAGCTAGGATTGATAAATTTATATGAATTATTTTTAGTGATTTTATTGTAACAAAAATATGTACCAAAACCAAATCTAGTGGAAGAACAATTTTTTTGATGGTTTACCATAAGAGACTGGACTAGATACATTCGAGGAAAAATACCGAACCAATATAAACATTGGTGAATTATTCTCTCTCTCTCTCTCTCTCTCTCTCTCTCTCTCTGTCAATTTCTTGAGTAGATTTGGATGCTTTAGAATTTCTCGTTTTGAATAGATTTTCATGTTCTAGGTTGTCTTGTATTCATAGTGGTTAACTTTGTAAAAGTCTTTTCTTCTATTCTTTGATATAATTGTCATGTTCTAGGTTTTCATGTTCTAGATTTTCATGCTCTAGGTTTTCTAAATGATATTTTGTTGATTAAACTGCTGAATTGTAATTCAAGATTATAAAAATGTATTAATCTAATATACTTCATTTTTTTTTAATTGTAGAAGATTATTTCATATATTTCTTTGCCATTATCTATATCCTTTTCGGTGTTTGATTCATTATACTCAAACTTTTCAATTGTTTAAATCCATTTTGAAACAGTTTTCACGATTAAAGCTTGTGTAAAGTAACTCTATTTTTGGAAAAAAAAAATGAAGAGAATTTTGTCTATTCAACCCCTTTTCTAGAAAGTGAAGACCTTATTCCACCAATAATTGGAAGCAAGAATTGGTCTTTTGATAAGGTTTAACAACCTCAAAAGTTATCGAATATGGTGCAAATTGATTTGAAGGGAGCATACAATTGAGTCCCTATTTTCTTCGGTGAAAAGTGCACATATTGGAAGGATTGAATGTACATGCACCTTATGTTTTTAGATTTACAATTATAGGTTTTCATAGAAGAAGGAACTAATATTCCTCTAAAGTTCGTTGATGGCATGTCCATTAAGAAACACATAGGTGATGGATGATAATAAGATTAGGAATGCGTCTTATGATTTGAAAGTGAAGAGTATACTTATCTTTTCTTTGAGTATGAATGTATATTTCTCAATATCACATTGTAAGATGGCTAAAGCAATGTGGGGGCATTTTTCAATTTCTCCATGAGGGAACTGAAGACATCAAGCAATCTAAAATTAACACCTTAACATTAGAGTATGAACTTTTCCGTATCAATCCTAAAGAATTTACGGCCTTTATGCAGATGAGATTTTAGCGTATAATTAGCAAGTTAGAGAGTTTGACAAACTACATCTAATAAGGATTGTTCTAATAAAGTTTTGTGGTCTATGTGCAGTGAATGACAACCTAAAGTAATTATATCAAAGAATATCATGATCTAAAGTCGCTCGACATGTCAACGCTTTTCAGAAAGCTCACATGGAATGAAAAGGAATGAAGTGAGTGAAAGCATTGTAAAATAGAAGGATAAGAATAAAGATAAGAAGAAAACATCTCCTCAAATGCCTCAATTTTCAAGGCTAAAGTAAAGGTTAATGAAGATGATACAAGTGGTGACTCTTCAAAGAATGAAGAGATTGGACTATTTGTCAGACACTACAACAAATACATGAGGAAGAACAATCTTAAGCCTTTTAACAAGAATTTAATGAAGTTTAGAAAATAAAATCCTCCAAATATCTGGGATGATAAAAATAAGAAAGAAAAGCAAGTAACATGTTATGAGTGCGGTAAATCCAAACACTTCAAAACCGATTGCCCATTTTTAGTGAAACTCAAAGGCAAACAACAACTCTACAAGAAGAAGAGAAAAATGTCAATGGTCGTAGAGCGTACATCCCTTGGGAAGAAGATGAATATTCCTACTCTCTCGACAATAACTAAGATGAATATCAGATACCTCATTTATGCCTGATGGCGCGTCACAAAAACAAAGATTCTGAGGTAAGTGATTCTGACTTATGTTTCATACCTTCTTATAATGAGCTAACAAATGTTTTTCACGAAATGCATGTTGAGGCCTTATGTGCTTTTAAGAAAATATCCCTCTAAAATATTTTTATTTTAAAACTAGAGGAACAATTCTTAAAACTTAATTGTGCCCTCAAATCCTTGAAAGAGACCATGCATCTCTAGTGAATGATCAATTTTATGCTCCTCATAATTTAGAAGAAAAGGTAGAGTTTGTTAAGTGTGATACTTTTCATAGTTTAAAAATTGAAATTAACAACTTAAAAAGGCAAATAATGAAACTCTCCAAAACACCTTATTATTGTTTCTATTAGTTCAAGTGATGAATGGCAATTTTTTTTAGAAAACCCAATATAAAAAATGCTTGTGTCAGTGGAAAGAATATAAATAATATTTCTCCTAAACTGATTTATCATTATTGCAGTGAAAATGACATATTAGGACTCAATGTCACATTAGAAATATAAACGCTCCTAATGGTCTCATGGCATGGATGCCTAGGAGTCCTAGTACTAACCCCTAAGGACCCAACACAAGTTGGGCACCTAAATTACCTTGTTGATCTCCTTGTAAGAATGTCTTATAGTTATAAATAGGACATGTTTCCTATATAGTGATGGTTCAAGGCATATGACGAGAGACAACTCCATGTTTATTGACTTTGTTAAGAAAGAACATGGCTATGCCACTTATGGGGATAATAATTAAGGCAAATTTTTAGGTGACAATATTTTGAGAAATCCCTCCATAATAACTGTTCTGGACTGGGCAAGCGCTGTGCCCCCACAGGGGCAAGGCCCAACCCAATCCAACCATTGGACATGCCCACTAGCCAGAAACTAGCCGTGGGCAAAAACTAGTCGTTAGACACGTCCCCTCCACGCGCAAAGTAGTTCACGCGACCAACTGCCTCCCCGGCTATCACGGAAACGGTTAATCTAAGTCAAAAGGCCATGCGCCTTGCCCTCCATTTGGCAATCCCTCATTGGTAGACCAGGCGCTTTGCTCGCCATAAATCCACCTATAAATACCCCCTCGCTTGAGAGGGGCAGGTATGAAATATCCAATACTTGGCATCTCTTACTTGCTTTCTCTCTTTTTGACCAAACACTTACTTTGGCATCGGAGTACCTTGCAGGTACCTCCACCCTTTTTTTCCTCCCCTACGAGCACCAATTGTTCTACGTGAAGGCCACGACGATCCAGTCTGATCAGCACAGATCAATAACCATATATGGTGTGTTATTAGTTAAATATATTAAACACAACCTTCTAACAATTAGTAAATTATGTTACAAAGGGTATAATATAACTTTTGACACCTTAAGTTGCCTAATTAAATGTGAAGATGATAATGAGAGAGTGTTTAAGGGTTGTGGAGTTGATAATGTCTATATGTTGAACCTAAATGATATATAAAATAGCGGTACAAAATTTTTAGTCACCATGAGTGAAGGCTTTTGGTTATGCCATATAAGTTTGGGCCATGTTCATTTTGATTTAATAAATAATATAGCATCCAAGAAACTAGTAATTGTTCTTTCTAAAATAAAGTTTTCAAAATAGAAGTTTTGTGATGCATGTTAAATGGGAAATAAGACAAGAGTTTTTGTTAAACCAAAAAATTGTTTTCCCACATCTAAACATCTCGGGGTTCTCCATATAGATCTCTTTGGTCTCTCTAGGACTAAAAGTCTAGGAGACAATTACTATGGCTCTGTAATAGTAGATAATTTTACTAGATTCATTGGAATCTATTCTTAGGTCACAATGAAGAAACTCCTAAAGCTTTTGTAAAATTTACTAAGCTTGTACACAACCAACTTAATTTAAAAATAACCACTTTAAGAAGTGGTCATGGTGGTGAATTTGTTAATTACCACTTTGAAAACTTTGGCGGTGAAAACAGTATAGCCCACAATTTCTCATGTTCGTCCACTCCATAACAAAATAGTGTTGTAGAACGTAAAAAATTGTGTTTTAGAAGAATTAGATCAGGATGAGGTTTTGGCTTGGATTGTCCAACTCTATTAGCATGTATCTTATGCACATGCTTTTGCCTACAAGAGAAAGTAATATAGTCTATGTTTTCTCTGGTGTGGGTACTCAATATGTTGTTTATGTTTATTACTAATAATAAAGAACTAATCAGACAATTTGACAAGAAAATAACTTAAACCTACCTTCAATATTTTGTAATGTCTTGGTTCAAATTACAAAATTTGAAGGCATGTATGGGCATGTGTTACTTCTATAATATGGAAAAAGTATGATGTGTGTCCAAACTTTAGAATTCAAATAGTGTCAATAACTCAAGAAAAAACATAATACCTTAAATCATGTAGTCAAGGAATGGTGTACTAACTTGTTTCGAAATAAAAAAACAATGGATGGTTTGAGCAAAATTTGGTCTAAAATGAGTCTATTCTGAGCTGACCAAATAATCCCACATTGCTTAGATATTGAGGTTAAAGATAGTTTATATACAACACCCATACACCTCAACCCAACAAGACGCCTTTTCTAAATGATAAAGTCGAGAGGGTTCTTACACCCTAAGGTCTCAATACCTCATAGCCGCAGTTACATAGACTTCAAATCGATCAGAACATTAACGTCATCTATGGAAACTTGAAGCTTGCACTGTACCCCTTAGCCTCAAGTGAGGGGAAACTGTTCTGGGATGGACAAAACATTCCTACATTTGCTTGGGAAATGAGTCTAAGGTTAGTTTATAGACAACACCCCTAGACCTCAACCCAACGAGATGCCTTTTTAAAAGGACAAAGTCTTATTGATGGGTCATAAGGAGGATCATCCATATTGGATCAAGAGCAACCATACAAGTGAGAGACATACCATATATTCATCTAAAAACTTAAGGCATTGAGTATATGAATCCTCACATTTTTAAGTGTCCAACCTCCATTTTTTCAAGCAATGTGAGACTTCTAACTCACACTTGTATATCAATAATCACCCTCATGTGTGAGTCCACCCACTATGCTCTCTCTCAAGCGGAATCTATTTCATCCACAAAATTTGTACCACCATTCACACCCTTACCATGTCAGGAGAACTTCAACGAGATAGACCGCCTAACCACCATCATGTTAGAAAGACTTTCGATACAAGGATTTGGTCCCTTACTCGAATCATCAACTCTGATACTACTTAACGGTCATGAGGAGGAGCATCCATATTGGGTTAAGAGCAACCACACAAGTGAGAGAGACACCACATATTCACCAAAAAGCTTAATGCATTATGTATATGGGTTATCTCACTTATAAAATGCTCAACCTCCATTTTTTCATGCAATGTGAGACTTCCAACTAATACTTGTATCTCAACCGTTCTCACACCCAAAATGGACAATACCCAGTAGCCACAGTGACGCAAAATCGGGGTTGAACAAAACCAAATCAATATGAGATGTTCAGATTTGAGGATTTAGGGGTTTGAAAAACTCAAATGTTGAAGTGAGAAGAAGAATGATGGTTTTGTTGGTTAAAAGAGAACTTCATATTCTAGAATCTAAGACTATGTTTGGATTTAGCGAAGCGAAATGGAACATAGACCACACTCCATTGTTTGGATATTTTATTAAAATTATCTTATTCCATTGCATACACCCCAAATCGGATGAAACAAAAAATGAAGGATTGGATGGAATGGATTACATCATGTTTCATTTTACTCTATCAATTATTTACAAATCCACACAATACAATCTCATTATTTACTATTTCATTAAAAATATGGATGAAAAATTGAACCATAAATCCGTCCCAAATAGGGTTGGTCATCCCCGCCCGCCCCCATCGCTAAAGTGAAATCAATTTTTTTTTATAATAAAGTAAAACAATACAGAGGAATTCCAAACAACATTTCGAATAATAAAGTACAACGAAAAATATCAAAGCATTGGCCATATAACTAATATTTCAAATTATCAAAAATAAAAGAATGGGTGGATTTAGGATTGGGTTCGGAAGGAGTACTAATATCCCCATGATTCAATCCGACCTGTTCCCATAAACTCGAACATAAACCTAAACTAAAACTCAAACTCAACTTCAATTAAAATAGATTTTCTCCGTCTAACTCAAAGAGAATTTGAGTGGATAAGTGGAGATACGAATTTCATTGTCATGCCTAATTCTAAAGTCATGCATTCTCCTCCACACATGCATCCCTGTGTATAACATATTCATGATTCATTAACATATGTATGCGTTGTTAAAACATTGAAGAGCCAAAGTGATAAAGTGTAGATTCTGCAGTTATCACCCAACTAGGGTATGCACCATTGGACAAGTAAAGAAAAGATAAACAAATAAAATAATTCTGAATAAGCTTGCTTTCTTCATTGCAGCAGCAGCATAATATACTAGGGTTTTCTTACAAAGATAAGATACTAATGGGCCTAAAACAATATCCGAACATAATGGGCTTAAACCCTTGAAGAAAAACACAAAACTACTAAAAAATAAAAAAACTAATATAAGATAGTATCCCTCATCCAAGCTGGTTGGGCCAATTTGCGTTTTGGCCTTGCATCATTACTATCCGGCCCGAAATGAACCTTGGCCTCAAGGTTATCATCAGCACAAGGCCCATTAGCCATTGGTTCGTTAGGGTTGCATAAGTTGTGGTGATGTAGATTTTTGGGCGGCAGAACATTAGTGGATACAGCTGTGGAATCACGTGAGTTCGCAGAAATATCAAGGGTCTGGGGTCCACTTGGCATTGGGCAGTTCAAAATGGGACTAGGTGGGATACAGCTGTGGTCATGCGTGTCAATTGGAGAAGGGCTTAGATCTACCCGTTGGAGATCTAACGGATGCATGTCCGCCTTGGAACAAGCAGTATTGGGACCCGTGTTTGGAGGTTTCAAAAAGCTATCATCAGATTTCACAAGTACTTGAGTTGGGAAACCGAAACTTGTTTCACTTGCCCTTGGTACTTTCTCCAAATCACTTGGTTGAAAATCCACCTTCTTCTGTTCAAAACTTCCACTATTATCCTTCTCAAAAACTCCATCTTCCTTGTTTCGTTCAAAACTTCCAATATTATGCTTCTCAGAAACTCCATCGTCCTTGTTTCCCTTACGGAGTGTATTTTTCGTCAGAAAGGAGGATGAGTCGTGTGTTGTAGGATCAGCAAAGGTAAAAGGTGAACCATCTCCTTCGTTTCCTTCTCGTTCTGTGTTGGGTTTAATAGTTGTGTTTTAATTTTCAGGGTTTTGCTCCGGTGGAAGGCTGATGAAGTCCGATGAAGGGTCGGAGCCTCTGTAGCAACGAAGTTGAGAGACATGGATGACGTTGTGGATCTTTGAAGACGAAGGAAGGTCCAGCTCGTATGCTACGAGGCCGATACGTCTCAAGATGGTGAAAAGACCAAAGTAACGAGGGGATAGCTTCTGTGACGTTCTCTTTTGGACTGAAAATTGACGATACGGTTGTAGGCGAAGTAAAACTAGATCACCGACTTCAAAGGTACAGTCAACTCTTTTTTTGTTTGCTTGTTCCGCCATGATTTGTTTACTTCTATTCAGATTAGCTTTTAAGGTACTCAGGATCTCTTGTTTCTGTGCTAACAGGGAGTCGACCGAAACATTTGCAGAGGAGCCTTTTGCGTAATCCAGCAGTGTTGGTGGAGGTCTTCCGTAAAGAGCCTCGAATGGAGTCATGCCTATTGCTGAGTGGAGAGAAGTGTTATACCAGAATTCTGCCAGATGTAGAAAAGTGAACCATTTTTGTGGTTGATCGGCCGTGAAACAACGAAGGTAAGTTTCTAAACTCCTGTTTACTACTTCCGTCTGGCCGTCCGTCTCTGGGTGATACGTCGTGCTATGTATCAGGGTCGTGCCTTGTAGGTGGAAGATTTCCTTCCAGAAGTTGCTTAGGAACAGAGGATCCCTATCTGAAACAATAGATATGGGTATACCATGGAGGCGGTAGATTTCAACAGAGAAACGTTTAGCAAGATCTGGTGCAGTGAAGTGTGTGGGTAATGCGATGAAGTGGACAAATTTGCTCAAACGGTCACAGATGACCCAAATCACAGTGTGGCCAAAAGAGGAAGGTAAATGAGTTATAAAATCCATAGTCAATTCTTCCCACACTTTTTTTGGAGTTTCCAAAGGTTGTAATAATCCTTGCTTCTTCTTTGGCAGGTATTTGATGCGTTGACAAATGGAGCAACACTGAACAAAGGTTTTGATGTCCTTGTGTAACCTTGGCCAGTTGAAAGATGCTGAAATGCGAGCAAGTGTTGGTTGAATTCCAGAATGACCACTAGCAGTCGAAGAATGAAATTCATGGAGAATGGATTGTCGAACATCTGGGAGAGGAGGTATGTAGAGTTTATCTTTGTAGAACATCAGGTCATCTTTGAACTTGTACAAGACTTGCATATGTGGATCAGAGTTGTACTTGTTGATGAAGTCTTGACCTTGTTTGCTTTTTGTGTAGTAAGCTCGTAGCTAGTTTAGGATTGCTGGAACTGGTGAAGAGATTGCCAGCAACGCGGCCTCACCTTCTGTGTTTTTGTGACTCAACGCGTCTGCCACTTGATTATTCTTACCATGTTTGTAAAAAATTTCAAAATTGAACCCTTGTAGCTTAGCTGCCCACTTTTGTTGTTCCGGTGTCTGAATCATTTGTACAAGCAAGTTTTTTAAACTCTTTTGGACAGTAAAAATGTAGAAGTGTCTTCCGATCAAGTACTGACACCATTTTTTTACAGCTTCTGTGATGGCATACATCTCGCGGACATAAACTGAAGAGGCACGCATGCGATTGCACATTTTTTTTACTAAAGAACGCCAACGGATGGCCAGCCTGAGAGAGAACAGCTCCGATTGCTACAGCAAAGGCATCAGTTTCCAGAGTGAAGGTCTTTGTGAAGTCAGGAAGGACTAGCACCAGAGTTTCCGTCATTTTCTTTTTCAATATTGTAAATGTTGTATCTGCTTCTGTACTCCATGTAAATTTATTGAAGCGTAACAAGTCGGTGAGCGGAGCGGCGTGAGAGGCGTAATGACGAACAAATCATCGATAAAAGCCGGTGAGGCCTAAAAAACCCCTGAGTGTCGTGAGTGAATGTGGCTTCGGCCAATCCAAAACAGCTTGAATCTTTGATGGATCTGGGGTTACACCTTTGGAAGATATAACATGACCTAAATAATCCATGCATGGAACAACAAAGACACATTTTGACAGCTTAGCAAAAAACTGATTAGTAGAAAGCAATCCTAAAATCAATTCTAAATGACGCACATGATCAGATAATCAAGAACTATAAATGGGAATATCATCGAAGAAAACTAACACAAACCTTCGTAAAAAGGGACGTAACAGATCATTCATTGCCACTTGAAAGGAACTAGGAGCATTAGTAAGACCAAAGGGCATAACTAGAAACTCATAGTGCCCATCAAAGGTTCTGAATGTTGTCTTATGGGTGTCTTCTGGTGATACCCGAATTTGGTGATAGCCTGACCGGAGGTCAATCTTTGTAAACAAAGATGCAGAACCTAACTCATCAAATAGTTCATCAATGGTTGGGATAGGGAAACGGTCACGGATAGTTAGGGCATTGAGTGCACGATAATCCACACAAAATCTCCAAGTACCATCTTTTTTGCACACAAGTAAAACGGGTGAGGAATAAGGGTTGTTGCTGGGTTTAATAATGTCGTCTTTTAGCATGTCATGAATGATGGTAGTCATGGCTTCCTTTTGGGAATGAGGGTAACGATAGGGTTTAACATTAACGGGGCTAGAGTTTGGTTTAAGGGGAATGTGGTGGTCGTGTGGTCTGGATGGGGGTAAGCCTTTTGGTGGTTGAAAAATTGATAAGTAGGATTGTAAAATGGCTGTAATTTCTGGTGGTGGTTTGGGTGAAAGGGATTCAATGGCCTTAAAGATATCATTATTTGGTTCAGGCGGATCTTCTTTTGAATGTTGGTATAGTAAGAGGTGAATGGATGCTATAGAGTCAGTGTGAAGTAGGTGGCAGAATTGATGAAAGGTGGATTGTGATGGAGCCATGTTTGACTCGTCTGTGATAGTGATATCTTTGTTGTTATGGGTAAAAGAGAGTTTGGGAATTGAGAAATCAGCAAGGATTGGGCCTAAGGTTCGCAGCCATTCCATCCCTAAAACCACATCTGCCCCTTCAATGGGCAACAAATAGAGAGGAATGAAAAATAAATGGTTTTGTAAGTTGATTGGAACTTGAGGGCATAATCCACTACAATTCAGTTGGGAACCATTTCCAACCATGACAGAGAAATTGGGGATTTGTTTGGTTGGTATTTTTAGATGTTGGGCAATCCGGGGTTGAAGGATGTTGTGAGTGCTTCCTGTGTCTATTAGGATAGTGACTTGTAAACCATCCAAGATTCCTTTAAATTTCAGAGTTTTTTGGGAAAATTGCCCACTAACAGCTTGAGGTGAAAGCTGAAAATAAGTTTCTTCCAAATTTTGAATTTCTTCAATTGTGTCGGTTAGCTCAACAAACATAGTGGAGTCACATAGAACTTCATCATCATCCATAAGTAGCAAAAATTTTCCAGCAGCACATCGGTGCCCCGGAATGAATTTCTCATCACAATTAAAACAAAGACCCTTAGCTCTTCGTTCTTCCCGTTGAGCAGCACTGATTCTTCGAATAGGAAGACGGTTGGTGGGCTTGGGGTTAGGTGTATTTGTTGGGGGCAGGGTGGTGGTTGGGTTGTTTATGGTGGCAGTGAGTGATTTTTGAGGTATGTTGTGTGGGCTGTAAGAGGTAGGTTGGTAATTGGGGTTAGGTCTGCTGAATTTGGGTTTAGAATCCTTGAGTTTTGATTCAATTAATTTGGCTAAACCCACAGCTTGAGATAAAGAATAAGGTTGATGAATGGCAATTTCATTACGAATTTCCGGAATTAAACCGGATATAAAACAATTCAGCATTTCCTTTGGTGGTAAACCAAGCACTTGATTAGCTATTTTCTCAAAACTTGATTGATATTCCACTACAGATCCTTGTTGACGCAATTTGAAAAGTTGGGCCTGGTGATTTTCGTAGGTAGAGGGGCCGAAACGCAGTTCTAAAGCTCTTGCAAAGTTGGTCCAATCAGTTAATTGTTGACTTTGAAACATCCACTTATACCAGCCTAGGGCTTCACCCTTCATGTAAAATGCAGCCATAGGAAGTCTTTGTTCCATTGGAATATTATAGAATCCGAAGAATTGTTCTGATTGGAATAACCAATCCAGCGCGTTCGTACCATCAAATCCATTTAGTTATATTTTGGGGTTTCGTGGACCATGATAATGGTGTGGTTGGTGATGGATAAATTGAGGGAATGTTTGGGTGTTTTGCGTGAATGGGGTTTAAAAATGGCTTGTGGAAAAAGGTGTAAAAGCAGAGTGAAATTGTGGTACGGTAGATTATGGTTGGTAAATTGTGAAAGGTGGTGGTGGGGTTGGTGTGGAGAGTTGAACATGGGAGGAAGAGGCTTGGTGTAGGGGTTGGCATATGGGTAAAGGAACATGTAAGAGTGGGAATGAGGTGCTAATAACAACACTTTCAGAATTGGTAGGGGTGGGGAGCGGGCTAGAAATACTTGAAGTTGTAGATCTAGTGTTTTGTAAGAGTGGAATTGAGGTGTTAAGAACAACACTTGCAGAACTGGTTTGGGTAGAAAGAGGGCTAGAAATACCTGAAGTTGTAGATCTAGTGTGCTGTGTTGCTGCTGCCATGGCAGAAAATTGCTGTTGCAGCTGCTGTGTCATGAGTGAGCTGAATTCCGTGAAACTCGCCTTCATTCTTGCATCGATGCTGCTGTCCAGCTGGCCCAATCGTAGGGCAATGGTTTCATTGTTGTGCTCCACTGTAGACTCGAGAGCTTTGTTTGAGAGGATGAGATCATCCAAATGGAGGTTGGTGTGTTGAATGGATTCATCTAGGTCTTTAGGGGTTGGGTTGGTTATTTTGGGAGGCATTGAGGAAGGTGATGAAAGCACCAATGATAAAGTGTAGATTCTGCAATTATCACCCAACTAGGGTATGCACCATTGGACAAGTAAAGAAAAGATAAACAAATAAAATAATTCTGAATAAGCTTGCTTTCTTCATTGCTGCAGCATAATATACTAGGGTTTTCTTACAAAGATAAGATATTAATGGGCCTAAAACAGTATCCGAACATAATGGGCTTAAGCCCTTGAAGAAAAACACAAAACTACTAAATAATAAAAAAAACTAATATAAGATATTATCCCTCATCCAAGCTGGTTTGGCCAATTTGCGTTTTGGCCTTGCATCACAAAGGCCCATAAATGTCTGTATTTATAGAACGGTTAAAAGTGTCTTTCTTATCCTATTATCGGACACACAATGATTAATTAAGATATCTTACTTAGTTTTGCTACAATTTTCATAGTATATGTACACAATTTATATTTCATATATGGTAGCTATTAAGTCACATTCTCACACCTGAAAAAGAACAAAATAATTTTGGAAGCATTTGTAGAAGTCGTATATTTGGTTGAATGATGACGTTCTTTTTCTTCCTAGTAGAATTGACATCCAACAAAAGCTTTAACTGCATGGGTTATAAGTATCAGCAAAAGACAATTAAGAAGAATTATTTGCATATGCACGGTGACCCAAAAACAGTTACATTCACGTTTGCCTGCTAGCTCCTATATGTCGTGTCATTAGTATCTTCAAATAAGAGGGTGACCCTATCGTTTGATACAAGACAAGGGGCATTTTTATAAAAAAGAAAGAAGGTACAATTAAGACAAGAAAGAAACATCTTACATCTTTGAATTTATGATTACTCAAATAGGTATTAATCAAACGTATTAACATCTGACTTCAAGGAAAAAAGGCACCTTCTTTAAATAAATTTAAGTTTTTTTTATAAATAAACTATAATAATTAATATTAATATTCAAATAAAAACATTATAAATAAGATGAAATTCCAACTATGTCATATATATATATATATATATATATATATATATATATATATATATATATATATATATATATATATATATATATACTCTACCACCTCATGAATTAAATTATCATATTATAAAAATGATAATTTTTTTATCATATTATAGATAATAAAACTAAAATGAAGTAGAGGGCTAACATCTCAAAATTTTGAAATGGTAGATCAATAAATCATATAACTTAAACAAATAATAATAAAGGATCGAATTTTCAATAAAATACGCGCATAGATCTTGGATATATATATATTATGGGTTGGTCAAATATCTAATATGAAGGGTCAATCATGCATAAGTTCAATAAAGACAATTTAATATGATTATATAGTTAGCACACGCAAGATTTAAAGTACACTTTTCTAATATCACACATTAGTAGACCATTTGAAAAGCGCTGCTAAAGGCCATTCGTAGACCACACTTTAGACAGCGCTTTTGAAAAGCGCTGCTAAAGGCCATTCCTATACCACACATTAGAAAACGCTTTTGTGAAGCGCTGCTATATGCCTAGGAAAAGAAAACGCTTTTAATTCAAAAGCGCTGCTAAATGTATCACATAAGAAAGTGCTTTTAGAAAGCGCTGTTATAAGTCTTTTAATTTCTAAATAATAAAACAGAAACTATTGTTTGTCTTAAACCCTAACTTTCAAACTCTCTCTCTCTCTCTCTCTCTTTCTTTCTCTCTCTCTCTTTCGACTACTCTCTCCACCGTATCTCCCTCTCTTTGCGCAAGGCTGCTCCCTCCGCCGTTTCTCCCTCTCTCGCGATTTCTCCCTCCACCTAACTCCCTTTATTCCGTGACTCTTTCTCTTCGCGACGAAGCCCTCTGCCGTAACTAGGGGTGGCAAAACGGGCCCGGCCCGTTGGGCATGCCCGTTTTACCCGCACTTTAGTGCGGGGTAGGCCAAGGGTTTAAGCCCTCACCCTCTAATGTGTCCGCCCCGCCCCGCCCCATTTTCTTCGCAGGCTTTTGCGGGCACAAGCATTTACATAAAATTTTGCGTTTTTAGGCTTAAAAGGTACAGTGCCCGCGGGCTTTCTCCGCCCCGCCCTCACTTTTTTGCGGGATGGGCCTAGGTTTTAGGCCCGCATCCTGAAATATGACCACCCCGCCCCGTTTTTTTTGCGGGCATTTGCGGGGCGGGCCTAAACGTGGCGGGCATGCCCGTTTACCACCCCTAGCCGTAACTCCCCCCGTCGTAACTCCCTCCGCCGTAACTTCGTTTTCAGCAAGGTATTTTTTCTTTTGCTTTTTTAGATTCGCAAGCCATAGAATATATTGTGATGTTGTTGTTATTTGAATTCAATTGAAGATTGAATGACATTATTGGTGAATTAGTGTTGAAGATGTGAAACTAATTATATTGTATTGTTGATTTGGTTGATGTGGTTGTTGTTTGATGTGGTTGTTGTTTGAATTTGATTTTGATTAATTAGTGTTGATGTGGTTATTGTTTGAATTGCTGATGTGGTTGTTGTTTGAATTTGATTTTGAAATTAGTGTGTGAATTTGATTTTGATGAATTAGTGTTAATGTGTTGTTGTTGATTTGGTGAATTAGCGTTAATGTGGTTGTTGTTTGAATTTGATTTTAAAATTAGAGTGTGAATATGATTTTGATGAATTAGTGTTGATGTGGTTGTTGTTGATTTGGTGAATTAGTGTTGATGTGGTTGTTGTTTGAATTTGATTTTGAAATTGTTGTTGTAGTAAGGTTGGAGATGATAAATAGTGATATTTGTGGTGAATTTATTTTGAGAATTGGTGTTAATTTTGAAAGTTGATGTTGAATGCTAGTGATGAATTATTGAAATTAATTGAGGATAATGACATTGTTGATGGATAATTTTTAGTGATTACTTTTTTTTAATCTAATTGTTGGTTGAAAATGATAATGAAATTAATCGTTAATTGTTGAGGTTGAAGATGATGAATAGTGATGAAATTAATTGTTAATTATTGAGGTTGAAGTTGCTATTGAATTTAAGTGTGGAATTGATAATTTTGGTGATTGATTTATGCTCAAATTTATGATTTTTTGTTGGATAGAACTTTAAAGTTAATTGAACTTAAGTGATGAAGTTGTTTTTTGTGACTTACTTGAGTTGAAACATTAAGTGTTGATGTGTCATTTGTGATGAATCAAAGTATACCATGCTACTTGAATTAATGTGATTGAATTTGCGCGTCGATGCCATGTTGCTTAATTGAAGAAAGTGATGATGTTTACTAAATTTGATTCTTGAGACTTTGACTTGTTTCTCTGATATATCTTTTTTGTCCTATTATATACTAAATTTGTCTTGTTATATTTGGTATACACCATCAGTTACTAACTTAGTGAATTTGCTATAGGGGTTACTTGTGAAGAGTGAAATTTGGATCGTTTCCAAGAATTTTACACTGTGGTTCCAGAAGTTGCTGACTTCTTTACAGGTAATTAGTTGTTCTTTTGTTTTTGTTTAGCTTACTTAGTAAAACCATGGATAAAAAATAGATGTCTTCTAATCGATTTTCAAAAGAGTACGAGAATGGGGTATCTGGATTCGTTAAGTTTGATGTTGAACACGCCAAAGACCCCAGTCGAATCACATGTCCTTGCTTAGGTTGTTGTTATGGGCGTCAAATTGACGTAGTTCAATTGGAATCACATTTAATGAGGCATGGAATTGATCGAAGTTATACATGTTGGATATTACACGGCGAGATAAGTAACGAGAATGTTGAACCGGGAGATAATACGACCTAAGCTTCAAATGACAATGGCACAGATACATGCGATTGTGATCGAGTCGAAGAGATTGCAGAAGCATTTGAAGAAGATCTTCAGAATTGTCCCAAAATGTTTGAGAGGTTGGTAAGCGATGCAGAGAAACCGTTGTATAAAGGTTGCACTAAATTCACAAGATTGTTGGCGGTATTAAAGTTGTACAACTTAAAGGCAGACAATGGATGGTCGGATAAAAGTTTCACAGAGTTATTAGCCCTTATGAAAGACATGCTTCCGGAGGATAATGTTATTCCTAATCGAACCTATGAGGCCAAAAAAAATGTTGTGCTCTATTGGCATGAGCTATGATAAGATACATGTTTGTCCAAATGATTGCATTTTGTTTCGAAATGAATATGCATCGTTAAATGAGTGCCCTAAATGTGAAGTCTCTCGATATAAGAAAAAATTGTCTCCAGCAAAAGTCTTATGGTATTTTCCTATAATTCCGAGATTTAGGCGCATGTTTCATAGTGAAACCGATGCAAAACACTTGACTTGGCATGCAGATGAAAGAATTATAGATGGAAAGTTTCGATATCCGGTAGATTCACCACAATGGATGAAAATTGATAATGATTATCCTGATTTTTGAGAAGAAGCAATAAACCTTCGCTTGGCATTATCTAATGATGGAATGAACCCACATGGTCTTCAAAGTATCTCACATACCACATGGCCTGTGATTATTATGATTTATAACCTACCTCCATGGCTATGTATGAAGCGTAAGTACATGATGTTATCTATGTTAATTTCTGGGCCTAAACAACCAGGGAGAACGATGTGGAGGTTTATGATGGATATAGGAAAGAGACTTTCAATTTGAGGGATGTTTGGCACAATTAATGATTTTCTAGCATACGAAAATCTATCAGGGTATAGTATTAAATGTCAATGTGCGTGTCCTATTTGTGAAGAAAACACAGATTGGACGCAATTCGAATTTTGTCAGAAGAATGTATTTCTCTGTCATCATAGATTACTAAATTCTAATCATCACTACCGTGGGTGGAGAAAAGTATTCAATGGAAATCCAAAACAAGGTAGAGCTCCGCTTACATTGACAGGTGACCAAATTTTTGAAAAGGTAAAAGATGTGAGTACTCAATTTGGCAAGCCTTTTGCACATACGCTTGTTAAACGTGGGTGGAAGAAAAGGTCAATTTTTTTTTTAATTTCCATATTGGAAGTCGTTGTATGTAAGACATTTTTTTGATGTTATGCATATTAAAAAAAATGTATTTGAAAGTGTTATTGGTACGTTACTCAATATACAAGGAATGTCTAAGGATGACCTTAAAGCAAGAAAGGACTTAATAATGATGGGAATAAGAAATGAATTAGGACCCTTGAAGAAAGGAAACGAACATATCAACCATCTGCTGCTTATACTCTATCTAGAAAGGAGAAAAAGATATTCTGTAAGTTTCTAAGTGAAGTTAAAGTTCTAGAAGGATACTCTTCAGATATCACAAGACTTGTGTCTATGAAAGACCTCAAGTTAAAGAGTTTAAAGACACATGATTGCCATGTTATAATGGAACATTTTCTACCAATAGGTATACGTTCTATTTTTCCAGAAAAAGTAAGAAGCACAATAACTAAATTGTGTTTTTCCTTCAGGTCAATTTGTAGTAAGGTGATCGATCTCGCGGTCTTACCAACATTGCAAAAAGAAAAAGTTATTACTTTGTGTGAGCTTGAAATGTATTTTTCTCCCTCATTTTTTGACATAATGGTACATCTAGTTGTTCATCTTGTGAAAGAGACCCAATTGTGTGGACTAGCTTATATGAGATGAATGTACCCTGTTGAACGTTATATGAAAATATTAAAAGGGTATGTGAAAAACCGAAGTCGACCAGAGGGTTGTATTGTTGAACGATACATTGTTGAAGAAGCAATTGAGTTTTGTACTGAATATTTGTCCAATGTTCAATCCATTGGACTCCCCAAATCTCATATTGTCGAAAAATAAGAAGGAAAAAAGTTAATTGGAAATAAAATTGTGACAGTATCAAGGGTTGAACGGGAGCAAGTGCATTTGTATGTTTTGCACAATGATAATGAGGTTGAGTCGTATGTTGAAATGCACAAGGATGTTCTCCGAGGTTTAAATCCGAAAAGAAATGAAAATTTGATAGTACGAGAGCACAATCGAAGTTTTATACCATGGTTTAAGGATCATATTTATTCAAGGTTTTATTTAGATCCCGCTTTAATAACAGAAAGGTTGAGATGTTTAGCATATGGTCCAAGTTTGCATGTGTTTTCTTACAGCGCATACACAATTAATGGATACACATTTTATACCAAAGAACAAGATGATAAAAGTATTATGCGAAATAGTGGTGTCACCTTGGTAGCTGAAGCAATGCCCATTTCAAGTGTGAAGGACTTAAACCCCAAATATGCAAATATGTCATATTTTGGGGTTATCGAGCGTATTTGGGTGTTTGATTATGAAAAGTTTCAGATTCATATCTTTGGTTGCAAGTGGGTTGAAAATAATAGTGGCATATGAATGGATAACTCAGGATTTTTGCAAGTGGATCTTAATAGGGTGGGGTATAAAGATAGGCCTTTTATTCTAGCCTCTCAAGCTAAACAATTGTTCTATGTCACTGATCCGACAAGTACGAAATGGTCTATAGTGCTTTTATCTAACAAAGTAATTGATGATGGCATTGGAGATCAAGGTGATATTGATGTTGAGAATGGATCGTATATTATAAATGATCAAGATGAGAATATTAGAGAGAATGAATCATATATTAAAAATGATCATAATGAGGGAATTTGGATCAATCCATCTGTCTGTGTTGTTAAAAGACAAGTAAATCATATTCCTACCAAGAAAAGAAAGAGATGTTAGTGAAAAAGGTAATAGTAAAATTATATATTCTGTCATTCAATAAAATTATATATTTGTCATTTTATATATTCAATGGATTATGGATTATGGATTATGGATTTTTATATTTATCATTTCATATTTATGTTTTTCTTTATTACAGGTCAAATGGCTAGTAACGAGGAAAACTCACACGATACTTCCAAGAATGATGCAAATGAATCAGTTCATGATGCGGAAAAAGATATTAAAAGAGGAATAACTATTATGAAGGGAATCATTCGTGCTAGAGATAAAGGAATAAAATATGACGTTCATTGGAATGAAACAGACCAACTAGTTGAGCCTAATGGAGCAATGTAGACAAGTTACATTGGTGCACTTGTTCGTTTGCAAATTATAATTACTTGTGATAATTGGATAACTCCATCGTGAGATACAGGTATCATATGTGATGCTATTTGTTTTTGTTGACGATTATGTCTTTAAATTACTTATACTAACACACTATATGTATTTTTTTCGTAGAGGTCTTTTAACATTGGTGACAACCGAAAAAAATATTGTCTTCAATTAGCCGGAAAAAGACTCAGAGAGTTTCGAGCATTTCTAACAAACAAGTTTCTTAAGGATGCCCAAGGAAACTTTATTGAAGTAGAATGTCAAAGAAGTATGCGGACTTGATTTCACCTGAAGAATGGGAAACTTTTGTAGCCAAACGAAGAACCCAAGAATTTCATGTAATGTTAATTTGTCATGAATATTGTATTATATACTTGTTCCACAGGTGTTCTGATATGACTTAAACTTGTTTATCCAGGATATGAGTGGCATAAATCGCCAACAAGCATCAAAACCCGCGTATCCATACAAAAAAGGGCATTTGGGATATGCACGCTTATGCAAAAAATAGTAAGTATATATAAATGCTATGATTTACATGTTCCCCATGTGTTATAATTGATCTTATTATTTGCCTTAATGTGTAGTTAGAAGAGGAGAAAAGTGAAGAAACATCTCTTCCAGAACATGTTTTGTGGAATGCTGCTCGTGTGGGAAAGGATGGAGTTGTTAGGGAAGATGTTCAACAAGTTTTTGAGCAATGTGTAAGTATAACATTATTTCTTTAATTAAATCAAAATTTTATTAACATATATATAATATTTATACTTTTTAATCCCCACTAATATTTTACGATATGCATATGAATTTCAGGAGAATCTATCTCAGTCCTTAACTCTAGGTGAAGACCAGGATTACAGGAGCATACTAAGTCGAATATTAAATGTTTCTGAGTATTCCAATAGTGTGAGGAGTAAGGGATTTGGGGTCACTCCATCAACCTTGTATAAGCGTCCAAAGACCCAAAATCGTAGTAATAAACAAGTGATGGAAACGTTGGAAGAATTAAAAGCTCAAGTTCGTGAATTGCAAAAGGTTAAAGAAAGATATATGTCAGAAAGACGTGGTTCAGAGTTTAAAGATACTAGTGATAAAGAGAGTATCAATTTTCAACAGAAAATTCCCGAGGTAATTATATATATTACTATGAAATTAAATTAGCACAATTTTTTTAATTGACATATATACACATTAACAATTTTATATTTATTATTGGTTTAGGGCATTTCACCTTGTCAGCTATATTTATCGTCACCGACTTATCGCATGGTTGGCAAGGAAAAAGTGCATAACACTTTGGGAGATATACTTCACCATAAACCGCTCCCTGTTGAATTTTTTAAAGTATCAATTAATATTGCTTTAGAGCAAGATGCGTTACTACCTATACCTGACGATGTTTCAGATGCAACATTGGTGGGAGATACAATAAGATCGTATGTTGCATGGTCGTCAAACTTCATTTTCATAGATGATGAGGTATGTTGAAAACCATTATGAACCTTTTAGTATTCAATTGTTTTACGAGCCATGTAAGTTATGCTTACATTTACGTACATTTTATTTACATGGTAATGTTAGACTCCTACAAAATCCAAATCAAAAGATAAAGGGATTGTGCGACACATCGAGTCAGTTGCATCAAAAAAAGAGGTACATTGATATATATGCATTGAAAATGTTAATTCTATGATCCGAATTCAAAAGCTTCTTGATTTTATACTTTACCTAACTTATATGATTTTTAGATTCATGCTCAAGAGTTGCAACAAGTCAGCAAGAATAAGAAGCCAGAATTAGGCAACATGTCCAAAAAAAAAAGGATCTTTCAAAGGCCGAGCCAAAAAAAGCATCTATTTCTCGATTTACGTTGTGCCTTGAAACATTTGTAGGAACATCAGATTTGATGGAAGGTGGTATTCGTGAAATACCTATGGAGGAAGGTATTCTTGGTTTTCCTTATTCATAAATAATTGCTGAAAAAGATTTGGATCTGATTTTTCAGCATTCTGAATTAGGCATCGGGGTTATGAATTCATACATCAGGTACTCCATTAATTTTATTTAATTAATTTAACAATTTATTTACTCATTTCAATGAATATTCTAATGTTGATTATGTTTTTATTTAAGGTTCTTGTATGACAAATTGATGCACCCGTTTCAATTGACATAAAGATTCTCTTTCTTATCTCCCAGCTATATCAACGCACGTTTAATCGATCAAAGTGCAAATGCAGTCAAAGATCACTTAGTCAATGCATTTATGACCAATAAAGATACAGAAAAGTTGTATCTTTTACCATATAATACTGACCATGGGTTAGATTTTCATTCTAACTTCATTTATTATAATCTTTCATTTTTTGACGTTGTGAAGAAAATTTCCATATAAACTTTTGTTTTACTTTACAGTGGACATTGGTTGTTGGTTGCGATTAATCTGATACAAGAAATAGTATATTATCAGGATTCGTTAGATGGTGATCAAACAAAATACCCAGATATGAAGAAGATGGCTGATACGTAAGTGATGAGATTGTTCTAAAAATTCGTGTGTATATTTATTTATTTATTTATGTGAGATTGTTCTAAATATTCGTTTATATTATGTTAGAGCTATACAAATATTCCGATCACAAAGACAAGCTCGAGTACCAAAGATTAAAGCAAACAACATTACATGGATCAGAGTGCAGGTATATTTTCACAATTTTGATTATAATAGTGATGCTACTTGATAAAACAAGTTAAACTATATATCCAGATATATATTCGTATTTTTTTTCTATGTGTAGTGTCCTCGTCAACGTAATGGTATAGATTGCGGTTATTTCGTTTTGAGGTTAATGAAAGAAACCATTCATTTGGATCAAATAGAGATTTCAAACATTGATATGGATTTATAACTTAGGCTTTATTTTAATATTTATCGGATATATCATATAATTAATTACTTTTAACTAAATCATGCATATTATGTTATATTATGTAGTACTTTGATGAATTCAAGTGTGCTACTTACTCGAAAGATAAATTGGAAGAAATTAAGGAGGAATGATGTCAATACATTATTGAGATGAGAATCATATAAGGTATATTGTCTTTCTTTCTTTTGTGTGAAGTTTATGGAAGTTGTTGTATAATTTTGGAAGTTGTTGTATAGTTTTGAAAGTTGTTGTATAATTTATGGAAGTTGTTGTATAATTTATGGAAGTTGTTGTATAGTTTTGGAGTTTTTAGAAGTTAAAGGTTTTGGAAGTGGATAAGTTGTTATTAGAATTATGGATGTTTTCTTGGTGTATATATTAGGTTTGTGTCGAATTATATATAATGGTTATTTTGGTGTATGAGGTTTGTGTTGACTTATATATAATGGTTATAATAAGGTTTATATGTTGAATTATAATGGTGTATATATGTTGAATTATAATGGTATATAAGGCCTATGTGTTGAAATAAAGGCTTGTATTGAATTATATAGGTTTGTGATAAGTTTTGATAAAAATTTGAGTTATAATGGTTTGTGCTGCCATTTTATAATTAAAAAATGAGACTTATGCCAACGCTTTTAACAAAAAACACTTCCTAAAAAAAGCACAATAGACAGCGCTTATAACAAAAAAACACTTCCAAAAAAAGTGCTTTTAAAAATCGCTTTTTACGTGTACAAAAGAAAGCGCTTTGTAAAAAAAAACGCTGCCTAAAGTAGAAAGAAAAGACACATTAGAAAGCGCTTTTAAAAGCGCTGCCTAAAGGGGGACAAAAGAAAGCGCTTTTATTGAAAAAACGCTGCCTAAAGTAGAAAGAAAAGAAACATTAGGCAGCGCTTTTAAAAGCGCTGCATAAAGGGGGACAAAAGAAAACACTTTTATTGAAAAAGCGGTGCCTAAAGTAAGAAGAAAAAAAGCGCTGCCTAAAGCGGGACAAAAGAAAGCGCTTTTATTGAAAAAAAACATTGCCTAAAGGGGACCTAAGGCAACGCTTTTGCCTTTACCTACAGCAGTGCCACTTTAGGCCAAAAAATTATAATTAATATTAATATTCAAATAAAAACATTATAAATAAGATAAAATTCCAATTATGTCATATATATACTCTACCAGCTCTCAATTAAATTATCATTTTTTTTATCATATTATAGATAATAAGACTAAATACCCAGATATGAAGAAGATGGCTGATACGTAAGTGATGAGATTGTTCTAAAAATTCGTGTGTATATTTATTTATTTATTTATGTGAGATTGTTCTAAATATTCGTTTATATTATGTTAGAGCTATACAAATATTCCGATCACAAAGACAAGCTCGAGTACCAAAGATTAAAGCAAACAACATTACATGGATCAGAGTGCAGGTATATTTTCACAATTTTGATTATAATAGTGATACTACTTGATAAAACAAGTTAAACTATATATCCAGATATATATTCGTATTTTTTTTCTATGTGTAGTGTCCTCGTCAACGTAATGGTATAGATTGCGGTTATTTCGTTTTGAGGTTAATGAAAGAAACCATTCATTTGGATCAAATAGAGATTTCAAACATTGATATGGATTTATAACTTAGGCTTTATTTTAATATTTATCGGATATATCATATAATTAATTACTTTTAACTAAATCATGCATATTATGTTATATTATGTAGTACTTTGATGAATTCAAGTGTGCTACTTACTCGAAAGATAAATTGGAAGAAATTAAGGAGGAATGATGTCAATACATTATTGAGATGAGAATCATATAAGGTATATTGTCTTTCTTTCTTTTGTGTGAAGTTTATGGAAGTTGTTGTATAATTTTGGAAGTTGTTGTATAGTTTTGAAAGTTGTTGTATAATTTATGGAAGTTGTTGTATAATTTATGGAAGTTGTTGTATAGTTTTGGAGTTTTTAGAAGTTAAAGGTTTTGGAAGTGGATAAGTTGTTATTAGAATTATGGATGTTTTCTTGGTGTATATATTAGGTTTGTGTCGAATTATATATAATGGTTATTTTGGTGTATGAGGTTTGTGTTGACTTATATATAATGGTTATAATAAGGTTTATATGTTGAATTATAATGGTGTATATATGTTGAATTATAATGGTATATAAGGCCTATGTGTTGAAATAAAGGCTTGTATTGAATTATATAGGTTTGTGATAAGTTTTGATAAAAATTTGAGTTATAATGGTTTGTGCTGCCATTTTATAATTAAAAAATGAGACTTATGCCAACGCTTTTAACAAAAAACACTTCCTAAAAAAAGCACAATAGACAGCGCTTATAACAAAAAAACACTTCCAAAAAAAGTGCTTTTAAAAATCGCTTTTTACGTGTACAAAAGAAAGCGCTTTGTAAAAAAAACGCTGCCTAAAGCAGAAAGAAAAGACACATTAGAAAGCGCTTTTAAAAGCGCTGCCTAAAGGGGGACAAAAGAAAGCGCTTTTATTGAAAAAACGCTGCCTAAAGTAGAAAGAAAAGAAACATTAGGCAGCGCTTTTAAAAGCGCTGCATAAAGGGGGACAAAAGAAAACACTTTTATTGAAAAAGCGGTGCCTAAAGTAAGAAGAAAAAAAGCGCTGCCTAAAGCGGGACAAAAGAAAGCGCTTTTATTGAAAAAAAACATTGCCTAAAGGGGACCTAAGGCAACGCTTTTGCCTTTACCTACAGCAGTGCCACTTTAGGCCAAAAAATTATAATTAATATTAATATTCAAATAAAAACATTATAAATAAGATAAAATTCCAATTATGTCATATATATACTCTACCAGCTCTCAATTAAATTATCATTTTTTTTATCATATTATAGATAATAAGACTAAATACCCAGATATGAAGAAGATGGCTGATACGTAAGTGATGAGATTGTTCTAAAAATTCGTGTGTATATTTATTTATTTATTTATGTGAGATTGTTCTAAATATTCGTTTATATTATGTTAGAGCTATACAAATATTCCGATCACAAAGACAAGCTCGAGTACCAAAGATTAAAGCAAACAACATTACATGGATCAGAGTGCAGGTATATTTTCACAATTTTGATTATAATAGTGATACTACTTGATAAAACAAGTTAAACTATATATCCAGATATATATTCGTATTTTTTTTCTATGTGTAGTGTCCTCGTCAACGTAATGGTATAGATTGCGGTTATTTCGTTTTGAGGTTAATGAAAGAAACCATTCATTTGGATCAAATAGAGATTTCAAACATTGATATGGATTTATAACTTAGGCTTTATTTTAATATTTATCGGATATATCATATAATTAATTACTTTTAACTAAATCATGCATATTATGTTATATTATGTAGTACTTTGATGAATTCAAGTGTGCTACTTACTCGAAAGATAAATTGGAAGAAATTAAGGAGGAATGATGTCAATACATTATTGAGATGAGAATCATATAAGGTATATTGTCTTTCTTTCTTTTGTGTGAAGTTTATGGAAGTTGTTGTATAATTTTGGAAGTTGTTGTATAGTTTTGAAAGTTGTTGTATAATTTATGGAAGTTGTTGTATAATTTATGGAAGTTGTTGTATAGTTTTGGAATTTTTAGAAGTTAAAGGTTTTGGAAGTGGATAAGTTGTTATTAGAATTATGGATGTTTTCTTGGTGTATATATTAGGTTTGTGTCGAATTATATATAATGGTTATTTTGGTGTATGAGGTTTGTGTTGACTTATATATAATGGTTATAATAAGGTTTATATGTTGAATTATAATGGTGTATATATGTTGAATTATAATGGTATATAAGGCCTATGTGTTGAAATAAAGGCTTGTATTGAATTATATAGGTTTGTGATAAGTTTTGATAAAAATTTGAGTTATAATGGTTTGTGCTGCCATTTTATAATTAAAAAATGAGACTTATGCCAACGCTTTTAACAAAAAACGCTTCCTAAAAAAAGCACAATAGACAGCGCTTATAACAAAAAAACACTTCCAAAAAAAGTGCTTTTAAAAATCGCTTTTTACGTGTACAAAAGAAAGCGCTTTGTAAAAAAAACGCTGCCTAAAGTAGAAAGAAAAGACACATTAGAAAGCGCTTTTAAAAGCGCTGCCTAAAGGGGGACAAAAGAAAGCGCTTTTATTGAAAAAACGCTGCCTAAAGTAGAAAGAAAAGAAACATTAGGCAGCGCTTTTAAAAGCGCTGCATAAAGGGGGACAAAAGAAAACGCTTTTATTGAAAAAGCGGTGCCTAAAGTAAGAAGAAAAGATACATTAGGCAGCGCTTTTAGCGCTGCCTAAAGAGGGACAAAAGAAAGCGCTTTTATTGAAAAAATACATTGCCTAAAGGGGACCTAAGGCAACGCTTTTGCATTTAAAAAAGCGCTGCCTTTACCTACAGCAGTGCCACTTTAGGCCAAAAAATTATAATTAATATTAATATTCAAATAAAAACATTATAAATAAGATGAAATTCCAATTATGTCATATATATACTCTACCAGCTCTCAATTAAATTATCATTTTTTTTATCATATTATAGATAATAAGACTAAAATGAAGTAGCAAGCTAAACTCTCAAAATTTTGAAATGGAGGATCAGTAAATCATATAACTTAAACAAATAATAATAAAGGATCGAATTTTCAATAAAATACGCGCGTAGATCCTGGATATATATATATATATATATATATATATATATATATATATATATATATATATATATATATATATATATATATTTGTTATATGTTGGTCAAATATCTAAAACGAAGGGTCAATCATGCATAAGTTTAATGGAGACAATCTAATATATATATATATATATATATATATATATATATATATATAGCACATGCAAGATTTAAAGTACAATTTTCTAATATCCACTTTTTACTATAACTATAAGAAATATTACGCGTACGAATGCCATGATAGCCTTTGACAATATGGCATAGACTGTGTTTATGAAGTAGTGCCCCTCGTGATGGAATCACTTGAAGCGTAGCTGACACGTTCTTCTCTTAGGAACTAGTCATTCCAAAAGTGTGGACAGTAGATTATGAAGACTTCTACCCTTAACCAAGACAAAAGATGGGGGCAAGGACATGAACCCAACCTTTGACTAGGAATAATTCCTAGTGACGTTGTAGAATATCTTCTCAAATGGAACTAATAACGACTAAACTTAGTCGTTCTTCTAGCTCGCACCTGTCAGGACTACCGAATTTTGAAGGCGCGTTGAATCTTATCAGTAGGACAATCGACAATTGGCTTTAAAAACCTAGAAAGGATAACACCAAGGGTATAAATCTCATTGACGAAGAAATAAGGGCACAACACCCTGTTAACATTATAATAGAAAAAAAAGAAAAAAAATCAAGCCCCTCCCTCTTGAGACGTTGCACCGAAGTCCTCCACCAAATCTCCATCTCGAACAACCTTGAAAGGGTCCAGTTGCAAACGATGAACAAATATATTTGAACAAAAGGCTTCTACCTGGTCGCCCACCTGATTGAAGGTGTTGTATACATTTTTAAGAGTTTGCTGAAGAGATTCATTAACCTTCTTCCTCATCCAATCATCGTGGGCCTCACTTCAACAAGGAACTTCATCTCTACTGCACTAGTGGATGTATCCATCCTATACTTTATATCCGTCTTCAGACAACACTTAAACTCATTGATCCTAACAGATAAAATGTTTAAAAAAAACTTAAAATTTTACACGGTCTTTTCTTCAAAACCATTTATAAGTAATACTTTAAATTAATTATAATAAAATTCATTTTTTTTTAACATTTAACAACTAAAATTGATATTTTAACACTAACGATGCATATGAATTAAATGCATTAAGATATTAAATACTTTAAGATATCATAGTCTATTTAATACATAATCTAAATAACATCTATGGTTAGCTAATAAGTCACATTCTTACACGGTCACACCAGAAAAATGAACAAAATAATATTAAACTACATAATCTAAAATGATAGTAGTTGTCGCATTTGGTTGAATGATTAAGTTTTTTTCCTCTTAATAGAATTGACACCTAGCAAAAGCTTTAACTACAGGGATTATAATATTTCAACAAAACACAATTGAAAATATTAATTGCACATGCATATCGTCCCAAAAACAGTTACGTTCACGTTTCCATCATCATAAGAGAGATACTACAAGAAAAGGGACGCTGTGATTGTGACAGGAAAGAAACATCTTACATCTTTGAATTAGTGATGATCAAATAGATGTTTAATTAAATATAATTAAAGTTTAGCTGTACTTTCCTTAAAAAGCTTAGTATTTTAAACTAACATAAATTATATCATAAACCGAATTAGATATGAATAGAGTTGATGCTCAAATATATGAATTTGATATCAAAAATTGTTCTTTACTACGAATATATTTTAAAGATAAATTGATATAAAAAAATTGTTAATTTATAAATAAATATTAATTGATTTAGAGTCTATATTTGTTGATATTACACACAAAAAGCATAAAATGTGAGAGAACATTCTCATTCAATGGATTGGATTATTTTCTGCTTACAATAAGAGAATGAGTAGCCGTTATATATTGATAGGCTTCATTTTATTTAAGGAAAATACAGTTGGCCTTAATTGAAATTACAACAAGCTTAAAAAAAAAAATAATTGGTTAACGGGCCTATAGGTAGAAGACTAGAATAGGGGCCAAATACATTTGACAACCCCTCTCAAATTGGATGGTGTATTGTACAAAGTTTTAACTTGAACAAAACTGAAATCAAAGTCGGTTGATGCAAGAGATTAATAAGATATCATTCAACTAATTGGTGTTGGAGATTGGAATAAGATGAATGAGCTTAGAGTTGATTTTCTCACGAATCACATGGAAGTCAAGCTCAATGTGCTTGATCCTTTCATAGAAAGTGGGATTGTGAGCTAAGTAGATTGGTGACTAATTATCACAATAATCAGAGGTAGGTGTGGATAATTGGATGTGAATACCTCTAAATAAGTTGTGTAACCATTGCAACTCACATGTTAGGGAAGCTGGAGACTTGTATTCCACTTCAGTAGAAGACCGATATACAATATTTTGTTTCTTCGATTTCCAGCATATCAAGGAATAACCAAGCAAAATACATAAGCCTATGATGGATTTGTGTGTATCATAGCATCTAGCCCAATCAGAATCAGCAAAGGCGTGGAGTTTCAGGATACTATTAGCACAGGAAAAAAATGCCAGAAGAGGGATATGACTTCAAGTATCTTCATAGGCGAATGGTTGCATTGTAGTGGGGTAGGAGATGCTTAGAAATGAAGTGGCTAAGGTGTTGTACTTTATATGATATATTTGGTCTGCTATTTATCAAGTAAATCAACCTACCAATAAGGCTTCTATAAGTGGTAGGATCAAGTATAATTGCACATTTTGATGCAGAAAGTTTGAAGGAATGATCAAAGGGAATTATAGTGTTATAATTGTAAAGGGTTTTGCATAGGGTGATGCCTTTAAAACGCCCTATAAGAGGCGGCGTTAGAATGTGGCCCAAAGAGAGGTATCGCCTCGCCCCATGACTTTCCTATTGCCCGATGTGGGAAACATGGGATAAGACGTTTTTGGGACAAAGAGAAGTCGGGGTCAATAACTGACCCACGACTTCCTAGGAAATAGGAATTCAACGGTCCACCATTAACTGAGTGGGCAGTTACCCTTCCCAAGAGAAGCCTAGACTCTATAGGCCTCTATAAATACATCTCATATGTAGAATAAAAAGAGGAAAAATCTTAAGCCATACAAATCATTATACCTCCTAAAGCTTAGCATTTAACTCACATCTATCACCCCTCAGAAGCTTATACTTAAGCACATCATTCATCTACAGAGCCTCTCACCTCACGTGAGTAGGACTATGAAAACCACCGTAAAACACCACCGTACATGGCTTATCGCCGTTTTGGGCAAGCCCTAACCACCATACAACTTTATACACCTACTAAGGCCTTTGAGTCTCCCTGCCCTTGCAGGGGAAACACGTACACTTGTACTTTTTGACCAGTACAGGAATGGAAGAAGGTTTGGAAGCAAGATGACATGTGTCCTGTAGAAGTTCAAAGGTATATTTTCCATGGTTGAAAAAACTTCCTGGGTTGTTTATATCAAATTCAAACCCCAAGAAATATCTTAGTTGACCTAGATCCTTAGTTTTGAACTTGGTTTCCAATGCTTGTTTGATAGAATTTATCTTAATGATGGAGTTACCGGCAAGAACAACATCATCCATAAAAACTAGTATGGTTGTAAAACTGTATGGAACGACTTTAGTGTATAGCGAGGGATCTGCTCAAGAGTATGTAAAACCAATAGATATTAGAAAAGATGATATTTTTTAGTATCGTTGCCTTACCTATTTCAAACCATAAATAGACTTATAAAGCTTACATACTTTGGAAGAGAATGATGCAAAATAACATGGAGGAAAGGTCATGTAGATTTCTTTGGAGGTCACCATGTAAAAAAAACATTATTGACATCCAATTGTGCTAGATGCCAACCTTTGATTGCTCCAAAAGAAAGAAGAACCCTAATTGTTGTAATCTTTGCCACAGGTGAGAAGGTGTCAAAATAGTCAAGACCATCAAGTTATGTATAACCCTTGGCAACCAACCTTGCCTTGTACCTGTCAATACAACCATTACAGTTATATTTGATTTTGTATACCCACTTATAGCCAATAGGGATTTTTCCATGGGGTAAGTCAACAATGGCCAAGTGTGGTTATTAACAAGAGCTTGTAACTTATCAGTCAATGCCTGTTTTTAACAGTCAAGTTTGTTTGCTTAGGTGAATTTTTTATGATCCGGGTTTGAAGAAATAGAGCAACAATATCTTCTATATGAATGGGAACACTTATTATAAGATAAGAAATGGGAAAAAGGATGTGGTATGGTGGGGTGTAGTGAGCAATTTTTGTCGGTGACGGGGCCACCTTAATGCTGGAGTTGGGTTTTCCTCCTCGAGGAGAAAGGGGTGCTACTTTATGAATTCTTATTTATCCCGTGAAGCTGGAAGGGAAATAGAAGATATCTAAAACTAACCTTGCACGCGAATGTTTAACTGAACAAACGCTTAAAGAGATTGGGGAGTCCAGGGTCAGGTTATACAATGGGTAGTTGTCAATTACCCATCCTATATGTGGTTATCCACAGGATGTTAGCTTTAGGTTCTGCTTTGTAATTGATGGTGTTTATCTGTTAATGGGTTGGGAAAGTTTCTTGGGAAATATGATAGAGTAAGATTGAGAGTTTTTGATGATTTTGGTGAGGTATTGAACCTAAGTTTTGATTGATATGAAGGTATTGAACCTAGAGTTTTTTATTAGTATGCTCGCTAAGATTTTACAATCTTATGCCTACATATTCCCGTTTAAACGAAACATGGAAATCAGAGCAATCGTAGTTCCTCTTATTCTAAGGGAGGAAAAAGATATTTGGTGTCTTGTTTAAAGCCCAAGACAGAGGTTAAACGGAGTATTTGTGTCTTGTTCAAAGCCAAGATTAAAGCTAAAAGGTTGACTGAAAGAGAATTTGTCATCTCTAAAGAGGGATTGTTGATTTTTATGTACCTTGATCAAAGCCCAAGGTTGAAGCTAAGAGGTTGATTGACTCCACTGGGGAAGTCCTTATACAAAGCCTAAGAGGAGGTTGTATGAGACCGACTCAAAAAGAGAGTGAATATATTGGTGTCTTGTACAAAGCCCAAGACGGAGGCTAAAAGAGACTAACTCTTTGGGGATATCATTATATGAAGCCTAAGAGGAGGCTAACAATTTGACTTTTCTGAGGAAAATGTTCTTTCTGTCTTGTACAAAGCCCAAGATTGAGGTTAAAAGGGATTTTTGACTCCGTTGGTTGAGGTTTATATGTGTCTTGTACAAAGCCCAAGACGGAGGCCGAAATGAGTTTGTCTCAACAAGAAAGTGCTTTTATATGTCTTGTACAAAGCCCAAGAGTTGACTCAACAAGAGAGTCTTGCAAAGTTGATTGGCCCAACAAGAGAGTCTTTTATACTCAATAAGAGAGTTATTTGATGTCCCGTACGAAGCCCGAGATGGAGGCTAAAAGGAGATTGACCCAACAAGAGAGTCTTGAAAAGTGATGGACTCAACAAGAGAGTCTGAAAATGGTTGACTCAACAAGAGAATCTGAGAAGTGATTGACTCAACAAGAGAGTCTGAAAAGTGATTGACTCAATAATAGAGTCTGAAAAGTGATTGACTCAACAAGAGAGTCTGAAGAGTGATTGACTCAACAAGAGAGTCTGAAAAGGTTAGCTCCGCTGGGGGAGGATCTTTGTACAAAGCCCAAGAGGAGGCTGACTGTGCTGAGGAAATATCATTATACAAAGCCTAAAAGGAGGCTATCTTACTGCCGAGGATTAGATCCATAGGCAGGCCCAAGGGTGGGGGAACTCTCATGAGAGAGACAGGGTTTCTGTTGGAGATTGATCCAGAGTGATCAGTGTTTTTTCCTATGTTTGTAGGGAACTTGAGAATGTCTTGGAGACTCAATGGGGGTTTAGACTGTCCAAGTCTGCTGGTGTTGAAGAGTTTTATCTTTTGTAGGATGCCCAAAAAAGGGCAAGGGCCTTAAGGGATGAGAATCAACCCTAAAGTGGCCAGAGGTTTGACACTGGAAAGACTGCTCTAGCAAAGGATGACTAAGTTCTGTCTTATACCTTTAAAAGGTCATTAGGGTCCTTGTATTAAGCCCAAGAGAAGGCATGAGAACTTCTAAGAAGCCGAAGGGTCATTGTACAAAGCCCAAGAGGAGGCGGGGATGCTTTTAGGAAGCCTGTGGGTCCCCAAACCAAGAGAAGTTCAAGAAATGAAATTCACAGAGAAGAGATCATTACAGGAAAGTTCGAGTATTTGGAAGAAACTCAAGAGATGCTATTCATGGAGAATAGATCAACTCTGGGGAGTAGAATTTCTTTGACAATTTCTAAGGGTGACAGTATGAGAAAAGGTTCACCGAGAATATTGCTTTTCTATTTGTTCCATATTGATTAACCCCAAGAGAAGGGAAGACTGTATCTGGAGATCCTATGGGGATCTAATTTTATTTGTACCTAGTTCTAGATGTAGTTGTCGGGGAAAACTCTAAATAGCTATACTAGTATATATACAGTTGATATATGACAAGTATCTAAAGGAGTATGAAAGAAGACTAACCATGTGCAGATTCCCACAATACATTTATGTATATGAAAGCATTTAAAAGAATGAAAGAAGACTAACCATGCGCAGCTTCCCAAAATACAGTTATGTATATGAAAGCATATAAAAGAAAGCGGATAAACACTTACCCGTTGTAGAGCTTCCATGCTGTTTTGTTAGTTGTTCAACAAAGAAATTTAAAGAAAGTTTTGATAGCAACTATACATTTGGGTTCAAAATCAAAGGAGAAAGTATTTGAACAGAGATCGGGGCTTACAGCTCAGGGAGAGACCCAAATTTTAACAGTGAGGGCACTGTTGTTTTGTATCGGGACTTATACAACGACTGAGGCCCAAAAAGTTTTGGTCAAAGGGGATTGGGTCTTACACCTCAAGGAGAAGGCCAAAGAGTTTGAAAATGAATAAAAAGGGGTCTTATAGCTCAAGGAGAAGCCCAATTGGTTTTGTTAAAAAAGGCGATGATTGCGCCGAACTTTTGAAAATATACAGAGGGACTTATACAATGCGTGAGGCCCAAAAAAGTATTATCTACAAAGGGGTTGGGTCTTACACTCTATTAGAGGCCCAAAGATTATTTTTGTACAAATGATGGGGCTTACAACTCAAGGAGAAGCCCAAGTGATTTTAAACTGGCGATCGCGCCGAGATTTTTTATTGTGCCGGGACTTATACAATATCTGAGGTCCAAAATGGTTTTTGTACAACAAGGGTTGGGTCTTACACTCTATTAGAGGCCCAAAGAGTTTTTATACAAAAGATGGGGCTTACAATTCAAGGATAGGCCCATGTGATGGACAGTGATTACACCGTCATTTTGAAAATCGCCGGGGGACTTATACAATGTATGAGGCCCAAAAAGTTTATTTTCAAAGGGGTCGGGTCTTACACTCTATTAGAGGCCCATGAGTGTTTGAAAAGGATTTGTTTAGGGTGATTAAGATCAAAACCCTAAATTAATTGCAAAATGTATTTTAATTAAATAAAAATTTGATTAAAATGATCAAAATTATCAAACATGTGTGAAAAACAAGTTGTGATCTTGGATTAATGTTTGAAAAATCATGTCTTTATCCACAAAATGATTGGAAATAAACTAAGTTTGGAAAATCAAGGAGGAAAAAATATTTTAAATGTTAAAAAACAAATAAAAATTAATTCTTTGCAAAAATATCAAATATATGAAATAAATAATATTTTTGGGAAATTATTGTAGACTAAAATATTTTAACATTTTTTAGAATTATTAGAAAAAGAATCAACTCAAAATCATTAAAAACCAGAGAGAAATTAATTTTTGAATCAATTAAATAAAATCACAAAAATCCAAATATTTTAATTTATGAAAAAGGCGCCAAGAACATGGGCCAAGAATACGCGCGAAGGGAGTTTTGCTCAGATTTGTATTTTCTATCCAATCTCACTGAATACTTGATGAAATCATGCAATCCACATATCAATCTACTCGTTTTCACCTCACGATCATGTATATGGTCTTTAATTTCATTTATTTTAAGCATGGAATAAGAAATCAAGACAAAACCTCAAGAACCCTGAATTCTGCATGAAGACTGAGAAATTCTATACACGATTCATTCAAGGCAATTAATTGAGGGGAAACATTATATGCATGATTATGAACATTTGGCAAAAGTATTGTGCGAGGAAATATGTATAGATTAAGAGATGACCAAGTTGTGGCTTACCTCTTATAGTTGGTGACCGTGTTTTGTGTTGGAGGTGTTACAGCTTGGTTCCAATGATGTGAACAACTTCCCTAGGTGCTATGGAGTGTGTCTGAATGCTTGGAATGGATGAAAATGATCTGGAACTTGAGATGGTACCCCAACTGCAAATCTGTCAAGAACTTGAGCAATTAGCTAGTGATTTTGTGAAATTGGTGTTCCAGATGTTGTTTTAAGTGTTTGGATCACTTCTATGTGATGTTTATGAGGTGTGTGTGTGATTGGTTTGGTTGGAATGACTCTCAAACTCAAAACCCGATAGTGACTTGCTTTAGAAGGTAATTTTGGAGTGAAAGAGGATATTTTGAGGAAAGCATCAGTTGTAGTGCTTTGGTGTACTTAAACTGAGCACAAATGAGCTCTATTTATAGTATAACAAGTTTGTTTTGAAGCAATAGTGAATGGTGGCTGCAGCAGGCTGTTGGCCAATTGAATCACTTTGGAATCTTAAGTCTCCTCTAGCTATTGACTAGAGGTTAGAGCACAGGCCTATGGTTCTTTGATTCAAGGATAAGGCTTGACTAAAGTGTTCATTTTTGCTCTGACACATGCCACCTCTAAACATCCATTGAATGCTCCAAAACAAAATTGGAGTCTTGAAGCATCTTTGGCTTTTTAGGTTTGGCATGCTACTTGTAGATTTTGAGACTTTGGAGGCTGATGGATCAGTGTTTGTCCCTTGGTTGTTCCCCCTTAAGGTGTTCAGATGGATAAACTTGTTTGGAATTGCAAAATTTGATCAAATCGAGCCCTTGTGCACAAATCTTCCTTGCCAAGACAGTTTGCAGCAAGGCATGTTGCAGCTGTCATAACTCCTAGCTCAAATGGAATTTGATGGAGTTCTGACCATTTTGGAAAGCTCTCATATGATACAACATATGCGTGATCATATTTTGTCTTGACACTTTGTGGATCCAAGTGAAAAATTCCCCTACATTTTGAAAAAAGTGAAACAGATTCTGACTTAGTGAAAATTTCACTAAGTGTTGGAAAAAATGGCATTTTCATGTTTTTGTCATTTTGGTCACTCCATAACTTAAAATCCTTAAGGAATTGGGATGAGGTGTAGTTGACACTTTTAAAGTGTGCCATGAGAGCTACAAATCCATCTTTGGATCATTCAAAATAGTTGCTTGGATCTCAAGTTATGATCCTTGGAAGTTGGTACCCTAGCCACTTTGTTCCATAACTTAGAAAAAATTCTAAGTTTTTATGGTTACCCCTTTTACATGTTATCCCACTTTCTTTGATTTTCTTGATGAATGATGATTCAAATCAGACATTAACAATGTTTTAGGGTTAAAGAACCATAATTTTGAAAAATCTCAAAAAGTCAAACTTTGACTTTTGTGCACAGTTGACTTTTTATCAGATGAATTCCAAACTGTGCGATCCTCTATGAAATCAAGTCCTTGACCTAAATTAAACTTAATAGATGGATTACATAGGTGATATAGGGTGTATTGAATCATGTCCCAAGGTTTGGGAGCATGTCTTGGTCAAAAGTCAAAGGCACATTTGACTTTTTCTTCAAAACCCTAATTGTGGTTCAGATGAAATTGAAACTTGTGAATCAAGCTTCTTGGATCAATCCATTATTGCAAATGGATTAATATGGTGTATTGGAGACCCTCAAATCATGTCTTGAGGTCTTGGCTTATGTTTTGTCCCAAAAGTCAACTTAGGGGTGAATTATGTCAAGAAAGCCTAATCCCTGATTTTTGATGAATGCATCCCCTGAGGCAAAATTAACTTAATGATTGGGTCCATGAGGTCCCATGGAGTATCTTAGGTTATGATTTGAAGCATTGGCTCATGCCCAGAGGAAAATTCCCATCTGGAGGCCCTGGTCGACCAAAACCCTAATTTGGTGACACTGGCGATCTTGAGGCTTAATCCACTTAGAAGGTAGCAACCTGGTGCTTGATCCTTGATGTGGGAGTCCTCTTGATCCTTTATAGGTGTTGGAGAGTCTAGACAAGTTGAAGATCATGTCAATTCTTGATTGATCCTTTGTCCAAATGCTCTGAGAGGGTTTGAAACCCTAATTCATGTTTGTGGTGAATGCTCACCCCTCTTTGGGGAGACTGATGAGGTATGATGGTTCATCCATATTGTGGTGATGATTTGCACAATGATGGGAAATCTTAGTGGTCAAAATTTGGGGTATGACAGATGCCCCTATTTAATCTTTTTGGACCCGAAGGTGTGAATGACGAAGGTATTCGGGCATTCGGGGTGCAAGATGATTAAATATCGGAATGCGCGAAATTTTGACGGTGGTTATGAATGGAAGTTTGTCCATCCATCTTCTTTCGCTAAGCAATTATGCTTAGAAAAGGTAAACTTCCCCTCGATCCTGGTCTCCTACCAGGGAACTGGTCTAAGTTTCTGATATAAACCTCCCCTCGATCCTGGTTTCCTACCAAGGAACTGGTCTAAGTTTCTGAAATAAACTTTCCCTCGATCCTGGTTTCCTACCAAGGAACTGGTCTAAGTTTCTAAAATAAACTTCCCCTCGATCCTGTTTTCCTACCAAGGAGATGGTCTAAGTTTCTGAAATAAACCTCCCCTCGATCCTGGTTTCCTACCAAGGAACTGGTCTCAGTTTCTGAAATAAACTTCCCCTCGATCCTGGTTTCCTACCAAGGAACTGGTCTCAGTTTCTGAAATAAACTTCCCCTCAATCCTGGTTTCCTACCAAGGAACTGGTCTTAGTTTCTTTTGTCAATAAACCTTCTTGACAAGGGACACTATGCATAGCGGTTTTCCTCAAACTTCTCATCGAATTTTTGTGGGGAGATGCCATTTGATGGGAAAAACTTTTGATGCCAGACTTGCTGGGGAACCCATTCGCCTGAGTTATAGAGGTGCACAAACTTCTCTGTTTGGAGACGCCATCTGTCGACTCTACTGGGGAAAACGAGTCTCTTGAGAGACTGCTTCCAGCTTGGGGATATTACATCATACTTTTGTTCGAGATCTTCTCGGGGAAATGACATACAATGTATCCCAATTTTGAGGTGCCGATGACTTCATTAACATTGACTCTATTGGAGAGAAAACTCAATGTGTTGCTGAGAGGCTTTAGTTGTGAGGCTTTCTCTGGGATTTTCCTTAATCCGGGAAAGCGAAGATATCATCTTCAATGGCGAAGAGTGACATTCATCGAAGGTATTTTTGCCTTTCAGAGGTTCAAGTTATCAAAGTGGTCGAGGACCGGCTCCAATCTAGAAATAAACTGGGAGAGATTGTTCAGAAGCAACATTTCCTGACGAGGAATGGACTGACAACTCGATTGATAAGAGGACTTTTATCACTAGGGGATAAGACTGACTAGAGTGATAGTGATGCAATATGAATATGAATGCAAATCAATAATGCATGATGTATGTATGTATATGCTGATAAAACTGACACGACATACAAACTAACTGATGAACATGACTGGATACTCGACCACTGTGGGGGACGAAGAAGCACCATTCGTTCATGATAGCAATTCTGCCTTGCTTAGGAGAGATAGTCCCTGTGGGGAACACCGTTGGTCGGGCTTAGGAGATAAGAACTCTGCCGGGGATGTCAGATGAAGTATTCGCATCTGACATAGCTGACCCTTCATTCAGGCGCACTGGTTTAGAATGAGTACTTTGATTCTGCACTTTGAAGTTCAAATACCTTTGGAGAAGCAATCGGTGTTCTTTCGATGTTCAACAGTCAAAAGAATTGCCATCTTTATTTAAAAAGCAGAAAAAATTTGACAAGTAAATTCATTTTTGTTTTATTTCAAGAATCGTTAATCATATTAAAACGTCGTTCTGTAAAGCTAAAACAAATAGGAATTGCAATTAAAAGCACGAGGGCTCAAATTTTACTGATAGGATGGAAATCAGCCAAACGTGTGATTCCATGGAGTATTTACAAAGTTAGAAAATGGTAATTTTAGAAGAACATGGCTACATTGAAACATAACGACCGCTATCCTTCTACCAACTTTGAATTCTGAACATCCTGAGCTTCTGTCGAAGATGACCTTGACTGGAGTTTTCTGATGGATGGCATGACTGCTACTGGGGGATTTGCCCCTGTTGGACGTAGTTACTTGCCATTAATCCCTAATTTTTGCCTGGATTGTACTTTGAGATTTCCAATCCATCGGGATGATTTTTTATTATGTCTCTAATTTTTGCCTGGGCCGCCCTTTCGGGTTTTCAATCCACCGAGACGTTTTTTTTATTTTTTTTTATTTAGGCGAAGTATTTCTTGACTTCATCAACATTCGTGGGATATGCAAATTCTTCTCCATCCATGGTTGCAAGTCTCAAGGCACGGCCTGAGAAAGCTTTCTTGACCACATAGGGGCCGTCATAATTCAGAGTCCATTTGCTCCGAAAATCAGTGAGAAATGATTGTATCTTCTTGAGCACAAGGTCTCCTTTCCTTAAGACACGGGGTCGAACCTTTTTGTCAAACGCTTTCTTCATTCTTTGCTGATACAACTGACCGTGGCATAGTGCCGTTATTCGCTTTTCTTCGATCAGATTCAGTTTGTCGTGTCGACTTTGACACCATTCAGCCTCTGTTAGCTTAGCTTCCATCAATACCTGGATTGATGGGATCTCTACTTCTATGGGGAGAACTGCCTCCATGACATATACTAGAGAGAAAGGGGTTGCCCCTGTTGAAGTGCGGACAGATGTACGATAATCGTGAAGAGCAAAGGGTAACATGTTGTGCCAGTCTTTGTAGGTTACAACCATTTTTTGAACGATCTTCTTGATGTTCTTGTTAGCCGCTTCTACCGCCCCGTTCATTTTAGGTCGGTAGGGTGATGGGTTATGGTGTTCGATCTTGAACTCTGCGCACAACTCTTTTATCATTTTATTATTCAAATTGGATCCATTATCAGTAATGATCTGGCTTGGAACACCATAACGGCAGATGATATTGTTTTTGATAAATTGGACCACCACTTGTCGGGTTACATTGGCGTATGACGCTGCTTCGACCCACTTGGTGAAGTAATCAATGGCTACCCGGATGAACCGATGTCCGTTCAAAGCCATGGGTTCGATTATGCCAATCATGTCGATTCCCCATATGGAAAAAGGCCATGGGGAAGAGAGAACTTTGAGATACGTAGGTGGTACATGGATTTTGTCTGAGTATATCTGACACTTGTGACACCTCCTCATGTACTTGTGTAGCGATCGAATTCCATTGTCAACCAATAGTACCCTGCTCTTAGAATTTTTCTCGCCATTGTGTGTCCATTGGCATGAGTGCCAAAGGAGCCTTCGTGAATTTATTTCATCAGCATGTTTGCTTCTAGTCTGTCTACGCATCGGAGCAAGACCATGTCAAAGTTTCTCTTATAGAGAGTATCACCGCTCAGAAAGAAGCTGCTTGCTAATCGTCTGAGGGTCTTTCTGTCTTTTCTTAGTGCCCCAGGTGGGTACTCTTGTTTCTGAAGGAAGTATTTGATATCATGATACCAAGGTTTGTCGTCTATGACTGCTTCAATCGTGAAGATGTAAGCGGGCCTTTCCAGGCACATTATGTCGATCTTAGGTATGTCGTTCCATTGACCTACACTAATCATGGAAGAGAGAGTGGCTAATGCATCAGCCATGTGATTTTCTTCACGAGGGATATGATGAAACTCGATTCTGTTGAAGAAGGGTAACAACCTTCTCGCATAATCTTTGTAAGGAATCAATCCTGATTGGTATGTGTTCCAATCTCCTTTGATCTGATTGATAACCAGGGCTGAGTCGACATACACATCCAAATTCTTGATCCTTAAGTCGATCGCTTCTTCGAGACCCATGATACAAGCTTCGTATTCGGCCTCGTTGTTGGTACACTTGAACGTTAATCGGGTGGTGAAAGGAATGTGGGTACCCTGAGGTGTTATAATGATTGCCCCAATTTCGTTTCCATAATGATTGACAGCTCCGTCAAAGATAAGTCCCCATTGGGAACCTGGTTCTGGCCCTTCACTAGGTAGCGGTTCATCGCAATCTTTCATTTTTAAGTACATGACATCTTCGTCTGGGAAGTCAAACTCGACTGATTCCTAATCGTCAATCGGTTGATGAGCCAAATGATCGGCTAAAATACTTCCTTTAACGGCTTTCTAAGTGTGGTACTCTATGTCATATTCTGATAACAACATCTGCCAACGGGCAATCCTTCCCGTGAGAGCAGGTTTTTCAAAGACGTACTTGATTGTATCCATTTCTGAGATTAACCATGTAGTGTGACGAATCATATACTGGAAAAGACGTTTGGCTGCCCAAGCCAGAGCACAACAAGTTTTCTCAAGCATAGTGTACCGAGTCTCACAGTCGGTAAATTTCTTGCTCAAATAGTAGATGGCAGACTCTTTCCTTTTTGTTTCGTCTTGTTGACCAAGTACACAGTCAATCGAGTCTTCCAAGACTGTTAAGTATATGATCAGTGGCCTTCCTTCCACTGGAGGTGATAGAATCGGTGGATTCAACAGGTATTCCTTAATACTGTCGAAGGCGGTATGGAAATCTTCTGCCCAAACGCAGTCCTGATTCTTTTTGAGTAATTTGAAAATTGGCGCACTTGTCGCGGTCATGAGGAATATAAATCTGGAAATGTAGTTCAGACATCCCAGGAATCCCCTGACTTGTTTTTCAGTCTTTGGAGAAGGCATTTCTTGAATGGCCTTGACCTTATCAGGATCAACCTCAACTCCCTTCTGGCTGACGATGAACCCTAGCAGTTTCCCTGAACGGACACCGAATGTGCACTTGTTGGGATTTAAGCGGAGTTTGTACTTTCTCAATCGCTCGAATAGCTTTGACAGGTGGGTCACATGCTCCTCTTCTGTTTTAGATTTGGCAATCATATCATCGACATATACCTCAATTTTTTGTGTATCATGTCATGAAACAGAGTAGTCATGGCCCTTTGATAGGTTGCCCCGGCGTTCTTCAAACCGAACGACATTACCTTGTAACAAAAAGTGCCCCTTGGGGTGATGAATGAAGTTTTCTCCATGTCTTTCGGCGCCATTTTTATCTGATTATAGCCCGAGAATCCATCCATGAAGGAGAATACTTTGAATTTCGTTGTACTGTCTACCAGCATGTCTATGTGATGTAAGGGAAAGTCATCCTTTGGACTTGCTTTGTTCAGATCCCCGTAGTCTACACACATTCTGACCTTTCTGTCCTTTTTTGGAACTGGTACTATGTTGGCTAACCATTGAGGATATTCTGATGTGGCGAGGAAACCCGCGTCAATATGTTTCTGTACTTCCTCTTTGATTTTGATGGCCATGTCTGGGTGAGTTCTTCTCAACCTTTATTTTATTGGCGGACATTCCGATCTCAACGGTAAATGATGTTCCACGATGCTGGTATCCAACCCTGGCATGTCCTGATAGGACCAAGCAAATACATTGGGAAATTCTTTGAGAAGCTTTATCAAACTTTCTTTGACAGTTAAACTGAGTAATGCCCCAATCTTGACTTCTTTTCTCTCTTCTCTTGAACCTAAGATGACCACTTCCAACGGTTTTTTGTGAGGTTCAATGGACCTTTCCTCTTGTCTGAGTAATCGGGAGTTCTCTTCTGGAATTTCTTCATCATTTCCTTCTTCAGCCTCAAATACCGGGAATTCAAAGTTGGGAGAAGGCATTAGATCATATGTTTTAATGGGTTTTAAAACAAGCAATCTGCATGACGTGATGATTTGTTTTTTAGAAGAGATAGAGAGAATGCAAGAGTGCGTGCAGTGTAATTTCTGAAAAATGCTCGTTATTGTTTTTATTATTTTGAGTTGTTTTTTAGGATTGCCATTTTCTGAAAAAGCGAAAAGAGAAAACAACAATAAATGTGGAAATTATAGAACGACGTTATTTTATTTATGATTTTGTCGATTCTTGAAACTACAACCCTATAAAACAAAACTCTGTCAGTTTGGGAAAAGCGAAGAGGTACATTTACAGAAAGTGAACCCTATCAAAACATCTGTTTCACCTGGGCAGGGTGAAAGGTTAAAGTAAAGACGACAATTACTTAGACTTATGAACGACTTTCGGAACGCTGACAGCAACCCATTGGCGGCGAACTCCTCGGTGAATCACAAAGTCTGGTACCTTCTTTCTTGATTCGTCTTCAAAAATGACGCTGATTTCTGGCGGAGCAGGATCATTGGAATCTGTTTCCCATGCAGAGTTGTCGTAGACGAACTCTTCTGTTGTATCTTGCACAGTATTTTCATTCTCAGGTAAATCTCTCCATCCAGTTGGCTGGATGTCTTCGAGCCTGACAAGAGAGCTTTCAGGAGCGGTGTACTTGACCAAGTAGTTGAACTTGCCACTTGGTTGTTCTAAGGTGTCCCACACTTCTTCAGAACTGGAGGAGTCATCTCTTTCGATGACGTTGACCTCGGGAAAAGCATAGTTGATGAATTCTAGTCCTGCAAGCTTTGCAAGTTCATCGTCGTGCTAGATATTCTCTGGATGCCCTGAGTAATGATCCCATGACATGGTGGGGACGCAGGTATTATTTTCTATGATGCTCAGTTGATATGCATCGTTGGGCTGACTCTCTTGTCCCGAGTCTCCTGGACACGGCTGCCAGATAGGCAGGCCATCCATTGGGCCATAATAGTCGTGGTCAAAGTTGTCTTTCATCAGAGTGTCTTCCTCTAATGAGTTTGGTGGAGCACGACATCCTTCAGGATCACAATCTCCGTATATCATCCTGACATCTGACCTTGGTATAAATCTCGGACTCTGTGCTGGATAGCAAAATGGCATAGGCACCTCTTCCTGAGACCTATAACCGTCCTCGTTAAGATAGGACTTCCACTCTTCATCTGTATCGGAGGAGTCATCCTCGTTGATGGTATGGACTTCTTGAGGCACTGGGTGAAGGAAACCTCCACTGTGGAAGAAATCTTGAATGGGATGAAAACTTTCATCGTTAGTAGTTGTCCGGGCACAAGTTGAAGAAAAACCAAGACCCTTCTTTGTTTTGTTATCGGTATGAATGACAGGTTGTCCCCATCCTTTGGCAGTGTTGCTTTTGATTACCTCGAGAGCATCTTTGTACGAGGAAATCGAAGTTCCTCCTTCTGATTGATTGGCATTGCTCACTGAAAGTGCTTGGAACTGAGTTCCAACAACCTCCTCTGGTTCTACATAAGTAGACAATGATAAGTTACTCACGATCAAGGGTTGCTCTCCGCAGACTGTGACTAGTTGGTCGTTCTTGACGAACATCAGTTTCTGGTGCAGTGTCGAAGTGAATGCCCCAACCTGGTGTATCCAAGGTCTTCCTAATAAACAGGTGTACGCTGCCCGGACGTCCATGACCTGGAAAGTGACTAGGAAAGTGTGAGGACCAATAGTTATGGGAAGGTCGACTTTGCCAATAGCTGCTTTCCGAGATCCGTCAAATGCTTTGACGATAACCTTACTGCCCCTCATCGGGGATCCTTTGAATGATAGTCGCATTAAAGTGGACTTCGGCATAATATTCAGAGCTGATCCGATATCTACCAGTACGCTGGCTAAAGCATCGTCCTGGCAGTTGACTGTAATATTGAGCGCCATGTTGTGACTTTTTCCTTCCTCTGGCAGTTCCTCGTCACTAAACCCTAAATTGTTGCAGGAAGTGATGTTGGAAACAATGCTATCGAATTGTCTTATTGTTACATCCTGTTCCACAAAGGCTTGCTCTAAGACTTTCTGTAGAGCCTCTCTGTGAGCTTCGAAACTGAGTAATAGAGATAACATAGAGATTTTTGAAGGAGTTTGCAATAGTTGATCAACAATGTTGTATTCACTTTTTTGGATGAGCTTTAGCATCTCATCGTTGTTTGTTGAAAGGTCGGGGTCACTGGATTGACCGAATGGTTGATCGGGAACTTCTGTTTGAGGTTCCTTTTCTCTGCTAGGTTCTCCAACCCCTCGGTTGAAGATTCGACCGCTCCATGTTACTCAACTGATGTCTGCAATATTCACGACGGAGGATAATGGAGTTTCCTTTCCATTCTCAATTGTTGTTGCACCATATTTGTAAGGGATCGCCTTATCGAATTTGTAAGGTACTGGTCCTGGCAGATAGATAACTACAGGAGCCTTTTGATTTTTCTGACCATCATAATTGGCCTCAATTGGTTCAAGATTGAGAACCTTTCCACCATCAAGAGGGACTCTTAATTCTCGGAGTAAAGGGATTATGGTGCACACATCCTTGGCCACTTCTCGCTTAAGGATCAAGATAACATCCTTGCTTTGATCAGGATGATAGTTTGACATTGAATCAGAGCATGACCATGGTTGAATTTCCTTATGGTCCAAGTGACTTTGAAGGGCTACTCGCACGAGGTAGCATCCTTGATTATTCTCCGAGCAGACTCTACAGCGCTCGTAGTTGTGTGGTGGCACCCAGCCACGTCCACTTTGAATGCAGTGCAACTTCACTAGATCTGTTTCCATCGATCAGACATCCTGACTTTGATGCCTAGCAGGGTTCCCATCGATCATACTGACTTGTTGTGCGTTTTCATCTAGATAGATTGGAAGCCACCAGTGGTTTAACAAGTGTTTTAAAGTTCTTAGAACGAGGGCACAACCTTGGTTACTCTCACGACACACTTTACAGTTCTGATAATCATGCGAAGTCAGAAAACCGAGCTGAACTTGCTTAGCGTGTAACTCTACCAAGCTGGTATTCATCAAGCGAATATCAAAGATTTGAATCATGTTGACCTGACAGGGATTCTTATCACGGTAATCCTGGATCCATCCAAGATCCATCTGACCCTGGAGGGCCTCTTGTACAAAAGAGCATCCCTGATTATTTACCGAGAAAATCAGACATGAATCATAATCGTGTTGTGGCAGATCATAATGTTGGCTTTGCCTTGAGTGCATTGCTACCAAGTTGACATTCATCGCACGGATGTCGTGGTTTTGAATGATGTTAGAATTTGTATAAGTCATGTTGACCCCACGAATTCTGTGCTCTTGGATCCATCCGAGATCCAACTGTTCCTGTAGAGCTGATTACACCACAGAACATCCTTGATTGTCTTTCGAGCAGATATCACACTGGTGATAATTATGAGGTGGTACATGACCGTACTCGCTCTGTCTGCGATGCATCTTGACCAGATTATCCCTTAATAAGAGTACATCATGAATTTGATAGCTGTGGTTAGACTCTCCCTCTACCAAATTGACTGTAACTTTCTCGTGTTGAGGCAACAGGTTCGTCTAAACATTTGGATTGTATCCTTGAAGGATAAGACCCCGCTCCTGACAAGCTTTTGCACATCAGATTTGAAACTGAGACAGTTTTCTATGTGATGCCCTGGTCCTCCTTGATGGTAAGGACAAGTCTGATCCGCTTTGAACTAAAAAGGCAGATTTTCCGGTATTGTAAGATGAGCCCTGGTTTGGACATGCCCCTTGACCAGTAGTAATGGAAACAATTCCGCGTACAACATTGGTATAGGGTCGAACCCTGGTGGTTGCGTTGTACGGTTGTTATTGTATTGATGACGAGCCTGCTGAAGAGGTTGTTGTGTTCTTTGCTGATATTGTTATTGATTCGGTTGGCTCTGAGCAACCTGAGGTTGATACGTAGGAACAGGCGCAGGGTTGATAGCAGGAGTTACAGTTGCTACTGGTTGGTAACGTCGCCTTTGTTTTCCAAGAGAGATATTGCCAATATCTTGCTCTTTTTTCTTAGGGAAAACACTACCGTATCTTTTGGTATTGCTTGATGGTCCATCATCTTTAACTAAACGTCCTTCTCGGACAGCTTCCTTAAGACGAACTCCCATGCCCACCATCTCGGTGAAGTCACTGGGCGCACTGGCGACCATTATGTCGTAGTAAAATGAACTTAAGGTTTTCAAGAAAAGCTTTGTCATCTCTTTTTCCTCAAGAGGTGGACAAATCTGAGCGGCAATTTAACGCCATCTCTGAGCATATTCCTTATAGGTTTCCTTATCCTTCTGCGACATGGCTCTGAGTTGATCTCTGTCTGGTGCCATGTCCAGATTATACTTAAATTGTTGAACGAAGGCAGCGCCAAGATCTCTGAAAGTGACGATCTTAGTGCGGTTTAAACCCATGTACCATTTGAGTGCGGCACCGGTTAAACTATCCTGAAATTAATGGATCAGTAGCTATTGGTTCTCTGTCTGAGTTGACATTCTCCGAGCGTACATCACCAAGTGACTTTGAGGGCAAGAGTTACCCTTGTATTTTTCAAATTCGGGCACCTTGAATTTGAGCGGAACTTTCACATTGGGGACCAAACAAAGGTCTGCAGCGTCCTTTCCAAATAGATCCTGACCGCGAATGGCATGCAGTTATTTCTGCATCTCCAGGAATTATTCCTGAAATTCCTTCATTTTATCGTTCATACTCTCATTTCCACCAAAAGGTATATGTAGAATATGTCCTTCCGGGACAGTGTGTACCACGGGTAGTGGTACAGTCATTACGGCAGTGACTCTTGGTGCTTCCCGAAGTTTGTAACCTTCAGAAGTTGTTGTCATGCCCCTGGCATCTTCGTTTTCCTGAAGTTTGTAACCTTCAGGCCCAGCGGCTCCTGCTGCAATTTCTGGATCTTCCATGATCGGCGGAATATATCCTTCTGGGATATAGTTGAGTGGCATGCCCCAGGGACGATCTTTTGGCATGGTATATCGAGGCTCATACTTTTCCACTATGGGCGTAGATGTGATCTCTGAGATCACAGTCCTTTGTTGTTGTATCTAGGCTGCTGCCAGAGATTGCATGTCATTGTGAAGTTTCCTCAGACCTTCTTTCAGAGTGTCGATTTCTTCTCTCAACCCTCTGTTCTCTTCCTCGAGATCATCCATTTTCTTTTGTCGATTGGCCCGAGTATTGTACGAATGAGACAGTTTGACTCTAGAATCGAGACACAAACGTGAGATTCGTAGGTAAGAAGAATACGTTTATGGGCGAATGATGAATGATATGCAATGATTATATTAATTAAAAAAAAATTGTTAATCAAAAGAAACTTCGACAATTGGATTGCAAATATAAAACAGTGGGGAAACCCCATTTTATTGAATTCAAAGATTGCGGAAATGGAAATACAGTAATTTACAAAATGCTGTAAAAGGAAATGTCTTAACTAATGGATCCTAAGTCCTCTCTGAGGAGAGCTCAGGTGCTGGTTCTGGTATCTTCCTTTTCTTTGATCGGGGCTCTTGAGTCGTTGTCGGGTTGTCATTCCTTTGCCAAGTGAAGGGAGCGAGCAAATTCCTTTAGTCTCCTTGATTCTTTATAGCGCGTTGCTTTAAAATCTCAATCAGAGCATCTTTTTCTTTTAACAGTTGTTGTATTTTCTTGCACTCCACATTAAGAATACGGTACTTGTTCTTCCAAGACCTCTTCTCTTGTTGAACTTTGTTGAGAGTAACCTAAAGTTTTTCTGTATCAGACATAAAATAAAGGACAGATTCCCTATATGGAAGAACTTCTTGATGAGGGTAAGGCATCCTCAGTTTGAGAGCTCTAGCTTGTACCCAGTGGAGATAAGGCTCCACAGAGATACAGTTTGGTTTTCCTAGAGACTCTCTTCCTTTCCTGTGAACATGTTTCCAGGCATGCACTATTTCTGTCTTTAGTGCCCTGTCATTTTCTCCTTCCTTGAAGAAAAGACCTTCCAGATAAGCATTACGTGGGACATGCATCATCGGGTATCCAAAATGACGACGAAATAAAATTGGATGATAATTGATTCCTCCTTTAATTCCTATGAGGGCTACATTAGGGAAGTTTCCACAACGGTCAATGATCCCGATCCCGTCATAGATTCGATTGTACCAGTCTATGTCAGAGTTGGTTAGAGACATGATTCTCTGCGACCAACGTAAAGTACTCTTTTGATCCCAAAAAGCAGCAGACTTGGGTAAATGGGAAGTGAACCATTTGTATAGCAAGGGTGCACAGCATGTGATCATTCCTCCGCTGTACAAATTCCTTCGCTGTAAAAATTCCTTAAGTGTACAGAATGATAAGTATCTGCGAGCAGGGTTGGTACGGGGTTTCCAATTAGAAAAATCTTAATGGCATTGATATCAATGAAGCTATCAATGTTGGGAAACAGAAATAACCCGTAGGTGAGCAAAGCAAAGATGCTTTCGAAAGCAGGCACATTCCCTATACTGGAAAAGTACATGCCTTTCTTTATCAAAAACCGGGCTGCCAAACCTTGGATTCCACCCTTAGTGGTCATGTGAGTCCTAACCTCTGACTCGTCCAAATAAATTGCTCTTACAATGGTTTGATCTTTTGGAATTTCTTCAAGTCCATAAAAGGGAGCTTGGTAAGTGATAGGTAAATCAGTCAAGTGAGAGTACTCCTCCAGTGTTGGTGCTAGTTATTAATCCGGGAATGTGAAACAGTGATAGACTGAATCGTAGAACTGAATGAGCGAAGACATGATTCCTTCAATTACATGGACCTTTAACAGGGACAGCAATCCTCCGTACTTAGCTCTGCAAGCATCAGGGTTGGTGATCATCCTTGCCAATCCTCTTAAATCCTCTAGTTTTGGGACCTTGAAGGTATACTTGGGAGTCCTTCTTCTACCGAAATCTATAACACAATCTTTCTCTCTGACATTTGCAATCATTGTCTCAATTTAATTTGAAAAAGAGAGAGACTAGAAAAGAAGATTTTTCGTTGTCTAAGAGTTTTTTAATGAAATGAATGCATGAATGCAGCACACAAAAACATAGAAAAAACATGGGGTCAAAGGGTCGGTGTCATGAAGTCAAGGCTCTAGCCATCCCCAAAGGTTTTACTGGTGATTTTTTGTACCTGTCCTCAAAATCATTGACCCCTCTTGCGATAACAACAGCAGGCTGGAACCACCCGAGCGAGCTGATGTATCTTAGAGTAATATCAAATGAGGGTAGTATCGCGTGACAACTATTTCCGATAGCTTCCGTACTACAAAATAGTAACATGGTTTCAGTCTACTAAAATCCTCAGCTTCTCAGATAACCCAATCGAACAATCTGCTTTCAACAACCGAAGTCATATATGCATTGAATCCGCAAAGGGTATTTCCACTGATTCGATGGTCTACCAGGACCTCTTATTTAGGATTCACTCCCAATAATATTACACGTCTCGTGCCATCACCTATCTTAGGTGTATACTCAATCTTTCCAGATGCGGCATCACATGCATTCCCATTAGCAGAAAAATAAACACGGATATCAATTAGGAAAAGCAGTATATATATATATATATATATTTGTCCTAACATCCTAGACCTTTAGTCCTATGATCCTAACAGTCAATGACGTCCCCAGTGAAGTCGCCATTTTTCTGTAACGAGTGATTTTTGTCGGTGACGCGACCACCTTATCGTTGGAGTTGGGTTTTCCTCCTCGAGGAGAAATGGGTGCTACTTTCTAATTTCTTATTTATCCCGTGAAGCTGGAAGGGAAATGGAAGCTATCTAAAACTAACCTTGCACGCGAATGTTTAACTGAATAAACACTTAAAGAGATTGGGGAGTCCGGGGTCAGGTTATACAATGGGTAGTTGTCAATTACCCATCCTATATGTGGTTATCCACAGGATGTTAGCTTTAGGTTCTGCTTTGTAATTGATGGTGTTTATCTGTTAATGGGTTGGGAAAGTTTCTTGGGAAATATGACAGAGTAAGATTGAGAGTTTTTGATGATTTTGGTGAGGTATTGAACCTAAGTTTTGATTGATATGAAGGTATTGGACCTAGAGTTTTTTATTAGTATGCTCACTAAGATTTCGCAATCTTATGCCTACGTATTCCCGTTTAAACGAAACAGGGAAATCAAAGCAATCGTAGTTCCTCCTATTCTAAGGGAGGAAAAATATATTTGGTGTCTTGTTTAAAGCCCAAGACAGAGGCTAAACGGAGTATTTGTGTCTTGTTTAAAGCCCAAGATTGAAGCTAAAAGGTTGACTGAAAGAGAATTTGTCATCTCTAAAGAGGGATTGTTGATTTTTATGTACCTTGATCAAAGCCCAAGGTTGAAGCTAAGAGGTTGATTGACTCCACTGGGGAAGTCCTTATACAAATCCTAAGAAGAGGCTGTATGAGACCGACTTAACAAGAGAGTGGATATATTGGTGTCTTGTACAAAGCCCAATATGGAGGCTAAAAGAGACGGACTCTTTGGGGATATCATTGTATGAAAGAGGAGGCTAACAGTTTGACTTTTCCAAGGAAAATGTTCTTTCTGTCTTGTACAAAGCCCAAGATTGAGGCTAAAAGGGATTTTTGACTCCGTTGGTGGAGGTTTATATGTGTCTTGTACAAAGCCCAAGACGGAGGCTGAAATGAGTTTGTCTCAACAAGAGAGTGCTTTTATATGTCTTATACAAATCCCAAGACGGAGGCTAAAAGAGTTGATTCAACAAGAGAGTCTTGTAAAGGTGATTGACCCAACAAGAGAGTCTTTTATACTCAACAAGAGAGTGATTTGATGTCCCGTACAAAGCCCGAGATGGAGGCTAAAAGGAGATTGACCCAACAAGAGAGTCTTGAAAAGTGATGGACTCAACAAGAGAGTCTGAAAATGTTTGACTCAACAAGAGAGTCTGAGAAGTGATGGACTCAACAAGAGAGTCTGAAAAGTGATTGACTCAACAATAGAGTCTGAAAAGTGATTGACTCAACAAGAGAGTCTGAAGAGTGATTGACTCAACAAGAGAGTCTGAAAAGGTTAGCTTGCTGGGGGAGGATCTTTGTACAAAGCCCAAGAGGAGGCTGACTGTGCGGAGGAAAGATCATTATACAAATCCTAAGAGGAGGCTATCTTACTGTCGAGGATTAGATCCATAGGCAGGCCCAAGGGTGGGGGAACTCTCATGAGAGAGACCGGGTTTCTGTTGGAAATTGATCCAGAGTGATCGGTGTTTTTTCCTATGTTTGTAGGGAACTTGAGAATGTCTTTGAGACTCAAAGGGGGTTTAGAATGTCCAAGTCTACTGGTGTTAAAGAGTTTTATCTTTTGTAGGATACCCAAAAAAGGGAAGAGATCATTCCAGGAAAGTTCGAGTATTTGGAAGAAACTCAAGAGATGCTATTCATGGAGAATAGATCAACTCTGGGGAGTAGAATTTCTTTGACAATTTCTAAGGGTGACAGTCTGAGAAAAGGTTCACCGAGAATACTGCCTTTCTCTTTGTTCCATATTGATTAACCCCAAGAGAAGGGAATATTGTATCTAGAGATCCTATGGGGATCTAGTTTTGTTTGTATTTAAGAGTGACCAACAGGGCTTTACCTAGTTCTAGACGTAGTTGCCGAGGAAAACTCTAAATAGCTATACTAGTATATATACAGTTGATATATGACGAGTATTTAAAGGAGTATGAAAGAAGACTAATCATGCGCAGCTTTCCACAATACAGTTATGTATATGAAAGCATTTAAAAGAATGAAAGAAGACTAACCATGCGCAGCTTCCCACAATACAGTTATGCATATGAAAGCATATAAAAGAAAGCGGATAAACACTTACCCGTTGTAGAGCTTCCATGCTGTTTTGTTAGTTGTTCAACAAAGAAATTTAAAGAAAGTTTTGATAGCAACTATACATTTGGGTTCAAAATCAAAGGAGAAAGTATTTGAACAGAGATTGAGGCTTACAGCTCAGGGAGAGGCCCAAATTTTAACAGTGAGGGCACTATTGTTTTGTATCGGGACTTATACAATGACTGAGGCCCAAAAAGTTTTGGATAAAGGGGATTGGGTCTTACACCTCAAGGAGAAGCCCAAAGAGTTTGAAAATGAATAAAAATGGGTCTTATAGCTCAAGGAGAAGCCCAGTTGGTTTTGTTAAAAAAGGCGACGATCGCGCCGAACTTTTGAAAATATACAGAGGGACTTATACAATGCGTGAGGCCCAAAAAGGTATTATCTACAAAGGGGTTGGGTCTTACACTATATTATAGGCCCAAAGATTATTTTTGTACAAGTGATGGGGCTTACAACTCAAGGAGAGGCCCAAGTGATTTTAAACTGGCGATCGCGCCGAGATTTTTTATTGTGTCGGGACTTATACAATATCTGAGGTCCAAAATGGTATTTGTACAACAAGGGTTGGGGCTTGCACTCTATTAGAGGCCCAAAGAGTTTTTATACAAAAGATTGGGCTTACAATTCAAGGATAGGCCCATGTGATGGACAGTGATTACACCGTCGTTTTGAAAATCGTCGGGGGACTTATACAATGTCTGAGGCCCAAAAAGTTTATTTTCAAAGGGGTTGGATCTTACACTCTATTAGAGGCCCATGAGTGTTTGAAAAAGATTTGTTTAGGGTGATTAAGATCAAAACCCTAAATTAATTGCAAAATGTATTTTAATTAAATAAAAATTTGATTAAAATGATCAAAATTATCAAACATGTGTGAAAAACAAGTTGTGATCTTGGATTAATGTTTGAAAAATCATGTCTTTATCCACAAAATGATTGGAAATCAATTAAGTTTGGAAAATCAAGGAGGAAAAAATATTTTAAATGTTAAGAAACAAATAAAAATTAATTCTTTGGAAAAATATCAAATATATGAAATAAATAATATTTTTGGGAAATTATTGTGGAATAAAATATTTTAACATTTTTGTGAATTATTAGAAAAAGAATCAACTCAAAATCATTAAAAACCAGAGAGAAATTAATTTTTGAATCAATTAAATAAAATCACAAAAATTTAAATATTTGAATTTATGAAAAAGGCGCCAAGAACATGGGCCAAGAACACGAGCGAAGGGAGTTTTGCTCAGATTTGCATTTTCTATCCAATCTCATTGAATACTTGATGAAATCATGCAATCCACATATCAATCTACTCGTTTTCACCTCACGATCATGTCTATGGTCTTTAATTTCATTTATTTTAAGCATGGAATAGGAAATCAAGACAAAACCTCAAGAACCCTAAATTCTACATGAAGGCTGAGAAATTCTATACATGATTCATTCAAGGCAATTAATTGAGGGGAAACATTCTATGCATGATTATGAACATTTGGCAAAAGTATTGTGCGAGGAAATATGCATAGATTAAGAGATGACCAAGTTGTGGCTTACCTCTTGCAACTGGTTATCGTGTTTTGTGTTGGAGGTGTTACAGCTTGGTTCCACTGATGTGAACAACTTCCCTAGGTGCTATAGAGTGTGTCTGAATGCTTGGAATGGATGGAAATGATCTGGAACTTGAGATGGTACCCCAACTGCAAATCTGTCAATAACTTGAGCAATTGGCTGGTGATTTTGTGAAATTGGTGTTCCAGATGTTGTTTTAAGTGTTTGGATCACTTCTATGTGATGTTTATGAGGTGCGTGTGTGTGATTGGTTTGGTTGGAATGGCTCTCAAACTCAAAACCCGATAGTGACTTGCTTTAGAAGGCAATTTTAGAGTGAAAGAGGAGATTTTGAGGAAAGCATCAGTTGTAGTGCTTTGGTGTACTTAAACTGAGCACAAATGAGCTCTATTTATAGTAGAGCAAGTTTGTTTTGCAAGCAATAGTGAATGGTGGCTGCAGCAGGCTGTTGGCTAATTGAATCACTTTGGAATCTTAAGTCTCCTCTAGCTATTGATTAGAGGTTAGAGCACAGGCTTATGGTTCTTTAATTCAAGCATAAGGCTTGACTGAAGTGTTCATTTTTCCTCTGATACATGCCACCTCTAAGCATCCATTGAATGCTCTAAAACAAAATTGGAGTCTTGAAGCATCTTTGCCTTTTTAGGTTTGGCATGCTACTTGTAGATTTTGGGACTTTGGAGGCTGATGGATCAGTGTTTATCCCTTGGTTGTTCCCCCTTGAGGTGTTCAGATGGATAAACTTGTTTGGAATTGCACAATTTTATCAAATCGAGCCCTTGTGCACAAATCTGCCTTGCCAAGACAATTTGCAGCAAGACATGTAGCAGCTATCATAACTCCTAGCTCAGATGGAATTTGATGGAGTTTTTGGCCATTTTGGAAAGCTCTCATATGATACAACATATGTGTGATCATTGTTTGTCTTGACACTTTTTGGATCCAAGTGAAAAATGCCCCTACATTTTGAAAAAAGTGAAACAGATTTTGACTTAGTGAAAATTTCACTAAGTGTTGGAAAAAGTGGCATTTTCATGTTTTTGTCATTTTGGTCACTTCATAACTTAAAATCCTTAAGGAATTGGGATGAGGTGTAGTTGACACTTTTAAAGTGTGCCATGAGAGATACAAATCCATCTTTGGATCATTCAAAATAGTTTCTTGGATCTCAAGTTATGATCCTTGGAAGTTGGTACCCTAGCCACTTTGTTCCATAACTTAGAAAAAAATCTAAGTTTTTATGGTTACCCCTTTTACAAGTTATCCCACTTTCTTTGATTTTTCTTGATGAATGATGATTCAAATCATACATTAAAATTGTTTTTGGGTTAAAGAACCATAATTATGAAAAATCTCAAAAAGTCAAACTTTGACTTTTGTGCACAATTGACTTTTTATCAGATGAATTCCAAACTGTGCGATCCTCTATGAAATCAAGTCCTTGACCTAAATCAAACTTAATAGATGTATTCCATAGGTGATATAGGGTGTATTGAATCATGTCCCAAGGTTTGGGAGCATGTCATGGTCAAAAGTCAAAGGCACAGTTGATTTTTTCTTCAAAACCCTAATTGTGGTTCAGATGAAATTCAAACTTGTGAATCAAGCTTCTTGGATCAATCCATTATTGTAAACGGATCAATATGGTGTATTGGAGACCCTCAAATCATATCTTGAGGTCTTGGCTCATGTTTTGTCCCAAAAGTCAACTTAGGGGTGAATTAGGTCAAGAAACCCTAATCCCTGATTTTTGGTGAATGCATCCCCTGAGGCAAAATTGACTTGATGACTGGGTCCATGAGGTATCATGGAGTATCTTAGGTTATGCTTTGAAGCATTTGCTCATGCCCAGAGGAAATTTCCCATCTGGAGGCCCTGGTCGACCAAAACCCTAATTTGGTGACACTGGCGATCTTGAGGCTTAATCCACTTGGAAGGTAGCAACCTTGTGCTTGATCCTTGATGTGGGAGTCCTCTTGATCCTTTATAGGTGTTGGAGAGTCTAGACAAGTTGAAGATCATGTCAATTCTTGATTGATCCTTTGTCCAAATGCTCTGAGAGGGTTTGAAACCCTAATTCATGTTTGTGGTGAATGCTCACCCTACTTTGGGGAGACTGATGAGGTATGATGGTTCATCCATATTGTGGTGATAATTTGCACAATGATGGGAAATCTTAATGGTCAAAATTTGGGGTATGACATGGGGGAACAAGAATAAGGTTATGAGGTAAAGGTTTGTAAACAATGGTAATCTGCCAAGTATGAGGGATGATGAGAAATTTTAGTTGAATATCTTATGGGTAAAGGGTTCAGAGGTGGCAGAAAAAGGTGTGTTTGATAAAGAACTATCATTCTGAGGGGAAGCAGAAACTATGTCTACATCTGATGCCTCAGACAGATAAGGTACAACAGTGGTAGGGGTAGTTGAGGTCGTGTCATGATTCGGAGGTACAATTATTATAGGATAGCTGTAAAAATTATGAGTTAAAGGTATAGATAGGTTTGTAGATGTATCAAGATTAGGAGTTGGCATGGGCAAGTAATGAGGTGGGAGTATAGTATGGTCAGTGTCAGGAGGGATGTCATGAAGAGTGAGAGTATGGTTAGATAGGGTTGTCATACCCCAAATTTGTCCTACCTGTGTATGAATGACCTCTGTACCTCCTTTTTCTTCCAAACCATTTTCAATCCAAACTTTTAATCCATGTCCACTTCAAAATTATTTTCCATAAAAATCCACTTCATGTTTAATGTCCATAATTACCCATTCTCCATTATCCAATCCATTTGTCCAAATCCATTTCTAAACCATTTTTCATTTCATATCCATTGTGTCAATTCCACTTTAAATTTAATTTTATCCATTTTTAATCCAATTTTTATTATCCATTTTCAACCAACATCAAAATTCATTATATCCAAGTATCCATTTTTCTTTCTTAGCCATTATTCATTCTAACCATTTTCATACCTATTTTCAAATCCAAAAATCTATTCATTCCTCCAATTTTGAATCCATAAATATCTATGATCCATATTTCCAATCCATTTCATATCCAAAAATCCATATTCCATTTTTGATTTCATATCCATCTTCAATTCTAATCCATTCCTACTTTTCCAAATTCATTTCAAAACCATATCCACTTATCGATTATTTATTTTTCTCATCCAATTATCCCTTTCCATTTTAATCCTTTTTTTGATTCAATTAAATTTGATCCATGTTTTATTTATTTATTTATTTATTATCATTTTTCTTCCATTATCCATTTCTTAAACTACAAAATCTCTACAAATCATTTCAAAAAAAAAAAAACATTACCATTTCCCAATTTCTAAAATCCAAAGCCCGTTTTTAAAAATATTACAAAAATTCTTCAGCCCATTACACTTCACAAAAATTAAAAGAGTTCCACTCTGCTACCAACAGCATCCACACAATAACACCACGCCTTGATTGTACCACCCTTGCCATAGCCTTCCCACACGCATTGCCCAACTGGTGTAACAAAACTCTGTTGCTACCTGCACATAAAACTCCTTGCCAAACCATACGACTTACAAAGGCACACACTGCTTGCTAAACTCCAAAAACCCCGCGCCTGTAACAGGAGGTGAAAGGGACTCAACATGGCAACTTTTGACCCATTACTTCTACCACAAACCTGTTGCACAACAATACAAAACCTGCACGGAAACAACGTACAACACACCCATCACCATAAAACCCCCACCAAAATCATACAAAAACAAAAAAAGCATAGTGTTGCTGCTAGTGGATAATACGCACAACTCCTTCAAAGTGTAGGACCTGCACACCTTAACCAAACATAATAAACAAAGACTATACAGCTCCAAGACAAGGCGAATTCAGAACCCTGCTCGTACCTCACTCTGCACCTAAACCGTATCGTGCCTCACATCAAACCATAACAACGACATCTCACTGCAACAACTAACAATAACATCAGAACCAGCAGCAGTGAAAGAGACACAACACAACAATAAGACAAATCATAAAGAAGAGGAGTTGGCTTTAAAAGAGGAGAATTAACAAGAACAGAGGGGGGAAAATGCGGAAAAAAACTAACCTTGAATCAACTTCTTTTTTAATTCTACAGAAAATAACAAACCTCCAGCTTCTTCATCTTTCCACCAACAATCTCACCAGCGACATACCTCAACCTCCCCCCATTACAACACGACCATTAAACTTTCTGCCTCCTTGGTCGCCCTGACACAACCCATCCTCAAAATCCAACAACAGTAACGCCAATCATTCACCATCACCACAATCTTCATATCTCCACTGCCTTGACAGATTCATCAATCTCCACTCTTCTACAATCAACAACAGCAATCCTAAATCTTTTTCAATCAAACAGAATCAAACTCAGAAAAATAGAAGAAAAAGAGAAACGAGACGAAATCAGAACAAAATCGTGCGAACCATCGCTCAACCTCCATAATCACTAACCTTCAACCCCAATCTTCTTCTATTTCAACCCAAAATAACCATCAACATACAAATCCAAATCAGGACCCACTGAATAAAAACCTCACAAATCCGAAACAGGAGAAGAAAGAGAGTTTGAAACAGATCCATTTCAAATCTAAAGCAGAGATCGCGAACGAGAGAGACCGAGTCGTTGAGAGCGAAGATCGTCGGAGACGAAGTGAGAATCGGTTGCAGATTTGATCGGCGTGAGATGAAGGCATCAATTCATGGCACCGCGTTCGATTTCTGACGAAGAAGAAAGAGGAAGTCATTCGCCGCTAGCATAGAAGGAGAAGATCTATGTTTCTCTTCTTCCTTTTCACACGAGGAAACTCAATGAACAAAACCCTAACCTTTTTGTCATGCTCACTATTTTATTATTCATTTTTATTCAACTTTGAGTAAGATGATGATTATGGGTAATATATTTGCTAAGTGGTTAAGACTGATTCTTATGAGATAATCTTGCTTGCGATTGGCCAATATCTGGTTTTATATGATAATTCTGAGATTAATATTGTGTTTAAAAGTTAATTGAGTTTCAGCCTGATCCCACGCGCATCTACTCATCAACCTTATGGTGCACCCTCACTCATCACCATCCGATCACCTCTCATCAGCATCCAGCGCCCCAGATTGCATCCCTATGGTGAACTTCCTGAAGTCACAACCACTAGATCAGCGAATTTCCTTTTGGGCCTAAAACAAATCCTACTAATCACCCCCCCCCCCCCCCTTCATTTGCTGATTCCTGACCCATTTAATTTTTCTTACTTCTTATTTATTTATTTTGCTTTCATATTATTGAAAATACAAAAAAATGTAATTGGATGGATAATTGATTAAATTAAGAGATATTGTTTATTAATTAATTTCATCAAATAGAATTATTTAATTTAATTAGTTATTTAATTTGATTCATGTTAATACTCATTTTATTTGTTACTCTTTTGCCATGATTTTGCGATCGATTGTTGACACAACCTTGGTGCGCTTGAGTATTGGTTGATCGATGGTATGACCTCCATAAGGATTCGCAAACTTTTGAGTACGATTCTTTGAATCAAGCCAAGAACGCAATCTTTATCGATGAAGTTAAAAGATGCTTTCAGTAGAGTTTTCTTATCTCGCACGCATTGAAGAGGCAATGGACCTTCTCCGTTAGGTACCCCTAGAATCTCAATTTTATCTTTCATGCCTCATTCTAGGAATGTATCCATGTTAGAAGCATAATTGAGTACATCTGAAGCCCTACCTCGAAGTAGGCTCTGTTTGCGCATCGTGTTTAGTTCTCAAACCATTTCGCACGCAAATCCAAACCTCGATCCAACATCGAGTATTTTTTCGTAAATCAAATTAATACATTTAATTATACTAAATATCATTTCTTAAAAGGTGGAAAAGAGGGGGATCAAGTCTTTGGTCTTTTTCCTCAATTGTTTGGGTGCGAGTTCTCTTACTCGTGTGTGGACAATTGACACCTTAAAAAACTTGTAACTCGATAACATTCAAACCTTTTTATAATCACTTGCCGCTTAAAACACGTAATCTATATTCAAACATTACTTTTATAAAAGGTGAAATGAGGTGGATCGAGTCTTTGGTCTTTCTCTTCAATTGTTTAGGTGCGAGTTCTCTTACTCGTGTGTGAACAATTGACACCTCTAAAAACTTAAACTTTAACCTGTCGATTGTTTAGGTGCGAGTTCTCTTACTCGTGTGCGAACAATTGATGCCTCTAAAAAAAACTTAAACTTTAACCTGTCGATTGTTTAGGTGCGAGTTCTCTTACTCGTGTACGAACAATTGACGCCTCTAAAAAAACTTAAACTTTAACCTGTCAATTGTTTAGGTGCGAGTTCTCTTACTCGTGTGTGGATAATTGACACCACTAAAACACTTGCAACTCGACAATATTCAGACCTTTTTCCAAGTAATCATTAAAACACTTAATCTTTATCTAAACACATTTTACTAAAAGGTGAAGTGAGGGTGGTCGAGTCTTTGACCCTTCTCCTCAATTGTTTAGGTGCGAGTTCTCTTACTCGTGTGTGGGCAATTGTCACCTCTAAAATATCCAACATGACTAAAAAACTCTCATTTCTCGCCGTGCGTGACCGAAACCCCTAAACACACATAAATCAAACTATTTTCTCAATAAAATCTTTAACACACTTAATCCACAACTCAAACGCCTTTCCCAAAGAACATTGTTTAGTCCATTCTTCCGCGCATATGAACTAGTGCTTCAGCCTCCCATGATGAGCCGACAAGCCAACGTTTAGCAGTTAGAATGCGACCTAAACTCTCGTTCGCCTAAAACACGTCCAAATCAAACCTTTTTCTCAATCAAATCTCTAACATACTTAATCCAAATCAAACAACTTTTCACAAAAAGAACATTGTTTAATCCATTCTTCTGTGCATATGAACTAGTGCTTCAGCCTCCCATGACGAGCCGACAAGCCAACGTTTAGCAGTTAGAATGCGAATTAAACACTCGTTCGTTTAAAAAACACAAACCAAACAACCGTAGTCCCACGAACTACGAATGCTCTGACTTTTCCATTGCACGAGGGAATACGTAGGCACAAGGGTTCTCAATCCTTGCCGAGCACCCTAATAAAAAACCACCCTTTTTTCCCCTTAGAAAGCAATATTCCCTTAGAAGATAAACAAATAAACCTAACTAACTTTCTCTCGAATCGAATCAAGAGGTTCCCATTGAGTACAACAGAAGTAGAGGGTGCTAATACCTTCCCTCTTGCGTAACCAACTCCCGAACCCGAATTTGGTTGCGACGACCATGTTCTTATCTCCCTTTAAAGGTTTTATCGATATTTTCCTTTCCCTCTTTGGGATAAATAAAGTTCGGTGGCGACTCTGTTTCGAACAGTTGTTTTTTTCGCGTCCATCGCGAGGATCGTATTTTTCGAGGTACGACAAGGGTGGAGGGTATATGTTTAGATGAGGCAAGGTAGTAGGTAATTTGAAGGGAAAATAATACTCAAAATATAACATTCTCGGAGAGGAATATTGCATGACTTGACAAATTATAAAAGATGAAACCCTTTATGCCTTCTTGGTACCCTATGAAGATAGACTTCCTAGCCCCATAGTCAAATTTAGTCATATGTGTTTGCATAGAGGTGCCATAACATAAACAACCATGGACCTTTAGATACGTATAGGATGGAGGGGTTTTAAAAAGAATTTCATAAGAACTTTTGGAATTGAGAAGAGGGGTAAGCAACATGTTGATTTGAGTTCCACATGAATAAAGGTGTATTGGAATGAAAATGAAGGGAACACTTGCGATGTAAAATTCCTTTGGACATAAGAAAAGGTGCCAGGGTGAGGAACTCAGTTCCATTATCTAATGATAAACATTTGAGGGTTGTGTGAAATTGATTTTCAATGCAAGCTATGAAGTTGGTAATGATAACGTTAGTTTGATCTTTGGTTTTGAGGAATGTGACCCATTCATATCTAGGTAGTTATCAACTAAAGTTAAAAAGTATCTTTGACCTAGGAGAGAAATAGTGGAGTAAGGGTCACACAAATCAGCATGTAATAAATCAAAAGAAGCATTATTAAGATAATTGCTTGAAGGAAAGGATAATCTTTTCTTTCTGCATTATGACAAGAATCACAAGGGATCAAATTAAACTTAAAAGATATAAAAGGAAAATTTCTAGAAATGGTTTTTAAACCTACATCAGATACATGTCCTAAACTTGAGTGCCAAAGATCATAGGAGTTATTGTCAGCAAAATTAAAAAGTGTTGGATAGCTAGGAGATTCTGTTGGGTATCAGAGTAGTAAGATAAATATCACAAAATTAAGAGATAAAGGAGTAGAAAATTGACACAGAATATTTACGTGGAAAACCCTCAACAAATAAGGGAAAAACCACATGCACCGGTAGAAAATATTTTCACTAAGTGGAAGAAATTACAAACTTCTCTCTAAATACAAGGAGAGAACAAATTACACTCTCTCTTGTAATAGGAGAACACTCACTAAAAGAGCCTTATAGAAGAAAATACAATACATTCTTTCTCTCTAAATTTTTCTTTTATGTTATGTTGCAATGCTTTTTGTTGTTGTGTTAGGAATGAGAAATGCACCTCTATTTATAGGTGCTCATCTTCACAAAACCATGGGAGTTGTTACAAAAACCATGGGTGCAAAACCATGGGTCTTTCTTTCTTGGTCCACAAATTATGACTTTATTCAACCACAATCCTTGACCATAATTTTTTACCATGACCACAATATTTGACTATGACCACAATCTTTGACAATCTCCCACTTAAAGTCATATTTGTGATCTTCCAAAATCTTCTCTACCTTGCCAACTCCATGCTGATTACGCCTCTAATAGGCCATAGGAAGACCTACACCATGCAAACTTATCAGAGTTAATCGGCTTCGTCATTGCATCTGCTAGGTTATCTTTAGTGTGAATTATCTGCATATCCACACTTCCTTCTTCGACTACCTCTCTGACAAAATGGTATTGAACTCCATTGTGTTTTGTACTGGAATGAAAAGCTGGATTCCTTGCAATGTGCAAGGCACTCCGAGTTCTTCCAATAACTTTTGAATCCAAATTGCTTCCTTACATGCTTGGGTAGCGGCCATGTATTCACCTTCTGTAGTAGACAAAGCTACAACAGTTTGTAATTTGGATAACCAGCTTACCACTCCTCCTGCAAGTGTGAACACATAACCAGTAGTAGATTTTCTTTTATCAAGGTTGCCTGCAAAACCTGAATCAACATAGCCTCTGATAGTGAATTCTGATCCCCCAAAACATAATGCAGCACCTGAGGTTCCTTTGATGTATCTAAGGATCCTCTTAACAACATTCCAATGTTCATTACCTGGATCTGCCATAAACCGACTGATTGTTCCAACTGCTTGAGCAATATCTGATCTAGTACATATCATAGCATACATAAGGCTTCCCACTGCTGATGCATACGGTACTCGAGATATTTCCATCCTTTCCGCTTCATTGCTAGGATTCATACTTAAGGATAATTTATAATTGACAGGAAGTGGGGTAGAGATTGGCTTACAGTCTTGCATGTTAAAGCGGCGCAAAACTTTCTGAAGATAATTTTTTTGAGAAAGCTAAATCCTTCTGTCTTTTTTGTCTCGGTGAATTTGCATCCCTAAAATCTTGTTTGCTGGTCCCAAGTCCTTCATATTAAACTCCCTAGCCAATTGTGCCTTCAATTCTTGGACTCGATCTTTGTTGGGACCTACCACCAACAAGTCATCCACATACAACAGCAAAATGATAAAATCATCATTATCATCAAATCTTTTGTAATACGTACAATGGTCTGAACTTAATCTGTTATATCCAAGGCTCATGATGAAGGAATCAAATCTCTTGTAGCAACACCTTGGCGCCTGTTTTAAATCGTACAGAGATTTGGTCAACCTACAAACCAAGTTTTCTTTTCCTTGTTCTTCAAAGCCTTCGGGTTGGAGCATATATATTTCCTCTTCAAGTTTTCCATGGAGAAACGCAGTCTTTACATCAAGCTTCTCAAGATTTAGATCAAATGCAGCACACATCGCCAAGACCACTCTGATTGTGGTGAGTCTTACCACTGGAGAAAATATCTCATTGAAATCAATACCTTCTTTCTGAGCATATCCTTTGACCACCAGTCTTGCACGATATCGTTCCACCTGTTCATTGCCATCTCGCTTAATTTTGAACACCCATTTGTTACCGATGGCTTTTCGACCTTTAGGAAGTTCAACAAGTTCCCATGTGTTATTTCTATGCAAGGCTTTAATTTCCTCTTGCATTGTTGTCATCCACAGAGAAGCATCTGAACCATTTAATGCCTCATGAAAGGTTGATGGTTCTCCATCTTCTGATAGAAGACAATATGCATCATGACTTACCATCATATATTCTGAGTACCAGGATGGTTTTCTTATCTGACGTGTGGTTCTTCTAGGATCTACATTATTGACCTCAGTTGGTTCTTGTTCTTCATGCTCTGGATCTGCTTCAGAAGAATCATTTTCTCCTGACTTTTCCTCCATCTCCACTGTAGTAGTCTCCTTTATAGTGTTGTCATCTTTTTGCTCCTTTTGTAGTTTATTTTCTACAAAGATTACATCTCTGCTAACAATAATCTTGTGGGCAACGGGATCCCACAGACGATACGCCTTCACATTGTCAGCGTAACCCAAGAATATGCATTTCCTGGATTTTGGGTCCAACTTTGTTCTTTCTTGGGAGTTATACATCACGTACACAAGACATCCAAATACGTGCAAAGAAGAATAATCACCCGGTTTTCCCTTCCACATCTCCATTGGTGTCTTTAAATCAATCGCAGTTGATGGCGATCGATTTATCACGTAATAGGCAGTTTTGACAGCTTCTGCCTAGAAAGACTTTGCCAATCCTGTTGTTTTCAGCATAGCTCTCGTCCTCTCCAAGAGAGTTCTATTTATCCGCTCTGCTACACCATTCTGCTGAGGTGTATGAGCAACAGTAAACTGCCACTTAATACCTTCTTGCGTGCAGAATGTCAGGAAATCACCATCTGTATATTCTCCTCCATTATCTGTCCTCAAGCACTTAATTCTTTTCCCAGTTTCATGTTCCGCTTGTGCTTTGAACTCCTTGAATACTAAATACACATCTGACTTCTTCTTGATTGGGTACACCCATAGTCTCCTGGAGTAATCATCAATAAATGATACAAAATATTTTGCTCCTCCAATGGACATTTCCGGTGACTCTCACACATCATAATGAATCAAGTCTAGTATGTGTTTGCTTCTAGCAGTTGACTTAGCAAACTTTAGTTTATGCTGCTTGCTTATCACGCAGCGCTCGCAGAAAGGTAAATTTACCGACTTGAGCCCGAGTATGAGATTACGTTCTGCAAGAACTTTCAAGCCTTGTTCTAACATATGGCCTAGTCTGCGATGCCATATCATCGTTGTTTCTTCCTGGCTTCTAGCTGCTACTAATGCATCAGCTCCTTTCATTGTGTCTCCCAAAAGCATGTATAGATTTGCAGCAACCTTCTCTGTTTTCATCACTACTAGCGAACCTTTCACCACTTTCAAGATCCCACCTTGAACATGGGTCTTGCATCTGAGGTCATCTAGTTGACCAATAGACAACAAATTCTTCGTCAATCCTTTCACATGTCGTACCCTTTGAAGTGTGCGGATAGTACCATCATACATTTTCATTTTGACAGTACCAACTCCAGCAATTTCTAAAGCATGGTCATTCCCCATCAATACATGTCCTTCCGAGATAGGTTCGTAAGTGCAAAACCAGTCTCGTCGTGGAGTCATGTGCCATGTTGCACCTGAATCTACTATCCAAACATTCTTTCTTCAAGTGTCATCTCTTGCCACAATTGTAGCATTTGAGGTTTGTTCTTCTTTGATATTTTGATTTACCATGATTTTGACTCCCACTGGGACCACGTTCCGTTGATCTACCTCTCGTAATCGTCAAAGCTTCTATTCATTTTGAGCTTTCTTGCCGATCTTCCTTATTTTTATGTCTGGATTCTTCTTCAAGAACAGCTCCGGCGACATCATTAAAGGATAGACGGTCAACAATATTATTGTTTGTAATATTGATGACGAGTTGATCATGCGAATCTGGTAAATTCTGAAGAAGAAGCTTTGCTCGTTCATTTTCCACTATTGTGAAATCTGATGCAGATAGTTGAGCAAATAATGTATTCAAATTGTTGATGTGATCCGGAACCGAAGTGGATTCACTCATTCGAAGAGTGTAGAGTCTCCTCTTTAAGAAAATTTTGTTGTGAAGTGACTTGACCTCGTACAGTTGGATGAGAGTATCTCAGATCTCCTTTGCAGTTTTCTTTTCTGCTATACTTGACAAAATTGAATCTGCCATTGCTAAGTGCAAATTGGCAACAACATTGTCATTCATCTTTCTTCACTTTTCATCAGTTATATCTGTAGGCCTACCTTTAATTGCTTGTGATCAATTATCCTTCCTAAGAATTGCCTGCATCTTCAATTTCCACAAGGAGAAATTACTCCCACTGAATTTTTCAATCTCAAATTCTGCAGCCATTTTTTTTTTTGAACTGATTTACACAATTTCACTGTGAATAGCACAGTATACGTGAGCAGTATTGTATATTTTTACCGCACAATAGAATAAATCTAGTATACGTTAACAATCACTGTAAAAGTATACAACCAAAAGTGTGAATAGTAATTGTACGCCACAGCAGAAATAGAGACCGACACCAACAACTCTGATACCACTGTTGGGTATCAGAGTAGTAAGATAAATATCACAAAATTAAGAGATAAAGGAGTAGAAAATTGACACAGAATATTTACGTGGAAAACCCTCAACAAATAAGGGGAAAACCACGGGTACTGGTAGAAAAGATTTTCACTAAGTGGAAGAAATTACAAACTTCTCTCTAAATACAAAAAGAGAACAAATTACAATCTCTCTTGTAATAGGAGAACACTCACTAAAAAACCTTATAGGAGAAAATATAATACATTCTTTCTCTCTAAATTTTTCTTTTATGTTTTTTTGCAATGCTTTTTGTTGTTGTGTTAGGAATGAGAAATGCACATCTATTTATAGGTGCTCATCTTCACAAAATCATGGGAGTTGTTACAAAAACCATGGGTGCAAAACCATGGATTTTTCTTTCTTGGTCCACAAATTGTGACTTTATTCAACCACAATCCTTGACCATAATTTTTTACCATGACCACAATCTTTGACAGATTCTAACATTTACAAGCCTTTTTGTAAGTTAGTTATACCAATCATTTTCTTGGAATGATTCGGCATAATATGAAAGACATTAGTGAAAAATAGATGACAGTTAAGATTAGTATATAGTTTGGCTACAGGTATAAGATTAACATTGAAGGTAGGGATGAATAAGACATTGTTTATGGTGAAAGATGAGGAAAGAGCAATGCTACCAGATATGCAAGCACTAATTTGAGATCCATTAGGTAAAGTAACATAAATAGGATTAATGGTATGATATGTGAGAAAAGATGTAAAACTATAAGTGATGTGGTCAATTGCACCTGTGTCGAGTATCCAAAAAATAGAAGACTTACCATTGTGCAGGTAGGAGTTCGTGGTCATCATAGGGGGTGTGCTAGTGATTGAGATGGGCATGGGAGTGGATTGAAGTTTTGACTGTTAGAGCAGATACATGATGTTATTGTACCGCTCTTGTGTAAAACCAAAACGTGGACTTGTTGAAGTTGCAGGTGCTGATCAGAAACATTGTAATATTGAAGGTTTTTTTTTAAATTGGTAAGCTCAAAGAAAGCCACACCCAAAATATATAGAAAGAAAAGTGGTATACAAAAGGAGAGGGTCAAGCCAAACCTATACAGTAAGGAAGACCAAATCTATTTTTATTATGCCTTCTTTAATTACAATTGGAGGTGATGACCACCATATGAAATTAGGCAAAGACAAACCTAAATTAGTAAGAGCATATGCAGAATGGTTACCTTCCCTGTTAATGTGTGATATCAAAAAATTCATGGAATTGAGTTTGATCAAACAATTGCTCCACTTGTTCCTAAGCTTAAAAAGAAAAATATTAGGTGACTTGAAATCTAAGGTAACTAGCCTAGAGTCACATTCAATCCACAGATGATTCCATCTTTTAGCATAGGCAATTTCTATTGCTAAGATGACTCTCGTAACCTCAACAAAGAGAGCACTAGAAATATCTAATGACTTCCACAATTTTAGGAGCTCGAGGATGATGATCGGTGATGTTGAAAACTTTAAGGACCAAAAATCGTGCACTGAGGGCCCTATAACTTCATTGGTGTGGTTGCTTGGCACACCAGCACAGATCAAGGATTAAGCATAATGGAAATTTGGTTTGATGTTGTTGAATCTACAATTGTTCCTTACAAACCAAATGTTGAGGATATGGACTATAGCTGAGTAGATGACTAGCTTGGCATGGAGGCTCCAGTTGTTGTCGTAGACTTCAAGGATGGAAGTGTAAGAGATAGTCATTGATAGTTGAGTGAAGAGAATGGCAGATATGATGAGAGATATTAAGCAGGTTGACTAGAGGGATCCTACTTTAGTCATGTAACCAGAAACTGATGGACTTGCCATCATCAAACAACCAAGTTGCATTCTCTTTAATAACATTATCCTTGTCCCTAATGTCAGTCCATATAGAAGAGAAAATGGTATACCAGATAAAGTTGTTCCCTATTGCAACTCTAGACTTTAGAAAAACGACACACTAATCCTGTGAGTGTAATAGATCTCAACAAAGCTAAACTAGATGCCTCATTGATCTTAGGAATAGATCTAAGTCCTAGACCGGCTTCTTTAAATGGAGTACAAACTGTGTTCCGTGCCACTGTGACCAATTGGTTATTATGCAAGTCACCACTCCACAAGAAATTCCTCATGTATCTCTCCAATTCTTTTGTTAAACTCACAAGTCAAGCATAAATAGTGAGAGAGTATATTAACATACTCTCAACCACACTCTCCAAAAGTTGCAACCTACCAGCAAAGGATAAAAGGGAGGCTTTCCAGTCACAAAAGAGTGTTGAAACCAAAAGCTTTGAGCAACTTGAGAAAGAAGTTCCAGCAAATAGTGTCAAAGGCTTTAGAAATACCTATCTTGATGGCAAGGTTACCACCAAATGATTTGTTGTGCAACAAATTGATGACTTTAGAGGTGAGACAAATGCAATCCTTGATCTGCCTGCCCTTGATAAACCCTTTTTGCTATTTAGAAATTATGTTTGGCATGATAAGAGCTAATCTTTCTGCAAGAATCTTAGACATGATCTTGAACTTGAAATTAGCCATTGCAATATGCTTATACTGGCTAATGGTGTCTGCATTTTGAGTTTTAGGAATTAGGACCACTTTGTTAGCATTGAGGTTAGGCATGATTTAGTTGAAAGTAACGGACTCAAGCACTGCATTTGAGACATCATCTTTGATTATTTCCCAATAAGCCTAAAAGAAAAAAGGCTCCAAAGTCATCAGAGCATGGGGCACCACCTTTGTTCATAGAAAAGACAACATTTTTTATCTCTTCTCTTGAGGGTAATAAAATAAACACTTTGTTGGGTTTCTCATTCACAAGGGAAGGAATGACTTCTTCATGAGACCATTGTCCTGCACTTGATTGCTGCTTGTGAACAGACTATTGCAGTCAGCAACAACATGATAAGAAATCATGTCAGAATTAGTTATTATTGTGTTGTCAATCCTCAAAGAAGTAATCTTCTTATAGGCCTACTTGATATGTGTAGTTATGTGGAAGAATGTAGTGTTCCTGTCCCGTTCACAATGCCACTTGATTCTAGCTTTTTCATGTCAATAGGCTTATTATGTGTTTAGGGCATTCTCAAGATCAATCTTGGCAGACTTCTCTTGATTCATCAAGGAATCAGTGTAACCAGTTACATTAATTTCCAATTGGATAGAATCAAGCTTGAAAACTGATTTTGCAACTTCAACGAGAATGTCGCCAAAAATGTTAAGGTTCCAAGTTTTTAGTTCACCTTTGAGCAACTTAATAGGAACCAAAAATTTGAAGAAAGAAACATACTTGTTGATGGTTGTCTGGAAGTCAAATAGGATAGGGAAATGATAGATTTGGGTGCTTCACATTACTAAGCAAGCAATTCAAAATTACACACTTTGAATTGAGCTTCATTGAATCACATTTTAAATCGCCACAAGAGTGAGATATGAATTGTAAATTTGTTATAACAAATAGGAATTAATAACCTTCAACGGCAGATAAGATCATATTTACATGCATTTATTTATATACATAAAATATCTATTAACATTTCAATGGTTTGATATTGAATAACACATCAACAATCAACACTTAATATAAGTAACAAAGGAGAAAACAAACAGCTCGATAATCTCGCATAATTTGAAAAAGAACTTATAATCTTGGAATCAGTCTTCTTATAGCTGAAATGAATGTAGGAAAATGTCCCTTGGTGCCGAATATGTGCCTTCATTTTTTAACCTGAAATTTTCCATGCTAACTAACTTATGTGTGCACAATTTATATATCAATGTTTTCCTACGATAAAATTTTTTATCGGAAGACGTCGTTGAAAAGGAAATAAAGAAACACAGCAGAAGATCAGAGTTCTAGTCATTAACAATATCTGACAAAATGTTCTATAGGTTAAGAGTTCAGGAAGATGCCTAAGAAAGTTTTATACTTAAACTATAGAATTAAAGGGACTAAAAATCAACTATTGAATTATATGGACTAAAAATCTAAGGTATTGACCATTCATCAATGTATCATAATTCTGAATGATTTCAAAGTCTTACATTGTTCTCGGAATCTGACTCTGCGTATGGGATAAGCTCCTGGGCACCAGACTTAGACTCTTGAACAAATTTCCTGCAAGAGATAGATAACATAAAATCAGGATACACAGAAGATTGAGGAGACACAGCTAAGAAAAATTTGAATCAAACAATATTGACCAAAAGGTTAGTGCCTGTTTGGAAGCATTAAGGTATGGATTTTATTTTATTGAGGTCGGAACAGACATGATTTTGGTATGTTTGTGTTAAGAGTCCCACGTATATGACCTGAACGTGTGCTTATAAGTGGGGGCAATCCTCATCTTACAAACCAATTTTGTAGGGATGAGTTGCGTCAAACCACATTTCTTAACATGGTATTAGAGTCGGGTTTAAGATTCGTTGGACCACCATTTATTTCCATGTTCCAGATGTCCAATTCTGGACGTGAGGGGATGTGTTAAGAGTCTCACATCAGATATTATATAGCCTGAACATGGGCTTATAAGTGAGAGCAATATATGTGGGGACATTATATGGCTTGAACGGTTTGATTACGTTACATCATAATTGATTTTAACTACATTTGACTCGATTTGAGTAAAAGTAGTTTTTGCATTGAAAAAACTTACATTCATATTTAGATCAAGCTTACTTTTACAGAAACAAACACTCAATTTTAACTAACAGCATGTTTTGAATCAAAATTGAAGCTCCAAGTAGTAGCTTCTATGGCGGATAGCATAAGGACGCGGTACCACCGCGATTCCAAACACTCACTAAACCAAATTCATAAAAAATCGCTCTCGGCAATTATTTGCCCAAGCATACACTTGATCAACTAAGAGGAATGATTATAAAAGTTCAGGACTACCTTTCTGCTATGATTGTTTGTTGATGAGACGAAGCTGAGCTCAAATCAGGAGCAGCAGACTCAGAAACTTCTGATCCCGAGGGTTCACCTTCACTCGTTCCCTGCAATCATAACATAACAATAAAGAAATCCTCAATTCCATTGCTCGTGTGACTTTAGCTATTAAAACACAATATGCCTCAAGAGTACAACAAACTCACAGTAGAAGTATTTTTCATCCATCCAGGAAATTTATCGGAAAGAAGGCTGATATATTGCTCCATCGCAACCTCTGGACTCATGTTCCCCAGCTTTTGCCAAGCATTCCTTGCACAACGTAATCAGTACTGTTGATCATTCATAAAAAAGCAGCTCTCAACAAAGTTAGTACGACTAGCAACAAATCTATACCATGTAACTTGTACAGCACGCCGGTATCTGTTATTTGAGCATTTGACACTTTTTTTCACTTAATGAATAATCTCTGCTAGGGGTGATCGTATCCGAACCAATCCAAAAGCAAAACCGCAAATCGAACCAATCCCAACCGAAAACCGCAAAAACCGCATTTGGTTTGGATGATTTTGGATGATTTTTTTACTGAACCGCACGGTTTGGTTCGGTTTGCGGTTTTCATTTCACAAAACCGAACCAAACCGAACCAAACCGCATTTTAAACTTAAGTTACTAATTTCTATTTTTATATTTCCAATTCCACGTGACTCACTTCCAATTTCATTCGGTCATTAGCTTTCAATACTAATATCTAATTTTTATTATCATATTAAACTTGTTTTCTTTTTTAATACAGTAATACTACTATTTTAATTTTAAATTAAACTTTCAATTTCAATTTCAATTTATTGACTGCAATCTCAATTTCAATTTCAAATTGTATTTTCTTTGTTAGTGATAAGATTCCCTTCTAAAATGACTGCAGTATCTCTATTTATTTAATTCTAGTAATGTTTGTTTTATTTTTTTATTATTATTTTTTTTTTGTTGAAGATGAACTTTTTATGGATATGTTTTATATGCGGTAACTATTACCCCCTGTCAGAAAAATATGACCATATAACTAGCATTTTTTAATAAACAACTTATTTGTAATAAACAACTTGCTTTGTATGATTGTTCTGTTTAGGAAATTATATGATTAGTTTCTTAGTTTTATAATTCCATAATCAAGAAGTCTATAAACCGCAACCACCGAACCGATTCTAACCGCATTGGTTTGGTTTGGTTTGGTTTGGTTTGGTTTGGATGAATTTTTAAAAATCAACCGAACCAAACCGAACCGCATGCATTTTTATCTCGCGGTTAGGATGATTTTTATGCTCAAAACCGAACCAAACCGCACCGCGAACACCTGCGTCTTCATTCTACTGATTCACTAATTACCAAGTACATATTGTGTACATTAACTTCTTAGGGAATACCAATCAAAATACATGAGAACAACCCAGTGACTATTTTTGTTAGCATCATAGCCTAATACCAATTCAGTTTTGTTCTATGCACTTTCTTGTAGCGATTCATACTTATCCTCTAATCCTTGAGAACAAATTTTCATCATCTTTCTGTGCCTAAACAAAATTTGGCAGTGATTGGATTGGAGCAATTTCTACACATACAACTTACTAACAAAGGGGTCCTATAACCATTCACAAGGCAGGTCCTTCCTTAATATGAACAAACTCACACTTAATATAAAATAATAACTATCGTGTATGAAATTCGGTAAAAGTTGCATGACAGAACATGATTAAATGGGTATTGGAAAGGCTTATTTGAGCTTATCTAATGATATAATACTTAAGAGAATGAAAAAACTTGTAAAAATAGCTTAAAATATCTTTGTTTCCTAGTCTCAACTTATTTCTATAATTTTGATCAAGTAGCTTATTTTAGTAGATCTTTTGAACTTATGCAGAATTGATTTTCATTTCCTACTCTAATCTAGAATCACCTAACACAGTTTTCATACAAAAAGGACTCAATTAAGTTACTTAAGCAACCTCATTTCCTATTCAATTGTAGAAACAACTTATTCGTTTGATAGAGACAGAGTACTTTAGTAAGCTACTTTTTTTTTAAAACACGGTATTTGGCATTGTGACGGACTAAGTGACCAACTAATCAAAGGGGACCAATTCACCGTCTACTTGCAAGGACTCCATTTAATGTCACAGCAAAATTCTATATGAATTGACCCAACAACACTAATCCAAGGGGACCAATCCCACCGCCCATTTGCGAGGGCTCCATTTAACGTCAGATCAAAACTCTATATGAACTGACCCAACACTAACCCAATGGGACCAATCCCACCGCCCACTCGCGAGGGCTCCATTTAACGTCAGAGCAAAACCCTGTATGAATTGAACCCCAACAAAGGAATGGTTAGCATCTGGCGGGATTCAAAGCTGAGACCTTGAGAGGAGCACTCTCTCTCAGACTCAAGCCTTCACAACATGCCAACGCCAATGTAAACCGGGTAAAGACTTACTTTTACAAAGACATTCAACATAAATTTCACCATTTTCTTATTAATTTTCTATTATTATCCCAGTGTTGCGCCGACATTGTAGTAATAACTAAATAAACAGCATTAGTATTAGTATATTCAAAATTATCATAACCCAAAATAACAGAACACACCAAAAGAACAAAGCATAAAACAAAACATAAATTTCAGAAAAAAAAAAAGTTGATACCATTTAGCACGTGCGGAGAGTTTAAGCGGCATTGGCTGAGGTTCACGGCAAGGTCCTTCAATAGCTACTCTCTCAAGTCCATACAACTCCATCTCCAAATCATCACTGCATTTACCAATATACCCTTTCTCAGCAACAAATTCCGTAGCCAACATAAACGTCTTCTCCACCTCACTCCTCTCAATCCCTTCCCATTCCCAATCCTCATCATCTTCCTTTTCCTCTCCTTCGTTCACCACATCAGAAACTAACCTCTCACCGGAATTTTCCCCGGTAGTTTCTTCCACATACTCAATGCTCTTCTCTTCACCAGAATCTCCACTTTTCACAACGGTTTCTTCTAAATATTCAACAACCCCGGAATCGGACTCAACCTTAGCAACTCCTGTGTCATCGTGTTCAGTTTCTTCAACGTTTGACTTTGTCGGTGGGAGCTCGCCATCAACTCCGGAATCGGAATTGACAATAGCGTCTTCGGTGTCTAAACTAGTTGTTGTTGTGGTTGTTGTTGATGTAACTCGAACCGGTTTAACAAAACCAACTCGGCTCTTTGTTTGAGGTGACTGAACCGCCAACCGTTGAAGAACCGGGCCAACCGGTTGTTCCCGAACATGATGTTTTGTTGTTGTGTTATTGTCGGTGGTTGCTATGGAAACAAGCTTTTCGACGATGAAGAAAATGAGAAGTCCAAGCGTTACAGTGAATAAAAGATAAGTTGCGGTTACAAGTTCCATAATAACACGTTGTTTAGGTGAATTTGTTTGAGAAATATAAGAGATAAAGGAAAAATGTTTTGAATTATGAAGTGAGAAGAAAGATTTAAAGAAAGGAGAGAATTTAGGATGGAAGTGATTAGAAGGAAGGAACTGTTGTAACGGAGACGAGAAAAAAGAGGAAAAGGAAGTAAAGTATATTCTCAACCATTTTTCGCTTTATGCTCTCTGCAACTGTTACGCAAAATTTTATTTTTTTTCTTTTTAACTTTATCCGTCTTATAAATAGGGGTGTGCAAAAAAATTGGTTCACAAGAACCACACTTAAAAATTTGGTGCACCGATTTTAAAAGTCCATATTATTTGATTTAAAAACTAGTCCAAATTCATTTTACTAAAACTATTAAAAACCAATGTCCATTTTTTAAAACCAATTCATAAATGATTAGTCCACTTTTTAAATATAATGTACTCTTTATTTTGTTTCTATTTCATGGTCATAAGTGACAAGGTAATGTATATTTAATAAATAAAAGTAATTGAAAATTTTTTTTTTTTTACCGTTCCTTAACATTTTTTTTCATCATTTTTACTAATTAATTCAATTCAATTTTGTTGAACTATGTAATTTAATGTCAGTACACCTATGATCACTAACTAATGATGTCGTTTCATGATTATGCCTTCACATAAGGATCACTGTAAAACTACTTTATCCATGTGGTGCACGATATATGTTGTTTTTTTTTAAGAAAATTACTACTAGTATTACATTTGATAATATATTAATTGATATAAAGAACCATCTTTATTTCGAAACCACCTGCTATAAAAAATACACGCAGACATTTATCCATCGTCAAAACACTATAGATGAAAAAAGGAGGGGGTTTTAGAGATTGAATACATAAGATCGATCATACCATATATGAATATAAGAATCTTTTGAATGATTGAAATATATATATATATATATATATATATATATATATATATATATATATATATATATATATATATATATATATATATATATATATATATATATATAATTTCAAAAATGGTTGGATGGAGTTAAGAATAAGTTATTGGATTGAGAATTAAGTTTAAACAAGTTTGAGGGAAATTTGATTTTAAAACTGGTCCAAACAAAAACTGATTTTTTGGTGCAAACCGGTTATTAACCAAACCGAACCAAACATAAACCGGTTTTAGAAAAATAAATCAGTTTTATCAAAGTGGTTTTAAAAACCAAACTGATCCATATATTTGGTTCAATTTGGTTTGGTTTTAGAACCATGCACACCCCTACTTATAAAGTGTACTATTGTTTTTTTATAATTATTTTGTAATGTTAAGAAAATATTAATGTTTTTTATTATTATATTTATATTAAGTAACTTTTATTCTATACATTTATTTTATTAATTATAATTATTAAAAGTCGGGTTAATACTCATTTTCACCCCTGCTATATAGGCGAGATTTGAAAAAACCCGGAAAAAAACTTGCATAAAATACCCTGACTTATCAAAATTATTTCATGGTAGACCTTTTGCACGCCACATCACCAAAATTGCTTATGTGTCATTTTTTTTTCATCTTTTCTTTTAATTTTAAATGCCACATGGGTTAATGGTGAGTTGCAATGTCCAAAATACCCCTAAGTCCAAAAACATTTACTTAATCTTCTTCCTTCCACAACTTGTCCAGGTTTTGTGCCCTAAAATACTAGAGCAAACCTTTGCACGTCTTCATCGCATTCAGTCTTCTTCTTCATCGCAACCCTTTGTATCTTCTTCATATCATCTTCATCTCATCTCGTCTTCTTTTTCAACCGAAATTATGAGCAAACAAGTATGTTCAAACTCTAGCACGTCTTCTAATGGAAGAAAAATTCCAAGATGCGGCCATAATATGAAGATGAAGATGTTTGTTTCAAAATCGATGGCAAATTCTGGCAGAAAGTATTGGAAGTGCAGGTTTTGGGGAAAAGAAGAAGACTGCAACTTATTCCATTGGGATGACAAGTTTTTTAGTAAACAACTTTCATGGAAGGGGAGATTGTAGATCTAATGAGCAAAATGGAGATAGCTTTTACCAAGGAGATTGAAGAATTGAAGAGAAATGTGTCTAGCTTAAGGATTAGGATCAATTTTGTAATAGTTGTGCTTATTGCCTCATGTATTTTTTTTCTTTTTGGGTCGTGTAACAAATTAGGATCAATGTAATGTAATGAAGCTTATTGCAATGTAATGAAGTTTATTGCACTGTAATGAAGTTTATCCAATTATTGCATTGTAATGAAGCTTATTGCATTGTAATTGTTGTTTTTGGTTATGAATCAAATTTGTTACAACTGTGTTTATTGCCTAGTTATTGTATACATTGTTGTATTTGATGTCTTGAGTGTTAAAACTCTTGGTAATGTTATTGTATACATTGTTGTAATTGTTGTCTTGTGTTTACTAGTATACATTGTTTTGACAGCAGAACACAAGACTGATATCAATAATGTTCCTAATTACTAGATGTCTCAATAGCAGAACACAAGAAGATTAACATAATAACTAGATGTCTCAAATTTAATTGGCATAAGCAGAACAAAGTATTACAAAACAAAGCAGAGCCTTAACAAAGCAGAACAAAGTATTACAGAATGTCAAAGTGTTACAAAAAAAACATGGTTGTTCAATATCCTCCCAAAGTATTACACAAAATAGTCATAATGTTCCTAATTACTGAGTCATTCTCCTCTCAATATCCTCCCACTTGTTTTTTTCTGCACAGATGGCTCTTCATCTAACATCAAAGGTGCTTCAGGTGTTGAACCAACTCCACCAATTTGTCTTGCATTCCTCACCTCCTTCAATCTCTCACTGCACCTCTTTTTCTTCACAACAGATTGAGTAACACTCTTCTTCTGTGCAACCTTTTTTTCTTAGCAACAGGGTGAGTAGCAGGCTCAATTGTAGGCACATCAACTTTGCTTGTTGCAGGTGCAGTTGGTGCATTGGCAGGTGTTGGATTTACTACCTGTGATTGTTGCTTTTCAAATGCATTCATCATGTCATCCAACATAGCATCTATGTCTGCTTCATTCATTTCTTGGACAACTGTTTCAGCAACATTATTTTGTGCATCATCATTTCCTTGGTCAGTATTTGGTGCATGCTCATTATCAGTTGGTGGGGCATTCTCATTGTTAGTTGGTGGAGCAGATGTGGATGGCTTAGTCCTTGGTGTTTTTCTCTGCAAGAACATTAATACAACAGCAGAATGTAAGAAGATTAACATAACATCAGAATGTAAAGGAAATATCAAGCATTGTTGTTATACCTTTCTCTTCAATGCATTAGGATCCTGCACATTGCTTCGACACTTTCTTGAGTTATGACCAAATTTGTCACACTTTGTGCATCTATATGCTACTCCAAATCTCCCCAGCCTTGCCCCACTTTCATCATGCTCTCTAATCCTTAACTTCTTAGGCCTTCCTGGACCCTTCTTATACTGAGGTGGCAACATGTTCTCAGCATCCACTGCAGGCCACATGTCCATACCATTGATTGGACTAACATTGTTTTCGTAACAAGTTTTGTAAGCATCCCTCATGTAACAAGGGTCAACAAATCTCTCAGGGTTCATCAAATAATTCTTAATCCATTCTACCATTGTGAGAATAGGTTTATCCCTAGCTTGTAAGATAGTACTATTAAAGGATTCACTCAAATTATTCATTAACACCACACTTAGGATAGAAACTAAATGAATGCTTAAACCATAACTTGGTAGGAACTCCCATCAACCACTCCCATTCTTTCTTGTCTAGTGTCCTCAGCTCATTCATCTTTTTCTCCCAGGCTTGAAAGTATGTAGCCTTGGAAGCCCTCGTCAATAGATCTCTAATTGCAGCTCCACCACCAAATTTCTTCTTGAAATTTGCGTAGAGATGTCTGAGGCATATTCTATGCTCAATATGTTCAAACATGTCTCCAAACACACTTACAAGACCCTGAAACAAACATACACAAAGCTAATAAAGAGATCAATACAAATACACTAAGAATTAATGACATGTGGACACATAGATAATTATTACCTTCTATTGATCTGAGATAAAAACATATTTCCTTTCACACCCAATGTCTTCCATGAGCAACTCCATAAACCATTTCCAGCTATCCTTAGTTTCAGTTTCTACAACACCAAAAGCCAAAGGGTAGTATTGGTCATTTGGATCCCTTGCCACAACAACTAGTAACTGACCGCCATATTGAGTCTTAAGGTGACAACCATCCACTCTAATAAATGGCCTACATGCCTTAGTGAACCCTCTCTTGCAACCATCGAGGCAAAAATAAAATCTTCCAAATCTTGGGGGTAGGTTGGTAATGGCCTCTCAGTGTTAATCTTGACTGTATTTCTTGCACAGTGCTTCTTCAACTCAGCTGCATATCTCCATAGCATGTTAAATTGCTCCTTTGCATCTCCTTCAATAATTTCCTCAGCTATAGATCTAGCTCTCCAAGCCTTCCCTTTGGTTATGCCAACTGAATATTTCTGCCTTAGTTCAGACATTATTTCTCCAACTTTAACTTTACCTTGTGACTTCCTTTTTTCAACAATAAGTTTAGATACCCACTTGGAATTGGCAGACTTGTTATTTAATACCCTTGCACATATGTGTGTCCCCACCCAAGTCTTTATTTAGTAAGTGTGCCTATCCCCCACTTTACTACACAAAGCTAAAAAACCACATTTACCCTTGCACTCTACCCTAACCCTATAACTCTCATTCTTAACAAACTTTATCTCTCTACCATTTAACACTGACCACTCCCTAATAGCATCTTTAAATTCAGAAAGAGAATTGAATTCCATACCTAATTTGAATTGAAAGTCTTCGTTGAGCAGCTCACCTCTAAACTTCTCAAACTTTGGCTTGTAATGTTTCTCCTCTATGTCACTTTCATCAGGGTCAGAGCTATCCAATTCCTCACTTTCATACTCCACCTCTTTACTTCTAGAGTTACTTGGATTCCTTTGTAAACAAGATCCCAACACATGTTTAGGTACTTCGACAATGACTTTGGCCCCCTTCTTAATGGGTGTCATCTTCTTTGGATTCTTTGATGCCCTAACCTTGAATCTCAATGACTTACCTTTAACCTGAACCCTATTTCCCTTTTCTGGTATGACCACTTCCTCAAGTATCACATCATCATTTTGTTCACCCACTTCATCACGTGCTCTCTCTTCTTCACTGTCATCAAATGTTATATCTTCATCACTACTATCTTCTTCACTACAGTCACTAAAAATATCAACATCCGGGTTCGACACCTTAGTCATCATGTCTTTAATACCGAGTTCTACCCAAATATGACCAGCCACATTACAAGACATGCTGTGAGAGGCAATGTCTCCAGCTTGAACATCATCAACAACATGAGTAAACCCTTCGTCCACCTGTGGAATGTTCCTCCATAACCTGAATCCTTCGTAACCCCACTCTCTAACCAAACTAACAGCTTCAAAGAAACTCCACTTATCAGAGTCTTGACCTTCAACGATTGTTTCACTCCCTCCCCGGTAAAAGATGTGACCTTGATGGACAAAGTTTCCACTGTGATGGAAAATGACACCAAACACACCCATTTCTGCAAATACAAATCAAACCAGCAATAAACAACACCGAAAATCTAAATGCAGGAAAAAAATCAACAAAATAAGTAAATATCATACCTTTTTCGTATCAACAGACGCGATTCCTAGAGTCAATGGAAGAAGACGGACTGATTTTGAACGAACAAGACGGAGTGAAAGTGATGAACTACAAACCTAATTGTTAGGGTTGGAAACGACACAGATGAAATGTCTTGATTTTGACTAATGAAATGTTTTTGGACTTAGGGGTATTTTGGACATTGCAACTCACCATTAACCCATGTGGCATTTAAAATTAAAAGAAAAGATGAAAAAAAAAATGACACATAAGCAATTTTGGTGATGTGGCGTGCAAAAGGTCTACCATGAAATAATTTTGATAAGTCAGGGTATTTTATGCAAGTTTTTTTTTCCTAGGGGGGTTTTTCAAATCTCGCCTATATGGCAGGGGTGAAAATGGGTATTAATCCTTAAATGTATATATATAATAGAAATTGCACTGCCAATAAAAAAAATCCTATAAAGTTAGGATCAGGAAGGGTATTGTAATCCTGTTATATAGTAGGATAAAGGAGAATGAGTCACGGATATAAAAAAGGTGGGTATGTTTGGCGGCTTATGTAACACTCATGACATGATATGATTAATGAACTCACTTTATTTGAAAACTTGCGTTCAAACGGACGTTCTCGTTTTCGTGTGTCCGTTTTTTTAATGTGCACATACGTTAAAACACAAACGTATTTTTTATTAAATTTTGATTTAATTTAAAGTATTTATGTAATTTAAATTAATATAAAGACCAAGTTCTCTCTGTAAAAAAATAACTTTTGTTTGTTTTTACTTTAATCGCTCCATAGTTCACAATTAAAATAGTGTTATGATGTGGTAATGTTGTCTTGTAAATTATGTTGAACATTCATATACGGCAATTTTATTTTTTATTTTTATCAATTATGTCGAACGGTTAATCTCAATAATTTTATTTTTTTTATTGATTTTTAGTTGTGTAATAATGAGGTTATAAATATTATTAGCACAAAAATAGGTAGCCCAAAATAATGTATTCCATTCAAAAATATGATATAAATTACTTTGTTTTTTTTTTGGAAATAAAATTTTTATTTATATACCAAAAAAGGCATGAAGTACAATGAGGGGTCATTTGATCCACCTAAAAGACAATGTAAACAAAACTAACAAATCAAATCAAACCATTAACAAAGCTAAGTACTTTCTATATTTTAATCTCATCCACCCCTTATATAGTATATTAACTATAATATTGTGTATGGTTCTGGTATAATCTTCACCCCCTCCAAAAATGCTTGCATTCCTATATTTCCAAACTCCATATATAGTTTCTGCGATAACTATTTTCATGATTCCTGCTTTGAAACCCTTCCCTTTTGTTATGGCGATGATTCTATGCAATTCGTCTTTCCAAGGCAGCTGGCTTTGAACCATATCCATCCAAGCGAGGACTTCGTTCCATATACCCCTCGTGACAGCGCAGGCAAAGAAAAGGTGGTCATGTGTTTCATCATTCACCTTGCAGAGGTTACAAACATTATCCTGCATCATCCCAAATGTTTTCAAACGATCCTTCGTCGCCATTCGACCGTGGCAAGCTAGCCACAAATATAAAATTGCCCTTGGTCTAGCATAGTTATGTTGGATAAGCCTACTCCAATCTATAGTCACCTGTTGATCAAAGTACTACTCATAAACTTTTTTGATCGAGAATCTCCTATTGCGCACCATCTCGTCCTAAATCTGTTGATATTCATGAATGAGTACCCTCTTCCCAATATGGCTTTCATGACCCACGAGCTATAACTCATGACCTTGGCCTGCATAATATCAATATTTTTCAGGTAGTAGCAATGTACCCATTTTACCCATAAGTTATCCTGCTTCATACAAATATTCCAAAGGCATTTCAGCATAGCTATGCCATTCCACACTTCTATGTTCACCATGTTGAACCCTCCATGCTTGAGTGGTTTGCACATAGAGTTCCACGACACGGGGCTTTTTCTGCTTTTCTCAGTACTTGTCCATATATAAGACATGCAAATAGAATTAATTTTCTGAATGACACCCTTTGGGATTAGTAGGCATAACATCCAATATTGTGCCATTAATGTGAGGACACTTTTCACTAACTGCACTCTACCTGCAGTGCTCAATAACTTGGCAGTCCAATGCCTCACTCTACTTGTTATCTTTTCTATCAGGGGTAAATAATGGCATATATTCAGTCTTTTACAAGTTAGTGGCCTCCTAAATATCTAACAGGAAACTGACCTTCACAAAATCCTGTTTTTTGTCTTACCAAATGTATATCATCCCCAGACATCCCACTGCAGAAAATTCTGCACTTTTGCGGATTCACGTACAGCCTTGTAGAATCAGAAAATGATTAAAAAGCTTTCAACAATAGGTCAATAGACATAACATTACCTCTGCTGAACAAAAGCACGTCATCTGCAAATGCTAGATGTGTTATCCCAAGCCTTTCACATTTGCTATGGTGATTGAAGTTAGGGTTAGCCTGTAATTTCATTAACACACGGTTCATATATTCTATTAGTATAACAAACAACAATGGGGACATAGTATCCCCTTGCCTGATCCCCCGTTTAGCCTCCAATGCTTCTGTTATATCACCAGTTACATTAAACCTATAAGTCACAGAAGTAACAGCAAGCATTATCCATTTCACAAATTTGTTAGGCAGCCCAATTTCTAAAAGTACACATTTTAGTGCAGACCAGTCCACCATGTCGTATGCCTTCTACAAATCAAGTTGTATCATACATTTAGGGGTTATCCCTTTTTTTGAGTATCCTTTCAAAAGCTCAACAGCAAGTAGGATATGGTTATGAATAACCTGACCTGGTATAAATGTTGTCTGGCTACTATGTACAACTGCATTCAGCACTTTCCCCAATCTGTTTGTAATAATCTTCGAGATCAGCTTGTAGATTGTAGTACAACCTGTAATTGGCCTGTATTCTTTCAAAGTCTTTGCTGTAGCATTTTTAGGTATCAATGTTACAACAGTATTATTAAACTTTTTAGACAGTTTACCCTCCTGGAAGAATTCTTGAACAGCTCTTACCACATCTTCTTTAACAATGTTCCACCTTGACTTAAAAAATTTCGCCCCATAACCATCTGCACCTGGTGATTTGAGATCCCCTATACCATTCAAAGCCTCCTCAATTTCTTTTTTAATCACCTGAGCTATAAGAGTATCACACTGCTTTTAGTTGAGCTGGTTCCCTTTTCTCATGACACCAATGTTCACGTGTTTGAGATGTGCTTATTTCTTACCTAACAAGTTTCCATAAAAACTAAGGACTTCTTGTTTTATTTCTTCATGTTCTGATATGACAGTTCCATCTTCTTTTTGCAGTAGGTCTAGATTCATGTGTTGATATTTTGTTTTAATAGTGGCATAAAAGTAAGAAGTATTGTTATCCCCTTGTCTCAACCAGTCTAGTTTGGACCTCTGCATCAAAGTCTTCTCCTCTATTTCATTCCATCTTATTAGTTCAGAAGTGCATTGATGAACCCTATCTATCTTGTCTTTATCCATTCTATCACTTATGAGTTCCTGCTGGGCCTTCTCCAAACTCTCTCTTGCATTCTCTACTTTTCTTTTCATATGAGAAATGCCCTGGCTAAATTCACTAAGAACTGGTTTCAGCCTACTAAGTTTATTCCACATAACATACATAGCAGAACCAGTAATTGGTATATTCCAATTGCCTTTGACAACCTCTTCATAACCTGGCAAAGCAGTAAGACAATTATTAAATCTGAATCTTCTTTTTCTAGCACACCTCTGATCCTTCTCTTGTAAGCTTAGTAGAGCATGATCTGATATACTTGGGGCCAATATTTTCAATTCCATATCACAGTATCCTTGAAACCAATCAGTATTACAGATTACTCTGTCAATATTTGAGTAGATTGTTCCATTTTTATGCTTATTGCTCCAAGTAAAGTAATCACATATACCATCCATCTCAATAAGGCAAACTCTATCCATCATATCCTGAAGATCCTTATATTCAGCCTCTTTCACCATTCTACCCCCCACTCTATCTTGTGGCCTCAAAACATTGTTAAAATCCCCCATAATACACCAAGGCTCTTGACTTGAAGGATGTATATTCTCAATACATTTCCATAACTCCTTTCTTTTTTCTAATATGTTGTGGGCATACACACCTGTTAGCCAAAACTTGAATGCCCCCAACCTGTCATAAATACCACAGTGGATTGCTTGATCAGTAGTATGAACCATTCTGACTTCAACTTTTGCCTCATTCCACGTTATCCATACCCTCCCATTAGCATGTCTTGCATAATTATCAATATAATTCTTGTAGAGATTGAGTTTGCTTCTAACAGAATTTGCTTTATTTTCCTTTACTCGAGTTTCAACCAGAATCACAATATCAGGTTTAAGCTTTTTGAGACGGGAGCTTATCTCTCGTAGCTTACCTGTTTTGTTCAGCCCCCTAGTATTCCATGATACAATCATGGGCCTCCATCAAAGGTCATTTGGGGATCATTCCAAAGCCCCAATGCCTCAAATCCATTGGCACAATTCAAATCAGTTATAGGCTCTAACACAACACTTTGTTTACCTTTGTCTATGCTCTTGCTGACCTTGGTTCATTGATCCTCTTGCTCTTCACTTCCTTGACCTCTACCCTGACTTTTATCTGTTCTTATAGGCACTCCTGGTGTGATATCTAGCTTCTCTATATGATTATGGTTATGCTCCTCCTATACCACTTTTGTTGCTTGTGATCCATTCTGGTGTGGTATAGGTTGCTTTGGCTTTGGTCTCCATTGCCTTTCTTTCTTCCTTCCTTGGTCAGTACATGTGTGCCCTATCTTCTGACATATATCACAATACATAGGTCGCCATTCGTATTCCACCTGCTGCACTACTTTTCTACCTTCATTATCTTTGATGTTAATTTCTTTCACTAACTCCTTTGTCACATCCACTTCTACAAGGATTCTCGCATACGAAACTCGTAACTTGCTTGTCGTACACTCATCAGTGACAAAAGGAACACCGATAGCACTTTCGATTTTACTCAAGCTCTTTGCTCCCCATAAGTATAAAGGCAGTTGAGGCAATTTAACCCATAGAGGCAAAGTCCTCAACATATCTCTTTTCAAATTGAACTCTGGGTACCATTCCTTCAAAAGTAGAGGTATATTCCTTAGTGAATAAGGGCCCTTCATTAGCACCTCCTCCATATCTTTATGCGAATGAAATCTAAGCAAGAAATAACCCTCACCGTGGTAGTATATACCTGGCAGTTTAACGAAGTTCCAAGATTTCATCATAAAATTCTTCACTGAATGCATACTAAGATCCTCACCTAGTGCATACATGATTAGAGTGTTTTCCCAAAATTTGATTTCCGATTAAATATCCTCCTCTTCTATTTCAATTTCAATCTCTCCATTACTCACATTTGGGGCAATGTAATGAATTGATAATCCCTTCGCTGGGTTTCTGATTTCTACTACAACGTCTACCCAAAGTTTAGGGTTTACACCCTCTGTCTTGTGTTCTTGTGTCGTCACATCTTTGTTCGTTTTCACAGCTTCTAGGGTTTTCAATTGATCTTCGATTGCGCTAACCTGTGCGCTCTCCTTGTCAATTTATGTATGATCTTCAATAATGATCTCGTCCGTTGTTATAATAGGTTGCTCCGCCACCAATTTCGTCGGTGATGATTGAGGTACCGGTGACGATGGTGCCAGATTTGGCCGCCCTCGCCCTCGCCGCCCTCTCATCCCCATTTATATTATTATTATACTTTGTTTTTATAAATTACTTTGTTAAATAGCATTAAAGAGTAATATTAATTAATCATCAAATTTTTTTTAAAGAGTGCAGTTAATTTAAAAAACCACAAAATCAATTTAAAGAGTAATATTAATTAACCATCAAGTAGCTTTAAAAAATACAATTAAATTAAATTTATTCAAGAAAGTTGATGAAGGAGACCTATGCACAAAAATACAATTTCTTGCGAGAAAAACAAATAAAGAATAAGAGAAATAGGTTTACCTTTCTTTTGAATTTGATCAAATGGAAATTAATTTCTCCAAAAACATTAATTTCAAGAAAAAATTGGAACTATATTACTGCATTTAGCTTAAATTATGAATTACAAGTTAAAATAAAAATAAAATTGCAAGGGACAAAAATATAAATTTTTATTTTGTGTATCTCATTACCAACTTAAATGTAGGAAAAAAAAAAAATATATATATATATATATATATATATATGAAATTTATTGACCATTATATTCAATATAAATAAAAACCTTACTTACCATATAGAACAAAACCATGTGAAACAAACCACCATCACCATAGTGCAAAATAGAAAATCAAACTACCAAATCAATTTTGCGAAATATAAATTTTTTACGACTCAAGACGGTTTTATTTAATTATGTTCCCTTAATACCCCTATGAATTAAAGATTAAGGTCTTGTGTGATTTTGGAACACTAATATTGAAGACACATTACATATTAAGTAATACAATGCATATATTATTACAATTTTATTCAATCAAAGTGCTTTTTTCCTCATAAAATATGAAAACGGTAGAAATTGGGTTGTTCAAAATAACCTATTATGACGCTGCTACATGAATTTTCCATTATCTTTTTAGCCTTTCAACAGCATTGTCCACAAAAATGGAGATAGTTTTTAATATTCTTATTTAGATTATTATAAATTTTAAGCATAAATAAATAAAGAAAAATATAAGTTCCAAATAAATCCAACATAAAAAAAAAGTGTAGTTGTGTTTGATTGAAACAAATCAAATTGAAGTCATAAACTATCTAAGTCAAAATGTATCAGATTTGTACAAATCAAAAGGAAAATACAGAGTTATAACCTTTCTTTGAAATGATGGTGTTTTAATTTTGTCAATTTTGCACTTTGTAAACCCCTTCAAAAAGATTCTTCACTGAAACATGCATTGTCTTCCCCTTTTATATTCATTAATTAATAAGCCAACAAATCAACAATGATATCTTAGTAACTGTGAAATTGAAAACACGTAAAAACAAATTTATTCATCAATCATCCACCAACACAACAATACAAAACAAAATCTATTCCTTTCTTGTTTACCTTTTAAATTGTTCACAAACTCTATACTAAATTAATAGTAATTTTCTCAATTTCTCTTTCAAGTTTTCCAGAATTGGTCTTGTTCTAGCCCCTCCCTCACTTCATCCTTATGTAAGACCTCCATTTTTCTTCTTCCCCCAAAGATAGGTCCAAAGATATTAAAAGAATGCAAACTGGAAACTATACCGAATCCTCTGCCGAAACAATTGATCGAAAACCAATATATTATTGAAAGACGATATCGCATAAATTTTCTTCTTCAATCACTGCCTGTAATAACAAATCAAAAATATTTTCTGCAATTCAATTCAATTAAATTTAATTCACCCCATCAATATCAATGAAAAAGGTTCGTAGTTCTCCTATCATACTTTGATGTGAAATTGAAGAAAATGTATAGCAGCTAAACATGACTTACAGTGGCATGAAGTTACTATTAGCATGCGTTTGTAAACAGAAGACATGGAAACAAAGTAGTTATTTTTTAATGATTACCTTTAAAAATAATAATTTTTCATGATAAAACCACAGTAAATATCATTTAAACATATTATTTAAACAATAACACAATCAATTCTTGAAAAGTAATTTTAATAATTACGCCACCATTTTCCTGTATTTCTTCTTTGGTTTGTCTATCATCATTTTGTTTGCTGTATCAAATGCTCTCTATCTTTTGTTGGGTGTATATTTTGTGCAGTTGCCTGTGCAAAAAAAATAATCTCATTATAAAATATTACAATATAAAAGGTACCTTATGAACTAACTTAGAGGGTGGGATAGTGAATCAATGCTTTCGAAGAAATAATTTTAATTAACCTTGTATATAAGCATGTCTAAGCAAAATCAGAGAATATGTTACTGCAAAACAAGAGACAAAGAAGTCATCAATAGAAAATGGAAGTTAGCAAATGCACATATTGTGTAATTGTGTTTTGAACGGGGGAAGGTATTAGCTTTAACTCCTTCTAATTGATAACAAATGGAAGTTAATCATTACAGTTTTTTAATTGTATTTTGTTATTTATTAAATAAAATCAAATAAAGGATATATTTGGAACAAAAGTAGGTCAGTCTAAAATCGTGTATCTCCTTTATATATAGTTATAGAGGAATGTAGTGTTGTTATTTTGATTTGGCTAAATTTTTTACATCTTGTTTAAAGCGGAAATAAATTAAGAGATTTTTGTCTTTTATTACATTATGAGCCAAAAAAAATTCCCCAAACACAAATTTAAAAAATAAAATTAAAAAAAAAACAAAATTTAAAAATATTTTACTTAAAAATCAATCTCTCTCTCTCTCTCTCTCTCTCTCTATATATATATATATATATATATATATATATATATATATATATATATATAAACGAATATTATAATAACAATTATATTATGTTGTTTATTACATAAACATATTAAATAAAGTATACTGAAAAATTGTCCTAAGCAAAGATTTGTCAAACACAATAAAAAAAAATCTTATATTATCCTGTACTATTTAAAATTGCTCAATCCAGTATTTCTAATTTTACAAATCAAACATACCTTTGTACACACAGATTAAGAAATGTAATAATATTGTCATAAGACATTACATTTTTATTAAATTAATCTTATAAATGTGTCTGAAGTACTCTCTCCATTTCAAAATGACTGTCGTTTAAGGTTTTTTTATACAAATTAAAAAATGTAATAATGTTGTCATAAGATATACCACTTTTACTAAATCAACCCTATTAAAGTATTGGAAGAAGTGTACAAAGTAAAAATTAAAGGACAAAATTGTAAAAATTGTAATCATTACTACATTGAAAAGTGAGAACGACAATCTTTTTTAAACAAATTTTATTTGATAAAACGACAGTCATTTCGAAACGGATGGAGTAGTATACAGAGTAATAATTAAATGACACAATTGGAAAAATTACAATAACTTCTACATTGAAAAGTCATAATGACATTTATTTTGAAACAAATTTTATTTGTTAAAACGACAATCATTTTGAAACGAATGGAGTATATTATTGTTTATTGGTGTTTTTAGTAAACAATAACGAGTTTAGTTCACTTAAAAGATTAACTCGAAAAATCTCAAAAACAATTTGTGTAAAGAAAATATGTAACAAAAAGTGTGTGATATGGGTTTTAAATGCTTGAAGAATAACCAACTGAAGGTAAACAACAAACTTTGGATAAAGATAATGAACAATAATCAAGATGAATGAAGTAAATGACATTAAAGCACAAAGGCTTTGAATACAAAAGATTTGCAGCAAATTTAAAGAGTGGACACAAACTCGCATTTCTCACAAACTATTTCGCTCGATGACTTGGGTACTCTAATTCTATAGAGAATAAATGAGAGTTTTGCGACCATTAATTCAAGGTTTGAGCTTGCTTTATTTACTAGTCCTAAAATAACCGTCGATAATGTTCGTTGGTTACACGCTCAATGCATGTTCTACTACGTGGGATTGTTTTGCTCTAAATTTCTTTCACTCGTCTTCAAAGGAAAACTGTTTAAAACCAAACAAACGTGGTGATAATCGCGTTAATAACTATTTCTAGATGCCTTAACTGCCCTTGTCAATAGTTTAGACATCTCCACATCACATAGTTTGGATTTGAAAATATCTCAAGTCCTTAAAACTTATTATATGTTGTTTTCGACATTCTGTCGAAGAGTTGCCATGTGATTTTTTTCGAGATTCTGAACATGTATGGAAGAGAGGGTGATCTCAATCTTGTGGATCTGTTCCTGAAAATCTTCCAAACCATTCTAGACCTCGAATCCACTTACAGGTTAGTCAAACCACTGGGTCGATACCATAAATACGTCGAAGCTTTTGGTTTAAGCTTTTAACACTTAACAATTTCAACATAGCTATGACCATCAATTTGTTGACTTTTCAATCAGCTAGAAATCTCAGACTAATAGATGCACCCCAAAAATACCACTTTCGGTCATATGTATCAAATGCAATAAATGTGACGTTTTTTGTAACTACTCGACACTATTTAGATTAGCCTGCACACGTCACATTAATTAGATTTTTTTTAGTCATCATGACTACTTTTCACCAAATCATCATATCGCAGACGTGCATGGGGATTTTCATCATGGCTCTGCTTTTCCAGGACAATTGTGTCCATATGATTAATCCACATTAAAGAAAATATTTAATAAAAATTTCTTCAAGAAATTCAAAACCCCAAGTGTCCGTTTTTTCAGTGTCACTTATCCCACTTTGTTAGGGGGAAACTGAAATGTTTCTCAATTATAAATACTTCCTCGTTTTTATTTTAAACTTTCTTCTTCTTCTTCAAAGCCCTAACTTCATAGAAATCCCATCCTATTTTCCTTTCATCCATAGTAAATCTTAAAGAATAAATATGGCTGCTTCATCTTCATCAAGACTTCTAGTTCCACTCGCTTCTGAAATTTGCGTTCCCATTGTTGGTGGTAAATGCAACTACATTCATGAGCCACCAAATGAGAAAGCGGTGATTTGGGCTTCTCAGATACTTGTCCATTTTCTCTATTACTGATATTATTCATGCTTTCTTAGGTCTTTTCCCGACTACCTCTGAAAGACCTAAACGGTTGAGCAAGTTTTTCCCTTGTCACTATAGCTACAAACCCAAAATATTTCAAGACAACGCTTGTGAATTAAGGTTCATGAGTTCTCCTAGACGCGAATTGTAACACCCCAATTCTCATCGCGAATAAATAATACATAATTAAATCAGAGTGAATAAAAATTTATTTTTCCGACAGAAACAAGGATGCCACAATTAAGGAAAGAAAACACAATCTCTGCTCAATTATTTGATACATAACACAAAATGGAATAAATGTAGAAGGGAAACTTTTTCCATATAAAAGGAAATGTCAATTATGGAATAAACCGAAAGATCCATAACTGAATTGTTTTACAAAATAAATTGTTTTATAACATTAAAATATACATATAAAGGTAATACAAAATATATTCAACAAAAATATACATATAACAAAAGCGTTCCCCGACTCCCGTGTTACGTATCAGAGCAGACAGACCGACAAAGGACGGAGGACTAATCTTCACAAAAGCCTCCAAGACACCAATCTGCAATTGCCTCATAGAGCAACAAACCACAGCAGAAGGGTGAGAAATAACAACTAAATCAAGATTGCATAATAATATGCAAAAACACATACAAGTTCACATGCATAGTTATTCTCACCACAAGCATCACATACTAATACATATTGCATGCCACAGATATATAACATATTTCTAATAATCCAAACACATAGCAGATATCAATTATACCAACATAATAACATATTCACACATAAGGCACACCAAAATCATAACATAGGGAAACACCCCACCACATCACATAGCATATGTCTATGCATAAAATATATTATCCACAACCAATGCATTTATCACATATGCACATCAATTCACCAATTCAAACATAAATCTCAACACATACTCAATCAATTCATGATTTTCCACACATAATCAATCCATTCATGATTTATGCAAATGCAAAGAGACCGACACAACGACTCTATGCAAATGCAATTCGGTACCATCCATCCATCAATCTCATCATCAGTTCACTCAAGAACTATTGGAATCATCGCTTGTTACTTAGTGTAACTCCCCGTCGGGCAAACAGTGTTCCCCGTCGCTTTAGGTCTTCTTGGTATAAGGCTCACGACGTTTATAGATCGCTTTAGGTCCTCTCGGTATAAGGCTCACGATCCAATCGCTTTAGGTCCTCTTGGTATAAGGCTCACGATCGTCTATAATAATCGCTTTAGGTCCTCTCGGTATAAGGCTCACGATGTTATAACGGATTCCCTCTGGAACCGTTTCGTCGCTCACACCCACTAAGGCACACGACATCACAAGATGCATATCATGATGCTTGGCATACAAGGACTCATGACAATCAAATGCATCTTCACAAATCAATAATATGGATTATCTCATCATCATTATTCATGCATTGGAAATCAATTCAAACAATGCATTTACTTGCCATAAGGCCACCAAATAACACACATTGAATTTCATCATAATCCACAAGCCACAACAATTCCACAAAACTTCATAACAACATACATTGATATTCAATCAAACAATGTATTTTACCAGACAACAACATCATTATCACATGCGTTTACATCATATAACATCACACAAGTCCTACGATATATATATATATATATATATATATATATATATGAAGCATATGGCACGATAACACATCAAATACACTCAATTAAAACGGTAAAAGTCGACAAAACGACACATTTCCAAATTCCTGACATAATTAAATCGGCCAACAATCTCAAAACCATTTTTATAAGAAGGAACATTTTATTAGCTTTTTAACGGTACCAAGAACACCTCGATCCGAGTTACGGATCAAAAGTTGTGAATTTTCAAAGAAAAGAATTTATTGAGAAACAGCCAGATTCGCCTGGCGACTTAGGATTTGGCCTGGCGGATCCCCCTTCGCCCGCACTTCGCCTGGCGAACTAGTGGCGAACCACAAATTTAGAAAAACCCCAAGAGTTACAAAAGCTAACCCATTTCCGTCTCTTCGTTTTCGCCTGGCGACTTACGATTTCGCCTGGCGAATCCCCCTTCGCCAGCACTTCGCCTGGCGAACTAGTGGCGAGACCTAATTCGCCTGGAGAATCGCACCAGAACCAGAATTTCCTGCCGCGGGTTCCATGTTTCCAAAATCCCACTTTTCATCCCAAATCAATTCCAACGGCAAAACAAGTATCTACGATTGTTCATAAACACAGTGTGATCATACAATGCAATTTATATCGAATTCTGACCGTGAAAACATCGATTTCTATCAATTGTTCATCAATTTATCAAATGAGAAAAAGTTGTAAAACAACCAAAACAATTACCACAAACAACACATATACATACACAAGCAAGATATAATTGAAACTTCTCACCCTTACCCGATTAATCGTGATTGAAACGGAGATTTCCTCGATTTTCCTCTTTTTTTTCCTCTTCTCTCTTTCTTTCTTCTCCTTTTCCTTCTTTCTTTCTTTTCTTTCTCTTCTTTTTCTTTTCTCTCTATTTCTCTCTAATCTCTATTTATATAAAAATATCTAAACCCCTAAAAGACTATTTTCCCCTCAGCTCAAATATCTCGCAAACGCTCTCAAAACACGATAAAACATAATAACGATGAAAAATAATATATTGTCAAATAAAAGTCAAGAATAAAATGATATAAAAACGAAAATAATTAAATCGACTCGATTAAATAAATAAGACAAAATGGGGCGTTACAATTCTCCCCCACTTAGAGATTTTCGTCCTCGAAAATATACCAAATACGAATAACTCCGGATACGACTCTCGTATCCGACTAACCAACCAACATGCCAACCGAAGGCACACCACGAATAACACAAACTGACAAACCACCTTGCTAACAACAGCTACAATAACGACACGACAACGACGACAACTACAATGACAAGATGCAAAGCCCATACAATGCACTTGACGACCAACTCACAACTCAAAGAATACCCAAGTTACGAACACACACAGGAATCAGCTACTCGCACTCGAACCAACACAATAGGAACGAAGCAATAACACAAACAAGAACACAAAGTTCCATAATACAACATCGTTTCAACAACCTCTACATAACTATAATACCAACATCCTTGTCACACAACAATATTACAACAATGCTACTATTCCCCAATCGGACATATAACCAAACCATCCATCCACATAGTAGCCCATGAATACTATTTAAACCTTTCACCTAACACTTCCATTCTGAAACGTCCAATAGTCTCATCATTCCTACATGTTTCCAATGTTCAACCTATGAACTCTTGCAAGTCACACACGCATAAACAAAATATGCCACATCACGCTTCCGCTGCGCACTCTGATTACTCGCAACAATCAAATCCACCAATCTCACATCCAAAGTCTAACTCTTTCTCATATTCACCAAAAATCACTGTTCACTGTTAATATACCCAACCTCACACTCGACTATGTTATCTCACACACCAGACACAAGTCTCTGAACTGGCCAAATAATTTTAATTCTCTGACCATCAAAACAACCATATACAAAGACTATCGACTTAACTCTTCAGGCACAACATTAGCTTTTCCCCGAAGGATAATCCAAGCCAAATTGATAACTCGTCACGAATTCTAACCTTCCTCGTTGTCTCATACTCTATTCCTTCAGACCAAACAAGTACTCAATATTCTTGGGATTACTAAACACTGCGAACCTAGAACCACAAAGATAATACCTCCAAATCTTCCAACACAATACAACTGCAACCAATCCCAAATCCGGAATAGTATAGATCCTTTTATGAATCCTCAAATGTCGTAAAGCATAAGCCACGACTTTACCCTCTTGCATTAACACACAGACTAAACTCGTCAAATACACATCTCAATACCTCACAACCGGTTTATTAGGATCGCACAGAATCAAAACTGGAGCCATAGACAACTTCTACTTCAGCTCACCAAAACTTACTCACAACGAACATCCAAAACAAACGACTCACCCTTTGCAAGTCCACTGAGATAACAGAAGTACGAACTTAGCAAAGTCTTCCCTATCCTGCAGTAACAACCAACTAAGCCCAAAAATTTCTAATCTCCTTAACCCACTTCGGAGCCTCTCATTGTAGAACTGCATATACTTCCGATGGATCCATTAACCATACTCTCATCTGAAATAACATATCCAAGAAAACTAACCCTTTTCAACCCAAATTCTCACTTGAATAACTTAGCATAAAACTTCGTCTCTTTTCAACACTTGTAATTCAAATCTCAAACACTCTACCTGTTCTTCCTCTGAGTTTATAACAGATCCGAATATCCTCAATCAAAACCACCACGAACTTATCCAATTAAATATGGAAGATACGATTCATATACTCCACAAACATTCCAGACGCATTACTAACACCAAATAACATCACTGTACGTTGTAATGCCCAACCAAATTCCAAAAGATATAAATTCTTAAAGCTTCTGCAAAAAAATTCACTGGGTAACTGGCTACTCACATACAAGCTTAACCGAGTAAATAACAGCCTATTCCGATGATAACAGATATAACCAGTCACATGAAATCGATCAAAGCCTCAACTCACACAAATCACCACTCTTATTAAACTCTCCAAACAATTATAATTTCAATCAAACTCAACCAAATCATTCCGATCATCTATTCTTGAAAGTGGACACTTATTCTCAATCGTCACCTTATTCAACTGTTAGTAATCCATACACAATTTCTTCTCTTAACAGTCCAAATTCCATAAATCCCAACATGTAGCAACAACCAACCAAAAAGAACTCTCAAATGTTACATCCACACCTAAGGGTTTTCTCAAGATTTCCCTTAATGCTCTAAAACTCCAAAGACTCCAAACCTCACCAGAACTCTACGTTTTGCTTTCCAAAGTCTCAATACCATTATACACATCATGCTTATTATTCCGTTCGATCATCCATCCTTTTTGTTACTAACAAAGCTGGAGCTCTCTAAGACGACACACTTGGTCTCACAAATCCCTTTTCCAGTAAATCTTCCAACCACTCTTTCAATCTGAGTTTCACTTCCTAAAAGTTCTTCTACTTACTTAGCAGATCCAAACCTCAAATCTTCCCCTTCGTCAAACAATACCCAATCGTTCTCTCTCAATGACTTCCCAACTGGACCACATACCAAAACCTCGAATCCGTCTCATCTTCTGATATTAGAATCTTCATCGACTCAACAAAACAATCCGTAATCATTTTCTTAATTCCAAACAATTCATTGCACACACTATCAAAGCCGGAAATACACGTCTATTCCATCCAACATTATTCCGTCTACTATCAACAAGAGATTAAGGGTGATCAGTTCCTCAATTTGTCAATAGACAATCGACAATCATGATGGGGCATAAACCGTCTTTACCAAACTATAATAGCATTTCTTGTATCTTATGCACAAAACTACCCAAGGCACAAATCCTTAGCCGACATAAACCTTACCTCCGCATTCCCTCCGGAACCGGGAACAACACTGTCCAAACAACACTTACACTCTTGCAACCAACGACACACTGAGCCAACACTCCACAACTGAAGCAACTTGGAGAAGCACCAGCTTCTCCCCCACTTATCTCATTCTCAATCCTGAAGACAAAGGATTAGAAAACCAGAAAGTACTAACAGTGTTTCACACACATATCACATACTAAGGGACAAACAACATCGACAATATTCAACTGTCACACCAACTAACTCAACAACTTGGCCGGACAGACCGACCTGCTCTGATACCACTATTGTAACACCCCAATTTCCATTGCGAATAAATAATACATAATTAAATCAGAGTGAATAAAAATTTATTTTTCCGACAGAAACAAGGATGCCACAATTAAGGAAAGAAAACACAATCCCTGCTTAATTATTTGATACATAACACAAAATGGAATAAATGTAGAAGGGAAAATTTTTCCATATAAAAGGAAAGGTCAATTATGGAATAAAGCGGAAGATCCATAACTGAATTGTTTTACAAAATAAATTGTTTTATAACATTAAAATATACATATAAAGGTAATACAAAATATATTCAACAAAAATATACATATAATAAAAGCATTCCCCGACTCCCGTGTTACGTATCAGAGCAGACAGACCGACAAAGGACGGAGGACTAATCTTCACAAAAGCCTCCAAGACACCAATTTGCAATTGCCTCATAGAGCAACAAACCACAGCAGAAGGGTGAGAAATAGCAACTAAATCAAGATTGCATAATAATATGCAAAAACACATAAAAGTTCACATGCATAGTTATTCTCACCACAAGCATCACATACTAATACATATTGCATGCCACAGATATATAACATATTTCTAATAATCCAAACACATAGCAGATATAAATTATACCAACATAATAACATATTCACACATAAGGCACACCAAAGTCATAACATATGGAAACACCCCACCACATCACATAGCATATGTCTATGCATAAAATATATTATCCACAACCAATGCATTTATCACATATGCACATCAATTCACCAATTCAAACATAAATCTCAACACATACTCAATCAATTCATGATTTTCCACACATAATCAATCCATTCATGATTTATGCAAATGCAAAGAGACCGACACAACGACTCTATGCAAATGCAATGCGGTATGATCCATCCATCAATCTCATCATCAGTTCACTCAGGAACTATTGGAATCATCGCTTGTTACTTAGTGTAACTCCCCGTCGGGAAAACGATGTTCCCTGTCGCTTTAGGTCCTCTTTGTATAAGGCTCACGACGTTTATGGATCGCTTTAGGTCCTCTCGGTATAAGGCTCACGATCCGATCGCTTTAGGTCCTCTTGGTATAAGGCTCACGATCGTCTATAATCATCGCTTTAGGTCCTCTCGGTATAAGGCTCACGATGTTATAGCGGATTCCCTCTGGAACCGTTTCGTCGCTCACACCCACTAGGGCACACGACATCACAAGATGCATATCATGATGCATGGCATACAAGGACTCATGACAATCAAATGCATCTTCACAAATCAACAATATGGATTATCTCATCATCATTATTCATGCATTGGAAATCAATTCAAACAATGCATTTACTTGCCATAAGGCCACCAAATAACACACATTGAATTTCATCATAATCCACAAGCCACAACAATTCCACAAAACTTCATAACAACATACATTAATATTCAATCAAACAATGTATTTTACCAGACAACAACATCATTATCACATGCATTTACATCATATAACATCACACAAATCCAACGATATATATATATATATATATATATATATATATATATATATATATATATATATATATATATATATATATATATATGGCACGATAACACATCAAATACACTCAATTAAAACGGTAAAAGTCGACAAAACGACACATTTCCAAATTCCTGACATAATTAAATCGGCCAACAATCTCAAAACCATTTTTATAAGAAGGAACATTTTATTAGCTTTTTAACGGTACCAAGAACACCTCGATCCGAGTTACGGATCAAAAGTTGTGAATTTTCAAAGAAAATAATTTATTGAGAAACAGCCAGATTCGCCTGGCGACTTAGGATTTGGCCTGGCGGATCCCCCTTCGCCCGCACTTCGCCTGGCGAACTAGTGGCTAACCACAAATTTAGAAAAACCCCAAGAGTTACAGAAGCTAACCCATTTTCGTCTCTTCGTTTTCGCCTGGCGACTTACGATTTCGCTTGGCGAATCCCCCTTCGCCAGCACTTCGCCTGGCGAACTAGTGGCGAGACCTAATTCGCCTGGTGAATCGCACCAGAACCAGAATTTCCTGCCGCGGGTTCCATGTTTCCAAAACCCCCAAAATCCCATTTTTCATCCCAAATCAATTCCAACGGCAAAACAAGTATCAACGATTGTTCATAAACACAGTGTGATCATACAACGCAATTTATATCGAATTCCGACCGTGAAAACATCGATTTCTATCAATTGTTCATCAATTTATCAAATGAGAAAAAGTTTTAAAACAACCAAAACAATTACCACAAACAACACATATACATACACAAGCAAGATATAATTGAAACTTCTCACCCTTACCCGATTAATCGTGATTGAAACGGAGATTTCCTCGATTTTCCTCTTTTTTTTCCTCTTCTCTCTTTCTTTCTTCTACTTTTCCTTCTTTCTTTCTTTTCTTTCTCTTCTTTTTCTTTTCTCTCTATTTCTCTCTAATCTATATTTATATAAAAATATCTAAACCCCTAAAAGACTATTTTACCCCTCAGCTCAAATATCTCGCAAAGGCTCTCAAAACGCGATAAAACATAATAACGATGAAAAAAAATATATTGTCAAATAAAAGTCAAGAATAAAATGATATAAAAATGAAAATAATTAAATCGACTCGATTAAATAAATAAGACAAAATGGGGCGTTACACGTATTCTATGCTTTTCCTCCCCCAAATAATGAGGCATATATTAAATGACTAAATTAAGTAGAGAAGAAGAAAAAACAGTTCTGGAAGGATTAAGAGATCTATGACTTAATTCAGATATCAGGAATTGTTCTTATGTTCAATCCCAACATGATCATTGCAACCCTTATTTGATGGGAAGGTTCTACAAATATGTTCCAACAGCGCTGTGGAATGGTGACTCCCACCTTATTTGACATAGCTGCGTTAACGGGTCTCCGTCCTACAGGAGAAACCTTTGACCGTACAACTTATAAACACTTTGTCGAAGAATTTCATAAGACTGAATCCGAAGAAGTGTTTGTCTAGAAGCATATTGCCTTCTTAACTTACTGGTTATCCCGCTTCATTTTTTGTTTTGGTTCTTTGCAGATAGCAAACAAAATTCATAAATTTGGCCACTCAACTTCATAAAAGGCAAAAGATAAATTTCAACAAGCTAATTATGGGCTCTCTTTACGAAGCTCTTGGGCTTGTTGCTTCTGATTTTAAGTATATCAACAACGCACGGTACAAGTTCCATATCAATTGCTCTATGTGGCTTCTACAACTATGGTTTAATGCCACATTTGAATCCTTCTTGAAATTAAAAATCCCTCATGCCTTGGCGCAACAGGTTGAAGAAAGACGGGTTAATGCCAAGAGGCTTACCCTATTGACACCAGAAGACAATGATCTGTCGACCGCAGATGCTTTCAAGAAGTATGCCATCATGTTCATAGAACGTGATGTCTTTGAACCATCCATGTCTTCATTTATCAGTAGAAGCCATGGTCCAAACTAGTTTAAGAGAGAGTTTCCTCCTCTTTCTGCCGATCATCATGTTGAAGCCCTTGACATCTAGTCACCATTCCTCCGACCCAGTGTCTTGTCTACCAATATTCTGGTGGAAAGCAAAGGTTTGGGCCTTGTTAGCTATCAGTCTAAGTTAGTAGCCTGATAATTTGGCTTCTTCCAATTTTTGCCTAAGTCATTCTTTCTCCATAAGACAAAAATCTTCACGACAACCACCTTTTACATATATGAGGAATACCGAGTGCAATTGAATTTTCTGACCACAGACACCACCACCCTGACTCCCTTAAATTTCAATTCAAATATCTTTGCACACCATAATTTGAAGAATGGTGGTCGAAATATTACCCTGCTCATTTTTTGGCATCTCCGATTGTTCTACAACTTCTAACAAATGTTTTTTCAATTGTGCAGAGCCGGTTCAAGAAAAGCACAGGTACACATATCAAAGAAATTTAAGCTTTCCAACATTACATTGAGGTTGTGTATAATCCTTGTGATATTCGTCGAACTATCTATGACGTAGCTCTTACTTTAAAACAAACAAATTTTGAAAAACTTCCAACTTTGAAAATTCCTCCTTACGTGTCTGATAAGTATAGTTTCGTTTTAAAGATTTATTTTTCCAAATTCCCACCATTGCCGACCTGTGAACTTGGCTTGACATTCCACCCACCATTTCGAGATTGGTTCCCTTGTGGGTATTTGTTATCTATAAATAACGCATTGAAAAAAAACCTTGTCATAGAGTAGTTTCGACAAAATATCACATGGATACTTACAAAGGTCATTTTCATGTCGACATTGAAAACGCTCAAGTCTTGTCGCCCATCTTAGCAGGTGATGTACAAGATTTTTAGGAAATTCTTTGTATTTCCTTATGCATTTTATTTACTCGTGTCGAATGTTTGCAGCTGCATGCCTTGCGGCTCGAGAACTGAAAAACAAATAAAAACACCCCAGCCCTACTCAAGAGCCAAAACAGGTACATCTTGTAGACATGTTCTTTATTTCAACTAAATCAGTTTTCCTTTATTTAATTTCGTCATTTCCCATAGTCGAAAAAAGGAAAGTAATACTTCGACTACTACTTCAAAGAAAAAGCTAAAAAGGACATACCTAAATAAGTCAAGTCCATTGAGGATAATGCTGATGGCCCGGTGTTTCCTCACATCACTCCTGCTAAACCTCAAGAGGCCTTGGAAGTCACAACTGCCTATGCAGGCGCTAGTCATGACAAGAAGAAAAAAAATCTTCTGCTCGCGCTCCTAAATCTTAGCAAGCCAAGAAAAAGAATAAGAAATTGGAAGAATCAATCTATGTCCCTTCGACAATATATAAACAAATGAAGGTAACTGCCATCATTGTTAGTGATGATGACGAAGAGGGTGTTCCATCTATCCTTCTTAAGGAGAGAAAAACATGGTGTACGAAGCCCATTGCTCCTAATGAGGGTAGGAAAGGAAAGACCCTCAGCTTTAAGGTAATTATGACATTGCATCCTTTAATTCTTCCTTTGATCCATGTCTCGAAACAATACTCATTTCTAGTTTTGCAGGAAAATCCATTTTCCAACACCTCTGCCATAAACCAAGTTCCCCCCAACATACTATAGTCTGCAGAAAAAAACACCAACACATTTTTGAACCATCCTTCCATCATAAATTGGTTGACACCCAAAAACACTTTCTCCATCGGTTTAGCCAAACATACCTATAAACCTGGTCAGCGACTTAGTCGAAGAGAAACAACAATCCAATTTGGGTTGAAGTGACTCTGGGAGCTTGACCCCTTAAAAATATCAATATTTTGAGGAGTGAAATAACTCCATCGACTCTTCAAAAGAGCCAGAGCCATCTCATCAAACACAACAACACCAGGACCAAGAAGACATTAGGGCTGGTGCTGCTAATGCGACACCAACGTAGGTTACACAAGCAAAACCATCAGCAGGCACAGGAGATCCTTCCTAGACTACCGCTGCAACACCTTTAGCCCATAAATCTTCCTCTAAAATCCCTCTTTGTTAAGAAGAGATTATGGCTATTAAGGACAGGATCCCTGCAGAGGCTTTGAGGAGGCTGGTAAAGAGTCGAGGGTTCAGCTCTGTTAGGAGATCTTCAAACTCTTCTTCCATGTGTGGTGGTGAGATTGGTGTTGTTCATGTCACTACGCTAGTTGGACAGTTGAAAGCGATGGTTTTTAATGTGGACTTCTTCAAAGTTATGGAAGACGATCCTTCTGTCGAGTATGAAGTTAAACAGCTAATAACCCAGCTTGGTCACCATGTTTTGCCTAACCCACTCCTTCAATTTATGTTAGAACTAGAGATGAAATTTTGTTTTTATCTCCCGTCATATGCTTAGAACAACCACTATAAAGATACCATAGATTATAGTGGTCTTTAAGCAAACCTCTTCGTCTTCATCATCAGAATGGTGTGACGCCATCAACACAAGATCTGCATGCATATTCCTTACTTTCCAAATCGGATGATGAACTCACTTCATTGTCATCCCATGCTATGTAGGCCTTTTTGAACTTTGACTGTTTTCTTCCTTTGAAACCACTTTTCTTGGTGATTTTTGGGCATTCCGTCTTTATGTGTCATTGATTTCCACATTCATAACAAGTAACATTTTGTGTTGACGTACATGTTTCCTTTTTCCTGAAAATTTTATTTCTTTTTGCAAAGTTCAAGGATTTATCATTATTACCAAAAAACTTACCAGGCCTTTTCATAAGGAGCATGAAGTTTTCATCTTTTTCTGGAGCATCTTCTTATTTTTCTTCCTTTGAGTCAACTTTCAAAGCAATACCTTTGAATTTCTTTTCTTGATTCTCATGATTTTATATTCTCCTAAGTTCAATTTCATGTTGTTGAAGTTTTTCGAACAAGGTTGTGGATGTCATGGTAGAAAGACTCTTATTTTCAGATATTGTTGTCACCTTTGGTTGCCATTCCCTGGTTAAAGTTCTAATCACTTTAAGATTAAGTTCATCGTTAGTAAAAGTCTTACCAAGAGTAATCAATTGATTGATAAAGTGTACAAATATCTTTTGCAATGCAAGGATTAGTTCTCCGGAATGCATTCTGAATAGCTCATACTCTGGACTCAAAGTCTTCAATCTTGATCTTTTTACTTCAGTGGTTCCTTCATGAGTTTCCACCAATGTATCCCATATTTGTTTTGCCGTAGTAAATTGAGAGACACAAACTAATTCATCCATGTTAAGTGCACTTTGAAGTAAGTTGATTATTTTTTTGTCATATAAGACCTTTTTCTTATCATCTTCATCCTATGAACTTTTTATCTTTGCCATCCCAACACTGTTGAGAATGCTTGTAGGAACAAACTTATCATTTTGTACAACATCCCATATTTCTTCTCCTTCTGCTTTTAAATGAGCCTTCATGTGAATTTTCCAAAAATCAAAGTATTCACCAAAAAACAATGGGAGCTTGTTATTGCTACCACCATCTCTAAAAACTAGATTTGCAGAAGCCATTCTGAATCTTTTAGGAACAGGTTAACCTGCTCTAATGCCAATTATATGAATATAGTGTACCTAAGAGGGTGGTGAATTATGTACTTTGAAATTATCTGGATTTTAATGGAGTGTTTCTTTATTTTATTGATTTGATAAATGGTTAGGAAAACAGTAAAGTGCAGAAAAATAAAGAACACAAAAAAATTTATACTAGTTCCCCTCACAATTCGAAAGTACGACTAGTCCCTTTACCACATTGTAAGAGATTTCACTATAGTCAGAACTTTGTACAACCCTATACACAAGCTTATAACTAAATCAACAAGGCACACCACCTTATGATTTTACAAAATAGAAAAAGAAAACAATCATTTCTTTTTCACTCTCTTATTTCCAACAATCATGGACAACAACGTATTTACACAAGTATCTGATTTTTAATAAAATAATAATTTGTAGCAATAAGATAAAACTAAATCTTAACTTGTAGAATTTCTTCTCTTTCAATCAATATGATATGTCACAAAAATATTTCTATGTGCTCAAGAACTTTTCACATTATCTAATAAATGAAAATAATGATATAGTTCTTGATGCTTGAAAATTTACCGATGTAGTGAAATATAGTAAGATATTTTAGGAAGAGAATTTGAAAGAGTTGAACTTTTCAGATAAAAAACATCTCCTTTTATATTGTCACTCACACCCTTTTGAATCAAGAGATAGCTCTTGATGATTCATGAGAAGGTGTGAAAATTGTTATGAAAAGCTATTATCAAGGAGCCATGAAGAGATGCATTTAATGACAATCGATTATAGTTAGGAAGGAAATCGATTGTTCCAATTGCAAATTCGAAAAAAATTAAAATATTTAGCTATGACAATCGATTGTGATAAGTAAGCAATCGATTATAGTATCAAAACTTTCCAAAAATACAATGTGACAATCGATTGAGATGAATGTGCAATCGATTCCAGAGATTGAATTTTTGAATTTTTCAAAAAGAAACTTATATGAAGTATTTTCTAAGTTTAAAAAGTGCAATAACATGAATTTTTATGGATATGCATGGATTGATTTTATATGTTTTGAGTACTTAAAGTATATAATCATGAAATAACATATTTTACATCTTTGCTTGATCATCTATAACTTAATCATTTTTTAGAAGTTTCTTCATTCTTTATCACTTGGTCATATCTTCACCATCTTGATTGTCTTCATCAAAATATCATCATTGAAAGTTTGAAATTACACAAATCAATTCATTGATGACCAATCAATAAACAACATTAAAAGTAGATATTAGATCAATAACAAAAAAAACAAGCCATTAACATAGAAATTTCATACAAGAGTACAAGGTTATGCCCTAAGAACAAGAACTCGTCCATAAAAAGTGGGACTTTAGCTACTCATGAAATATTCAAACAATAAACTAGAGTTTAAGAAAGTAGTACATAAATTATAAGATAAACGATTAAGCTTTAATGGTGGAAAACTGCAACTTTGCTCTATAAAAGCTCTACAAACCAATCACTAGTCTCAACATTTGAAGTGAAGAGCTCTAAATAAAAAATATCAACCATCTTATTCAAATCAGTGAAATTATATCTCTATTTACCTTCATCAATCCTTATAATCATAGTTTTATTTTGCCTCCTCCGTTGAATAGTTTAAAATAGTAATACTGAGTATTTCTATCTCCATCCACTTAGATTTAGACCTTTGAAACCACGTCATCTCTTCTTGCCACAGAATTTTAGACATTTAAACTTGACGTTTCTTTTCTAAACAAAATATACCCCTATGACTTCTTCCATTTTGAATGCCATTAAGTCTAGCCATGAGATTCTTCTTGTTATGCTTAAAAGTATCAATGGCATGCATTTTCCAAGTATTCACTTGGTTACGGAATGTTGAAATATTAGATTAGATTAGATTTGATTATATTTAATATTTAAATATAATTCAAGTTGTGTTAGCATAAGTCCAATTAGAGTTGTATATAAATAGTCATAGTATGTATCATTATTTGTAACAATTCATTCTATAAATCCTTATTTTCTTATTCTCTCTTTCTCTCCTCACTAAAAGTGCATCACGCACTAACAAATTAGTATCAGAGCCTGGTTTGAGAAAGGAACCAGCTTACTTATATCGAAATGCCCAAGAAGAGGTGTCCCGTTGAAATCGAAATGTCCAAGAAGAGGTGTATCGAATTGCCCAAGAAAGAGATGTCAACGGCGGTACAACTGTATGTGGCCAAGAGTTTCCACTTGAGGGGGAGCATTGTGGACTCACACTTGAGGGGGAGTGTTGAGAATACTATAACAAGTGTGAGTTAGAGTCCTACATTGGTTATAAATGTGGAGAGTTTAGCATTTATAAGTGGGAGAACCCATACACCTATCACCTTAAGGTTTTGGGTGAATATGTGGTGTCTCTCTCACTTGTGTTGCTCTTAGCCCAATATTGATGCTCCTCCTTATACCCCCAACGAATTGGTATCTAGATCTCCAGTTAAATTCTTAATCGTGTTTTCAAGAATCAAATGTCAGAGATCGTGTTTCTGGGATCGTGGGTTATTGTTGATTAATCGTTGCAAAGATGAATGGTAATATAAATTTACTAAAATCCCTTCTAACTCTTGACGGAAAGAATTGGCTTCGATGGAGAAAACAGATGCAATCTCTATTTGGCTTTCATGAAACCTTAGAAGTGGTTACTAATGGCGTTCCTGCACTTGGTAAAAATGAAACCGAAGCATAGAAAACCTCTCATAAGGATGCTAAGAAGAAGGATTGCAAGGCGGTGTTCTACATCCAATCGGAAGTTGATGCAGCTAATTTTGACAGAATCGCTTATGCTAAATCAGCGAATGAGGCATGGGATATTCTTGTCAAGTACTATGAAGGAGGTGAGAAAGTTAAGGTTGTCAAGTTGCAAACGTTACGACGACAATATGAATTATTGTCAATGGGAGAAGATGAAAAGATTGCAGGCTATGTGTCAAAGGTACAGAAACTCGTCCATCTCATGAAGGGTAATGGTGAAACCTTAACTGATAAGATGATAGTTGAGAAGGTAATGTGTACGTTGACCTTTCACTTTGATCACGTTATCGTAGCCATTCAAGAATCCAACAATCTTGAAACCCTAAAACTGGAAGATTTGGTTGGTTCGTTGGATGCACATGAGATTAGGATTATCGAAAGGAAAGGAGTTCAAAACTCCATAGAAGCACTACAGGCACAATCGTGGAAGAAGAATGGTGGTTCCAACAAGTTCAATGGAAAAATTGACAAGGCTCAGGGCAAGAATTCTTTGTCAAATCCTCACAAGAATAAGATCGATGATAGAACTTCTGAATCCTCAAAAAGAGGAGAAGGAAATTCTTATCAGAAAGACAGTAGAAAAAAAAGTTGTGCAGTGCTATAACTGTGAAAAGTATGGTCACTTGGCCAAGCATTTTTGGTATAGGAAAGACAAGGGTTCGACATAAGGCAAGAACGAAGGAGAGAACCTTGCACGTTAAGATTCAGATGAGTTAGATTATATGGTAGTTATGGCTGCAGTTGCAGATGACCATGTCAAATCCAAGATCTGGCTCCTCGACTCAGGCTGTTCGAATCACATAACTAGTAAAAAAGCATGGTTAGTAGATTTCGACGAGTCGAAGAAGAGTAAGGTGAAACTTGCTATTAATAGCTCATTACCTGCAGAAGTTACTGCAAACATAGTTATTCAAATGAGTAATTGAGCAAAAGCCTTGATCAAAGATGTACTCTATGTCCCTGGAATGAAGTGGAATCTGCTAAGTGTTGGACAAATGGTCAAAAAGGGGTTCTCAGTGGTTATGAAAGATGGAGCCTTAAAACTTTTCTACATCCAAAATAACTTGGTTTTGAAATCTCCTCTATCAAAGAATAGAACATTTAAGACCATGATCAGCTCGACTGAGGTACAATGTCTGAAAACAATTATCGACCACAAGAATAGTTGGTTGTGGCATCTGAGGTTTGGCCATCTCAACTTTAGGCCGCTAAATCAAATGATCACTCAAGATAGGGTAATTGGTATACCAAGTCTTGAGATGCCCAACAAACTTTACGAAGGTTGCCTAGTCGGAAAGCATTCCCAAAAGTCTTTTGTTTCGACTATGCCAATGAGATCATCTTGCATACTCGAAGTTGTACATTCAAATGTATGTGGTTCTTTCGAAGAGCATACCATTGGTGGAAATAGGTATTTCGTCTCATTTCTCGATGATTATAGTTGAAAGCTCTGGATCAATGTGATTAAATGAAAGGACTGAGTATTTGAAATCTTTAAGAGATTCAAGATACTTATCAAAAACCTGGGTGAAAAGAAAATTAAAGTTCTACGAACAGATGGAGGTGGCGAATACACATCCAAGATATTTGAAGCATTTTGTGCAGAACATGATATTATTCATAAGATAACTGCTCCTTATACTCCTCAACATAATAGAATATCAGAAAGAAGAAACAAGACCATATTGGACATGGCGAGATGTATGCTGTTCTGGACTGGGCTGTGGTTTCCTACAATCAAACAGGCCCAATCCATACAACTTGAAGGAGCCCAATAAAATCCTAGAGAAGGACACATGACTGCCATACGCGAGGCCAAAGATATGTCGGGCACCTGGCACCTTGACAGTATCGAGCATCTGAGGACAAACAGGAAAGGGACGATCATCACACCCTGATGAAATGGACCTCCTCGACAGATTAACTTCTCCCCACGAGAATACTCCTAATCTCGTTAACTCACTGGTCCTCGACAAGCATGGTTCTCCTCCGTTAGCTCATGTCCAGGCCACAACCACCATATTTCCTCGACATTGTAGACTCTCCCCCGAGGAGTCTACTAACAGTCTTATCTACACAGATACGTTTCATGTAACCGTCTACTAATGGCATTAAAGGGACGGTTACACTAGGGTGTTGACCACGAGCTGGTCATTATTAATACACGTAAGCCCTAGCAGTTACTTGGAACGGGTCACACGCTGATCCCACCCATTGCAAGTAACCGTTGGCTACGCGCTGGGGGTCTCCTATAAATACCCTCTCACTTGAGAGGGTCAGGATAGTTAACTTCCTACTCTCACTCACTTTCTCTGTATTTTCTGTGCCCTCACTGACTTAAGTATCGGAGTGCCCTACAGGTACACCCCTCCCCTCCGTCTTTCACCACCATTGGAGTAGCAACAATTCTAGACGTCATTGGCCATCTTCAAACTGTCTGACCCAGGTATGATCAATGGCGCCGTCTGTGGGAACTTTATAAGTTTCCCCGTTTTCCTCACGATAAACCAAACTTTCTTCATTCAACTACCAGCAATGTCCAACCCGTTGGCGAATCAAGCTATAGACAATGTCATCACACAACTTGGTGGTAACACCCATGGCGACAATAATGCTCTTCAGCCTGTCGTGGAGAACGGTGTCAGAGATGGAACCACCGCTTCCCCATCTTTCGATGAGGTAGAATACGAGACTGCTCAACAAGATGGACAGGAAGCAATCTTTCAGCCCGCCTACCATCCTGTGGATCCACCACCAAATGTAGATCCGAACACTGTTGCCTTGTTTGCGTTGGTCAATCACACCAATCAAATGATCTTTAACCAAAGCTTACGGATCGAGAAGCTAGAAAAAGGCTGTGGTCGAACTTCCCCGCGAAGACACCGACCACCTCCTTATCCCTGACATTCATAATCTCCAGTGGAATCTCGCAGCCCCTCCCCAGTAAATAGAGGTCGCAGGCCACGTTTGGAGCATAACCAGACCGAGCATCCATAGAAGCGTCATCGCTCCCCGCCACCAAAAGGGCCCACTCGTCCCTTGAAGACTAAGAAGAGTAAGCCTGATGTCGAGGAGCTAAGAGGCCGTCATAAGGAAAACTCCCCGAGACGTTACTATGTTCGTGGGCATAATTCTCCTTCTGTATCCCTGGGAGGCAGCGATGATGACGACTACTGAACTCCTATATCCAGACAAATAATGGAAGCTCCTATTCCTAAAGGCTTGGAGAGACCTCCATCCTTGGGGACTTACGATGGAACATCTGATCCGGACGACCATGTCGAGAGCTTCGAGGCTCTTCTCGACTTTAGAAACGTCTCTGGCGCTATCAAATGTCGATTATTCCCTACGACTCTTCAGAAAGGGGCCATGGCTTGGTATAAAAACCTGGCACCTGAATCTATAGCGTCGTGGAAAGCTCTGAGGGAACATTTCAGGAAGCATTTTACAGCTTCTCGAAGACATCCAAAAACTATATCCTCCTTGGAGGCCATCTTCCAAGAAAAGAAAGAATCCCTTCGGAGCTACATAGAGAGATTCAACAAAGAAGCGGTCGAGGTCCATACGACCGACCATATAAAATTATATCTCATCATCAAAGGACTGAGGGTTGGTTCCAAGTTCGCAGAATCTGTCGGATTACACCGTCCTCGCAGCTTCGAAGGTTTCCTCGAACGAGCTCAATCACACATTGAGTTCGAGGAAGCAGAAGCAGCCCAGATTGCCCTTGATTTAAGAAGCAGAGAAGGCCCCCGCGGCCGGAACAGGTAAGACTCCCCTCCACCTAGGCGAGGAGGGGATAGGAGAAGAGAAGATTCCCCTCCACCTAAGCGAGGCGGGGAGAGGAAAAAAGAAAATTGGAATAAAGACTCCCGCGAATCTCGGGGACCTGCCGGTCTTTTCAAAGACTACACTCCACTTAACGTGTCCCGTGCACGCATTTTTAGTGAATGTGCAAATTCGGAGTTTGTGAAAGGGGGAATCCGCTTCCCAAAACCAATAGCTCCCAAACCAAATACAGATAAATCCAAGTACTGCCTGTTCCATCGCAGTCACGGGCATGTTACTGAGGATTGCATCCAGCTTAAGGACACAATCAAAACGTTGATTAAAGAAGGCTACCTGACAAAGTACGCCAAACAAGATGAGGCTCCTCATCCCACCGGCCAAGAAGCTCTAAATACCGAGGAGTCAAACCATCCGAATGCTGGAAAACTGCAAGTTGCCTTAAGCATCACACGACCTGAAGACTTCGGTTTCCAAGGAAATGTTAGCGATGCAGAAGTTGTTCGAAACATATGGAAAAGCTTCCCGGCGGAAGAACTAGTAAGTGTTCGCAGTACCTGGGAAAGTTTCCCCCAAGCCCTAGTCATATCGGGCGGAGACCCTGAACGAGTGACCGTCGGTTCAATAAAGAGAAAGTTCGACGAGCTAAGGACATCCACTCCTCGAGACCCAACTCTCAACTTATCTCGTGGAAAATCATGCCCTATAAGTTTCTATCTCGAGGAGTTACCAAGTGGATCCCCGAATGCTAATATACCTCTCCTAATTCGGGCACAAATGGCCAACTTTGATGTGCATCGGATTTTGGTCGATCAGGGAAGCTCGGTAGACATCATGTACACTCACCTCTTTGACACTCTCCAGCTGACAAAGCATCACCTATCCCCATATGTGGGATCTGATCTACAAGGCTTCAACGGCGCCTCTACTAGACCTTAAGGTTATGTAGAATTGTTGGTCACATTCGGAGTAGGTGAAACAACTCGACAGGCGAAGACGTGTTTCCTAGTGGTCGACTGCCCTTCCCTCTACAACTGCATCTTGGGAAGGACCACTTTGGCTGAAATAACAGCTGTACCATCCACTGTCCACCTAAAATTAAAATATTATACGACACAAGGACGTGTGGTTACCCTCCACGGGGATATTGAAGTAGCTAGAAGATGTTTTGATGCAGCGATCAAGGGTCTAAGTGTTGTCGGTGGCGTCCACCCCAGAAGAGCAACTTCAGATGTTGCACAGGTTCCACTACTGCCGGTCAGCGCAGTTGACCTTGATAGCAGGTTCACCGAGGAACAAGAAGAAGTTGCAGGCAAAGTGTCGCTCCCAGGATTTTCATCCAGGTACAAACGCGAGAGTGGCGCGGAAAAACAGAGTCGTCAGCCGTGTAAATTTATCCCAAGAGGGGGAAAGAGAACACCGCATAAACCTTAGGAAGAGGGAAAGGAATGGTCCTCGTAACCATAACCTGGGTTCGGGAGTCAGTTACGCGAGGGGAAGGTATTAGCATCCCACGCGTCCATCGTACTCGATAGGATCCACGCTTGTTGTCTATTCTAAGGGTGAGTTATACTATCATCTAGGGCTGTACTAAAACGGGGAAGGAAAGACAAAGACCGACTCGGTAGGACGTCAACGTCCTAGGCCTACGTACCCCCTTTGTGTAATGGGGAATTCAGAGTCAAAGTAGTTCGGACCAAGTTCTTTTTGTGTTTTTTATGAGCGACGTTAAGCTCGCGTCCGGCAGTTAGGGTCGATGCCTGTTTGCGTCTCAGACGGAGGGTAACGTACCCTTTTTGAAAATAGTCTTTAAGTTGAAGGTCCCGAAGGACAAAAAAGTTTGAGGTTGGTTTATGTTTTTTAGGACAGAAGTGGCTTAAGTTAGTTCCTAAGCTGCATTGCACCAAAGTCTAGGGCACAGGGGCGAATACTTAACGCATCGTCCCAAGACAGGACGCTCGCTAAGCACTCTAGAAAGATGAGAGGAAGCCCCTCATTTCTCATTCCCCATACTTAAGGCTCGTGCGCAATACACCTTATTATTATTAAGTGTTTTAAAGAAATTTGAGATGAGAAGAGAGAAGACACAAGGGTAACTCTAAAGGGAAACTAATGGTCCTAATGTTATCATGCATGGGTGACCTACGGTTAGTGAGGCTTGAAGATAACCTAAACCCCAAAGAATAAAGATAGGAGAGAAGAAAGGTAAGGGTAACCATGGATACTTATCCATACCCTTAAGGAACTTACCTTGATCCTGCATAAAAGGGTTAGTGAGAAACGGATACAAATAATATCAAGGCAAGTGAAAATCAAACTATGGCAAACAATAGTAATTATAATCCAAACATGAATTCAGAAATCAAAGACAATTTAGGGTATGCATGAAATGTGTGATGCACAAAAAAAAGGAGTTGAATTAAACAATTGGTTTAGATGATAAAAAATAAAATAAAAATAAAAATAAAATTTGTGAAAATTTTATAAAATGGTAAAAATGGTGCACGAATTAAATTCAAAAGGAAATTATTCAAATAATATTACAAAAAAGAAAATAAAAAAAACTCAACAACTCTGCTATCGCGAAAACGCGGTCATCGCAGCCGGATCCGAATTGCACGGATCTAAATATAACAAAAAAAGGCAACTCAAAAAAAGAGAAATTTAACTTTGAAAAGAAAAACCTCAACAATGTTGCTATCGTGAAAATGCGGTCATCGCAACCGGATCCGAATTGCACGGATCTAAATATAACAAAAAAAAAAGGGCAACTCAAAAAAGAGAAATTTAACTTTGAAAAGAAAAACCTCAACAATGTTGCTATCGCGAAAACGCGGTCATCGCAACCGGATCCGAATTGTACGGATCTAAATATAACAAAAAAGACGACTAAAAAAAAAGAGAAATTTAACTTTGAAAAAAAAACCCTCAACAAGGTTGCTAACGCAAAAATGCGATCATCGCAACCGGATCGAATCAAAATAAATGTCACGCACCAAGCACAAATATGCAAACAGCGTATCGACACGATTCGATCTGAAATTTCTAAAAAAAACAATTAACTATATAGAATAAAAAATATATGAATTAAAACAAGATATATTATATATAAAATATATATATATATATATATATATATATATATATATATATATATATATATCAAGATGTGATATATATGATATAAAAAAAAGGTTTATATTGTAATAAAAAAAAACGTGCTACTTAACAAAATATATATATATATATATATATATTATAGAACTTGCTGGCAAAGTGTAGTAAAATAATACCGTGTTATATCATAAAACGTGTTATATTATATTGCTGGCAAAGTATAGAAAAAACGGAACTGTGCAATATGTATATGATACCGTCATCATCTTAGCAGATAGAAATTATATATTATATGCATCAACAGGTACCGAGTGATAATGGCAATTGAGACGTGGATTGTGTTGTTGAACGGCTGCGCTCGTATTTCTTTTCCGGTCTCTCCTCCGCCTTTTCTCTTCTTTTTTAACCGTAACAACAATATGTAGGGGCCAAATTAGGGTTATCTTTTAGTTGCCAATAATATCCCTAATGTCCAATTTGAGGCCCAAAATAACATTAAAATTAAATAAAAATTTAAACTAAATTAAACAGAAAAAAAATCTATTTATTTATGAAAAACAAAATTAGTTAAATTTAAAAATAAAAGTAAATATTTAATATAAAAATAAAAATACTAATTATCCTATTTATCTATTCTAAACAATATTAGTTAAATAAACAAACATCAAGTAGATAAAAATCGAATACCCTAGTGATAAAGAAAAAAAAAAAACAAACCGAGTACACTAAAATGATTAGTACGAAATATGTGACTCGAAAAAATACAGCATTTGGTCAGATTTTAAAATAAATTTTGATCCGTAAAAAATGTTCAAATTGATCAAAATATGACGAAAAATTAAAACGAACACGCCGAGTTAAACTACGCGAACCATAGAATAATATAATTGACGTCTGCAAGTTTGATTTTAAAATTTTCCGTCCCCTGATTTTAAGCACCGCTGAAATTCAATTTGACCACTCTGTCTGTAAATTTCCGAGAAATTATTCCGACCAATATTTTAGGCAGTATGCGAGATGAAAAACACTATTTTATGCTATTTAGATGATGCAGAGTGGAAATACAGTCAGACGAATGAAAATACGGAAATATTAAAAATGCTTGGAATAAGCTGTGAACTCTTGATAATGTAGTAGACCAGATAAGACTTTCTTGAACTGCCTCAGGCACCTTGACCCCATGCTAGTGATATGCAGACATGATAATGCAAAAAATGAAATGAAACATAAGTCAGTTAGTATAAAAGTAAGGAGGGCAAATTTTGGGGTGCAACAGCTGCCCCTATTCAATCAACTTGGTCCTGAGGGTATGATAGCGACAGGTTTCAGATAATCAGGATGCACGGAGATTGAATACCAACGAACCCAGAAATTTGCAATCCTCCACTGGAGAATTAGCTATAAATGCTGCTATGTTGTGTATAAAATGAAACAAAATCTCCGAAGTTATGTCATCTCTGCTGATAAAGAGAACCGACGAAGTAAATCTTCAAAAGGTCGCTATCTCTGCTGATAAAGAGAATCTAGCAACGCAGAAGCCATCCCTGCTAATAAAGGGAAACTGACGAAAGAAAATCTTCAAAATATTGCTGTTCTCTGCTGATAAAGAGAATCTAGCAAAATAGGTGTCATCCCTGTTGACAAAGGGAAACTGACTTAAAGTAAATCTCCAAAAGATTGCTGTCCTCTGCTGATAAAGAGAATCTAGCAAAATAGATGCCATCCCTGCTGACAAAGGGAAACTGACGAAAGAAAATCTCCAAAACATTGTCGTTCTCTGCTGATAAAGAGAATCTAGCAACATAAATGCCATCCCTGCTAATAAAGGGAAACTGACGAAAGAAAATCTTCAAAACATTGCCGTTCTCTGCTGATAAAGAGAATCTAGCAACAGATGCCATCCCTGCTGACAAAGGGAAACTGACGAAAGAAAATCTTCAAAACATTGTCGTCCTCTGCTGATAAAGAGAATCTAGCAACATAAATGCCATCCCTGCTGACAAAGGGAAACTGACGAAAGAAAATCTTCAAAACATTGTCGTTCTCTGCTGATAAAGAAAATCTAGCAACATAAATGCCATCCCTGCTGATAAAGGGAAACTGACGAAAGAAAATCTTCAAAGCATTGCCGTCCTCTGCTGATAAAGAGAATCTAGCAACATAAATGCCATCCTTGCTAACAAAGGGAAACTGACGAAAGAAAATCTTCAAAAGATTGTTGTTCCCTGCTGATAAAGAGAATCTAGCAAAAATAGATCTTCAAAACATTGTCGTCCTCTGCTGATAAAGAGAATCTAGCAACATAAATGCCATCCCTGCTGACAAAGGGAAACTGACGAAAGAAAATCTTCAAAAGATTGTTGTCCTCTACTGATAAAGAGAATCTAGCAAACTGATGCCATCCCTGCTGATAAAGGGAAACTGACGAAGAAAATCTTCAAAAGATTACTGTCCCTGCTGATAAAGAGAATCTAGCAAAAGAAAATCTTCAAAAGATTGCTGTTCCCTGCTGATAAAGAGAATCTAGCAAAATAGATCTTCAAAACATTGTCGTCCTCTGCTGATAAAGAGAATCTAGCAACATAAATGCCATCCCTGCTGACAAAGGGAAACTGACGAAAGAAAATCTTCAAAAGATTATTGTCCTCTGCTGATAAAGAGAATCTAGCAAACTGATGCCATCCCTGCTGATAAAGGGAAACTGACGAAAGAAAATCTCCAAAACATTGTCGTTCTCTGCTGATAAAGAGAATCTAGCAACATAAATGCCATCCCTGCTGATAAAGGGAAACTGACGAAAGAAAATCTTCAAAACATTGTCGTTCTCTGCTGATAAAGAGAATCTAGCAACAGATGACATCCCTGCTGACAAAGGGAAACTGACAAAAGAAAATCTTCAAAACATTGCCGTTCTCTGCTGATAAAGAAAATCTAGCAACATAAATGCCATCCCTGCTGATAAAGGGAAACTGACGAAAGAAAATCTTCAAAGCATTGTCGTCCTCTGCTGATAAAGAGAATCTAGCAACATAAATGCCATCCCTGCTGACAAAGGGAAACTGACGAAAGAAAATCTTCAAAAGATTGTTGTTCCCTGCTGATAAAGAGAATCTAGCAAAAATAGATCTTCAAAACATTGCCGTCCTCTGCTGATAAAGAGAATCTAGCAACATAAATGCCATCCCTGCTGACAAAGGGAAACTGACGAAAGAAAATCTTCAAAAGATTGCTGTCCTCTGCTGATAAAGAGAATCTAGCAAACTGATGCCATCCCTGCTGATAAAGGGAAACTGACGAAGAAAATCTTCAAAAGATTGTTGTTCCCTGCTGATAAAGAGAATCTAGCAAAAGAAAATCTTCAAAAGATTGTTGTTCCCTGCTGATAAAGAGAATCTAGAAAAATAGATCTTCAAAAGATTGTTGTTCCCTGCTGATAAAGAGAATCTAGCAAAAGAAAATCTTCAAAACATTGTCGTCCTCTGCTGATAAAGAGAATCTAGCAAAATAAATGCCATCCCTGCTGACAAAGGGAAACTGACGAAAGATAATCTTCAAAACATTGCCGTCCTCTGCTTATAAAGAGAATCTAGCAACATAAATGGCGACTTCACTGGGGATAACGTGAAACGAAACTTCTGGTTTTAAACCACCTCGTTTCGAAAACTACTGGTAAGATGACTCCGTTGGGGAAGGAGAAGTCTAAATAAAAGACTCTGTCGGGGAAGGAGAAATCTAAATAAAAGACTCTGTCGGGGAACACAAGTATGAGGAACGCATCTCTCCAAAAAATCTCCTGAGTTATGCCATCTCTGCTGAGAAAGAGAATTGGCAAAGAAAGTATCAAACCTGGCTTATGCTTCGAATGCAAATGAAAATGCTATGTGTTTGATGCAATGCAAATGCTTATGATATGCAAAAGGGTCCCTCCAGCAAAATAAATGCCGGAGAGAAGAGACCAATTTAGCTGGGGATAGAAATAAATTGTCCTCTGAACAGGAACTCCGCTGAGAAGGATCACTCCAACCGACTCTTTGGATCAACAACTTCTGCTGGGGATGAAATCTCGAAAGAACATCTGCTCCACTGGGGGTTATACATAACCTTTTGAAAAGGGAGGCTACGGCTTGAATCAGAAGAGTGCCAGATATCACTTGGATTTAAAACCTGCTAGGGATGTCAACCCCTGTTGGACAAACTGTTGCGAGGATCACCACTAAACTCTGCTTGGGGGAACGGTAAATGCTGACATCTATCCTGCTAGCGGATAACATCAAGCTTACTTATCTGTTGAGGATCAGGTCACACCGTTGCTGCTGAGGAAAACATTTCCTGACTGGTTGAGGAAAATAAGCGTCCAGACTCTGTGGGGAAATATGTCTTAATCCGGAGAAAATGCTTCTCAAGTCTCCTACTGGGGAGGTCTGCTCTGCTGAGGAAAGTGCAATCTCAATGCTGGGGAGAGCAAGCTGATGGGGAAGTATGATCCTGCTGCCCTGCACCCTGACTTGTCTTTATGGTCATAGGCGGCTCTTGGAACTTTTCACTTGCCCCAGACCAACAGGTCTAATGGAAGAGATCATCTCCAGAGGATTTTACAGAAGACCGGGCCTTCGCACTGCCCCGAGGTCTTCAAACTCTTGGAGAGATTTATCAGATCTCGACATAACTGCCCCAGACGCCATAATCAATAAAGTAACTTGCCTCGAAAGGATTTGCAATGACTTGAAATATTCTGCCTCAGTATTTTGTACCTTGAAGAGGCGCTTTCAATTAATCATTTTCAGGAATGGACAATTTCCCTCACTCTAGAGGTGGCCCGTCCCAATATGAGCTTTGAAGTGACTTTGCCCCTGATCTTAGAATGAATGCCCCAGAATAACTGAATTTCAGAGGGACTTCTCGACGTGACTGCCCCAGATTGGCTACATCTTAACTCGACTTACTGGGAGAGCCCACTCTACACTGAGTCTCTTGGCAGCATGCCCCTCGATATGATTGTCCTTCGAAATTTTCAAGCAACCCAACTTGGCAGGATCAAGCTTCTTGACTGACTTTCACTGTGTAAGCTACATTGATGCTTAGGCACATGTATGCAGAAAATGCATATTATGAGAATGACAATTCTAATGCAACACTCGTGTTAACCCGAAGTTTTATTGAAAATGTGTCGCCAAGCCTTATGATCGAACACTAGCCGGGATGCGACATTTATGGAAAATAATACGCATATGCAATACCAACAAAAATCTTATTAGCACAACTCATAGGAGTCAGGAACGTTATCCTGTTGAAGTACGCTTTCGGAATAAACCCTGTTTCAATTAGGACTTTTAAAGGTTATAACGTGGTCTGGTTCACGGTTTCAGAAAAAAGGATTTATGGCTCAAAATTTATCGGTGCCCACCCACTCTTCGTGATGTTCTCCAGTCCTATGTTCAGCTAATTTGACGCAAACGCTCACCTCTCAAACGGTTCATGATCTTTGAGGGACCCGTGCAACTGATGGTTTGACACCTAAGGAGGTTTTGGAGTAACAGTCACCCCTTTTTATCTTTTGTGTCCAGTGCACATGAATTTGTTCTTGTAATCCTTTTAGCTTTTCGCTTCTCATTCTTTTGCTTTCTTGATCCCTAATTTTTGCCAGGACTGCCTCTTCTGAGTTTTTCGATTTTGAAGTCCAGCGGGATGCCCTAACTTTTGCCTAAGTCGCTTGTTTTCAAGTTTCGACTTAGCGGGCTTTCTTCTTTTTCTCTTTTTGAACAAAGCGTGTGACACCGGTTGTCTTACTTGCTTGAAAGGGTCGTGACTGCCTCATTCCTTAGTTGTTTATGGATAACCATTGTGGTTTCACATCTCTTGACCTCTTGACGGCGGGATAGAGGGTAATGGATCCTCAGATGCACACTCCTTTTGAAATTTGAATGCTCGGTCAAACTAACTAACGCCTACCCTGCCCCTGGGTTAAGTATGAGGGTTTTTTCAAGTGAAAGAACTCCTACTTCAAGGCTCAAAGGGGTTAACGAGGGTCTATCTCCCTTATATCTCCAGTGTTTGGGGATTTGAAACAATGCCTGTACATCCTTAACAGGGTTTTATCCAAAAGCATACCATCAGAAGTTTGCGTTTTTACTTCGTCATCCTCCCTCAAAGAGTTTAAGCAAGAAAGTTGGTATTGCAATGCATATAAACATGATATGAGTGCATAAAAGTAACATACTTCAGGAACAATACGTTTATTGTATTAAAATCAGCATTCAAAACACAAACACGTTTTTACATGCAAACACTGTTTGAACAAACAAATGAACGCTACATATGAAAATGCAGTAAAGGAAGCTGATGATTGCCATTGAGGAGACTTGACTCCGTCTGGACTGGTTTCTTCTGATGATGTCCTTTGAAGTCTTCAAGCAGATGAGAGGTCGACATGCACAACCAAGTCTCCTTCTGGAAATGATATGTACCCTTTGTCAATCAATTGTTGCTCTTTGGCTTGGAAGGCTTTGCAATCTTCGGTTGAGTGTCCCATAGATCCTCCATGATATCCGCATTGCACATGGGGATTGTACCCCGGAGGGTATGGTTCTGGAACAGGCTTCAAAGTCTTGGGCTCCACCAATGAATTTTGAACCAGGTGTGGCAAGAGTTGACTGTACGACATGGGAACTGGATGAAGAGGAGCATTTCTTCTTTCCAAGTTATTGCGAGGCATATGCTGATTCTGACGCCGATACTTCTGTTGTTGAGGAGCATAAGGCTGCTGGTACTGAACGACATTGGTCTCTCCTTCTTCTCCCTTGTAACGTTTCTTCGTAGTTTCGGAATAACCGGGAGTAACTTGAATCTTTCCCATTTTGATACCGCTTTCGACCATTTCTCCTACTAAGATGAGATCAACAAACTTTCCAGTCATACACGGTACCAGCTTTTCATAGTAATGACCCTGCAAGGTGGCCATAAACATACCTATCATTTCACGTTCCAGCATGGGAGGCTGGACCCTTGCTGCCAATTCACGCCACCTCTGGGCGTACTCCTTGAAACTCTCATTGTTCTTCTGTGATAAGTTCTGCAGCTGCGTTCGGTTAGGAGCCATATCAGTGTTATATTGGTAGTGTCTAATAAATGCCCTTGCCAGATCTCTCCAACTACGCACATCCTTCCTTTCCAGTTGCATGTACCACTCCAGGGATGCCCCAGATAGGATATCCTGAAAGCAGTGCATCATCATCTTTTCATTCTTTGCATGCGCGGCCATCTTATTCGCGTATGCTCTGATATGGGTCCTTGGACAAGACATACCATTATATTTCTCGAAAGTGGGAGTCTGAAACTTGTGCAGGATCACAACGCCTGGAACCAACCCTAAATCCTCTAAATCCATTCCCACAGAATCCTGATTCATGACGCCCTTCAGTTGTTCCTCAATCAATCTGATCCTCTGATCGTTATCAGCCTGGGGACCAGTATCCCCATCTGGCAGAGAAAATGCATCATCTTGAACATCATCATACTGATGGCCATGATTTGCGCCAGCACCATTACCTCATTCCCCATCCTTAGGAATCACAACACTTTCTCCTCCGCCCGGAGGAATCACAACACCAGAAACGGGAATGCCCCCGCCAGTAGGGCCATTCTGATCATTATTACTGTTTTCCTCATTCCTTGCCATCAGTGGCTGAACGAGAGTCCTCAACTGCTCTTGGCCTTGAGCAACCCCTTGCATTAGTTCCATGAATTGATTCATGCGAGTCCGCATCTCAATGATCTCGTTCTGTAGCTGATCCATAAGTCTCCTCTGATTCTGTCTGGTAGAATACCGGTGAATGTGCTAATCCAACAATCCTGAGATGAGAACAAGATAAGAATACCGGAGATAAACACCTGTCATGCAAAATGAATACGCAAAATGATTATGCAAATGCAAACGGACATGTTTGAAAATTCACAAGGCGATCCACCCCTTGATTCCGGTTTAATAACAAGATATAATAGAACTTCTGCTCATATAATAAGAAAACCAGAGAAAAGTCAAATGTCAACAATCACGAATCCGAGATAACCAATCTGAACATAAAAACCATAGGTCCCAACCAACAAGCCTGGTGGTGATCCACATACAATAAAAGAGAGAAGAAAACTACGGCATATCATCAAAGTCCACGAGCGTCAATCCCCCCATCCATTATTCTTTCTGCACCAGTCTTGAACTTCCTTGAATAGCTTTCTGGTATCGGGGTGCTTCGGTCTCTGAATCAGTCATTGAATAAGAAGGTCTCTCCTGTGTATGATCCCATCCAAGTATTGGCAATGTAACTCCCAAGTGTCCTCTTTAGTAGCACCATCTATGCTAGGACCTTTATGTCTAGGTTTCTTCACTTCAGCTTGGACTTTCAGTTCCTCTATGGAGGCTATAGCTTCATTGAGTTGGTCTTGGACTGCTTGCCTCTTGAATATTCCTGATAGGATCTCAACATCTTTCTTTTTGAGCATTGACTTCAACTGATCAATCTTAGCTAGGTAGTCGTCTTCCTTTCTCTTATTCTCAGCCATGGCAGTCTCTTGGTGATCATTGAACCTGTGGATCTTCAACAAAGCCTTGCCTAATTCCTCCTCCTTGGACCTGAGAACGTTACTGATACCATCCAAAGCTGTTTCATTCTTTCTCTGGATGCGACCATGTCAGCAAACTCTTTTTCTGCTTTAGCAAGGAGCTCTGTCTTCAATTTGGCGGTATGAACAGCTTCACCCCGCTCATGCTTCCACTGATAGATCTCTCTCTTTAGCTCGCTATTTTCTTCCCGCAACCTTTCCCTTTCAGCCCATAACTTGTCATACTTCTCTATCTCAACTATGGTAGGAGGCTCGATCACCAAAGGATAAAAAGGTGGTTCCACCGGGAAGGGAAGAAGCTCATCTTCTGCTCTCTTCTTGATCCACTCTTTATAGGGAGGAAAAGCCCGGTTATTACACTTTCCGAATGACATCTTACCCTTCTTGGTTACTTGTTTCCACGCATTCACAACCTTCTTCATCATCTCTTGATCCTTAATACCATTGAAGAATAAGGACTCTCTGATGTCTCTCTCATCCGGTGGACCTCTCAAAGGATAACCAAACTGTCTGATAGCTAGGGAGGGATTATAGTTAATTCCGCCTCTTCTCCCTATCAAGGGAACATTAGGGAATTCTCCGCACTTGTAAACAATATACATTCCTATCAAGTCATGATTGATCCAAACGATGTTGTCAGCAGTCAAGCCCATAACCCTCTTTGACCATTTCAGAGCATCTTTTGTATCAACGAAGGCACCAGATTCGGGGAGACGATTTAGAAACCAAGTAGATAAGAGTGGTGCACAACAACTCACAGTTTTCCCACGCCTATTCTCATTCTTGTAGTGAACTGAATGGTACACATCACCTAGCAAGGTAGGTATAGGATTCTTCGAAATAAAGATTCTGACGGCATGCATATCCACCAGATCGGGAATATTCGGAAACAGAACAATCCCATAGATACACATAGCTAGGATAGCTTGGAAAGTCGTCCAGTTCTTCTCTTTGACATGTATGCAAGCCTGATCAAACAAGAACTTCAACAAGAAACCCTTAACTCCTTGTTTTTCTGCAATATTACTGTTAAGAACAGATTCATCAATATGAAGAGCAGCAGCCATATCTTTCACCCCGGGGTGTTCTTCAGAAAAGAAAACTATATCGTGACTGATAGGAATTCCCAAAATAAATGAGAACTCTTCCAACGTTGGTGCCAAGATGTAGTCCGGGAAAGTGAAGCAACGCAGAGACGGATCGTAGAACTGAAGAAGCGTGTGAATGGCATCCTTCTCATACTGGGAGACATTATAGACAAATTTCAGAAGTCTTCCATACCTTCCACTGAACTCTGTACGAACCCCGAAACTAGCCATATTGATCAGCTTGTGAATCAGTGTCAAAGTCGGCTCTGGGAACGAATAGGCAACAGTCTTCTTTCTTTGAATATCTATAATGAAGTAACCTCAGAAAACTGGAATCAAGAGTAAGATGCAAGCCCTACAGAATGTCAAACATGTCAGAATGCAAGAAATGATATGCTCATGCAAACATGGGGTCAAGGCACACTGCTGGATGTGTTGTGCTGTTAGCTGAACGAGAAACCAGAAAACCAGTACTCTGACCCACTGAGGAACCCACGTAATCAGACATTGATGAAGAATCCAGAATAAGGGTAGGTTGAAGGTCTCGGTTACCTGCAAACCTACAAACACCCATCCCCTCTCACGTGTAGGTACTAGGATGTTCAGTATCCCGGGCTCTCAGGTCGAGAAATGATGATACGTTCACCATTTCTGGTTTGGCATCATCATCAATCGAGGAAGCCTCAACTGATTCTCCAAGGCGGAAGGTCCTCAGCTTTGGCACTAAGGTCGAGAAACAATAGTACATTCATCCTTCTGGGTACAGTACTAAAGTCAATCGAGGAGTGCATCCACTGATTCTCTTCAAAACGTAGGGGCCATCCTATGCGAATTCCAAAGCGGGCCCTCGGGTGCGAATGGGTTTGCCACAAGATGTGGTCTGCCACTGTCACCACTAAAGAGGGATGTTTCCACTAAGGTCCTCAATGATCGGTCACCAGAGTCGACAGCTCTCTAGATCAACACCCCAACATGCGCAAGACACACACGTTATAATGCGTCCCAAGATAGCCTCGTCTGGTTGTGAATTTCGTGAACACACAAACGTACCAAGCGGGCATGTAGGTCCCACTACTTTCCACTATAGTCCTAGGGTATACTCAAGCCTTGGTATTGGGCTTAACTCTCGGTCCCACCCAACCTGCAAAACAAAGACAGCCAGCACCGCACAGCCGCATGACAGTAATAAAAAATGAAATGCAGAAAATGCGGTAAAAATAAAAAATAAAAATAAAATATAACACACAAAGCAAATCAAAACAAAACACCCAAAGAGAACAAGCAAGCGCTAGGATTGACTCGCTTAGGGATGGACCAGCATAGGTGAACCAGACTCCCCAGCAGAGTCGCCAGCTGTCGCTCCCAGGATTTTCATCCAGGTACAAACGCGAGAGTGGCGCGGAAAAACAGAGTCGCCAGCCGTGTAAATTTATCCCAAGAGGGGGAAAGGGAACACCGCATAAACCTTAGGAAGAGGGAAAGTAATGGTCCTCGCAACCATAACCTGGGTTCGGGAGTCGGTTACGCGAGGGGAAGGTATTAGCACCCCACGTGTCCATCGTACTCGATGGGATCCACGCTTGTTGTCTATTCTAAGGGTGAGTTATACTATCATCTAGGGTTGTACTAAAACGGGGAAGGAAAGACAAAGACCGACTCGGTAGGACGTCAACGTCCTAGGCCTACGTACCCCCTTTGTGCAATGGGGAATTCAGAGTCAACGTAGTTCGGACCAAGTTCTTTTTGTGTTTTTTATGAGCGACGTTAAGCTCGCGTCCGGCAGTTAGGGTCGATGCCTGTTTGCGTCTCAGACGGAGGGTAACGTACCCTTTTTGAAAATAGTCTTTAAGTTGAAGGTCCCGAAGGACAAAAAAGTTTGAGGTTGGTTTGTGTTTTTTAGGACAGAAGTGGCTTAAGTTAGTTCCTAAGCTGCATTGCACCAAAGTCTAGGGCACAGGGGCGAATACTTAACGCATCGTCCCAAGACAGGACGCTCGCTAAGCACTCTAGAAAGATGAGAGGAAGCCCCTCATTTCTCATTCCCCATACTTAAGGCTCGTGCGCAATACACCTTATTATTATTAAGTGTTTTAAAGAAATTTGAGATGAGAAGAGAGAAGACACAAGGGTAACTCTAAAGGGAAACTAATGGTCCTAATGTTATCATGCATGGGTGACCTACGGTTAGTGAGGCTTGAAGATGACCTAAACCCTAAAGAATAAAGATAGGAGAGAAGAAAGGTAAGGGTAACCATGGATACTTATCCATACCCTTAAGGAACTTACCTTGATCCTGCATAAAAGGGTTAATGAGAAACGGATACAAATAATATCAAGGCAAGTGAAAATCAAACTATGGCAAACAATAGTAATTATAATCCAAACATGAATTCAGAAATCAAAGACAATTTAGGGTATGCATGAAATGTGTGATGCAAAAAAAAAGGAGTTGAATTAAACAATTGGTTTAGATGATAAAAAATAAAATAAAAATAAAAATAAAATTTGTGAAAATTTTATAAAATGGTAAAAATGGTGCACGAATTAAATTCAAAAGCAAATTATTCAAATAATATTACAAAAAAGAAAATAAAAAAAACTCAACAACTCTGCTATCGCGAAAACGCGGTCATCGCAGCCGGATCCGAATTGCACGGATCTAAATATAACAAAAAAAGGCAACTAAAAAAAAGAGAAATTTAACTTTGAAAAGAAAAACCTCAACAATGTTGCTATCGCGAAAATGCGGTCATCGCAACCGGATCCGAATTGCACGAATCTAAATATAACAAAAAAAAAAAGGGCAACTCAAAAAAGAGAAATTTAACTTTGAAAAGAAAAACCTCAACAATGTTGCTATCGCAAAAACGCGGTCATCGCAACCGGATCCGAATTGTACAGATCTAAATATAACAAAAAAGGCGACTCAAAAAAAAGAGAAATTTAACTTTGAAAAAAAAACCCTCAACAAGGTTGCTAACGCAAAAATGCGATCATTGCAACCGGATCGAATCAAAATATATGTCACGCACCAAGCACAAATATGCAAACAGCGTATCGACACGATTCGATCCGAAATTTCTAAAAAAAACAATTAACTATATAGAATAAAAAATATATGTATTAAAACAAGATATATTATATATAAAATATATATATATATATATCAATCAAGATGTGATATATATGATATAAAAAAAAGGTTTATATTGTAATAAAAAAAAACGTGCTACTTAACAAAATATATATATATATATATATATATATATATATATATATATATATATATATATATATATATATATATATATATATTATAGAACTTGCTGGCAAAGTGTAGTAAAATGATACCGTGTTATATCATAAAACGTGTTATATTATATTGCTGGCAAAGTATAGAAAAAGCGGCACTGTGCAATATGTATATGATACCGTCATCATCTTAGCAGATAGAAATTATATATTATATGCATCAACAGGTACCGAGTGATAATGGCAATTGAGACGTGGATTGTGTTGTTGAACGGCTGCGCTCGTATTTCTTTTCCGGTCTCTCCTCCGCCTTTTCTCTTCTTTTTTAACCGTAACAACAATATGTAGGGGCCAAATTAGGGTTATCTTTTAGTTGCTAATAATATCCCTAATGTCCAATTTGAGGCCCAAAATAACATTAAAATTAAATAAAAATTTAAACTAAATAAAACAGAAAAAAAATCTATTTATTTATGAAAAACAAAATTAGTTAAATCTAAAAATAAAAGTAAATATTTAATATAAAAATAAAAATACTAATTATCCTATTTATCTATTCTAAACAATATTAGTTAAATAAACAAACATCAAGTAGATAAAAATCGAATACCCTAGTGATAAAGAAAAAAAAAAAAACAAACCGAGTACACTAAAATGATTAGTACGAAATATGTGACTCGAAAAAATACAGCATTTGGTCAGATTTTAAAATAAATTTTGATCCATAAAAAATGTTCAAATTGATCAAAATATGACGAAAAATTAAAACGAACACACCGAGTTAAACTACGCGAACCATAGAATAATATAATTGACGTCTGCAAGTTCGATTTTAAAATTTTCCGTCCCCTGATTTTAAGCACCGCTGAAATTCAATTTGACCACTCTGTCTGTAAATTTCCGAGAAATTATTCCGACCAATATTTTAGGCAGTATGCGAGATGAAAAACACTATTTTATGCTATTTAGATGATGCATAGTGGAAATACAGTCAGACGAATGAAAATACGAAAATATTAAAAATGCCTGGAATAAGCTGTGAACTCTTGATAATGTAGTAGACCAGATAAGACTTTCTTGAACTGCCTCAGGCACCTTGACCCCATGCTAGTGATATGCAGACATGATAATGCAAAAAATGAAATGAAACATAAGTCAGTTAGTATAAAAGTAAGGAGGGCAAATTTTGGGGTGCAACACAAAGACCTCCCAGTTGAAGTCAACGGGCAGCCTCTTTACCCAACACGTCCCATCCCAGATGGAGATTTCGAGCTGATCCCTCTTGGCGACGACCCAGAGCGAATTGTGAAGATCCGCCATGGACTCCCCGACTTGGCAAGGAGGCAGCTGAAGGCATGTCTCCGAGAGAATGCTGATTTGTTCGCTTGGAGCGATTCAGAGATGCCCGGATTAGATCCTCAAGTGGCTTGTCACCAGCTGACCATAGATCCAAATGCTAGGGCTATAGCTCAACGTAGGCGTAGGCAGTCTCCAAAAAAAATGGAGGCTGCTGAAAAAGCTGTAAAAGACCTCCTAGAGGCAAACTTTATTTCGGAGGCCAAGTATACCACTTGGTTGTCCAATGTTGTACTTGTTAAAAAATCTAATGGAAAATGGAGGATGTGCATTGACTACACAGATCTCAATCGGGCATGCCCGAAAGACTCTTACCCATTGCCTAACATCGACCGACTGGTCGACAATTCTGCAGGATTTAAACTGTTGTCTTTCATGGACGCTTATTCGGGATATAACCAAATTCCCGTGGATGAGGCCGACAGAAAGCATACAGCTTTCATGACTGAGTCAGGCAATTATTTTTATAATGTAATGCCCTTTGGTCTGAAGAATGCTGGCGCCACCTACCAACGAATGATGAACAAGGTCTTCCGAGCAGAAATTGGTGACATGCTCAAAGTCTATATGGACGACATGATCGTCAAATCGCAGAAGAAGTCGACCATGCTGCTCATCTTAAAAAGTTGTTCGGCACGGCAAGGAAATGTCGTATGAGATTCAACCCCGACAAGTTCACTTTTGGGGTTCGAGCAGGGAAATTCCTCGACTTTTACCTTACGGAGAGAGGAATTAAAGCGAATCCCGACAAATGTAAGGCTTTTTTCGAGATTCCTACTCCGAAGTCAAAGAAGTCGATACAGTCACTTAACGGAATGTTAACTGCCCTCTCTCATTTTGTCGCTAAATCTGCCCAATACGCACTCCCATTTTTCAAACTTCTTCGACAGAAAGCAACATTTGAATGGAGTGAAGAATGCGAACAAACCCTCCTCCATCTAAAACAAGTCTTATCACAACCCCCGGTCTTGTCCCGACCAGATAACGGGGAAACACTCTTCTTGTACCTAGCCATCACCGGCGAAGCGGTAAGTGCTGTCCTCATACGGGAGACCCCCGAGGGACAGAAACTGATTTATTTCACAAGCAAAGCTCTTCAGGGTCCCGAGCTCAGATATCAACAGATTGAAAAGGTCGCCTTGGCCCTCGTAACTACAGCCAGAAGACTACGCCATTACTTCCTGGCCCACACAATTATGGTAAGAACTGAGCAGCCTATCAGACAACTCCTTAGTCGGCCAGATATGGTGGGGAGAATGCTCCGGTGGTCTCTCGAGCTATCCGAGTTCGACGTTCGATACGAAGGAAGAAAAGCCTTGAAAGCTCAGGTACTGGCCGACTTCGTAGCGGAAATGACAGTCCCCGAACCCTTGACCAATGGCTCCCAAAAATGGACAATTTACGTCGACGGAGCCTCCAGTGCAAAGGGCAACGGGGCAGGCATTATCCTTGAAAACGAGGAGGGGATCTTGATAGAAGTCTCACTAGAGCTATCTTTCAAAACATCAAATAACCAAGCTGAGTATGAGGCATTCCTCGCAGGACTTCGACTTGCAGAAGACCTTGGTGCAAAAGAAGTCAAAATCTTTACAGACTCTCAGCTCGTAGCATCACAAGTTCGGGGAGAATTTCAGGCCAAAAATGATAGTCTCATTGAATACCAAACCTTGGTACAAGAAAAGTTGAAGAAATTTGTCTCCGCGGAGGTGGCTCACATCCCGCGCGAGCATAACACTCGAGCAGACGTGCTCTCCAAGCTAGCGAGCACTAAGAAGAAAGGAGGGAACAAATCAGTGATCCAAGAGATACTGACCCATCCGAGCATCAACAAACCTACCTCGACCACATAGGTGAATGTTATCGGGGACGCAAACTGTTGGATGACTCCAATTTACGAATACCTGATGACAGACATACTGCCCGACGATCCTAAAGAAGCTGGGATAGTTAAGAGGCGGGCATGTGCATACACCATAGTCGAAGATAAACTATATCGCCGAGGATTCTCCATCCCTCTACTCCGGTGTGTCGAGGATAGTAAAGTTTCAGAGATTCTCCAGGAAATACATGAAGGAATCAACGCGCAACATCTAGGCGGAAGATCTTTGGCTCGAAAAGCTCTCCGAGCAGGATATTACTGGCCCACTATGCAACAAGACGCAAAGGAACACGTCAAAAAGTGTGACCGTTGTCAGAGGAATGGGGACATTCACCTCGCTCCTCCAAACGAGCTTAAATCATTGTCATCCCCGTGGCCCTTTGCGTGGTGGGGAATGGATATCCTCGGACCTTTCGTCGTAGGATCGTACCAAAATAAATACCTCATCGTCGGGGTAGATTACTTCACAAAGTGGATCGAGGCGGAAGCATTAGCCAAGATCACTGCTTTCAATATATTACGTTTCTACAAGAGAAATATACTCTCCCGTTTCGGCGTGCCTCAGGCCATTATCACAGACAACGGGACGCAGTTCACCGACGGAAACTTCCAAGACTTCGTTGCCAAACTGGGTACGAAACAACATTTTACGTCGGTCGAACACCCACAAACCAACGGGCAAGCTTAAGCAGCGAACAGAGTAATACTCCGAGGACTCAAACGACGACTCGGCGAAGCCAAACAATGGTGGGTCGAGGAGTTACACAGCGTTCTCTGGGCATATCGAACTACCCCTCATTCCACGACCGGGGAGACCCCGTTCCGGTTAACATATGGAACCGAGGCAGTAATCCCTGTGGAAATCAGGGAACCTTCGAGAAGGACAGAAGCTCCTCTTGACAAAGAAGTGAACAATGAAGCCCTTCGCGAGGAACTCGACCTGGTTGAAGAAATAAGGACGGGTGCATCCCTCCGAGAAGCCTCTTTAAAACAAAAAATAACTTTGCGTTATAATGACAAAGTCATCAAACGAGATTTCCAAGTAGGCAGTCTTGTCTTACGAAGAAATCAGAAAAATTCACGTGAAGGAAAGCTGGCCGCAAACTAGGAGGGCCCCTACCGCGTCATTGCAAAGACGGGGACAGGTGCTTATTACCTCGAAAACCTCCAAGGTGAACAACTTGCTCGACCATGGAATGCTGAGAAGCTTAAACAATATTACAGTTGAACACTGCATGTAACTATACAAAAGTTGCCGTTACGGGGAGCGTGCCATGGTACAGGCACGACACCTCTGTATGTTAACGAAGGTCAAAAGTCACGTTATGTGTGCATTGAACTTTTGACCCGGCGAGGAGTACTCTATCGAGCTCCGTCGTCGACATACCTCATAGGCAGAACACCCAGCTCACGATGGGAAGTTCACGCCATGAAACTAAGACCTCGATCGACCTCTTAGCTTCGTTTAAGGTCGGGGTACAACCCCTGACCGCTCGACCAGCTCTCTTCACAGTCGAGGATCACTAGAGTCGAGCAAACTCCCAAATATCCAGCAATTTCAAAATAACTTAGATAAAAATAAGTAAAATACCACACACAGAGCAGATAAAGAGGCAAAATGGAAATACTAAGTCGGGCAAGCCCATTGTAAAAATATTACATAAAGCCCTGGCTCTTAGGCCGAGCAAATCAGCAAGTATGGCACGTAGGCCAGTCAATACAAAAATTGGCACGCAGGCCAAACTGACTACACTATCACTCCGCAGCAGCATCAGCTGCCTCGGGATTCTCCTGCTCCCCGTTTCCCCCATCAGCATTTACTGTTTGTCCGGGCAACACAATCTTACCGTCGACCACCTCAAACTTGGAATCAGCTCCATCGGTTACAAGGTCCGGATTCAGGAGTTTAAGCTGCGCCACAGCGTTCTGGAACCCGACATCTGCAAACTCTAGAGCATCATCTTCAGCCAACCGAATATCCTTCTCGACTTCCCTGAGCTTGGCTATCAGGGCTGCTCGAGAGGTTAATAGTTTCTCCTCCTCAGTTTCATTTTCGGCTGGCCGAACAGCCTCTTCCAGTTCAACTATCCTGTCCTTGAGACGCTTCTCTTCCTCTTCCAACACAGTGACCCGAGCAAGGTGGTCCTTCGCCGCATCCTCAGCTTCCTTTAACTTCTTCTCTGACTATTCTTGCTGCTCACTTTGTTTTCTGTTCAACTCCCTGCAGTCCTTCAAGTTCTTCTGCACGCCGAGCAATTCAGCCTCCAAAGCTTGAAGTCTTCCTTCCAGTTGAGAAAGCTCAGCAGCAGAGCAACTCTCGTCATTCAGAACGAGGGCAGCCGAACAGATCCGCATGACGGTAGACATATCCTCGATAATTATTTTCCTTCTCGCTTCCGAAGCACTCCCCAACAAAGCCTGGGCTTCAGCAGGGGTGACACGAGGACAAATAACCTCAGAGAAGTAGCGACGCTGGAGATAACACAGAGGAATCTCGAAGCTTGCAGGAGGAGGAGTGGGACTACCTTCCACATCATCAATGGTCGACCCAGTAGTCTTTGCCCGCTTAAATGCTCTTGGGACCCCCGGGGACTGATTCTCAGAGGTCACAGTTGCAGTTAACACAGCATGAGATTGCTCGGAACCCTCAGGCACTGCAGTAGAGGGAATACTCTCAGGCACTGTCGTAGAAGAGATACGCTGAGGGGTACTTTGTTCGGTTGGACGGGATTGTTCTTCCCTAGCCCTTTTTGCCTTTAGCCTCGAGTATCTTTCTGCAGCTTTGACCATTTTCCCTACAAAAAGAAAGAAAAATATTAGTAAAACAAGATACACGAACATGAGAGAAATCTAAGTCGAGGATCTTTGCACCACCTAAGAGCTCGACAGCCTCCTCATCGGAGAAAGTCTCGAGCAGAACACATGTATTAATCAGGCGGCAGGTCTTCGTCACCTGATCATTACCACCTATCGAGGTCTCTCCGTCTTCAGATACGCTTGGGGTTTTATTCAAACTCTTCACGTACTCGACTATCTTGTCATAAGCCTCGCGATCCTCGACATTGAGCTTATTATGTCTTACTTTATATTTGTCTACCCCCTCTTTGTAATGCTCTTCTGTCCAGAAGAGGGGGAATTTTGGCACCATCATTTCTGTAGACAGCCCATCCACTTCTTGAGTCACCCTTTCATATATCGAATTAATGGCCTCGGGAGTGACCGACTTCACAAAATAGTAACGCCACTTGAAATCTCAAACATAGTCCAAGTAGGTGTGAAATAAAGCTTTATTTTGTTTGAACGACACCCAGACGTATCGACCATCGGTTGTAGACCGCTGCAGATGAAAAATTCGGAAGAAAAGGGACACTGTTGCCCGGATGTCCAAGTGTTTGCAGACGAACTCAAAAGCTCGGAGGAAGGCCAATGAGTTCGGGTGGATTTGCGATGGAGCCAATTTTAACCATTTGAAGACCCCCTCTTGAAAGTCTGTGAAGGGGAGCCTCCACCCCGCCTCCTGAAACATAAACTCATACACCGGGAAATGCATTCCCATGTAAGGTGTACATATACGATGGTCCTCGTTGGGGCGGTACACTTTCTAGGATTGCTCAGAACCGAGCAACCTATGCTCGACAGTACAAAACCCATCTTCGTCGGGGAATGTGAAGACGGACGGCATAGTGAGGGCCTCCTCACACACCCAGTCCTCAAGCGGACGCTCTTGTCTAAAAGCCATATGGGTCATCGGAATTTCGAGTTGGTTATCCTCTTCGAATTCACCTACGGCCACTTCAGCAGCCAATCTGTCCATCAACCTGAAAAGCAGAAGGGAACAGGTGAATTCGACGAGTCATACCAAACTAGCAGGTCGGAGACGAATAACGGATGTCCCCGGAAACTCATCGCTTCCCCGGAAAACCTTGCGCCTTTTTCCCGTGAAATCAACGAAAAAGAGTAATTGTTGGGGACCCAAAATGTTATCAGGTCCCCGCGATGTTCATCACACTCCCCGGAAATTTTCTACAAGTCCCCAGAATATTCATCCAGTTCCTCGGTTTTATTCAACAGAAACGGAAACAGAGAAAAATTCATACACTCTTTCTCTTAAAACAGCCAAAGATCCCTGCCATATTCGCCAGGAATCCTTCCATTTCTCATGAGAACTTCATCAGTTCATCAGAGAAACGATTTCAAGCGAGTTAAACTTAAAGGAAATGCCAGAAAAAACAACAGATTTGAAGAAAATACCTTGTAGATGGTGAAATAGGGTTCCGGCACGACGTAGCACGGTGGTTCACGGCGGACTTGCGGTGGTTGATGGTGGCAAATGGAGGAGGAGAAAACGGAGAAGGAAGAGGAAACGATTCTTGAACGAAAGAGCGAAAAATGAGAAATGAAGGGAAGAGAGAGTATTTATAGATAAATCACGGAACTCGAGAAGCCTGGGGCACTCGAGTACTCTACCCTAGGCAGCCACCCTATGCAATGATGACAAGTGACACGTGGCCCACTTGCACCGGTCAAAAATCCACGCGTGTCCTTTCGTCATCCCATCGTTTCAAAACAGAAACTTCTCATCTCCCTAACATTTCAACCAGATGCAACTCTTCGTTGCCCGCAAGCTATCAGTGCCCGCCTCATGATAACTGCCCGCAAGATATCAATGCCCGACGTCACGATAATCATGGAAATTTTGACTATGTTGATACCCTCCTCGGATCATTCCTTGGCATTTCCCCGACACGATTATTGACCCTCAAGTCATTACGCTAATACCTCAAAGCAACGACTTGGGGGGGCTCCTGTTCTGGACTGGGCCGTGGTTTCCTACAATCAAACAGGCCCAATCTATACAACTTGAAGGAGCCCAATAAAGTCCTAGAGAAGGACACATGACTTCCATACGCGAGGCCAAAGATATGTCGGGCACCTGGCACCTTGACAGTATCGAGCATATGAGGACAAACAGGAAAGGGACGATCATCACACCCTGATGAAATGGACCTCCTCGACAGATTAACTTCTCCCCGCGAGAATACTCCTAATCTCGTTAACTCACTGGTCCTCGACAAGCATGGTTCTCCTCCGTTAGCTCATGTCCAGGCCACGACCACCATATTACCTCGACATTATAGACTCTCCCCCGAGGAGTCTACTAACGGTCTTATCTACACAGATACGTTTCATGTAACCGTCTACTAATGGCATTAAAGGGACGGTTACACTAGGGTGTTGACCACGAGCTGGTCATTATTACTACACGTAAGCCCTAGCAGTTACTTGGAACGGGTCACACGCTGATCCCACCCGTTGCAAGTAACCGTTGGCCACGCGCTGAGGGTATCCTATAAATACCCTCTCACTTGAGAGGGTCAGGATAGTTAACTTCCTACTCTCACTCACTTTCTCTGTATTTGCTGTGCCCTCACTGACTTAAGCATCGGAGTGCCCTGCAGGTACACCCCCCCCCCCCCGCGCCGCCGTCTTTCACCACCATTGGAGTAGCAACAATTCCAGACGTCGTTGGCCATCTTCAAACTGTCTGACCCAGGTACGATCATATGCTAAAGCAGAAGAATTTGCCAAAATCCTTATGGGGAGAAGCTGTTTCGACTGCTGTTTATATTCTGAATATGTGCCCTACCAAGAACCTGAAGAACAAGGTTCCTGAAGAAGTGTGGAGTGGCAAACGACCATCAGTGAGTCATCTGAAGGTGTTTGGCTCTATTTGCTACAAGCATATTCCTGACACTAGGAGAAGGAAGCTTGATGATAAGAGTGAACCTATGATTCTGGTAGGATATCATAAGACTGAAGCATACAGGTTGTTCAATCCAATTAATTAGAATATAGTGATGAGTCAAGACATTGTGATTGATGAAAATTCTGCCTAGGATTGGAATTCTAGTAATGCAATTGACAAGCCACTGATGAGCTATGATTTCGACGAAGCAAGTAATGATGTTGAAGTAGAATATATTGTTGATACTTCAGTCGAAGAAGAAGTCGAAGTAGTTGCTGACATTCTCGACAAAGTCGATGTCGAAGAGGATATGACTGGCACAAGTCAGAGACCTCAAAGAACTAGAGCCTGTCCAGTAAGACTTCAAGACTATTAAATGGTTAGTGATGATGAAGTCATAATAGATGGGGGAACTAGTCCATTTTGCTTTACTTGCAGGTGCTGAACCAATCAACTATAGCGAAGCCTTCAAAGATAAACAATTGAAGTCTGCTATGGTCGAAGAGTTACAAACAATTGAATGAAACAACACATGGGAGTTGGTCGAATTGCAAGCTCATGCAAAAGCTATTGAAGTAAAGTGGGTATTCAAGTTAAAGTACAATGCTGATGGATCGATAGCAAGGCATAAGGCGAGATTGGTAGCTCGAGGATTTCTCCAGAGATCTAGACTCGACTACTCTAAAGTATTTGCACTTGTCGCAAGATTGGAAAATGTTCGACTAGTGGTGGCCTTGACATGCAAGCAAGGTTGTTCAACATGTCACTTAGATGTGAAATCAACATTTTTGAGTGGACCTTTAGAAGAAGAGTTGTATGTCACACAACCTCCTGGGTCTCAAGTAAAGTAAAGTATACACGTTGTACACAGCGCTTTATGGTCTCAAGCAGGCACCTAGGGTATGGAACAAGAAGATCAGCTCATACTTGGTTAAATTGGGATTCGTAAAATGTAAATTTGAGTATGATGTCTATGTTCAAGTTGTGGCACAAGATATAACAATAATTTATTTATATGTCGATGACTTGCTAGTAACTGAAAATAGCCTGAAGAACTTGTCAAAGTTCAAAGAGCTGATGAAGAAGGAATTTGAAATGTCGGATTTGGGAAAGTTGTCATATTTCTTAGGCATGGAATTTCAAATGTTGAAGCAAGGCATGGTGCTACATCAAAGAAAGTATGTCAAAGAGATACTCAAGAGATTCAGAATGGATGATTCGACTCCTACATCTTCGCCTATCGAACCAAATTTAAAGTTGGAGAAACATAGAGAGGAAGACAAAGTCGATGCAACATTGTTCAAATAGATTGTCGGATCTCTAAGATATGTGTGCAACAATCGACCTGATATATGTTTCTCACTTGGATTAGTGAGCAGATACATGAGTGAACCAAAGGTGTCACACATAACGGCTGCAAGAAGAATCCTGAGATACTTAAAAGGATCGACAAACTATGGAATTTTATTTCGACGAGACTCTGAAAGCAAAAAAAACTATGGTTGTTATTCAGATGCTGACTGGTGCGGAGATAAGGAAGATCGAAGAAGCACTACTAGATATTTCTTTCAAGTATTTGGTGCCCTAATTTCATGGTGCTCGAGAAAGCAACCTGTGGTGGCACTATTATCATGTGAAGCGGAATATATAGCAGGATCCTATGTTGCGTGTCAAACAATTTGGACCAGATCAGTACTTGAAGAAATTGAGGTCGAAGTGAAGAAACATCTTGTGTTGAAAATCGACAACAAGTCTGCCATAAATCTGGCGAAGAATCCAGTTCTGCATGGAAGAAGTAAGCATATCGAAGCTAGATTTCACTTCTTAAGAGAAAAGGTAAATTGAGGTGAACTTGAAGTTAGACACTGCTCAAGTGAAGCACAATTGGCCGACATTTTCACCAAAGGATTGAAGATCGACAGATTTCTGAACTTGAGAAAGAAATTAGGAATAATTCATATCGACTATGATTAGCATAGGTTCGACTACTTAGATTATGGAGGGTATGTTGAAATATTATATTTGATTTGATTTGATTTGATTTAATATTTAAATATAATTCAAGGTGTGTTAACCCAAACCCAATTAGAGTTGTATATAAATAGTCATAGTATGTATCATTATTTGTAACAATTCATTATATAAATGCTTATTTCCTTATTCTCTCTCTTTTTTATACTAGCTAAAAGTATCTCACGCACTAACAAAGAATCTATTAAGATTTTTCATAACATTATCCTCTTTATTCTAAACATTATTAATCATCACCTCAAAAGTATCATCCAATAACAAGAACTCTTAAACCTAATAGACTTTATAACCACAACAATGAGTCCCCATAAGGCACAATGATAATTGCAAGGTGGTCTAAAAAGTCCAAACGAGTTATAGTCTTCACATAAGAATTTGAGAATGCACCTCATGTAAATCATAATCATAAAAATTCAATTGTCCAAAAGTTATTCTTAACTTTTCTGGATCAACTCTAGTTTCTAAAATAACACCTCAGATGTGTGTACATCCACATATTATTTATAGTATCTGAAGAAAGTATCACTAGTTGCTCCTCTATATTTCCACTTAAATTTTTTATTATGATGTATTAACATTTAAAAAATAATTTTATTGAGAAATAGAGCCATTAGTTCCCAAATTTTGTTTTTTTTTTCCGATTTCCATGTCAGTCATATGTGCCAAAAATACCATGATCATCGGCATCTATGAACTCCTCGTTTTCAATGCGTGTCAGCTGTTTGCTACTAGAAATATCCATCGGCACTCCCAAACTTATTATTTGGTGTTCAAGGAAGCGTTGAAAAATACCCGAGCATATAGGCTTCTCATTAATGTGTGAAGCTCCCAATTCAACTTTAGTTTTTGCATCTCTCCTAATTGTCCTAATACAATTATTAGTATGCCTCTCCACTTTCCTCGTAGCACTCATATTTTTCATGGAAGACAATTTGTTGCATTGACACGATACACGATAATCAACCCCTTATTTAAAGGGAAATTACAATGCATAACGTCGCGGAAAACAAAATTTTCCTTTTAGTTGATTTTTATGAAAGATGCATGGTCAATGATAAAACGATTATTTCTTATGACGATTAGCACCTTTGATGCAGAATCGGAGGAATGATCGAGAGGATTGAATGAAAAACTGTTGGAAAATTAGTGTATTTCAAAGTCCAACCTCCACCAGTGGAAGTTTAGTGTGAAATCAGACCAAAACACAACTGCAGCTATTTTAAGAGCAACTTTCACTAGTGGAAGTTTAGTGCAAAACGTGACCAAATTTTTTACATGTGTCAAATTGTTGCACTGTCCACTTTGACTAAATCAGTATGGATTGCTGTGCTGCCGCCCAAGTTATTAAACCTTACCGCCCACCATTTATTTCCTTCCTCTACCTTGTTATTCACGAATTTTGTCCTATAAATAGTTAGCTTATTTTACATGAAGATTTACACAAAAGACACTAGAAAATTATCTTTTTCTCCTCCCTTATTTGTTCTTGAGCAATATATATTTGAGATTCTAGCTAGTTCTTGAGTTTTTGGTTAATGCAACCAGAATGTGTTGTTTAATCATGGGAGTGTTTAGGATAATACTTGAATAAAACTCTCAAGGACAGTGAATCTAATTCATGACTCAGCTTGGTTAATTTCCCTATTTTGCAGTGTGGCTTCGTTGTTGTCGAACTTGTTGCTGTTTTGCCCTCTATATCTAACAATCTTTAGAGTTTATTGTTTTCGATGGAGAGCCCTAACTGCGACAACGCTGAATAACCTAACAACACATTTGACGGTGCTGATTCCATTCCTGTCTCTGCCCTCGGTGCTGCTCAGGTCTCCCATTACGCAAAGCCGTTTCCTGACGTCTCAAAAATCGAAGTTTTTGGAGGCCAACATTTTCGCAAATGGCAAGAAAGGATTTTCTCTACTTTAGACATGCACGAAGTTACTTCCGCACTTATTGATTCACGACCGAATTCCTCTGCTGATCCAAAACAGATTGAGAATTGGACATATTAGAACAAGGTATGTCGTTATGATGTTCTTAGCACTTTGTGTAACGAACTCTTTGATGTGTATTGTTCCTACAAGTTAGCAAAAGAATTTTGGGATTCCATGATTCTAAAGTACATGGCTGAAGCTATTGGGAGACAAAAATTTGTCATAGGAAATCACTAAAGGTCGGAAATGACTGAAGATGAAGAGACCAGAACTTAAATCAATGAGTATCATAAACTCATTGAAGACTTTAAAAGCAAAAACATAATTTTTCCAGACGAATATGTTGCTGGACTTCTGATTGAAAAACTACCTCAATCATGGAAATATTACAAACAACAGCTGAAACACAATAACAAACAACTCTCACTTGGTGACGTAATCACTCACATCATTATTGAGGACACAAGTCGAAAGGAGATCACTAGAGCAAGAGCAAAGGCGATGGCCTCTCGTGTTAATCTGGTTTAGCAAAAATCTGACTGTAAGAGGTACGCAAATAAGAAACTTGATCAAAATATCCCTAAGTTCACCTCTACCTTAAAAAACAAAGGAACTTGCTTTGTATGTGGAAAGTTGGGTCATATTGCTAAATATTGCAGACACCGCCCGAGAAATGGAAAGCCTCCTAAACCAAATGTGAATTTGGTGAAAGGGAATAATGTTATTGATGCTGTAATTTCTCAGGTGAATATGGTTTATAGTGTGAGGAGTTGGGTAGTAGACTCAGGTGCTACAAAGCATATCTGTGGAAATAGAGATGCGTTTACCTCATACTCTTCTGTGGGGGGAAGGAGAAGAACATATATATCTTGTATTAGACGATATGCTTTGATCTAGAGGGAGTGAATAAATCATTAATTTTACAACCAAAAACTTTTGGCAAAAATCTATTTTCAAAGTAAGGTGCAGTGGAAAAACGACCTGGATCGAATTATCTAACCGAACCTACTAACGAAAAGCAATATATGTATCGCAAACCAAACAGAGTGATAACAAACGTAAATGTTCAACAACAATCAAGCTACGAATCAATTAAATGCAATGTTAATCGTAACTCGTATATCCAATGAACCAAAATACAATCAAAATACACACAAATAATTTATCGAACACTTGATGTGCAATCGATAACAATTGGAAATATAGTTTGTTTAGTTGATGTTAAAAACCTATCATAATCAAATTGATTGTGATTATATCAACAACAACACCTTTAAAAGATAGTAGAAAACAATTTCCAATCGAATTGATCAAACCACGATGAACTCGATAAATTGCGAAATCAATAATAAAAAAGATAAAGAGATATATAGATAGATAGATAGATAGATAGATAGATAGATAGAGGGGGAGAGAGAGAGAGAGAGAGAGAGAGAGAGAGAGAGAGAGAGAGAGAGACCAAGATTTGTTTAGGCAGTTCCCCAATCGGCCTTGCTATGGGTACGTTTGTCCTCAATTCAAATTCAAATTAAGATAGTGTTATTAACCTTTTCTTTGCAAAAATGTTTATACAAGAAATGAAGAATGCAAACCCCAAAAACCCTATTGTTTTACGTTGATTCTTCCACCTCTAAACCCTTGATCAAAGCTTGATCAAGTGACCAACAATGCGGCTACAATCCTCCGATTATCCCGAGCACACAACTTGTTGAACCCAAGATTCTCGAACATAATTCACCATCTCATGTTACTCCTTTGCAAGGAAATCACCTTGTCCCAAGGCTTTCACTTGGTCGAATCTATGTTGTCATAATCTCGTCCAAAACCTTCAAATCAACCTGATCTTGAAGGAAAACCCCACCTTGGTTTTCTTATTTGAAACACACAAAGCCCCCAACCCAATATTCTCGGTTACACCAAACCTAATTGGATGTTATCAACCCTAATCTAGATGGTAACCCAATCGAAAAATGATTATGTGTAGTTCAATTGTGTGTATGCATAGAAGAAGGGATGAAGATGATGGACAACTTTGTAATCTGGTTTCGTTTAGGTTTTATTCTCTAGGAAATCTTGCCTAGAAGAATATGCATGTATGAGTATATATAGGTATGTGAAGAAAATGGGCAAAAGGATGCAAGAAAAATAAGATGCAAAAAGAATTTTTCAAGTTTTAACTTGTATAGGTCGGCCTATGAAAGTCATAGGCCGACCTATGAAGGTGTTCAGGTCGGCCTGTGAGGTGACTTGAGATGCGACCTGTGGGAAGAATCTATAGGCTTCATTCTTGGAGCGTGGGAGCCGGCTTGAAACATGGATGTGCTGGCCTATACTGAAGCAGAGGCTTCCATAGGTCGGTGTAATACCCATATATAAATACATATGTCTAGAAGATATATATCATACATGTTTGTAAGTTTGGTACTGAAATAAAAATAAGTTCCTAGTAGCACATTGCATATATTACATGCCAAAACATAAAAATCTAAAACAACGACATAATATACACAAGATGCTCCAAAAGAATAAGAACTAGATCATAACAAAGATTTCAAAATAGAGTCTTCACAGCGGAAACAACGTCATCCAAAAACTGCCAAAACAAGTAAGGATATCAAACTGCCCTATCCTTACCCTTCACGAAACCTGAACCACCTGAAATATACTCAACGACATGGGGTGAGATAACAATCCCAGTGGATTCCCTATCTTATGGATTCTCTCAGCTTACAAGGTTCTAACCAATCCTAACTCAAGCACGAAAAGGGAAGGGATAAGGCTTTGAGTTCACAAAACACACTACATGGAAACATGTTGCTTGAGTCCAACAACTCAAACTATCACTAATCAGAAACTATACCAAGGTATCCCCTTTTCTCGTCCTCCCCTACGTCTAGGACTTTCGGCCTAGTCATGGATCCTTGTAATGTACTTTGACATATGAAATGGATTCGAATTCAAGGTGCTTTCCACATGAATTATCCCTTCCCATGGGACCACCCACATCTCAAGCCTTTTACCCGTAGGCTCCATTCGCACTACACACAGGAATCAAACCTGTCAAAGTAATAGTGCATACATTCCAAAGGAGCGCTCTACTTAAGCCTCAACTCTTGGAATGACACATCTCAAGGAATTGTTTCCGGCTACATGATCATGACCCAAAACATGAATGTATTTGACAATCGCAAGGCGACACATTCACCTTATCCTCAATGTAACACAAAACCAACACGTGCTCCATATAGTGCCTCACCTCTCCACTAGACAACCACTTGTCAAGGATGCACACCTAGGCATCGAATACACAAGTATCGTCATATAACTTATTTATCATACCCTAGTTACATTCCGTTCACTTTCCATTAAGGGTTTTTCCTCACTTTCCTTTAGTATTTTACATTAGGTTATCATCTTCATGACCAAACAAACATCTATAATAAGCATGCATAATACTCATAATAATCATTCAAAACAATCCATGGTAACAATAAATGTGCATGTGAAGCAACCAAGCAAGTATCAAAATGAAGTATGAAAATACTGCCAGGTTCGCAGTGCACGGGCTAGACGAGTTCCTTCGCCTTGAGTTTGTTGTCCAAGCTCTGAATGAGGCAGAAAATAAAAATGGCAGTAGCGAAACCCTTCACTACTCGCTGTGTGAGCTCTAAGAAAATACTCGCTTTCTGTTCACTCTCACTTCGCAGTGCGAGCATGACAGTCTGTCATGTTCGCTTGCAGTTCGCTAGAGCTCGTAGTGCGAACTCTACGAATTCTGCAATCTGTCCAGCAGAATAGGACAGTTCCAAAGGGATTTCCAACCCCATTATTACCCAAACTCAATCCATCATCAAGGTTGACATATTCACTTATGAAACAACATTTTAAAGCATAAACTCACATCAATATCATGAATATAACACGTATCACATACTTTTCATAGAAATGAAGCAAGAACACCATAACCTAACTTTTCTCATTCTATCCAAATACTCTAACCTTAAGTTTCTAACTCGAACCCACCTCTAACACGAGATGAATAAGTTGTTGATGATGAAGATCAGATGATTTAATGAAGAATGATGAAGTTTCCTCTTCTACCAGGGTTTCTTCTTCTTTCTCTCTATTTTCTCTTATACCATCATTTTCTCCTTTTTCCTTTTCCTTTTACTATATTTTATTTCTTTCTTCTTTCTACTACTTATCCCACAAGTTTGGAAAGATAAGGAAAATGAAAGAAAAAATGATATTTAGAAATATCTCAAAAGAAGTTAGTAAGACTAACTTGGTTAAAAGTCCAATTAAAAGAGTATTGATCAGAAAAATAGCAAGTGTACTATTTTTATCGATGTAGTAATAATAGGGGTTTATCCCCAGTATCGATCTCGAGGACTACATAGTGAAATGCAAGCTTTATCGTAACTCAATTGAACAAAAATAATAAGGGTAGTGGTTTTTGTGTAATAGTGTGCAAGGGGAAATAAAATAAAGCAATAAAATTGAGATTTGAGACAATTATGAGAAACATGCTAGGGAAAGTGTATGAATTGCCCTGTAACAACCTTAATCCTAATTTCAGTGACACAACTTATTTTACTTAATTTCTTGACTGCACTGTGTTTAATCCTAATTCCTCAGCGAAAAAAACCTTTGATTTCATAATCTGACCACTCTGTCCAGATGTAATCAGATTTGAAATCAAGAATTATAATGTTAACAGTTTTCCAAGTGCACAAGGGTATTCCTATTCCTAGGTAATATCTACTGGTGCATTATCGTTCAAAAGCATTAACAGTGGTTTGTCCGACCTAAAGCTAATCGTAAATCAAATCCTATTTGTCCGATAGAAAAAGCATTAGGAACATTGAACAATAAAAGTTGATTATAAAATAAGCACTTATGTCATAGAATTCAGAAAAGCAAAGTCATTACAGAAGCAATTCAGGGACACCCCCTGGCAATGTGGGGTTTAGCTACTCATAATATTTGAAGAAATTACAATATGAAAACTAAACATTACAAGAATTCAGGATTACGTTGATCTTCAATTGCTCCCGCGCATGAAAACCTTCGGTTCTCCGTTGGTTCTTGATCGCTCAATCTTTTATCGTAACTTTTCTTTTCGTCCAAAAGTCAATTTCTCCTTCTCAGAAAGCGTCTAAAATACTCTCAGGTCCAATACATTAATGGGGAAATACCCACAATACCCTCATGGAACACAAAGGTCAAAAATACAAGAAAATAAGAAGATGAAGCGTCTAAGCTAACACGGGCCGTGTCAGCTGACACGGGTGATGACACTAAATTATACTGTATTTTCGACTCTGATTTCACATGCATATTAGTTATTTTTTCTATTTTTATGCTTTGTTATTGTTATGTTTTCCTTTGTTTTCAGGTTTTCAATAAAATCGAGGTCCCAGACGGAAAAGGATGCAAAAGGAGCAAGAATTCTAGTTTGGCAGCAAATTGCTCTTGTCGCTTCTCTTGTCGCGGACGCCCCAGGGTAGGCGACGATGTGTCCCATGATCTCCTCAACTCAACTGCCACATTCCCACGATCAGCACTCTCCTTTGCCACTTTCTTTTTGTCGCGGGCGCGATGGTCCTGTCGCGGGCGCGACCAGGCAAATTGTGTTCCCGCCCATTTTCAAACCAAGGTCGTTTTTGTCCTTACACCACGCTAACTTTGCCTATAAATACTTGTAGAACTCGAATTTTAGGATCCATCCAATCTTAGTTTACTTCACCCTAGGCATAAATTTCACTCTTGTAAAGCAGTAATTTTCTCACATCGAGGAGTTATTGCACTGTGTGTGATCGAGTTTGTAATCAAGTCTTGGAGTGTCTGTAATCAAGTTGGAGCATTTTATTCTCCGTGCATTGTACCAGATTTAAAGACTCCGCTTTGGAGTAGGTTTTATTTTAATCGCATTTACTTTCATTTATTTCTTGCACTTGCTTTATTTTGTTTATTTATTGTCTTGCCTTACTTTTCAAAACTTTACTTTTCAAAAGACTTAATTCCATACATGATAAGAATTAACATGACTGTTGTTACTACCATGGCTGGCTAAGTTTTAGATAGGTAAGAATGTAAAGACCATAACCACCGTAATACGTCTATGTGTTAATAGAAATACTTAAGGGCTGTTTTAATCTTTAACACAAATTTTCTGTACCTAAAAGCAATGTTGGGTAAGATCGAAAGTCGTCCAACCATTTGTAAACCTGTTTAGTTCTCAACTGATCAAATACAGCGAAAGCGCTTTGCTCAGTTGAGTAGGGATTTTTAACACTTTAGAAAAGAGATTTTAAAACTATTTTCGGACGCGTTAGTGGGATTAGAATATGGTTCACTTTGAACCTCTTTAGTTTAGAAATTTCAGGTCAAAATACTTTTCTGTTTAGTCTAGAATTTGCATTTCTTAAAAGTAAGTTTTCCATGACTCTAACGCAATGCGCGCCTTTTTATAAGTGACAATAAAGGGGTTAGTTTAGAGGGTAAACTTGGTTCTGACTACGCGAAAGCGACAGTTCCTGTTAAATTGAATTCTTTTCTTAAAATAGAAGATATTGCCCGTAAGTAGTTCTGTTGATGAATATAGAAATATTATCGGTTATGAGAATTACATTCAAGCCTATTGTTTTGTCTGAATTTTATTACCTCGTCATTTACTTTTATTTTCCTCTGCATTAGTAAACCCTGAATTGAACTGCCTTAGATAAGCACTATAACAAACGGAAATCGTTAGATCGACATTTGGTCCCTGTGGATACGATAACTTTTTATATTACTCTGACGCGATTCGTGCACTTGCGAATACAACGCACCAAGTTTTTGGCGCCGTTGCCGGGGACCAATTTCGCCGAATTTCAAATTTCGTTTGTTATCACCGTTTAGACTAGGGCCGCACGAACTGGTCGATGCGAAGATCTCGCAGCTCCAGTAGTGTAATAGATCCTTTAGTGGAACCAGAACGTTACGCTCGCGCACGACTTTGGCTTCGTCGAATTAAGCAAGCTATGGCCGAAGATCGTAACCAAAGACCCCTTAAGGAATTCGCTCAGCCTGCTGACGAAGAACCGAGCTCTAGTATAGTTAACCCTACCATACCTGCCAATAATTTTGAACTAAAACCGTCCCTATTACAACTAGTTCAACAAAACCAATTCGCAGGACTACCATCTGAAAACCCAAACCAACATCTAAAAACCTTTGTCCAGTTGTCAAACACCTTTAAGACCAATGGTGCTAGTCCTGAGGCGATTCGTTTAAGACTATTTCCCTTTTCCCTTAGAGACAAAGCCCTAACTTGGTTAGATTCCCTTCCATCCAATTCTATAACAACATGGGAAGACCTTAGGAGAACATTCCTTGCTAGATACTTTCCCCCAAGCAAAACAGCCGTTCTCCGAAACCAAATAACAAGATTTACCCAAAACCAAGGAGAATCACTATTTGAAGCTTGGGAAAGGTATAAAGACCTTCTAAGGGCGTGTCCACACCACGGTTTGGAGCAATGGTTGATTATACATACCTTTTACCACGGACTTCATTATAACACAAAGATGTCCATCGACGCTGCCGCTGGCGGTGCCCTGATGAACAAACCATATCCTGACGCTTGTAGTCTCATTGAAGATATGGCTCAAAACCATCATCAATGGGGAAACGAAAGAGCAACAGTGGAAAAGAAAGAAGCCCAAGGAGGTAAACATGAGGTAAGCTCTATAGACATGATGCAAGCCAAAATGGATGCTATGACCCTCAAGATCGATCAAATGTACGCACAACCAACCGCTGCAGCAGCAGTAGTGTCGGATTGCGAACTTTGTGGTACTAAAGGTCATCAATCAGCTGACTGCCATCTGTTAAACGAGACTAACCCAGACCCAGTCAACTATGCCCAAGGAAACCCGTTCTCAAATACTTACAACCCTGGATGGAGAAATCACCCTAATTTTTCCTACAAAAATAATAACCATACCCAAAACCAAGCACCTCCGAGATCAACCAACAATTAAGCACCTAGACAAAACCAACCTATGCAAGCAGTGCCACCTAAGCCAAATATTGAGAAAGTGTTAAATGATTTTATGACAGCACAAGCCCAGCAAAACAAAGAGTTCCTAAATCAGAATATTCATGTGAATGAGCTGCTTACCCAACTAGGAACCAAAATGGATCAAATGGCCACCCACAGCAAAATGCTTGAAACCCAGATCTCTCAGGTAGCCTTAAAGCAAGCACCCCAAACTACTCCTGGAGGACAATTTCCCGGACAACCTCAACAGAACCCTCGAGGGCAAGCTAACGCTGTTACCTTGCAAAGTGGAACCACTTATGAAGGGCCTAAAAACCCAACATTGAGTGACTTTGAAGTTTCCAAAAAGGATGCTACCCCCGAAGGTGAGGAGCCCGTAGAGATTGAGAAACCAAAAGACAGAGATAAAGGAGAAGTTACGGACAAAGCTTCAGCACCCCCTCAGCCATACAAACCACCAATCCCCTATCCACAAAGACTCAAACAAACAAAGATCAATGACCAATTCCAAAAGTTTGTTAAAGTTATAGAAAAACTTCATGTAGAGATTCCTTTTACAGAAGCCATCACCCAAATACCATCTTATACTAAATTCCTGAAGGACATCCTCACCAATAAACGTAGACTTGACGATCCAAAACCAGTGGAGGGTAATTCCATTTCCGAGAACAAACTTGCCAAAAAAGACAAAGATCCGGGGAATTTCTCCATACCTTGTATTTTGGGGAATCATGTCATAGATAAAGCCTTTATGGACTTAGGAGCCAGTGTAAGCCTAATGCCCCTTGCAGTTTGTGAACGATTGAAACTAGGAGATTTGAAACCTACTAAGATGTCTCTCCAATTAGCTGACAGATCTATAAAATACCCTGTAGGCGAATTAGAAGACATCCCAGTTAGAATAGGCAAGTTGTTCATTCCCACCGACTTCGTCGTAATGGACATCAAAGAAGATAAAGATATCCCAATCCTCCTAGGTAGACCCTTCCTATCAACTGCAGGAGCCATAATAGATGTCAAGAAAGGAAAATTGACTTTTGAGGTGGGTAACGAAAAAATAGAGTTTGTCCTAGCAAAGTTTCTCGCGGCATCAGTAATAGGAGATGCATGTTATGCAGTTGATGTTATTGATGAATGTGTCCATGAACTTAATCAGGGAGAGCCAATAGAAAGAATAAAACTACCTTCAACGCCCATTGAGAAAGATGATGACAATATGGAACCCTACATAGATGACAGCCTTTATGAATGTCTATCCTTAACTCCAGATCCTATACAAAGCCCCAGCAAACCAACCTTAGAATTAAAAGAATTACCCAAGAATCTAAGATATGAGTTTTTAGACAAAGAAATGGACAGACCAGTTATAGTCAGTCCCGTTCTGAACCAAAATGAAACGAACCAACTCTTAGATGTCTTGCGAAGATATCCCTCAGCACTAGGGTACAACATCTCAGATCTTAAAGGAATAAGTCCATCCGTGTGCATGCACCAGATTTCACTTGAGGAAGATGCTAAACCTTCGAGAGAACACCAAAAGAGGATTAACCCTATAATGAGTGACGTAGTTAAGAAGGAAGTTCTTAAGTTGTAGGAAGCAGGGATAATATATCAGATCTCGGACAGTAAATGGGTAAGCCCTGTGCATGTAGTACCTAAAAAGGGAGGCATCACCGTGGTTCAAAACGAAAAAGGTGAGCACGTTACAAAACGGATAGAAGGAGGTTGGCGTATGTGCATAGATTACAGAAAATTAAACAAAGCCACTAGGAAAGACCATTTCCCATTACCTTTTATAGATCAGATGTTGGAACGTCTAGCTAGATATTCCTACTTCTGTTACCTCGACGGATATTCAGGTTTTTTCCAAATTCCTATACACCCTGATGACCAAGAGAAAACAACCTTCACATGCCCATATGGAATTTTTGCCTATAGACGTATGCCTTTCGGACTCTGTAATGCCCCAGCAACTTTTCAGCGTTGCATGATGTCAATCTTCGCTGATTATCTTGATGGAATTATGGAAGTATTCATGGACGATTTCTCAGTCTGCGGATTTGATTTCAATAACTGTCTAGTCAACCTTGAAAAGATCTTGAAGAGATGTGTCGAAGTAAACCTGGTATTAAATTGGGAGAAATGTCACTTCATGGTCACTGAAGGTATAGTTCTAGGACATATCGTTTCTGAAAAAGGCATTGAAGTTGATAAAGCTAAGATCGAGGTGATAGAGAATCTTAAACCACCCAAAAAAATTAGAGAAGTTCGAAGTTTTCTTGGACATGCTAGATTTTACCGGCGTTTCATTAAAAACTTCTCTAAGATCACTAAACCTTTGACAGGTCTTCTGATGAAAGATGTCGAGTTCATTTTTGATGAAAAATGCAACGAAGCATTCAACCTTTTAAAACAAGCTTTAATCTCAGCACCCATTATGCAACCACCAGATTGGACAAAACCTTTTGAAATCATGTGTGATGCTAGTGATTACGCTGTAGGAGCAGTGCTAGGGCAAATATCTGATAAGAAGTTACATGTGATTTACTACGCCAGTAGAACTCTAGATGCCGCTCAGCTAAACTATGCAACCACAGAAAAAGAACTCTTAGCCGTAGTTTTCGCCATAGACAAATTTAGATCCTATTTGGTGGGAGCCAAAATAATTGTTTACACTGATCATGCCGCCATCCGATACCTTTTGAATCAAAAGGATGCTAAACCTAGGTTACTCCGGTGGATACTTTTATTGCAAGAATTTTATCTTGATATCAGAGATAAGAAAGGCACCGAGAATGTAGTTGTCGATCACCTTTCCAGGCTTGAGTTCTTGAAACCTGATGTAGTACCCATAAATGATGACTTTGCTTATGATAGGTTAATCGCTAAGCTAGATGCCATTGGAGATGTAAGTTTAGAAATCCTAGAAGATTCTGAAAAATCCTTAGCGGTAAATAATGTACCTTGGTATGCAGATTTTGTTAACTATCTTGCTGCAGATATAATACCTCCTGACCTCAGTTATCAGCAGAAAAAGAAGTTCTTCAATGACGTTAAACATTTCTATTGGGATGAACCACTCCTCTTTAAGAGAGGCACTGACGGAATCTTTCGCCGGTGTGTTCCAGAGGAAGAAGTGCACCATATCATAGAACATTGTCACTCAGCACCCTACGGAGGACACGCAAGCACATCTAAGACTCACGCTAAAATCTTACAAGCTGGTCTTTATTGGCCAACTATATGGCGTGATGTTTATACATATATAACCAATTGTGACCCGTGTCAACGCTCCGGAAACATCTCGAGGAGAAATGAGATGCCATTAAGAAACATTCAAGAAGTAGAACTTTTTGATGTTTGGGGAATCGACTTTATGGGACCTTTTCCGTCATCCTTAGGAAACAAATATATTTTAGTCGCTGTCGATTACGTGTCCAAGTGGATTAAAGGTATAGTTGCACCCACAAACGACACTCGAGTGGTGATTAAGATGTTCAAGCAGAATATATTCCCTAGATTCGGAGTTCCCAGACTAGTCATAAGTGATGGAGGATCACATTTTATATCTAGGGTTTTTGACAAACTATTGAGGAAGTATGGAGTTAAACATAGAGTAGCCACACCTTACCAGCCGCAAACCAGTGGGCAAGTAGAAGTATCCAATAGAGAAATCAAGCATATCTTAGAAAAAACTGTCTCGATATCCAGAAAGGATTGGTCACAGAAGCTTTCAGAAGCACTGTGGGCCTACAGGACAGCCTACAAGACTCCCATTGGAACAACCCCTTACCAACTAGTTTACGGAAAATCATGTCACTTACCCTTTGAATTGGAACACAAAGCATATTGGGCCATCAGAACCTTAAATTTTGATTACCTAGCAGCTGGTGAGAAACGCATCTTAGACATACATAAACTATAAGAGCTCCGACAATCAGCCTATGAGAATGCCATCATATATAAAGAGAGAACCAAGGCATGGCATGACAAGAAGATCATTAAGAAAGACTTCAACATAGGTGACCCTATTCTTTTATACAATTCAAGACTGCGACTTTTTCCAGGTAAGCTTCGATCTAGATGGACGGGCCCGTTCGAAGTTTCCAAAGTCCTAAAATCCGGGGCAGTGGAAATTAAGAACAAATCTTGCAGTCCGTTCGTAGTAAATGGACAAAGGCTCAAGCATTATGAAGGAGGCGACATTCCAGTATACTACTCCAGGTTCACGTTAACAGACCCACCTATCCTCGCACCAGATACATGACTTGAACTCGTCGAGCTAACGACGTTAAACAAGCACTGCATGGGAGGCAACCCATGGTTCTTTTCCTTTTAGTATTTATTTTTCTTTTATTTTGATTTACGTTTGTTTGCTTGTTTGTACATATATGTCTAACTTGTTTTGTGTGTTTGATTTCAGGGCCTGTTTTTCCTAACCCTTTTCTTTCAGGATGCCACCAGTTGACGACATGCACGTGACCTTTAGAGACGACACTCAGAGAGAGCGTTATGCGATGCTTTCACTCAGACCCATGGCACCCACTCGCTACCCAGACAGTGATTGCATGGACGCTTTGGGCATAGAGCCCAGTGTCCGATACTTGGCCCACCAGCTCAAATGGGACCAGTACGCTGATGATTTGCATCCCACCTATATGAACCTCACTCTGGAGTTCCTCAGCTCTTTCTCCTATGATCCATACTTGGGACCAGATGGCCACACTAGTTTCAGGTTATTTGGCACAGAGTATTCATTCACCCATACTGAGGAGGGCTGGTGGTTTTGAGTTAATGATTCACGGGGTAGCCATCGAATCGATTGTTATACCATGCAGTAGACGTACAGATGTACGATTCAAGAGGAACTGGACCTATGACCTTACTGCACCACCTTTTCTAGGTCCAATTCCTCCTAATGACCATGACAACGAGGGGCCCGACACAGATGATGAGTATGACCATAGAGAGCATGTGTCCCCCCCTCGCCCTACACAATCACACACCGCACCATCTGCTTCTAACACTTTTACAGGAGCTGCTCCCGGATTTTATATTACGGAGGAGATGTGGCGAGACCATATGGCTAGAGAAGCACGGCATGGAGACTTGCTCTCTTCCATTCAGCAACAGATGGCGGACCAGATGAGCTTTATGCAGGAATCGCGGAGGAGAGCGGACCAATCTTACGAGACCATCTCCCGTACTCTGCTTGCGATCACCAATGAGTAGTCCCGTCAACAGCAGTATAATCATCAGCACTTTCAGCTTATGGAGGCCACTCAGGGTTCCATCTTAGGTAACCTTCGTGAGGTGAAAGCTGCTCAGACAGACTTGATGTCTAGGATGGACCAGCGAGACCGTCACCGTAGCAGATCCCGTCATTCCGAGCATCCAGCACAGGGCGGCGAGGGCACCAGCGGTCCTCACTAGTTTTGCCAGGTTCCTTTCTCCTTAGCTTACTTCGAAACATTGGGGACAATGTTCGATTTAAGTGTGGGAGGAGATTTTATCGTTTTTATTTCCGTCATTTTAGTAGTTTATTTTTATTTCCCTTCAATTATTTACTTTTGTTTCTGTTTTAGGAAATGCATGTGTTTGAAGAGTCACTAGTATAAGCATGTTTTTTTTGTTCACTTTTCCACATTTTTAGGCCCAATAAAAATTTTTTCTAGAAAAAAGTGTCGTTCTAAAATTTTTTTTGGACTTTAAGACAGGTTCGGGTTAGGATGCGGTGACTTGGGAGAACCTTTGAAACATCAGTATCGTCCTGACACCATGAACTTCGTAAATATAAGAAACATACCTGAAACCCCTTATACCATGGCCCTAATTTCATTTCAGAATCATCCTTAGTAGTTTATTTCAGCAATCAGCTCCGGCCTAAACATGTTCTAAGTAGGAGACCGACGAATATAAGTGACGGATCTGAGTGCAAAAAAAAAAAAAAAAAAAAAAAAAAAAAAAAAAAAATATATATATATATATATATATATATATATATATATATATATATATATATAAGATGTTTAACTTGCTTATTCCAGTTGGTTCAGAGGTATCTGGCACTGAACTCGGTAGGGCGGATTACGATCCGATCCCCCACGACTGCACTTGAGAAGAATAAAAGGATTTTACACAGTTCCCTGTGCCAGAAATCCGGTATAAAAAGATCAGAATCACTAACAGGTCACTCTACCATGAAGCATGTGCGGAAAACGGGCTTAATGTGATTGCGCTTGAATGAAAAGGACTCAAAAGAGATGGAAAAGGAAGGCCTAAGTATTGTGGGATATAATGGGTTGATTAGTATAGGAGCGAAGTTTATGTCCGTATTTACGGATTAATGTCATCACAATGCCCTTGGTTCACTCAGTTAGTACCGACCACTGCATCCAGACTCGGACTTAGAAGCCCTTTTTGTCCAAAATCCTCGTTCGACACTGATTTTTCTTCTGAGCTTTAAATGTTTTGCTTGAGGACAAGCAAAGGTCTAAGTGTGGGAGAATTTGATGACACTAAATTATACTGTATTTTCGACTCTGATTTCACATGCATATTAGTTATTTTTTCTATTTTTATGCTTTGTTATTGTTATGTTTTCCTTTGTTTTCAGGTTTTCAATAAAATCGAGGTCCCAGACGGAAAAGGATGCAAAAGGAGCAAGAATTCTAGTTTGGCAGCAAATTGCTCTTGTCGTTTCTCTTGTCGCGGACGCCCCAGGGTAGGCGACGATGTGTCCCATGATCTCCTCAACTCAACTGCCACGTTCCCACGATCAGCACTCTCCTTTGCCACTTTCTTCTTGTTGCGGGCGCGATGGTCCTGTCGCGGGCGCGACCAGGCAAATTGTGTTCCCGCCCATTTTCAAACCAAGGTCGTTTTTGTCCTTACACCACGCCAACTTTGCCTATAAATACTTGTAGAACTCGAATTTTAGGATCCATCCAATCTTAGTTTACTTCACCCTAGGCATAAATTTCACTCTTGTAAAGCAGTAATCTTCTCACATCGAGGAGTTATTGCACTGTGTGTGATCGAGTTTGTAATCAAGTCTTGGAGTGTCTGTAATCAAGTTGGAGCATTTTATTCTCCGTGCATTGTACCAGATTTAAAGACTCCGCTTTGGAGCAGGCTTTATTTTAATCGCATTTACTTTCATTTATTTCTTGCACTTGCTTTATTTTGTTTATTTATTGTCTTGCCTTACTTTTCAAAACTTTACTTTTCAAAAGACTTAATTCCATACATGATAAGAATTAACATGACTGTTGTTACTACCATGGCTGGCTAAGTTTTAGATAGGTAAGAATGTAAAGACCATAACCACCGTAATACGTCTATGTGTTAATAGAAATACTTAAGGGTTGTTTTAATCTCTAACACAAGTTTTCTGTACCTAAAAGCAATGTTGGGTAAGATCGAAAGCCGTCCAACCATTTGTAAACCTGTTTAGTTCTCAACTGATCAAATACAGCGAAAGCGCTTTGCTCAGTTGAGTAGGGATTTTTAACACTTTAGAAAAGAGATTTTAAAACTATTTTCGGACGTGTTAGTGGGATTAGAATCTGGTTCACTTTGAACCTCTTTAGTTTAGAAATTTCAGGTCAAAATACTTTTCTGTTTAGTCTAGAATTTGCATTTCTTAAAAGTAAGTTTTCCATGACTCTAACGCAATGCGCGCCTTTTTATAAGTGACAATAAATGGGTTAGTTTAGAGGGTAAACTTGGTTCTGACTACGCGAAAGCGACAGTTCCTGTTAAATTGAATTCTTTTCTTAAAATAGAAGATATTGCCCGTAAGTAGTTCTGTTGATGAATATAGAAATATTATCGGTTATGAGAATTACATTCAAGCCTATTGTTTTGTCTGAATTTTATTACCTCGTCATTTACTTTTATTTTCCTCTGCATTAGTAAACCCTGAATTAAACTGCCTTAGATAAGCACTGTAACAAACGGAAATCGTTAGATCGACATTTGGTCCCTGTGGATACGATAACTTTTTATATTACTCTGACGCGATTCGTGCACTTGCGAATACAACGCATCAACGGGCGGCCGTGTTGGCTCCCTGTTATTCGGAAAATAAAATTTTTCAGTGCCAGACTTGCTGACACGGGGGGCAGTGTCAGGTGACACGGGCACCCGTGTCAGCCCACTGTTTTTTTTTCTTCATATTTTCGTTCTCTTGGCTTCTTCCTAACACGGCCAGTGTCAGGTGACACGGGTGGCCATGTCACTCTGATTCCTCCTGAATGTTTATATGAACCTGAAAACACTAAAGAACACAACCAAGGCATAAAATGTGGTAAAAGAGATATAAAACAAATAAACCCTAACAAAAGATTAACTAAAACAAATAGTGAGATAACGTATGAAAACCACTGATCAAACTCCCCCAAACTTAAACCGTTGCTTGACCTCAAGCAACAAGCTTGCATAAAGATTTTTCAAATCAAACGGTATATATCAAATGAATGACTTGTGAAGGTAAGGTGTGTTGATACTCATACGTGAGCCTTTGTTCTGATCGGCTAAAACTAGTTCTCTTGGTAATCGTCCGTTAACGACGGTATTACACAAACACATACCACGGTAAAACCACAGACCTAAATCCCCCTTTCAGTTACCTCTCCAACTATGCTTTGGGCTTAAATTTTTTCGTCGATTTTCCACCCCTTTCATTCGGATAATCAGATTAAGGTAATTTTTTCATTTTCCCTCACATGTACAAGATTGATCGAAACTTTTTCTAGGCACCATTATCTCTTTTTTTTCTCGCTCATTGGTATTTATTAGTCCACTTGGGGACGACAATTGAGACTCAACCTCCGTAAGGCTAAGTAACCGTGTGAGGGTTACCCAACTTAGAAGGACAAGTTGTCTTTATCGCCATTATTCACTTTTTTTCGGTGCCTTAAGTCATTCTCTCAATCAACCTTATACATGCAATTCTTTTTAGTCATGTTGGACTATCACTATGAACTCATTGGGGAATACTTCTCAAATCCAAGTACTATGGCACAAATCTACACGTTGGACTCGTTTTCTTACTCCGGGGAATCTAGGGTGTTCGGGTCATTCTTAAATTTTCAAACTTTCCCAATGTCCCTAGTTCTAACTTTTCTTCCCTCAAACTCTATATACTTTCATGACTACCTCCCACATCACAGAATTCACAAGCAAAAATTTTCGGCTCTAATTCGAGGGGAAATTCAGAGTGGTTTTCATAAAACAACACACAAAACAGACTTGACCCGTACAAAAAAGGAAAAACTAAAAGCAGTTAATCCTCCCCCAAACTTGAACTACACATTGGCCCTAATATGTTAGAACAAGAACGAGAGAGGTCACTCACAGAGATCCTTCTCGGGATGCTGACGGTAATGCAACACCACTGCTACATCATCATTTGCACATGTAGGATTCAGATTATTTCCTGCAACCAAAACAAAACAAACAGCAAAAAGAAAGAACTTAATCAGACAAGCGTGGGTTGCCTCCCACGTAGCGCTTCGTTTAACGTCGCATGGCTCGACGGGTTACTCCCCAATGCTATGGAGGATACTTCAGCTTACACATTTGTTGCTTGACCTTTCCGCAACAGAGCACCGGTTAGATTCAAAAATAAAAGCTACATTGTGATTCAACTCACATCCAACTTCCACATTCTTCCTTTGATGTTTTTTTCTCTTCTTTCTTTGATGTTGCTTCCTCTTATTGACTTCTTGACTGGATTTTGGAGTCTTACTAGGAGCAATAGATGACTCAGGTGCTGCAACCTGATGGATTATTCCAGAGACTTTTTCAAGAAGAGGTTTTGAGCTTTTACATTTTCCCACTGTTCAGATCATTCCAACTGAGGGGTGATTACTTTCCTCTTGACCTTGCTTCCCGAGCTCCAACACTTTTAAGGTTCTTTCCTTCTCAAAATATTTCAAAGTTAGAGTGCCAGCTTCAATATCTACACTGCACCGACTAGTCATCAAGAATGGTCGACCTAGTATGATAGTCGTCTCCTCGTCCTCGGGAAGATTAATAATCTCAAAGTCTACTGGATAGGTGAAGTTATCAATGGTCACAAGCACATCTTCTGCTAAGCCGTATGACCGCTTGGTTGTGAGGTCGACAAACTTAAGATTTGTTCCCGTTTCACTTATTTTTTGTATACCCAACTTTTTGAAAATTGAGAGGGGCATGAGACTCACACTAGCACCCAAATCAATCAAGACTTTCTTAAAAGTTCTGTCCTTTATGGTACAAGGGATTGATACAGAACCATGATCTTTCCGTTTCATTGGAATTCTCATACCTTGTGATCCCCCACTGCTCTCTTTAATTATACTCTTTAGCTCCTATCCACTAGGTTTCTTTTTCCTAATGACCTCCTTCATGAATTTCTTATATAGAGGCATTTGTTCAAGTGCTTTAAAGAAGGGCATATTAATCTCTAACTTTTTGAACAATGAGCTGAATTTCTCAAAGTCTTTTTCTTGTGTCTCCTTCTTTGTCACTCTTGAGGGGTACGGTAACTTGATCTTAGGTTTAACCGCTTTTTTTCTTTTCTCTTCGGTTGGCCTGGCTTCTTCTAGCTCTCTCTGACTTTCTCGCACTTCCAGATCCACCTCTATACACTGATACTCATTGGCTCCCCTCTCTTCTTCTTCTGCAACTTTCCGGCTCCTTGTGGTAACAGCATTGACATTCTCGTGATTCTTCGGATTGGGTATTGTGGCGCTTGGGAGGGCGCCTGATGTTTGAGAATTTGCAACTTGTTGAGCTATCTGACCCAATTGAACCTCCAGATTCTTTATGGAGGTTGTGGTATTCCTATAGCTATTCCGAGTCTCTTCCTGAAATTGTATGTTATGAGCTGCCATCTTCTCAATGGCAATCTCCCATTGTGCTTTTTGGGGAGCCTGTTGTTGTTGTGGTTATTGGTATTGATTGTGATAATTCCAGGAGAAGTTATGATGATTCTTCCACCCTGGATTATACATTTAAGCGTAGGGATTATTCTGCTTCAGAAATTTTATCTCTTCAATTTGTTACAGAGTCGCAACACAATGTGCAGTATAATGGGGTCCACTACAAATCTCACAACTCATGGGTTGAACAGTTTGAACTTGTGCCACATTTTGAGTACCCACTTTCATGGCCTTTAACCTTCTTTCTACCTCAGCTGTAATCTGGTCTTCCATCTTAACCACTTGCTCAGTAAGCTTCAAGTCAATTATCCTTTCTGGTTGACTCATACTACGGTCATACAGTTCCAAATGCTCATTTGCAGCAATGAATTCAATGATCCTTTTGATACCAGTGGCTGTTGAAAAATTGGATGAGCCACCGACAGCTGTATCAATGAGTTGCTTGGTTTTCATCTTCAGACCATTTACAACATTCTGCATTTGTTCAGTTGCATCCATGTTGTTAGTAGGACATGTAACCAATAATCTCTTAAATCTCTTATATGCATCTCCGAGTGACTCTCCCTCCTTCTGTTTAAAGTTAACAATGTCATACCTTTTACGGATGTACACAGAAGTAGGAAAATACTCTTTCAGAAATGTTGTCTCCATCTCTTGCTAAGTGGTAATACTCCCAGCAGGCAATGAGTAGAACCACTCCTCAGCATCTTCCGCAAGAGTGAAAAGAAACATTCTAAACTTCTTTGCTTCCTCGGTGTGCCCCTCAATCTTGAGAGTGGTGCTCATAGTCAGAAATCTTTGCAGATGTTTGTTAGCATCTTCATTAACTTTTCCGGTGAAAGGTCTCATCTCAAGTTGAGTGATGGTGCTCGGATGCAACTGGAAATTCGGCACATTCACCGGTTGGTTCACAATTGTTAACCTACCAGCCGGTGCATTTTCCCCCACCGTAATCGCCTAGGAGTCTCTCTGTTGGTTGATCTGCAGCCATGATCACTGTATCTTTATTTGACTCTGAACTTGAGTTTGAGTGCTCTGAAGGTTCAGCTTTAGACGCTGCATGTTTTGCTTGCCTACGCCTCTCGTGTAGCGTTCTTTCAATTTCTGCGTCAAAAAGAAAATTTGCTGAGGATTCCCCTCGCATAAAACGTTAGAAGCAGATTAGTAGTAACAAAACCAACAATACTAAATAAAAAAAAACTAAAAATAAAATTTTAGCTGACGAGCAACAAAATTCCAATTGAATTAAAATTAAACTTATATTTCGGCAGTCCCCGGCAACGGCGCCAAAAACTTGATCGAAAAAATAGCAAGTGTACTATTTTTACCAATGTAGTAATAATAGGGGTTTATCCCCAGTATCGATCTCGAGGACTGCGTAGCGAAATGCAAGCTTTATCGTAACTCAATTGAACAAAAATAATAAGGGTAGTGGTTTTTGTGTAATAGTGTGCAAGGGGAAATAAAATAAAGGAATAAAATTGAGATTTGAGATAATTATGAGAAACATGCTAGGGAAAGTGTATGAATTGCCCTGTAACAACCTTAATCCTAATTTCAGTAACACGACTTATTTTACTTAATTTCTTGACTGCACTGCTTTTAATCCTAATTCCTCAGCGAAAAAACCTTTGATTTCATAATCTGACCACTCTGTCCAGATGTAATCAGATTTGAAATCAAGAATTATAATGTCAACAGTTTTCCAAGTGCACGAGGATATTCCTATTCCTAGGTAATATCTAGTGGTGCATTATCGTTCAAAAGCTTTAACAGTGGTTTGTCCGACCTAAAGCTAATCGTAAATGAAATCCTATTTGTCCGATAGAAAAAGCATTAAGAACATTGAACAATAAAAATTGATTATAAAATAAGCACTTATGTCATAGAATTCGGAAAAGCAAAGTCATTACAGAAGCAATTCAGGGACACCCCCTAGCAATGGGGGGTTTAGCTACTCATAATATTTGAAGAAATTACAATATGAAAACTAAACATTACAAGAATGCAGGATTACGTTGATCTTCAATTGCTCCCGCGCATGAAAATCTTCCGTTCTCCGTTGGTTCTTGATCGCTCAATCTTTTATTGTAACTTTTCTTTTTGTCCAAAAGTCCCTTTCTCCTTCTCAGAAAGTGTCTAAAATACTCTCAGGTCCAATACATTAATGGGGAAATGCCCATAATACCCTCATGGAACACAAAGGTCAAAAATCCAAAAAAATAAGAAGATGAAGCGCCCAGGCCAACACGGGCCATGTCAGCTGACACGGGCGACCGTGTTGGCTCCCTGTTATTCCGAAAATAAAATTTTTCAGTGCCAGACTTGCTGACACGGGGGGCAGTGTCAGGTGACACGGGCACCCGTGTCAGCCCACTGTTTTTCTTCATATTTTCATTCTCTTGGCTTCTTCCTGACACGGCCAGTGTCAGGTGACACGGGTGGCCGTGTCAGGCCACTGTCTTCATTCCAATTTCATTCCGAATCTTACGATTTTTCTCGTTTTTTCGCTCCGATTCCTCCTGAATGTTTATATGAACCTGAAAACACTAAATAACACAACCAAGGCATAAAATGCGGTAAAAGAGATATAAAACAAATAAACCCTAACAAAAGATTAACTAAAATAAACAGTGAGATAGCGTATGAAAACCACTGATCAAGTATCCAAAAAGTCTCTAATGCACCAACTAATAAAACCTCAGAGTCAGATAATATTAATTAAATCAACTATGAGTTCATCAATTACTCCAATTATCCCAACAGATAACTCCCAGAGCACACTGGAACCCAACTAATATTATTTAGAGCATTTTATTAAATACAAGGTATTATAGTCGGCCTGATCACGTATAGGTCAGCCTATGTTGTTGTTTTGACTCACAACCATGATTTTTGTTGTGTATGACATGCCTAAGACCAGTACAACTTGTTTAGAGACTCTTTTTATGCATTCTAAGGCTAAGGGGACAAATGAGCATCTAAATGTAAGTTGATACCATCCAATATACAAAAGGACTACGATGTACTATACTACCTTGTCCCTTGTTTGACATCATTCAAAACCCGGTTGAATTTGTAGTTAGCAATACTTAGCACTCACATCTTGGTGATTCTCGGACTGCTCCAATCCATGGTAAAGGGAAAGTTCTTCTCAAACTCACATTTAGAAAGACCCTAGCTTTAAGAGATGTTCTTCATGTCCCAACCTTAAGAACAAACTTGATTTACGTTGATATTTTAGGCAAAGTTGGAATGAAGGTATCCTTTGAATCTGGAAATATTATTATAACAAAGGATAGCATATTTGTGGGAAAAGGATATTCTAATTAAGGTTTATTTGTACTCAATATTGATGAAATGATAAATGAGAATGCATCTTATTGTGCTTATATGATTGACTCTTTTGATATGTGGCATGCTAGACTAGGTCATGTTAATTTCTCTTATATTCAGAAAATGAAAAACCTAGGCTTAATTAGTAGTTCTAATAAATCATGTAATGACAAATGTGAAATTTGTGCTGAAACCAAACTTGCTAAGAAACCACGTCCTTCGGTTGTTGAACGTGAAACTGAATTGCTTGGATTATTTCATATGGATTTAGGAGACTTGAAACATACTATGACAAGAGGTGGAAAAAAGTATTGCATAACTTTTATTGATGATTTCTCTAGATACACTAAAGTTTATCTTGTTAGAAATAAAGATGAAGCCTTAAACATGTTTCTTTCCTATAAATCTGAAGTTGAAAACCAATTAAATAGAAAGATTAAGAGAGCTAGATCTGATAGAGGAGGTGAGTATATAATCTTTAATGAATTATGTGAAAAAGAAGGTATTATTCATGAGGTAACTCCCCCTCACTCACCTGAATCAAATGGAGTTGCTGAAAGGAAAAATAGAACTTTAAAAAATATGATGAACTATATGTTGGTTAGTTCCTCTACTCCTAATAATTTTTGGGGTGAAGCTATTTATCTGTATGTTTTTTACAAAACAGAGTTCCTCATAAGAAAACCTGTAAGACACCCTATGAGCTTTGGAAAGGTTATTCTCCAAATCTGAAATATTCAAAAGTGTGGAGGTGTCTTGCTAAAGTGATGTTTCTGGATCCTAAGAAATGGAAAATAGGATCCAAGTCTTCTGATTGCATGTTTATTGGTTATGCTGAACATAGTGCTGCCTATAGATTTCTTTTTTTGAAAAATGATGTGCATGATCGTAATATTATTATAGAGACTAAGAATGCTGAATTTTTTGAACATGTATTTCCTTTAAATTTTGATCATATTTCTCATGATGTTGTGGATGATTCATGCCTTGAACTTGCTGGTCATAGTATTAATCATAATGATAATCTTAATGAGGATGAATATGAGAATTTGAGAAGGGGTAAGAGACAAAGGAAACCAACATCCTTTGGAAATGATATTTACACTTATCTAATTGATAATGATCCTTTAAGTTGTCCTTAAGTAATATCTTCTTATGAATCACGTTTTTGGAAGGAAGCTATCAAAACTGAAATAGATTCAATTACTAAAAATAATACTTGGACTCTAGTTGATTACCACCAGAAGTAAAAACTATTGGATACAAATGGATTTTCAAAAGAAAATTTCACCCTGATAGTTCTATTGATAAATACAAAGCAAGACTTGTTGCAAAAGGTTTTACCCAAAAGGAAAACATTGATTATTTTGATACTTTTTCTCTTGTTGCTAGAATTTCTTATATTCGTGTTTTGATTGCTTTAACTTCCATTCATAAATTAATGATTCATCAAATGGATGTCAAAACTAAATTTTTAAATATTGACTTAGAAGAAGAAATTTATATGATTCAGCCTGAAGGTTGTGAGGTTAAGGATCAAGAAAACAAAGTTTGTAAGCTTCTCAAATCCTTGTATGGTTTAAAACGGGCTCCTAAACAATGGCATGGGAAATTTGATAAAACTTTAATTACTGATGGATTTTCATCTTTTGATGTTGATAAATGTGTGTATGCAAAAACTTTGAATGGCGAATGTGTTATTATATCCTTGTATGTGTATGACATGCTTATTTTTGGTACATGCATTGATACATTTATTGAAACTAAGAGTTTTCTTTCATCTAAATTTGACATGAAAGATATGGGAGAAACAAGTGTTATATTGGGTGTTAAAATCATGAGGAAGGGAGATAGCATCACACTATCCCAAGAACACTATGTTGAAAAATTTCTTAAGAAGTTTGGTCACTATGATGTTATATCTGTGAGTACCCCTTATGATTCTAACTCTCAATTGAAGAAGAATGAAGGAGATCTTGTTTCTCAATCTGAGTATGCCCAAATTATTGGAAGTTTGCTACATTTGATGAACTTTTCTAGACCAGATATAGCTTATGTTGTGAGCAGATTGAGCAGGTATACTCATAGCCCCAATGAGCATCATTGGGAAGCACTTGCAAGAGTTATGAAATATTTGAGAGGTACCATGAATTATGGTATCAAGTATAGTGGATTTCCCACTGTCCTTGAAGGGTACAACGATGCTAATTGGATCTCAAATTCATATAAGACAAAATCCACTAGTGGTTATATATTCACACTTGGTGGTGGTGCGGTTAATTGAAAATTATCCAAGCAATCTATTATTGCAAGATCCACAATGGAATCACAGTTTGTAGCTCTGGAGTTGGCTGATAGTGAAGCTGAGTGGTTGAGAAACTTCTTAGCAGACATTCCATTAGAAATAAAGCCCACCCATAAGTGTCAATACATTGTGATAACCAATCTGCAATTCCAATTCCTAAGAACAAGACGTACAATGGAAATAATTGACATGTTCGATTAAGACACAATGTTATGAAACAGCTGTTGAAAGATGGAATAATTTCCATAGATTATGTGAAATCAGAGGTTAATCTGGCCGACCCTCTGACTAAACCCTTGGGTAGAAAAATGATTTAGGAATCATTGAAAGGAATGGGACTTAAGTCAATTTGAATACAGTAAATAATGGTGACCCAACCTTTGTGATTGGAGATCCCATTAAGAAGGTTCATATGGGTAATAACAAGTTATTGACTGAACTAGCAGCACTACCTTCCCTTCCTACTGTGGAGTGTTAACTGCATTAGTAGAGGATAAACTTAAGAGCTTTTAATGATTTCCATAGCCGTTATGGGTCGTATATGAAGTGCAACATATACTTGATGGAATCACCTATATGAGTGTCAAGTGGAGCCGGTTACATGAGATTTAGCAAATCTCTAGAGAACTCATGAACACCAGGCACGCACATGGCCGAATTGGCGCACAACAATGATGGCAGCGAGAACTTATGGGGGGGGGGGTGTAATGATTAGTAAGTCCTCTAGCACACACCAAAGTGTAATGGTTCATAGAGTTTGTGTTGGATGCAGAATAGGGCAAGCAAGCAAAAATATTTATTTTCGGAAGAATTTCCTCCAGGATTTATATCGTGTCCACAGAGATTGGTTCTAGGGAAAGAATGTCGTTCGACAATCTCTCGCGTTTATGAGTTTGGTTTTGAATTGGTTTCAAACAAGAAAACAGAAAAGTAAATATTAAAACAAAAAGAAATCATTCTTCAGAGAGAGAAACTCGTCCGGCAATGCATATAAATCACTCCTCACAAACTTAAACTTACCGACCAGTTATACTCTACCTACAATACTCCTCAATATCACCCAACATCGCTCACAACAAAGGTTATGTCTAACGCACAGTTGAGATAACAACCGTGTCACTCTCTTCGTCACTCTCGCGAGCGAAGCCTCGAAACACGGAAGGCATTAAGCTTCAACACCCATACGGATTGTTAGCCCTAAATCTATCTCTAGAATCCAGAAACTAACAGACAATCATCCCTAATCGAAGTTTGCGACGGTTATCTCTAACGCACCCCAAACCCCGCGCATAAAGCAAAAATCAGAGACAATCACCAATAAAGATTTGTAAAGCAAGTTTTATACAATGCCATGGGCGACAAATATACATGAGATTGTAGTCAATATATATACAAAACCCAACATAGAAGAAAAACACAAAGAAGAAAAGAAATGAACCAAACACTTCACGGATTATCGGAGCCGATCGATGAGAAATCCACCTCGGATCATCCACATGCAAGCTTCCATGTTGTTTTCTAAGATAATCTACTGAAAAAATGAAGTTTGATGGAGTTGGAGCAAGAATCCCCAAAACCATAACCTAAAAAATGATGAAAAATGACTAAAATAGGCAAAAGTTACTGCCCAGGTTCGCACTGCGAGTCCCCGTTCGCACTGCGAATATAAACCGCCTTTGCAACGTCAAAAATAGTGTTTTTCACACTTCTGGGCACTATTCATTCTCCCCCGAGTTCGTAGTGCGAGTGCGCCAGCGAGTGCTCGCCACGGGGGGTTCGCAGTGCGAACATGACAGTATGGCAGAACATGTTTTGATCATAACTCTTGAACCGTAACTCCGATTGACGCACAGTTTAAAGCGTTGGAAAGCTTATTAAATGCTCTTTATGAATATGGAAAAATCCCATTGCTGGAACACCTGTAAAAATAAATGAAAATCAATTAAACTCAATGATATTTACACGGTACATCACTATACACCAAAAACGTAAAGTAAACGTATTTACGAACAAAGCGGGGTTTATTCAACCAATTTTAACACAAAGTAATGATAAGTGCAACAAAACTTATATACAAAAATAGGTACATTTTGCACTTATCAAACTCTCCCCAACTTACATAATTGTTTGTCCACAAACAAGAATCAAACAAACTTGAACATGCACAAGCAATATCCAAAGAATGACGAATCAACAGGTTTTGAAAAACAGAAATGAATGAATGGTTCAAATGAAAATGGTACACACAAAAAGTAAATACTTACCACTAAACTACGACAACAAAATAGTCACGAAACAAAAGCAAAGTACAAAAGTCATGCCAAGAATTCTAAAACAACACAAGTTCCAAAGTGAATCACACCTAGTAAAAACAATCATCGGTAGATGAAAAACACACAATAAGGTACTTTACACTCACACAACACTCATGCAAACAAAAGACTCAATTATGCATACATCCACAAATTCACATTGAAAATACAAAGGCAAGAATCACAAGGGCTTTTCAAGGTTGTAGCGTGGTCGGGTAAACAAACAAGGTGCAATTTCTAAAGGTAATTGAAATAAAAACTTGCATAAACCTAAGGGAGTGATCAAATCACAAAGATTCACACACAAAATTTCAACCAACTTCTTCCAAAATCCCAAGTGCTACACAACACACAATACTTATTTAGCACAATTATTAAAACTCTTTTTGTTTCCTTTTTCAAGGATTTTTCTTTTTCTTCCTTTTTCACTTTTTTCTTTTCTTTTCTTTGGCATATTTTTCTCTTTTTTCTTTTCTTTTTCAATCTGCATAGAATCCAACCAATGAGTACACAATCATCCTCTCCCCAACTTGAATTCAACTGCACCATCATGTGAATACTCCCTACTTTCTAAGGCAAGGAAAAAAATCCATACAACAACACAAAGTTGAGGTCCAAAAAAAAACAAAATCCATTAAAAAATAAGTGACCTAAATACTCATAGACAAGCATTAAGTTCAAATAGAAACATGGATCAAAAAGCTCAAAGGGGTTACGAATTCACACACACTCACAAGGTGAATTGACTATTTGGCTAAGGTAGTTGTGCTCAAAATGAAACAATTGCCTTGATCCTTTTCATGCATTCATATAAACAACACAAACAACATATTCAACATAATAAAATCCAGTTAGAACAAGAATGTTGGTTCTCCGCGCATATATGAACAATGGAAAGCCACCTCACAAAAAGGTTGGGAACTAAAGTGATTCACAATAGAACAAGTATACAAAAGAATGAATGGCATGGAAGTTTGTAAAATGCCTAAGTATCATGAATATGCTAAAGTATAGAAAGCGATAAATACATACCTTGGACGTGTACAAAACTTAACAAGATCATTACCATACATCCGCAAGTTGAAACGAACCAACTTGGAAAATCACAAAAGCATCCTCAAATAAGTTAATCAAAATCTGTGAGCAAACAACAACCAAAAACATTCGAAAACAAAAACTATAAAACATGCTTGTTTTACGTCGTAAGCTCGACGCCTTTACGGTGCTTAATTAGAAACTTCCTTCATTCATGCCATGGTGATGTCTCACCGTGCAACCAAAAGCAAGCATCCTAACCAAACACTTGAACAAACGTCAAAATGTACAAGTATCAATATAAACAAGTGAAAATATACAACATGTAGGATATCTACAAAACTCAAAAACAAAGAAACTATCGCAATGCGATTCAATATCAAAACCAATCCCCGGCAACGGCGCCATTTTGTTGGATACAGAATAGGGCAAGCAAGTAAAAATATTTATTTTTGGAAGAATTCCCTCCGGGATTTATATTGTGTTCACAGAGATCGGTTCGAGGGAAAGAATGTCGTTCGACAATCTCTCGCGTTTATGAGTTTGGTTTTGAATTGGTTTCAAACAAAAAAACAGAAAAGTAAATATTAAAACAAAAAGAAATCATTCTTCAGAGAGAGAAACTCGTCCGGCAATGCATATAAATCACTCCTCACAAACTTAAACTTACCGACCAGTTATACTCCACCTACAATACTCCTCAATATCACCCAGCATCGCTCACAACAAAGGTTATGTCTAACGCACAGTTGAGATAACAACCGTGTCACTCTCTTCGTCACTCTCGCGAGCGAAGCCTCGAAACACGGAAGGCATTAAGCTTCAACACCCATACGGATTGTTAGCCCTAAATCTATCTCTAGAATCTAGAAACTAACAGACAATCATCCCTAATCGAAGTTTGCGACGGTTATCTCTAACGCACCCCAAACCCCGCGCATAAAGCAAAAATCAGAGACAATCACCAATAAAGATTTGTAAAGCAAGTTTTATACAACGCCATGGGCGACAAATATACATGAGATTGTAGTCAATACATATACAAAACCCAACATAGAAGAAAAACACAAAGAAGAAAAGAAATGAACTAAACACTTCACGGATTGTCGGAGCCGATCGATGAGAAATCCACCTCAGATCATCCACATGCAAGCTTCCATGTTGTTTTCTAAGCTAATCTACTGAAAAAATGAAGTTTGATGGAGTTGGAGCAAGAATCCCCAAAACCATAACCTAAAAAATGATGAAAAATGACTAAAATAGGCAAAAGTTACTGCCCAGGTTCGCACTGCGAATATAAACCGCCTTTGCAACGTCAAAAACAGTGTTTTTCACACTTCTGGGCACTATTCAATCGCCCCCGGGTTCGCAGTGCGAGTGCGCCAGCGAGTGCTCGCCACGGGGGTTCGCAGTGCGAACATGACAGTATGGCAGAACATGTTTTGATCATAACTCTTGAACCGTAACTCCGATTGACACACGGTTTGAAGCGTTGGAAAGCTTATTCAATGCTCTTTATGAATATAGAAAAATCCAATTGCTGGAACACCTGTAAAAATAAATGAAAATCAATTAAACTCAATGATATTTACACGGTACAACACTATACACCAAAAACATAAAGTAAACGTATTTACGAACAAAGCGGGGTTTATTCAACCAATTTTAACACAAAGTAATGATAAGTGCAACAAAACTTATATACAAAAATAGGTACATTTTGCACTTATCAGTTTGCTCCACCAATTCACTTGTGTGTTAAGTCTTATTAGTCTTGGCTCTGGTTCATAGCCCAAAAGACACCAGACTCGAAAAATTACATTCTCGGAAATTGCCCAGGAAATTTCTTTCCTTCTTAAGCCTTTCTTTGGACCTTTGAAATATGTGGGGTATTGTTGGAAAATTAGTGTATTTCAAAGTCCAACCTCCACCAGTGGAAGTTTAGTGCAAAATCAGACCAAAACACAACTACATCTATTTTAAGAGCAACTTCTACCAGTGAAAGTTTAGTACATAACGTGACCCAAAATTTTACATGTGACAAATTGTTGTACCGTCCACTTTGACTAAATCGGTATGGTTTGTTGTGCTGCCGCCCATAATTTATTTCCCTCATCTACCTTGTTATTCACAAATTTTGTATTATAAATAGTTAGTTTATTTATCATGATGATGTACACAAAGCACATTAGAAAATTATCTTCTTCTCCTCCCTTCTTTGTTCCTGAGCAATATATATTTGAGATTCTTGTAACGCCCCGGTTTTTGTTAGATTTATTTAATCGAGTCGATTTAATTATTTTTGGTCTTTATATTATTTTATTCTTGATAAATGTGTTATGTTTATCGTTATTATGTTTTATCGCGTTGTGGGAACGTTTGCGAGAAAATTGAGTGTAGGGGTATTTTAGTCTTTTTGCGTTGTTTTCACTTAAAATAGAAACATAGAGAGGAAAGAGAGAAAAATAGGAAGGGAAGAAAGAAAATAAGGAAAAGAGAAAGAAAAGAAGAAAAAGAGGAAAAACTTGAAAGTTTAGGAATCGATTCAACCGACACTTCGAAGCACGATTAATCGGGTAAGGGTGCGAAACTCGATTATGCTATGTTTATGTATGATTATGTATGGGTGTGTTGGATTGTTTACTAGTTTTTCAAATATAGGTCGAAATGAGATAAACGAGTAGAAATTGATGTTTTCACGGTCGGAAATCGATATAAATCGCGTTGTATGATGAGACTGTGTTTATGAATAATTGTTGATGCTTGTTTTGCTGTTGGAATTGATTTGGCATGAAAAATAGGATTTTTGGGTTGGATTTGCGAAGAGTTCATTTTTCTGAATTTCGCAGTGCGCGCTCAGCGCGAGGTCTGCGCGCTTAGCGCGGTCTTGAAAATTCGCAACCTCACCAGGCAGTGAGGAGCGCGCTCAGCGCGGGGAGGAGCCCGCTTAGTGCGACCTGGAACTTCAAAAATTAAATATGTTTTCTAAATTCCGTAACTTTTGATCTGTAACTCGGATCGGGACATTCTTTGTACCATTGGAAAGCTTATGAAATGTTATTTCTTATAAAAGTGGGTTTTGAGATTGGTGGCTGATTTAATTATGTCGGGAATTTGGAAACGTGTCGTTTTGTCGACTTTTATCGTCGTAGTTGTGTGCGATTGATGTGTTATCATGCAATATGCTTTGGATATATAATGTATAGCTTGTGTGCTGTTATATGATATGAATGCATGTGATGTGAATGTTGTGATGATAATTTGTGGCCTTAGGGCAAGTAAATGCATTATGTTGGGTTTGATTGTATATGCATGATTATGGATATCGAGATGATTCACATGGTTGTATATGCATTTGATTGTCATGAGTCATTGTATGCCAAGCATCATGATATGCATTCTTGTGATGTCGTGTACCCTAGTGGGTGTGAGCGACGAAACGATTCCAGAGGGAATCTGCTGTAACGGTCGTGTGCCTTATACAAAGAGGACCTAAAGCGACGTTATAGACGATCGTGTGCCTTATACAAAGACGACCTAAAGCGATCAGATCGTGTGCCTTATACAAAGAGGACCTAAAGCGATCCATAAACGTCATGTGCCTTATACAAAGAGGACATAAAGCGACGGGGAACATCGTTTGCCCGACGGGGAGTTACACTAAGTAACAAGCGATGATTCCAATAATTCCTGAGTGAATTAATGATGAGAATAATGGATGGAATAGTACCGCATTTGCATAGAGTCGTTGTGTCGGTCTCTGTGCATTTACATAAGTCATGAATGGATTGATTATGTGTGGGAATTGTGAATGGAATTGATGAGTTGATATATATATATATATATATATATATATATATATATATATATATATATATATATATATATATATATATATATATATTGGTGATGAATTTGTTGAGCATGATTGACATGCCTTTGTGATGGATGTGTGAGATATGAATTATTATGTTTTGTATTTGAACTATGGTGTGTGTCGAGGTGAGAATGTTTTGCATGTGTATTGTATGTTATTACATAATTGTATGCAACTATATTATAATTGTGTTTCTCACCCTTCTGCTGTTTTGAATGCTCTATGAGGCATTGCAGATTAGATGCTGGAGGTCTTTTTGTGAAGATTATGCCTTTATTCTTTTGTCGGTCGGCTCTGATATGTAGCACCGGGTAGTCGGGGAGATCGTTGTGTGACTATGTGTGTACATGTATATATATCTTTTTGGATGTACATGTATAACCTTGTATAAAACAGACAAACTTTTATGTTTATATCTATGAGATTTCAGTTGCATATTTTCTGCTTTTATTCTGTATCTGAATTGTGGGTGATAGGAACTGAGTTCCTCTACTTATGTTGCTACCTGATTGTTGCATATCTATATGAACAGGTTGTTGTACCTTGTCACTTTGATGTGACGCTCCCTTTTATGCCATGAATGTTTTAATTACACTCTGATTAATTGTTATCACTTTAATAGCTCGGGTATAGAAAGGGGGTGTTACAATTCTCGCTAGTTCTTGAGTTCCTAGTTAATGCAACCAGAATGTGTTGTTTAATCCTGGGGAGTGTTTAAGATAATACCTGAATAAAACTCTCTAGGACAATGGATCTAATTCACGACTGAGCTTGGTTACTTTCCTTATTTTGCATTTTGGCTTCGTTGTTGTCGAACTTGTTGTTGTTTGCTCTCCCTCTCTCTATATCCAACAAGAACAATGCCTCTACTCAGTCCATACGAATATAGTATCTTCAATCTCTGTGTTAGCCGCAACAAATGAAGATTGAGTGAGTGAGTGAGTGAGAAAGAGATAAATAATGACCAGGGTTTCACAAACCGAACTTCATTAAGTGTGAAAGCTTCTGCGTAAGTTTTTTTTAATAAAACTACTTGTGTGAGCTGCAAGCTAAAAAATCCACTTAAATGCATTGTAGCATATAGTGTATTGTATTTCATTTAAGCGTACAATACCTTATCATATTCTGTATTCCACTTTAGTGCACTGTATACCTTACGGAGTTCTATAATTCACTTAGGTGTTCCTTATTAATTCTAGCTTTCATCATTCTATCCTTATGTGTGTGACCCTGTAGGTTCTCGTGACGTTGACAATTATATTAAATCATATATTTAATATAATAAACAGTGAACAATATCTGACAACACATCATTGCTACCCAAATTACGAAAATGTCATGTGATCTGACAACACTTTTCAATGATAATGCTTATATGTATAATTATCCTTTTTTCGTCATGTCTATTTTAACACAAAGCATAGATCGTATGACCCTTGTGCAGTTCAATATTAAACCCTTAAACATTTATCCTTGTCATACCCCAAATTTGTCCTACCTGTTTATAATTTTCATCTGTATATCCACTCACTAACCAAATCCAGAAAATCCAAAAAATATGTTGTTTTCTTTTCAAGGCCAGGGTGTGTGGTCGTGTCCGAAGTCTCAATGCAATTTATCTGTGTGTGGATCCAGTTATCAATCTGTGTTCAAATGGTGCATGGTGGAGAATCATATTCTTTTCAATCAGTAATGCAAGTGGCAAGTTTTAGAGAATCGGTGCAGAGATTGACTCGTGGCTGATTCTATCTAGTTTTTATCCAATTCAAGTTTCGTTTCTATTTCTATTCAATCCCGCTTCAATTTTGTTTTCTTAGTTTTAATTCATTTCAATAATCAATCCATTTATTCCATTTCATTTTATTATCCATTTACTATCCATTTCCTAATACTCATTTTTCAATCCCATTTTTCATTGGACTATCAATATTTTATCCATTTCATTTTCCTAATCCATTTACAAACCAATTTTATCCATTTTTCAATCATATTCATTTCCACTTAAAGTCAATAATCATTTCTTGATTTTTATCCATTTTCTAAAACCATTTTCCACACATTTTAAACCATATTCTAAACACTTTCATATCCCTCGACCATTTTAATTCATTTTCAACTCCAATTCAAATTCGATTCATATCCAATCATCATTTTTTAGTTTTTGTTATGCATTCATCTTTTACATGTTAATTCATTTCACTATCTATACTCCAAATTCCATTATTTTTCATACAAGTCCAAATAAAAAAACCATTACTTCTCTTTTTGGGCCCATTACTATCACCAAAAATTACAAAATGAAAAAACTAATAATTGACAAAGCCAAGAGACTTTTCCAAACTCAGCCCGTTACAATACAACATCCCAAAGGCCTTTGCCACTTGATTCTTGAGCATGCCTTAAACCACACAGCCTGCAGCATCATGAGATCGTACAACCTGCTAACCAGCACAACAGCCAACGCACTCTACAAATTCTGCTAGCACAAGCAACAACGCTATACACCACCACTCTCCACACTAACCACTACCCTCCAAAACAAAATACCCTGCGCATATAATCCGTACCATAAACACAACCTATCCATGTACACACCAGCCATAAAGCCACGCGAAGAAAGCGACATAACTTGCTGCAAATTTGTACCTTACTGCAAATGAAAACAACATTTCACTGCATAAACCGTACCTCATGTTACAAAAACCTGCCATGAAAATTACAAGTCAAACTCAAGCAGTGAGAAAGAGAGTAGAAGACAAATTAGGAATCAAAACGTAAGGGGGGAATTTGATTTTAAAAAGGAGAGAAACGAATTCAAAAGAAAGAAAGGAACATCACTGCAAGCATATAACTCACCAGAAAAATAATACTTCTTAAACAGAAGTCACCAACAACAACCTGGCCTTCCTCCTTCACCATTTCCTGCAAACAACCGCATATCACCACCATTACTCATGAGAAAACCATAAATCATACCCTCTGTTTCCAACCATCAATCCACTTCATCTTTTCAACCACACGGATTCAACAACAACAACCAAGCCGCACGTATAACCTCTTCAATCTCCACCAAAACCGAATCACCACAGAACCCTCTTTCAGCCAACCTTCCATCATCTTCATTTCAAAGGAAACCCAGAAATCATGTCCCCACTTCCAATTTCTCCAAAAAAATCCATAACCACCCTCTAAAAACTTTATTTCACCGGACCTGTAACCAAAACAACCAAAAAAACTTTTCCTCTCAACAACCCTCTTCGAACCTCCTGGATCCCTTTCGATACCCTCTTCAAACAACCACTCTTAAAACCTCTCTTCTTCATTCCAACTCAACCCACAACGATTAATATTACTCTGAAACCAAATCAACATCACAAAAATCTCACACAGTGAACACTACACCAACCTCACGCTTCATCTCCTTCAAACAACACCTAACAACCATTTTCAAATCTCAACCTCTATGCAAATTTTTTCGAACCTCATTCAACCCTCTTCTCACCCGAAACGAACCATTCTTCATCAACATTAACAACCACAAACCCAAACAACCCATTTCAAAACCAAATTGTGAAACTAAGAAGGAGATGAAGTAGATAAGATATCAAATCTGAAACAAACCCAGTTTGATACAAACCTGTTGAACGAATTGAAACCGGGAGCCAAAATCCAGTGAAATCGAGACGAAACCGTTCGACCGATGAAGCAGATGCAGAGAGAACCATGAGCGAAATCGCGACTCTGAAGCTCGTCGTACAGGGAAGGGCAGATCGATTGAGTTGACGGTGGGTTCGTCGGTTTCGAGGAGCTTTCGTGCATGATGGAAATGTAGCGATGATGATGATGATGTCGCCGACCCTACTTCGATGCGTTGTTGTATCGTCATCCCCTGTTTTCATTTTTCTTACCCTTTTCTTTAAAAATGCTTTGACCGTGTATTTGCAATGGTGATGTGGGCTTTTCATTTTCTAATTGCCACACGTTTTTTGGTGCTAGTCAGGTTTATGTTATGCCATGAAGTGGGCTTTCTGGCCCGCGTATTTTTTTTATCCATACCACCTGCTTTTCATTTTAATAGAGTTCTTCTTTTAATATTAATTCTGTTAGTTTGTTTATTGTTAATGTGGTGCTAATTAGATGTTGATTGTTAGTATTAGATTTAGATTTAATCAATTGTCAACTTCATGGAGATCATGGTGATTTTGGTTCATTTAATTTTTGCTAATTGAAATGGATAATTTGAGTCTAGATAATTTGTTTTTTTTTTATTTTTGAATTCGTGATTAATTGAATAACTAGAGCTTTGATTAAAATTTTGTCAATCAAATTTTGTTAATGATTTCGAATAATTTCTTAGTGAATCTTGGTTAGAGTTTTAATTGACTTTCTTTTTTTTAAGTTCTTATTAACTTTTGGTTTCTCTTGTTAGCACCTTTGATTTTGGCCCAGTTGATCTTGGATGTTGATTTGTAATGTTGGACGCTTGAGGATTAGTCAGATTGATAATGGTGAAGCTTCTAATAATTCCTAAGTTTTTATGCGCATCGAAGAGGCAACGAACCTTCTCCGTTAGGTACCACTTGAATTTTATGTTTAATGCCTCATTCTAAGATTGTGCCCATGATAGAAGCATATTTCTTCCCCCCATTTTATTCATGATCTTTATATGAGGTGTATGTTTACCTTGTGGATTTTTTTTATGCCTTGATCATATTATGCTATGTCATTGCGTGTTTATTTAAATCAAAATATTTTTCAACTAATATTTGGACTTCGTGTCAATCATTTTCATACCTGATAAGTCGATCATTTTCACGATCGCAACCGACCTCCCCTTTGCCTCCTCTTGGGCCTTATGCAACGATTACCCATTTTATTTTGATTTGTATGCATGTATGTGATTGGTTTATGTTTAATCATGGCTTAATTAATTCCATAAGATTAAAATCAACCCTTTTTATAAGAGTAAAACAAACTTGACCCAACATCAAGTATTTTCCAAATAAATTCAATCAATTCAATCCTAAGCATTTACTTGATCCATGTATTAAGTATTTCCAACCTTCACTTCACACCATAACTTCCTTTCTTTCCATTTCTTAACCTCCTCATATGTAAATTAAAACCTCGATCCAACGTCGAGTGCTTTTCTCAAATCAAACCAACACACGTAATAATATTTAAACATTTTCATAAAGGTGAAAAAGAGGGGGACTAAGTCTTTGGTCTTTCTTTTCAATTGCTTGGGTGCGAGTTTCCTTACTCGTGTGTGGGCAATTGACGCCTTTAAAATACATATAATCCGTTAACACTCAAACTCTTTTTCTTAATCAACCATCAATACATTTAATCGTACTTAAAGATCATTTATTAAAAGGTGAAAAGGAGGGGGATCAAGTCTTTGGTCTTTCTCTTCAATTGTTTGGGTACGAGTTTTCTTACTCGTGTGAAGACGATTGACGCCTCTAACAAAACTTAAGCCTTAACCTGCCAATTGTTTAGGTGCGAGTTCCCTTACTCGTGTGTGGAAAATTGACGCCTTTAAAACACGCGAACTCGACAAACATCCAAACCTTTTCAAAATCAAATTATCAAAACACTTAATCATATATTCAAACACAATTTCCTAAAAAGTGATGCGAGGGGGATCAAGTCTTTGGTCTTTCTCCTCGATTGTTTGGGTGCGAGCTCTCTTACTCGTGTGTGAACAGTTGACACTTCTAAAAGACATAAACCTTAATTCTCCGATTGCTTTTGTGCAAGTTCTCTTACTCGTGTATGAGCAATCGTCAGCTATTTCTTAGGTGCGAGTTCTCTTACTCGTGTGTGAGCAATTGTTGCTTCTAAAGCATCCGACACGATCAAAATTATCCTTTCCTCGCCTCCGTGCGACCGAAACCCTAAAACGCATACCAATTAAATCCTTTTCTTAATCAAATCTTTAATACACTTAATCCACAACTCAAACACCTTTCCCAAAGAACATTGTTTAAGTCATTCTTTCGCGCATATGAACTCGTGCTTCAGCCTCCTATGACGAGCCGACAAGCCAACGTTTAGCAGTTAGAATGCGGCCTAAACTCTCGTTCGCCTAAAATACGTCCAAAGCAAACCTTTTTCTCAATCAAATCTTTAACATACTTAATTCATACTCAAACAGCTTTCACAAAAAGAACATTGTTTAGTCAATTCTTTCGCGCATATGAACTAGTGCTTTAGCCTCCCTTGACGAGCAGACAAGCCAACATTTAGCAGTTAGAATGCGAATTAAACACTCGTTCGCCTAAAAAATACAAACCAAACAACCGTAGTCCCACGAACTACGAATGCTCTGACTTTCCCATTGCACGAGGGAATACGTAGGCCCAAGGGTTCTCAATCCTTGCCGAGCACAATAATAAAAAACCACCCATTTTCCCCTTAGAAAACAATATCTACCTTAGAAGAAAACAAACAAACCTAGCTAACTTTCTCACGAATCGAATCAAGAGGTTCTCGTTGAGTACAACGGACGTAGAGGGTGCTAATACCTCCCCTTTGCATAACCGACTCCCGAACCCGAATTTGATTGCGATGACCATTTTCTTATCCCTTTCAAAGGTTTTATCGATATTTTCCTATTCCTTCCTTGGAATGAATAAAGTTCGGTGGCGACTCTGTTTCGAACAGTTTTTTCCGCGTCCATCGCGAGGATCGTATTTTTCGAGGTACGATAGACAGCGACTCTGCTGGGGATTAAGAAAAGCATTGCCCTATGCTAAAGAGAGTCATGCCTAACTTGACTCGATTCGTGAGTGTTAGATCCGCTTGTTTGTTTATCTTCTCTTGCTTATTTGCTTGCTTGTCTGATTATCTGTTATCTACTTGCTTGCTTATTTCTATTATATCCTATTATTATCTCTTATGACACTGTTGGGATTCTCTGATCATTGGTGCTCTGTGAGATGGCTCTATACCCGAGTCCGAGTATAACCCTAGGATTAGGATGGTGGTTGTGTAGTGGAGGCTTGTGTGGTTTCTTCCGCGTGAGCCAAAGTAAAGACCCCGCTTGGAGTAGATTCCCTTGGAAATGTTATCATTTTGACGTTACTTCGTCACGATGATAATGTTTTCGAGCCTGAATCGTTGATCCCAAGGACCATTAACCCATTTATCCATGGTGGTTGGTAGTGTTAACTCTTTGTGAGTTAATGCGAACGCCACAATCAGATGAGATCCCTCGAACGTATTACTTCCTGACAGTAATATTTTTGACCTCGATCTAGGATTCTGAGAACCCTACTTAGAACCCGTGTGTCGATGGTTGTGTAGTGGGCGCCTCCGAGGAGTCTTTCTCGTGGGGAAGAAACGAAGACCTCACCTAGACGAGATCCTTTCAAGGATATTATCGTCTGATGTTCCTTCGTCATGGCTATAATGTATTTGAAAGATATCTATAACTCTAGGCACCTACCTGTTTAGAGCCTACCTATGGGGGATCCGGTAATCAGAGATATCCTGTGTCTAACTCCTTCCTCAGAATCAGATGTTGTTTTGATCCTGGAACCGTGCATAAGCATTGCATACTCATGACATTAGCATGTCTGCATATCATTTTCCAACAAACTCAACCATCCTTTGTCCATAACCCGCAATTGATTTCCTGACACTCGTATCGAAATTGAAGCCGCTTTTGGAAGAATCATGGATTTAGAAGAGCAGAACCAGTTTGCGTCAAGAGTAGATGTTGACTTGATGAAGAACCAGCTAGACCAACTTGTGGAAGCTATGGCAAGGAAAGAGGACAACATTCAAAGCCCTACAGTCACTGGGAACGTCATTCTGCCTCAAGTGAATAACCTTGCCCAATTTCAGCCTGTGCGGATTCCTGTTAGGGACCAGGTTATATAAGAATGTCACACTATTAAAGATGAACATGCCTCATCTCATGATGCAGTTGAATACCATAGCTTTGCATTCACTACACCGAATTCCTGAGGGACAAGCCTGGTGGTGAATATTGAACGACCTCAAGATGTTGGGTTTGCTGAAAGATGTCGTGTGTTGGAAGAGAAGCTTGAAACCATGAAGGGGTGTGATGCTTTTGATCTGAATGCTTTGAACATGTGTTTGGTACCCGGACTTGTATTACCTCCAAAGTTCAAGATGCCAAAATTTGAGAAGTACAAAGGAGATAGTTGTCCAAAGCAGCATTTGGTGATGTTTTGCAGAAAGATGACCTCCAATGCTCTCAATGATAAACTTATGATCCACTGTTTCCAAGACAGTCTGAGCGGGGCATCGCTGAGTTGGTACATGCAGCTACAGAGTAGCCATATCCAGTCATGGTTGGACTTAGCCAACGCCTTTGTGAAACAATACCAATACAATTTTGACATAGCTCCCAACCGCATACAGTTGCAAGGCTTATCTCAAGAGGAGAACGAATCCTTCAGAAGGTATGCTCAGAGATGGAGAGAGGTAGCCGCTCGCGTTCAACCACCAATTTTAGATAGAGAATTGGTTGACCTGTTCATAGGTTCTTTGCAAGGCCCATACCTAGAAAAAATGATGAGCAATGGGACATCAAACTTCTCTGACTTGGTTTTAGTAGGAGAATGCATTGAGAGTCATATCAAGAGTGGAAAGAGCCAAGACGCCTCGAGCATCCAGGATAGAGAGACTGAATCCATTGTCAGTTCTCAAGAGGAAGATGAGGATAAAATTAATGCAATCTGGGACACTTTACAAGCTCCATCTCCGGTACCTAATCCTCAATACCCAAGCATCTCAAATGTTCAAAGTCAGTAATCACATGGGCCTCCCTGCGCGATTCCATTCTCTCTACATGGTCAATATACTCTTGCCAATAGAGGTCCCCCTCGTCAACAACAGATTGCACAACAACACTCTTCACAACCCCGACGCTACTATAATGAAAGACCAAAAAGGCATTTTGATCATCTGCCAGTGCCATTCAGTCATATATTGCCACGTTTGATTAGTAGTGGGTTAATAGTTCCAAAGGGCTTGGATCCTGTTATTCCTCCATACCCTTCAGGCTTTGACGCCAATGCAAGATGTGGATATCATGCTGGCGCCATAGGGCATTCAACTGAGAATTGCAAACAACTCAAAAACAAGATCCAAGAACTGATTGAGTCCAAGCTAATCTCATTTACGCCTCGAGGTCTTCAAATCAACGTCAATCCTTCACTTGATCGGTGTAATACCCCAAATTTTGACCACTTAGATTTCCCATCATTGTGAAAATCATCATCACAATATGGATGTACCTTTATGCTTCATTAGTCTCCCCAAGGATGGGTGAGCATCCACTGCAATCAAAATTAGGGTTTCAAGCCCTCTCTGAGTGCTTAGACAAAGGATCAATCAAGAAATGACATGATCTTCAACTTGTCTAATCTCTCAAACATCCACAATGGATCAAAAAGGACTCCCACTTCAAGGATTAAGCACAAGGCTGCTCCCTTCTAGGTGGATCAAGTCTCAAGATCGACAGTGTCACCAAATTAGGGCTTTGGTCGACCAGGGCCTCCAGATGGAAATTTTCATCTGGGCACAAGGCAATGATCCAAAACATAACCTAATATACTTCATGGAACCTCATGAACCCATGCATCAAGTCAATTTTGCCTCAGGGGATGCATTCATCAAAAATCAGGAATTAGGGTTTCTTGACCTAATTCACCCCTAAGTTGACTTTTGGGACAAACCATGAGCCAAGACCTCAAGAGATGATTTGAGGGTCTCTAATATACCATATTGATCCATTTGGAACAATGGATTGATCCAAGAAGTTTGAGCAACAAGTCTCAATTTCATCTGCACCACAATTAGGGTTTTAAGGGAAAAGTCAACTGTAACTTTGACTTTTGACCAGGACATGCTCCCAAACCCTAATACATGATTGAATATACCCTATGACACCCATGGAACATGCCCATCAAGTTTGATTTAGGTCAAGGACATGATTTCCTGAAGAATTGCACAGTTTGGAATTCATCTGATAAAAAGTCAACTGTGCACAAAAGTCAACTTTGACTTTTTGAGATTTTTCACCAAAATGGATTTTTAACCCTAAAATGATGTTAATGTATGGTTTGAATCATCATTCATCAAGAAAAATCAAGAAAAGTGAGGTAACTTGTAAAAGGGGTAACCATAAAACTTAGAAATTTTTCTAAGTTAAAAATAAAGTGGCAAAGGTACCAACTTTGAAGGACCATAACTCCTAAACCACAAGGCCATTTTTTCTCATCCAAATATGGATTTGTAGCCCTCATTATCACCTACAAAAACTTCAACTACAAGTCATTCCAATTCATTAAGGATTTTGAGTTATGGAGTGATCAAAGTGGCTGAAAAGTGAAAATGTCACTTTTTCCAACACTTAGTGAAATTTTCACTAAGTCAGATTTTGCCTCACTTTTTGCCAAATGTAGGGGGATTTTTCACTTGGAATCAAAAGAGATCAAAACCAAACTTGTTCAAACAGTTGTTGTATCATGTAAGAGCTTTCCAAAATGGTCAAGAACATTGCCAAATTCAACCTACACCATGAGATACAACATTGCCAAGTTGCCTTGCTGAAATCTGTCAAGGCAAGGCAGAATTTGCAACTTTGGTCGATTTGCCAAAATCAGCCAAATTCAATTGCTCCTATCCACTTGGACACCTCAGTGGATTGAATCTAAAGGGGACAATCACTGAGCCAAGCCTCCAAAGTCCATGGAACAAGAAATAACATGTTGAACCTAGAATGGCCAAAATAGGGACAAGACTTTAAATTTGGAATGAGGCAATCAATGGAACCATCAAGGTGGCATGGACTGAGCCATTCTCATCTGAAATCAGTCAAGACTTATCCAAGACCAAGGGGACCAAAGCTCTATGCCCTAACCTCTAGTCAATGGCTAGAGGAGACTTGGATTTTCATTTGCCAACATTGGCCAAACCTACTTACCAGCTGCCATGCACTATTCCTTGCAAAACAAACTTGCTCTACTATAAATAGAGCTCAATTGTGGTCAGTTTGAGTACACCAAAGCCATCTAACAGATGCTTTCCTCAAAATCTCTTCTTTCACTCCAATTTTGCCTTCTAAGGCAAGTCACTATCGGGTTTTGAGTTTGAGAGCAATTCCAATCAAACCAATCACTCATACACCTCACATACATCACATATGAGCTGATCAAACACTTAGATTACTTCTGAAACATCAATTTCACAAAATCACCAGCTGGTTGCTCAAGGTTTTAACCAAAGTGCAGCTGAGGTACCACAAAATGATCCAGCCAATTTCAATCAAGTCCAACCATCCAAACACAATCCATAAGGTGTAGGGAAGCTGTTCAGATCATCACCACTCATCTGTAACACCTCCAAATCAAAAATCACTTTGAACTTGCTGTCACGACTTGGAGGTAAGCACATACTTGGTCATCTCTCAATCTATGCATATTTCCTCGCACAATAATTTGGCCATATGTTCATAATCATGCATGGAATGTTTTCCCTCAATTAATTGCATTGTTTGAATCGTGTATCAAAAATCCTAGCCTTCATGTAGAAATTAGGGTTCTTGAGGTTTCTTCGTGATTTCATGTTTTATGTTTAATTTAAGTGTTATAAACATGATCGTGAGGTAGAGACGAGCATAATGATATGTGGATTGCATGATATGATTACGTATTCAGTGAGATTGGATGGAAAATGCAAATCAGCCAAACCCAGAAAAACGCGCGTGTTCTTGGCGCCTTTTTCACAAATTCAAATATTTGAATTTTGTGATTTTGTTTAATTGATTCAAAAATTAATTTCTCTCTGAGTTTTAATGATTTTGAGTTGATTCCTTTTTTAATAATTCACAAAAATGTTAAAATATTTTATTTTATCAAAAAATCCCAAAAATATTATTTATTTCATATAATTGATATTTTTGCAAAGAATTAATATTTTAATTGTTTTTGACATATTAAATATTTTTTCCACATTGATTTTGCAACTTTTAATGCTTTCTAATTATTTTGTAGGTCAATACTTAATTTTTGAAGCATTACTCCAAGATCACAATTTGTTTTTCACATGTTAAACAATTTTGATCATTTTAATTGAATTTTTATTCAATTAAATACATTTTTGAAAACAAATTAGGGTTTTTGGATTAATTCAACCCTCATAAATCATTTTCAAAACAATTTTGGGCCTCTAATAGAGTGTAAGACCCAATCCTTTTTTGACCAAATCATTTTTGGGCCTCATTCATTGTATAAGCCCCGATACCGTCAAAAACAAACGGCGCGATCGTCGCCTTTTTAAGAAATAACCTTGGGCCTATCCTCGAGCTATAAGACCCATTCAAAACTTTTGGGCCTCTTGAGAGAGTGTAAGACCCATCCCCCCTTGTACAAAAAGTTTTTGGGCCTCACTCATTGTATAAGTCCCTCTGTACAAGTAAACGGCGCGATCGTCGCCCGTTTAAAAATAAAAATTATCTGGGCCTCTCTTTGAGCTATAAGACCCATTAAAAACACTTTGGGCCTCTATTAGAGTGTAAGACCCAATCCCCCTTTTAACCAAAACATCTTGGGCCTCACTTATTGTATAAGTCCCTCCGCGTTAAAAGAAAACCTCGGCGCGATCGCCATTTTTAAACGAAAAATCATTTGGGCATACCCTCGTGTTATAAGCCCCACTCTTTTTCCTTTAAACCTTTTTGGGCCTCTTGAGAGAGTGTAAGACCCATCCCTTTGTACAGGAAACCATTTTGGGCCCCAGTCACTTGTATAAGTCCCGCTGTACAAAGTCAAACAGTGCGCTCACTGATAAAACCCTGGGCCTCTCCTTGAGCTGTAAGCCCCAAATCTTTCTTTTTCAAAGCACTTTCTCCTTTGATTTTGAATATACTATTGTTTTCAATCTTTCTTTGTTGAACAACTAACCAAACAGCATGGAAGCACTACAACCGAGTAAGTGGTTATCGCTTTCGTTTACTGCTTTCATATTATAAACTGTATTGTGGGGCTGCTCACTGTAAGTCTCCTTTCATAAACTCATATCTACTGTGTAATAATAGTATAGATATTTCGAGTTTCCCCGGCTACTACGTCTAGAACTAGGTGACGCCGTTTCACTTATTCGTAGAAATAGACGCCTAGATCCCCAATAGGAGCACCAGATACAGTCTTCTCTTCGGCTGTCCTCCTTAGAAATCGTCAAGAAGCTCTACTCCCCAAGATGAATGTATTCTCCGTGAATGGCATCTTTGAGTTTCTTCCAAATTCTCGAACTTTCCTGACTTGATCTATTCCTTGTGGATAGCTTGCCTTGAATGTCTCGGGGTTTGGGTACCCACTACGGTCATAATCTTGGACCTTAACTAAGGAACCCTCTTTAAAAGCTAAAAGTCGTTGGATAGTAAACCTCGCACGTTTACCAGTTGTTTTTATCTTTAAAAGAGTTATCTCTCCTAATGGAAAGGAGATGATAGACCCACGGGCTTCTTAAAAGCATCGGCCTCCTCTTGGGCATTATTCAAGGACCAGTCGGCTTCTTAGAAGTATTCACAACCTCCTCTTAGGCTTCGTATAATGATCTCTTCCTCCGGGAATGATAGCCTCCTCTTGGGCTTAGTACAAGGACCCGTCGGCTTCTTAAAAGTTTCCAGCCTCTTCTTGGGCTTCGTACAAATTGTCTCGACGACCTCCTAGAGGTATAGGAACAGAACCTAGTCATCCTCATAGAACAGTCCTTTCATAGAGTCTACTACTGTTTCTCAAAGCATAGTACAAAAGATAAAACTCTAGACACGGACAGTCTAACTGCCTTGAGTCTCAAAGACATTCTCAAGCGACCCCTTCAAAAATAGGAAGGGAACCCGCAGACTCGGACAGTCTCGACACCCTTTGGATTTCCCGTTTCCTCAAAGAGAAGGAAATATCCCTGATCCTCAAATCAAATCCCTGTGTACAGTGTTGCTCATATAAGAACTGATTTTCTCTTTTAAAATCAGTATATTGGATCTGTCACTCAACTGAAACAGTTACAATAGCCTCCATCTCGGGCTTCGTATGAGATACCAAAATTCTCCCCAGTGGAGTAAAACAACCTTTTTGCCTCTCTCTCGGGCTTCGTACGAGACACATAAGAGACTCCCCCGTTGAGTCAATTACCCTTTTCGCCTCCATCTCGGGCTTCGTACGAGACACAAAGACTCTATCGTCGGGTCAAAAACTTTTAGCCTCTCTCTCGGGCTTTGTACGGGACACAAATTAGCCTCCTCTTAGGCTTTGTATAATGATTTTCCTAGCGGAAATTAGCCTCCTCTTAGGCTCTGTATAATGATTTTCCTAGCGGAAATTAGCCTCCTCTTAGGCTTTGTATAAGAAAACCACTGGTTGATCCAATTAACCTTTTAGCATCAAAGTTGTGCCTCGTTCACAGTACACAAACATCAACAACTCCTTTCCCTTCATTTAATCGCTGTAAGCGGCAAGCCTCTGGATCATCTATATCCACGCCACTGTCCCTCTTTTAGCATGAGAAATTCCTAAGGAAAGATGGCATTGCTCTACACTGAGTTAAAGTCTTCTCCTTCAGGTTAAAACCTTTTCTTCGGAAATTATGGCATTGCTCGGATCCGCGTATCCCAGTTAAAGTAATTCTCCTTCTCCCCTCTTTAGAGATGACAAATTCTCTCTAAAGTCGAGGTCTTTCAGCTTCACGTCTTGGGCTTTGAACAAGACACAAATAGACCTTCAGCTTCACATCTTGGGCTTTGAACAAGATACAAACTATCCTTTCGCTTCACGTCTTGGGCTTTGAACAAGACACCAAAAACACCAATTTCCTCCCATAGAATAGGAGGAACTACGAACACTCTGATTTCCCTGTTTCGGTAAACGGGAATACGTAGGCATAAGATCGAAAGAAAAGATCTTAGCGAGCGCAATCAACAAAAAACCCAAATCTCATATCTCCATCAATCACAAGCAGTATTTTAAAAGCATCAGTCCTAACATCCTAATCCTTGTTCCCGGCCAGAAACCTTCTGCCTAGATAAAAAGAAAGAAAACCGCATTGGCGAAAATACAAATAACCAGTACAAAGGCCCCCCCACATTAATAGCATTCGTAACCTAACAGACCGCTGTTTAAACTCAGTATACAAAGCAGGGTTAATTGGAGACATCTATTTCCCTTCCTTATTCAGCTCACAATAGGATAAAAAATGAATCGACCTGTAGTTTTAAGCTCAAACCGCAGAGAGCGACCAGCGCTTAAGAACCGCGTCCAAAATCGCTCGCTACAGAAAAAGTGGCGCCCACCGTGGGGCCTGTTTCTTTCTTTCTTACAATTTAAACCTTGGGTAAGTCATTTTCTTGGCGGTGGCCGCCAACAGAAAAAGTGGCGCCCACCGTGGGGCCAATTTCTGATTTCCTTTTTCATCACTTGTGTGAAAACCACAGATTGGGGCTTCCGCCGGCGAACCCATTTTCTGTCAGGAACTTAGGAATCATAGCTTTATAAGTCTAGGATGATTAGGACAAATATATATACTGCTTTTCCTAATTGTTATACGTGTTTATTTTTCTGCTACTGGGAATGCGGGTGATGCCGTATGTGGTGAGAATGAGTATACACTTAAGATAAGTGATGGCGACGGGGTCGACCATCAACCTCAGTGGAGGCTGACCAACGCAACCCATTCACTCTTCTAGCCAATGGGCCGGTTGTTAAGTCTGAGAAGCTGAGGAGCCAAACCCTTTCGTAGTGCATAAACTATCGGAAATAGTTGTTACGCGATACTACCCTCATTTGAGGCTGGTGATCTATTCTCGGTGAATGGCACTTACTCTAAGATTGCTCTACAACTCGCTGGCGATCCGCTTGTTATTTTGCTTTCCTGGGAGGAGCTGATGATAATGAGTACAGGTATAAAAATCACCCTAGTATAAACCTTTGGGGATGGGTAGAGCCTTGACTTCATGACAACGACCCTTTGACCCCATGTTTTTTCTATGTTTTTGTGTGCTGCATTCATGCATTCATTTAATAAAACATTAAAACATTCAAAAAACTTTCTCTTCTAGTCTCTCTGTTTTTCAAATTAAACTAAGACTGTGATTGCAAATATCAGAGAAAAAGATTACGCTAATGGATTTCGGTAGAAGGAGAACTCACCAGTATACCTTCAAGGTTCCAAAGCTAGCGGATTTGAGAAAGTTAGCGAGGATGATCGTTAACCCAGAGGCTTTCAGAGCCAAGCACGGTGGTTTGCTACCACTGTTAAGAGTCCATGTGATTAAGGGGATCATGGACGCGCTCATTCAGTTCTACGATCCGGTTTATCACTGTTTCACATTCCCGGATTACCAGCTATCACCAACGCTGGAGGAGTATTCTCATCTGACTGATTTACATATCACTGATCGAGCTCCATTTTCTGGACTGGAAGAAATTCCAAAGAATCAGACTATTGCAATAGCAATTCATTTGGACGAGTCTGAGGTCAGGACTCACATGACCACTAAGGGTGGCATCCAAGGTTTGCCAGCCCAATTCTTGACAAAAAAGGCTCTATACTTCGCTAGTATAGGGAACGGGACTGCTTTTGAAAGCATCTTTGTCTTGCTCACTTACGGGTTATTTTTGTTTCCCAACATCAATAACTTCGTCGATAACAACGCTATTAAGGTTTTTCTCATTGGAAACCCTGTGCCGACTTTGCTCGCAGATGCGTATCATTCTGTACATTTGGGAAATTTGTACAGCGGAGGAGAGATCACATGCTGTGTACCTTTGCTCTACAAATGGTTTATCTCTCATTTGCCCAAGTCTGCTGCTTTTTGGGATTGCAAGAGTGTCTTACGTTGGTCGCAGAAAATCATGTCTCTCACCAATTCTGATATAGATTGGTGTAATAGGATTTATGAGGGAATCAGAATCCTTGACCGTTGTGGAAACTTCCCCAGCGTACCCCTCATGGGAACTAAAGGAGGAATCAACTATCATCCGATATTGGTTCTTCGTCAATTTGGATACCCGATGAGACACATCCCACTGGGTGTTCATCTGGAAGGTCTTTTCTTCAAAGAAGGAGAAAGTGACAGAGCACTAAAGATGGAAATAGTGCAAGCTTGGAAACATGTTCATAAGAAAGGACGAGAGTCTCTGGGAAAACCGGACTGCGTCTCGGTGGAGCCTTATCTCCATTGGGTACAAACTAGAGCTCTCAAGCTAAAGATGCCTTATCCTCGTTACGGAATTCTTCCGCCGAGGGAATCTGTCATGTACTTCATGACGGAAACTGAAAAGCTTCAGGTTATTCTCAACAAAGTTCAAAAGGAAAGAAGATCTTGGAAGAACAAGTACCGCACCCTCGACGTAGAGTGTATCCAAATACAGCAACTACTAAAAGAGAAAGATGCTCTGATTGAAATTTTGGAGCAGCATGCTGTGGAGAATCAAGATGACCAAAGGAATTTGCTCACTCCTTTCACCTGGCAAAGGAATGACAACCCGACAACGGCCCAAGCACACCGGTCAAAGAAGAGGACTCGGGACCCATTAGTTTAGGTTTCTGTTTCCGCACTTTGTAATCTACTGTATTTCTATTTCTGTAATCCTTTGGAATTCAATAAAAAGGGGTTTCCCCACTGTTTGATATTTGCAATCTAATTGTCGAAGTTTATTTTGATTAAACAAAAAAAACAACAATTAATAAAATCATTGCATTCATCATTCTCACATCGCGTATTCTCCTTACCTACGAATCTCACGTTTGTGTCTCAATTCTAGAGTCAAACTGTCTCATTCGTATAATACTCGGGCCAATCGTCAGAAAATGATGGATGATCTTGAGGAAGAAAACAGAGAGTTGAAAGAAGAGATCGACGCTCTGAGAGAGGATATGAGAAAGCTTCGTAACGACATGCAAGCCATGGCAGAAGCTCAGCTACAAAGAACTGTGATCTCAGAGATCACCTCAATGCCCATCATAGAAAAGTATGATCCTAGGTATCAGATGCCGAAAGATCGTCCTTGGGGCATGCCTGTTAACTATATCCCGGAAGGATATGTTCCGCCGATCACTGAAGATCAGGGAATCGCAACAGAAGCCGCTGGGCCTGAAGGTTACAAACTTCGGGAAAGCGGAGATGCCAGGGGCATACTCAAGACTTCTGAAGGTTACAAACTTCGGGAAGCGCCAAAACTTACTGCCGTAGTCACGGTACCACCCCCTGTGGTGACACTGTCCCGGAAGGACAGATTCCACAGACACCTTCTGGTAAGAAGGAAACTATGTTTGACAAAATGGATGAATTCCAGGAGCAGTTCTTGGAAATGCAGAAAGAGCTGCAAGCCATTCGCGGTCAGGATCTATTTGGAAAGGACACCGCAGACCTCTGCTTGGTCCCAAATGTGAAAGTCCCGCACAAGTTCCAAGTGCCCGACTTTGAAAAATACAAGGGTAACTCTTGCCCTCAGAGCCATCTGGTGATGTACGCTCGGCGGATGTCAGCTCAGACGGAGAATCAGGACCTGCTGATTCATTACTTCCAGGATAGTTTAACCGGTGCCGCACTCAAATGGTACATGGGTTTAAACCGTACTACGATCAGTACATTCAGAGATCTTGGTACTGCCTTCGTCCAACAATACAAGTACAATTTGGACATGGCACCCGACAGAGATCAACTTAGATCGATGTCGCAAAAGGAAAAGGAAACCTTTAAGGAGTATGCTCAAAGGTGGCGTGAAATTGCCGCTCAAATTTGTCCACTTCTTGAGGAAAAAGAGATGACAAAAATCTTCTTAAAGACCTTAAGCTCATTTTACTATGACCGAATGATTGTCAGTGCACCCAGTGATTTCACCGAAATGGTCGGCATGGGTGTACGTCTTGAGGAAGCCGTCCGAGAAGGACGTTTGGTGAAAGACACTGGATCAACGAGCGGTACTAAAAAATACGGTAGTGCTCTCCCTAAGAAAAAAGAGCAAGATATTGGGAATATCTCTCTCGGAAAGCAAAGGCGACGTTATCAGCCAGTAGCAGCTGTTACTCCTGCTATCGGCCCCGCGCCTGTTCCTATGTATCAACCTCAGATTGCGCAGAGCCAACCTGACCAACAAAGGACACAACAGCCTCTTCAGCAGGCTCGTCCTCCATATAACAACAACCGTACAATACGGCCACCAGGATTTGATCCTATACCCGTAACGTACGCAGAGCTATTTCCGTTACTGCTGGCTAAGGGGCACATTCAGACTAAGTCTCCCCTTTCAGTTTCAGAAAATCCGCCTTTCTGGTTTAAGGTGGACCAGACATGCCCTTATCATCAAGGAGGTTCAGGGCATAACATTGAGACTTGTCTCAATTTCAAATCTGACGTGCAAAAGCTTGTTAGGAGCGGGCTCTTATCTTTCAAAGATACGAATCCTAATGTTCTTACGAACCCGCTGCCTCAACATGAGAAAACTGCAGTCAATCTGATTGAGAAAGAGACTAACAATGTCTATCAAATTCACGATGTGCTCTCATTGGGGACCGATCTGGTCAAGATGCATTGTAGACATAGTGGATATGGCCATGTGCCACCTCATAATTATCACCAGTGTGATATCTGCTCTAAAGACAACCAGGGATGTTCTGTGGTGCAAGCAGCTCTACAGGAATAAATGGATCTTGGATGGATCCAAGAGCATCGAGTTCGTGGAGTTAACATGGTTTACACGAATTCTAACGTCATTCAAAACCACGACATCCGTGCGATGAATGTCAACTTGGTGGCGATGCACTCAAGGCAAAGCCAGTATCATAATCTGCCGCGGCACGATTACAGTTCCTGTCTGATTTGCTCGGTAAACAAAAAGGGATGCTCTTTCATACAAGAGACCCTCCAGCGTCAAATGGATCTTGGATGGATCCAAGACTACCATGATAGGAACTCCTATCAAATCAACATGGTTCAGATCTTCGATATCCGCGTAATGAATACCAACCTGATAGAGTTACATGCTAAGCAGGTCCGACTCGGATTCTTAATATCACATGATTACCAAAGCTGTAAAGCGGGTTGCGAAAACGATCGAGGTTGTACCCTTGTCCAGGAGGCACTTCAGCACTTGTTAAATCACTGGTGGATGCCAATCTATATGGACGAAGATACTGAGCAGATTAGTATCAATCACAGGAATCCTACTCGTCGTCAAAGTCGGGATGTCCGATCAATGGAAGATAACCTAGTGAGATTACATTGTATTCAAAGTGGGCGTGGCCAGGTGCCACCACACAACTATGACAGTTGTAACGTCTGTTCGGAAAGTAACCAAGGGTGTTACCTTGTGAGAGCAGCTCTTCAGGGTCAGGTCGATCATGGAGAGATTCGCCCATATCCAGGTTCAGGACCCATCATTTGGTCGCCGAACTACCTTGCCGAGCAAGTTGAGGATGTTGTCACCATCTCTGGTCATCACCAGATCAGGGATGTTTTTACCATCATCCCTCTACTTGACGAATCTAGAGTTCCCAACCGGGAACGGATCAAGGTTACTTACGATGGTTAGAAAAATCAGAAGGTTCCCATAGTCATCTATCTACCGGGGCCACTACCGTATGAATCAGCTAAGGCAATCCCTTACAAATACGGTGCAACAATAATCGAGAATGGAAAGGAAATTCCATTACCCTCCGTCGTGAACATTGCAGACATCAGTCGTGTAACACGGAGCGGTCGAATCTTCAACCGAGGGGTTGGAGAATCCAACAAAGAAAAGGAACTTCAGGCAGAAATTCCTGATCCACCAGTCGGTCAATCTAGTAATCCAGACTTTTCCAAAGACAAGGATGAGATGCTAAAGCTCATTCAAAGGAGTAAATATAACATTGTCGATCAACTGTTACAGACTCCTTCAAAGATCTCAGTATTATCACTGTTACTCAGTTCAGAAGCACACATAGTGGCTCTACAGAAAGTCTTGGAGCAAGCCTTTGTGGAACAGGATGTAACAATCAGACAATTCGATAGCATTGTCTCTAACATCACTTCCTGCAATAATTTGGGATTTAGTGATGAGGAATTACCAGAAGAGGGTCGCCGTCATAACATGGCGCTCAACATTACAGTTAACTGCCAGGGCGATGCTTTAGCCAACGTACTGGTAGACACAGGGTCAGCCCTGAATGTTATGTCGAAGTCCACTTTGATGCAATTATCATTCAAGGGCCCTCCGATGAGAGTCAGCGAGGTCGTCGTCAAAGCATTCGACAGATCCAGAAAAACAGTTATCGGCGAAGTTGATCTTCCCATAACTATTGGTCCTCACACTTTCCAAATCACTTTTCAGGTCATGGACATTCGGGCAACATACAGTTGTTTATTAGGAAGACCTTGGATACATCAGGCTGGAGCGGTTACTTCAACCCTCCACCAAAAGCTAAAGTTCGTCAAGAACGATCAACTTGTCACGGTTTGTGGGGAACAAGTCTTGCTTGTGAGTAACTTATCATCATCTACTTGTGTGGAACCCGAGGAGGTTATTGGAACTCAGTTCCAAGCACTATCGGTGAGCAAGGACAGTCAGTTCAAAGAAGGAACTTCAATTTCTTCATACAAAGATGCTATCAAAGCGGTCGAGAGTACCGATACGACAGGATGGGGACAGCTTGTCATTCCCACTGACAATAAGACAAAGAAGGGTCTTGGTTTTTCTGCAACCTGTACCCAGACAGCTGCCAACGATGAAAGTCTTCATCCCCTTCAAAACTTCTTCCACAGTGGAGGTTTTCTTCACCCAGTGTCTCAGACAGTTCATGCTATCAATGAGGAAGATCCCTCTGACACAGATGAAGAATGGAAGTCCTACCTTAACGAGGACGGTTATATGTCTCAGGAAGAGGTGCCTATGCCTTTTTGCTTTCCTACAGAGAGTCCGAGATTTATACCCAGATCAGATGTCGAAATGATCTACGGAGATTGTGATACGGAAGGATGCCGTGCTCCGCCAAATTCATTAGAGGAAGACACTCTGATGAAAGACAATTTTGACTACAACTACTATGGCCCAATGGATAGTCTGCCAATGTGGCAGCCTTACCCAGGAAACTTGGGGCAAGAAAGTCAGCCGAGTAATGAAACTCAGTTGAGCATCATTGAACAGAATACCTGTGTCCCCACCATGTTATGGGATCAACACTCAGGTCATTCAGAAACTACTCAACATGAAGATGAATTTGCAACGTTTGCAGGACTTGAATTCATCAACTATGCTTTTCCTGAGGTCAACGTCATCGAGAGGGATGACTTCTCCAGTTCCGAAGAAGTTTGGGACACTCTGGGACAACCAAGTGGAAAATTCGACTTTATGGTCAAGTACACCGCTCCCGAAAGCTCTCGTATCAGGCTCGAAGATATCCAGCCAACTGGATGGGGAGATACAGTTGAGAGCACAAATGCTATGCAAAATACAACTGAGGAATTCTCCTACGACAATTCTGCCTGGGAGACAGATTCCAATGATCCTGCTCCACCAGAAATCAGCGTCATTTCTGAAGACAAATCAAGGAAGGTGCCAGACTTTGTGATTCACCAAGGAGTTCGCCGCCAATGGGTTACCGTCGAGGTTCCGAAGGTCGTTCGTCAGTCAAAGTAATTGCCATCTTTAACCTTTCACCCTGCCCAAGTGAAACGAATATTTTGATAGGGCTCGTTTTCTGTAAATTTCCCTCTTCGCTTTGCCCAAAGCGACAGAGTTTTGTTTTATAGGGCTGTAGTTTCAAGATTCGACTTGTTCATTAATAAAATAACGTCGTTCTGTAATTTCCGCATTAATTGTTGTTTTCTCTTTTTGCTTTTTCAGAAAATGGTAATCCTAAAAAACATTCAATAATAAAAACAAGCAGTAAAATCAAAACACTGCACACACTTACATTTTCTCTATCTCTTCTAAACACGAATCATCACGTCATGCAGATTGCTTGTTTTATACCCCGTTGAAACATACGATCCGATGCCTTCTTCCAACTTTGAGTTCCCGGTATTCGAGGCTGAAGAAGAAAATGACGACCAAATTCCAGAAGAGATCTCCCGACTACTCAGACAAGAGGAAAGGTCCATCGAACCTCACAAAGAGCCGTTGGAAACGGTAAACTTGGGTTCAGAAAAAGAGAGAAAAGAAATCAGGATCGGAGCACTGCTCAGTCCAACTGCCAGAGAGGGTTTGATAAAGCTTCTCAAAGAATTTCCCGATGTATTCGCTTGGTCCTATCAGGATATGCCAGGGTTGGATACCAGCATCGTGAAACATCACTTACCGTTGAGATCAGAATGTCCGCCAGTAAAGCAAAGGTTGAGACACACTCACCCGGACATGGCCATCAAAATCAAGGAGGAGGTACAGAAATAGATCGACGCGGGTTTCCTCGCTACATCTGAATATCCTCAATGGTTAGCCAACATCGTACCCGTTCCCAAAAAGGACGGAAGGGTCAGAATGTGTGTTGATTACAGAGATCTGAACAAGGCAAGTCCAAAGGACGACTTTCCTTTACCACACATTGATATGCTGGTTGACAGCACAGCAAAGTTCAAAGTATTCTCCTTCATGGATGGATTCTCGGGCTATAACCAGATCAAAATGGCGCCGAAAGACATGGAGAAAACTTCGTTCATTACCCCATGGGGTACCTTTTGTTACAAGGTAATGTCGTTCGGTTTGAAGAATGCCGGGGCAACCTATCAAAGGGCCATGACTACTCTGTTTCATGACATGATACACAAAGAAATCGAGGTATATGTCGATGATTTGATTGCAAAATCAAGAACAGAGGATGAGCACGTTAAACATCTGTCAAAATTGTTCGAACGTCTAAGAAAATTCAAGCTCTGCTTGAATCCCAGCAAATGCACCTTCGGTGTCCGTTCAGGGAAACTACTAGGGTTCATCGTCAGCCAGAAAGGGATTGAGGTTGATCCTGACAAGGTCAAGGCCATTCAAGAAATGCCTTCTCCGAAAACTGAAACACAAGTCAGAGGATTCCTGGGACGTTTGAACTACATCTCCAGATTCATATTCCTTATGACCGCGACGTGTGCGCCGATTTTCAAATTACTTAAAAAGAACCAGGATTGCGTTTGGTCAGAAGATTGCCAAACTGCCTTCGACAGTATTAAGGAATATCTGTTGAATCCTCCGATTCTATCACCTCTAGTGGAAGGAAGACCACTGATCATTTACCTCACAGTCCTAGAGGACTCAATGGGATGTGTACTTGGCCAACAAGACGAAACTAAACGGAAAGAGTCTGCCATTTACTATCTAAGCAAGAAATTCACCGACTGCGAAACTCGGTACACAATGCTTGAGAAAACTTGTTGCGCTTTGGCTTGGGCGGCCAAACGTCTTCGCCAGTACATGATTCGTCATACTACTTGGTTGGTCTCCGAAATGGATCCAATCGAGTACGTTTTCGAAAAACCTGCTCTCACGGGAAGGATTGCCCGTTGGCAGATGTTAGTATCAGAATATGACATAGAGTACCATGCTCAGAAAGCCGTTAAAGGAAGTATTTTAGCCGATCATTTGGCTCATCAACCAATTGACGATCAAGAATCAATCGGGTTTAACTTCCCAGACGAAGATGTCATGTATCTAAAGATGAAAGATTGCGATGAACCGCTACCCAGTGAAGGGCCAGAACCAGGTTCCAAGTGGGGACTTATCTTTGACGGAGCAGTCAATCATTATGGAAACGGAATTGGGGCAATCATTGTTACCCCTCAGGGTTCCCACATTCCTTTCACCGCCAGACTTACGTTCAAATGTACGAACAACGAGGCCGAATACGAAGCTTGTATTATGGGTCTCGAAGAAGCGATTGATTTAAAGATAAAAAACTTGGACGTGTACGACGATTCAGCCCTAGTTATTAACCAGATAAAAGGAGATTGGAACACATACCAATCAGGATTGATTCCTTACAAAGACTATGCAAGAAGGTTGTTACCTTTCTTCAACAGAGTCGACTTTCATCACATCCCTCGTGATGAGAATCACATGGCTGATGCATTAGCCACTCTCTCTTCCATGATTAGTGTAGGTCAATGGAATGACATACCTAAGATCGACATAATGCGCCTTGAACGGCCCGCTTACATCTTCGCGATTGAAGCAGTCATAGACGATAGACCTTGGTATCACGATATCAAATGCTTCCTTCAGAAACAAGAGTACCCATCTGGGGCACTCAGAAAAGATAGAAAGACCCTCAGAAGATTGGCTGGAAACTTCTTCCTGAGTGGTGACACTCTCTATAAGAGAAATTTTGACATGGTCTTGCTCCGATGCGTAGACAGACCAGAAGCAGACATACTTATGAAGGAAATTCATGAAGGATCCTTTGGCACTCATGCCAACGGACACACAATGGCGAGAAAAATTCTCAGGGCCGGGTATTATTGGTTGACCATGGAATCCGACTGCTACAAGTACATGAGGAGGTGTCACAAGTGTCAGATATACTCCGACAAAATTCATGTACCACCATCACATCTCAAAGTTCTTTCTTCCCCGTGGCCATTTTCCATATGGGGAATCGATATGATTGGTATGATTGAGCCCAAGGCTTCAAACGGACATCGGTTCATCCTGTAGCCATTGACTATTTCACCAAGTGGGTCGAAGTAGCGTCATTCGCCAATGTAACCCGACAAGTGGTGGTCCGATTTATCAAAAACAATATCATCTGCCGTTATGGTGTTCCAAGCGAGATCATTACTGATAATGGATCTAACTTGAACAATAAGATGATGAAAGAGTTGTGTGCAGAGTTCAAGATCGAACACCATAACTCATCTCCCTACCGACCCAAGATGAATGGAGCGGTAGAAGCGGCTAACAAGAACATCAAAAAGATTGTTCAAAAGATGGTTGTAACCTATAAAGATTGGCACGAAATGCTACCCTTTGCTCTTCATGGTTATCGCACATCTGTCCGTACTTCAACAGGGGCAACCCCTTTCTCTCTAGTATATGGCATGGAAGCAGTGCTCCCCATAGAAGTAGAGATCCCATCAATCCGGGTATTGATGGAAGCGAAGCTCACCGAAGCTGAATGGTGTCAAAGTCGACACGACGACCTGAACCTGATCGAAGAGAAGCGAATCACGACACTATGCCACGGTCAGTTGTATCAACAGAGAATGAAGAAGGCGTTCGACAAAAAGGTCCGACCTCGTGTCTTCAGGAAAGGAGACCTTGTGGTCAAGAAGATACAATCATTTCTCACTGATTCTCGGGGCAAATGGTCCCCAAATTATGATGGCCCTTATGTGGTCACGAAAGCTTTCTCAGGCGGCGCCTTGAGACTTGCAACCATGGACGGAGAGGAATTTGCCTACCCCACGAATGTTGATGTAGTCAAGAAATACTTCGCCTAAAACTAAAAAAAAAACGTTTCGGTGGATTGAAAACCCGAAAGGGCGGTCCAGGCAAAAGTTAGAGACATGAAAAAAAATCATCCCGATGGATTGGAAATCTCATAGTACAATCCAGGCAAAAGTTAGGGATAATGGCAAGTAACTATGTTCAACAGAGGCAAGTCCCTCAGCAGCAGTTACAGCATCATCTATCGGAGGAAATTTCCAGTCAAAGGTCATCTTCGACGGAAGCTCAGGATATCTCGAATTCAAAGTCGGTAGAAGGATATTGGTCGTTATGTTTCAACGTAGCCCTTTTTCCTGTAAATTACCATTTTCTAACTTTGTATATACTCTTTGGAATCACGCGTTTGGCTGATCTCCATCTTATCAATAAAATTTGAGCCCTTGTGCTTTTGTTTGTAATTCTTTACTTGTTTTAGCTTTACAGAACGACGTTGTTTAAACTTAATCAGCGATTCTTGAAATAAAACAAAAATGAATTTACTTGTTAAACTTTTTCTGCTTTTAAATTAAAGATGGCATTTCTTTTGACTGTTGAACATCAGAAGAACATCGATCGCTTCTCCCGAAGTAAGCGGACTTCAAAGTGCAGAATCAAAGTACTCATTCTAAGCCAGTATGCCTGAATGAGGGGATCAACTGTGTCAGAGACCTTGTTTCGTCTGACACGCCTCGGCCGAGTTCTCATCTCCTAAGCCCGAATAACATAGCTCCCAACGGGACTATCTCTCCTAAGCAAGGTGGAATTGCTATTTTGAACCAACGGTACTTCTTCGCCCCGCGATGGCCGAGTATCCAATTGTGTTCATCCATTAGTCTGTATGTCGCGTCTGTTTTGTCAGCATATACATACGTACTTCATGCATTTTTTATTTGTATTTACATTTCATATTGCATCACTATCACTCTAGTCGGTCTTGTCCCCTAGTGATAAACAGTTTTCTCAATCGAGTTTGTCAGTTCTTTCCTCGTCAGGAAGTGTTGCGTCTGCACAATCTCGCCACCAGTGTATCTTTAGATCAGAGTCGGCACTTGGCCACTTTGATAATTTGAACCTCTGAAAGATCAGAGAACCTTCAACAGATGTCACTCTTCGCCATCGAAGATGATATCCTTGCTTTCCCGGATTAAGGAAAATCCGCAGAGAAAGCCTCGTGATCAGAGATTCGGCAGCACGCCAGTTTTGCTCCGAAAAACCACTGATGAGAAGGTCATTGGCACCTCAAAATTGGACCCCATCATATGGCGTTTCTCCGGGAAGATCCCGAGAAAAGTATGATGAAAGATCCCAAATGAAAACAGTCTCTCAAGAGACTTGCTTTCCCCAGTAGAATCGACAAATGGCGTCTCCAAAACAGAGAAGTTTGTGCAACTCTACAACTCAGACGACTGGGTTCCCCAGCAAGTCTAACATCAAATCTTTTCCCACTCAAATGGCGTCTCCCCAAGAAAATTCGGCGAGAAGTTTGAAGGAAAACCGCTACACATAGCGTCCCTTGTCAATAAAGTTTATTGACAAAAGAAACTAAGACCAGTTCCTTGGTAGGAAACCAGGATCGAGGGGAAGTTTATTTCAAAAGAGACTGAGACCAGTTCGTTGGTAGGAAACCAGGATCGAGGGGAAGTTTACCATTTCTAAGCATCATTGCTTAGCTAAAGAAGATGAATGCGTAAGCTACCATTCATAACCACCATCAAAATTTCGGGTATTCCGATATTTAATCCTCTTGCACCCCGAATGCCCGAATCCCTTCGTCATTTACACCTTCGGGTCCAAGAAGATTAAATAGGGGCATCTGTAATACCCCAAATTTTGACCACTTAGATTTCCCATCATTGTGAAAATCATCATCACAATATGGATGTACCTTTATGCTTCATTAGTCTCCCCAAGGATGGGTGAGCATCCACTGCAATCAAAATTAGGGTTTCAAGCCCTCTCTGAGTGCTTAGACAAAGGATCAATCAAGAAATGACATGATCTTCAACTTGTCTAATCTCTCAAACATCCACAATGGATCAAAAAGGACTCCCACTTCAAGGATTAAGCACAAGGCTGCTCCCTTCTAGGTGGATCAAGTCTCAAGATTGACAGTGTCACCAAATTAGGGTTTTGGTCGACTAGGGCCTCCAGATGGAAATTTTCATCTGGCCACAAGGCAATGATCCAAAACATAACCTAATATACTTCATGGAACCTCATGAACCCATGCATCAAGTCAATTTTGCCTCAGGGGATGCATTCATCAAAAATCAGGAATTAGGGTTTCTTGACCTAATTCACCCCTAAGTTGACTTTTGGGACAAACCATGAGCCAAGACCTCAAGAGATGATTTGAGGGTCTCTAATATACCATATTGATCCATTTGGAACAATGGATTGATCCAATAAGTTTGAGCAACAAGTCTCAATTTCATCTGCACCACAATTAGGGTTTTAAGGGAAAAGTCAACTGTAACTTTGACTTTTGACCAGGACATGCTCCCAAACCCTAATACATGATTGAATATACCCTATGACACCCATGGAACATGCCCATCAAGTTTGATTTAGGTCAAGGACATGATTTCCTGAAGAATTGCACAGTTTGGAATTCATTTGATAAAAAGTCAACTGTGCACAAAAGTCAACTTTGACTTTTTGAGATTTTTCACCAAAATGGATTTTTAACCCTAAAATGATGTTAATGTATGGTTTGAATCATCATTCATCAAGAAAAATCAAGAAAAGTGAGGTAACTTGTAAAAGGGGTAACCATAAAACTTAGAAATTTTTCTAAGTTAAAAATAAAGTGGCAAAGGTACCAACTTTGAAGGACCATAACTCCTAAACCACAAGGCCATTTTTTCTCATCCAAAGATGGATTTGTAGCCCTCATTATCACCTACAAAAACTTCAACTATAAGTCATTCCAATTCATTAAGGATTTTGAGTTATGGAGTGATCAAAGTGGCTGAAAAGTGAAAATGTCACTATTTCCAACACTTAGTGAAATTTTCACTAAGTCAGATTTTGCCTCACTTTTTGCCAAATGTAGGGGGATTTTTCACTTGGAATCAAAAGAGATCAAAACCAAACTTGTTCAAACAGTTGTTGTATCATGTAAGAGCTTTCCAAAATGGTCAAGAACATTGCCAAATTCAACCTACACCATGAGATACAACATTGCCAAGTTGCCTTGCTGAAATCTGTCAAGGCAAGGCAGAATTTGCAACTTTGGTCGATTTGCCAAAATCAGCCAAATTCAATTGCTCCTATCCACTTGGACACCTCAGAGGATTGAATCTAAAGGGGACAATCACTGAGCCAAGCCTCCAAAGTCCATGGAACAAGAAATAACATGTTGAACCTAGAATGGCCAAAATAGGGACAAGACTTCAAATTTGTAATGAGGCATTCAATGGAACCATCAAGGTGGCATGGACTGATCCATTCTCATCTGAAATCAGTCAAGACTTATCCAAGACCAAGGGGGACCAAAGCTCTGTGCCCTAACCTCTAGTCAATGGCTAGAGGAGACTTGGATTTTCATTTGCCAACATTGGCCAAACCTACTTACCAGCTGCCATGCATTATTCCTTGCAAAACAAACTTGCTCTACTATAAATAGAGCTCAATTGTGGTCAGTTTGAGTACACCAAAGCCATCTAACAGATGCTTTCCTCAAAATCTCTTCTTTCACTCCAATTTTGCCTTCTAAGGCAAGTCACTATCGGGTTTTGAGTTTGAGAGCAATTCCAATCAAACCAATCACTCACACACCTCACATACATGACATATGAGCTGATCAAACACTTAGATTACTTCTGAAACATCAATTTCACAAAATCTCCAGCTGGTTGCTCAAGGTTTTAACCAAAGTGCAGCTGAGGTACCACAAAATGATCCAGCCAATTTCAATCAAGTCCAACCATCCAAACACAATCCATAGGGTGTAGGGAAGCTGTTCAGATCATCACCACTCATCTGTAACACCTCCAAATCAAAAATCACTTTGAACTTGCTGTCACGACTTGGAGGTAAGCACATACTTGGTCATCTCTCAATCTATGCATATTTCCTCGCACAATAATTTGGCCATATGTTCATAATCATGCATGGAATGTTTTCCCTCAATTAATTGCATTGTTTGAATCGTGTATCAAAAATCCTAGCCTTCATGCAGAAATTAGGGTTCTTGAGGTTTCTTCGTGATTTCATGTTTTATGTTTAATTTAAATGAAATTAAGTGTTATAAACATGATCGTGAGGTAGAGACGAGCATAATGATATGTGGATTGCATGATATGATTACGTATTCAGTGAGATTGGATGGAAAACGCAAATAAGCCAAACCCAGAAAAACGCGCGTGTTCTTGCTTGTGTTCTTGGCGCCTTTTACACAAATTCAAATATTTGAATTTTGTGATTTTGTTTAATTGATTCAAAAATTAATTTCTCACTGAGTTTTAATGATTTTGAGTTGATTCCTTTTTTAATAATTCACAAAAATGTTAAAATATTTTATTTTATCAAAAAAAATAATTGATATTTTTGCAAAGAATTAATATTTTAATTGTTTTTGACATATTAAATATTTTTTCCACATTGATTTTGCAACTTTTAATGCTTTCTAATTATTTTGTAGGTCAATACTTAATTTTTGAAGCATTACTCCAAGATCACAATTTGTTTTTCACATGTTAAACAATTTTGATCATTTTAATTGAATTTTTATTCAATTAAATACATTTTTGAAAACAAATTAGGGTTTTTGGATTAATTCAACTCTCATAAATCATTTTCAAAACACTTTTGGGCCTCTAATAGAGTGTAAGACCCAATCCTTTTTTGACCAAATCATTTTTGGGCCTCATTCATTGTATAAGTCCCGATACTGTAAAAAACAAACGACGCGATCGTCGCCTTTTTAAGAAATAACCTTGGGCCTCTCCTCGAGCTATAAGACCCATTCAAAACTTTTGGGCCTCTTGAGAGAGTGTAAGACCCATCCCCCCTTGTACAAAAACTTTTTGGGCCTCACTCATTGTATAAGTCCCTCTGTACAAGTAAACGGCGCGATCGTCGCCCGTTTAAAAATAAAAATCATCTGGGCCTCTCTTTGAGCTATAAGACCCATTAAAAACATTTTGGGCCTCTATTAGAGTGTAAGACCCAATCCCCCTTTTAACCAAAACATCTTGGGCCTCACTTATTGTATAAGTCCCTCCGCGTTAAAAGAAAACCTCGGCGCGATCGCCATTTTTAAACGAAAAATCATTTGGGCATACCCTCGTGTTATAAGCTCCACTCTTTTTCCTTTAAACCTTTTTGGGCCTCTTGAGAGAGTGTAAGACCCATCCCTTTGTACAGGAAACCATTTTGGGCCCCAGTCACTTGTATAAGTCCCGCTGTACAAAGTCAAACAGTGCGCTCACTAATAAAACCCTGGGCCTCTCCTTGAGCTATAAGCCCCAAATCTTTATTTTTCAAAGCACTTTCTCCTTTGATTTTGAATATACTGTTGTTTTCAATCTTTCTTTGTTGAACAACTAACCAAACAGCATGGAAGCACTACAACCGAGTAAGTGGTTATCGCTTTCGTTTATTGCTTTCATATTATAAACTGTATTGTGGGGCTGCTCACTGTAAGTCTCCTTTCATAAACTCATATCTACTGTGTAATAATAGTATAGATATTTCGAGTTTCCCCGGCTACTACGTCTAGAACTAGGTGACGCCGTTTCACTTATTCATAGAAATAGACGCCTAGATCCCCAATAGGAGCACCAGATACAGTCTTCTCTTCGGCTGTCCTCCTTAGGAATCGTCAAGAAGCTCTACTCCCCAAGATGAATGTATTCTCCGTGAATGGCATCTTTGAGTTTCTTCCAAATTCTTGAACTTTCCTGACTTGATATATTCCTTGTGGATAGCTTGCCTTGAATGTCTCGGGGTTTGGGTACCCACTATGGTCATAATCTTGGACCTTAACTAAGGAACCCTCTTTAAAAGCTAAAAGTCGCTGGATAGTAAACCTCGCACGTTTACCAGTGGTTTTTATCTTTAAAAGAGTTATCTCTCCTAATGGAAAGGAGATGATAGACCCACGGGCTTCTTAAAAGCATCGGCCTCCTCTTGGGCATTATTCAAGGACCAGTCGGCTTCTTAGAAGTATTCACAGCCTCCTCTTAGGCTTCGTATAATGATCTCTTCCTTCGAGAATGATAGCCTCCTCTTAGGCTTAGTACAAGGACCCGTCGGCTTCTTAAAAGTTTCCAGCCTCCTCTTGGGCTTCGTACAAATTGTCCCGACGACCTCCTAGAGGTATAGGAACAAAACCTAGTCATCCTCATAGAACAGTCCTTTCATAGAGTCTACTACTGTTTCTCAAAGCATAGTACAAAAGATAAAACTCTAGACACGGACAGTCTAACTGCCTTGAGTCTCAAAGACATTCTCAAGCGACCCCTTCAAAAATAGGAAGGGAACCCGCAGACTCGGACAGTCTCGACACCCTTTGGATTTCCCGTTTCCTCAAAGAGAAGGAAATATCCCTGATCCTCAAATTAAATCCCTGTGTACAGTGTTGCTCATATAAGAACTGATTTTCTCTTTTAAAATCAGTATATTGGATCTGTCACTCAACTGAAACAGTTACAATAGCCTCCATCTCGGGCTTCGTACGAGATACCAAAATTCTCCCCAGTGGAGTAAAACAACCTTTTCGCCTCTCTCTCGGGCTTCGTACGAGACACATAAGAGACTCCCCCGTTGAGTCAATTACCCTTTTCGCCTCCATCTCGGGCTTCGTACGAGACACAAAGACTCTATCGTTGGGTCAAAAACTTTTAGCCTCTCTCTCGGGCTTTGTACGGGACACAAATTAGCCTCCTCTTAGGCTTTGTATAATGATTTTCCTAGCGGAAATTAGCCTCCTCTTAGGCTTTGTATAATGATTTTCCTAGCGGAAATTAGCCTCCTCTTAGGCTTTGTATAAGAAAACCAGTGGTTAATCCAATTAACCTTTTAGCATCAAAGCTGTGCCTCGTTCACAGTACACAAACATCAACAACTCTTTTCCCTTCATCTAATCGCTGTAAACGGCAAGCCTCTGGATCATCTATATCCACGCCACTGTCCCTCTTTTAGCATGAGAAATTCCTAAGGAAAGATGGCATTGCTCTACACTGAGTTAAAGTCTTCTCCTTTAGGTTAAAACCTTTTCTTCGGAAATTATGGCATTGCTCGGATCCGCGTATCCCAGTTAAAGTAATTCTCCTTCTCCCCTCTTTAGAGATGACAAATTCTCTCTAAAGTCGAGGTCTTTCAGCTTCACGTCTTGGGCTTTGAACAAGACACAAATAGACCTTCAGCTTCACATCTTGGGCTTTGAACAAGATACAAACTATCCTTTCGCTTCACGTCTTGGGCTTTGAACAAGACACCAAAAACACCAATTTCCTCCCATAGAATAGGAGGAACTACGAATGCTCTGATTTCCCTGTTTTGGTAAACGGGAATACGTAGGCATAAGATCGAAAGAAAAGATCTTAGCGAGTGCAATCAACAAAAAACCCAAATCTCATATCTCCATCAATCACAAGCAGTATTTTAAAAGCATCAGTCCTAACATCCTAATCCTTGTTCCCCGCCAGAAACCTTCTGCCTAGATAAAAAGAAAGAAAACCGTATTGGCGAAAGTACAAATAACCAGTACAAAGGCCCCCCCACATTGATAGCATTCGTAACCTAACAGATCGCTGTTTAAACTCAGTATGCAAAGCAGGGTTAATTAGAGACATCTATTTCCCTTCCTTATTCAGCTCACAATAGGATAAAAAATGAATCGACCTGTAGTTTTAAGCTCAAACCGCAGAGAGCGACCAACGCTTAAGAACAGCGTCCAAAATCGCTCGCTACAATCGGGTGGCCCATCAGTCTATGTTATGGAAGAAGCTGCTGAGAGTAGGTGTGAAGAAGGTTATTACACTGGTCTCGATGAGCAAGAAAGCTAGCCCAACAGCAACTCAAGAAAGAAAAGTCCAGTCCCCAATGCTGGCAACTTTTAGATCATGCCATTTCTATGCATTTGTAATTTCTTTCTGTTATGTGCTATTTGCTTTTAGACATTGTCGTTTATTAATGGTAATATTAATAAAGTGATCATGCCTTTTTTGAACTAATCACGTCGCATTCGCTCACATTTTTTGCACTTATATCAAAAAACAAAAAAAATGTTTACCTATATACCTCTCATTTACTTTCTTTACCAAATTGTTGTTTAGCAAAAATTAGAGGGAAGATGACAAAAACGAGATACCCATAATTGCTAATGGTATGCTTTCAGACAGAATCCTGCCAAGGATGTACAGGCATTGTTTCAAATTCCTAAACACGGGAGAGATAAGGAGTTAATCCCTAGTCAACCACTTCGAGCCGAGAAGTAAAAGTTTCCTTCGGATATTCAAACCCTTACACTCGACCTGGGGCAGGGTAGTGTTCAGTTAATCTGACTCCATATTCTCCGTACACGTCCTGAGGTGACGAAGAAATCATGCAAAATCCAGAAGTAATGATGGTTGTTCTTTAATGACCATTGACTTGGAAATCACAAGCCTTATTCTAAAAAAGAGAAGAGAGCCCGCTAAGTCAAACACCTCAAAAGGGAGACTTAGGCAAAAATTAGGGCAATCCCGATGGATTCGTAGAATAAAATCAGTCCATGCAAAAGCAGGGATCAAAAATAGAAAAACAAAAAGATCTTTAAATCCTCAAGCGAAGCAAAATAAGATTCGGTGACTGCCATGTCAAAACTAAAAGGTCATTGACGCCCATCAAAAACAAAATAAGATGACTGCCATCTCAAGCGAATCTTGAACCTTCATCTTCATTCTTACACCGTCAAAATCTAAGTACGTGTGTCAATTTAACTGAACGTAGGACTGGAGATCATCACGAAGAAGGGGTGGGTACAAATATGACTTTGGGCCTTATATCCTTTGTTTCTATAACCGTGAACCAGACCACGTTACAACCCTCAAAAGACCTAATTGAGGCAGGGTTTTTCTGAAAGCATACTACAGCAAGGTTGCGTAATCTGACTCCTACATATTTGCTAATCTTCTAAATTGGTGTCATATTTTTGCTGTATCTTTCACACACCAGTAAATCAGCACCGCGTTTGGACTAATGGTTCATTCGTCACACACTGACACATCATTCCAATAAATGATTTTTCAAAATGTGCATGAATGTCACATTAAAATTACCATTTCTGAATGATCAATTTTAACTGTAAATCAGCATTTGGCATTATGAAAATTCAAACAAAGTGCAATCAGAGGGAAACTTGAGTATTCGTTGGAATTGACTCGAATCGAGACTATCTCATAACCTTGTGAATCTGGGGCAAGTCCTTCAAAGCCATATTTAGTCAATCTGAGGCAAGTCTTTCAAAAGCCAAGACTGGGGAAAACCACTACAAAATCCAGACACAGGGGCAGAGCACTGATCCAGACACTAGGGCAAATCATCTCATTACCCTCCAGACAGGGGCAGATTCCCTTTATACATTCAAGTTGGTCAAGCTGGCCATGTCATGCACTAAGCGACCCTTGAATTCAACAAGTATTAAAAGTCTTGGGGCAGAGCAAATGCACAATCAGAACGCATTGGATAAGTCGCTACGCTCACACAATCAACATGCATTGGTTACGTTGCTGCGCTCATACAACCATTTATTTGCGAGCCTCAGGGTATATCAGTTAGAAGTGAGGTTCTCTCATGCACAAGCACACAACTTCTACAAAGGATCAAACTTGGGGCACCAAGAGAATCATATTGGCTTACTGATCATAACATCTTCCATTTTCGAGTGTCGGGGAGTCAAATCTTGGCACCTACCAAAAGTCCAACCTTGCTTGGCAACCACCAAAAGTCCAACCCTGCTTGGCACCTCTGAAAGTCCACCCTGCTTGGCAACCACTAAAAGTCCACCCTGCTGGCACCTTCATAAAACCTAACCTGCTTGCATCCACATATGCATCATATACAACATACATGCATCATATGCATACATAACATAACTTATTTCCTTCCTCAACCCCCGCGTTGATATATATTGATTTGTTCTTGACCCCTGAGTCAATATTGTCTTTATTTTCTTCGGCCCCTGAGTCGATGTTTACCTTTCTTTCAACCCCCGAGTTGATGATATTTTGTCTTTATTTTCTCGACCCCCGAGTCGATATTGCCTTTATCTCTGCCCTCGACCCCCGAGTCGATATTTTCTTTTATCTTCAACCCCCGAGTTGATATTTTGTTAGTTTCTCGACCCCCGAGTCGATATCATTATTACATCTTCAACCCCCGAGTTGACATCTTATTGCTTGTACTGACCCCCGAGTCATTGTTATCTTTATCTTCTTCAACCCCCGAGTTGACATCTTATTACTTGTACTGACCCCCGAGTCATTGTTATCTTTATCTTCTTCGACCCCCGAGTCGATATTGCCTTTATCTCTGCCCTTGACCCCCGAGTCGATATTTGCCTTTACCTTCAACCCCCGAGTTGATATTTTGTTATTTCCTTCAACCCCCGAGTTGATAGATTACCTTGCCTTTATTTCCTCGACCTCCGAGTCGATATTGTCTTTATTTCCTCGACCCCCGAGTCGATATTACCTTTACCTTCAACCCCCGAGTTGATATTTTGTTATTTCCTTTTCTCAACCCCCGAGCTGATATGCCAGTACTCCCAGTGAGTCTTTCACCTTGCTCCATCTAATCCCCATTAATCCTTATTTGGAAATCAGAAATGAAGCCTTGCCCAGTTGCATTCCCATATGCATCTCATAAATAAAAAAAGTTCATTTGCATTCCTGTATGCATGGCATATCCATCCCCAACATGGCATAACAGGATCCAGGATCAGTTCACAGGCATCGTGACCAGTCCTCCATCAAAGTCGACAGTATTCTTCTAAGAAGAGTTGGTACCCCGCACGTGCCCATGGAATCCTATTCCCCAGCAAGTCATTCTTCAACCATGCAATTAATAATGACGATCCCCAGCAGCTGTTGCTTTCGTTGCTCCCCAGGCAGTGGCTATCCTAGAAGGTTTCTTGTGAGCTTTCCCCTGTAGAGCCAACATATTTCCTCCAACGGGAATCTTACTCAGCTATTCCCCAGCAAATTTACCGCAGATATATTGCTTTGGTATCATCGGAGAGCCTTCATGAATAAGGGACTGCTTCGATCACCCAAAGAACCTCAAGTTATGTTGTTCAGTTTGAACCCCGCTACTTCATTCTGTCAGCTCTCACTCTACCAACACTTTACCTTTTGTGAGACAAATTTTGGGGCATTCTTATATCTAATTGACTTCTACCCTTAGAATGAATGTCGTAGCCGTTCACTCTCTCGGTTTAAGCCAATTAGATAGGGGCATCTGTCATACCCCAAATTTGTCCTACCTGTTTATAATTTTCATTTGTATATCCACTCACTAACCAAATCCAGAAAATCCAAAAAATATGTTGTTTTCTTTTCAAGGCCAGGGTGTGTGGTCGTGTCCGAAGTCTCAATGCAGTTTATCTGTGTGTGGATCCAGTTATCAATTTGTGTTCAAATGGTGCATGGTGGAGAATCATATTCTTTTCAATCAGTAATGCAAGTGGCAAGTTTTAGAGGATCAGTGCAAAGATTGACTCGTGGTTGATTCTATCCAGTTTTTATCCAATTCAAGTTTCGTTTCTATTCCTATTCAATCCCGCTTCAATTTTGTTTTCTTAGTTTTAATTCATTTCAATAATCAATCCATTTATTCCATTTCATTTTATTATCCATTTACTATCCATTTCCAAATACTCATTTTTCAATCCCATTTTTCATTGGACTATCTATAGTTTATCCATTTCATTTTCCTAATCCATTTACAAACCAATTTTATCCATTTTTCAATCATATTCATTTCCACTTAAAGTCAATAATCATTTCTTGATTTTTATCCATTTTCTAAATCCATTTTTCCACACATTTTAAACCATATTCTAAACACTTTCATATCCCTCGACCATTTTAATTCATTTTCAACTCCAATTGAAATTCGATTCATATCCATCATCCTTTTTTATTTTTTGGTATGCATTCATCTTTTACATGTTAATTCATTTCACTATCTATACTCCAAATTCCATTATTTTTCATACAAGTCCAAATAAAAAAACCATTACTTCTCTTTTTGGGCCCATTACTATCACCAAAAATTACAAAATGAAAAAACTAATAGTTGACAAAGCCAAGAGACTTTTCCAAACTCAGCCCGTTACAATACAACATCCCAAAGGCCTTTGCCACTTGATTCTTGAGCATGCCTTAAACCACACAGCCTGCAGCATCATGAGATCGTACAACCTACTAACCAGCACAACAGCCAACACACTCTGCAAATTCTGCTAGCACAAGCAACAACGCTATACACCACCACTCTCCACACTAACCACTACCCTCCAAAACAAAATACCCTGCGCATATAATCCGTACCATCAACACAACCTATCCATGTACACACCAGCCATAAAGCCATGCGACGAAAGCGACATAACTTGCTGCAAATTTGTACCTTACTGCAAATGAAAACAACATTTCACTGCATAAACTGTACCTCCTGTTACAAAAACCTGCCATGAAAATTACAAGTCAAACTCAGGCAGTGAGAAAGAGAGTAGAAGACAAATTAGGAATCAAAAAGTAAAGGGGGAATTTGGTTTTAAAAAGGAGAGAAACGAATTCAAAAGAAAGAAAGGAACATCACTGCAAGCATATAAGTCACTAGAAAAATAATACTTCTTAAACAGAAGTCACCAACAACAACCTGGCCTTCCTCCTTCACCATTTCCTGCAAACAACCGCATATCACCACCATTACTCACGAGGACACCATAAATCATACCCTATGTTTCTAACCATCAATCCACTTCATCTTTTTAACCACACGGATTCAACAACAACAACCAAGCCGCACGTATAACCTCTTCAATCTCCACCAAAACCGAATCACCGCAGAAACCCTCTTTCATCCAACCTTCCATCATCTTCATTTCAAAGGAAACCCAGAAATCATGTCCCCACTTCCAATTTCTCCAACAAAATCCATAACCACCCTCTAAAAACTTTATTTCACCGGACCTGTAACCAAAACAACCAAAAAAACTTTTCCTCTCAGCAGCCCTCTTCGAACCTCCTGGATCCCTTTCGATACCCTCTTCAAACAACCACTCTTAAAACCTCTCTTCTTCATTCCAACTCAACCCACAACGATTAATATTACTCTGAAACCAAATCAACATCACAAAAATCTCACACAGTGAACACTACACCAACCTCACGCTTCATCTCCTTCAAACAACACCTAACAACCATTTTCAAATCTCAACCTCTATGCAAATTTTTTCGAACCTCATTCAACCCTCTTCTCACCCGAAACGAACCATTCTTCATCAACATTGACAACCACAAACCCAAACAACCCATTTCAAAACCAAATTGTGAAACCAAGAAGGAGATGAAGTAGAGAAAATATCAAATCTGAAACAAACCCAGTTTGATACAAACCTGTTGAACGAATTGAAACCGGGAGCCAAAATCCAGTGAAATCGAGACGAAACTGTTCGACCGATGAAGCAGATGCAAAGAGAACCATGAGCGAAATCGCAACTCTGAAGCTCGTCGTACAGGGAAGGGCAGATCGATTGAGTTGACGGTGGGTTCGTCGGTTTCGAGGAGCTTTCGTGCATGATGGAAATGTAGCGATGATGATGATGATGCCGCCGACCCTGCTTCGATGCGTTGTTGTATCGTCATCCCCTGTTTTCCTTTTTCTTACCCTTTTCTTTAAAAATGCTTTGACCGTGTATTTGCAATGGTGATGTGGGCTTTTCATTTTCTAATTGCCACACGTTTTTTGGTGCTAGTCAGGTTTATGTTATACCATGAAATGGGCTTTCTGGCCCGCGTATTTTTTTTCTCCATACCACCTGCTTTTCATTTTAATAGAGTTCTTCTTTTAATATTAATTCTGTTAGTTTGTTTATTGTTAATGTGGTGCTAATTAGATGTTGATTGTTAGTATTAGATTTAGATTTAATCAATTGTCAACTTTATAGAGATCATGGTGATTTTGGTTTATTTAATTTTGGCTAATTGAAATGGATAATTTGAGTCTAGATAATTTGTTTTTTTTTTTTTTTGAATTCGTGATTAATTGAATAACTAGAGCTTTGATTAAAATTTTGTCAATCAAATTTTGTTAATGATTTCGAATAATTTCTTAGTAAATTTTGGTTAGAGTTTTAATTGACTTTCTTTTTTTTAAGTTCTTATTAACTTTTGGTTTCTCTTGTTAGCACCTTTGATTTTGGCCCAGTTGATCTTGGATGTTGATTTGTAATGTTGGACGCTTGAGGATTAATCGGATTGATAATGGTGAAGCTTCTAACAATTCCTAAGTTTTTATGCGCATCGAAGAGGCAACGGACCTTCTCCGTTAGGTACCACTTGAATTTTATGTTTAATGCCTCATTCTAAGATTGTGCCCATGATAGAAGCATATTTCTTCCCCCCATTTTATTCATGATCTTTATATGAGGTGTATGTTTACCTTGTGGATTTTTTTTATGCCTTGATCATATTATGCTATGTCATTGCGTGTTTATTCAAATCAAAATATTTTTCAACTAATATTTGGACTTCGTGTCAATCATTTTCATACCTGATAAGTCGATCGTTTTCACGATCGCAACCGACCTCCCCTTTGCCTCCTCTTGGGCCTTATGCAACGATTACCCATTTTATTTTGATTTGTATGCATGTATGTGATTGGTTTATGTTTAATCATGGCTTAATTAATTCCATAAGATTAAAATCAACCCTTTTTATAAGAGTAAAACAAACTTGACCCAACATCAAGTATTTTCCAAATAAATTCAATCAATTCAATCCTAAGCATTTACTTGATCCATGTATTAAGTATTTACAACCTTCACTTCACACCATAACTTCCTTTCTTTCCATTTCTTAACCTCCTCATATGTAAATTAAAACCTCGATCCAACGTCGAGTGCTTTTCTCAAATCAAACCAACACACGTAATAATATTTAAACATTTTCATAAAGGTGAAAAAGAGGGGGACTAAGTCTTTGGTCTTTCTTTTCAATTGCTTGGGTGCGAGTTTCCTTACTCGTGTGTGGGCAATTGACGCCTTTAAAATACGTATAATCCGTTAACACTCAAACTCTTTTTCTTAATCAACCATCAATACATTTAATCGTACTTAAAGATCATTTATTAAAAGGTGAAAAGGAGGGGGATCAAGTCTTTGGTCTTTCTCTTCAATTGTTTGGGTGCGAGTTTTCTTACTCGTGTGTAGACGATTGACGCCTCTAACAAAACTTAAGCCTTAACCTGCCAATTGTTTAGGTGCGAGTTCCCTTACTCGTGTGTGGACAATTAACGCCTTTAAAACACGCGAACTCGACAAACATCCAAACCTTTTCAAAATCAAATTATCAAAACACTTAATCATATATTCAAACACAATTTCCTAAAAAGTGATGCGAGGGGGATCAAGTCTTTGGTCTTTCTCCTCGATTGTTTGGGTGCGAGTTCTCTTACTCGTGTGTGAACAATTGACACTTCTAAAAGACATAAACCTTAATTCGCCGATTGCTTGTGTGCAAGTTCTCTTACTCGTGTATGAGCAATTTTCAGCTATTGCTTAGGTGCGAGTTCTCTTACTCGTGTGTGAGCAATTGTTGCTTCTAAAGCATCCGACACGATCAAAATTATCCTTTCCTCGCCTCCGTGCGACCGAAACCCTAAAACGCATACCAATTAAACCCTTTTCTTAATCAAATCTTTAATACACTTAATCCACAACTCAAACACCTTTCCCAAAGAACATTGTTTAAGTCATTCTTTCGCGCATATGAACTCGTGCTTCAGCCTCCTATGACGAGCCGACAAGCCAACGTTTAGCAGTTAGAATGTGACCTAAACTCTCGTTCGCCTAAAATACGTCCAAATCAAACCTTTTTCTCAATCAAATCTTTAACATACTTAATTCATACTCAAACAGCTTTCACAAAAAGAACATTGTTTAGTCAATTCTTTCGCGCATATGAACTAGTGCTTCAGCCTCCCTTGACGAGCAGACAAGCCAACGTTTAGCAGTTAGAATGCGAATTAAACACTCGTTCGCCTAAAAAATACAAACCAAACAACCGTAGTCCCACGAACTACGAATGCTCTGACTTTCCCATTGCACGAGGGAATACGTAGGCCCAAGGGTTCTCAATCCTTGCCGAGCACAATAATAAAAAACCACCTATTTTTCCCTTAGAAAACAATATCTACCTTAGAAGAAAACAAACAAACCTAGCTAACTTTCTCACGAATCGAATCAAGAGGTTCTCGTTGAGTACAACGGACGTAGAGGGTGCTAATACCTTCCCTTTACGTAACCGACTCCCGAACCCGAATTTGGTTGCAATTACCATTTTCTTATCCCTTTCAAAGGTTTTATCGATATTTTCCTATTCCTTCATTGGAATGAATAAAGTTCGGTGGTGACTCTGTTTCGAACAGTTTTTTCCACGTCCATCGCGAAGATCGTATTTTTCGAGGTACGACAATCCTATTACGCAAAAGAAAAAATTCTATCACTCAATATAACTTATTAGTCTGCATGATTTTAGCTTGCACGTTACTAGCTAAATGATCCTCATTATTTTCAATATTGAAAACTTCTATATCGGGAACAACCTCATTAAGAGCAATAAATATAAATTTTATAATCTTCGCTCCCCTATTAATTACTATATGAGAAATTATAGTGCTTCCACTGTTGTCCCTCAGTGCTCTATTCCTCCGAGCACGCATTGGCTTATCAACCAGATGCACCTTCTTTTACACCTTTGATCACTTCTTTCACACCATAGCCTTCTTTGGAATGACCAAAATTTTCTCAATTGAGGTACGATAGATCAAGTCCTTTAGACCCCACCTAATCACTTTTATATAGTCTACAATGAATATTGAATAGCACCTATATTAAATCCAAATCATCATACTTATATAGTTTAAAATTGGCATCATGTGTCAATTTAGAAGCTTGCCATATAACATGCACTCAACAATTATTATATGTTATTATAAAGTTTGCTATTAATAGGTGGTTGGAGGGTTGAACTACATTATTTAAGTTTATATTTTTGTTAGATTGAAAAAACACCAAACTGTCAAAAATCTAACCAAGCTGGAGAATAATGCACCCAAATTTTAAACATACTCATTTCCTATGAACTAAATATAATTAAGTCATCAAATTGATTACCCAAAAAAAGAGTACGGGCAACTCCAATGTTCCAATCAAGTTTCAATAAGGGTGTATTAGAAACTAATTTATGGGTGTTTCAGAAATTAAAATATTATATAAAAGTATATTAATTTTGTATATTTTATTTATTTTAGAAGATTATGTTGTAAATTATTAACAATTAATAATATTGAATGTATTTTAAAATGATAAGAAAATATTTAAATGAAGATTAATTTTTTAATTCGAAAATAGGCAACACTTGTGAAGTCTTGCAGTAGATTTGAATTCAGAACTAGACAACCCTTGTGAAGTATTGCAATAGGTTTGAATTTGAAAATAGGCAATACTTCATGAAGTGTTACATAATGTGAAACAGTGCGACCTTTGAAAATTGTTGCTATAGGTGAAACTGTGCAATATTTGATAAAAGTGTTGTTGTAGGCGAAATAATGCAACGTTTGAAAAATGCTACCGTAGGCGAAACAGTGCAACATTTAGCAAAAATGTTGCTGAAAGTGTTGTTTCATCAAGGTTCGCAACCTTACGAAACAACACCGGTTTGACCTATAAATTGAACATTTTGGATTCATAAAACATGAGAAAAACCTATTATCTTCACACAAAATTCCAAATTTCATCTTCCTTACATTCGAGTTTTCATCAGTCTTATACAAACTCAAGTATATGATGAATTATCCTGGGTATTCCATTGTTGTGTTTTTATGAGTTTGATGTTGATTATGTGAAATCTGTGATAATTGTCATGTTAAATATGTAAATTCATGCTCTGTTACATGTTGAATATTATGCATAAATTGTTGGTATAAATTCTGAAATTGGTTGTTGCCATTGATTTATTTTGGTGCTATAAACATAACCTTAATTCCATGATTGATTGATGATTATTTGATGTTGGATTTGTATAATTTTTGTTGGTTGTTATATAATTGTTATAAAACTATTGTATGCAAATTCTGAGCGTTTGCCTTTTTACGGAATCAAAATCAGAGGCCCGGAAGGCCTCTAATGGTGAAAATTGCATAATTTAGCATTCTGCAGCGGTGACGACCGTCACCCTTGTGATGGGCTTCCCGTCATTGTGTCCAGCGCACTGGAATTTGTCAACTTTGAGCTGAAGGTCCAACCGTCACAACCAGGCATACCTTATGCAAATATAATTTTCTTCATAACTTGAGTTTCGTAAATCCGTTTGTGGCGCGGTTTGAAGTTTTAAAAAGCTAAGGATAACACTATATCATGGTGAATCCCTAAGAGACTAAATGTGCATTTAATTTCGTAAATAATTTTTTCCCTTAAGTTGTAATATTATGTGATGGTTAATGGTGATGAAAGAACTTTTAATTATTATGATAGATTGAATTGATGAATACCTCATGAGGAGTGATGTTGCTATTGATGTTGGGGATGATGTTGATGCATGAATGATTGTTGAGAATTACATGTATAATTATGTGAAGTTTTATAATTAATTGTATAATTATGAGTGATGAATTATGCCTATGTTTATGAGTTATTGTGTTGTGAATACGATTATGTGCTATAAATGTAATTCTATGTGTTATGTTGAGGTGCGTAGTTCATAAGTGGGAACTAATGTTGAATGTTATATTGCATTGTTGATTATGGTTAGAAGTGGAGCCATAATTGTTGTTGTTGCATTATTGTATGACATACATCATATTGTGTCGGTGTGTTGAAAGAGGCGAGTCATGAGTTCAGAAATGGGGACATGTGATTGTCCAGGGTTTAGAAGTGGGAACTCGGGGTTCAGAAGTGGGGACCCGATTCGAATAAGAAACTATTTTTTAGTGGACGAGATTAGTAACAATCATCTGATGTTCAAATTGGTACCGCGTGCATAAAGTCGAGTTGTGAGTCACATAGCATACATAAAGACTATGTGAATTGAATTGTTGCGATGTTGTGTAATTGAATGTGTATGTTGATAATTATGTGATTTAAGCTACCCTTACATTCTCTTACACAGTTAATATATTTGAGCGTATTCTCACCTCTTTCTTGTTTGTTTTGTGTTTCTCCGTATATTTTCGTACATATATTCATGAGGAGTAAGTGCTGCTATGAGTTGGAAGATGGCTGACCTTAGAGCTTTTCTTTATTTATTTTAACGTTTCTCGCTATTTAGTTAATTTATATGATCTGATTTGTAACATCGAGAATGGGGCATGTTATTTGTTTTTAGTAACTCATAGGATTATGTTATTTTGATTAAGTATTTTCAATTTAATGAGATAATTGAAGTTATGTTATTTATTTGAGTTCTGCTGCGAGTTTTGAAAAGATTTAGAGTATGTGCATGTTGTGTTTGAGTGGCATCTTAAAATATGGATTTTATCCTTGTATTTATGAGTCAGGGTTTTAGCGTGTTACACCAAATGTTGCACACATGTTAGAATATCATGTCTCACATGTGTCCTTTCTCCACCAAAACATCTTGTACTCCATGTTGTTTTATGTAACGCAACCAATCAAAAGAAAAAACAACCCCCTTTTAAATTTTTTTAGCAAAACAACTCTTTCAAAACTTACAAGATGTTCATGAATAAATCTTACAAACTGAGTAACATAAGCACACCATAAACATAACGAACAACATCAATAGAAGTTGTACATAAGTAAAGTTGTTGCTACACATTAAAAACATAATCGCAAAGTTGGAGGGCCATAAAGTAGAACCATTAACACATATGAGTATCAAAACTGGAGTAGCAAGAACCATGGCTAAAATGCAGAAGTCATAGTTATTTTAGAACCATAAAAACAAGCCTAAACACAAAGGGCCAAAAAAACTTCAAAACAACACCAGCTTGATGAATTCAGTCTTCAGAGCTTGATTCTTATTCTTCACTTGAGGATTATGAGCTGTCAGCTTCTCCATCACTAACATATTGTTCTTCCTCTTCCTCTTCCTCTTCATTGTTAGTCTTTTTGTCATCCCTAACTTCCTTCTCCTTGGTCAGTATTTTGATCAATCCATCCACATTCCTCTCCCTGATGGTACTTGCAGTAATTGTCGAATGTAAAGCCTTTGAAACATCCATTAGCTCAAGCAACACATCTTTTCTGGTTGCTTTAGATATATGAGAAGAATTTCTACCACTAGTTTGAAGGTGAGAAAAATACAAGAAGGGGGTTGAATTTGTTAGGGGAGATTTTTCACTAGGGAGCATTGAACATTGGGTCAAGAGCAACACAAGTGAGAGAGACACCACATATTCACCTAAAACCTTAAGGTGATAAGTGTATGGGTTCTCCCACTTATAAATGCTCAATTTTCCACATTTATAATCAATGTGGGACTCCAAATCGCACTTGACATATTATTATTCTCAACATTCCCCCTTCAAGTGTAAGTTCACAATGCTCCCCCTCAAGTGAAAACTCTTGTCCGCATACACTTGTACCGCCGTTGACACCTATTACTAGGCACATCTCTAGGCATTTCGATACACCTCTTCCTGGGCATTCGATTTCAACGGGACACCTCTTCTTGGGCATTTCGATACAAGTAAGTCAGTCTCTTTCTCGAACCAAAGGCTCATGATACCAACTTGTTAGTGCTTGAGGCACTTTTAGTGTGGAAAGAAAGAGAGAGAATAATGAAATAAGGATTTATTGAATGAATTGTTACAAATAATGATACATACTATGACTATTTATATACAACCTTAATTGAGCTTGGGCTAATACATCTTGAATTATATTTAAATATTAAATCTAATCTAATATTTCAACAGAATTGTATTGACTTTTTCTTTCTTTTGAAACTCTTAAGTCGGATTCCAAATACAAGTTTATAAAATTTGATTCGGTCAGAGGTAGGTAACATATATAATATGCAAGAAAGAAGAATAACACACAGTGTTATCCTGGTTCCTCTCACAACTTGAGAGTAATCCAGTCCTCTTGTACTTACAGGATATTTTCACTATAATCAACCAAGATTGTAAGTTGCTTAAGCACACATGCAAGAGACTTCCTTTGCTCAGACACACAAGTAAAATACTTTTGTGCTCAAGCACACAAGCAAGAGACTTCCTTTGCTCAAACACTAAAGTACGAAACTTATTTGCTTAAGCACACAAGAGACTTTCAATGCTCAAACACTTAGTAAGAGACTTCTAACATTCTATCTAGCATATAAATGATTATTGGGAAAACATAGTCACTACCACAAAAAAGACCTTAGACAGCGCTTTTTTTGCCCTTAGACAGCGCTTATAAACCTGCGCTGCTATAGGTTCAGACAGCGCTTTGGGTAATACCAAAAGCGCTGTCTAAAGTGGGGTATATTTAATGAAAAGCGTTGTCTATGGTACCTTTAGACAGCGCTTTTTGACATTATAAGGTATACCTTAGACAACGCTTTCAATAAAAGCACTGTCTAAGGTCAACCTTTTTGAATTTTTCTAGGTATACCTTAGACAGCGCTTTTGTCAAAAGCGCTTTCTAAGCCCTACCTTAGACAGTGCTTTTGTTAGAAGCGCTGTCTAAGCCCTACCTTAGACAGCGCTTTCTCCAGAAGCGCTGTCTAAGGTATACGAAAAATTTTATATAAATTTTTTTAAACCACAATTTTTACCAGGTTTTTTCAACCAGAATTTTACATGTTTTTCAACCAGCAATTTTTTTCAGAAATTGGCAATTCAAACCATTGGCAATTTACACCAAAATTATATATGCAAAACAATTGGCAATTCAAACCAATATATATATTTAAAATTACAAACCAAAATTATATATACACCTATTTATAATTACAAATCATTACATTTTTTCTACAAATGCACATATTACTTATACTAATACTTTTGCATCCAACCAAAGCATTGCTTCAAATCTACATTATAGGTCCTGAAAACACAAAGATTGTAATTCAATTAAAAGAAAATATGGATAAATCCTAAGTTTTATCAAGTAGCATCACTAATATAATAAAACATGTGATAATTAATATACCTTCACATAATTCCATGTAATAATGGGGTTGACTCTCCGCCGTGGTTAATTGCGACGAACAACCAATGTCCACTGTAAGATTAAACAAGTGTAAGATTAACAGCTATATCCTTTGTTTTGGATCTTGTTGGAGTCTAAATAACATTACCATGTAAAAAATGGAAATAAAATGCTCTTTCACTAATATATAACAAATATGACATAATATATAACAAATATAATAAAGAAATCAAGTATATAACAAATTTTACCTCTTTCACTAACATCTCTTTCTTTTCTTGGTTGGAATATGAATTACTTGTGTCTTAGCAATGCGGACGGATGAATGGATCCAAATTCCCTCGTTATGGTCATTTCTGATATATGACTCATCCGCTATAAGATCCTCATCTTGATCATTTGTATTCAACTCATTCCGTCTAATGCATGACTCATTCTCAACATCAATATCACATTGATCTACACCGCTATCATCAACCACTTTGTTAGATAGAAGCACTATAGACCATTTCGTACTCGTCAGGTCAGTGACATAGAACACTTGTCTAGCTTGAGATGCTAGAATAAAAGGCTCATCTTTGTACCCCACCCTATTAAGATCCACTTGCAAAAATCCAGACTTATCCATTCGTATGCCACTACTATTTACCCAGTTGCAACCAAAGATTGGAATCTGAAACTTCTCGTAATCAAACACCCAAATGTGCTCAATAACTCCAAAATATGATAGATTTGCATATTTGGGGTTTAAGTCCTTCATACTTGATATGTGCATTGCTTCAGCTAGGACGGTGACACCACTATTTTGCATAGTACTTTTATCGTCTTGGTCTTTGGTATAAAATATGTATCCATTAATTGCGTATGCGCTATGAGAATACACATGCAAACTTGGACCATATGCCAAACATCTCAACCTTTCTGTTACTGAAGCAGGATCTGAAGAGCGCTTCGAATAAATATGATCCTTTAACCATTGTATGAAACTTTGATTGTGCTCTCGTACTATCCAATTTTCATTTCTGTTCTGATTTAACCCTCAGAGTACATCCTTGTGCATCTCAACATATGGCTCAACCTCATTATCATTGTGCAGAACATACAAATGCACTTGATCCCGTTCATCCTTTGATATTGTCACAATTTTATTTCCAATTAATTTTTTACCATCCTTTTTTTCAAAAATATGAGCTTTGGGGAGTCCAATCGACTGAACATTGGACAAATATTCAGTACAAAACTCAACCGCTTCTTCAACAATGTATCGTTCAACAATACACCCCTCTGGTCGACTTCGGCTTTTCACGTACCCTTTTAATATTTTCATATAACGTTCAGCAGGGTACATCCATCTCATATAAGCTGGTCCACACAACTGTGTCTCTTTCACAAGATGAACAACTAGATGCACCATTATGTCAAAAAAAGAGGGAGGAAAATACATTTCAAGCTCACACAAGGTAATAACTATCTCTTTTTGTAGTGTTGGTAAGATATCGGGATCGATTACCTTACTACAAATTGACCTAAAGAAAAAACACAAATTAGTTATGGCGCTTCTTACTTTCACTGGCAAAATAGAACATATACCTATTGGTAGAAAGTGTTCCATTATAACATGGCAGTCGTGTGTCTTTAAACTCTTCAACGTGAGGTCTTTCATAGACACAAGTCTTCTGACATCTGAAGAGTATCCTTCTGGAACTTTAACTCCACTCAGAAACTTACACAATATTTTCTTCTCCTTTCTAGACAGAGTAAAAGCAGCAGGTGGTAGATATGTTCGTCTTCCTTTCTTCACGGGTGCTAATTCAGGTCTAATCCCCATCGCTTCCAAGTCTTTTCTTGCTTTAAGGTCATCCTTAGTCTTTCCTTTTATATTGAGTAACGTACCAATAACACTTTCAAATACATTTTTCTCAATATGCATAACGTCGAGAAAATGTCTCATATACAAAGACTTCCAATATGGCAATTCAAAAAATATCGACCTCTTTTTCCACCCACCTTTGACAACCTTATGTGCCAAAGGTTTGCCAAACTCAGTACGCATATCTTTCACCTTTTTAAAAACTTGGTCACCTGACAACATAGGTGGAGCTCTACCTTGTTCGATGTCTCCATTGAATTCTTGTCTCCACCCACGGTAGTTATGTTTGGCATTTAAGAATCTACGATGACCGAGAAAGACATTCTTATGACCAAACTCCAATCGCTTCGAAACTGTTTTATCTTCACAAATAGGACACGCTTTTTCACCTTTTATGCTGTACCCTGATAGATTCCCGTAAGCTGGAAAATCATTAATTGTGCCAAACAACATCGCCCTCAAATTGAAACTTTCTTTCCTATATCCATCATAAACCTCCACACCGTTCTCCCACAATATCTTTAAATCTTCGATCAAAGGTGTCAAGTATACGTCTATGTCATTCCCTGGTTGTTTAGGCCCAGAGATTAACATAGATAACATCATGTACTTACGCTTCATGCATAGCGACGGAGGTAGGTTATAAATCATAAGAATCACAGGCCATGTGGTATGTGAGATACTTTGAAGACCATGCGGGTTCATTCCATCAGTAGATAATGCCAAGGGAAGGTTTCTTGCTTCTTCTCCAAAGTCAGGATAATCATTATCAATTTTCGACCACTGTGGTGAATCAGCCGGATGTCGCAACTTTCCATCAATAATTCTTTCATCTGCATGCCAAGTCAGGTGTCTTGCATCGGTTTCACTACGAAACAAGCGCCTAAATCTCGGTATTATAGGAAAATACCATAAGACCTTGGCTGGAGACAATTTTTTCTTATATCGAGACAAACCGCATTTAGGGCACTACGTTAACGATGCATATTCGTTTCGAAACAAAACGCAATCGTTTGGACAAGCATGTATCTTATCATAGCTCATGCCAATAGAACACAACATTTTTTTGGCCTCATAGGTTCGATTGGGAAGAACATTATCCTCCGGTAGCATTTCTCTCAAAAGGGCCAACAACTCTGTGAAACTTTTATCCGACCATCCATTGCCCGCCTTTAAGTTGTACAACTTCAATACCGCAGACAGTCTTGTGAATTTAGTACAACCTTGATAGAGCGGTTTCTCTGCATCGCTTACCAACCTCTCAAACATTTCGGGACAATCATGAAGATCTTTTACAGCTGCTTCTGCAATCTCTTCGACTCGATCACAATCGTATGTTTCCGTGTCTTTGTCATCTGAAGCATAGGTCGTATTACTTTTCCCCGTCGGTTCAACATTCTTGTTAATTTTCTCCCCATGATGTATCCAACACTTATAACTTCGATCAATTCCATTCATCAGTAAATGCGATTTCAATCCATCTGCGTCAACCCTACCCACATAACAACAACCCAAGCAAGGACATTTTATTCGATTGAGCTCTTCAGCGTCAGCGTGTTGAACAACAAACTTAACGAAATCCAATACCCCATTCTCGTACTCTTTGGACAATGGATCGGCATCCATCCATTTTTTATCCATGGTTTTTCTACTTATTAAGGTCAACAAAATAACATTAATTCAACCATATTAATCAAGAAATGAACAAGTTTGATAGTGTTTGATATGTAACTGGTTGAATTTCTTATGTTTTAGTGAAATGTTTATGTTCATTATATTTGTTTATTAACTCAACCATCTCAAATTCTAGAATTTTGAGGCTTCAAAAACAAGCTTTGAATTCTAAAATTCAGAGGACATTTCCATCAATTTTAAGAGTTTTTTAGAAGATTTAAGAGGCGGAAAAAATAAAACTAAACTAAACTATTTCCATCAATTTTAACAAAACTCCATCAATTTTAAGAGTTTTTTAGAGTTTTTTAGAAGATTTCATCAAACATACTCATTCACTACAAAACTTCATTAACAAAACTTCAAACATACTCATTCACTACAAAACTTCATTAATAAAACTCATCAAACATAATCATTCACTACAACATTGTAAAGCAACAAAACCCTACAACAACAATGTAAAGCAACAAAACCCTATTCTTCACAACAACGACGTACCTTTAACGACGGTAACAACGGCAATGCAAGAACGAAATGTATCAAAGAGCAGAAAGAGAAACGAACGACGACGGCAATGAGCAGAAACGAAAACGACGGCAGTGAGCAGAAACGGACGGACGGCAATGCAACGACGGCAACAACGAACGACGGCACGGTGGAGGACGGTTGACGGTGAAGGTTTTTCGTTCGCAAGGGTTTTGAGCTCTGTTCGCTAGCAGGGGAGAAGAAAGAGCGGAAATATGAAAATGAATACTGACTATTCATATATTTTAATTTAATTAGACCTTAGACAGCGCTTGTCATAAAAGCGCTTTCTAAGGTGGATCTTAGACAACGCTTTTCAAAACGCTTTCTAAAGTTGGCCTTAGCCAGCGCTTTCGATTTTTTTTTTTTTTTTTTTTTTTAAGACCTTGGACAGCGCTTTTAATGAAAGCGCTGTCTAATATTTTTCTTTAATTTTTTTTTAAATTAATAAAACTTTAGAAAGCGCTTTTTACGCAAGCGCTGTCTAAGGTCTTATATTTTTTTAAATTTATAAGATCTTAGAAAGCGTTTTTGACCAAAGCGCTGTCTAAGGTCTTATATTTTTTGCGCTTTTATTTTTTTAAATGAATAGATTCCTTGTTTTTAACTTATAGCAGCGCTTTTGTATTAAAGCGCTGTCTAAGGTGCGATGTTATAACTTACTTTTGTTGTAGTGAGTAGATATACAATCAGAAGTGTATAAATAATACACAACAAAAACTATTTTAAGACTTAGGGATCTCATAATTAAGTCACTCTTAATGTTTTATTTAACGGTATCTATTTTAGAAACTTTATTATTTTGAAAAAACAAACATATTAAAAAATACACTCTCTCCGTTTCTTTTTAAGTATCACTTTTTAGATAATTTTTTTGTTTCTTTTTAATTGTCATTAGCAAAGTTCAAGATAGTATTAATTACACATTGTCAAAAATACTCTTAAGTATTTATTACAGAGAAAGAAAAAATAAAATGAATATAATAATTAAGTAAGAGTATTATCAGTAAATGGAACATTATTTAAAAAGTAATAATAATGATTAGTATATGTAAAAAAATATAAAAAATGACATTTAAAAAGGAAAGAAATATTATATTTTAATTATTAATAAATAATTCAATATAAATACCAAATTTTAATAAAATTATTAATCCTAAGATTTACATCATCTCCCCAATTAAACTTTAGTTTTTACCATGTCACTTAATTGTCCTAAAACAATTATGAATATGCCTTTCCACTTTCCTCGTATCGCTCATATTTCCCACGACAGTCAATTTGTTGCATTGACTTGATAATCAACCCCTTATTTTCTTCCTTAAATATTGCATCAGTCGCACTCCACTTTCTATCCTTCATGATTACGTGAGAGACATAAGGGATATCCTTCCCGTTATTGCTTTGTTTTTCTCTTTTTTTATGCAATTATTTTATTTTATTTCCACTTCATTATTTTCTCTATGATTGGATCTTTTTGCTTTGGACCTTTAACCGCTACCTCATTAGTCTATATGAACTAAATGATCCTCATTATTTTCAATATTTAAAACTTCTATTTCCACCTTTGATCAATTCTTTCACACCATAGCCTTCTTTGGAATGGCCAAAAATTCTCAATTGAGGTACGATAGACGAAGTCCTTCAGACTCCACCTAATCATCTTTATCTAGTCTACAATGAATATTGAATAGCACCTATATTAAATCCAAATCATCATACTTATCTACATTTTAAATAGTATAATTGGACCCATGTGTCAATTTAGAAGCCTGCCATATAGTTCATGCACTCAACAATTAGTATACTGTATGTCATTATAAAGCTTGCTATTAATAGGTGGTTGGAGGTTTGAACTACATTATTCAAATTTATATTTTTGTTAGATTGAAAAAACACCAAACTATGTTAAGAATCTAACCAAGCTGGAGAATGCACCCAAATTTTAAACTTTTCTATAGCAATGTTTTAAAAACGAACTAGAAATTGAATCGGTGTAACATTTGAATTAAAGTTAAGTTGGTTTAACCGGTTAAATTTGCAGTCGAATTATTTTTTAAATAAATTAATAATATAAAATTAAATTTTATAGATATGTCACACACAATTATAATTATATGTTCACAGCTTAATAAAATAAATAATTAAAAAATTAATTACAAATTTAATACGACAATATCAATAATACCTATAATAACATAATATAATTTTATATTTAATTTCAACCCTCAACAAATTAAAGAATAAAAATAAAATAAATTAAACTAATTCAAACTAAAATTAAAACAATAAAATATAATAACTAAAAAAAGTAGTAAATAATTAAGAATACATAAATTAAATAAGATAGAATTACAAAAATAAACAATACAACATATTTAATTGAACACCAACAAATAAATTTGAGTTGAACGATGACAAACAAAGATTTTTTTTTTTATAATTGAGAAATGTTTTAAGTTTTGATATTGATATATTAAAAAAAAAACGACTGATTTGATACATCTTTTTGAATCGGACAATTTTACGTACAAAACCGACTCTGATTCTTTGAGTCGAACGATTTTAAACGATTCAATCTAATTTTTCTAATTTTACTTCAATTTTAACCCACTAATAGTTTTAAAAAATTAACAAAACTGAATTTAGTTCTAGTTCTTATATCAACCAGTTAAACCAACTGATTCGGCCCGATTTTAAAACGGACAAGGATTGGCTACCTTTGGCCAATGGTGCCTTTGTGCCTTTCTCTCTATCTCTCTCTAAGCATTTGTTTTATTAGTTTTGTATATTTTATTTATTTTAGAAGATTATCCATAATGCAAAATTTAAAAAATTAATTTGTATATAAGTTAAAAAACAGTGTTTTGTAAGTAGAGTTTGTATTTATTTTTCAATGCTTAGTAAATAATTATTTTATTTTTATTTTATTTTAAATTTAAATTTAAAATTGGTTATAACTATATTTAGCTTATTTTTAGTGAATTGCATTTCAATATTTTGAAAAAATGTCGATTTCTTAAGTTTTTAAGCTAATTTTTTTAATTAATAAAATACTTATAAGTATATTTATTTTTAAGTAATTATCTATAACATTTTATGACATTAATTTTTCTATTGCTATATATATTTTAAATCCTTTCAAAATGTCGAACTTTGTAAAGTTGATTCTCTAAAACAAATTATTTCTAATCCTCCTTCATATTGTTGAGAATTTAAAAAGTATTCAACTTTTGTGAAAAAAACTAAGTATGTATTTGATTTAACAAAGTTTAATCGCAAGATAAACTGAATAATAAAATAATTAGCTATGTTTAACAAATTTAATTTTAACGAGGAAAAATTGTTTCAAAAAAAATTTAAATAAAATATATTTGTATTTTAATTTTAATTTTTTTAAAATATTAAAAAAATAGCGTCGTTTTATCTAAGAAAAAAACAAACAATTCTTCTGTGAGTTATAAAAAACCGTCCGTTTATTAAATTTTATTGATTTTGACCAATTTTTATTGATTCTCAGTGATTCAATAACTTATTCGATTTAATAATCAAACTAGATTGACAATCTATCCAATTCAACCGTCTCAACCGACCAGTTAGGTCCTGTTTTTAAAATCCTACTTAGATCTGTGTCATATGTTATGTATGGCTTTCATCATGACTTTATTATATCCAACTCACCGTACATAAAATTAGCACCATGTGTCAATTTAGAAGCTTGCCATATATAGTTCATGCACTTGGCAATTAGCATCTGTTATTAAATCCGGCATTAATAGGTGGTAGAAGTTTTGACATAGGTTATTCATGTTTGTATTTTTGTTATTAGAAAACATCACAAACAATTATGTCAAGAATTTGACCAAGATGGAAATGCACCCAAAATTTAAACTTACCTATACGTATTACATTACATATGAGCTAAATGTGGCAAAGAAGAAGACAAATTGATTACCCTCACAATAGAGTATGGGCAATTCCAATGTTCCAATCTAGTTTCACCAAGATTTATTTACTACTAATAAAAATTAAATCAATTTAAGGGTGTTTTAAAAATTAAAATATTATGTAGAATAGAAATTAATATTGTACCAAAATTTTAGAAAAATATTAACAAAAATATATAATAAAAAATTATTTATACTTTTATATAGGTCAAATGCATCGATCATCCTTTATATTTTTTTGTCCTTTTTTAGTTTTTGAATTTCAAACCCATCATTTTAGTCACAAATATTTGCAACATTAGTAAATAATTTTGACATGATATTAAGCTCACACCTAAAGGATCAATTTGATATTTTAAAAAATTTATTCTAAACTATAAAAAAAAAGAGCTAAACTATTATTAAGTAAAATATAAGTGATAAAAGAATTTATTTGGCCTTTTATATAATTTTCCCTCTTTTGTAATTATAATTTAAAAAAAAAAGTTATACTAAATTATAAGTAATATCAATAGATCATTAATATTACTTTTTCTGTTATACTCTTGATTATTTACTATTTTCTTTATTTTCAATTTTTAAAATATATTTTTCACGTACTATAGATGAAGAAAAATTGTGAAAAATTTTAAAAAAAATTTATACAATAATTATTATATTTTTAATAAGTGAAAGTTTCAAAATAACTTTTAATAAAAAGAGTATAAAGTAATAATTATAATAGAAATGAATAAATCAATTGATTTATAATAAAAGAGTACTGGTATAAGTTTTTGGAATATAGTTCAATCACTGAAAATAATTTTTTTAATTTCTTATATACTATCTCCGATTTTTATTATAAGTCGTTTTGAAAAAATATTTTGTACCACAATATAAGTCGTTTTATAATATCAATGAATTATTAATGTTATTTTTTCTATTATATCCTTAAATATGTATTATTTTCTCTTCTTTTAATTATGTAAATTTATCTTTCTAAAATCATTAATGAAGGACAATTTTACCAAACTCTTAATCATTTCTCTTTTCCATACTATAATTATTATATTTTTTAATTAGTGTAAAAAATAAAAAACGATTTATAATTAAAAAACGGAGAGAGTGGTTAGTATTATCTCAATTTTTAATTGTAAGATGTTTACAAAACATGTCCATGCATATAAATTTAAGACATATACTAAATGTTTTGTTAAGAAACTAAAATTAAAAACCCCAAAGGGTTGGCCTAGTGGTGGAGGTTTGGATTTTGAGAGTGTGTTCCTCTCAAAGTCTCAGGTTTGAATCCTACTAGATGCAATCAACTCTTCTGTGGACCAGTTCATACGGAGCTCTGTTCTGGCTTGAAACGGGGCCTTCGCTAGTGGACGGTGGGTATTGGTCCTTCTTAGATTAGTCGGTCGCAAGGCCGGATATCAAGATTTTCAAAAAAAAAAAACTAAAATTAAAAATATTGAATTTGAAGTTGTATGCTCATCCATGTCTCTTAAATATAAGAAGAAGAATATTAAATTATTTTATTTTATTCAATGTCATTATTCATAAATCATTTTTCAATCTCATTAAAAATTACTTTAATAGGGTAATTTGAAAAATCAACAAATTTTTATTGCTTAAAAAAATTTAATGACATTAATTATTTTTCTTAAAAGATGTGAAGTTAATTTATTGCCACCATGTGAATTCACAAACTTTTAGGTATAGAATTCTTAGTCCAAAGTCTGATTTTCTCTTTCTTATAATAATTGACTTATTTGAAACAAAACAAAAATATCACATACATCTCTATTAAGTTGACAATAAATCAAACCAATTTGATAAATAAGTTGAACTTGAACTATATATAATTTAACTCGTTAGGTTTATAAATCAATTCGATTATATATGAGGAAAAGTTATATTGGCTTTAAAAATACGTTTAAAGATTTACTCTAAATCTTAGCTCTTTATTTATTTTAATCTAACAATTTTAATTAATAATTTATTGTTGAGATTGTAATTCCTTGTATCGAAGCAAGTGTAGCTCGACAAAAATAAAGATGTGTAAAGATTAGTATAGTGTGTGCGTGTGTTTCGAGTTGTGTTAGATGTCGAAGTGTCGAAGTGTCGAAGTGTCGAAGCAGGTTGCTTGACACAAGATTTTGACTTAGACCAAAATAGAAATTTTGAGCTTTTGTAATTTTGGGTTTACCTTAGGGAGTAAGGGAGCTCATTTAAAAATAGAGGGAGTAACCCCTATTTTGAGTAAGAAGAATAGAGAATAAAATAGTAACACACAACAGAAAGTGCAGTTGCACAGTTGAATAATATTTTTTTCTTAGTTTAAGAGCAGCGAGTTACTCTGCAGAAACCATTCTCCTATTCCCTTATTTTGTTAAATCCTAATCTTCTTTCTTATTCAGTTTTCTTTCTTTCTTCTTCCATTAACAATTGCTACGCAGAATCATTCTTGCAATCAAGGTGTGATTGTTTCACTTGAGTGAAGAGTGAAGAACAAGGGATTTCGATCAGGTTGATTGAATCTTGTTCGTCAAGATTGATTTGAATTCTCAAAGTTTTAGTTTAATTCTAACATCTGGTATCAGAGCATTTAATGAGCGATTCGTGGGAAGAAAATCACGATGGCGATGAATCATTCGAACAGGCATTTTCCGGCGAGTCTCTCAATTCTGAAGGGTCAGAATTATGAGAATTTGTGCAAGCAGATGAAGGTGGTTTTTTGTTATCAAGATCTTTGGGATCTTGTGAAGGAAGAAGTAAGACCACTTGTAGAAAACGTGACGGGTCAAGAAAAGGATGAATACAAAGAATTGAAGAAGAAATATTATAATGCTCTCTTTATAATTCATCAATGTGTTGATCCAGACAATTTTGAAAAGGTTAGTGATATAGAATCAGCAAAAGAAGCATGGGAAATCTTGGAGAAATCGTTTGGAGGCGCAAAGAAGGTGAAAGAGGTGAGGTTACAAACTCACAAAAGGACGTATGAATTGCTTCAGATGGAAGAAAGTGAAAGCATAACTGATTTTTTCACCAGGGTTACAAAGCTGGTGAATCAAATCAAGGTGTGTGGAGAAGTTTTGACATCAAGATCAGTTGTTGCAAAGATATTGAGGTCATTGGCTCCAAAATTCGACCATGTGGTAGGAGCCATAGAAGAGTCGAAAGATTTATCAATATTGACGAAGGAAGAGCTTCAAGGGACTCTTGAATCTCACGAACAAAGGATGGCTGAAAGAGCTGCAGGAAAGTCGAAGAGTGATGTGGCTTTGCAGGGAAAATCAACAAAAGAAAAGAAAGGCAAAGGAAGTTGGAATGGCAACAAAGGCAGAGGAGGCTACAACAATTCGACTGGTCGAAATCAGTAAGAAGGAAACTGGCCGAATTAGAGAAAACGCTGGAACCAAGGAAACCAAAGAGGTGGTGCTGCAGGTAGAGGAAGAGGTGGTGGTCAAAAACTTGACAAAAGTCACATTCAGTGTTACAATTGTCAGAAGTATGGTCATTATTTTAGTGACTGCCCTGAAAAGCAGAAGAATTAAGAAACTGATGCAAAGCTGGCGAAACATGAAGAAGAAGAGATGTTGCTGATGGTTACAACAAGAGATGAAGAAAGATTCCAGGACCAATGGTACTTTAACTCAGGATGCTCATCGCACATGACTGATAGGAAATATTGGTTTGTCAACATAAAGCCCTTAATGAAGAACATAGTGAAATTTATAAATGACAATACTCTAGCAGCTGAAGGTATTGGTGATTTTCTGATTATGAGGAAAAATGTCAAGAGGTCAGTAATTTCCAATGTATTGTAAATACTAGGCATGAAGAGTAATTTGTTTAGCATAGGGCAGCTGATCGAAAATAACTATAAGGTGTCGATTGAAGACAAGATGATGAGAGTTCTCAACTCAAACAGAAGGTTAATCTTGAAGGCTCCAATGTCTCAGAATAGAACCTTCAAGATTGAACTTAATGTGATGGAGCATAAGTGCCTTGCAACTGCAGCCAACAGAGATGAACGAATATGGTATTATAGACTTGGCCATCTCAATTTCAAAGACATCATATATTTGAAGAGAAGAAATATGGATTCAGGATTACCATAAATCGACATTCCAAGTGAAGTGTGTGAAGAATGTGTTCAGGCGAAACAACACAAGAATAGCTTCAGCAAGGATGCAGGAAGCAAGTTGAAGGCAATTCTTGAAGTCATATACTCTGATGCACGTGGTCCTATCCAGGTGGATTCGATTGGAGGTAACATATACTTTATCACGTTCATAGATGATTTTAGTCGAAAACTGTGGACTTACCAGATCAATAAGAAAAGTGAAGTGATCTAGGTATTTGCCAAATTTAAATCTATGGTCGAAATACAAAGTGGTCAAAAGCTAAAGATTCTGAGGACTGGTGGTAGTGGAGAGTATGTGTCCAAATATTTCGATGCATTATGTGAGAAAGAAGGGATTGTACATGAGGTGGTGCCACCCTACACTCCACAACAGAATGGAACTGTAGAAAGGAAGAATAGAACCATCATGAATATGGTTAGAAGTATGTTGAAAGGCAAGCATTTACCTAAAGAATTATGGGGAAAAGTTGTGTCGACTGCAACGTACATCTTAATTAGATGTCCGACGAAGAAGCTAGAGGGAATCACGCCAGAAGAATGTTGGTATGGTGTCAAGCCTAGCCTAAGTCATTTGAAGGTGTTTGGATCTATAGTACATAGACATATGCTTGATCAATTAAGAAGAAAACTTGATGACAAGTTGAGTCAAATGATCCTAATATGATATCATTTGACTAGAGGATACAAGTTGTTTGACCCAGTGAACAAGCAAGTAGTGATCAACAGAGACGTGATCATAGATGAACTTAAAGAATAAGATTGGACTGAGAATGTTTAGAAGGATTCAGTGAGAATCTTATGTGAAGAACCAGCTAGTGAAATCGAAAGAGAAGTTTGACAAGAAGAAGTCAGAGGTGAAACACGCCCAAGCAGACCTCAACGAACAAGACACATACCTGTAAGATTGCAAGAATGTGTGATTACATCAGATGATATGGTCAATGAAGAAGGTAAACTGGTACACTATGCTTTCTATGCAGATGTCAAACTAGTCAATGTAGCTAAGGCATTGAAAGATTCAAAATGGTTGAAGGCAGTGAGTGAGGAACTGAAGTCCATCGAAGTCAACAACATTTGGTCATTTGTCGAATTGCCTCAAGACAAGAAGGCAATTGATGTGAAGTGGGTATACAAGTTGAATTTGAATCCCAAAGGAGAAGTAACTCGACACAAGGCAAGACTTGTAGCAAAAGGATTTCTTCAGAAGGAAGGAATTGACTTCGACAAAGATTTTGTACCCGTTGCTAGGATCGAAACAATCGGGTTGGTTGCTGGTCTAATAAACATGAACAACTATCAAGTATGTCAAATGGATTTGAAATGTGCATTCCTAATTGACCCCTTAGATGAAGTTTATGTCGCACAACCAGTTGGGTTTGTGAAATAAAGCGAAGAAAGAAAGGTGTACATGCTGCATAGAGCCATGTATGGACTTAAGCAAGCTCCAAGAGCTTGGAATAAGAAGATAGATTACTTTATAAGGGAGAAGAAATTTGTGAAGTGCACAACTGAGCATGAAGTATATGTAAGGAAAAACAATAGTGAATTGCTTATACTATGTCTCTATGTCGATGATCTGTTGATAATAGGAAGTTGTAAGAAGGAGATCGAAGACTTCAAACATGACCTAAGTGAGGAGTTTGAAATGTCAGACTTGGGAAATCTCTCATACTTCTTTGGTATCGAATTCTACAAGAGCAGTAGAGGTTTGATAATGCATCAAAGAAGATATGCAGGCAAAATACTCAAGAGATTTGAGATGCAAGATCGCAACCCAACTTCGACTCCAGCTGAGCCAAAACTACAACTGTCAAAAGATTCAGATTCAGATGATGTCAACCAACCCAATATAGAAGACTTATTGGGTCACTAAGATTTCTTTGTCACACAAGGCCTGGCTTAGCATACAATGTAGGTATGGTAAGTAGATTCATGCAGAAGCCAAAGGTATCACACCTAGCAACGATGAAGAGAATACTAAGGTATTTGAAAGGAACTATCGACTATGGCATTTTATTTCCTTCAACCGATGAAGAAAAAGAATGCAAGTTAGTGGGATACACCGACTCAAGTTGGTGTAGTGATGATGAGGATAGAAAATCCACAAATGGCTATGTGTTTATGCTAGGTGGTGCACCAGTTGCTTGGATTTCGAGAAAGGAGCCAGTAGTGGCATTGTTGTCGTACAAAGTAGAATACATAGCTGCTTCTCTCTATGCATTTTAAGCAAAGTGGATGATGAACCTAGTCGAAGAGATTACAACGAAGAGTCATGGAGCAATTACCATGAAGATCGACAATATGTCAGCTATCAACTTGTCGAAGAATCCGATAGCACATGGGAGAAGCAAGCACATTAAAATGAGGTTCTATTATCTTTGAGAGCAGATTGCAGAAGGGAAGATGAACTTGGAACATGTCGCACCTCGAAAATTCATCGAAAATACGACCCTCGTGCGAAAGGCGCGGAAAACGGTTCGACAGAGTCGCCACCGAACTTTATTTATCCCAAAAAGAGGGAAAGGAAAATATCGAGAAAAACTTTAAGGAGGGATAAGAACATGGTCGTTGCAACCACATTTTGGGTTCGGGAGTCGGTTACGTGAGGGGAAGGTACGCGCACCCCCTCACGTCCGTTGTACTCAACGGGAACCTCTTTATTCGAATCGCGATACTCATTAGCTAAGTTTATCTATTTTCTTCTCTAAAATAAATGCGGAAAGGTAAAGATAAAAGGGAAAAGATGCTAAAGGGGGAATTAGTGGTTTAAGGATAGGGTGCTCGGCAAGGTCATCGCGACCTCGGGCCTACGTATGCTCATTCGGACGAGAATGAGAAATCAGAGCAATCGTAGTTCGACTACGGGAAGGGATAGAGGGGAGACGGAAGATGGAAGGACGGTAGACCCAAACGGGGGAAAAAGAAAAAGTGTGCTCGCCAAGATCATCGCAATCTTGTGCCTACGTATCTTTACTCGGACGAGAATAAAGAATCAGAGCAGTCGTAGTTCGTGGTACGCCCACGAAACAAGGGTTAGGGTTTGAATTTTAGGAGACGAAGGATTGAATGACATACAACCCAAGGGGCGTGCCTCGAGAGCAGTCACTCAAGAATCCAAGGAATGCTAGACTCCAAGAATTAATTTCCTTCGTGAGTTGATTGCAAAAATGTTTGATAAGGGATTAAGTGTTTTAAGACGAAAGGGTGAATGAATAACAACCCAAGGGCGTGCCCTAAGAGCCATTCATTCGAAGATCCAAGGAATGCTAGATTCCAAGAATCTCCTCCTTTCGTTAGTTGGTTAAAAAAACGGTTTGAAAAAGATTGAGTCGAATTGGGTGAGAAAAGAGGTGAGGATCGCTACTAGTCCCTAGGGGTGCTCCTAGTAACAAAACCTACGAAATGTGCAAGTGTGCATTTGACGACGAGGCAAAAGGCACTCGACTTACGAGAATGTTTTGAGGAGTGGCTCGACGACGAGTCGAGAATTGAAATGGTTTGATTTGTTAAATGTTTTGGGGAGAATGACGATTATTCAATAAACGGGGCGTCGGCCTCGCAACCAATTAGTCGGGGCATTATCGGGATGCTAGATCCCAACGACACCTTTTTCATTCGATTGATATACGAAATATTATTTGACAAACAACGAAAGTACCACGTGGAATGCTAGACTCCAATGGTATTTCTTTGTTCAAATATTTAAGGCGAGTGTTTTAGAAGCGAAAGGTCGAGTGATCACCACCTAAGGCGTGCACCCCAATGGTGGTCACTCAAGAATCCAAGAGGTGCTAGACCTCAAGAATTCAATTCTTTCGCGATTTAATTAAAAAAACGATTTGAATACGTGTTGAGTATTTTAACCGGGAAGTAAGCGTTTGAACAAATGAAAATAATTAGATAAATATGAATGTGAATGTGATATGGATGTGAATAAGAATGTAAACGATAATAATCAAGATAATATTGACAAAATATTAAAGTTGACGTAAAATAAAATTGGTCTCGTCTTAATCACGATTAAATCGAGAAATCGATAATCGTTGACTTTTGACTTTCATTGACCAAAATGAAAATAAAAGAAATATAAAGTGACAAATAAGAAATTAAATCGAAAATATGAATACAAATAATAAAGGTCTCACCTTTATCGAGATTTAATCGAGAAATTGATAAATCAATCGATATTTTGGTTTTCATTGACACAATAAATGAATAAAAATAACATTATGAACAAAAAAAATCGAAAATAAATATAAGTAAATTGTAGGCCTCATATTAATCAAGATTTCGATCTATTTGAAATAAATCAATAAATCATGATGCTTTTAATATCATTGACCCAAAATAGAAATGAATATAAAATCGAAGTAAATATGAAATGAAATCAAGAGAATGAAATCGAATTAGACATGGAATAGAATTAATTATGAAAGCAACACATTAAAAACTAATGGTTAGAAAATTTTGAGTAAAGAAAAAATAAATAGTATAAAAAAATGTTAAGACAAATTAAAATATAAACAAGTGAGGGGGGTGCTTGAACCGGATTAAGGGTGCGAACACGAAACGGTGTATGGAGATAGGGTGGAATCACCATGGGCCCTAAGGCCCATTCATCCACCAACCTTCAACTATAACAATGAAACAAAGACGGGCTCCTAAAGCCCAGTTTCATCACACACGGTTTATTTGATTAGAAAAAAAAAAGAAAACTGAACGTGCCAATTTCTCATTACATCAAAACCCAAAAGCAAAGGAAAGTCAAATGAAAGGCATGGTTATGAGAAAAAGGAAACAATAAATACATCTCAGTAAACCAGGGAGAAGTATCACGCTTCAAATCATCATCAAACGGAGACGAGTTAAAGCCGAAAACACCCAACAATGAAAAGAAAACGGTCCGCCCAACCTTTCTCTCTCGATTTTTCACTTCATTTCCAGTTTCACAATCGATTTCGAAGGTTTGTGTTCAATTTCGGATTCATCATTCTTCTCCTTCTACTCTTTTTCTGTTTCAATTTGGGCTTGAGTTTGTGAAATCTCTCTCAATCTCTCTTCAGTTTTACTCGATTAGGTTTAAGTTGCCGATTTACAGTGGGTTTTGGGTTTGTTGTTGGAGATGGTGGTGAGCGAAGGAGAAAGGCGGTTTGATTAGTGGCAAGAAGTTTGAGTGGAAAGGGTAGATCGGCAATGGTAGTTTGGTTATTTGATGGAATATGTTTGTGATGATGCGTGTTGTGGTTTTTGATGGTTAGTGATGAAGGGATTGTTTGGCTCTGTTTTTATGGTGTTAAGGGCGGGTTAAAAGAAACGAGTTATGGTTGTGAAACGGCGGCTGTAGAATGGTGTTTCGAAGGTAACAGAGAAGGTTTACAAATTGAAGTTTTGTGGAAAAAATATGGTGATGGCAGAGAAAGTTGTGACTGGTTTGTGGAGGGTGTCAAGGGTGAGCTTTGTTGTTGTGGGTGATGGTAGTGAGACGTGTTACAGTTTTTGTTGTTCTGCTCCTGTTGCCGTTGTTTTAGCAGAGCGTTGGGGGTTCGTGATTCTGCTTTAAGGTTATAGTGAAATGAGGAAAATGAAGGAGGTTTTGGTGAGTGGATTTTTTGATGAAAAATGGTTGAAGAAGTGGAGGTGAATAGATGAGAGTGTGAGAGTTGTGCTGAGAGGATGATGGTCCGTTAGAAAAATATTGGTGGAGGAAGAAAATTGAAGGAACCACCTCCGTTTTTTTTTGTTCTTCCCCCCTTTTATGTTGCTGTTCTCCTCTTTTAAAATCAAATTCCAACCTTTTTTTTAATCTTAATTTGTCTTGTATGGTTGTATTGTCACTTTTCTTGACAGGTTGTGTAGCTGTTAATGTCGGTTGTTTGAGGTTGCAGATGCACAGAGTTTTGGATGTTTGTCTGTGTTTTTGATGTGTGAAGAGTGGTATGGATGACTTGCTGCAGAAGGGGTACGATTTTGTGCAAGTTTGGTTGTAGGATGTAGTTTGGCTAGTACTTGATGTTGTTTTCATGCTGCAGTTGGTACGTTTGGACAACAGGGTTTGTTGTGTAGCCTTTTTCTTTATTTTTGCAATTTTTGTTGTAATGGGCTTAGTATTTGTAAATGGATTTTTTTTTTGGAATTTTTTGTGTAACTGAACATATGGGCTTTAATGATGAAGTGGTATTTTGGGCTTTGATGAATTTTGAAATATGAATTGAAAAAAAAAAAGAAATGGTGAAAAATAAAAGGTGAATTTTTGTAGAAAGTGGATAAATAAAATGGATATGGAATAAAAAGATGGGTGGATGGATATTAAGAAAAAAAATGATAGTTGGATATTTGGTTAAAAACGGGATATGGATATGAAATGGATTGAAAATAAAAATATAAAAAATAAAAAGATATTGGATAATGGTTATGAAAATAAAAAAATGGATATTGGAAATAAAATGGATATATAAAGAAAATGAAATGGATAAAAGTGGATATTGAAAAAAATGGATTTTTGTGAATAGTTAAGATGGATATGAATTAGATAATGAATAAAGGATAAAATTGGTTCTAAATGGATTATGGATAAAAAAAAATGGATAAACAATAAAAGAGAAATGAAGTTGAAGACAACATTTTTTTTTTTTTGGATTTTTTCTGAATAATGGTTAGTGAATGGATGTACAGCTGAAGGTAATTATACAAGGTAGGACAAATTTGGGGTATGACAGAACATTGTCGAGCTGAAAATTAGATTGCAGATATCATGACGAAAAGAGTGCAAGTCGAAGTGTTTAAGAAGCTAAGGTCTATGATGAATATAGATAGCTTAGACACAATGAATTAGGTGGTGTGTTGAGATTGTAATTCCTTGTGTCGAAGCAAGTGTAGCTCGACAAAATCAAGGATGTGTCGAAATTAGCCTAGTGTGTGTGTTGATTTGTGTAAGATGTCGAAGTGTCGAAGCAAGTTGCTTGACACAAGATTTCGACTTAGACCAAAATAGAAATTTTGAGCTTTTGTAATTTTGGGCTTTACCTTAGGGAGCAAGTTAGCTCAATTATAAATAGAGGAGTAACCCTTATTTTGAGTAAGAAGAATAGAGAATAATATTGTAACACACAACAGAAATTGCAATTACATAGTTGAATAATATTTTTTCTCAATTTGAGAGCAGAGAGTTACTCTGCAGAAACCATTTTCCTCTTCCCTTATTTTTTTAAACCCTAATCTTCTTTCTTATTCCGTTTTCTTTATTTATTCTTCCATTAACAATTGTTACGCGAAATTATTCTTGCAATTAAGGTGTGATTGTTTCACTTGAGTGAAGAGTGAAGAACAAGGGATTTCGATCAGGTTGATTGAATTTTATTCATCAAGATTGATTCAGAATTCTCAAAGTTTTGGGTTAAGGAAAATATATCTAAAAATAATTATACAAATAAAATTAACATTATATAAATTATATTTTTGAGAAAATAATTTAAAAATTAACATATATTTTCTAATTTAATACATATTTTCTTAATTTCTTTAAATTAAAAAAATCTAATATATATTCTAAATTTCTTTTAATTAAAAATATATTGTTTAAGAAAATCTCCATCCTATAAATATCTTTAAGTTAATTTATTTAAAACTTTTTTTAAGAAAATAATGCTTTTTAAAAATTTGTAGCCATAACTTTTATATTATTTTTAGAATTTATTTTAACTAATTTAGAATCAAAGATTTAAATATGCAATATTTATTAATTTTTTATTTTTTTATTTTATTTCAATACTTTCCTTTAAAATAATATTAATTTGAAATATCAAATATATAAAGAAAATAGGCTTTGAAAAGTATCTTTTAATTATGAGTAGAAAAAAAAGTAAATTGAACCTAACGAGTTGAACTGGATTGTTTGTGAACATATAACGAGTCAAATTTAAATATAAAAGAAATTGCATGGCGAACTTGAACCGAAATTTGAATTGAACCAATTCTTAAAGAGTCGAGTCGAATTGAGACGAATTTGACTCAACTCCAGTCATTTTCAACCCTAATCTCTATTTCTTTTTACTATTGTTATTTAAAAAAATTTATACATA